>JAWZYU010000019.1:11306750-12613500 GCA_038380435.1 Ryuthela nishihirai | reverse complement strand
CAAGAAGAGCAAGGTTGAAAAGAACAGCCTATCCTTACTCAATGGTGAGAGATGTTGGAACATGGCATAATGGACATTTGTTTTCTAGCCTCCTCTGCTGTGAATGGAATTCTTCAGGCCATTCGAGTGGAAAGACAGTGGGGAACGATAGTCCTTGCTTTTTAGGACCACATACTCTGGAGAGTATGAAAATGAAGAAGAGATGGAGGAGGAGAAATCCTCTAGAGTGTGAATTGCTTGGAGCTCAGCAATTGTCTGTCCATTGTGCTCCAGGATGGATAATGAGCGAAACGTGTATTTCCAACCCATCTTCTGGACTTTATCTCTCACGACCTTAGATTTAGAGTATATTTGATCCAAGATTACTTCTGGCTCTGGCGCCAGATAAAACGGCCATTCGTCCTGGCACACGAACGCTATAAGTTTGGAGGATGTCAGATATCTTCAAACCACTTCCCCCAAAGCCTTGTTTTGAGGCTTACAAGTTGTGGTGCAGTCGGGTTTCCATCACAGTTTCGAAAATCGTGGAAACTGTGTTGAGGCCTGAGGAATGGTCGAGGCAGCTGCATGGATGATAGTCCGTCATCTCCACCAGAGCAACATTGATTGGCTCTTGGCTGACAGAGTGTTCATCAAATTCACAAAGGAGTTTGACGCCACTCCAGCCAGCCTGATCAATCTTTCACCATTATACACGTGAAGGGCTGCATAGCTCCTATGGACAATGGTACATATCACGGAGAGGTGATCGTTTTCATAAGTGTTGCCCTCGACCTCCCATGTAGAGTGGAAGGACGAAGAGGAGAGTTGTTGAGACCAGTGGCACTGAAAGTGCCCGTTGGATAATGAAAGTATGTACTGACGCCAGTGTTCAACAGATAGAGTGAAAGATTCAAGAGCCATTGCTCGAGAATCCTACCTCTCCTGTTTGTATCAGTACTGCTCCCGACTACTGTATCCCCCAAGGGAGATAGGGTCAGCTGCGTGACAAAGCCATCTAAATCTTCCCGGAAGATGATACTTCTGGGCAGCAGATAGATGGAGTAGACAGTCAACGAATCACCCATGAAGACACAAATGACTACCACCTCAAAAGTGGTGATAAGGAGAACGACCCAGAATGGAGAATGGCTGTTCATGATGATCGCGACACTCATGCGAGCTGGCCCATCTCCATCCTGCTACTGGCGAATGGGAGAAAAGTGCCAGATCCTGGATCAGAGAGGATCTGCAAGTAGGTCTCTTGGAAGCAGACACAGATTGGTTCATGCATCCTCAGAAGGACCTTCAGGTCGTCAAGATTCCTCTGTAGAATTCCATTTAGTAGATTCAAGATTTCTCTGTAGAATTCCATTCCCTCTCCAGAACATTCCATTGTAGTATTGTGTCAACTCAGGTTTTCAGAACAACGAAAATTGATTCATTTCTACTGTCGTGAAAGATGGTTTAGGAAAATTGGGGTGATCCACATACATGTCCTCGGAATCATCCGAGGGGCATGGGTCAGAGACCACCAAAGGAGCAGGGGATAATGTCTTTTTCTTGGACCCTGGTGGGGGCCCCTTTGGTTTGGGAGGTCTAGCTGCCTGCATCCAGAAAGAAGGGCATTTCATTGACCCTCCTTCCTGGAACGTAAGTAAAAGTATTCATTGACGTAAAGTAGAAGTCACCACAGTAGGAATGGAAACCAAAGTGCATGTCGAGATGGATATCCAATTTGGTATCCATCTCCCATTTAACATGCAAGTCATGTTAAACGTGATAATTAGTGTTCAGGTGAATACTAATTTAGAATCGTGGACATACCAAAATCAGCTGGACTATAACAACTCCCTGTACAGCTAACTCCAAGCAGAACTCTTCCTCAGAAATTTTGAGGAGGTCTCTCTCCAAGACGCCCCAGGAGAAGAATTCAGGGACTGATGAGACTAAACCGAAAAGATCTCCCACCAATCACCACGACCTTCAAAGCACAGCTTAGAATGTTGCGTACATTCTAAGCTGTCTCAACGCGCCAGTCTCAACAAGTAAGTCGCTAGATCTTAGGTGCTTAACGGATTTCGGACAACCTGCAAGACTTTTCAAACCTTCTGAATAAGGAATGGGGACATATCCCAAAAGATTTGATCACCCATCGAACGGATGATCAAAAAACGTGGAAATGGTGATGGTATAGATGACGAATAAAGTGAGCCAAGACCTCACAAATAAATAAAAGGAAAAAAAAGCAGAAATATCAGGCACTCACCCGAGTCCTCACAAAAAGGCGTCTAAAAATTTCTTGACACGTGTCTGTAGATTTGCGCTCATTCTTTCGAAGTTAACGAGCTACCACTTGCTTGAAAGCTTGTCTAAACTTGTTTTCAAGTGTTAAAATCAAAGGCTCTATCATAATTTCTCTCTTGGCTGAGAACGCTTAATGTTCGGTATGCAAAATATGTGTGTTGTTGTTACTGAGCCTACTGAAGATGGGAAAAGATTTTACATTTTCACTGGATGCAACTTGGAGACAACGAGAAAAAGTTTCTGTCGTTTGATCACAAATAATAAGGATCATGCCTGTTTATATAGCACTGTTACAGGATGGATGCGCAAATTCAGAGAAGGATGGAGAAGGAGCTTCAAATATCTCCCTCAAGCAGGAAGACCAAAGGAGGCCGTGAATGAGAGAACCATTGCTGATGCTTGTGAATTAAGGAAAACACACACATCACCATTCAGGTAATACATTTAGATGTCAATGTATCGATTGGTAGTGTGGAAACAATTATTCACCAGCATTTAAAGTTCTGAATGATTGTGCCAAATGGGTACCCCACAAACTGACAGAACAGCAACTCATACAAAGATTGGATTGGATTATTTTACCTCTGAGCGGCACTTTTTTTGCACACCATGGGCTAAATGGCCAGGTCACATGGACCCCGAAGGCTCAGAGAAGGTTGGGGGAGGGGACCCACTGGAACAGCTGTTGGGAGACAGATGATAGCCTCCCGTCAAGGCCATCCAGCGTGTTTTTTAACGTGCACAGGGTATGGCTCTCCCGCACACGGGGCCACGGCTTAACGTCCCATCCGACGGACGGCGGACTTTCCAAGCCCATCGGTGTCCTCTACTGACCGTGGGCAGGGCGGGGAATTTTGCGGAGATAAATCTCAACGCTGACCCAGCTGGGACTCGAACCTGGGAACTACAGATTTCGTGTCTGGCGAGCTACCGACTAAGCCACCCCCGCCCCTCTCATACAAGGAGATACAGGCAATGTTTGAACCTAATGGTCTCAAACGGTTATCAGAGATTGTCGAGACTGGTTTTATTTTTATTATACAACTCCCAGAAAGACTGACAACTACATTGCTTGGGTTGTGGAAGATAAACTTCGTCCCCAAATCCTCCAACGAGACTTTCGATCAAGAAAGAGGACGTTCACATTTTTTTCAATTCCGAAGGAATGGTGACCAATGACAACTTACCCAAACAATGACTATAAATGGCTAATAATACACCAACATTGTTTTGCCCAAAATGGTTAATGAGATGAAAGAGCAGCATTGACTTACAGGTATGTCAATGGTCCTTCTTCATAACAATCCAGTGCTCACCAAACCAACAAGTTACAGCCTATCTGGAGCAGGAAAATTCAAACAGCTACCTCATCCTGCATATTTACCCGATCTTGCACAATGAGAGTTTTGGTTGTTTCCAAAAAATTTATGGAACTTATTCGGAAGCCTGAACCCATGTGTAGTGGTGGGAACAGAACATCAGAGGGGTCAACTAGAGGCTTATACCTCACATTACATTTTCCAGGAGTAAAAACATCTCTTTTGGGCTAGTCTTTTGCTTTTTAGTGTTCCTTTCTGGTCCTACTGTCCCACAAACACAGAAAACTGCAAAATTTTGTGAACCTCCTTGAAGCCCGACCAAGAGAGATATGACTTTTAGGTCACCCACATATTGTCTACTTTGCTCAATTTTATAGCAGTGAGTATTTTTCCCATGCTTTCATAAGTTTCCTTCATTCCCACAGCGTGTGTCATTGGAATGGAAGGTTTTTGGTTTCCTTTATGCAAAAGGAGAACGTTTAGGCTGAATTTTCACGAATTTATAAATAGACGCCATTCCCTAGGATCGTGAGTTGTTCCAATTTCTTCCATCAGCCCTGAAATATCTTTGCAGAAACACAAACCATCCTGCATCTCGTAGCAGATAAAGCCAAATTTCTCTTTATCAACAAAGAAACTCTGATACCCTTGGCCAGAAGATTCCACTCTTAAAATCTTGAACCTGAAACCTCAGCTTGTTATTTTGAAAAATCCTAGTTCTCAAACAAGATCATTTAGTTCATTTTACTGAAACAGATGAGGCTCGTCTAACTTTTTAGGGGTGTATGTAAGATCAGGATGCATGCTACATACACCCCAAAATAATATAAAATCTTTAGGCATATAAAATCTGTATGTGCCTCAATGTCTTCCTCTGATAATGTGAATCATCACTTCCCAGTTAGTTGGAGGTGTTGGTATAGGAAGATCTTCTCCATGAGGAACTGGCCTTATGGCTGAAGGAACATTTGGATATTGTGTTTTGCTTTTGTTCTATTTTGAAAAGCCCTACACTTTAGTTAAACCAAAATAGCAAGCATGCAAGTGAATGGGTCACGCCAAACCATTGGAACTGCAAAGGGCATGGATTTTCTCTTACCTTTCAACCATTCACTCAGCCCTACAAAGCACGAAATGCAGCACACATGTGGAGCATACGTTTTGTCCTGATCCCGAACATATCATCCGAAATACACGTTATAGGCTTTCATCATAATCGTTGCCAAAGAACGACCCTGGGATTTTAAAATATAATTTCCACACACATAACAAAACTTATCTGGCACATTAACAACACATCCGCGACTCTACCTTTGTGACATTTAAACGCTAAATTTCACTTTTCAACATACAGCACGTGTTCCTCCTACAATAAAAACAAGAATGGCGATCTGAGGTTAGGTTATTGCTACATATTTTCTTCCACTTGGCAATCAGTGTTACCAGCCACAAAAAGTAAAATATTTAATATCCTCCCAGTTGCCTGGAGGTGTTGGTATAGGAAGATTCCAATAATATGCAAACGTGAAATGCTAGCCATTTTTTAAGGCCAGATCTTAAATCGGCACCTGAAAAATAGTTAAAGGCAGTTACAATTGTTCATGTTATAAAAACCTTGTAAACCAGTGATATTTTTTGGTTGGATAATAATAATAAAAGACCAAAGATCTCATTTTTTCATTTAAATTTCTTTACAATCAAAAATGCTTTTATTTATTTTTGCATAACATACTGTTACGACAGATGAACGTGCGACAATGGCTTGTGGCAGGTGTGTCATGAAAGCTCGCCTATGCTTAGCGTGACGATTTACGTTATCAACTATTTTAGAACAATGATGCTTTGAATTGTAAGAATTCTGAAAGAAAGCAAAAAGGTATAGTGGAGTAATGAAGGAAGAAAGATATAGTGGAGTAGGGAAGGAAGAAAGGTATAGTGGAGTAGTGAAGGAAGAAAGGTATAGTGGAGTAGTGAAGGAAGAATGATATAGTGGAGTAGTGAAGGAAGAATGGTATAGTGGAGTAGTGAAGGAAGAAAGGTACAGTGGAGTAGTGAAGGAAGAAAGATATAGTGTATTAAATTAGTGTTGTGTGATGCTATGTAATAAGACTGCTCTTATTTGATTCAAGATGAAGCCTGGTTCCGGTTGTGAAAAGGAATCAACAGTAAAGATTGTTCTTTGAGTCATCAGGTGATTTCCTCTATCATTAACCTCCTCTAGCAGAGGAGATTAATGTTAAACGTTTCTCATTTATAAGGTATAAAGTATTCTTAATGTTATTTTGTATCATAAATGAAATTCGATTCAAGTTGGTTTGTTTGTTGAATATTACAGAGTAAAAGATTCTATTTTGTCATGAGAAACTGAATATTGACAGGATTGTGTTTTAAGCAATGAGAATTAGTTAAACATAAAAAAAAAACTTTCTTTTTATGGTTTGTCTTTATGCTAAGAGGAATAGAAATACTTGTGTATAGAAAGATTGATTAATTTGTATATATTTTGTGCCATTGTAATAAACTACGTCATTCATACTTTAGTGTGGTATGCATATTATGCTATTTATGAACTCACGCTAAGTTTTCATCTTATTGCATTCATATCAATTCTCCATTTTTCACTTAAATTTCTTTACAATCAAAAACGCTGTTATTCATCTATACTTAACATACTGTTTATAGTCAATATTCAAATCCCTCGTATTACTTAAGAAAAAGAAACTATGTCGGAATGTGAGCCTAACTAAACCACAACTACTTGGATCTATGATTGAAGAGACGCACATCTAAGGAATGCCGGGAAACGGTAAGGCTAGGCGGCCAAGTGGCAAAAACGGGACGAAGTTTTGCATCAATCTAATACATATGCACAGAGCCGGATTTAGAGTGGGGGCAAGGGACCCGTGTCCACCCCCCCCCCCTCCTTTCAGAATGCTAGTAAGGGTAATAAGGGGCAAAAATTATTAAACTTGTGCGTATTTCACGCATTTTTGAAAAACTTGTAAACTACACTGCGATGTAAATCCAGTCTCCAGATCTCCGCAAAATTTCACCGCCCTGCCCACGGTCAGTAGGGGACACCGATGGGCTTGGAAAGGCCGCCGTCCGTCGGATGGGACGTTAAGCCGTGGCTCCGTGTGTGGGAGAGCCATACCCTGTGCACGTTAAAGAACACACTGGATGGCCTTGACGGGAGGCTACCATCTGTCTCCTAACAGCTGTTCCAGTGGGTCCCCTCTCCCAACCTTCTCTGAGCCTTCGGGGTCCATGTGACCTGGCCATTTAGCCCATGGTGTGCAAAAAAGTGCCGCTCAGAGGTAAAACAACCCAACCCAACCCAGTCTCCAGCACACACACACACCGTTTTTTTACATATATCGGGACCTGCCTACATACATACATAGAAATCCTCAAGCATTCATACTGCATTTGGCCCCTATATGCCAATTCTAACAAATTTCTCTTTGATATCGTGTGCCTAATGCATCCTAGGTCTCCCACTGCTTCTGAGACCATTATACACTCTATTCATAACCCCATTTGCTATATATATAGTTACGCATACGGGGCCACATGGTCATATTAAGTTGTTCTCTCTCTGTGCAATGTGCTGTTCAAAGCTGTCATTCAAAGACCTTATCATTAGCCTAACGTTATCATTAGTTGCAAAGTCAAACCATCTAATACCCAGAATACTGCGTAAGCATCTGAAATCCAAAGTATCAAGTTTCCTGTCAGCTTGTTACATCGCAAAATTTCATCTGCGACATTATTAGGAAGAGTTATTTTAGAAAATGTGCGGTTGGTTAACTAACCAACTGATTCTCACTCTTGCTGAATAACAAACCAGAATAAACTTAATTATCAAGCGTAGTAGAATTCAAATTATCACAGTTGTCACAAATATAATTTAAAAGTTTAATGAAATACTTCTCTGATGTGTAACAGATGTAATTATCATAACTAATTCATTACGCTACTCAAAGTTTGAATCTTTCGCTGTAAGACTGAGAAAAATTAAAGAGAACGAAATGGTTAAACTCAATAATGTCTAATTAAATTTGGTAAAGGTTGTATTTCTGTAGCTTAGCAGTTATTAGAGAGTAAAGGCGCTGGAAATAAAACATTTTAGAAAGTTTTACGTTGTAATGTGAGCAATAAAAAGCTTTTACTGAACTTACATCTCTGGGGAATGCCTAAGTGGTCAAATAATGAACTAGTGTGAGAAAAGATATAAAATAAATCACAGTGTCCCTTTTAGCTGACTCGCAAAAGAACAAGAAACAGGCTTCTAATCAGCAAACGAGGACAAACAATAATTTGACATTACATTGATTACGTTTTACTTTATACTACGTGTTTGCGCTACCAGAAAGATGCGTTGAAATATAAAGCAGCATTTTTCTTTTAATTGGAGATGTAGAGGGAGATCCAATTTTTCTCACCAGAAAAACAACAAATGTAATCATTATAAAAGGTTTAACAAAATTTAGTGTCTTTGAGGTTTTTTTTTACTTCTGAACAGGCCGGATCTGGGGGGGAGCGAAATTAAACGTAATTAAACGTGCATATTTCGCACAATTTTCAAAACAATTTTAAAAGCTTTTAAAATAGAGGGGAGAATGTTACACTGCAATGGAAATGCAGTCTCTTCCTCCATCCCCTTCTTTATTTCACTCTTTTAGGGATCGATTGCGTTGTTTCCCCCTCCCTTTCGTCATTTTAGTCTTTTAGGGATCGATTGCGTTGTTTCTCCCCCCTCCTTTCTTCATTTTAGTCTTTTAGAAATCGATTGCGTTGTTTCTCCCCCCCCCTTCTTCATTTTAGTCTTTTAGGAATCGATTGAGTTGTTTCTCCCTCCCCCCTTCTTCATTTTAGTCTTTTAGGGATCGATTGCGTTGTTTCTCCCCCCTCCTTTCTTCATTTCAGTCTTTTAGAAATCGATTGCGTTGTTTCTCCCCCCCCCTTCTTCATTTTAGTCTTTTAGGAATCGATTGAGTTGTTTCTCCCTCCCCCCTTCTTCATTTTAGTCTTTTAGGGATCGATTGCGTTGTTTCTCCCCCCTCCTTTCTTCATTTCAGTCTTTTAGAAATCGATTGCGTTGTTTCTCCCCCCCCCCTTCTTCATTTTAGTCTTTTAGGAATCGATTGAGTTGTTTCTCCCTCCCCCCTTCTTCATTTTAGTCCTTTAAGGATCGATTGCGTTGTTTCTCCCCTCCTTTCTTCATTTTAGTCTTTTAGGGATCGATTGCGTTGTTTCTCCCCCCTTTCTCCATTTTAGTCTTTTAGGGATCGATTGCGTTGTTTCTCCCTCCCCCTTCTTGATTTTAGTCTTTTAGGGATCGATTTCGTTGTTTCTCTCCCCCCCCCCCTCCTTTCTTCATTTTAGTCTTTTAGGAATCGATTGCGTTGTTTCTCCCCCCCCCCCTTCTTCATTTTAGTCTTTTAGGAATCGATTGAGTTGTTTCTCCCTCCCCCCTTCTTCATTTTAGTCCTTTAAGGATCGATTGCGTTGTTTCTCCCCCTCCTTTCTTCATTTTAGTCTTTTAGGGATCGATTGCGTTGTTTCTCCCCCCCCCCTTCTTCATTTTAGTCTTTTAGGGATCGATTGCGTTGTTTCTCCCCCCCCCCTTCTTCATTTTAGTCTTTTAGGGATCGATTGAGTTGTTTCCCTTCCTCCTTCTTGATTTTAGTCTTTTAGGGATCGATTGCGTTGTTTCATCCCCCCTTTCTTCATTTTAGTCTTTTAGGGATCGATTGCGTTGTTTCATCCCCCCCTTTCTTCATTTTAGTCTTTTAGGGATCGATTGCGTTGTTTCTCCCTTCTCCTTTCTTCATTTTAGTCTTTTAGGGATCGATTGCTTTGTTTCTCCCCCCCTTCTTCATTTTAGTCTTTTACGGATCGATTGCGCTGTTTCTCCCCCCCCCTCCCCTTCTTCATTTTAGTCTTTTAGGGATCGATTGCGTTGTTTCTCCCCCCCCCCCTTCTTCATTTTAGTCTTTTAGGGATCGATTGAATTGTTTCTCTTCCTCCTTCTTCATTTTAATCTTTTAGGAATCGATTGCGTTGTTTCTCCCCCCCCCCTTCTTCATTTTAGTCTTTTAGGGATCGATTGCGTTGTTTCTCTCCCCCTTTCTTCATTTTAGTCTTTTAGTGATCGATTGCGTTGTTTCTCCCCCTTTCTTCATTTTAGTCTTTTAGGGATCGATTGCGTTGTTTCTCCCCCTCCTTTCTTCATTTTAGTCTTTTAGGGATCGATTGCCTTGTTTCTCCCCCTTTCTTCATTTTAGTCTTTTAGGGATCGATTGCATTGTTTCTCCCCCTTCTTCATTTTAGTCTTTTAGGGATCGATTGCGTTGTTTCTCCCCCCCTTCTTCATTTTAGTCTTTTAGGGATCGACTGAGTTGTTTCTCTTCTCCCCCTCCTTTCTTCATTTTAGTCTTTTAGGAATCGATTGCGTTGTTTCTCCCCCCCCTTCTTCATTTTAGTCTTTTAGGGATCGATTGCGTTGTTTCATCCCCCCCTTTCTTCATTTTAGTCTTTTAGGGATCGATTGCGTTGTTTCTCCCTTCTCCTTTCTTCATTTTAGACTTTTAGGGATCGATTGCTTTGTTTCTCCCCCCCTTCTTCATTTTAGTCTTTTACGGATCGATTGCGCTGTTTCTCCCCCCCCCTCCCCTTCTTCATTTTAGTCTTTTAGGGATCGATTGCGTGGTTTCTCCCCCCCCCCTTCTTCATTTTAGTCTTTTAGGGATCGATTGAATTGTTTCTCTTCCTCCTTCTTCATTTTAATCTTTTAGGAATCGATTGCGTTGTTTCTCCCCCCCCCCCTTCTTCATTTTAGTCTTTTAGGGATCGATTGCGTTGTTTCTCCCCCTTTCTTCATTTTAGTCTTTTAGTGATCGATTGCGTTGTTTCTCCCCCCCCCCCTTCTTCATTTTAGTCTTTTAGGGATCGATTGCGTTGTTTCTCCCCCTTTCTTCATTTTAGTCTTTTAGTGATCGATTGCGTTGTTTCTCCCCCCCCCCCTTCTTCATTTTAGTCTTTTAGGGATCGATTGCGTTGTTTCTCCCCCTTTCTTCATTTTAGTCTTTTAGGGATCGATTGCGTTGTTTCTCCCCCCCCCCTTCTTCATTTTAGTCTTTTAGGGATCGATTGAATTGTTTCTCTTCCTCCTTCTTCATTTTAATCTTTTAGGAATCGATTGCGTTGTTTCTCCCCCCCCCCCTTCTTCATTTTAGTCTTTTAGGGATCGATTGCGTTGTTTCTCTCCCCCTTTCTTCATTTTAGTCTTTTAGTGATCGATTGCGTTGTTTCTCCCCCCTTTCTTCATTTTAGTCTTTTAGGGATCGATTGCGTTGTTTCTCCCCCTCCTTTCTTCATTTTAGTCTTTTAGGGATCGATTGCCTTGTTTCTCCCCCTTTCTTCATTTTAGTCTTTTAGGGATCGATTGCGTTGTTTCTCCCCCTTCTTCATTTTAGTCTTTTAGGGATCGATTGCGTTGTTTCTCCCCCCCTTCTTCATTTTAGTCTTTTAGGGATCGACTGAGTTGTTTCTCTTCTCCCCCTCCTTTCTTCATTTTAGTCTTTTAGGAATCGATTGCGTTGTTTCTCCCCCCCCCCTTCTTCATTTTATCCTTTTAGGGATCGATTGAGTTGTTTCTCCCTCCCCCCTTCTTCATTTTAGTCCTTTAAGGATCGATTGCGTTGTTTCTCCCCTCCTTTCTTCATTTTAGTCTTTTAGGGATCGATTGCGTTGTTTCTCCACCCCCTTCTTCATTTTAGTCTTTTAGGGATCGATTGCGTTGTTTCTCCCCCCCCCCCCTTCTTCATTTTAGTCTTTTAGGGATCGATTGAGTTGTTTCCCTTCCTCCTTCTTGATTTTAGTCTTTTAGGGATCGATTGCGTTGTTTCATCCCCCCTTTCTTCATTTTAGTCTTTTAGGGATCGATTGCGTTGTTTCATCCCCCCCTTTCTTCATTTTAGTCTTTTAGGGATCGATTGCGTTGTTTCTCCCTTCTCCTTTCTTCATTTTAGTCTTTTAGGGATCGATTGCTTTGTTTCTCCCCCCCTTCTTCATTTTAGTCTTTTACGGATCGATTGCGCTGTTTCTCCCCCCCCCCCCCTCCCCTTCTTCATTTTAGTCTTTTAGGGATCGATTGCGTTGTTTCTCCCCCCCCCCCCCTTCTTCATTTTAGTCTTTTAGGGATCGATTGAATTGTTTCTCTTCCTCCTTCTTCATTTTAATCTTTTAGGAATCGATTGCGTTGTTTCTCCCCCCCCCCCTTCTTCATTTTAGTCTTTTAGGGATCGATTGCGTTGTTTCTCTCCCCCTTTCTTCATTTTAGTCTTTTAGTGATCGATTGCGTTGTTTCTCCCCCCTTTCTTCATTTTAGTCTTTTAGGGATCGATTGCGTTGTTTCTCCCCCTCCTTTCTTCATTTTAGTCTTTTAGGGATCGATTGCCTTGTTTCTCCCCCTTTCTTCATTTTAGTCTTTTAGGGATCGATTGCGTTGTTTCTCCCCCTTCTTCATTTTAGTCTTTTAGGGATCGATTGCGTTGTTTCTCCCCCCCTTCTTCATTTTAGTCTTTTAGGGATCGACTGAGTTGTTTCTCTTCTCCCCCTCCTTTCTTCATTTTAGTCTTTTAGGAATCGATTGCGTTGTTTCTCCCCCCCTTCTTCATTTTATCCTTTTAGGGATCGATTACATTGTTTCTCCCCCCTTCTTCATTTTAGTCTTTTAGGGATCGATTGCGTTGTTTCTCCCCCCCTTTCTTCATTTTAGTCTTTTAGCGATCGATTGCGTTGTTTCTCCCCCCTCCCTCCTTCATTTTAGTCTTTTAGTGATCGATTGCGTTGTTTCTCTCCCCCTTTCTTCATTTTAGTCTTTTAGGGATCGATTGCGTTGTTTTTCCCTCCTCCTTTCTTCATTTTAGTCTTTTAGGATTCGATTGCGTTGTTTCTCCCTCCCCCTTCTTCATTTTAGTCTTTTAGGGATCGATTGCGTTGTTTCATCCCCCCATTCTTCATTTTAGTCTTTTAGGGATCGATTGCGTTGTTTCTCCCCCTTTCTCCATTTTAGTCTTTTAGGGATCGATTGCGTTGTTTCTCCCCCCCTTCTTCATTTTAGTCTTTTAGGGATCGATTGAGTTGTTTCTCTTCTCCCCCTCCTTTCTTCATTTTAGTCTTTTAGGAATCGATTGCGTTGTTTCTCCCCCCCCCCTTCTTCATTTTAGTCTTTTAGGAATCGATTGAGTTGTTTCTCCCTCCCCCCTTCTTCATTTTAGTCCTTTAAGGATCGATTGCGTTGTTTCTCCCCCTCCTTTCTTCATTTTAGTCTTTTAGGGATCGATTGCGTTGTTTCTCTCCCCCTCTTCTTCATTTTAGTCTTTTAGGGATCGATTGCGTTGTTTCTCCTCTCCACACACACTCACTAGTTTTTTCTAGAGCCGAGCCTGCTTTTCAACACCATTTTTTGCACATATAGGACAAAATGAGCAAACAGCAAGAATGCCAAGTGCTCAGAGAATTTTGAGAACAAAGACTTACTAGACACCTTTTTGGGAACAAATGAAGCCTCGCGAGAAAACCATCACGCATGTTCTTTACCGTGTACATAAGTACGGCCCTTTTACCCACGGGGCCACTGCTTAAAGTCTCATCCGGCAGATGGCTGTTTTTCCAAGAATTCACATCGACTCGAATGCTCTTTAATTGGACTAAAAATATGTTTTAATTGCATTAATGGTATGTTCATTATTCAAACACTCTTTCTACATTTTTAAAGATAATACTTAATAAAGAGTACAAAATACGAGGGAGGGGGGATCATTAAATTCGTGGATTGTCGACACCAACAATTAGCAACTGTTCGGGATTCTGGGCCACTGTTAATTCCTGTCTTTCGCACAGAGCACTTATTCTGAAAATTAGATTAAAGCTCACCTAACGAAAACTCTCCCATAGGATAACATGGGATTTCCTATACTTCAGCATTGGCCCAGAACTCCCAATCACCCTTAACTACTGCTCTTCGTACGAGTTAATACCTGATACGTGGCAGCACAGTGACTGTGCATTGTTCTGCTGTTACTTGCAACCGCATTGCAATGTGTTTCATCTCGTATCAAAGCTGAGTTTTACACACTGCCCGTACTCTTAAAGAGTCGTTGTGTTGACAAATATCATGTATTAACTAATACGAAAAGATGCTAATTGTTGGCTTAGTTAATTCACGAATTAAAGAATTTTCAATGCACATTTTCAATTCAAGCAATTTTCAGTTTCATTGTTTCTGAAAGAGATCGGAATTCTGTTCTGTTCTGTGACTACGGTACATATTGTACAAAAGGGAATTGTGGGTCGAGACTTTTCGAATGACTGTTGAAACGGATTAGTGTCAAAAAACAATTTTCAAAACTAGTCGTGTTGATATAAATTTTGTGAAAACGGGTAGTAGCCATTTCAATACTTGCTAATACATTTCCAGGGAAGTTAAATGATTGTTAAAATGTGTCGCTACCATTTAAATGGTTATTCTATTGCAGTCAATGAACAGTTGGGAACTACTGATTTAGAGTTTAACTCTATCTGTAAAGTTTCTCTGTAATGAGAGTTTTGTAATAATTCTGTTACAAGTCACAGAGCTACAAATTTGACCTTTCGTGGTTATCCCATTAAAGTGTTTTTTTTTTGTCACCAACTAAACGTCAAATACATATATTTATTAAATGTTAAATATACAGTCGCTCAAAAAAATATCCGAACACTGTGGTTGATTACAGAATTCATAAAAAAAATCGTTGCCAGATAATTTTTATGAATTCTGTAATCAACCATAGTGTTCGGGTATTTTTAGTACTGTACACTGCGTTGAAATTTAATGAGGATTTAGAGAAAAAAAGTTTGTAAAACAAACATAGCTAGGCTAATTTGCAAGTAGTTTAGCGATGAAGTGTCTGTAGTCGTTTACAATTATTTTTGAAAGTGTAACAAAAATTACACCATCCTATCTCCGAAGATGTGGTGTCAAAACTGCCAATAGTGACATCCAAACTGAGATGAAATTTCGTTTTCGATGTTAAGATATGAGGCAAAACTGTGAAGAAATGAGGCAGAAAGAATATGAGGCAAAAAAGTGAAGAAAGCATGAGGGGCCATTCATGTACGACGGCAACTTGTAGCACGTGGTGGAGTGGCTCGTGGAGCTAAATCGAGGTATGCAACATTCCTTTCTAGAGTGTCCCAAATAGAGCCGAATTAGTCCGGGAGAAAGTGCGGACCACTCCATAAGGCTGGTGGTGTTCACCTTTAGGTATTGGGCGACCAATCAATCTAAATGGAGACTGGCATTATCATCCAGCACTTGACAATTTCCCCCTATCGCATCTGCATGAGGTCAAACAAAGATGTTGTGAACCTTATATCATTACCACTGAAACGCCATGGTGCCAAATAGGAACCACTTAGAGATCTGTAAGACCACCAAGTGATATATATGTCTCTTTCATAAGTCTCTTTCTCAACGATGTTTGTTGGATGATGGCGTGTCACTTATTCCCTCTAGATCAATATCCGTATTGAGTCGCTCTGCTGGACATATCTGGACTCATCAGTAGAGAGCCCTAAGCGCTATTGATTCTTGGTCCAATCACGATGTTGTCCTCGCCCAGTTCAGTCGCTCCCTTCCGTGGCTTTGGGTGAGGAGCAACAACTTCGTGATCGGCGAGCAAAAAGATCGCCTTCGTAAAACATCCTGCTAATGGTGAAGGTTGAAACGAAAGGTCCAGTACCCCATGGAAGTAAGAAAGCAACTGAGCCAATGTTGTGTAATTATGTCTTCCAGCTGTAAGTCGAAGTTACCTGTCCTCGTTTAGTGTAATTGCCCTTGGGCGATTCCTTAATGGTCGTCTGGAAATGCTTCTCGAAACCGTTGATACAGAAAGGTTTCAGTGAATTGATTTATAACTTTCAGCGAACAGAATGCTGGCCAATCGTCGAATGAAACAGCAATGACTTCAGATCATTTAGTAAGATGATGTGCATCTGCTCATGCGAAGATCATTCATTTACATGTGATCTTCCTGTTCAAAGACATTACGTACCTATTACAGGATACTTTTGCCGTGTTTTATCGACGACGTTTCAAACTTTTTCAAAATATTACAAAATTCCCTTTAAATTGCAAGGCAGTGTATATCGATATATCCAATATTGTGAATTGCTCTACGAGAAGTGAAAGTGAGGTAGAGCCATTCACAAATACCTATCATTTTCAGATAATTACGGATGGAGCGGAGAGCAAGGATGAAACAGGTTGACAAGCTTAGCAACGGATGCTGACGACTACCTGCAACTGCTGTGAGATAAAGTGAGGGTTTGCTTCGAGCTGTTTGAAAGGTCAAATTATCATTAGATCCTGTTGCGTTTTAACATGCGTGACAGGATAATGTAGCCAATCAGATGGTTTCACTCTTGCTTCATGAAAGTTATCTCTTCAGTCATCATATATGTAGTGATGATTTGACTGACTGGTCACGTTAATTCTAGCGAGGAGGACTCTGATAATTGGCATCTACTCGATGTTTCATGCAGCAGATATGAGAAAATGTCTCTCAGATGTCATAATATTTTCAAGGTCAAAAAGAGATTCCATTTCTTTCTAACTGTGATGTAGACATTTACAGGTTTCCTTGCGCAGCCTGGGTCGGGGGTGGCTCAGTCGATAGCGCGCCAGGCTCGTAATCTGTAGTTCCCAGGTTCGAGTCCCAGCTGGGTCAGCGTTGAGATTTATCTCCGCAAAATTCCCCCGCCCTGCCCACGGTCAGTAGGGGACACCGATGGGCTTGGAAAGACCGCCGTCCGTCGGATGGGACGTTAAGCCGTGGCCCCGTGTGCGGGAGAGCCATACCCTGTGCACGTTAAAGAACACGCTGGATGGCCTTCACGGGAGGCTACCATCTGTCTCCCAACAACTGTTCCAGTGGGTCCCCTCCCCCAACCTTCTCTGAGCCTTCGGAGTCTTTGTGACCTGGCCATTTAGCGCATGGTGTGCAAAAAAGTGCCGCTCAGAGGTAAAACAACCCAACCCAACCTTTGCGCAGCCTACATAAGCAATGACATGTTTTGAAATTTGTATGCAGAGAAAAACTTGATAACTAATTTGTCTGTGCAGACCATTCGGTAGCATATCCAAAATCTATCGAGATCAGGTAGTTTGTCTCTATTAACATGGTTTATACAACATCAGGATATAATTTTCACTCCATCAGATAGCAACACGCAAAGACTTCACGTTAAATAAAATCAAAAATAACCAAAAGTAACAAAATAAAAAAATACGAAAATGAAAGTTCTTCAGAGTCCTGTCCACAGCTTTACTAGAATTAACGAGGCCAGTCAGTCCAGTCATTTCTCTCTCTATATATATATGACGACTTCCGTGAAAGAAGAATGAAACTATCTGATTGGTTGCACTTCTCTGTCCTGCATGAAATGCTCATGAAAGATGTTTTTCCATTTTGCTATTTTTTTCCCCAATTTAATTCTACTATTTTGGATGTTTTGATGGGAAGAAAAACATTAGCATTGCAGAATCAAACCAATGCAGTGAAACATTTCATTGATTCGCATTCAGATTTCAATTTTGTACACTTCCATTAATGTAATAATAAAAGAGTCTCTGTATGTGTGTGTATATATATGGTAACTATAATTCGTCGAAAAATCGTGGTAGACATTTCACAAGTTCACAGAATGTTTCTGATTATCGTCTGAGTTGCAGTGCCGAATTTCAAGTCTTAATTCCAAGAGGAGGGCTTGATATAAGCAAAAATGTTTACTGTTATTCCTTCGAGAAATGGTAATCGCTGTCAAATCCATTGTTGCCATTACCGGTATGAGTTTATGTGCATTTATTTCGTAATAATTCTCCAAACCATTGTCTTCATCATCATGATATTTGGTACAATGATTCTTCATATAAAACTGCGCATTTCGAAAATGAAATAGATATAGGTATGTATTATACATATCCGTTAATTACAACAAAAAAAAAAACACTGGTAATCGTCTGAATGGAATACAAAATTCATAATTCTTTTACCTCTAAATGCTATACCAGAATGGATATTTGAAAACTGTTTTCTCCATCACATATTTCGATCTCTTCTGATCATTTCTTATACGCGACCTAGAAACAAGTCGAAAATTTCGTGTTCGAACCATTCGTACGTTTTGAGTTTCATGTGCATTGTTCGTTGCATTTTTAATGAAAAAGTAAGATTGTCATTGTTGATGTGACAGTCTACAAATTCATTTGATAGACCTTATTCGTATAGTGGTTAAGGTTAATTTGGATTTACAAACAATAAATAATGATTCTTGCAATTTTACAAATGGTACTTATCATTATAATTTTGTACAGTAAGTTAAGGAAAAAAAATTCGCAGAATTGTGCCTATCGGATAATGACACTAAAATTATGTTCTATGGAAATAATAAGTATATTAAGGAAATTAATAATAAGTGTTTAGAGATGAAATTGAAATTTCTGCAAATAGCACTAGATCACAATCACAATAGAGATGAAAGATTAATTTGCTTGGCATAAAAAAGTATTTCTAGGTACTACCAATTAAAATACACAGTCGTATCAGAATAATATGACCACCTACCATAGTATATGTATGGTAAGTGGTCATGTTATTCTGATACGACTGTGTATATTAGTAAATGAGATGAATTATGATTTTACTGACAGTGAACTTCGTTCAGATGAGGATTATCATCTGCATATCAAGCATACTTATAGCACATACCTGTTTCAATATGTTTGGGAAAAGCCTCTAAAGTTGAAATAACAAACGTAGTATTATGAAACGATTACCCATTGTTATTATTATCTGACTTTCACAGCATTAAAGCTCAAATGTTAAAAATTATAAATATGTATCATTTGGATGTGTTGACACAATTAGTTTGTTTCCTGGGAAAATGAAATCATTTATGATGAAACAAACGTGCTAGAATAATTGCAATTTATGAATCAGGGATTAAAATATTATAGCGAATTGATAGATCAGTTTTGTCAATTTTTCTCTAAAGTTTTGGAATGAATTGTAAAGATTGGACTTTTTGACTTTGATGACAAAAAAAAATTCTTTTTTAATAAATCACCCTTTAGGTTCAGGAAGAAATTAAATTCTGAACCAGCAATTTTATACCTAACAGTCAAAATATTTAAATTTGTAAATGATAACGAAACCAGAATAATAGCATATTGCCTCTGGGGATTATGGGATGCTTTTTGACAAAAAAAAGTGCAAAGTTTTTATGTTCCGAATTTTTTTCCCCATTAGCAGTAATAATTTTTACTAAGGGGTGATTGGAAAATGCCAATAGTAATATATTATTAAACCTATACAACACAAAAAGGACTTCTCATTTACCCTTTAAAATGGACTAGAAGGGTTGTTTGGGTTGTTTTACCTCTGAGCGGCACTTTTTTTGCACACAATGGGCTAAATGGCCAGGTCACATGGACCCCGAAGGCTCAGAGAAGGTTGGGGACCCACTGGAACAGCTGTTGGGAGACAGATAGTAGCCTCCCGTCAAGGCCATCCAGCGTGTTCTTTAACGTGCACAGGGTATGGCTCTCCCGCACACGGGACCACGGCTTAACGTCCTATCCGACGGACGGCGGCCTTTCCAAGCCCATCGGTGTTCCCTACTGACCATGGGCAGGGCGGGGAATTTTTGCGGAGATAAATCTCAACGCTGACCCAGCTGGGACTCGAACCTGGGAACTACAGATTACGAACCTGGCGCGCTACCGATTGAGCCACCCCCGCCCCTATACCAGAAGGAAAATATGTCATCTCTGGCGAGTATAGAATGCTCATTTTCGAGGAAAATGAAGTTTATAGTTTTCCGAAATTTACGCCCTTTAGCAATAGAAATTCCTACTAACGAACAATTGTAAAATGTAAATAGTAATATATTATTAGCTCTCTACAATATAAAAAAAATTCTCATTTAACCTTTAAGGCCAAAAAGTTACGTTCTCTCATCTTTTAGTGTTAAGGAGCAAAATAGAGCATTTGGAATAAAATAATTTATTTTTTATTACTAAATCGAAAGTTTCAAAATTCATGCTAACTCTTTAAAAATAAAAAGTTACCCATCGAATTTTAATTAGCAGTGTTTAAATTAAAGAATATATAAAATCAATTTTATTTCGGCTAGTTATCTGGTGCTTAGCATCTGTCACTACAAGTTTCTATCACTAGAAGCATTAATATGTCGTTTGCAATTTTATTTCAAGTTTTACATTTTCTGCATTTAGTGCCTTCTAACGATGTAAAATAAAGCCTTTTAAAGGATTTGAAAACTATGAATCAAAATATTTCATTAGTGCCTATTCAACTCAAAAACAATTTTTCATTAATCACTTAAAATAAAAAGTTCCATTTCCGCTCGCCTCCCCTCTAGTGATGAAGGCAAAAATTGTCACTGCTCTCGTAAACCCCTTCATCGTCACACTCCACCACTAAAATATCATATTTCTAGCATAAATACATCGCTTGCAATATTGGTTTCAAAGATTACAATTTTCAAAAATGTCCACATTGGACAAAGAGAGCAATTTGCACTTTTGGGAGGTTCCGAAATATCGTAATAGTTCATCAGTACCTATCCAACACAAAAATAAATTTTAATTTATATTTAAAAACAAAATAACTTTGATGTCTAGAGACGGACAGATGACAGAATGGAAATATTACCTCGTTTATTTTTTTATTTTTCTTTCAAAACGAGATAAGGAAAAAAGGAAAACAATTGTAACAGCAATTCTTATTGGTGGAAATTGCAGCGAGGTGCTCTTTCATAATCAGATTTTGTATTTTGCATTGTCTCATTGAACGCAAAAACTATAAAACTTCAACAGTAGATTTATAAACGGGCATGGCTATTGATATCGATCTTGAAGAAACATGTTTCAGGATATGTAATGTTCCTCGTGGACTTCAAAGCCTTTACGTTTTTTTTTTATCTTTGATGCAGTTGAGTCGGATTGTTTTACAACTGAGTGTTACTTTTGTGCACAGAAGGGTTTAAACCATCAGGTGACATGGACCCCAGAAGTCTATGTTGGGTAAGGGAATGATATCCATTGGACATCTTTTAGGAGACAGATGGAAGCCTATTACCCTTCAATTTTCCAATTAGCCTAGTCAAGCGGGTTCCTTAACGTTCAGAACGTATGGCTCTCATAAACACAGAACCATGGCTTTACGTCTCCTTCGAAGGACGACGGCCTTTCCAATCCATCTATATTCCCCTTCTGATAGAGAGCAGGATTCCGATAGAGAGACCCTGGGAGCAGCCTCAGAGGCGATATGTTTTCGCCGAAAATAATTCTCAATATTAACTGTTTGGAACTGGAACCTGGGACCTTCAGATTAAGACGGCATGCTACCAACTCACTCAACTTCGCCCCTCTTTCCGTATCTGAAGTATGAACTGTTCCAATTTATCGTTGCAATACATAGCAACGTACCCAAGGGGTAAAGGAATTATGGAGTTATAACCCTCCGCCACCCCTGGACTCACATATCAAACTTCCCACCCCCAATGGAATTTTCAGCATATGTCACTGATTAAAATATCATCGTAATTTTTAATCATTAATATTGAAACGTTGAAATATTGGTTGAATTGTTTTACCTATGAGCAGCAATGTTTCTTTTTCTTTTTATTTTTTTTTCACACAGTGGGCTAATTGCTAGGTCACAAGGACCCCAATGGTTGAAAGAAAGTCGAGGAAAGGAATCCACTGGACAGCTGTCAACAGATGGAGTAGTAAACACATGGAAGTCACCTGTCGATGCCATTCAGAGTGCTTTTAAATGTGCGTAGGGTATGGTTCTCCTGCACACGGGGCGCGGCTTAACATCCCAACCGACGAACAGCGGTCTTTCAAGCCCATCGGTGTGCCGTTTCTCACTGAGGACAGGGTTGGCACAAGCCCTGGCACTGTGGCACAGTCAAAGCTGCCACGGTTATGACGCGAGCTTCGGAATTGCAGATGCCCTCGCAGCTTTTGAAGTATTGGAATGCAGTTATTCTTTTACAAAACCAAGCATGATATTTCTCCCTCCAGAATATCCATATTTTTTAGTCTAAGAAGAAGTGATGTAGTTTTTAAAAAGCAGTATCATGGAGCACACATTTAATTTTTTTGTCTGTTGGGCTTAAAAGGAAATTTCCTATTTCGTGACTGACACGAAAGTATTGACTCCACAATGCATCCTCGTCCAAACTACATCATATCATTTCTATTGAGGATGAGAAGTAGGAACAAGTATATCATTAATTTTTTAAAATATGTCTCTTATTGTTGACAAGGTATGTAGTGTCACTCGCTGGAGACATGATTAGATGGGCGAACATTACTACAAGAAATCTTGAAAACTAAATTCTACTCAATCCGTCATTCAATACACTAAACTTTATCATAGCCTCAGAAACAAATCAAAGATAATATCGAAATCCCAAGTAATTAGTTTGTTCCTGCTGTGAATTTGTTGATCAAATGACCGAGCTGTAAAGAGAGCCTTAGTTAAAATTGAAATGAAAGGCTCTTTCCAATTTTCCAATTACACCCAGTCCCGACTATCACGAATTTTACCGAAGCGATTTCGGTTTAGCACTGTTTTAAGTTAATTCTGGTTTTCGACTAACACAACTGGTCGTTCGACTTAACACGATTTATCCACTGCTTCTCTGCGATCGTTATGTTATTGTGTTTGCCATATGAAAAAGGCACCATATATGCTTTCCTTCTCAAACTTATCTGATATGTCCTCGTTCATCATTTAAACACTTAAAAAAAAGATGTTTCACATTTGTCAGTGTGTTTTTTTGTCACAATTGCTCACACAAATCAGTGTGTTTTAACAGCCATAACACGTAATCTTTTGCAAACAATAAAGAACATTCCAATTATCGTTGTCCGATGGTAATAAAGGCATGTACAAATTCACTTTCATTGGTTAAAGACGTGTCACGTGTAGAGTAGAAACACTTGTAAACATTCAGTTAGTCATCTTCATTACGCTGCAACAATTTTTGCAGCAATAAATTTCTCATTTCTAATCTTTCAATATTCAAGAATCATCTATATGCTTCAAATTAAACTGCATTTAGCCGGGTTTCTTTCTTTCGTTTCTACTTTTATAATTGCCTCTTTTTTTTTGTAAAAATCAGTTACATGTATGAAATATACATAAACAAATAAAAAGCACAAAGCTTTAACCAAAGTAAAATCATAGTAAAGGAATCAAATTAAAAATATGTCACTCAGGTTAGAGATTTTGGAAATCACCCTTTCTATTTACCTAGTTTTTTTATATGAGAAATTGGTGTTCGATTAACAAGATTTCCCTTAGACGAATTTCTTTAGGAACGCATCTATCGGGTCTGGGTGTGAATGTTCTAATTAATTTTGTTTCTCAATTCAATTTCTGTGTAGTCGAGCTGAGAAAGCTTGGAAGTATTAACTCTGATAATACGTGAGCAGATGCCCGGAAGCCTGTAGAGTACTCCATAGTAGCCTAGGGATATAAAGACCAACTTCATTTACTAATTTTGCCTAGTTTGTCCAGCGGAACTGGCTCCAAGAAATGCCCGGTTTCCCAGTGCCCTTGCAACTTAGAGGCGTTCGTTCTATATCTAACTGTTCCTCTTCAATTTATTGTTTAGTGTTCATTAATAGACAGGGAAAAAAATAGACATCTCTCACAATATACACACAAACAGGTTAAGTGGGTTTCTTTGCCATTGCCTTATTATTGCTCGTGGCTTCCCGATATATGAAACATAACAAAGGAACAGACCGCAAAAATAAAACTTCTCGTCTCATTTCACGTCAAAGGTAAAAAGGATATTCCCGACATCAGACGGGGACTTCCCTCAGCCAGCGGTGTGCCGGGCACCGCCGCCGCCACTGGCATAGCAGCCTTTCCGTCGCAGGAGGAACAAACTTGCATCGACCACGCAAACTCCAACTCTGAAACTTGTTTGTGCAGCTCCGATGCCAAAGTACGGCTCGTGAGCCGCTCCACGCCGCTCCGACGGTCACGTGCCTCGTGACGTCACCGGTTAGCCCACATTGGCGGTTCGGCTCGAGAACGTGCACTTAGCGGACTGGCAGAGTACGAACTGTGCGCGAGGAGTCACGGAACTACGCTACCGCTTCTGCAGATCCGTGGGTTCACCTGGTCACTGGATTCACGTGCAGTGTGTTCAGCAATTTATTTAAACTCGGTCGGCGTCTTTTCAATTCCAGTGTTGGCGAAAAGTGTTCAAAGTGCTGACGCAAAGATTTAAGCATAATATAAAGAGTGAGAAATTCAGATTGATTCTTAAAGGGTTTTTTTCCAAATAGGTAACAGCATTTGTTTTTGATCCATTTGCTTTGTGGATACGCGTCAAGGATAAACAGCATGGAAATCACTCGTGTAAATCATTTGTGTGACAAATACATGGGCTCGAACTTTATGTTAAAACTTGGGAAATATTTTTAGATCTCTGAGGAAACAAAACTTGTTGTGAAGATCACCAGTCAGTGAAATTTTCCACGATGTCTTCTCATCTGTTAACAGAAACCGTAGATCCGAATCAAACGAATTCCAATCTACTGTTTCGAGAAACTACTTTGGCTCCTTATCTAGAGGATTGGTTCTACAGCAATCTTACATTCCTTGAATACGTGGTGGACTTTGGACCCAAAAGGGATTCTTTGTCTTCAGTGGTGCCCATGACAGTCATCTACGTCCTCATCTTCATCACTGGTCTAGTGGGTAACGTATGCACGTGCGTGGTTATCATTCGGAACAAATACATGCACACGGCAACTAATTATTACCTCTTCAGTCTTGCGGTGTCAGACCTTCTGTTGCTGGTCCTGGGTCTGCCCCAAGAGCTCTACCAACTGTGGAACAAGTATCCTTACGTGTTCGGAGAAGCATTTTGCATCATTCGTGGTTTCACTTCTGAAACCTCCACCAATGCCTCCATCCTCACCATCACGTCGTTCACGATGGAGCGGTACTTAGCCATTTGCCATCCACTCCGGGCTCAAACCATGTCAAAGCTTTCTCGCGCTGTCAAATTCATTGTATTCGTTTGGATCTTCGGTGCCCTGTGCGCCATCCCCCTCGCCGTGCAGTTCGGGATCGTCTTCAAGGATTTCAATGGCGAGGTGCTGTCGGAGACTGCAGAGTGCACGCTCAAACGTCCGCTGAACCATGCTTTCGAAATCTCAACGTTTTTCTTCTTCATCCTTCCGATGACTGTGATCTCGGTGCTCTACATCCTCATCGGGATCCAACTCCGAAGATCAAGTTCTGTGAATCGCCGCCACTCAGGTGGATCGCAGGAGGTCAGCCCGGCATTCAACGGTATCAGCAAACAATTGCTGAACAAATCGCTGTCGGGACAGTCTGTAGTCAGACATCATCCAAAAGTGATGAGCCACCAGTCATCAAGAAGTCTTCGTGGCGTTAATTCATCTAGAAGAGCAGTCATCAAAATGTTATGTGAGTAATGATTTTTTTTCTCATATATAATTATTTTAATGGAGTATTGAAAGGGCATTCCTATGAACATATACACGTTTATACATTTGCATTCAATAAAATGTTCAATAGGCTGCTGATTAAGGATCCGTAGTGATATGCTCTGAGAAAGTTATGGTGCTCATTCACTTTTAACAAATGGAGTTTTGAAACTTATGATACATAACCTACTACAAAGAAATGAAAACGGGTGAATACAACCGATTACCGAAAAATTGTTTTAAGTATTGTTTATCTGATGAAATGAAACAAAAGTTATTATTCCCATATCTTAACATTCTCCCTGCCAAATACATCTTGCTACATACAGTCGCACAAAAAAAATCCAAACAAATATCGTCACGTGACACGAAGGGTTGCCAAATCACTAATTTCTAAAAAAAACCTTTTTCTGAATTCTGTAATCAACCATAGTGTTCGGATACTTTTTTGAGCCACTGTACAGAATTAGATTTTGCCTTCGTCAGTTGGTTCTCAGGGTTTTATTTTACCATAGCTCTCAAACTCTCCGCAAGCTAGAATGAAATGTTAATCGATAAACACATACACCTCAGATGAATGAATTAATGTAATAATTAAAAACTCTGATTATTATATTAAGATAAGCAATGAATCAATCCTTAATTGAACGAGTTAATAGGACAATTCAAAATCATTATTATGGTTTAGGAGTAGTAATTTCGACCAGTCTCATAGCGCAAGAAAAAGGTTTAAAATTAGTACAAAATACAAAAAAAGCTGAAGAAACTATTACTAATATTGCAAGAGAAATATATCATTATACAGTCGCTCAAAAAAGTATCCGAACGCTATGGTTGATTACAGAATTCAGAAAAAATATCTGGCAACTTTTCTTTTAGAAATTAGTGATCTGGCAACCTTCGTGTCACGTGTCACGTGACACGAAGGTTGCCAGATCACTAATTTCTAAAAAAGAAGTTGCCAGATATTTTTTCTGAATTCTGTAATCAACCATAGCGTTCGGATACTTTTTTGAGCGACTGTACAAAATTGATCTGCTAGATTAAGGTATTTAATTAACGAAGAAATATTTTCTTATACCGGGACACTTTAATAATTAATAGTAACTCAGCGAAAGTCTCTAAATAATTTATCTAATGTAAAAAAAACACTTACAGTTATTTTCATAAAAATTATATTAACTTATATTTTTCTTGCAAAAATGTTACCCTCAATTTTGTGAACCACAATTTGAAGAACAATTACTTTAAAGCAGACAGGAGTTTCAATGTGCTTGTTCCGTGGATTATACAAGGAACAATCAAGCAATGGCCGAAGATATATTTCCTAATAGAAAAAGTCTGCTTAAGATAAGCAATTAATCCATAATAAATGACAGGCCCGGATCTAGAAAAAAAGAAGGAACAGAGGGATCAAGTGTGTAGTAAATATACACTACATTGAGAAAAGTAACTGGACACGTCCATGTTATTTGAATGGAAAGTCACATTCAAAGTTCTCTTACTTTGAAAATAATGTTTTATGAAAACTTGCTACTGCAGATGAATTGAATATTTCACTCAAATCTTTCAATAACAATATTGCGCATTATTCGTCTAATATCTAAATCGTTATATAAGTGGAAATATTTAACTCTGACTCAACAAAGTTTGCTTAAGAAATTGAAACATAACTGTTTATAACAAGTCGTTCACTAACATAACAGTAATATTTGAAGTTTTTTGTACGATTTTTTAAGTTTACATCAGTGTGACTGAAAAAAACCCATTTAGGAAGTGTGTGGAGGCGGCCTTTGCTGTTAATTGTTCCAGCATCAATAACTTTTTAAATAGTAAGCGAATATTCTTGAAAATTGAGATTGAGAGACATTTAAGTGAGATTTTTCCATAGAATAATTATTTTCAAAGTTAGGGGGTTTCGAATGTGGTTTTCCGATCACATGGTATGTTTACTAGCATTCTAAAAGAGGAAGTGGGGGCGGGGGGGGCACTTACACTACTTACATTCATAGATTGGGACCTAGTAAGTGATCATTCAATTGCATAATTTCTGATATTCGATGTTCTATGTATACTAATTCAAAAGAATTGAGCTGCCTACTTAGATTTGAAACCTCAATTTTCAATTATCAGTTATTGTACTAAGTAATGTCAAATATGAAGTTAACACTCAATTAGTTACCTGATACATTTCATTCATAAATAATTTTGCCACTAAAACTCAGGTAAGTGATGATTTTCTTTAACGGTTGTTCTTTCTGATGAAATTATGTTATTTATAAACTTTTTATTAAATACTATCTAATGTGTAAACTAAGTACAGAGTTTTATTCATGAAAACTTAGACAAGTTTTATTTAAAGTAAATAGTGATTTGAATCTCTGGTATTCTTTGTTCAAACGGAAATGAGTTTTGTCTCAGATATTTCAGCCCGAGTCCGCCCCGGGCCAAACTATTTCGATAATTAGTGAGTCCGAACACGCTCGATTTTGGTAAGAGATAAAAATGAATTCGAGCTCAGTTTTTAAACATACATATGTGGAAATGTATTCCGCTAAACCAAGTTTTTAGTTCTTCGTGTTATAGTCTTCTACGAACTTTAAAACAATCCCCGTTATTTTGTGGCAAAATCTCACTGTTATTTAAAAATGAAAAATACTAGAAACAGTTAGTAGCAACCGAAAAATTAATGGGTAAAACCATTACAAACTGTATTGGTTATTCATTGCGAAGGCCCAGAATCTGAAAAAAATTAGCAAAAGCGGATTAGTGTTTATTAATTTTAAATACTCAAATTCAAATAGCAATAAAAATAAATTTTTATTATACTTTTTTAATATTTTTTACAATTATAAACAAAATCGGTAATTTAAATTATGACTAAGACCGAAGTAGTCTGTGCTGCTAAAAACTCAATGCTCGAGCTTTGGCTATTCAGCAGCAGTCCGTGATCAAACTCATCTCCGATTCTAAAGCTATCAAATGGCAAGTCACACAGGAGAATCCAATCTACAAGAGATTGAATATTAATTGCTTTAAAATAACGAAGAAATGTCATTATTGAACTCAGGTTGTTATTCTTCTACTGATGAGACTTCTGACGTATGAGCAATGACGTATCTTCCATGAATTACAAAGCAGGCTCAGCGCATGCCTTTGGTCGAGTAATTAAACATTATTGTCTATTTATTAATGATTACAATACGTAATTTATATCAAATTTAGAGTATTTTTTATTTATTACTGGTTAATATTTAATCACTATCTCATTAATAGAAGTTGTATCATTTAAAATTTATTTTTACAGCTACGTGGTTTAGCTGTTATAGCCCATTGTTACTTTCAATACATCACGATCTTGTCATTTGTTCTTTAAACCTTCCCTTGAGGGAATTATTTTCATTCCGAATCATTTTAACTTTGCAACGTTGTCATAGGAAAGGGCTTCGCGTTCAACTGCTGATAAAACTACGCTGTGTGGTTGTTTTCGCCATCGTGTATCATTTTCACAATTGGCAAATTACTATGTTCGATTGGTAGGAATGTTTTCAGAAGCAAAATCCTTCACACCCAAGAGCAGTTCCGTTAAGTTTCTCTAATTTATGGTGTGTGATATTTTAAGTATTCTCTGCAGTATACCTTCCTGTTAGATAGCATTATGTCATTAATACCTTTAGGTACTAAATCTCTCCAGGAATTTAGTTTGTCATCGGCATATCTTTCAAATGATTCTTACTTGGGACAAAGTTATCCTCTTGAGCGAACACATGGCTGTTCTCATAATATGTTTTAAACTTATAATATAATGCTTAATGATTAATAATGTTATATTGATAAAAAAATAATACGTAGATATTTGTAGAAACTCAGTAGTATCATTCAGTTCAAAAAGAAAAAAAAATGATATCTGGGATCAATTAGCCTAAATAATTAAAAATATGATATTTCAGGAATGAAACTGTTCGTTATTCATACTTTCCAGCAAAGTTTATAAAAAAATTATAAACCAATCTTTGCATTTGTTCGCATGCAAATTTTCCAATCACATTTGTATTGTTCATTTCTGACAATAAATTTGATACCAGTTTATTTTCAGCTCCGATTAATCAAATATTATTTGTTGGGTATGGCCAATAGTAATTTTATTTGAAAATTCATAATTTAAATAAGTTTGTAAACATAAGACGTAAAAAACTAAAGAAATGGCAAATATTTTTGGTATCGTTCAAATATCTTCATGTAACTTTAGCCTAAAGTGAACCCTATCCCATGCGAAGATAGTCCAATGCGAGGGACTATCTTCGCATGGGGTTCCACGAAGGTTCGTTTGCTGAACCTGAGTTGGGCGAACTTAATATTGCTGGGATTAATGGGGATGCGAGGACAAGGCAGTCGAAAAATCAATGCAAATAAACAATAAAAAATAAATATACTGTAACGATATTTATTTATGAAAAAACTGGGTAAATAGTGCAACCCAATTAAGTATTAATAAAATATCTAAAAAAAGGTCAGAATTTAAAATAAAATCAGTGAAATGTTAAGCATTAAAATAAATTATTAAAACAAATTTAAACATCAAACTTCATCATATGCATCAGATGCAGATGATGATGATTTGGGATCAAAACGAATAGTAAAGAACTACTTTGGTTATGTGGAGTCAGTAATATTTTAGAATATTAGAGAAAAGCATTAAATATAAGCTCACCGGACAAAAAATTAGTCATCTCCTGCCGTAAGAGGGTTACGTTCATTCGACAGCAACAGGTAACCTAATGAATGACAAACCCCAGATGCTCCACAATTCAGAGACTGCACTACATCTATCGGTATTATTAATCTACCGAATGTTGCCACGTTTACCACTCTCCACCGTCAGTGCTGAACTGTACTACAGAAGGAAAGTCCAGCAATCGCCAAAACCTAACTAAATCTTCGTCTTGGGTCGCCACAAACAAGGATATTGAGAATCCAAGTTGACGTGGCGCCCGTGACGTGACGCCATTCGACAGCAACAGAGGGCGCAGCAGTAATAAACACGTCCTACAAATAGCTGTGCCGTGTGCTATGGGGTTCATACAGTGACAAGAAATGGTTGTGTGCCAGGTGTGTGTTAGTCGCTCCGTGAAACATGGGTTGCACCAAAGATGTGAATGAGTGGCAAAAAGGTATTGCGTTTGGCCGAACCAAAGGGCCTAGCACACAAGAAGTTGCTCCTTTGCAGATGTGTCGAAATGTACTGTCCAAAGGGTCTTCCAGCAGTGGGTACATCACAGACCACCGCTAATCGTCGCCAGAACTGCAGCAGAAAGACTGTGCTCACCAATAAGGACCAACGCAGTGTGTCACACACTGTTAGATCAAACCGCTTTGCAATGAGGCAGGAATTGCTGCAGTCAGTCAAACCAGGCCTACAACAAGCTGTTTCTGAACGAACACTCCAAAGAGAATTGCATGCCATGAATATCTGGAGCAGAATACCGCGGGAGAGATCCATGTTAACAACTCTGCACAGGGCTGCACGGCTACAGTGGGCGCGGCGCCACAAAGAATAGACTGTCGACTCATAAGCGTGTGATCTGGTTGGATGAGTCACGTTTTTGCTTGTACTCGAATGATGCGAGGCTGCGGGTACATCGTAAGCCGCATGAAGCCTTCCGTACGGACAGTGTGCAAGGTTCTGTTCAAGCTGTAGGAGGCTCTGTGATGTTCTGGAGGTGTTTCACGTACGAGGAAATGGGTCCTTTGGTTGCGATGACGTCACACTTGAACCAGAAGGGCTATATGGAGCTACTGAACGACCACATGTTGACTTTTGTACAGCATCTCCACAGTGAACACCAGAAGGATACCCCAGTCTTCCAAGACGACAATTGTCGCGTGCACAGGGTTCGAAGTGTGTCGGATTGGCACGACAAGCATTCTGAAGCCTTCGAATATCTCGAATGGCCCGCCAAATCCCCAGATTTGAAACCTATAGAAAACTTGTGGGACTATTTGGGGCAACGAGTGAAGCGCCGTCCCAACCATCCGACCAATCTGGCCGAACTGCGGTATTTGTTGCTGGAAGAGTGGATGAATGTTGATTTGTACGACATACGCGCACTGGTGGCATCCATGCCAGACAAGATTTCGGCTGTTCTTCGGTCGCACGGTGGCGTTACGCGCTATTAGGTGACATTGAGCCAGGGGTGACTATTTTTTGTCCGGTGAGCTTAGTTACCATCTGTGAAATATTGCTGCAACATGTTTGCCAGACGGCGTAATTTTTGCCTCCGGAAAATAATTATTCACATTTATTGCGAATGGACTCCGCGTTGCAAGAGGGTTTACTGGAATATTTAACTTGAAATAATTGATTTTTATGTATATTAATATATCCTTTCAAACTTTCGGAGGGATGCATTTCCTCCTATGATGCTTATGAGATGCATTCCGGTCATCCAAGTCAATTCTGTTGAGCTTATTACATAAAAAATATAATTCCTATGGCATCAGAATGGTTGGTTTCAGATTATACTGCTAATAATCTAAGAATACGGATATAATCTCTCCTAACTAGTCAGCAGACGCGATGGCCATGAAGTCCTTCGATTTATTTCTGTTCTAATCGCATCGTAATTCAGTGTTCAATAAGATCACCACAAGTTGTTTACATTTTCCTCACTTGATTCGTTTCTAGGCAATAGATTTCACCCTCTACTGCATAAATAATTTAGTTTTGTGGGTCATTTTCATTTTTCGTGAGAAGTGGACTGCTCCGTCACAAATCAGGCCATGATCTTATTTATACCTTCACCCCTTTATCCAGATATGCCATTGAATGTGAGGGCCTTATCGTTCTTTAACAATAATATTTATTAATATTACTATGATATCTTACATTCTTATAAACGAATTAACGATTGTAGAATAATTTCTTTTAAATTCCAGTCTCATTGTGCCATTGGTTTCAGCATTTTATTTTCCATTATCTTGTGCAAAGCAACAGTTATCGCTGCTATCCCAAGGTCCTGGGAGATCCATGGGTTATACATGGGAGATCCATGGTTCCTGGGAGATCCATGGTTATTGTGGTTGCCAATGATGATATATCCAACTTGTGGCTGGCACAGAAGGTCAGTCTGGTCTTATAATTTTAAGAAATGAACTTGAACCTAAAACAAAATCGAGTTTTCTAAATATTACTGGTTGTTGCCACTTACGTTATTGAAATTTTTTCCGGAGGAACCCACCATTGGAATTTCATTAAATAAAACGAAATCTTTACATATCCCAATAGCTGTTCTGAATCTCATACTGAATATGACCCAGTCCATCTAAATTTATTCCTGTGTACTACTGTGCTTAGCTTTGAGGTCGTAGATAAGAAATTCAACATTCTTAATTACCTTCTGGTACAAATGACTTTATTAATACTTACCCTTGACTTTTTTTGACTTTTGTTTAAATTATAGATCCGCCGTGTGTCGTAATGACCCGAATTTTTCTTAATGTTAAGTTGAAAAGGGAAACATCAACATTACTGTCTTTTCCTAACGCATCATTTTCTCATTAAGCTTATTCAAGAGAAAAAAAAAAACAGCGATGACACAGTTTTTCGTAGAAAGTTTATTTAAAGTTCTATAATTTCCTCGGTGTGCGTGAAAGCCCTCTCGACGGAAAACGTGCCAGGACTCGGTAACCTTATGGCAAGCGACGAAGGGAAAAAAAAGCGAAGACGAGTTGCGCGAGATATGTGTCAAGGGCGGACGCACAAGGAGTAACAAGGGTCAATGACACGGCAATTACTGACCTCCAAGTGGAAGTCTGAAGCTCATAAGGCAAGTGAGGCAATCTCTGCAGATTAAATTAGGGAATTTTCAAAAAAATGAAGCTGCTTCTGTCAACCAATACGGAAATCCCCACTTTTCGCTTCAGTAAGAAAGTTGTTTTTTACTGTTTGTTGATGGTCAGATCCAGTTTGTACTGTTTGTTGATGGTCAGATCCAGTTTGTACTGTTTGTTGATGGTCAGATCCAGTTTGTACTGTTTGTTGATGGTCAGATCCATTTTTATGGATCTGACCATCAACTGTTTTTTTACTGTTTGTTGTCTTACAACTGTTTTTTTACTGTCTGTTGTTTTTTACTGTTTGTTGATGGTCAGATCCAGTTTGTATTTTGCCGGATATGTCGTCATATCTACCAGGATTGCCAAATTCCCAATGTGTTCCAAGACAGTAGGGACTAATTGTAAGTTTTAAGTGACAGAACTTTCGTAAAATGACATCATTTAATGAAATATAATGGCATATACTTGGCAAGAAAAGAACTACAGATTGAACATCTGCAGATCAATAAAAAGTCATACTTGAAATAGAATTTGACATAAATATGTCAAGTTCTAACTTATGTTCACACAAAAGTGAAATATTAATAATTTCAAAGCAACAAAAAAATCTTTTGAATAACAATTTAATTACCTCTGGAGATGGTAAACAATAAGATAAAAAATACGAATCGGTAATTATTTCACTTAGAATATTTTCCGTTGTGGGTGCTGTTTTAAACCACAGTAACAAAATAAAAGAATCATCGGTGCATGAAGATTTGTTTCTGTTTGAAATGATGAAGCCGATCTCGTAAAGTCTTCCATCTTCGATATGTTGTTACTGATATCACTTAATACATTTCTTGGTAGCGATGAAATTAAATATTTGCGCGTGAGCATTTTTTCTCTTTTTAAATGTGGATTTCCAAATGCTTTGAACGTTTTAATTCAGAATAAATGTTTTGGTTATCTTTAAAAGTGAGTTTCTTACTTATCTTTAAATATATTTGTGGAGAGGAATTTGTAGGAAGAAATTTAGACATATTTTTAGGAGCTAATCAGATTTTAAATTTCAATAATTTTTTAGGAATGAATTTTTATATGAATAATTTTTAAAATATATATTTCTCTTATGTCTTTGAAGGGATAAATTTGATAACTCTTCATCACTCTTTCTAAACTGGTAAAGCAAATAAGTACTGAATGCCTTATTTCTTCTTTATTTAATAGCCAATAATTACACAATTCTATCCCTTTGATTATTGAGAAAAAATTACTTTTAAAGATAATTGTTCAATTATATTCTTTCATTCGTAAGGCTATCGTGATCTTTTACTATTAGTTGCATCAATCTCTGAGAGGCGATAGCAACCTCACCTCCGACTAACTTACTCATTTCAATACAAAATAGAGTCTGATGCCAATTAGGGACGTTTAAAAATTCCTTCCCTAATTAATGTAAAAGACGGTAGTTTTATTTAAAGAGGTAAAAGAGAAATTTAGGAATCTTAACTAAATATATAAGTATTGTGAAAATTTTATTATTATCATTCTGTATAATTCATGAAAACGTAATATTGTTTCAGTTAGGAACTTTCTTAAAAAAAAAAAGCCGAATGTTATAAAGAAAGTAAGATGTTTCATACTATATGAATAAAATGTAATCAATCCATTTCAAGGGGAATTTATTTTTTTTTATGTAACTGCAGTTTTGGGTAAAAATAATTTTTAGTCTGCCAACGCTGTTTCTTGTCTGCTGTTTACAATCAGAAATGTAAAGATTTGCGAAATATTCGTGAGCAGAATAACAAATGATTTTCCATTGAAAATATCTCATAAAAATGCAACATTTGGTTAGATAAAAGCAATCGTATATCATCGAATTTGTATTCATTTCTGTTTGCCATTGTTCTCCTGTTAGGTATATAATGTTCGATATAAAGTTGTGTGCTGTAGGGAGAAGCTTGATAACCACTTTTTCTGTTCTTTACTTATTCTTATTTTCATTGAGCTTTCCTTGTCTGAAGTGTTCATTTTTCTTTTGTCTTCTTTCCCTTACTTTAGTTGTAAGTCTTTGTTATTGATTTATTTCTGCTCAATTTTAGGAAAGACTTTCGCATCTAGTAGGAGCTTCAGATCTATACTATTAAAGGGAAAAGTCTTGTTTTGTGCTTTTACTTCAACTCAGTAAGAACACGAATGCACAGATTCAAAAAGTTCTTCTAAACTCATGGGAGCCAATGGGAACACAGGAGAGATATCGATTGGCTCTCGCTTCATAGGAAATATTTCGCCGACACAATACATCTGCAGCATGAATTTATGACACTGAGTTAATATTTCTAACTAAATTAGATTTGTTAGACTGACTGATACAATCCATTGCAGGACTGCTAACCGTGATGTAGATTCATTGAGAGAATGCATATGGGAGTAAATCAAAACCACTATTTACTTGAAATATGAGTGAAGTTGGAACTACACAGAAAATATTCGCTCAGTATAATCAAAAATCTTAAAAAAGACAAAAATTCATCCACCGACTGCATGTTTTTCTTTTCCCATTATCTGTCACGATCAATTTGCTGCCTTAACTTTAGCAATGGGAAATTCCATGTTGTATTTCATCACTGGATACATTTTCCCATATCTCTTGGCCAGAGTCACCAGCATGGACTATCCTACCTACATGCCTCTTTTTCAAAAGCTGAGCTTGTTGTCATCCCGGCGATAACTGTGGAACATAAGATAGTTTCACAGGCCTCGTCTTCGGTGCAAAGGAACGTGAACACAGGTGTTTTAAACAGGTTGTTATACAGGTGGTACAACCTGTGTCAAAATGTATTCTGTGTAAAAAATATGTGTTAAATATAAGTTGTAGCCTAAATTGAAAGTTGAAGATGAAGTATAAGTTGAAAGTATATACTGTCTTCAGCTATATAAAATTAGATGAGATTAAACAAAATAAATAATTTTTTTCTTACAATTATTTTGAAGTAGGCAATATCGTGAATCTATTTCTGGATTTTCTGGATATATGAATGCTTAAGACAAAAGATTTTTCTTTTAACTGCACTCATTGGTCGGTTTTTAAGACTTCTGTATATTGATCATCAGTGATCAGTACTGCTTTTAACGAACAGATATTACTTTTCATTTTAAGTTCTGATATTATGACACTTTCAAATATGAATTAAATCTTATCGTTAATACGTATTTCTAAACTATCATATTAGTTAATTGTTTATATTAGTTCTTTTATGAAAAACTTTCAACTAATGGTAAAGAAATAAAACACTGAAATTCAATCTGAATACATCAACATGTCAATGTGATTCGCACTCACTCTGTCTATTTAGACTGGGTTTGTCCCTGAGCAACCTTTTTTTTTTCAGACAAAATGGGCAAAATGGCCATTTTACAAGGATCCCAAAGACTTAGGTTGGGTTGGGTTGTTTTACCTCTGAGCGGCACTTTTTTGCACACCATGGGCTAAATGGCCAGGTCACATGGACCCCGAAGGCTCAGAGAAGGTTGGGGGAGGGAACCCACTGGAACAGCTGTTAGGAGACAGATGGTAGCCTCCCGTCAAGGCCATCCAGCATGTTCTTTAACGTGCACAGGGTATGGCTCTCCCGCACACGGGGCCACGGCTTAACGTTCAATCCGACGGATGGCGGCCTTTCCAAGCCCATCGGTGTCCCCTACTGACCGTGGGCAGGGCGGGGAATTTTTGCGGAGATAAATCTCAACGCTGATCCAGCTGGGACTCGAACCTGGGAACTACAGATTATGAGCCTGGCGCGCTACCGACTGAGCCCCCCCCCCCCCCCCCAAAGACTCAGAGATTGGTAAAAGGATAGACTCAACAAGGCATTTGTTAGGCGATAGATAAAAACCTTCCGACATCCAGCGTGTTAATTAATGCACACAGTGGTATACAGTGAGTAGGCTCTTATGCACAACGGATCACAGTTTAACCTTCCATGTGATGGATTGTGGTGTTTCTAAGCCCAGAGATGTCCTTTCTCACTCGAGGGCAAAAAGGAGAAAGTCTCAAAGTACTGGAGATTGAAATCTGGGTACGTCAGCCTGTGAGCCTTGCGCTCTCACTGAATTAGTCCTCTCCCTTGTTATTGGACGACTTCGTACTACAACAGAGGAACTACAAATACTCGAATCTCCTTAATATATGAAATAAGCTTTTAAGGAGAAATGGGAATCAAGATAAACCGAAGATCTCAATGAAATATATTTAAAATTTAACTTCTAACAATATTCATCCAGTACTTAAAGAGTTTTTAAAACTCGATAAAAAAAAAACGGCAGTACCAAGCTGGAAACTTCGGTTCTCATCCCATCACCGAAGTTAAGCAGCTTTGGGCGCGGTTAGTACCTGGGAACACCGCGTGCAGTTGGCAAAAAATCTGCTGAGGACCCACCATCCTCACAGATCCTTTCTACTATGGCGTATTAAACTGACAGGTTCCTGTCAGACCTCTGTGGCAAGCAGCTGCTTGAGGGGGTATTTATTTATTTATTTAATTAGTAATTGTTACAGAAGTAGCATTGATAGTCATAAGAATAGCATCTATGCATATACATATATCTCTTTATAAGTTTATGCAGTGATTCTGTCAATCCCGCATGAATGGCAGGGGTGAGGATTGCATCTGTCACGAAGGCACCAGGCTCGTAATTTGCAGTTCCCAGGTTCGAGTCTCATCTTTGCCAGCGTTTAAATTTATTTCTGCTAAACCCCACCCACCCCTCGGTTGCAAAGAGGGCGCTGATGGGCTTGGAAAGGCCACCATCCATTGAATGGAACGCATAGCCGTTTGTGGGTTAAAGAACCAGCTAGATGACGTTAATGGGAGTCTACCATCTGTCTCCCAACAGCTGTTTCAGTGGGTCCCCTCCCCGTAACCTTCCCTGAGTCTTCAGGGTCTTTGCAGCCTGACGATTTATCCTGTTGTGTGGATAAAAGTGCCTCTCAGAGGTAAAATATCTCTCCCAAACACGAATGGCATAATAGTATTGAGTTAATTTTGGTATAACTCTGAAGTGTCTGGGTTCAGATCCTGGTTGGTTGCACGGGAGATATTGCCGAAGTTTCATGTGACTCAACGTGTGCAAGCTGCGAAGAGATTCTACTCTTCTTCGTCCTTAATGAAAAACAAAATCAAAAGAAATTCTGATTTATTTTGTATAAATATTTAAGAACGATCGATACTGTCTTTTAACACCCTATTTTTTAAAAATACTGATTGAATAATGTTGTAAATCAAGATTAAGAAAGATTTAATTAAAATATTTAATTTTTTCTAAAAAACAAATTTAATAATTTCAGAGGTTAAGATTTGGTTTCAGTTTCCTGTAATATTGAAATTATTTAATAAATTGACAGGGTTGCATAAATTTATGTACCTTATTCAGGAGCAAAGTTAGAGCGCTTATTATTATAGCGCTCTTTGGCATGTATCTAGAGCAATGGTTCTCATCCTTTTTTGCTTCGTATAAACACACAGTTTACATACACATTTCCAGGGGGTACCTTGGAAATGTGTATGTAACTGGCGTACCTCATGTATAGATAGATAAAACTATAGTTATAATATAACAATGAGAAAAAAATTAAAACATATATATATAACATATATCTAGCGACTTTTGAGCTCTCACGGCGTACCAGCAAAATTTTACCGTGTACCCCACGTTGAGAACCCCTAATCTAGAGAGTTGCGGGTTCCATTCCCGCTGCGTCAGCGATAATTTTTTTTTCAGATGCTTTTAGCTTAATTTCTGTTTTGTATCTTGATCAGGTAAATATAAATAAATAAATACCCCCTCAAGCAGCTGCTTGCCACAGAGGTCTGACAGGAGCCTGTCAGTTTATATGCCACAGTAGAAGATCTGAGAGGATGGCAGGACCTCAGCAGAAAACAACACGAACATCCATGCCTTACCCGGGGCTCGAACCCAGGTCCCGTAGATCAGTAGCCAAGCGCGCTAACCACTCGGCCACGGGACGGCTTGATCAGGTAGGAAGAGGTAAATAATGGCAATCTGCTCACCGATGCACGAATGTTTATACAAATGGATTACACGTGTATAAAGGGAGCAATGTATGTTGAAAACTAGGATAAGACACGTTGCAAAAATTGTATTAAAGAAATAATTTTACTGAAAATATTAGATTCGCAGTGAGTGGGACCAGAACCCGTATCTCTCAGCTACATCCCAAGTAATACTCGGATACAAGTGTTCTAACCACTAAATTATCAACATCAAGTTCATTTCTAAGCTGATTAGTCAGAGAACACCTGTCAAGTATCTGGGAGACATGAGTTCGAGTCCCACTTAAGGCGAAACTTAGCTTTTCAGCAAAATCATGCCTCTAATTTTATGTCAACAGATAATTTCTTCCTTTTCTATTATCGTACTTAATGCCAAAATTTAAAACTTTAAAACTGTTATATGATCAGTAAGGTCAGATCCGTTTCCATAATTTCTTTTTATGTAAAGAGGTCCGTACCAATGGCTGAATGGTTTAGGAGTTAAATAGCCGAGTAAAATGATTTTTGTATAAAAGTGGACTCTGACAAATATTGAAAAGCATGTTCATTCAAAGTTGATAAGATTCCCTTTTTTCCACGTGGTTACTTACCTGGGCATAAATTAAATTCCTCTAAAAGCTTGTTAAATATGCAGTACAGACAACGAGGAAAACTGTTAGTAGCAAAACAGTATTCAACAGGTGCCTAAAAGAAGAAAATGAAAAAATATAATAACGAAAGCATAAATTAAGTTGTTCAATAAAAACAAGTAATCCTTCATGAAAAAAGATACATCATTTTCAAACAACATTTAAATCATTAGGGGGAACCAGATCCCAAGACCCTCCCCTTATTGACTAAGATGATATTGCTTCCCATCATCCACTAACAGAATTAAATCTAATCTTGTTCCCAACGCAAGTTTATAAATTATGCAAACATCAGCGAATGGTCTTCGCGGATTGTTTAAATGGATTTTATCTCATAAAAGAGATCTGCTGTAAGAGATCTGAAATCTCAGATGATCACGGTTCAATACTGAACCAATCACAAGACTTCCTAATGAACAATATTTCATCTGAAAGTTCTCATTTCAATAACCGAGCTATTCGGATTTATCAAACAACTCCTCTGATGAGATGTCGCGATGGGACTCGATTGCACTGCTACAAAGTGTTGATATCTTTAGTAACATTAAGGTTTAATGTCCTCTGCTTATAGCAATCATTACCCGTTCTATTCTCCAGAAACGTCTCATGTACGTCAGCCTAAGGCTCAAAAATACAGAAATGGGGAAGGAGGGGGATCACGTACTCTGCTTCAGATATTCACTTTTCATGCAGACATTAATGCTTTGTTCGATTTGTCAATACTATTAAATTGAGACGACAGCAGCGGGTTTGGGAATGGCTCTGCATTGCAAATTGTGTCATTATCCTAATTTGTTTTCAAAATTCGATCCGAGTATTATCGATGTGGTAACGTCTTTCATCGGTTAATATTTTGGCATTGAAAATTTCAGAATTCTTGATGACGTGAACAGTATCAGGCAAGATTTTGTTGAACGTTCTTGAAAATAGGCACTCCCTTTAACGGATATCTTTTGTGCAACGGTTTTGTTTAAAAGGTTTCGATTATCTTTATTGAATGCCATCGTTGAAATGGATTTTGTTGTCTGTTGTGTGATGAGCGATCCATTTCCTCAAGTTACGAAGGAATCCTCGTTACGTTTTCATATCTCTGTCATAAAAAGAAGAGAAAGGATTTATTTTGTGACTACTATTAATATTTAAAAGAAGTAACATGCAGTGACCAGATGCAGCAGATATAGTTCAAACAGACTTGCTTGGAAAACTAAATTGCACGGTCTGGTTGGACCTCCGTAGCCCATGGCTGCTTGAGAAGAAAATGGATTCGAGTCTCACTTACGGAGAAACTTAGCTTTTCAGCAAAATCATGATGATGATGATGGTGGTGGTGGTGGTGATCATTTCATAACACTATTTCCGAAAGAGGTGTTATTCATTTTAGCTATCAGCCATCATATATTTATATATTATATATCTTGGAGCATGAAAATAATTGCAATATTAATGTTCAAGTTACAGAATATAAAACGTACTGAGAAATATGATGGAAAAATAATATAGATACCAATTCAAGTATTGACAAACTTAGTAAATTAGGGTAGTACAGAGGTAAATTCAATTTAACACAGTACAGAGGTAAATACAAAAAGGGGGTAGCTGCAGAGTTAAATACAATTAGGTTACCTGACTGCGCAGTAATATAGGTTTTTTTTCAGATGTATTTCGCCTTCTATCGAATAGCTTTCAGTATTAATTTCGTTCAGTTTAAAAGTATGTCTTCCCCTCATGTCGCAAAATTTGAAAATACCAGTTACTGTATTAGAGTAATTATATTCCTGACGTTTAAGAAAGAAAAGTGTGCTCTTAAACAGGACAGTAGTAATGGCGTCGGTGAATAGGTTTCCTGCTAGCGGCACTTTTTTTTGGCACAAAAGATAGTTGCTAAATGGTCAGGTTAGAAGACAAAAGGGCTTAGAAAAAATTGCAACCCTTCCCTTCATAAAACTGCTGCGCTTTGGCGTAATTGACTAATCCTTTAACTATCAACCTCATATTTCTGTAATAAGCTTTCTATTCACCGAGTGGTTAGCGCACTTGGCTACTGATCTAAGGGACCTAGGTTCGAGCCCCGGATAAGGCATGGATGTTCGTGCTGTTTTTCTGCTGAGGTCCTGCCAACCTCACAGACCTTCTACTATGGCATATAAACTGACAAGCTCCTGTCAGGATACAGGTTTAGAAAGGAATTGTTACAAAAATATACAACCACTTCCTGAGCATTGCTCACAAGTCGAGCAATTCGGTTTGCTAAATTTAGATTCTCCAACTCTCACAGAGTCAGACCCAATGAGGCAAAGACAAAAATAAAAGCTAAGAAGAAGTTCTTTGTTATTTGAAGCAGGGCTACATGAGAATAAAGGTGGAGGATCTAGATTTTTGTTTCATCGTTAAGAGGCTTTTTTTATGCACAATGGATTGATTGCTACGAGGCTACGAAGATGACAAGAGTCCTGATATAGTTGAGGAAAGAAACGTTTAGTAAAGACAATTGCATTACATGATTTTTGTTGACTACATAAAGTAAATAAATTGCTAACTATTTAGATTCATTTGGATTTGTAAGATTTATTACAGACGATTTAAATTCTTTGAATCTGAAGGATATATGTAGGATAGATTTGCAACCACAGATTTGCATAAACTGAATAGACATTTATTATGATCTACTGAATCGGCGAGATTTATTTCGATCAATTGTCACTATCTTGATCTGAGATTTGCTGTAAAAAATTTTTTATCTTAAAAGATGAAATTTGTTGGTGTCGATTCATTCTTACTGGATCGGTGATATTTTTAATGACCAATTTGAACACAGATTGAATCCGCGAAATTCGTGTGATCTGTTCACAATGGACAACAAACACATCGGCAAGATTTTTCGCAGCAGAAAGTTATCTAGTAGACTGCAACCAATGTAATTTTCCACTGCAAACAACATTTTTATTTTAAAATGATATTCCAGGATGATATTCAGAGGTACCCTGGTTCTCACATCTGATAAGGGGCAGACAAAAACTTTCCAAAATACTGGAGATACTCTATTCCAAATATTATCCAGAAACTCGAGTCATTCTTTTATTAGAATATTCATAATTCATTTCATATAAATAGGGTGATGTGACCAAAAGAGTTGATGAAAATTCCCTATCAGGAGTGGCATCTTTACCCCTCTCCTGTACTCTCCCTTGGCAGAGAAAAAAATTAATGAAGTAATATTTTTGTGATGAGGTTTTACAATCATTTTGGAAAGAAGTATATTACATATTCGTGTAATAAGGGCCAAATGTAGAAGTAATAACTGTGTGAATAATGCACTGTGTCATGTGCATGCTCAATAACTTTATTATTAATCCTCAAATTAATAATTTTTGAAGCCTTCGAGAAATAGGAAACATTATTTTCCCTTGAGGACTGAGAAGAAATAAAAATTTTATCATCTTTAATATGCTATTGCTTTGGTAATAGCTGAAAGGCGTCTGTACTGTGTTCCTCGTTAAGTGCAGAAAACTTTTCGTATCTCTAGCTAAGTACAATAATTGTCTCTGTCGTCTTGGGAAGCTTCCTTCTTACGATTAATTGAAGAGACCTTGCAACGTTTGCATCTTACATGCACTCTCACTGCATCAAGTAAAAGTATCTACGATGAATTGGTTTTGGAATTTGTTTCCTCCATCTATCCACTCATCCATCAACACTATCATTTTACTATTCCACTATCTAACTGTATTTGTAACAGTATACCTTACTTTTTCTGTTAATCTTAATCTAGTCAAGGGATTTAGAAGTAATTTCGTAACTTTGGTGCGTGAGGAAAATGATATTTGCAGTCACTTATTACCCATGTGAATGACTCATAGGCTTTTACTTTTAATGGCTGTAAAACACGTAGCCAGGTTTTCTTCTTTTATCTTCTTTCATTTTCCTCCTCGGATAGGGGGTGGGCTCAGTCGGTAGCGTGCCAGGCTCGTAATTGCACTTCCCAGGTTCGCGTCCCAACTGAGCCAGCATTCAGGTTTATCTCTGCTAACCTTTATCTTGATGAGAAAGAGGACAACGATTGGCTTGGAAATGCCGCCGTCCATCGGATGGAAGGTTAAGTCCTGGCTTTGTGTCAGTGAGACCCATATTCTGTGCATGTTAAAAAAACAAGCTAGATGGCCTTGATGGGAGGCTTATATCTGTCTCCTAGCAGCTGTCCAGTGATATTAATTTACATAATTTTATTAATTGTATATAATTTTATTCAGAATAATCATTTTGGAAATATTTCGATGTACATTATTTTAAAATTACTACTTTATATTAGAATTAAAATCAGACTTGTTGGAATCGCAAAACAATCTTTAAAGCCCTATCCCCTAGCAGTGTTAAATTTTGAGAAACTTATTAAAACACAAAAATTAATAAAATTTTCAAATGTGAAAAAGAATTAGTACTTGGCAACTGACCAAAGGTACTCCTGTTCGAGCTTCAGATAAAAACAGGGATGTTTCTTTCTTGTGTGGTCCATCTGCTGAGGTCTCGTCTTCCTCACAGATCATCTCCATGGCGTATTGTACTGGCAGGCTACTATCAGACATTTGTCGCAAGTATATGCTTGAGGGGTAATTTATTTATTCATTTTACATTTCTGAGTGGATAGCGTGCTTGACTATTGATCACAGGGACCCGGGTTTGAGCCCCGGATAAGGTTTGGCTGTTTATACGTTGTCTTTCTGCTGAGGTTTCGCTTTCCTCACAGGTCTTCTCTTCAGCCTATTTACTGACAGCCTCCTTCTCGGACCTCTGGGGCAAGCAGCTGTTTAAGGCGTGATTTATTTTTTATTTTATTTACACAACTAATAATAATGAAATTTTGTACACTAGGCTTCACACACGAGAATATTCTTTAGCATTGTTACAATTCCATAGAATAAAACAATTGGAATTAATGATATTTGCCTTCCTCAATATCACAATACGTAAGTCACGCAGAGGTACGTGAGTTGAACAGTACGCAATTCGCTCACACGCAGGAAAGAGGTACATACGCAATCAACGCCAAGAACAACTGAATAACTCAACACCGATGCCGACAGATGCGGGATATTGGCAATGGTCGCGTTTTCATGTTAGTGTCTCATCGGCACATCCCTTATCTGTGTCCTTCCCCAAATTTCACTGAACTCTTGAAGGCCTTGCCATTTAACCTATTGTGTGCAAAAAACGTCATGGTTAAAACAACCTAGTCCATATTCCTCCACAGTGACAAACCTTGTTCATGAAGTGAATGTTGTGGGAGTAGCACAGTTCGGCAGTAAAACGTCGACATACGGTTGCAAAATCCATTTTCTATCATTCATAATTTGAAGAAGTTTCAGTGGAGAGGATAATGCTGCAATCGCTAATTTCGTGCTTTCGATGTTGTTACAGAACTAAACGTAAGATACTCAAATTTTGAGGACGAATTTTCCGAGGATGGAGTTGTAGCTAGTCCGGGTGACGTTGAAAGTGAAGAAAATATCGCTGCCATATTGCCAGCAAACGAAATTCCTCGTTATTGATGTCACACTTTCGTTAAAATTGTCATTTTTGCTTTCGTTTCATTTTTAATTGTTCTGAATATGGCAATAAATCACAGGAAATTAGATTCCTTGGAGTCAAGGTTATATATTTTTAAGATTTTTTAGCGCCATTAAATGTCTGTTCTCTAACTTAAGAATTCACAACACGTCAAGGCCTTCAGAAAGTGACAGCAGGGTCAGGGTGATTCCCTGAGGCCCGCGGGTTCCGCACTCGCGTGTCCCGGTGCATTCACCCCGTCGATGGTGGCTCATTCAGTTGTAGAGAAGTTCACTGGAGAGCTTCGTGAGACAGAAATCAGTTTCTTAATGCCCATGAAGAGCAGGAAAATTCTAAAATTCCGAAGTTTCATGTTTCTTAAATTGTATTGTAACTAGAAGGAAAATGTAACGTCACTATGAATGATCTGATGATACGGAATAACGAAATGTCATTAGGTTTAGTATGCAACACATGAATGTTAGTGTTAACTTATAACGTATGACAGGGCATGCCCAAACATCATTCAAGATAGTGACAAGGCTTACAAAATGCAGTTCTTTAAACTGCACTCGATGAATGTAAGATAAAAAATCTTGAATTAAAAAATGAACGCTGTCTCCTGTCTGTCTTCAATATGTTTCATGAAACAGATGCGCCTTCAATGTTAAGTTCTGAACATGTGCTTCAACATATTTGAAAAAAAAAATGCTTGTTTGATATGCATTATTATATTCGCATATATTATTGATATATAAATATATATACTGCACAGAACATATAAAACCACGGGGCTTAAATCTGTGTTTGAATTGTAGCCGGGTAATAGCGCAGAATTTGTAAAAAGTGGCCGGGTCTCATATAAGGGTGCCAGACATTTGTTTGGATGTGTGGCTTACCTTTTCGTTTAATAGGAATTATGCACTTACCTAAGGGGGCGGGGGTGTCTCAGTCGGTAGCGCGCCAGGCTCGTAATCTGTCGTTCCCAGGTTCGAGTCCCAGCTGGGTTAGCGTTGAGATTTATCTCCGCAAAATTCCCCGCCCTGCCCACGGTCAGTAGGGGACACCGATGGGCTTGGAAAGGCCGCCGTCCGTCGGATGGGACGTGAAGCCGTGGCCCCGTGTGCGGGAGAGACATACCCTGTGCACGTTAAAGAACACGTTGGATGGCCTTGACGGGAGGCTACCATCTGTCTCCCAACAGCTGTTCCAGTGGGTCCCCTCCCCCAACCTTCTCTTAGCCTTCGGGGTCTTTGTGGCCTGGCCATTTAGCCCATGGTGTGCAAAAAAGTGCCGCTCAGAGGTGAAACAATCCAAAACAATCCAAGCATTTACTTAAGAAAAGTGATTTGACGTGAAAAGATTTCTAAAATTTTATGTAAAAACCTGGAATAGTTTCCTGTACATTTTTTTTTTACGTAATCACATGTTTATAAATTTCTTGAAGAAACTCCCCACAATAATTGTGTTGGTCTCAAGAAGTTTTGATTTAATTTGTAACCCGGGCTGAAATTGTGGCCGGATACAAGCAAGGGATGTAAATTGTAGCCCAAGCTCCTATTCGAACATTAATGGCATATGTTATACGCGTATATCAAACAAAATGTTTAGTTTGAAGAAAGACAATTTTATTCTTTTTGCCCTAAATAAACTCGCAAATTTTCCATTATCAGATTCTAGAAGTGGACGAGAAGTCGTCGAGCATCAAAAAGGCATACTGCTTCAAAAGCTCTGTGATGTTCTTTGTTTGGTGGTGATCGCTGTGGTGGTTAGTGGCGTGATCATTGGAGTGTGTAACAACCTACCGATAAGCTGCCTACATCGCAGTCTCCAGCCAATGATTAACGCAGGAAAGTTCCAAACACGTCCCCCATCCTAATTCGGAGTTTATCGGCGATTTCTGTTAAACGCAGCGATAGTTAATCCCTCAAAGTTGAATCTTTTCGCTAATTCGCAATCGATTTGCGGATCAGCTTTTATCACTCGTTGTGCCTGTGACACAGAGAGAGAAAAGAAAAGGGAAATGGGAACAACGCGAAGGATTAAGGGATGAATTCACTTCTGCAGTCAGTTTCCTGACGAAGAGATGACGAAAATCGGACTGATTGAGGACAGAGAAACAAAACCTGAAGGTGAACGTGATTCACGAGCGATCTTCTGTTCTTTCGGTCTTGTGGAAGGGCGAGAAATTGGGTTATGAAGGAGAGAAAGTCTCAACTCAGCAAATAAATGGGATTGTTTACTTGGTCTCTTTCAAACCTAAGAGCAGGTAAAGGAAAAACCTTTCTAGACTTGAGGAGAACAAGTCATATTTGGTAAACTATTCAGTTTTTCTGCACTTAGTATATTCGTTATTTCACTATTTAATAATTATTGAAAGCTATTTTTTAAAAGAATGTAAGGCTAGACGCATGTTTATAAAAAATGCAATGCTTTTAAAACAATTTTCTGTATCTTTAAGTATTTATTTTTTAACAAATTTAGCCATTTATACTAATGTGGGGCATTATTTCTCTGAATACCTGCCTTTGAACTGATGAATACCTTTAATTCTGAACATTCAAACTATTTAATTAATAAAGTTTGGTGTTTAAGAACGGAAAATATTATCTCACCAATGTGAGGGTGAACCATTAACTTTAATCGTAAATGTTTCAGATAATATAGCTTATAATGAATAGAAATGCAAAAATATATCATTGTTTTTTTAAATTTTAGTTGATACGGTGATATATGCATTATATATATATAATCAAATCTCGATTTTTCGGGAATGGATTAACCGATTTGCATATTAACAGTGGTAAGCGATTTAGATGCCATTTATGACATTGCTTTAGTGTGGAATATGGTTAAACTAATAATACCAATTAAGTCATGAAGGAAAATAACTCCTGGCATCAACGGTGTGTAATGTTTCTTAATATTGGCTGTAACCTTAACTGAATAACTTTTCATTAAATCCATTTTGCACCGTGTTTGGACTAGTTTTGTTTTAACTTTGATTTTGGATTATCCGTGATTGCCTTTACCCCCATTACTCTGGTTAATCTACAGATAACTATCTATATATATATGTTCGTATGCATGTATGTGTGACTAGAAGATTTACCCGGCATTGCTCGAATTCTTTTCTCAGATGAAACTTTCTAAAAGATATAATAAATAACACTCTCCATGTGGGAAGTTTCTAGTTGGCATATGACTTATTGCAATCGACGTCTCCTTCCACTTTTTTTTTTCAGGACAGCAGAAAGGAGAGGACATAATTTTAGGCAATCCTAGGGACGGGGGTGGCTCAGTCGGTAGCGCGCCAGGCTCGTAATCTGTAGTTCCCAGGTTCGAGTCCCAGCTGGGTCAGCGTTGAGATTTATCTCCGCAAAATTCCCCGCCCTGCCCACGGTCAGTAGGGGACACCGATGGGCTTGGAAAAGCCGTCGTCCGTCGGATGGGACGTTAAGCCGTGGTTCCGTGTGCGGGAGAGACATACCCTGTGCACGTTAAAGAACACGCTGGATGACCTTGACGGGAGGCTACCATCTGTCTCCCAACAGTTGTTCCAGTGGGTCCCCTCCCCCAACCTTCTCTGAGCCTTCGGGGTCTATGTGACCTGGCCATTTAGCCCATGGTGTGCAAAAAAGTGCCGCTCAGAGGTAAAACAACCCAACCCAATTTTAGGCAATCCATGATATTCCCATGTCAGAAGTTTTCAACTGATATAAAACTCGTTACATTCGGCAATCACTTTCGCAGTTACGTATTTTACATTTTCTTGGTGGGGAAGAAAGTTGGGTAGATGCAAACGCTTGCGTGTCTTTCAAGCTAAAGTTCAGGCATAAAATCACCACTTCAAGTCATCCATTTATTATATAGACCAGATTTCGGCGTAGCCTATAATGTCTGTTGAGTTGAATCTCAGGTCAGATTTAAATCAGAGCAAGAATATAATATGTTAATTAATGATAAGAGAAAGTTGACCGAATTTGTTGGTTTTAGCTGTTAACGTTTAAGAGTAGTTCTTGATCAGACATACAAATTCTCAGAAATATATAAGAGATGCACCGAGTTTCTCGAAAACCCGATTATGAGGGTTGGGTTGTTTTACCTCTGAGCGGCACTTTTTTGCACACCATGGGCTAAATGGGCAAGTCACATGGACCCCGAAGGCTCAGAGAAGGTTGGGGGAGGGAACTGGAACAGCTGTTGGGAGACAGATGGTAGCCTCCCGTCAAGGCCATCCAGCGTGTTCTTTAAAATGCACAGGGTATGGCTCTCCCGCACACGGGGCCACGGCTTAACGTTCCATCCGACGGACGGTGGCCTTTCCAATCCCATCGGTGTCCTCTACTGACCGTGGGCAGGGAGTTTTGCGGAGATAAATCTCAACGTTGGCCCAGCTGGAACTCGAACCTGGGAACTACAGATTTCGTGTCTGGCGCGCTACCGACTGAGCCACCCCCGCCCCCGCCCCCGATTATGAGGGAATAACAAACATTACTTCCATCATATGATGCAGCTTGGCTGCCCGTTTCCTGACACAGATGGCGTCAGTGACGAATCAACAAAAAATGCGGGAATGCTTATATGTCACATTGTTGGAACAAACGGTTAGTTCCTGGTGGTCTTGCGGTTACGACGCCTGGCATGCTTCTGGGAGAAGTGAATTCGAATCCCACTCAGGACAATTATTTCAAGTGTCTATTGTTTTCACTTTGTTGTTCGTCCGTCTGGACATCTGTAGACAATCAACCGTTTTATTTTGAGAGATAAATGAGAGATTTTCTGTATAATGGCGAAAATTTTGGAAAATGTCGAAACTTTAAATTTCTGTTGTAAACGATCTATTCATGTTACAAAATTGAAATGTAGGACGTTGACTGGGATGTTCAAGTGGTTTGCACTGGCAAAAACGATTTGTCTCCTTATTCCCAGGGGATTTGGGGTGTTTTAATTTTGAGCAACACTTTTCACATACTGGGCTAAATGGCAGGATCACAAGGAGCCCGAGGTCTCAGAGAAGGTTGGCGGAAGAAAACCCACTGGACAGATATTTGGATATATATACATGGTAGCTTCATGTCAAGGCCATCCAGCTTGTTCTTTAAAGTGCACAAGCTACAGCTTTCTCGCACACGACACATGGCTTCATTGTCCCATCCGATGGAATGCAGCCTTTCCAAGCCCGTCGGTGTTTCCTACTGATCGAAAGCAGGGCGGGGAGTTTTGCGGAGATAAATTTCAACGCTGACCAAGGTAGAACTCAAATTGTTTTAAGAGGCAATTTTTTTTCCAATAGATAGGTATCCAACGAAATATTACCATTTACATTTTTCGAATCATCCATTGATTCAAATTTTCACCATTAGGGAGTGTAAAATTTTAAATACGGAAAACTTCTTTCTCTTTCAAAAGAAATGTTCCATATTCGCTAGAGACGATAGGTGTTCTTTTCGTTCACATTTGCCAAGTCCACTTCGATCATCGTTAATCATTTCGCTGAGTTTCTTCTACTATTAGTCGAAAATCCAACTGTGCATTTCTCTCGTGATGCAAACGTAATGCGAAAAATGTAATCTGTGTAAAGGGAGATTTTAAGCACGATAAAAAATTAATTGGCAGCTTCTCTATAAAAGTCCCATTTATTTTCTTCAAAGCTCAAAACGTTTAGCTTGACTTTTTTTCCTGAAAGATAGGTAAAGTCAAAGACGCTTAGAATTCATTTTATCCAGGCTCATTCAACAAGTGTTGAGCTGAGCATCCTTGGAATTATGTCAGGACCTTCATTCTACTGTTGAAATTTCAAAGAGACAGTGTTCTTTGGGTTCTTTTACCTCTGAGCGGCAATTTTTTGCACAGCGTGGGCTAAATGTCCAGGTCACATGGACCCCAAAGGCTCAGAGAAGGTTGGTGGTGGAGAACCACTGTAACAGCTTTAGGAGACAGATGGTAACCTCCCGTCAAGACCATCCAGCGTGTTCTTTAACGTGCACAGGGTATGGTTCTCCCGCACACGGGGCCAAGTCTTAACGTCCCATCCGACGGACGGGGCCTTTCCAAGCCCATCGGTGTCCCCTACTGACTGTGGGAAGAGCAGGGAATCAAAAAAAGGGCAGGAGATAAATGCTTTAAAATTAAAATTGAAAATATTTGATCGAGATCTCGTTTTTAATTATTTAAGCTGTTTTTCCGTATTTACCCCTCTTAATTACCTCATGTAGCTGCTTGCTACAGAGGTCTGACAGGAACCTTTCGTTATAACAACCATAGAGAAGTTCTGTGAAGTTACCAAGACCTCAGAAGAAAGACAATACAAAATGCATCCATGTCTTATCACGTGCTCGAACCGAGGTCCCTTGGATTCAGAGTGAACCTCGCCATTCTGCCACCAGGGTGGCTTTTTCCCTTTTAGCCAAAGAGCAGTTCAATTTGTTAGAAAGAACAGAGTTCACAACAATCAATGGTCATTTCCGTTTTGGTTTTGTAGCTTAATACTCTGATTGTCAAATTGCTCTAGAAAACGTCATCGAGAGCATTCTCTCTAAGCTTTGCTGAATAGGAAATGCGGCTGTTAAATAAATGGCTGTCAGTCAGTAGCCTCTCAACGATGATAACGATCAATGTTTGCACAGCTGGCTTCTCTTTCAGCTCACATTTCGCGTTAACTCTAAAGAGACATCTAGAGAGATTTGCCGTGAATGCTTTACGAAAAAACGGCAAAAAAACTCTAAATTGTAATACGGTTATAAACCAATTCTGAGGATAATTACTGGCACACGAAAAAAGTTATGTCGAGTGAACAGGAATTTACCTGCTACACTCTAGGGGGAATAGGGATTAAACTCTCATTGAATTCGCTTTAGCACTCACCCTGCTGAACAATTATGATAGTTACATTCAGTGTTATAAGTTTCCTCATTTCCATTCCGCATTTCACCTTTTAAAAAGGGACCCATGAGTAACGTCCCTTCTCCTTAACATTCTCCCAAGTTTCGATTTCTGCGGAAAACATAGAAAAGGGAAATTCCTTTAAATATCGAGAAACAAAAAACAACACAACCGAAAGAACAACACAACCGAACCGTTCCAAAAGAACAACACAACCGAAATTATACTTCAGTAAAAGGGCATTATTTTCCTCAACTGTAACATTACTTCCATAAGAATTGAAAAAGGGGAGCAATTCCCTTTTTGGTAAGCGCTTTAACGAATTCTGTATAATTGAAGTAACAAAATATCTAGTATCAACATAGTTCTGCAATGTCCAAATCAGATATCTAACCCGAAATGTAAACTGCAAAGAGAATTTCAATATTGTAAGAATTTAAATTCTTTGGTATCGAATTCTCCAAAGATCCTTTATTGGGATGGTTTCGAGAGATCGAATCGCTTTTATTAACGCCACAAGCAAGCAGGGTGCCTTCCTGGTGACGCCGCCTTCCTCATCAGGAATTCATAATTTCCATTTTGTGAACAGGCACAATAAATAATTCAATGCAAAAAAAAAAACTCTTTAAAATTTACAAGACAGAATGGAAAATAAATTCATAACACTCCTTCTTCTTCAACTATTAATTAAATAAGAATACAGTCCTGATCTTAAAAACTGTTTCATACTCTTTTTTAAGTTCAGTCGCTTAATTGTTTTTCATACAGTTGTTTGCCATAGGTATGTTTTGTATCATATGTAATCATATATTTCATTACTTTTGATTAAACGAAGCATTTTCCTCCATTTTTCGTTCCACATCTTATACGAATTCTTAAATAACACCATTACAGTGTTTGGGGAAATATAAATATTTCTTCAAAGTGCGTTCCAAATTTCAGAACAGTTAAGTATCTGAGCGTTTCCTTACAAAATAAACGTAGGTGGGACAGACGCATTAAAAACGTCTTGCTTAAAGCAAACATGATTAGATGTCAGCTTATCCCACTGATGACATTGATAGATGATGGTAGGAATTCTATCCTATCCATTGACCATAAGTTGTTGTTTTTACCACATAACACTTAGACCTATCATAATATACTGTATGAAACCCCTATATGGGCGAACACGACAAAAACAAATATAGAAAAGCTACAGATCTACCAAAGTAAAATTGTGAGGCATGCCATAAATGATCCATCGTTTGTCCCAACAGGACAAAAGCATCAGATATATTTATACTCATATTAAGAAGATTGCTAAGAGTTTTTTTAACGCTGTGGATGCAAAACCTCATGATTTAATTGCAAACTTAATGAAGATTATTTTGCAAACTTAATCACGATTCTATGAGCAGATTTAAGAGAGCTAGACAATTGGTTTTTAGCAGGAAGCCTTCTTAATTTAGCATTGTTCTACCATAACTCTCAGTGTTTTTACTGCCCTTTTCCGCTCCCCTTTTGATGATTCTGTTTTGTTCCATAGTGACTCACCATTTATGGACACCTTCAGATTGATAAGGTCATGGGACCTTGATCCTGATATTTCAGAAGTCACTATTATGACCTAGGGTAAATTGCAGTAGCTTTTTACCTCTTGTATACAGCACACGTTTTGCACATAGACTTCCTTAATATAATAGAGAAATTATAAGATTTACCGTTTGTCCTAACTGATATAAGGTATGTAAATATCAGATAGGTTTCAGTATGAATTTTGCAGATAATCATTTTCAGGACAGAAACATTTGGTTGATCTTAGGATGATGCTGATCTCATCTGGAATTCGCATTGCGTCCAATTGGCCATTTTCGGCATCATTTATTCAATCCTATCAGCATCCGATTCTCCAGAGATGGCGTAGTTACAAGCATCCGCTGATATTTGATCCGAGATCCGAGTGAATGATTGAAAGCAAGATAACGAGATGAGCATTCGTCATAAGATCCACAAAATATCAATTTCTGTCCATGCTTGCTTCCTGATTAATTCTGGCCAACTGAACCAGTATTCTCCAGAAAAATGCATGTCAGGCCAAGGGTGTTAAGCTGAAATTGCTTGGGTGAGGGGACAAATATTTCTTCCCAAATATATATATATATATTCATAATAAAATATTATAAGGTTATTGCAACGTTAAATAATAGCCCAATATTTAAATGTTGGAAATTAAGCATTTCTTACATCAATTAAAAAGAAATTTGGAAAAAATAATTCAAAATATTATCCTCATACTGTAAAAAAAAAAACTGACATCGTAGTCTTGTGTTGGCCTGGTTCGGACAGGTACCCGTAGTGAAGAAATTATTCTCCGAAACGATAATGCAAGAACTCACAGAAGCTACTAAAAACAGAAGAAATCACGAGGTTGAGAATGACAGCATAGTCCCATCCTCCATATTGTGAACAGGCGCAATAAATAATTCAATGCAAAAAAACTCTTTAAAATTTACAACATAGAAGGTTAAAATAAATTCCTAACACTCCTTTTGCTTCAACTATAAATAAGAATACAGTCCTGAACTTAAAAACTGTTTCCTACACTTTTTAAATTTATTCGCCTGATTGCTTCTCATACAGTTGCTCTATCACCTCAGAATTTCATTTGTTTCACCCTTTTCCTAACACATTGCGTTGATAGTAAGGAAAATGTGAAGACAGCTGTAAAAATCGTCTCCAGTGTAATGCCAGATATATTTTTTCGATGCCGGAATATATGTCCTTATTCATCGCTGAATCAAATGCATTGAAAGAGTTGATCTTAGTGAAAAAATACGAGAAAAATTATAAATGTGTCCACATTCATCTGCGTAAAATAAGAAGTATATATCATTAAAGAATTTCTTTGAAATGCTTTGGAAACTACTTTTGAGACACCCTACTTCCATTCCTGGAATATGCAATGACATATTTCAGGTATTGATTTCACTCAAGCAAATAAGAGCAATATATATTATATACAAAGGAAAACTATAACAGATTGGGAAGTTTATGATGTCCGATATAAAAATAAGTTGAGTCAGAACCGACAGAGGGACATCAGGAAAAACAGGACACAGAAAAACAGGACTGTCAGAGGGACATCACGAAAAACACCTGTTTTTCGTGATGTCCCTCGTAGTAGTTATTCAAAACTTTTCTTCCAAAATGTGTATAATAAATACATTTAATGTTTTCCGCTTCCATTCCGGCTATTAACTTTCAGAAACGGAACCGTCTCTCAAAGAATGGATTGTGCAATAATTATCCTTAGAAAAATATACAAATAATCGCATGATCCTATTTTTTTTCGCGCAATATTCACGAACGCAGCAAGGGACGTCTGGTTCCAACCGTATATTTCGCACTTTTACCTTAGTTTTCTCTTTTTAATCATTTTAAAGCTATACAGAGCACACATAATAAATGGCTTTATTATTATAAAGTTAAAAAAACGAATGTTTTCGTGCGTTTGCATATTTGTGCGGGAAAAAAAGTTAGAAAAACAAAAATACAAATATGTGTATTAGAAAGTACTGGAGTGCAGCAGAAGGAGAGGTTTTGAAAAATCTCTACTACCTTCAAACAGTAACAACCTCTTTTGGGAGGAAATGGCCCATGAAGATCAATACATTAATAACGTTAAAAATGAAATAACTTCTAATTATCACCATTGTTGCAGTAATCACAAGAGCAAAATGCGATCAAAGATTCTGGCGTCAATGCAAATTAAGAACTAATGATCCATCTTTTTCTCTTTTCAAAGAGAAATGCTTACCGAGATTTATTAATGAACGGGTTAATCGTAAAAGGATTTGCACGGTATATAATAACCCTATAAATATTTGAAGCTTTTGGCGGTCCCTTAGGATTAGTTTAAACGGTTGTGGTGTTAAATTTCAACATTTTGTGAGGGAAAAATGAATGTCAATTTAAGTCAGCGATGACGATCTCTTCTGGGCAGCAACTAAATTTACTTTCCAGTACAAACGATGAATAAATTATCATGATCACGAAGAGAAATAGACATAGAGAGATTTTCAAAGAGGAAGAGGAAGTAGAGGATTAGGATAGAGATTGGGAATATCATTAGTCTACACCATACTCCAAAAACATGTTCGCTATGTTTTTAAGTCAGACGGTTTATCGATCGTTCGTTGCCTGTATCTGTTTTTCCGTGTGTGCCTCTTGTTACCTGAATGGTTCAATTCGTTGAGCTAAAATTCAAAATTTAGGAATATTTCCACCAACACTAGTGGCTTTCTAAATATAAACCCTGTGGCACAATTTGTTTCGAATGATTTTCCAAAATGTCGATTTTTACACAAACGATTTTAATGATTTTCGTTATATTTTGCTCCTTTATAGGAAGTACAGAACTAAACACTACTGCTGTTGTTGTTGTTTTACCTCTGAGCGGCACTTTTTTTGCACACCATGGGCTAAATGGCCAGGTCACATGGACCCCAAAGGCTCAGAGAAGGTTGGGGGTGGAGAACCACTGGAACAGCTTTAGGAGACAAATGGTAGCCTCCCGTCAAGGCCATCCAGCGTGTTCTTTAACGTGCACAGGGTATGTCTCTCCCGCACACGGGGCCACGGCTTAACGTCCCATCCGACGGACGGCGGCCTTTCCAAGCCCATCGGTGTCCCCTACTGACCGTGGGCAAGGTGGGGAATTTTGCGGAGATAAATCTCAACGCTGACCCAGCTGGGACTCGAACTTGGGAACTACAGATTACGAGCCTGGCGCGCTACCGACTGAGCTACCCTCGTCCCTAAACACTACTGCATAGTCATATACTTTAAAATACACATATACTCAAATAATGTTCACTTTCTTGATAATCATGCGCTTAGAGAACTTCACGCTAAGTTTAGCCACCACGGATCCCTCCAATGTTGGTATTATCCCCAGACAAATGAAAATTGGAACTCTAAAGCGGCACTTTGCATTGATTAGCACTCTAAGCGTATGATGAGGTTTGTGCGGTATTTTCTCTACCCTTCGTTTTAGGATTTAACATAACACCTTTGTTTCACCTTAAAAAATAGGTGGCATGACAATTACCTTTGGTATCATCTCTCTGTTACTCATTTTTGGGGTAGTCTGCAAAAATTCTGTCCCCTAATTCATCTGCATAGCTATCGTCTGCCAGATAAATGGGCCAATGTGAAGCTATGTGAAAGATGTAATGGTGATCGTTGATTGGTCGAGGTTTCCCCCACATAAGAAGGTCTCAAATGTAACATTAACAGCATCCTTTATTGATTCGTCGATTTCACGGATTGCTGGGAAATGGTGACTGAGCAATGGATGCAAATGCTGATGGGAAATGGTGACTGAGCAATGGATGCAAATGCTGATGGGAAATGGAGACTGAGCAATGGATGCAAATGCTGATGGGAAATGGTGACTGAGCAATGGATGCAAATGCTGATGGGAAATGGTGACTGAGCAATGGATGCAAATGCTGATGGGAAATGGTGACTGAGCAATGGATGCAAATGCTGATGGGAAATGGAGACTGAGCAATGGATGCAAATGCTGATGGGAAATGGTGACTGAGCAATGGATGCAAATGCTGATGGGAAATGGTGACTGAGCAATGGATGCAAATGCTGATGGGAAATGGTGACTGAGCAATGGATGCAAATGCTGATGGGAAATGGAGACTGAGCAATGGATGCAAATGCTGATGGGAAATGGTGACTGAGCAATGGATGCAAATGCTGATGGGAAATGGTGACTGAGCAATGGATGCAAATGCTGATGGGAAATGGTGACTGAGCAATGGATGCAAATGCTGATGGGAAATGGTGACTGAGCAATGGATGCAAATGCTGATGGGAAATGGTGACTGAGCAATGGATGCAAATGCTGATGGGAAATGGTGAATGAGCAATGGATGCAAATGCTGATGGGAAATGGTGAATGAGCAATGGATGCAAATGCTGATGGGAAATGGTGAATGAGCAATGGATGCAAATGCTGATGGGAAATGGTGACTGAGCAATGGATGCAAATGCTGATGGGAAATGGTGACTGAGCAATGGATGCAAATGCTGATGGGAAATGGTGACTGAGCAATGGATGCAAATGCTGATGGGAAATGGAGACTGAGCAATGGATGCAAATGCTGATGGGAAATGGTGACTGAGCAATGGATGCAAATGCTGATGGGAAATGGTGACTGAGCAATGGATGCAAATGCTGATGGGAAATGGTGACTGAGCAATGGATGCAAATGCTGATGGGAAATGGAGACTGAGCAATGGATGCAATAGCTGATGGGAAATGGTGACTGAGCAATGGATGCAAATGCTGATGGGAAATGGTGACTGAGCAATGGATGCAAATGCTGATGGGAAATGGTGACTGAGCAATGGATGCAAATGCTGATGGGAAATGGTGACTGAGCAATGGATGCAAATGCTGATGGGAAATGGTGACTGAGCAATGGATGCAAATGCTGATGGGAAATGGTGAATGAGCAATGGATGCAAATGCTGATGGGAAATGGTGAATGAGCAATGGATGCAAATGCTGATGGGAAATGGTGAATGAGCAATGGATGCAAATGCTGATGGGAAATGGTGACTGAGCAATGGATGCAAATGCTGATGGGAAATGGTGACTGAGCAATGGATGCAAATGCTGATGGGAAATGGTGACTGAGCAATGGATGCAAATGCTGATGGGAAATGGAGACTGAGCAATGGATGCAAATGCTGATGGGAAATGGTGACTGAGCAATGGATGCAAATGCTGATGGGAAATGGTGACTGAGCAATGGATGCAAATGCTGATGGGAAATGGTGACTGAGCAATGGATGCAAATGCTGATGGGAAATGGAGACTGAGCAATGGATGCAATAGCTGATGGGAAATGGTGACTGAGCAATGGATGCAAATGCTGATGGGAAATGGTGACTGAGCAATGGATGCAAATGCTGATGGGAAATGGTGACTGAGCAATGGATGCAAATGCTGATGGGAAATGGTGACTGAGCAATGGATGCAAATGCTGATGGGAAATGGTGACTGAGCAATGGATGCAAATGCTGATGGGAAATGGTGAATGAGCAATGGATGCAAATGCTGATGGGAAATGGTGAATGAGCAATGGATGCAAATGCTGATGGGAAATGGTGAATGAGCAATGGATGCAAATGCTGATGGGAAATGGTGACTGAGCAATGGATGCAAATGCTGATGGGAAATGGTGACTGAGCAATGGATGCAAATGCTGATGGGAAATGGTGACTGAGCAATGGATGCAAATGCTGATGGGAAATGGTGAATGAGCAATGGATGCAAATGCTGATGGGAAATGGTGACTGAGCAATGGATGCAAATGCTGATGGGAAATGGTGAATGAGCAATGGATGCAAATGCTGATGCGAAATGGTGACTGAGCAATGGATGCAAATGCTGATGGGAAATAGTGACTGAGCAATGGATGCAAATGCTGATGGGAAATGGTGAATGAGCAATGGATGCAAATGCTGATGGGAAATGGTGACTGAGCAATGGATGCAAATGCTGATGGGAAATGGTGACTGAGCAATGGATGCAAATGCTGATGGGAAATGGTGACTGAGCAATGGATGCAAATGCTGATGGGAAATGGTGACTGAGCAATGGATGCAAATGCTGATGGGAAATGGTGACTGAGCAATGGATGCAAATGCTGATGGGAAATGGAGACTGAGCAATGGATGCAATAGCTGATGGGAAATGGTGACTGAGCAATGGATGCAAATGCTGATGGGAAATGGTGAATGAGCAATGGATGCAAATGCTGATGGGAAATGGTGAATGAGCAATGGATGCAAATGCTGATGGGAAATGGTGACTGAGCAATGGATGCAAATGCTGATGGGAAATGGAGACTGAGCAATGGATGCAAATGCTGATGGGAAATGGTGACTGAGCAATGGATGCAAATGCTGATGGGAAATGGTGACTGAGCAATGGATGCAAATGCTGATGGGAAATGGTGACTGAGCAATGGATGCAAATGCTGATGGGAAATGGTGACTGAGCAATGGATGCAAATGCTGATGGGAAATGGTGACTGAGCAATGGATGCAAATGCTGATGGGAAATAGTGACTGAGCAATGGATGCAAATGCTGATGGGAAATGGTGAATGAGCAATGGATGCAAATGCTGATGGGAAATGGTGAATGAGCAATGGATGCAAATGCTGATGGGAAATGGTGAATGAGCAATGGATGCAAATGCTGATGGGAAATGGTGACTGAGCAATGGATGCAAATGCTGATGGGAAATGGTGACTGAGCAATGGATGCAAATGCTGATGGGAAATGGTGACTGAGCAATGGATGCAAATGCTGATGGGAAATGATGACTGAGCAATGGATGCAAATGCTGATGGGAAATGGTGACTGAGCAATGGATGCAAATGCTGATGGGAAATGGTGAATGAGCAATGGATGCAAATGCTGATGGGAAATGGTGACTGAGCAATGGATGCAAATGCTGATGGGAAATGGTGAATGAGCAATGGATGCAAATGCTGATGCGAAATGGTGACTGAGCAATGGATGCAAATGCTGATGGGAAATAGTGACTGAGCAATGGATGCAAATGCTGATGGGAAATGGTGACTGAGCAATGGATGCAAATGCTGATGGGAAATGGTGACTGAGCAATGGATGCAAATGCTGATGGGAAATGGTGACTGAGCAATGGATGCAAATGCTGATGGGAAATGGTGACTGAGCAATGGATGCAAATGCTGATGGGAAATGGTGACTGAGCAATGGATGCAAATGCTGATGGGAAATGGTGACTGAGCAATGGATGCAAATGCTGATGGGAAATGGTGACTGAGCAATGGATGCAAATGCTGATGGGAAATAGTGACTGAGCAATGGATGCAAATGCTGATGCGAAATGGTGACTGAGCAATGGATGCAAATGCTGATGGGAAATGGTGACTGAGCAATGGATGCAAATGCTGATGGGAAACGGTGACTGAGCAATGGATGCAAATGCTGATGGGAAATGGTGACTGAGCAATGGATGCAAATGCTGATGGGAAATGGTGACTGAGCAATGGATGCAAATGCTGATGGGAAATGGTGACTGAGCAATGGATGCAAATGCTGATGCGAAATGGTGACTGAGCAATGGATGCAAATGCTGATGGGAAATGGTGACTGAGCAATGGATGCAAATGCTGATGGGAAATGGTGACTGAGCAATGGATGCAAATGCTGATGGGAAATGGTGACTGAGCAATGGATGCAAATGCTGATTCGAAATGGTGACTGAGCAATGGATGCAAATGCTGATGGGAAATGGTGACTGAGCAATGGATGCAAATGCTGATGGGAAATGGTGAATGAGCAATGGATGCAAATGCTGATGCGAAATGGTGACTGAGCAATGGATGCAAATGCTGATGGGAAATGGTGACTGAGCAATGGATGCAAATGCTGATGCGAAATGGTGACTGAGCAATGGATGCAAATGCTGATGGGAAATGGTGACTGAGCAATGGATGCAAATGCTGATTGTAGTTCAAGGACATGGGAAGAGGAGGAAACGGGTTTCGGTTATCTAATTAACTTCAGCATTTAAAAAGCCTCTTTGGGAGTATCTATCTACAATTGAACTAAATGTCAACAATTAACTGAAACACCCCTTAGGGCGTTTTAGAAATTGTTAGTAACCACTGCTTTAGACAATGGAAGTATTAAAATACCACAAATACTGTTACTGGTTAGGAAAGGAAGAATAGACTCTTATATAGGTGACAAGGGATGGCTTTTCGTCAAAAACGAATCTTTAATTTGCCGAAAGAGCTCTAACAGGAAAACCGTGCTCAAATGCCTCATTCTCTTCCGACCTCAGACAGTGCTTCTTATGAAACTGCCTCATACGATACTGACTCTAGCCACAGGGTCTCCTTATTAATTCAATTGGAGCAACATTTTGTCTTTCATTTCCAATTGCAATTTTGGAACACCTTTTAGAATCGAAATGTGTACCGAAGAGAAATACGAAAGTCTCGATTATAGTGACGATACCAAATAAGAAACGCTTAAACAAACATTTTTGGAAATGTAGGTCAACACTAAAGAAAAGGTTGCATTAACTATAGGTAAAAAAAAGTCTTTATAACTTTCCACAATCGTAATAATTTCATGTGCTTTAGTAATTCGGAATGGGAAATTCATTTTTTTTTCATATAATTCGTTACTGTTAGCTGATTTTGATGAATTATAAGAAATTGAACAACACAATATCATTTGTTTCAGGAATCCCTTTGTCTTTCTAAGATCTGAACTTAACGCATCTGAAATCCCTTTGTTTCTGAATCCTTTCATTCGGTGATCTACGGATATTATCATTATTATATTGGATAGATGAGAATTTTTTTGCCTTCCATACTAGCAAAATCCCATTGAGCTGGAAAACCGAAGCATCGCTAATTTGTATTCGAGATATCTTTCGTTAATCAGATGACATTGGGACTTCGTATGCTCGGATGCACTCGATTTTATGGTAGAGCAGTTCTATTCTTTCTCAATCATGGAAATGGAATATTATTCTCTTTCTTTGGCTAAAAAATGAAGGCGATGCCTGCATTCCGCTCTGTTTAGATTACAGGCTGTTCCAACAAATTCTTAGTAGGGTTTCGAGAAGCACTGTCCCCAAATGCATAAAAGGCATCACATTGCACGTTTCTCGCGTGCATTCCCAAACTCCAACAGTTTCATAGGCGGTGACCAGAGAGCACATTTCACAAGAGATATTACTGAAGATCTTAGTGCAATATTTCCTGATTGCCAGGGAGTGGCTCAGTCGGTAGCGCGCCAGGCTCGTAATCTGTAGTTCCCAGATTCGAGTCCCAGCTGGGTAAGCGTTGAGATTTATCTCCGCAAAACTCCCTGCCCACGGTTAGTAGAGGACACCGATGGGCTTGGAAAGGCCACCGTCCGTCGTATGAGATGTTAAACCATGGCCCCTTGTGCGGGAGAGCCATACCCTGTGCACGTTAAAGAACACACAAGATGGCCTTGACAGGAGGCTACCATCTGTCTTTCAACAGCTGTTCCAGTAGGTCCCCTTCCCCAACATTCTCTGAGCCTTTGGGTCCATGTGACCTGGCCATTTAGCCCATTGTCTGCAAAAAAGTTCCGCTCAGAGGTAAAACAACCTGATTGCCAAGGGTGTTGTAATTCTAAGACCACCAAGGAGCTCTGATTTTGATAGCTTTGATTTTTTTCTTGTGGGGCTTGGTAAACTATTATGTTCAGTTGGAAAAAATTCGAGAGGTAAAATATTTGAAAGCCAGAGTAAGAAAAACAACTGCAAAAGTAACAAGAGAGATGCTGCAGAGTGTATATGGCGAGAAATGGAATATCGATTACAGGGCCATTTACGATACATTTTATATTCAAAACTGTTTTGAAGTACGCTGTCAATTAAAATAGTACTTTTTGAATACGCATATTACTTTCTTATATGTTGATTCCATAGATCCCATCATTATTTTTCAGACATCTTATATATAACAACTTTTTAAAGCTACACTTAATCATCACTATAGCAAAATATGCTTCCTTACGTATATATAACTTTTACAAATACATGAAGTCCCGACTTACGCAAATTCGACTTTACCTAAGGTTGGAGGTGGAGAATAATTCAGGTCGAGGTTGAAGAAGGTATATGCTCAATATGATGATGCCCTTTCTGGTTTTTTCATGTTTGCAACACCCTTCATCGATGAGGACAGAAGTGGCTCAGTCGGTAACGCTCCAAGCTCGTAATATGCAGTCCTCGGGTTTGAGTCCCAGCTGAGCTAGCGTTAAGATTTGTCTCTGCAAAATACCTCGCCCTACCCTCGGTCAGTTGAGGACACTGATGGACTTGGGTTGGGTTGTTTTACCTCTGAGCATCACTTTTTGCATACAATGGGCTAAATGGACAGGTCATAAGGATCCGAAGGCTCAGAGAAGGTTGAGAGAAGGGACCCACTGGAACAGTTGTTGGGAGACAGAAGGTATCCTCTCGTCATCGCCATCCAGCGTATTCTTTAACGTGCACAGAGTATGGCTCTCTCTGCCATGACTTAAAGTCCCATCTGACGGCCGATGGACTTGGAAAGACCATCATGCATCGGATGGGACGTTAAGTTGTGGTACCGTGTGCGGGAGGGCATACTCTTTGCGCATTAAAGAACACGCTGGATGACTTTGACGGGAGGCTGACATTTGTCTCCAAACAGCTGTCCAGTGGGTCCCCTCCCTTCGACCTTCTCTGAGCCCTTGGGATACTTGCGACATGGCCATTTAGACCATGATGTGCAAAGAAACTTCCCTTCAGAGCTAAAGCAAAACAATCCATCATTCAGCCCACATTAGGTTAATTTTTATACATATTTGCATACATATATATACATACATACAAAATCATCATAGAGCCACGGGCAATAGAGGTCCTAGCAGAGTGCGTAATTTTCCTCTCCAGACACGTCTTCCTGATCAACAGCTGCTGCATTTGGCCACTCTAGACAAATTCTAGCAAGGTCCTGTTTGACATTGTCTGCCCTTCGCATCCTAGGTCCTTCCCCTTTCCCTGAAGCCTTTATGCACACTATTCATAACCTTATTTACTAATCTATAATTATGCATACGAGCAGCATGACCAAACCAACGCAGTCTCTCTCTGCACAATATGCTGCTCAAAGGAGGTTGATGACACCTTCTTCTAACCTCATCATTACATACAAAGTCACAGATTTTATATACTTTTGCATTTATTACATTTTTATTTTTGAATTGAACTTTGTATAAATTCTAAAATAAATTTTAAAGGATGAGTACTGAGCGTGGGTATAAGTAAGTATATTTTACAACACAAATTACAAAACAATGCAATTTATAAAAAAGCATGGATGAAATTGCTTATAAACAAATTAAATATTATCGTACATAAAGTAATAATCTTTTCTTACAGAACAGTTAAAACTAGCTCTCTCTACTTAATTGATGAACGTTATCCTTTTAATTATTTTTAGACAATATCCTTCATAATTTTAGATGTAAAATGACTAAATGATTCTTTGTTTACCTTCGACAATTTTGTCTTCATTTTAGTCTCCTTCCGAACTTTCTTGTTAGCTTTCACTCCTCCTTCGTTTGTGCTATTTCAGATCCACTAGTGCTGAATCTCTTTTCACAAGTCTACAACTCTAACAGGGGCGGGGGTGGCTCAGTCGGTAGCGCGCCAGGCTCGTAATCTGTAGTTCCCAGGTTCGAGTCCCAGCTGGGTCAGCGTTGAGATTTATCTCCGCAAAATTCCCCGCCCTGCCCACGGTCAGTAGGGGACACCGATGGGCTTGGTAAAGGCCGCCGTCCGTCGTGTGGGACGTTAAGCCGTGGCCCCGTGTGCGGGAGAGCCATACCCTATGCACGTTAAAGAGACGGGAGGCTACCATCTGTCTCCCAACAGCTGTTATAGTGGGTCCCCTCCCCTAACCTTCTTCGAACCTTCGGGGTCCATGTGACCTGGCCATTTAGCCCATGGTGTACAAACAAGTGCCGCTCAGAGGTAAAACAACCCAACCTACAACTCTAACATTAGAATGATTTCTTAAATTTCAGATCGGTTCTATGTTCCAATTCGTTTCTTACATAAATCTCACGCAGAAACATTGGCGAGCGTTCATGTCACGTTTTTCTTAAAGTCACTGCAGCACGTTCATCTATCAACAATATGTTTATATCAGAAAGAAAGAAAGATATGTTCAAATATTTAGTTTTCTGTAATCTGTTCATTTCTTGTGAAATGAAGAAGTAGAATAGATGTAAAATTCGTAATCAGCAAATTGATATTTCTTATGTCGAAGAGTGTAAGATGGGAAAACACAATATTAGTGAGACACAGAAGTAATTCAAGTGCGTATTTTTAGTATAAACCCCAAGTTTTAAGTAAAATCTTGACCCACCTAAGGTCTCCAGGAACCGAACCTATACAGTCTCCTATTTAGGTATACACGTATACCTAAATAGGAGACTGTCAGTGCGACATTAGTTAAATGTGAATCATTTTATTATTGTTTTCTTTCTGTGTTGGGTTAATCCCCACTAAATGCAGAAAAAAAACTTATCCAATAGTTTATTCTTCACAGTAGCGTAGCATGAATGGCAACTGGGGAAGCACTGAGGATATTAGGAGACTGCTAAGTTGATGTGTTGACCTTACAGATCATGGGTCCATGACCTATCAGTGGTATTTGAATCAGCCAATGATCTATGAGAACGGTCAAAGCTTCAACTGCGCAGGTTCAGTTTTCCCACTGCATCCACACTTGCCACTCACGATTTAAAGCATCAATAAAAAATATCCATTGATGCTTTAAAACAGGGTTATAATAATATGGATCACAAACCTCCAATCAGGGACGGTTCTTCCATAACGCCACCTGGGGCAATGTGACACCAAAAATAATCACAAAATTTAATAAACCAATTTCAAATTTTGTATTCATTATTTGTCATATCTAAACCAATATAATATCATTTATATATTCGTTCTGTGATTATTATTGCCGTGTTATGTACACTATAAAAGCATGTACTTTGTGAATCACTGATGTGTTGTTTGCTTTAATTTGTACAATAAGAATTTTCACATTACGTCCACCGCCGGGAATCTTAGCATTATATTATGATAGCTATGACACAAGTGCACATGCACTGAAATGCAATAGCACTAAACTGCAGGAGGTGATTCAATAGTGAAGTATCACAGGAGATGCCTATAGACATTTGATTCATGAAATATTCAGCTAAATAATTTTTTTTTGTCGTGAGTGGGATTCGAAAGCACGTCTCTCAGTAACACCCAAGCTATGCTAACCACCACACCATCAACATCTAACATTTTTTCTTCAGTTAATGTGAGATACAAACTTTCCTGCAATTTTATTTGATTCACTCATGACGCTATCTATGTTGGGAAATAGACAACCAAGTTGCTTCATTTTATGGAATTTTATATTTGTCATTCATGCTTATCGTGTTGAAAAAATAATTCAGCAGTAAAGTATCACAGGAGATGCCCTTGTAACTGTGTTATTGAGATATGTGGGTTCGAATCCCACTCACGGCAAAACCAATTTTTTTTCAGCTGAATATTTCATGCAGGAGGTGGGTCAATATTCTGCAGTAGCCGGTGACACTTGATTGGCTGATTGTACAAGTCCATCCAATGGTTGAAGATCTTGTTACTTGGCGAATATCTTCATTTGACTGTGGCATGCAGAATAAGCCTAAACTTTTCCGACAATTTGTGTTTGAACTGGGTTGCCAACTTTTATATTTTACCAAGGAAAGATACTTATTTATGAAGAAAATGTGTTGAACATTTGGTCTACAAGACAATGCTAATAATATATTTGAAGGCATTTTGATCTACAAGACAATGCTTATAATATAATTGAAGGCATTTTGATCTACAAGACAATGCTAATAATATATTTGAAGGCATTTTGATCTACAAGACAATGCTTATAATATATTTGAAGACATTTTGATCTATAAGACAATGCTAATAATATATTTGAAGGCATTTCGATCTACAAGACAATGCTAATAATATATTTGAAGGTAGCATTTTAACTGCAATACATAATTCAGTTGGCTAAATGCATTTTTTTCCGTTGGACATGTGATTAAAGTCACTGGTACAGAAATGCTTAGAACTGGGAATGTTTCGGTTACCACTTGGATGACTGAAATTCCGAATACCTTTTATGATAAAGGCATGGTTCCTAAGGATTTTACCAGAGCTATTGTTATCCCTATTTTCAAAAAAAGGTGATCGCAGTTCTTGTGATAACTATAGGGGTATCAGCCTACTCTCTGTTCCAGGTAAAGTTCTTTCCATGATTGTGCTTTATAGAATTAAGAATCTGGTTGACAGGCAATTGCGTGATGAGCAATGTGGATTCAGAAGTGGTAGGGGATGTGTGGATCAGATATTTTCACTTAGGCAGATTCTTGAGAAATGTTTAGAGTTTCAGAAACCTTTGATTGCTAGCTTTGTTGATTTCAAAAAGGCTTTCGACTCTGTTGATCGTCATAATTTGTGGTTGATTGTGAAATCATATGGAACAGTCGCTCAAAAAAGTATCCGAACACTATGGTTGATTACAGAATTCAGAAAAAATATCTGACAACGATTTTTTTAGAAATTAGTGATCTGGCAACCTTCGTGTCACGTGACACGAAGGTTGCCTCACTAATTTCACTAATAACCTCACTAATTTCTAAAAAAATCGTTGTCAGATATTTTTTCTGAATTCTGTAATCAACCATAGTGTTCGGATACTTTTTTGAGCCACTGTATACCAGATAAGTTAGTTAACATAATGAAAGCTCTCTATAATAACACTGAGTCGTGTATGAGAGTTGGTAAGGCTTGTAGTAATTGATTTAGCATTACTTCTGGTGTTCGACAAGGGTGCATTTTGTCTCCTTTTCTCTTTAGCTTCGTTATTGATTATGTTATGCGAAATTCAATTCAAGGGAAAGATTTTGGCCTTAAATGGACTAGAGATACGATAATTTCTGATTTAGATTATGCTGATGATTAAGCCCTTTTGGCAATTGATGTTGATGAGATGAACTCTTTCATTCGAGCTCTTGATGAAACTGGTAGTAGAGTAGGTTTGGTTATAAACAGAGAGAAAGCTAAAGTGATGAAAATTGGTCAGGCAGGCTGTGATTCAGTTAATCTGAAGGGTTGCAGTCTTGAGCAAGTGTCACAGTTTAATTATCTTGAGTGCTATGTAACAGATACTGGTAATGTGTGGCATGAGAATAACAGACGAATAGGGATTGCTGCCGGGACTTTTAAGAATCTATGGAGAATGTGGAGAAATAGACTTATACACCTAAAGACTAAAATTAGACTGTTTAACAGTTTGGTTCTTTCTAGGGTTAGTTATGATAGTGAAACTTGGACACTTTGTAAACAAGATAACAGGAAACTAGATGCTTTTGATTCCAGATGCTTACGCAGTATCTTGGGCATTAGGTGGTTCAACTTTGTAACTAATGATGAGATTAGGCAAAGGAGTTTGCAACCTCCTTTAAGCAGCATATTGTACAGAGAGAGACTCCGTTGGTTTGGCCATGTTGCCCGTATGAGTAATTATAGATTGGCGAATATGATTATGAGCAGTGTGCCTAAAGGCCTCAGAAAGAAGGGGAGACCTAGAATGCGGTGGGCAGACAATGTCAAACAGGACCTTGTTAGAATTCGTGTGCAGTGGCCAGATGCAGTAGATGTAGCTCAGGATAGACTTGCTTGGAGAACTAAATTGCACGGTCTGGTTGGACCTCCATAGCCCATGGCTGCTTGAGGATGATGATAATGATGGTTCGTTCCCAGCGGCTGTCATCATTACATTTTCTTTTATAATTCATTTGATAACAAAATCACTCTTTTACAATTCGTTGTAAAATAAATTTATATATGGAATGAAACTTATATATAATAAATTAAAATTTTAAATTAAATATAAGTAAAACGGTCAACTACTCAAGTGATAATTTACTATGAGTAATTCAATTTAAAATAATAAATATAAATTCATAACCAGAACGGAATAAAAAAAATAATAAACTCATATATTAAACATAATTTTTCGAGATTAGTATTCTAAATCACCTTAGAACGGAGAGACAAAATATACATATGTAGGAAATTATTATAGTGGAGGGGCAAGACTATTTCTTTAGAGATTACAATTCTTTTTATTTTTTTCGACATTTCTTGCTGAATAAGGCGTTTTGGGAATAGCTGTATATAATCCAACTTCACTGATGATGCCGCAGTACTCATGGCATTTTTTAAATTTTTTTTCGGGAATTTTTATCCTACAAAAAATGTAAATATATTTTGTGCATTTTAGTCTTATTTAGCGTTAATTTTAAATACAGTAGAACTAACTGTACCTTAAAGTTTGAATGTTGAAACATATTTCTAATTCAGTTATTTTTGCTAAAAATAGTTTTCTCTTATTAAAATTAAGACTAATTTTATTTAAATGCTTATATTTGGGAGGAATGATAAAAAGTGTTAAAAAATAACCAATTCTAGTAAGGCCCTGTTTGACATTGTCTGTCCATCGCATCCTAGCCCCCCCCCCCCCCCCTCGCCCTTTTTCCTGAAGCCTTTAGTCACACTGTTCATAATCCTATTCACAAATCTATAGTTATTCATATGGGCAACATGCTCAAACCAACTCTGCGTTGTTTCGATCACAAAAATTACCACTAAAATATTATTTATTTAAACTTTTGTTTGAAATACTCATTTGGCAACTACAGAACTCGATACATCAATGTGAACAGTTTTAGACCGTGACACTCCTTTTTGAAATATTACCTTAATACAAACCCTTAAACCTTTTAATAGGTATTTAAATTGTGTTCCTCTACTGAGGGCTTCCTTACTTTCAAATGAAGGTAATGAGAAATCGGTTTATTTTGATGGTTTTTATTTAATTTTTCCGCGACCCACAGTTTACCTATCACTTCTCAAATTGAAATTTCTTGTATTTGATGCAGCGAGTTGCATTTCAGCAGTGTTAGAGAATAAACGTATCTTTACAAAGACCAGTCTTACATCGCATGCTACGGGAAATCTTAGCTGAAAGTACAGTTACTAAGGAAACTTTTTTTTAGCTTGAAAAGAAAGAGCAAAAAGTTTTTTCGTTGTAGAACATCAGTTTTTATGCTCTTCGTGCTTCTGTGTACTTTCCCAACAAAGTGGCAAAAACAGCCAACAGACAGAGTTCAATTAAAGCCCTTTAATTGGTTCCTTAAGCGTCCTCTATTGCAAGAAAACGAAGTCATCGCCTGCGCAAAGCGAATATAGACCAAACCGAAACAAAGTACGTGTCCAACGTGAAAGTTGTCCCCAAATGGTCGAATTATACATCGCAAGCCGGACTGAAGCTCACAGCCTGCGGCGAGTGAGGCAATCCGTTGCTTGACGCAGCCGCAGGCATCGCGCGAACGTCGTTCAGAATGTTGATGATGCAGCCGAGTCGGTAAGGTTACCTTGGCGGTGGTCACCGCGCTGTCTGAGGACCCATTTCCTGAGGAGGATTTCTCATAGCCTCGGGTTTTTGATTGGGGCCTTCATTACCTGAAGTAATACCACTGATTGGGTCCCCGGTTGGACATAGCCAAGACCAACGGAGGTCGACGATGCCGCTGACTGGTTCCTTGTTGACCGGTTGGGCGGTGACGGTGTCCGAGACCTCACCTCTCAGGTGCTCTGGGTGAGCAGTTCGAGGGCTCTTCTGAAAAGATCTGTGCCCCAGTAGGTCGAGCCCTCACCAAAGTCTGGGCCTTACTAAGAGTCTCCACCCCGGGAGCCGAGCGAACTTGGATCTATATATAATTGTTCATGGCTAACTGGGGAACAGATCAAAGTTAGGTTTCTTCCGGTGGTCAGCTTTCCTTCTATAGGACTGCTGCCATGTGAGGTCGGGGTTGAGGTGCGTCTATATAGCGCACTCTTGCCCCCGGCTCTAGATAAGCACGGCTTTTCATAACTGATAGTGTCGTAAGGCGGAATCGGGAATTGCCGTGGTTGCATAAGATCGCAACACAAGACAGGTGACCAATGAATGACGAGAGGCAGTTGAAATGATACAAAATCCTTTTACTGATAGTCAAATCATCATACTTGACACCATCCGCTTCAATCTTGTCATTATTTGTAATATTGAAACGCATTTACGTAGAAATTCCGCCCATGATTCTATGTCTACGTGTTTTGAATCTTCAGATATATATTTATTCATTATTTGGGGTTTATTTTTAATTTATTAACTTATTTCGTATAAGTGCATTAACACGGAATTCAGTTCCATTAATATTTACTCAGGAAAATTTCGATTTGCGATGGGTTGTTTTATCTCTGAGCTGAGCCTATTGGAACACAATGGGCTAAATGGCCAGGTTACAAAGACCCCAAGGACTCAAAGGAGGTTGGGGGAGAGGACCCCTAGATAGCTGTTAGGAGACAGATGGTAGCCTCCCGTCAAGGCCATCTAGCGAGTTCTTTAAAGTGCACAGGGTATGGTGCGCATATATTATATGGTAATATCTGGCAACGTTTTTTTTTAAATTAGTGATCTGGCAACCTTCGTGTCACGTGACACGAAGGTTGCCAGATCACTCATTTCTAAAAAATCGTTCCCAGATATCTTTTCTGAATTCTGTAATCAGCCATAATGTTCGGATACTTTTTTGAGCGACTGTACAAGAAACACATATAACGGTGGTCGCGTGATCAGTCGGGCGTGATCATTCTAAACCAACTTTAATAACTGTATAAGAGTGGACCGGCTCGTAAATCTGCAGTTCCGAGGTTCGAGTCCCGCCTGGGTCAGTGTTCAGATTTATCTGCGCAAAACTCCCCATTCCCTCCCCGTCCTGCCCTCGATTACCAGGAGACACCGATGGGTCTTAGAAAGGCCGTCATTCGTCGGATGAGACGTTAAACCGCGGTCTCTCGTGCGGGAGAGCCATACCCTGTGCACGTTAAAGAACACGCTGAATGACCTTTAAGGAGGCTCCCATCTGTCTCCTAACAGCTGCCCAGTGGGTTCCCTTCCCACAACCTTCTCTAAGCCTTCCGGGTCCTTGTGACCTGGCCATTTAGCCCATTGTGGGCAAAAAATGTGCCACTCTATAGGTTAACCCAACCCAAAATGTATAATAGTCCTCGAATTTTTCTGTTATATATAACAGTACAAACCAACAGTCATTAATTTGAAGGGCAATCCGCGTGTTCTGCGCTACCTACTCCATTCTGTTTTTTTCTAAATTCCTTTTTCACTTTATTTTTTATATATTTAGGGGAAAAGGTTTTGCAACAATGGCAACCCTGCGAGGTGTGATCATAACCTACACCAGCTTACTGTTAGCCAAATCTAAAAATACACTACAGTACAACGTGTAGTACATGGCATGCCTACTCCATGCTACAGTACGAGACATTCCTGTCGTCAGTTTTCAGTCCAGCGACAGTACTTACTTTTCCAAAAGCATCAAGCTTTCTAACGTCAAACCTCGTTATTTTTAGATCCGTTAATTATTAATAATGCTGCGTACTTTATAACAAGATTTTTTGAAGTACGGACAGAGAAATCATTGGAAATGGTCGCAGCACACGAATTTTCAACTCTGAATTTTAGTAATGTAAATAAAAGAAATAAAAAGATCGATTTTCATTTGAAAGTTAGAGTCTGTGATGTCGATGGATTTCAACCATTAGGAGGAATCAGAATTATTGCAGCTTACAAGCGATGAAACACTAAAAATGACGAATTAAAATGTGACAACCGCCTACTTTTGGGTCGAATAGAGAAATGATTTCCCAGCGCTGAATGAAAAAGAAATACTTTCATTAGTCCCCTTTTCAACCCGTTACAGGTGAGAATCATGTTGCTCTACATTTACGAAACGGAAGACATTAAATCCTACGAAAAGTATTGTTTGAATTCCCCCTTCAGCTATTTATGCATCATTGTCATCGTTGGCTCCTAACTGGAAACAACTAAAAAGAAAAGTGACGTGTTCTATAAAAAAAAAAGACTAGGGACGTATAGGGGGTGTTCAGTTGGTAGCGCTCCAGGCTCGTAACCTGCAGTTCCCAGGTTCCAGTCCCAGCTGGGGCAGCGTTGAGATTTATCTCCACAAAACTCCCCGCCCTGCCCACGGTCGGTAGGCGTCACCGATGGGCTCGTCCGTCGGAGAGGACGCTTTGCAATTGTCCCCGTTTCCAGGAGAGCTTCCCCTGTGCACGTCAAAGAACACGATGGATGTCTTTGACGGGAGGCTACCATCTACCTTATACACCTGTCCAGGGGGTCCCCCTCCCCTCAACTTATCGGGGTCCTTGTGACCTGGCCATTTAGCCCATTTTGTGCAAAAAAGGGCCACTCAGAAGTAAAAAACATCCCAACTGAAAAGAAACTTCATCGTTCACATTAAATATCACAATAATTAAGTATTCTCTAATTTACAATCATATATATAGAAATATTAACTAATTGTGATCTAATTTTGTTTTTTTAAGTATTTATTACAATTCCAAACTTAATTTCATGAAAGGTAAACGGAAGGAAAGTATATTTTTTGTTTTATGGGTCCCTTTGCTCCTCGTTATGAATACCTCGTTGAAATTAAATATCATGATATTAAGTAACAAATGTACTAAATTAAATTAAATATATGACTAAATTAAATAAGAAAATAATGTATGTAAACGTATTTAATTAAATGAAATGTAAGAATATTAAAAATTTATTTTGTATTTAATGTATCAACGTTGTCCAAGACCGAAAATAACCAGGAACTGCAATTAAATGTCGTTATGGCTATTTCAAGGTGTAAGGGCCTCAGGAAATGTTTTTCTTTTATGCAGCCAAGATAAAAGTTTGAAAAACTCTTCTCTACAATATATTAATTCATGTCTTTAAACTGGGTTAATTTTACTAGCTATCTTTTACACCTGCAATTTTCTTTAGATCGATACTATGAAAGTATAGAACAGTGTCTCGCAAACTTTTTTTACTCTGCGGCACACTGAATCTAATTTTTTTTTCCGCGGCACACTGAATCTGATTTTTTTTTTATCCGCGGCACACCTAAAAATAATTTTTGATGGTTGCGTAAAAAGAGGAAAATTGAAGTTTCGTTAAATGCATTTTATTTAAAATAAATATAATAATAAATATAATTAATCATAACTCGGTGTTTGTTTTAAATATTTGTCCATTCTATGGCTTGAAATAATCAAAAATGAATACCAAAATTTGGAAAAAGCTTGATAAATACTTACAAGATCCCAGTTGATAAAATCTGAAAGATTTTTATTAAAGCACGTCGATGTTAAAGCACGTCGATAACACAAGTCAAGTCAAAATGAAATCTTTGGAATATCTAGTGTCAATTTGAAAATCTCTCGCGGCACATTTGGAATCTCTCGCGGCATACTACTGTGCCGCGGCACACAGTTTGAGAGACACTGGTATAGAAAATCAAAATCGGAAGCAGACAAAATGCGTTTTTTAATGAGGGAGAACGATTATCTGTGCTTAAAAATTACTTAAGCAAGATTAATAATATCATTTAAAAAACAAGGATCATCTTCATTAAGTACTTGTGGGGGTGTAGGCCTTACATCCCCAAACTACTCATAAAAATGTTCAACATTTTTTATTTTAGGAATCTGACAAATTTTACACTTTGATTTTAAAATTACGTCATCGTTCCGCTTCAACATTACATAAGCGACAGTATTCGTATCATTATTATCTAAAGTTTTAAAGACAGGAGTTACTTTCAGGAACACTGTTTTGTGATTTATTTTGCAATGTCAGCTGAACATGCACCTTTATCATCAGTCACCTGTTTTATTTAATAACAGACGTTTATTGTTCTGTGTTCGAAAATCTCACGGTTGTGGCACACATAGTGGGTGAAATGTTTCAAAAATAAAAGCATCTATCACATCTATTCTGACACTTAGAATTTCCCCCAAATAGCTTTACGAAAAGGTTTTCAGAATATTTGCTGACGTAGCTGAGATTTCATTCTTTACTACACATGTTTCTTTATCCTTCAATAGTTTACGTTTTTCCTGTGAGAGAAAAAAACGAATTCCTTTAGCAATTCCACGGGCTCCTCGTAGTTTTCTGCTGATTCTTGTTTTTCAGGAATTTCCATTTCTTTTCCAAAAAAAAACTCTCTTCGGAATTCTGCGGAGAAAGGCTTCAACTGCTAAAAAACTAGGAGTTTCAATGGTGGCAATTTGTTGTAGTTTCCTTCTCTATAAAACTATCTTATAAAATTTCCGTTGGGTTTTCCTCTACAGTATTACTTTCTACTGATACAAAACAGTTTTTGTAGCCTACTCGCGTGACTGCTATCAGCGATTGCATTGCTGAACAAAGAATAAGGAAAATAGATTTAAAATGGCTCCTCAGTTTGTTGAATTTTTTTTTCCTTAGAATGATCAGCATGAATCGAAATTCTTTTTGCATTTAAGCAATTTACCAAATCATTGATGACTAATTTGACCCTATCCCATGGCCGAGTGGTTAGCGCGCTTGGCTACTGCTCTAAGGGACCTGTTTCGAGTCCCGAGTTAAGGCATGAATGTGTGTGTGTCGTTTTTCTGCTGCGATCCTGCCATCCTCTCAGACCTTCTGCTTTGACATATAAACTGACAGGCTCCTGTCAGACCTCTGTGGCAAGCAGCTGCTTGAGGCAGTATTTTTTTTATACATAATCAGCTTTCGTGGTTGATTTTTTTCTCGTTTCCGGTACTAACATGAAACCAATCTGGCTGACGACGAGAGTATATTTGATGCATTTCGTATTCTTCATGAATGTAAAATGCATGAAATATTATTATTAGAAGTAAAAGTCTTTGATCTCATTGACAGATTTTAGTCATCGTCTCTGACCTTGATCAGTTGTTTTCTTTATTATCGTCATATCGATTATTAGATTTTCAGTGAAACATAAACAAAATGATTAATTTGCTAATAACATCACACTGCTATTTTTCGCAATATTTTCAAGATTTGAATTTCAATAAAATTCTAGTCATGATTTTAAACAATAAAACGAAATCGAAATCATACGAATTTACACGAATAATAATTTTGAGAGTTTCGATTGTCTAATAAGTAGCGTTTATAAAAGGTGATTATGTTTGAGTCAAAACATTGTGGGGTTTTTTTTTCTTCATTTCGGTATGTTTTTAGTTTCCTTATCTTTCAGTGAAACTATTTTCAGTTTTGTTATCTTCTAGTCAATCCATTTTTTTTCGTTATCTCCCTACCGACTCAATTTTACTTTCGTTATATTCTTACTAACCCATTTACAATTTCGCTACATTCCTCCCAAACAATTTTCAGTTTCGTTATCTTCAAGTCACTCCATTTTCAGTTTTGCTATCTTCTAGTCCAGTGGTTCTCAACCTTCTCAACCACGGCGTAGCCCAAAAAGTTTTACCGCGTACCTCACGTTGAGAACCAATGTTCTAGTGAATCGATTTTCAGTTTCAGGAGTTTCACCTCAACTTTCAAAATAAACCGAACTTCCCCCTCAGATTCCAATAAAAAAATTTCTTCTTTGTACACTCGAAATTCTCTTTGTATGAGTATTATTCGAATAGCAAAATAAAAGAACAAACTGTACGTAAACGATATATCGATTCGCAATTCTAATGCAATTAAGATTTTTTTTTTTCTAAAACCCTGGTAAGGCATGGCTGTTTGTGTCGTTTTTCTGCTGAGGTCCTGCCATCCTGTCAGACCTTCTACTATGGCACATAAACTGACAGGCTCCTGTCAGACCTCTGTGGCAAGCAGCTGCTTGAGGGGGTATTTATTTTATTTTATTTAATGTTTAAATGATGAAATTTTCTCATCGCCTGAAGACAAGATTCGCGTTACTCGGGCTGAAAACTGCTGCTGTGGATAACAAACACAGTCAAATCAATTTGCGCTTTCAGAAGCACTGCCTACTTAAAAAAAATGATATCAATGTAACTTACATGATACTGAGCCAATTAATTGGCTCTAATTTTCGTGTTCCCTGAATCATCTGTCTTCTATTAGTATGGTGCAATACCCTTATCATACGCATAAGTTTTGTCATTAAGTCATTTCCTGCATGAGAAGTGACAGCTTCCAGCAAACAATTAATTCGCCTGAAGATCAGAGACTACGAACGACTTGCATCGATCACTTCCGTAGTTTGTCGACATCCCAATGAGAGTTCAGTAAGATGCGTCAATTGCCGCGCACTTTCGCCGCTCTCTTATTCAGTGGCTGAGAAGCGGAGTTCAGCGCTTTTGTAGGTCGTTAGCTTCGGTTTTCGAAACATCTTCGAGTCCGTAGAAGTCATTGCAGAAATCGAATGACCATCTATTTCCGTGAATGCAGGCGACATCTACCTGGCTGGCTTCTCTCCATCTCCACCAACAGATGCGTTGTGAATCTTCCTTTGCATTAACAGGAATTCTCTTCGAAACCAGTTGCTTTGAGTAAACAACGGAGCTAGAAGGGTGGACGTTGGATTCGCCTTGGAAGGTCACGCACGCTACTTTAGAAATCAGTCGCATGCAGGCACGTAAAGCATTTTAATTATCAATTCAATTGCAGATAAGAAGCACGCAGTTTCATTTTTGTTTTTTTTGTTTTTTTCGTTTCCTTCACCCATACATTCACTGGTGATATTCTAATCAGGGAAGTATGTCCACTAATTCAATTGCACCCAACATTTGCATTCTGGTAATAGGATAGAAACAAATTGCTGCCACTAGCGCTTTATTGGCTGCATATTATGGATATATGGTCTCCACAATAAAACAGGGAATGTAAAATTAATGAATGCATTTACAAATTTCTCGCGAATGTTCAAGGAACCCGAAAACGCTTTCCTCTTTGTCCTCGTTCAAGATGGTCACCAATTTCGCATGCGGAAACTTTCAGAAGAATGGATTTAACACGTTTGAGTCAAACTGAGGGAGCGATTCACGTGCTTATGACTCTGTTTTGTGGGGTCTTTCTTAGCAAATACACATTATTGAAGTTCTCAAGAAAAAGATTATACCCCCACCCACCCACCCCCCTCTGCATACACTCTTTGGGTACGCCACTGGGGACCACTGAGGGAATCACGTACAAAGAAATGCATAACGGAGCAAATTCAAAACGATCCGTTAAGAAATTTTATTCGGAGGGTTTGGATGCTGTAGTCAGGTCAAAGTAAATTAAAAAAAGTTATATGTTCATAGATGTTTTAATTTCATATATTTCTTTGTTCCTTTACATCGAATTTAAAGCACTTTACGCGTCTTTGAAGTTCCAACGAAAGTTTTTTGCTTAATAATGTACATTGGCGGAAATTGAAAAAAGAACACCATTAACAATTGAAGCGAGCATGTCTGGGACTGAATCGGACAAGGATTCTTCCACGGACCGCGGCAGGCAACGACCATCGCTGAATTACGCGTCCAATTTGAAAGTGCATGGAATGTTATCCCCCAGCGTGATATCCAGCATTTGTAAGACAGATTGCATTCCAGATTGGAAGTATGAGATTAAATTATGAATTAAAGATTATAATTATGAATATGATTATAATTATGAATTAAAGAGAATTAACGTATGAGATTAATTTAGTAGAAACAACTCCTTGAGAAAGGATAGTGATCAGACGTGTGAAGTGATTCAATGTTTATTGTTCCTTTTAATGAGTATTGCATTTTACAGAAGGCACATTTTAATAAGGTATTGAACCTCCTCGAGCAGCAATACAAGCTTCCAATCTGGCATGCAATCTGTCTTACAAATGCTGGATATCACGCTGGGGGATAACATTCCATGCGCTTTCAAATTGGACGCGTAATTCAGCGATGGTCGTTGCCTGCCGCGGTCCGTGGAAGAATCCTTGTCCGATTCAGTCCCAGACATGCTCGATTGGAGATAGGTCCGGAGAGCGTGCTGGCCAAGGGAGTTGTGCACTGCCTGAAGAGCATGTTGAGTTGAACCGTGCGGAGGGGGGGCAGGCGTTATCCTGTTGGAATATCGCATTTGGGATTATACACAAATATGGCAGGACGACCTACTGTGCGATGTCGCTGACGTATTTATTGCTCTTCCAGTGTACCCCGTACAAATTATTTTCTACATTGTGATTTACACGTCCGATTCTTTGTTTGGGATAGCAGGAAGCCCATTGTTGAAGGGTTTCTAACCTTCCCATCACATTTTATCACATCACATCACCCCGTACAAACACTAGACACGTACGAGAGTGATAGCTAATCGCTCCCCACACCATGATGCCCGGCGTGGGCCCTGTGTGTTTGCTGGCGGATGCATGATGGAAGATGCCGCTCACCTTGTCGCCTCCGGATGCGTAACCGACCATCAGACGCTCCAAAGCAGAATCGGCTTTCATCAATGAAGACCACAGACTGCCATTCTTTCCTACAATGAACTCGTTCTTGACATCACTGCAAATGTGCTCGACAGTGACGAGGTGACAGTGGTAACGGTGCCAACGGCCATGCGTGCCCGTAGTCCTGCTTCCAAAAGACGATTGCCTTGTAGACACCCTTGATACAACAGAGGATCGAATTTGTGGTGCTGTAGCCGTCCACTCTGCCACACCACCCTCCTGATACGCGATCCTCTTGTGTATTCGCAATTCTGTTTCCCGGAACCACGTCTGCGAGTGTGCGAATGCTCTTCTGACCATCGACGTCACCATCGTAACACTGCCGATACCTCTCGTCCAATGCGGTGTGCAATTTGACGAAAAGTTCAAACTGTTTCCTGAAGACCCACTATACGACCTCGCTCAAACTCCGCTAACTGAACAAATGTTGCACGCCTGCATCATCCAGGCATGGTAGCTTCTTCAAAGAGCACTGAACAATATGACACAAGACTAAAAACTTATTTCTTTACTCCCTAGTCCTTAAATATACACTTCGTACATTTTCATGTTGTCGTCCTCAGTGACGTCCAAGACCACCGATACGATTGAAAGTCATTGGGTGAAATAAACCCAATGAATTTCAAACTTTTTTCATGGTTTCTGCTGCCCTTAACTACTAACATATTTTAATATGACTTTCCTAAAGGAATTCCTTCTGGGTGTTCTTTTTTCAATTTCCGCCAGTGTATATTTGGAATAATGTCTAGAAACCCATGGCAGGACATTTTCCTTTCTGAGCACTCCTCTGAGGACATCCACATCTCAGGTTTGTTTTCTCTATTTTTGCTACATGGATGATTTTAATTCACGTGTTGTGTTTAGGGCATGATGTAAGCGAAGATGTTAAATCTGAGAGCGAAATTTTCATATATTATTGGTGAAAAGTAACTCTGTAATGGCTCAGTCGGTAGCGCGCCAGGCTCGTAATCTGTAGTTCCTAGGTTCGAGTCCCTGCCCTTGATCAGTAGGGGATATCGGTGGTCTAGGAAAGGCCGCCGTCCATCGGATGGGACGTTAAGCTGTGGCCCCATGTGCTGGAGAGCCATACCCTATGCACCTTGAAGAACACGCTGGATGGACTTGACCCGAGGCTACCATTCGTTTCCCAACAGCTGTCCAGTGGGTCTCCTTCCCCCAATCTTTTCTGAGAACTTGGGGTCCTTGTGATCTGGCCAATTCGCCCATTTTCTGCAAAAGCGTGCTGCTCAGAGATAAAACAGCCCAAATCTTGACGTTTATCTCCGCTAAATGTCGTCGGTGATAATAGAGAGACCGATGAACTTGGAAAAGCCGCAGTCCGTCGGATGCAGGTGAGTCACACCCTGTGCACGTTAAAAACACCTTGGATAACCTTGACGGGAGGCTACCATCTGTATTCCTAACACCTATCAGTAGGTCACCTTCCCCCAACTTTCTCTGCATCTTTGGCGTCTTGCAACCGGTCCATTTACCCCAATATAGGCAAAAAAGTACTGCTCAGGCGTAAAACAATCCAACAGAATCTCCCGTACTGTTGGGAATCATGGTGAAATTTTTCGCACAAGCAGACGAGTAATGGCTTCAGACATGCAATGTTCTGTCGATGTCTTACAAGATAAATGTTTTAGAAAAATCTCCCGTACCTAACTAGTTGAATAAAAAATGCAGCGATTATATGATATTATGATAATAATATATAATAAGATATCTTCATGAGGCAAAAGCGCCAATATCAAGCGAAACTAAGAAGTGCAAAGATCGAAAAAATGTGTTTTTGGAAAATTTTTATCGAAGATTGGAAAAAGTTTTTATCTCGATAGCGAGGAAAAAGGAACTAAGGAGAAATGCAAGTGGGGATTCCTTTATTCACATTGTTTATCTCTGAACGGCACATTTTTGCACACAATGGGCTAAATGTCCAGGTCACAAAGTTTCCGAGGGCTCGGAAAAGGTTGGGGAGGGAACCCATTGGACAGATATTAGGTGAAATATCCATGCGTGTTCCCATCCTACCTTTTCTTTAACATGCACAGGGTATAGCTCTCCCGCACACGGGCCATGACTTAATGTTCCATCGGACGGTGGGCGGGCTTTCCAAGCGCATCGGTTTCCCCTACTGACCGAGGCCAGGGTGGGTGGGAATTTTGCGGAGATAAATCTCAACGTTAATCGAGGTGGGACTCGAACCTAAAACCTGACGATTACGAGCCTGGCGCGCTCCGACTGAGCGAACCCCAGCCCTAATGGAGGGGAGAGGGAAATAAGAGTAAAAAATTAAATGGGAAGAAAGTCAACGATTGCTCTCTTAGATTTAATAAGGAAGGTTGTACTTTTTTATTTCACGTATAAAAAGATAAGGAACCGATTTTCCTCGTTCGATTCTGTCAATGGTGAATTAGATACAAGTTTTCCTTTGGCTGATCGCCAGATGTTGTTTTTATGCCAGGAGTGCTTTTGTGTGACTATATAAAATGCGATTCAATTATCAGTTGATTTCCTTGGACTAGATATTCTTAGGAAAAGAGCGTGCTGCGCCATTTTCTCTCGAGAGCACGGAACAAAATAAAAATTCCGTCTGTCACCAAATGCTTGACGTTGGCTGGCCTTTGCCGCTGAACCAGGGGTCAAGAATACAGGTCGCCAAGACTCCAAGATTAAGGAGAAAGGTGTAAAATGTTTAGCTATTACGTTGAGCCTTCCCGTTACACTACGTCTGTAACGTAACAGGGAATGATTCTACTACACACGAACCTCGGCTTAATATCTCATCCTACTGGAGGTCACCTTTTTAAGTCCAGTGATTTATTGTTGGTTGTCGATGCCGTGGTAGAGATTAGTGGATACAATTTGGACGTTGGCATATTTTGATCCACAAACGATCACAGATTATGGCAACCTCGGGTTAGCAATTGCACACAAGTGATGGATGGGGGAATGAACATTCCTATATTCATTCCATAATGAACATTCCTATATTCATTCCATAATGAACATTCCTATACCTTCGTACCAACACTTATTCAAAAGAAAGAAACAAAAGTAAAACAGTGAAAAAATTTTGCTTTTTTTTATAAATAATAGAGATACATAAATTACCTAAATATTTAATAAGGCAAAGGATGTAAGGAACTTTTCACTACTTCATCTGCTATTCAGATATCCAAGCTAATTTTCTGTAATTTAAATAAGTGGCAATTGTCACTGATAATACATATAATACGGACACTGCGAATGTGTGTGACTATATCCAAATGGCATTCAACTGATTAATGATTCTTTCGATTTAAAAATATCGAATAGGATATGACTCCGAATGTTGGGAAAAAAATTGCTTGAAATGCAAAGTTTAAAGGCAAAATATTCAGTTAACCAGTGCCGTATTAAGACCACCTGACGCCCTAAGCACAGCCCAGCAATGGTACCCCCCCCCCCCCTGGGTTCTTCCATTGCTTTACTGACACATTAAGATTCAATAAGTGCTAAAGGTGAATAAGAGATTGAAAATTCTGTTTTCTTCCATGCCAGACCCACAACTATGTCAAATAAAAAATTTTTTTCATTTTATTTAACGCTAAATAGCAATATAAGCAAACTATTTACTTATAACTAGGGCAATAGAAAAAATGCAAATTTTCAACGTCTTATGAATTTCTTAATAAAATTGTTATAAGGGAAAGAATGCAAATGAAAAAAATTATTGAAAATGATTTTTAATCACGCTCCCAAAGAGGCCCTCCCAAGTTAAGAGCGTAATAGCTAGGGGGAGAAATCTGTGGTGCCCCCCTTCCCTGGGTGACCTAAGCACGTGCTTATTTTGCTTAATGGTTAATCCAGCACTGCAGTTAACTATCCCGTAATAATAGTCAGGACATTATCAGTGAAGTTAAATTTCCCATATGCAGTATAGTGAGTTTGGAGGTTAATGGTTGAAAGGAGGAACAGTGAAGCAAGTCTGTGAATGACTTCTATCATCAAGGATGTTTCTTAATCTCATCAATGTATTTATTTCAAATTTTTATGTTTTTATACTATCTTCTTAAAGAGATTAACTATTTTGTTAGTCTGCAGTCCTTATATGGGTTGAGAACGTTTGGAACTTCACTTTGCAATCATTGCGAACTTTTAAAGATGAAATTTATTATACATGACACCTGATTACTTTTAAAGTACGTGACAATAACTCACTCGGTTCGACGTTGCTAACCTCGCGCAAAAGGTTTCGTTTATCTCCTGTGCCTAAGTATTTAGTTGTGGAGGAAATAGTTTCTATAACAACTCTTGTTTGAGTAGTTTTCAAGGCAAATGCGACTGTCGCATCAATTATGCATTTATTTGTTAATGTTTAATGTTTACGTGGATACGGGCGTGGCGAAGCGGCTGAAAGCACTGATCTTGAAGCGCGAACAGTTGCCTCATCCGGTAGAGGATTTGATGAAATGCGATTGTGCACACAGATGGACAATTCTGGAAGAGGGATTAAGAAGTCCCTCGACGTAAGAGCCTGACTCTTTCATCCTCTTTGGTAGAGAGGATTTCCCTCTTTTCATTCTGCTAATGATGAATTAGAGGCGATTAAATTCATTTGCGCTTCGTAAACTTTATCGATGCGAAGGATGAGTTTGTGTGGTAGTTATACAAATGACTTCCATTATCAGAATTATTTCGACTTAAAATTATCAAAAAAGAAATAAGAATTTCAATTTATCGAGAACACCTGGAGCACCACTTTCCTAGAAGGAGGAAAAGAATCTTACTTTTCAGTAGGAGAGATTTTACTCAAGCATCTTTTAGCTATTCTGAAGTATGTACTTGGAGTAATGTATTAGATATCTTCGAAGAACCATCCATCGGCTCTAAGTTTTCAGAAGTTATCAAAAATATTCTTAGGGTTAAAATAACTCAACTCTCACATTCCCGCCTAATATATTGCAGCTCCAGGGCGAAGCCTTCTTCTACACTTTTGCTTTCGCTACGACGCAGCATGTAGCAGAATTCGAGTTTCGCATTAATTCAGAAAGTTGGGATTTATTATCGATGCTTGCGGCAATGGATGCGTTTTATTTCTTAGATGTGATAAATTAAATCCAGCTTTGCAACAGAGACAGTGTTTTGCAATTTTTCGAAGAGTGGCTTCCGTTATCATTGTAACAATTCCCTTCGGAATGAGGAATGAAAAACAGAACAAATGGCCTTACAAAATATTTTGCTTGCTTACGTAGGTCAAAGAAAATCGATGAGTCGACGTTTTGGCCATCGGCTGTTTTCATTTGCTCTTTGGTTCACTGGAAATCGAAACAAAAACAAGCGAGGAACAGAAGTTTCGACCCTCGAAACACGTAAAACAGAACACTTCGCATGGGAAACACTTCGCATGATTTCACTAGCTCAGAAGAACACTTCGCATGGATTCACTAGCTCAGAAGAGTCCTATCATGCATAGCTAGTCGAAATATATCATCAATCAATCTCTGTTTTCAATGCCGAAACAAAGATACTTTCTTCTGTCTTTTCCTCTCGCTATAGTGATTTGGATAAATAAATTCCCCCTCAAGCAGCTGCTTGCCACAGAGGTCTGAGCCTGTCAATTTAATAAGCCAGATAGAAGAACTCTGAAGAAAGAAGAAGAACAACACAAGAAAAGAACCAACCATGCCTTATACGGGTTGGAAACAGGGTCTCTTTAATTAATAGCCAAACACACTAGCCACTCGAACACCTGGAGGACGATAAGAAATCGAATCCCTTATTTTCGATCCCATGTAAAAGTAATAGATCCTTGTTTTCAAGCTGCATCTACTGTTATATTGCTGTTGTTGTTTATTAAATGAAATTTCTCATTATTTACTCATTATAATAATCATAAATATGTTAAACAATGTTTCAGAAGAGATGAAATGATGAGAAGAAATCGGTTTGGATGAATAGCCACTATAACGATTTCAAACTGCGACGATTTCAAACCTTCTAGCAAATCCTGACTTTCACTTTACTATATTACCTACTTTCATAAATATTCTAAAATCATATCACATTAAACAATGTTGCGATATAGAATGGCGTTGTTGCAAAGCTAATTAGAGTTTCAACATACATTAACCAATTTTCCGGTATAAGTACATTGCCAATCAATAGGAATGCAATTTTTTTTATTAACAAGTGTAGAGGAAAAATTGCTTTGAACTACAGGGATGCCGAACCACGAGTTACTGACAATAATTTGGGTGCTCCACCGCTGAGCAACTGACAAATTTTACTTTAAGACTGATAATTTGGCCTTTCCTGTAATATCTTAGCAGTTTTTTACCAATAGTTCATTTTTTAACTAATACTCTTTTCTGGTAGTTCTATAAAGAAACAAAGTTGTTACCGTAACTTGTACAGTCGCTCAAAAAAGTATCCGAACACTATGGTTGATTACAGAATTCAGAAAAAATATCTGGCAACGAGTTTTTTAGAAATTAGTGATCTGGCAACCTTCGTGTCACGTGACACGAAGGTTGCTAATTCTAAAAAAAACGTGCCAGATATTTTTTTCTGAATTTTGTAATCAACCATAGTGTTCGGATACTTTTTTGAGCAACTGTAGGTGGTCATATTATTTTGATACTAGATCGTGTGGGCTCACTCACGGAAATATTGAGCGTGTGCAGTTACCGTTCACAGCAAACTGGAGCGTGTGCAGTAACTGCACACGCTCCAGTTTGCTGTGAACGGTAACTGGAGCGTGTACAGTTGCTGTACACGCTCCAGATATTTTTCATGAATTCTGTAATCACGTGACACGAAGTTTGCCAGATCACTAATTTCTAAAAAAATCGTTGCCAGATATTTTTCTGAATTCTGTAATCAACCATAGTGTTCGGATACTTTTTTGAGCGACTGTACTCATTTAAAGCACAAGTTTAACATGGATCATTGACTAATATAAACAGAGTCACCTGTCCTACAGGAAGCATATAATGCCCTTAATCGGATAGAAGGTAAGTGACAGAATAAATAAGGAAGAAACCCTAAGAAGGGACATTGAAACAGTCACAACCCGAAGGCTACAGGAACTGTTTAAATGAGAATAGCTGAAGACCCTTTGAATTTTTGTTTAAGGAATAATATGATCATAGTTACGCAAATTGGATATAATAGGAAATGTATTTTGCTCCACTTTGTTGGAAGAACTTCACTGAAGATATTGTAATAAACTGAAAAATAGGTAAATTTTTAAGATCTTGATGAATGATAAAATTAAGCACAAATTCATATTAGGTATCTTTTTTTATTTTTTGGACCCAGTTTCCTATGCACGAGTGTTTGTGACTGAACTCCCTATAAATAAGTAAACTTTTAATGCGTTACTTGAGGTTTTGCAAAAAATCTCTCTACGGCGAGTATCCTTAATTATTTTCTTAAAATAGTCGTTCGAAAGATCACTGTCCCAGATAGAAGGATGCCAAAATTCGAAATTTCCGCTGAATAACTTCAACCTTCCAGGTGGTATAAACTCCTGCACAGATAGATAGACAGACGGCATGTCGAAAACCGTTTTCTTCTGTTTAAGAACACACCAAAATGTGAAATCTAAAAACCTGAGATCGTTTTTATTTACACGATCATAATTCGTTCAAACACTTCCATTACCATTTCAGAACCACTTAAAACATGGTCTCCATCAGTCACTGAGATTTGAGAACCTCGTCATCTGTTCATTAAATTCATTCTGTGTCGTCACAATTTATTCACTTCAGTAACTTTCGGAAAAAAAGTAGCTCATGTATCAGTATCTAGAGGAAAAGTCTTAATGCTTTAACAATAACACGATTGTCGTGACAAGATAGCAAACGAATAAATGGAGTGTTGCGTTGCCTTATAACAAACTGCCATTTATTCACTGTGTGCTAAAGCAATGAGCATCTCATTACTCAGCAGTATTAATTGGAATTTGGAAAACTTTCGATATAGTTTCGTGTTTCGAGTTAATTTTCAGGCGCCTCTTGGTTTGTTAATATTAATAAAAATGACCGAACTGGTTAAAGTGAGCCTTTCAGCGTGATCGTCTATTGTTCCTCTTGGACAGTTGCCAGGCAACGAGTTTTCTCTCGGTCGTACATCCTCGAGCCCAAAGAGTTGTTTCGAGTGGCTCATGCACTCTGTGGCACGACAAAGCATATCAAGCATTGATATCCTTCTCTGAGATGGCAACTGCTCACGTTTCGAGTGGCTGACTGCAAAGGTCAGATGAAATTAAATGCCGAAATTAGAATGCTAATTTCCTCGGAGTTGAGGATCAAACTTGACAATTAGATCGTCATTAATGGGATGGTCTCTAAAATGCACGAACTTATTTTCTTGCAAAAAATAAAGATAATTACAACGCAGTGGTGTTAGATTGATTGGAAGACAGCTGCAAATTTACAGCTTTAATCTCCCTCCTCATTCCAGACACAAATCCAGATTACGGAGCAAATTTTTCTGGATATCTTTGTGGAATTTGTTTTATACGATGCCTGTTTGATGATGTTTCGTTTCATCTGTTAAAAATCCCCTGTAGAAAGTACAGAATTGGATCATAACTCTTAGTGGGAGCCTTGGATTGGGAAGATGTGGGTGGAAGAAAAGTTCTTGCTCACTGCTATTGAAAAGGTTGCCTATTAAAAGAAAGTGATTTTCTGTATTGAATTATCCAGTGCAGTGATGGTTCATACAGCCCAATAACAACCTCTTGAATCTTAGATCGTTGATGTTTTATAATCAGTTCAGTGGTCAGATCTGTGATGGGTGCCAGCTAGTTTTTGATTCGATTCAAAATAATTTTCAATACTAACATACCAGATTTTTCAATACAGACAAATCTGTGACGTAGTATGTAGCAGTATGTAGTTTTTTTCTTATTATTATCTTGCATTCTATGATTCCGAAAACGATTGCAATGTTCACATGCATGTAATTTTACAATGTAGATTTGCAAATATATACAGGAGTTAGAAAAAAATATATAATTAGCGATAACTGACAATTCTTTTACTTCACCTCACTGAGTCGTACATTACCATAATTTCCATTCAGTTTCAAAGGTACATTTACAACACTCGTAAAATAAATTTTCAATTTTCTGCTAGATTTTACTGTGTGACTGAGTGAAAGGGGATCACGCTAATTTTAATTAAGAGAGAGAAATGGTACAAATCTGAAACTTTGCACCTAGAGCCATCTTCGAGTTCATGTGTATCCCCTTGGTACGGCAGTGATTAGGCGACATCATGTGCTGTACACATGACCTGTCCGGGATCTGCCGAACTGCGGAGCTCGGATGCACACCGCAGGGTGTCACGACCAGAATGGTCTCTAATGAGAGCTGCAATTGGTTTTGCAGCCAGAAAGAGAGAGTGAAGAGAGGATCACTTCTCTCCTGACCATTGAATGGGTCTGCAGTAAAGCGAACGCTGTGCTCTGGGAGCCAGCATAGGAGAAAGACTTTCCGAAGAAGTCTTGTGAGTCAGCACTCAGGGAGTGTGGGATTAAAGTGTTGTAGCGGAGCAGTGGACTAAGGCAATTAAAGAAAGAGAGAGTGAAGGGAGGATCACTTCTCTCCTGACCATTGAACGGGTCTGCAGTAAAGCGAACGCTGTGCTCTGGGAGCCAGCATAGGAGAAAGACTTTCCGAAGAAGTCTTGTGAGTCAGCACTCAGGGAGTGTGGGATTAAAGTGTTGTAGCGGAGCAGTGGACTAAGGCAATTAAAGAAAGAGAGAGTGAAGGGAGGATCACTTCTCTCCTGACCATTGAACGGGTCTGCAGTAAAGCGAACGCTGTGCTCTGGGAGCCAGCATAGGAGAAAGACTTTCCGAAGAAGTCTTGTGAGTCAGCACTCAGGGAGTGTGGGACTAAAGTGTTGTACCGGACCAATGGACTAAGGCAATTCCAGAAACAGAGAGTGAAGGGAGGATCACTTCTCTCCTGACCATTGAACGGGTCTGCAGTAAAGCGAACGCTGTGCTCTGGGAGCCAGCATAGGAGAAAGACTTTCCGAAGAAGTCTTGTGAGTCAGCACTCTGGGAGTGTGGGATTAAAGTGTTGTAGCGGAGCAGTGGACTAAGGCAATTCCAGAAAGAGAGAGTGAAGAGAGGATCACTTCTCTCCTGACCATTGAACGGGTCTGCAGTAAAGCGAACGCTGTGCTCTGGGAGCCAGCATAGGAGAAAGACTTTCCGAAGAAGTCTTGTGAGTCAGCACTCAGGGAGTGTGGTATTAAAGCGTTGTAGCGGACCAGTGGACTAAGGCAATTCCAGAAAGAGAGAGTGAAGAGAGGATCACTTCTCTCCTGACCATTGAACGGGTCTGCAGTAAAGCGAACGCTGTGCTCTGGGAGCCAGCATAGGAGAAAGACTTTCCGAAGAAGTCTTGTGAGTCAGCACTCAGGGAGTGTGGGATTAAAGTGTTGTAGCGGACCAGTGGACTAAGGCAATTCCAGAAAGAGAGAGTGAAGAGATGATCACTTCTCTCCTGACCATTGAACGGGTCTGCAGTAAAGCGAACGCTGTGCTCTGGGAGCCAGAATAGGAGAAAGACTTTCCGAAGAAGTCTTGTGAGTCAGCACTCAGGGAGTGTGGGATTAAAGTGTTGTAGCGGAGCAGTGGACTAAGGCAATTCCAGAAAGAGAGAGTGAAGAGAGGATCACTTCTCTCCTGACCATTGAACGGGTCTGCAGTAAAGCGAACGCTGTGCTCTGGGAGCCAGCATAGGAGAAAGACTTTCCGAAGAAGTCTTCTGAGTCAGCACTCAGGGAGTGTGGGATTAAAGTGTTGTAGCGGACCAGTGGACTAAGGCAATTCCAGAAAGAGAGAGTGAAGAGATGATCACTTCTCTCCTGACCATTGAACGGGTCTGCAGTAAAGCGAACGCTGTGCTCTGGGAGCCAGCATAGGAGAAAGACTTTCCGAAGAAGTCTTGTGAGTCAGCACTCTGGGAGTGTGGGATTAAAGTGTTGTAGCGGAGCAGTGGACTAAGGCAATTCCAGAAAGAGAGAGTGAAGAGAGGATCACTTCTCTCCTGACCATTGAACGGGTCTTCAGTAAAGCGAACGCTGTGCTCTGGGAGCCAGAATAGGAGAAAGACTTTCCGAAGAAGTCTTGTGAGTCAGCACTCAGGGAGTGTGGGATTAAAGTGTTGTAGCGGACCAGTGGACTAAGGCAATTCCAGAAACAGAGAGTGAAGGGAGGATCACTTCTCTCCTGACCATTGAACGGGTCTTCAGTAAAGCGAACGCTGTGCTCTGGGAGCCAGCATAGGAGAAAGACTTTCCGAAGAAGTCTTGTGAGTCAGCACTCAGGGAGTGTGGTATTAAATTGTTGTAGCGGAGCAGTGGACTAAGGCAATTCCAGAAAGAGAGAGTGAAGAGATGATCACTTCTCTCCTGACCATTGAACGGGTCTGCAATAAAGCGAACGCTGTGCTTTGGGAGCCAGCATAGGAGAAAGATTTTCCGAAGAAGTCTTGTGAGTCAGCACTCTGGGAGTGTGGGATTAAAGTGTTGTAGCGGAGCAGTGGACTAAGGCAATTCCAGAAAGAGAGAGTGAAGAGAGGATCACTTCTCTCCTGACCATTGAACGGGTCTGCAGTAAAGCGAACGCTGTGCTCTGGGAGACAGCACAGGAGAAAGACTTTCCGAAGAAGTCTTGTGAGTCAGCACTCAGGGAGTGTGGTATTAAAGCGTTGTAACGGACCAGTGGACTAAGACAATTCCAGAAAGAGAGAGTGAAGAGATGATCACTTCTCTCCAGACCATTGAACGGGTCTGCAGTAAAGCGAACGCTGTGCTCTGGGAGCCAGCATAGGAGAAAGACTTTCCGAAGAAGTCTTGTGAGTCAGCACTCTGGGAGTGTGGGATTAAAGTGTTGTAGCGGAGCAGTGGACTAAGGCAATTCCAGAAAGAGAGAGTGAAGAGAGGATCACTTCTCTCCTGACCATTGAACGGGTCTTCAGTAAAGCGAACGCTGTGCTCTGGGAGCCAGAATAGGAGAAAGACTTTCCGAAGAAGTCTTGTGAGTCAGCACTCAGGGAGTGTGGGATTAAAGTGTTGTAGCGGACCAGTGGACTAAGGCAATTCCAGAAACAGAGAGTGAAGGGAGGATCACTTCTCTCCTGACCATTGAACGGGTCTTCAGTAAAGCGAACGCTGTGCTCTGGGAGCCAGCATAGGAGAAAGACTTTCCGAAGAAGTCTTGTGAGTCAGCACTCAGGGAGTGTGGTATTAAATTGTTGTAGCGGAGCAGTGGACTAAGGCAATTCCAGAAAGAGAGAGTGAAGAGATGATCACTTCTCTCCTGACCATTGAACGGGTCTGCAATAAAGCGAACGCTGTGCTTTGGGAGCCAGCATAGGAGAAAGACTTTCCGAAGAAGTCTTGTGAGTCAGCACTCTGGGAGTGTGGGATTAAAGTGTTGTAGCGGAGCAGTGGACTAAGGCAATTCCAGAAAGAGAGAGTGAAGAGAGGATCACTTCTCTCCTGACCATTGAACGGGTCTGCAGTAAAGCGAACGCTGTGCTCTGGGAGACAGCATAGGAGAAAGACTTTCCGAAGAAGTCTTGTGAGTAAGCACTCAGGGAGTGTGGTATTAAAGCGTTGTAACGGACCAGTGGACTAAGACAATTCCAGAAAGAGAGAGTGAAGAGATGATCACTTCTCTCCAGACCATTGAACGGGTCTGCAGTAAAGCGAACGCTGTGCTCTGGGAGCCAGCATAGGAGAAAGACTTTCCGAAGAAGTCTTGTGAGTCAGCACTCTGGGAGTGTGGGATTAAAGTGTTGTAGCGGAGCAGTGGACTAAGGCAATTCCAGAAAGAGAGAGTGAAGAGAGGATCACTTCTCTCCTGACCATTGAACGGGTCTGCAGTAAAGCGAACGCTGTGCTCTGGGAGACAGCATAGGAGAAAGACTTTCCGAAGAAGTCTTGTGAGTCAGCACTCAGGGAGTGTGGTATTAAAGCGTTGTAACGGACCAGTGGACTAAGACAATTCCAGAAAGAGAGAGTGAAGAGATGATCACTTCTCTCCAGACCATTGAACGGGTCTGCAGTAAAGCGAACGCTGTGCTCTGGGAGCCAGCATAGGAGAAAGACTTTCCGAAGAAGTCTTGTGAGTCAGCACTCTGGGAGTGTGGGATTAAAGTGTTGTAGCGGAGCAGTGGACTAAGGCAATTCCAGAAAGAGAGAGTGAAGAGAGGATCACTTCTCTCCTGACCATTGAACGGGTCTTCAGTAAAGCGAACGCTGTGCTCTGGGAGCCAGAATAGGAGAAAGACTTTCCGAAGAAGTCTTGTGAGTCAGCACTCAGGGAGTGTGGGATTAAAGTGTTGTAGCGGACCAGTGGACTAAGGCAATTCCAGAAACAGAGAGTGAAGGGAGGATCACTTCTCTCCTGACCATTGAACGGGTCTTCAGTAAAGCGAACGCTGTGCTCTGGGAGCCAGCATAGGAGAAAGACTTTCCGAAGAAGTCTTGTGAGTCAGCACTCAGGGAGTGTGGTATTAAATTGTTGTAGCGGAGCAGTGGACTAAGGCAATTCCAGAAAGAGAGAGTGAAGAGATGATCACTTCTCTCCTGACCATTGAACGGGTCTGCAATAAAGCGAACGCTGTGCTTTGGGAGCCAGCATAGGAGAAAGACTTTCCGAAGAAGTCTTGTGAGTCAGCACTCTGGGAGTGTGGGATTAAAGTGTTGTAGCGGAGCAGTGGACTAAGGCAATTCCAGAAAGAGAGAGTGAAGAGAGGATCACTTCTCTCCTGACCATTGAACGGGTCTGCAGTAAAGCGAACGCTGTGCTCTGGGAGACAGCATAGGAGAAAGACTTTCCGAAGAAGTCTTGTGAGTCAGCACTCAGGGAGTGTGGTATTAAAGCGTTGTAACGGACCAGTGGACTAAGACAATTCCAGAAAGAGAGAGTGAAGAGATGATCACTTCTCTCCAGACCATTGAACGGGTCTGCAGTAAAGCGAACGCTGTGCTCTGGGAGACAGCATAGGAGAAAGACTTTCCGAAGAAGTCTTGTGAGTCAGCACTCTGGGAGTGTGGGATTAAAGTGTTGTAGCGGAGCAGTGGGCTAAGGCAATTCCAGAAAGAGAGAGTGAAGAGAGGATCACTTCTCTCCTGACCATTGAACGGGTCTTCAGTAAAGCGAACGCTGTGCTCTGGGAGCCAGCATAGGAGAAAGACTTTCCGAAGAAGTCTTGTGAGTCAGCACTCAGGGAGTGTGGGATTAAAGTGTTGTAGAGGACCAGTGGACTAAGGCAATTCCAGAAAGAGAGAATGAAGAGATGATCACTTCTCTCCTGACCATTGAACGGGTCTGCAGTAAAGCGAACGCTGTGCTCTGGGAGCCAGAATAGGAGAAAGACTTTCCGAAGAAGTCTTGTGAGTCAGCACTCAGGGAGTGTGGGATTAAAGTGTTGTAGCGGAGCAGTGGACTAAGGCAATTCCAGAAAGAGAGAGTGAAGAGAGGATCACTTCTCTCCTGACCATTGAACGGGTCTGCAGTAAAGCGAACGCTGTGCTCTGGGAGCCAGCATAGGAGAAAGACTTTCCGAAGAAGTCTTGTGATTCAGCTCTCAGGGAGTGTGGGATTAAAGTGTTGTAGAGGACCAGTGGACTAAGACAATTCCAGAAAGAGAGAGTGAAGAGATGATCACTTCTCTCCTGACCATTGAACGGGTCTGCAGTAAAGCGAACGCTGTGCTCTGGGAGCCAGCATAGTAGAAAGACTTCCCGAAGAAGTCTTGTGAGTCAGCACTCAGGGAGTGTGGGATTAAAGTGTTGTAGCGGACCAGTGGACTAAGGCAATTCCAGAAAGAGAGAGTGAAGAGAGGATCACTTCTCTCCTGACCATTGAACGGGTCTGCAGTAAAGCGAACGCTGGGCTCTGGGAGCCAGAATAGGAGAAAGACTTTCCGAAGAAGTCTTGTGAGTCAGCACTCAGGGAGTGTGGGATTAAAGTGTTGTAGCGGAGCAGTGGACTAAGGCAATTCCAGAAAGAGAGAGTGACGAGAGGATCACTTCTCTCCTGACCATTGAACGGGTCTTCAGTAAAGCGAACGCTGTGCTCTGGGAGCCAGCATAGGAGAAAGACTTTCCGAAGAAGTCTTGTGAGTCAGCATTCTGGGAGTGTGGGATTAAAGTGTTGTAGCGGAGCAGTGGACTAAGGCAATTCCAGAAAGAGAGAGTGACGAGAGGATCACTTCTCTCCTGACCATTGAACGGGTCTTCAGTAAAGCGAACGCTGTGCTCTGGGAGCCAGCATAGGAGAAAGACTTTCCGAAGAAGTCTTGTGAGTCAGCACTCAGGGAGTGTGGGATTAAAGTGTTGTAGCGGAGCAGTGGACTAAGGCAATTCCAGAAAGAGAGAGTGACGAGAGGATCACTTCTCTCCTGACCATTGAACGGGTCTTCAGTAAAGCGAACGCTGTGCTCTGGGAGCCAGCATAGGAGAAAGACTTTCCGAAGAAGTCTTGTGAGTCAGCACTCTGGGAGTGTGGGATTAAAATGTTGTAGCGGAGCAGTGGACTAAGGCAATTAAAGAAAGAGAGAGTGAAGGGAGGATCACTTCTCTCCTGACCATTGAACGGGTCTTCAGTAAAGCGAACGCTGTGCTCTGGGAGCAGGCATAGGAGAAAGACTTTCCGAAGAAGTCTTGTGAGTCAGCACTCAGGGAATGTGGGATTAAAGTGTTGTAGCGGAGCAGTGGACTAAGGCAATTAAAGAAAGAGAGAGTGAAGGGAGGATCACTTCTCTCCTGACCATTGAACGGGTCTGCAGTAAAGCGAACGCTGTGCTCTGGGAGCCAGCATAGGAGAAAGACTTTCCGAAGAAGTCTTGTGAGTCAGCACTCAGGGAGTGTGGGATTAAAGTGTTGTAGCGGACCAGTGGACTAAGGCAATTCCAGAAACAGAGAGTGCAGGGAGGATCACTTCTCTCCTGACCATTGAACGGGTCTTCAGTAAAGCGAACGCTGTGCTCTGGAAGCCAGCATAGGAGAAATACTTTCCGAAGAAGTCTTGTGATTCAGCTCTCAGGGAGTGTGGGATTAAAGTGTTGTAGCGGAGCAGTGGACTAAGGCAATTCCAGAAACAGAGAGTGAAGGGAGGATCACTTCTCTCGGAGCAGTGGACTAAGGCAATTCCAGAAAGAGAGAGTGAAGAGAGGATCACTTCTCTCCTGACCAGTGAACGGGTCTGCAGTAAAGCGAACGCTGTGCTCTGGGAGCCAGCATACGAGAAAGACTTTCCGAAGAAGTCTTGTGAGTCAGCATTCAGGGAGTGTGGGATTAAAGTGTTGTAGCGGACCAGTGGACTAAGACAATTCCAGAAAGAGAGAGTGAAGAGATGATCACTTCTCTCCTGACCATTGAACGGGTCTGCAGTAAAGCGAACGCTGTGTTCTGGGAGCCAGCATAGGAGAAAGACTTTCCGAAGAAGTCTTGTGAGTCAGCATTCAGGGAGTGTGGGATTAAAGTGTTGTAGCGGACCAGTGGACTAAGGCAATTCCAGAAAGAGAGAGTGAAGAGAGGATCACTTCTCTCCTGACCATTGAACGGGTCTGCAGTAAAGCGAACGCTGTGCTCTGGGAGCCAGAATAGGAGAAAGACTTTCCGAAGAAGTCTTGTGAGTCAGCACTCAGGGAGTGTGGGATTAAAGTGTTGTAGCGGAGCAGTGGACTAAGGCAATTCCAGAAAGAGAGAGTGACGAGAGGATCACTTCTCTCCTGATCATTGAACGGGTCTTCAGTAAAGCGAACGCTGTGCTCTGGGAGCCAGAATAGGAGAAAGACTTTCCGAAGAAGTCTTGTGAGTCAGCACTCAGGGAGTGTGGGATTAAAGTATTGTAGCGGAGCAGTGGACTAAGGCAATTAAAGAAAGAGAGAGTGAAGGGAGGATCACTTCTCTAATGACCATTGAACGGGTCTGCAGTAAAGCGAACGCTGTGCTCTGGGAGCCAGCATAGGAGAAAGACTTTCCGAAGAAGTCTTGTGAGTCAGCACTCAGGGAGTGTGGGATTAAAGTGTTGTAGCGGACCAGTGGACTAAGGCAATTCCAGAAAGAGAGAGTGAAGAGAGGATCATTTCTCTCCTGACCATTGAACGGGTCTGCAGTAAAGCGAACGCTGTGCTCTGGGAGCCAGCATAGGAGAAAGACTTTCCGAAGAAGTCTTGTGATTCAGCTCTCAGGGAGTGTGGGATTAAAGTGTTGTAGCGGACCAGTGGACTAAGACAATTCCAGAAAGAGAGAGTGAAGAGATGATCACTTCTCTCCTGACCATTGAACGGGTCTGCAGTAAAGCGAACGCTGTGTTCTGGGAGCCAGCATAGGAGAAAGACTTTCCGAAGAAGTCTTGTGAGTCAGCATTCAGGGAGTGTGGGATTAAAGTGTTGTAGCGGACCAGTGGACTAAAGCAATTCCAGAAAGAGAGAGTGAAGAGAGGATTACTTCTCTCCTGACTATTGAACGGGTCTGCAGTAAAGCGAACGCTGTGCTCTGGGAGCCAGAATAGGAGAAAGACTTTCCGAAGAAGTCTTGTGAGTCAGCACTCAGGGAGTGTGGGATTAAAGTGTTGTAGCGGAGCAGTGGACTAAGGCAATTCCAGAAAGAGAGAGTGAAGAGAGGATCACTTCTCTCCTGACCATTGAACGGGTCTTCAGTAAAGCGAACGCTGTGCTCTGGGAGCCAGAATAGGAGAAAGACTTTCCAAAGAAGTCTTGTGAGTCAGCACTCAGGGAGTGTGGGATAAAGTGTTGTAGCGGAGCAGTGGACTAAGGCAATTAAAGAAAGAGAGAGTGAAGGGAGGATCACTTCTCTCCTGACCATTGAACGGGTCTGCAGTAAAGCGAACGCTGTGCTCTGGGAGCCAGCATAGGAGAAAGACTTTCCGAAGAAGTCTTGTGAGTCAGCACTCAGGGAGTGTGGGATTAAAGTGTTGTAGCGGAATAGTGGACTAAGGCAATTCCAGAAACAGAGAGTGAAGGGAGGATCACTTCTCTCCTGTCCATTGAACGGGTCTTCAGTAAAGCGAACGCTGTGCTCTGGGAGCCAGCATAGGAGAAAGACTTTCTGAAGAAGTCTTGTGAGTCAGCACTCAGGGAGTGTGGGATTAAAGTGTTGTAGCGGACCAGTGGACTAAGGCAATTCCAGAAGGAGAGAGTGAAGAGATGATCACTTCTCTCCTGACCATTGAACGGGTCTGCAGTAAAGCGAACGCTGTGCTCTGGGAGCCAGCATAGGAGAAAGACTTTCCGAAGAAGTCTTGTGAGTCAACACTCTGGGAGGTGGGATTAAAGTGTTGTAGCGGAGCAGTGGACTAAGGCAATTCCAGAAAGAGAGAGTGAAGAGAGGATCACTTCTCTCCTGACCATTGAACGGGTCTGCAGTAAAGCGAACGCTGTGCTCTGGGAGCCAGCATAGGAGAAAGACTTTCCGAAGAAGTCTTGTGAGTCAGCACTCAGGGAGTGTGGGATTAAAGTGTTGTAGCGGACCAGTGGACTAAGGCAATTCCAGAAAGAGAGAGTGAAGAGATGATCACTTCTCTCCTGACCATTGAACGGGTCTGCAGTAAAGCGAACGCTGTGCTCTGGGAGCCAGCATAGGAGAAAGACTTTCCGAAGAAGTCTTGTGAGTCAGCACTCTGGGAGGTGGGATTAAAGTGTTGTAGCGGAGCAGTGGACTAAGGCAATTCCAGAAAGAGAGAGTGAAGAGATGAACACTTCTCTCCTGACCATTGAACGGGTCTGCAGTAAAGCGAACGCTGTGCTCTGGGAGCCAGCATAGGAGAAAGACTTTCCGAAGAAGTCTTGTGAGTCAGCACTCAGGGAGTGTGGGATTAAAGTGTTGTAGCGGACCAGTGGACTAAGGCAATTCCAGAAAGAGAGAGTGAAGAGATGATCACTTCTCTCCTGACCATTGAACGGGTCTGCAGTAAAGCGAACGCTGTGCTCTGGGAGCCAGCATAGGAAAAAGACTTTCCGAAGAAGTCTTGTGAGTCAGCACTCTGGGAGGTGGGATTATAGTGTTGTAGCGGAGCAGTGGACTAAGGCAATTCCAGAAAGAGAGAGTGAAGAGAGGATCACTTCTCTCCTGACCATTGAACGGGTCTGCAGTAAAGCGAACGCTGTGCTCTGGGAGCCAGCATAGGAGAAAGACTTTCCGAAGAAGTCTTGTGAGTCACCACTCAGGGAGTGTGGGATTAAAGCGTTGTAGCGGACCAGTGGACTAAGGCAATTCCAGAAAGAGAGAGTGAAGAGAGGATCACTTCTCTCCTGACCATTGAACGGGTCTGCAGTAAAGCGAACGCTGTGCTCTGGGAGCCAGCATAGGAGAAAGACTTTCCGAAGAAGTCTTGTGAGTCAGCACTCAGGGAGTGTGGGATTAAAGTGTTGTAGCGGACCAGTGGACTAAGGCAATTCCAGAAAGAGAGAGTGAAGAGATGATCACTTCTCTCCTGACCATTGAACGGGTCTGCAGTAAAGCGAACGCTGTGCTCTGGGAGCCAGAATAGGAGAAAGACTTTCCGAAGAAGTCTTGTGAGTCAGCACTCAGGGAGTGTGGGATTAAAGTGTTGTAGCGGAGCAGTGGACTAAGGCAATTCCAGAAAGAGAGAGTGAAGAGAGGATCACTTCTCTCCTGACCATTGAACGGGTCTGCAGTAAAGCGAACGCTGTGCTCTGGGAGCCAGCATAGGAGAAAGACTTTCCGAAGAAGTCTTCTGAGTCAGCACTCAGGGAGTGTGGGATTAAAGTGTTGTAGCGGACCAGTGGACTAAGGCAATTCCAGAAAGAGAGAGTGAAGAGATGATCACTTCTCTCCTGACCATTGAACGGGTCTGCAGTAAAGCGAACGCTGTGCTCTGGGAGCCAGCATAGGAGAAAGACTTTCCGAAGAAGTCTTGTGAGTCAGCACTCTGGGAGTGTGGGATTAAAGTGTTGTAGCGGAGCAGTGGACTAAGGCAATTCCAGAAAGAGAGAGTGAAGAGAGGATCACTTCTCTCCTGACCATTGAACGGGTCTTCAGTAAAGCGAACGCTGTGCTCTGGGAGCCAGAATAGGAGAAAGACTTTCCGAAGAAGTCTTGTGAGTCAGCACTCAGGGAGTGTGGGATTAAAGTGTTGTAGCGGACCAGTGGACTAAGGCAATTCCAGAAACAGAGAGTGAAGGGAGGATCACTTCTCTCCTGACCATTGAACGGGTCTTCAGTAAAGCGAACGCTGTGCTCTGGGAGCCAGCATAGGAGAAAGACTTTCCGAAGAAGTCTTGTGAGTCAGCACTCAGGGAGTGTGGTATTAAATTGTTGTAGCGGAGCAGTGGACTAAGGCAATTCCAGAAAGAGAGAGTGAAGAGATGATCACTTCTCTCCTGACCATTGAACGGGTCTGCAATAAAGCGAACGCTGTGCTTTGGGAGCCAGCATAGGAGAAAGATTTTCCGAAGAAGTCTTGTGAGTCAGCACTCTGGGAGTGTGGGATTAAAGTGTTGTAGCGGAGCAGTGGACTAAGGCAATTCCAGAAAGAGAGAGTGAAGAGAGGATCACTTCTCTCCTGACCATTGAACGGGTCTGCAGTAAAGCGAACGCTGTGCTCTGGGAGACAGCATAGGAGAAAGACTTTCCGAAGAAGTCTTGTGAGTCAGCACTCAGGGAGTGTGGTATTAAAGCGTTGTAACGGACCAGTGGACTAAGACAATTCCAGAAAGAGAGAGTGAAGAGATGATCACTTCTCTCCAGACCATTGAACGGGTCTGCAGTAAAGCGAACGCTGTGCTCTGGGAGCCAGCATAGGAGAAAGACTTTCCGAAGAAGTCTTGTGAGTCAGCACTCTGGGAGTGTGGGATTAAAGTGTTGTAGCGGAGCAGTGGACTAAGGCAATTCCAGAAAGAGAGAGTGAAGAGAGGATCACTTCTCTCCTGACCATTGAACGGGTCTTCAGTAAAGCGAACGCTGTGCTCTGGGAGCCAGAATAGGAGAAAGACTTTCCGAAGAAGTCTTGTGAGTCAGCACTCAGGGAGTGTGGGATTAAAGTGTTGTAGCGGACCAGTGGACTAAGGCAATTCCAGAAACAGAGAGTGAAGGGAGGATCACTTCTCTCCTGACCATTGAACGGGTCTTCAGTAAAGCGAACGCTGTGCTCTGGGAGCCAGCATAGGAGAAAGACTTTCCGAAGAAGTCTTGTGAGTCAGCACTCAGGGAGTGTGGTATTAAATTGTTGTAGCGGAGCAGTGGACTAAGGCAATTCCAGAAAGAGAGAGTGAAGAGATGATCACTTCTCTCCTGACCATTGAACGGGTCTGCAATAAAGCGAACGCTGTGCTTTGGGAGCCAGCATAGGAGAAAGACTTTCCGAAGAAGTCTTGTGAGTCAGCACTCTGGGAGTGTGGGATTAAAGTGTTGTAGCGGAGCAGTGGACTAAGGCAATTCCAGAAAGAGAGAGTGAAGAGAGGATCACTTCTCTCCTGACCATTGAACGGGTCTGCAGTAAAGCGAACGCTGTGCTCTGGGAGACAGCATAGGAGAAAGACTTTCCGAAGAAGTCTTGTGAGTAAGCACTCAGGGAGTGTGGTATTAAAGCGTTGTAACGGACCAGTGGACTAAGACAATTCCAGAAAGAGAGAGTGAAGAGATGATCACTTCTCTCCAGACCATTGAACGGGTCTGCAGTAAAGCGAACGCTGTGCTCTGGGAGCCAGCATAGGAGAAAGACTTTCCGAAGAAGTCTTGTGAGTCAGCACTCAGGGAGTGTGGGATTAAAGTGTTGTAGCGGAGCAGTGGACTAAGGCAATTCCAGAAAGAGAGAGTGACGAGAGGATCACTTCTCTCCTGACCATTGAACGGGTCTTCAGTAAAGCGAACGCTGTGCTCTGGGAGCCAGCATAGGAGAAAGACTTTCCGAAGAAGTCTTGTGAGTCAGCACTCAGGGAGTGTGGGATTAAAGTGTTGTAGCGGAGCAGTGGACTAAGGCAATTCCAGAAAGAGAGAGTGACGAGAGGATCACTTCTCTCCTGACCATTGAACGGGTCTTCAGTAAAGCGAACGCTGTGCTCTGGGAGCCAGCATAGGAGAAAGACTTTCCGAAGAAGTCTTGTGAGTCAGCACTCAGGGAGTGTGGGATTAAAGTGTTGTAGCGGAGCAGTGGACTAAGGCAATTCCAGAAAGAGAGAGTGACGAGAGGATCACTTCTCTCCTGACCATTGAACGGGTCTTCAGTAAAGCGAACGCTGTGCTCTGGGAGCCAGCATAGGAGAAAGACTTTCCGAAGAAGTCTTGTGAGTCAGCACTCTGGGAGTGTGGGATTAAAATGTTGTAGCGGAGCAGTGGACTAAGGCAATTAAAGAAAGAGAGAGTGAAGGGAGGATCACTTCTCTCCTGACCATTGAACGGGTCTTCAGTAAAGCGAACGCTGTGCTCTGGGAGCAGGCATAGGAGAAAGACTTTCCGAAGAAGTCTTGTGAGTCAGCACTCAGGGAATGTGGGATTAAAGTGTTGTAGCGGAGCAGTGGACTAAGGCAATTAAAGAAAGAGAGAGTGAAGGGAGGATCACTTCTCTCCTGACCATTGAACGGGTCTGCAGTAAAGCGAACGCTGTGCTCTGGGAGCCAGCATAGGAGAAAGACTTTCCGAAGAAGTCTTGTGAGTCAGCACTCAGGGAGTGTGGGATTAAAGTGTTGTAGCGGACCAGTGGACTAAGGCAATTCCAGAAACAGAGAGTGCAGGGAGGATCACTTCTCTCCTGACCATTGAACGGGTCTTCAGTAAAGCGAACGCTGTGCTCTGGAAGCCAGCATAGGAGAAATACTTTCCGAAGAAGTCTTGTGATTCAGCTCTCAGGGAGTGTGGGATTAAAGTGTTGTAGCGGAGCAGTGGACTAAGGCAATTCCAGAAACAGAGAGTGAAGGGAGGATCACTTCTCTCGGAGCAGTGGACTAAGGCAATTCCAGAAAGAGAGAGTGAAGAGAGGATCACTTCTCTCCTGACCAGTGAACGGGTCTGCAGTAAAGCGAACGCTGTGCTCTGGGAGCCAGCATACGAGAAAGACTTTCCGAAGAAGTCTTGTGAGTCAGCATTCAGGGAGTGTGGGATTAAAGTGTTGTAGCGGACCAGTGGACTAAGACAATTCCAGAAAGAGAGAGTGAAGAGATGATCACTTCTCTCCTGACCATTGAACGGGTCTGCAGTAAAGCGAACGCTGTGTTCTGGGAGCCAGCATAGGAGAAAGACTTTCCGAAGAAGTCTTGTGAGTCAGCATTCAGGGAGTGTGGGATTAAAGTGTTGTAGCGGACCAGTGGACTAAGGCAATTCCAGAAAGAGAGAGTGAAGAGAGGATCACTTCTCTCCTGACCATTGAACGGGTCTGCAGTAAAGCGAACGCTGTGCTCTGGGAGCCAGAATAGGAGAAAGACTTTCCGAAGAAGTCTTGTGAGTCAGCACTCAGGGAGTGTGGGATTAAAGTGTTGTAGCGGAGCAGTGGACTAAGGCAATTCCAGAAAGAGAGAGTGACGAGAGGATCACTTCTCTCCTGATCATTGAACGGGTCTTCAGTAAAGCGAACGCTGTGCTCTGGGAGCCAGAATAGGAGAAAGACTTTCCGAAGAAGTCTTGTGAGTCAGCACTCAGGGAGTGTGGGATTAAAGTATTGTAGCGGAGCAGTGGACTAAGGCAATTAAAGAAAGAGAGAGTGAAGGGAGGATCACTTCTCTAATGACCATTGAACGGGTCTGCAGTAAAGCGAACGCTGTGCTCTGGGAGCCAGCATAGGAGAAAGACTTTCCGAAGAAGTCTTGTGAGTCAGCACTCAGGGAGTGTGGGATTAAAGTGTTGTAGCGGACCAGTGGACTAAGGCAATTCCAGAAAGAGAGAGTGAAGAGAGGATCATTTCTCTCCTGACCATTGAACGGGTCTGCAGTAAAGCGAACGCTGTGCTCTGGGAGCCAGCATAGGAGAAAGACTTTCCGAAGAAGTCTTGTGATTCAGCTCTCAGGGAGTGTGGGATTAAAGTGTTGTAGCGGACCAGTGGACTAAGACAATTCCAGAAAGAGAGAGTGAAGAGATGATCACTTCTCTCCTGACCATTGAACGGGTCTGCAGTAAAGCGAACGCTGTGTTCTGGGAGCCAGCATAGGAGAAAGACTTTCCGAAGAAGTCTTGTGAGTCAGCATTCAGGGAGTGTGGGATTAAAGTGTTGTAGCGGACCAGTGGACTAAAGCAATTCCAGAAAGAGAGAGTGAAGAGAGGATTACTTCTCTCCTGACTATTGAACGGGTCTGCAGTAAAGCGAACGCTGTGCTCTGGGAGCCAGAATAGGAGAAAGACTTTCCGAAGAAGCCTTGTGAGTCAGCACTCAGGGAGTGTGGGATTAAAGTGTTGTAGCGGAGCAGTGGACTAAGGCAATTCCAGAAAGAGAGAGTGAAGAGAGGATCACTTCTCTCCTGACCATTGAACGGGTCTTCAGTAAAGCGAACGCTGTGCTCTGGGAGCCAGAATAGGAGAAAGACTTTCCAAAGAAGTCTTGTGAGTCAGCACTCAGGGAGTGTGGGATAAAGTGTTGTAGCGGAGCAGTGGACTAAGGCAATTAAAGAAAGAGAGAGTGAAGGGAGGATCACTTCTCTCCTGACCATTGAACGGGTCTGCAGTAAAGCGAACGCTGTGCTCTGGGAGCCAGCATAGGAGAAAGACTTTCCGAAGAAGTCTTGTGAGTCAGCACTCAGGGAGTGTGGGATTAAAGTGTTGTAGCGGAATAGTGGACTAAGGCAATTCCAGAAACAGAGAGTGAAGGGAGGATCACTTCTCTCCTGTCCATTGAACGGGTCTTCAGTAAAGCGAACGCTGTGCTCTGGGAGCCAGCATAGGAGAAAGACTTTCTGAAGAAGTCTTGTGAGTCAGCACTCAGGGAGTGTGGGATTAAAGTGTTGTAGCGGACCAGTGGACTAAGGCAATTCCAGAAGGAGAGAGTGAAGAGATGATCACTTCTCTCCTGACCATTGAACGGGTCTGCAGTAAAGCGAACGCTGTGCTCTGGGAGCCAGCATAGGAGAAAGACTTTCCGAAGAAGTCTTGTGAGTCAACACTCTGGGAGGTGGGATTAAAGTGTTGTAGCGGAGCAGTGGACTAAGGCAATTCCAGAAAGAGAGAGTGAAGAGAGGATCACTTCTCTCCTGACCATTGAACGGGTCTGCAGTAAAGCGAACGCTGTGCTCTGGGAGCCAGCATAGGAGAAAGACTTTCCGAAGAAGTCTTGTGAGTCAGCACTCAGGGAGTGTGGGATTAAAGTGTTGTAGCGGACCAGTGGACTAAGGCAATTCCAGAAAGAGAGAGTGAAGAGATGATCACTTCTCTCCTGACCATTGAACGGGTCTGCAGTAAAGCGAACGCTGTGCTCTGGGAGCCAGCATAGGAGAAAGACTTTCCGAAGAAGTCTTGTGAGTCAGCACTCTGGGAGGTGGGATTAAAGTGTTGTAGCGGAGCAGTGGACTAAGGCAATTCCAGAAAGAGAGAGTGAAGAGATGAACACTTCTCTCCTGACCATTGAACGGGTCTGCAGTAAAGCGAACGCTGTGCTCTGGGAGCCAGCATAGGAGAAAGACTTTCCGAAGAAGTCTTGTGAGTCAGCACTCAGGGAGTGTGGGATTAAAGTGTTGTAGCGGACCAGTGGACTAAGGCAATTCCAGAAAGAGAGAGTGAAGAGATGATCACTTCTCTCCTGACCATTGAACGGGTCTGCAGTAAAGCGAACGCTGTGCTCTGGGAGCCAGCATAGGAAAAAGACTTTCCGAAGAAGTCTTGTGAGTCAGCACTCTGGGAGGTGGGATTATAGTGTTGTAGCGGAGCAGTGGACTAAGGCAATTCCAGAAAGAGAGAGTGAAGAGAGGATCACTTCTCTCCTGACCATTGAACGGGTCTGCAGTAAAGCGAACGCTGTGCTCTGGGAGCCAGCATAGGAGAAAGACTTTCCGAAGAAGTCTTGTGAGTCACCACTCAGGGAGTGTGGGATTAAAGCGTTGTAGCGGACCAGTGGACTAAGGCAATTCCAGAAAGAGAGAGTGAAGAGAGGATCACTTCTCTCCTGACCATTGAACGGGTCTGCAGTAAAGCGAACGCTGTGCTCTGGGAGCCAGCATAGGAGAAAGACTTTCCGAAGAAGTCTTGTGAGTCAGCACTCAGGGAGTGTGGGATTAAAGTGTTGTAGCGGACCAGTGGACTAAGGCAATTCCAGAAAGAGAGAGTGAAGAGATGATCACTTCTCTCCTGACCATTGAACGGGTCTGCAGTAAAGCGAACGCTGTGCTCTGGGAGCCAGAATAGGAGAAAGACTTTCCGAAGAAGTCTTGTGAGTCAGCACTCAGGGAGTGTGGGATTAAAGTGTTGTAGCGGAGCAGTGGACTAAGGCAATTCCAGAAAGAGAGAGTGAAGAGAGGATCACTTCTCTCCTGACCATTGAACGGGTCTGCAGTAAAGCGAACGCTGTGCTCTGGGAGCCAGCATAGGAGAAAGACTTTCCGAAGAAGTCTTCTGAGTCAGCACTCAGGGAGTGTGGGATTAAAGTGTTGTAGCGGACCAGTGGACTAAGGCAATTCCAGAAAGAGAGAGTGAAGAGATGATCACTTCTCTCCTGACCATTGAACGGGTCTGCAGTAAAGCGAACGCTGTGCTCTGGGAGCCAGCATAGGAGAAAGACTTTCCGAAGAAGTCTTGTGAGTCAGCACTCTGGGAGTGTGGGATTAAAGTGTTGTAGCGGAGCAGTGGACTAAGGCAATTCCAGAAAGAGAGAGTGAAGAGAGGATCACTTCTCTCCTGACCATTGAACGGGTCTTCAGTAAAGCGAACGCTGTGCTCTGGGAGCCAGAATAGGAGAAAGACTTTCCGAAGAAGTCTTGTGAGTCAGCACTCAGGGAGTGTGGGATTAAAGTGTTGTAGCGGACCAGTGGACTAAGGCAATTCCAGAAACAGAGAGTGAAGGGAGGATCACTTCTCTCCTGACCATTGAACGGGTCTTCAGTAAAGCGAACGCTGTGCTCTGGGAGCCAGCATAGGAGAAAGACTTTCCGAAGAAGTCTTGTGAGTCAGCACTCAGGGAGTGTGGTATTAAATTGTTGTAGCGGAGCAGTGGACTAAGGCAATTCCAGAAAGAGAGAGTGAAGAGATGATCACTTCTCTCCTGACCATTGAACGGGTCTGCAATAAAGCGAACGCTGTGCTTTGGGAGCCAGCATAGGAGAAAGATTTTCCGAAGAAGTCTTGTGAGTCAGCACTCTGGGAGTGTGGGATTAAAGTGTTGTAGCGGAGCAGTGGACTAAGGCAATTCCAGAAAGAGAGAGTGAAGAGAGGATCACTTCTCTCCTGACCATTGAACGGGTCTGCAGTAAAGCGAACGCTGTGCTCTGGGAGACAGCATAGGAGAAAGACTTTCCGAAGAAGTCTTGTGAGTCAGCACTCAGGGAGTGTGGTATTAAAGCGTTGTAACGGACCAGTGGACTAAGACAATTCCAGAAAGAGAGAGTGAAGAGATGATCACTTCTCTCCAGACCATTGAACGGGTCTGCAGTAAAGCGAACGCTGTGCTCTGGGAGCCAGCATAGGAGAAAGACTTTCCGAAGAAGTCTTGTGAGTCAGCACTCTGGGAGTGTGGGATTAAAGTGTTGTAGCGGAGCAGTGGACTAAGGCAATTCCAGAAAGAGAGAGTGAAGAGAGGATCACTTCTCTCCTGACCATTGAACGGGTCTTCAGTAAAGCGAACGCTGTGCTCTGGGAGCCAGAATAGGAGAAAGACTTTCCGAAGAAGTCTTGTGAGTCAGCACTCAGGGAGTGTGGGATTAAAGTGTTGTAGCGGACCAGTGGACTAAGGCAATTCCAGAAACAGAGAGTGAAGGGAGGATCACTTCTCTCCTGACCATTGAACGGGTCTTCAGTAAAGCGAACGCTGTGCTCTGGGAGCCAGCATAGGAGAAAGACTTTCCGAAGAAGTCTTGTGAGTCAGCACTCAGGGAGTGTGGTATTAAATTGTTGTAGCGGAGCAGTGGACTAAGGCAATTCCAGAAAGAGAGAGTGAAGAGATGATCACTTCTCTCCTGACCATTGAACGGGTCTGCAATAAAGCGAACGCTGTGCTTTGGGAGCCAGCATAGGAGAAAGACTTTCCGAAGAAGTCTTGTGAGTCAGCACTCTGGGAGTGTGGGATTAAAGTGTTGTAGCGGAGCAGTGGACTAAGGCAATTCCAGAAAGAGAGAGTGAAGAGAGGATCACTTCTCTCCTGACCATTGAACGGGTCTGCAGTAAAGCGAACGCTGTGCTCTGGGAGACAGCATAGGAGAAAGACTTTCCGAAGAAGTCTTGTGAGTAAGCACTCAGGGAGTGTGGTATTAAAGCGTTGTAACGGACCAGTGGACTAAGACAATTCCAGAAAGAGAGAGTGAAGAGATGATCACTTCTCTCCAGACCATTGAACGGGTCTGCAGTAAAGCGAACGCTGTGCTCTGGGAGCCAGCATAGGAGAAAGACTTTCCGAAGAAGTCTTGTGAGTCAGCACTCTGGGAGTGTGGGATTAAAGTGTTGTAGCGGAGCAGTGGACTAAGGCAATTCCAGAAAGAGAGAGTGAAGAGAGGATCACTTCTCTCCTGACCATTGAACGGGTCTGCAGTAAAGCGAACGCTGTGCTCTGGGAGACAGCATAGGAGAAAGACTTTCCGAAGAAGTCTTGTGAGTCAGCACTCAGGGAGTGTGGTATTAAAGCGTTGTAACGGACCAGTGGACTAAGACAATTCCAGAAAGAGAGAGTGAAGAGATGATCACTTCTCTCCAGACCATTGAACGGGTCTGCAGTAAAGCGAACGCTGTGCTCTGGGAGCCAGCATAGGAGAAAGACTTTCCGAAGAAGTCTTGTGAGTCAGCACTCTGGGAGTGTGGGATTAAAGTGTTGTAGCGGAGCAGTGGACTAAGGCAATTCCAGAAAGAGAGAGTGAAGAGAGGATCACTTCTCTCCTGACCATTGAACGGGTCTTCAGTAAAGCGAACGCTGTGCTCTGGGAGCCAGAATAGGAGAAAGACTTTCCGAAGAAGTCTTGTGAGTCAGCACTCAGGGAGTGTGGGATTAAAGTGTTGTAGCGGACCAGTGGACTAAGGCAATTCCAGAAACAGAGAGTGAAGGGAGGATCACTTCTCTCCTGACCATTGAACGGGTCTTCAGTAAAGCGAACGCTGTGCTCTGGGAGCCAGCATAGGAGAAAGACTTTCCGAAGAAGTCTTGTGAGTCAGCACTCAGGGAGTGTGGTATTAAATTGTTGTAGCGGAGCAGTGGACTAAGGCAATTCCAGAAAGAGAGAGTGAAGAGATGATCACTTCTCTCCTGACCATTGAACGGGTCTGCAATAAAGCGAACGCTGTGCTTTGGGAGCCAGCATAGGAGAAAGACTTTCCGAAGAAGTCTTGTGAGTCAGCACTCTGGGAGTGTGGGATTAAAGTGTTGTAGCGGAGCAGTGGACTAAGGCAATTCCAGAAAGAGAGAGTGAAGAGAGGATCACTTCTCTCCTGACCATTGAACGGGTCTGCAGTAAAGCGAACGCTGTGCTCTGGGAGACAGCATAGGAGAAAGACTTTCCGAAGAAGTCTTGTGAGTCAGCACTCAGGGAGTGTGGTATTAAAGCGTTGTAACGGACCAGTGGACTAAGACAATTCCAGAAAGAGAGAGTGAAGAGATGATCACTTCTCTCCAGACCATTGAACGGGTCTGCAGTAAAGCGAACGCTGTGCTCTGGGAGACAGCATAGGAGAAAGACTTTCCGAAGAAGTCTTGTGAGTCAGCACTCTGGGAGTGTGGGATTAAAGTGTTGTAGCGGAGCAGTGGGCTAAGGCAATTCCAGAAAGAGAGAGTGAAGAGAGGATCACTTCTCTCCTGACCATTGAACGGGTCTTCAGTAAAGCGAACGCTGTGCTCTGGGAGCCAGCATAGGAGAAAGACTTTCCGAAGAAGTCTTGTGAGTCAGCACTCAGGGAGTGTGGGATTAAAGTGTTGTAGCGGACCAGTGGACTAAGGCAATTCCAGAAAGAGAGAATGAAGAGATGATCACTTCTCTCCTGACCATTGAACGGGTCTGCAGTAAAGCGAACGCTGTGCTCTGGGAGCCAGAATAGGAGAAAGACTTTCCGAAGAAGTCTTGTGAGTCAGCACTCAGGGAGTGTGGGATTAAAGTGTTGTAGCGGAGCAGTGGACTAAGGCAATTCCAGAAAGAGAGAGTGAAGAGAGGATCACTTCTCTCCTGACCATTGAACGGGTCTGCAGTAAAGCGAACGCTGTGCTCTGGGAGCCAGCATAGGAGAAAGACTTTCCGAAGAAGTCTTGTGATTCAGCTCTCAGGGAGTGTGGGATTAAAGTGTTGTAGAGGACCAGTGGACTAAGACAATTCCAGAAAGAGAGAGTGAAGAGATGATCCCTTCTCTCCTGACCATTGAACGGGTCTGCAGTAAAGCGAACGCTGTGCTCTGGGAGCCAGCATAGTAGAAAGACTTCCCGAAGAAGTCTTGTGAGTCAGCACTCAGGGAGTGTGGGATTAAAGTGTTGTAGCGGACCAGTGGACTAAGGCAATTCCAGAAAGAGAGAGTGAAGAGAGGATCACTTCTCTCCTGACCATTGAACGGGTCTGCAGTAAAGCGAACGCTGGGCTCTGGGAGCCAGAATAGGAGAAAGACTTTCCGAAGAAGTCTTGTGAGTCAGCACTCAGGGAGTGTGGGATTAAAGTGTTGTAGCGGAGCAGTGGACTAAGGCAATTCCAGAAAGAGAGAGTGACGAGAGGATCACTTCTCTCCTGACCATTGAACGGGTCTTCAGTAAAGCGAACGCTGTGCTCTGGGAGCCAGCATAGGAGAAAGACTTTCCGAAGAAGTCTTGTGAGTCAGCACTCTGGGAGTGTGGGATTAAAGTGTTGTAGCGGAGCAGTGGACTAAGGCAATTCCAGAAAGAGAGAGTGACGAGAGGATCACTTCTCTCCTGACCATTGAACGGGTCTTCAGTAAAGCGAACGCTGTGCTCTGGGAGCCAGCATAGGAGAAAGACTTTCCGAAGAAGTCTTGTGAGTCAGCACTCAGGGAGTGTGGGATTAAAGTGTTGTAGCGGAGCAGTGGACTAAGGCAATTCCAGAAAGAGAGAGTGACGAGAGGATCACTTCTCTCCTGACCATTGAACGGGTCTTCAGTAAAGCGAACGCTGTGCTCTGGGAGCCAGCATAGGAGAAAGACTTTCCGAAGAAGTCTTGTGAGTCAGCACTCTGGGAGTGTGGGATTAAAATGTTGTAGCGGAGCAGTGGACTAAGGCAATTAAAGAAAGAGAGAGTGAAGGGAGGATCACTTCTCTCCTGACCATTGAACGGGTCTTCAGTAAAGCGAACGCTGTGCTCTGGGAGCAGGCATAGGAGAAAGACTTTCCGAAGAAGTCTTGTGAGTCAGCACTCAGGGAATGTGGGATTAAAGTGTTGTAGCGGAGCAGTGGACTAAGGCAATTAAAGAAAGAGAGAGTGAAGGGAGGATCACTTCTCTCCTGACCATTGAACGGGTCTGCAGTAAAGCGAACGCTGTGCTCTGGGAGCCAGCATAGGAGAAAGACTTTCCGAAGAAGTCTTGTGAGTCAGCACTCAGGGAGTGTGGGATTAAAGTGTTGTAGCGGACCAGTGGACTAAGGCAATTCCAGAAACAGAGAGTGCAGGGAGGATCACTTCTCTCCTGACCATTGAACGGGTCTTCAGTAAAGCGAACGCTGTGCTCTGGAAGCCAGCATAGGAGAAATACTTTCCGAAGAAGTCTTGTGATTCAGCTCTCAGGGAGTGTGGGATTAAAGTGTTGTAGCGGAGCAGTGGACTAAGGCAATTCCAGAAACAGAGAGTGAAGGGAGGATCACTTCTCTCGGAGCAGTGGACTAAGGCAATTCCAGAAAGAGAGAGTGAAGAGAGGATCACTTCTCTCCTGACCAGTGAACGGGTCTGCAGTAAAGCGAACGCTGTGCTCTGGGAGCCAGCATACGAGAAAGACTTTCCGAAGAAGTCTTGTGAGTCAGCATTCAGGGAGTGTGGGATTAAAGTGTTGTAGCGGACCAGTGGACTAAGACAATTCCAGAAAGAGAGAGTGAAGAGATGATCACTTCTCTCCTGACCATTGAACGGGTCTGCAGTAAAGCGAACGCTGTGTTCTGGGAGCCAGCATAGGAGAAAGACTTTCCGAAGAAGTCTTGTGAGTCAGCATTCAGGGAGTGTGGGATTAAAGTGTTGTAGCGGACCAGTGGACTAAGGCAATTCCAGAAAGAGAGAGTGAAGAGAGGATCACTTCTCTCCTGACCATTGAACGGGTCTGCAGTAAAGCGAACGCTGTGCTCTGGGAGCCAGAATAGGAGAAAGACTTTCCGAAGAAGTCTTGTGAGTCAGCACTCAGGGAGTGTGGGATTAAAGTGTTGTAGCGGAGCAGTGGACTAAGGCAATTCCAGAAAGAGAGAGTGACGAGAGGATCACTTCTCTCCTGATCATTGAACGGGTCTTCAGTAAAGCGAACGCTGTGCTCTGGGAGCCAGAATAGGAGAAAGACTTTCCGAAGAAGTCTTGTGAGTCAGCACTCAGGGAGTGTGGGATTAAAGTATTGTAGCGGAGCAGTGGACTAAGGCAATTAAAGAAAGAGAGAGTGAAGGGAGGATCACTTCTCTAATGACCATTGAACGGGTCTGCAGTAAAGCGAACGCTGTGCTCTGGGAGCCAGCATAGGAGAAAGACTTTCCGAAGAAGTCTTGTGAGTCAGCACTCAGGGAGTGTGGGATTAAAGTGTTGTAGCGGACCAGTGGACTAAGGCAATTCCAGAAAGAGAGAGTGAAGAGAGGATCATTTCTCTCCTGACCATTGAACGGGTCTGCAGTAAAGCGAACGCTGTGCTCTGGGAGCCAGCATAGGAGAAAGACTTTCCGAAGAAGTCTTGTGATTCAGCTCTCAGGGAGTGTGGGATTAAAGTGTTGTAGCGGACCAGTGGACTAAGACAATTCCAGAAAGAGAGAGTGAAGAGATGATCACTTCTCTCCTGACCATTGAACGGGTCTGCAGTAAAGCGAACGCTGTGTTCTGGGAGCCAGCATAGGAGAAAGACTTTCCGAAGAAGTCTTGTGAGTCAGCATTCAGGGAGTGTGGGATTAAAGTGTTGTAGCGGACCAGTGGACTAAAGCAATTCCAGAAAGAGAGAGTGAAGAGAGGATTACTTCTCTCCTGACTATTGAACGGGTCTGCAGTAAAGCGAACGCTGTGCTCTGGGAGCCAGAATAGGAGAAAGACTTTCCGAAGAAGTCTTGTGAGTCAGCACTCAGGGAGTGTGGGATTAAAGTGTTGTAGCGGAGCAGTGGACTAAGGCAATTCCAGAAAGAGAGAGTGAAGAGAGGATCACTTCTCTCCTGACCATTGAACGGGTCTTCAGTAAAGCGAACGCTGTGCTCTGGGAGCCAGAATAGGAGAAAGACTTTCCAAAGAAGTCTTGTGAGTCAGCACTCAGGGAGTGTGGGATAAAGTGTTGTAGCGGAGCAGTGGACTAAGGCAATTAAAGAAAGAGAGAGTGAAGGGAGGATCACTTCTCTCCTGACCATTGAACGGGTCTGCAGTAAAGCGAACGCTGTGCTCTGGGAGCCAGCATAGGAGAAAGACTTTCCGAAGAAGTCTTGTGAGTCAGCACTCAGGGAGTGTGGGATTAAAGTGTTGTAGCGGAATAGTGGACTAAGGCAATTCCAGAAACAGAGAGTGAAGGGAGGATCACTTCTCTCCTGTCCATTGAACGGGTCTTCAGTAAAGCGAACGCTGTGCTCTGGGAGCCAGCATAGGAGAAAGACTTTCTGAAGAAGTCTTGTGAGTCAGCACTCAGGGAGTGTGGGATTAAAGTGTTGTAGCGGACCAGTGGACTAAGGCAATTCCAGAAGGAGAGAGTGAAGAGATGATCACTTCTCTCCTGACCATTGAACGGGTCTGCAGTAAAGCGAACGCTGTGCTCTGGGAGCCAGCATAGGAGAAAGACTTTCCGAAGAAGTCTTGTGAGTCAACACTCTGGGAGGTGGGATTAAAGTGTTGTAGCGGAGCAGTGGACTAAGGCAATTCCAGAAAGAGAGAGTGAAGAGAGGATCACTTCTCTCCTGACCATTGAACGGGTCTGCAGTAAAGCGAACGCTGTGCTCTGGGAGCCAGCATAGGAGAAAGACTTTCCGAAGAAGTCTTGTGAGTCAGCACTCAGGGAGTGTGGGATTAAAGTGTTGTAGCGGACCAGTGGACTAAGGCAATTCCAGAAAGAGAGAGTGAAGAGATGATCACTTCTCTCCTGACCATTGAACGGGTCTGCAGTAAAGCGAACGCTGTGCTCTGGGAGCCAGCATAGGAGAAAGACTTTCCGAAGAAGTCTTGTGAGTCAGCACTCTGGGAGGTGGGATTAAAGTGTTGTAGCGGAGCAGTGGACTAAGGCAATTCCAGAAAGAGAGAGTGAAGAGATGAACACTTCTCTCCTGACCATTGAACGGGTCTGCAGTAAAGCGAACGCTGTGCTCTGGGAGCCAGCATAGGAGAAAGACTTTCCGAAGAAGTCTTGTGAGTCAGCACTCAGGGAGTGTGGGATTAAAGTGTTGTAGCGGACCAGTGGACTAAGGCAATTCCAGAAAGAGAGAGTGAAGAGATGATCACTTCTCTCCTGACCATTGAACGGGTCTGCAGTAAAGCGAACGCTGTGCTCTGGGAGCCAGCATAGGAGAAAGACTTTCCGAAGAAGTCTTGTGAGTCACCACTCAGGGAGTGTGGGATTAAAGTGTTGTAGCGGACCAGTGGACTAAGGCAATTCCAGAAAGAGAGAGTGAAGAGATGATCACTTCTCTCCTGACCATTGAACGGGTCTGCAGTAAAGCGAACGCTGTGCTCTGGGAGCCAGCATAGGAGAAAGACTTTCCGAAGAAGTCTTGTGAGTCAGCACTCAGGGAGTGTGGGATTAAAGTGTTGTAGCGGAGCAGTGGACTAAGGCAATTCCAGAAAGAGAGAGTGAAGAGAGGATCACTTCTCTCCTGACCATTGAACGGGTCTGCAGTAAAGCGAACGCTGTGCTCTGGGAGCCAGCATAGGAGAAAGACTTTCCGAAGAAGTCTTGTGAGTCAGCACTCAGGGAGTGTGGTATTAAAGTGTTGTAGCGGACCAGTGGACTAAGGCAATTCCAGAAAGAGAGAGTGAAGAGAGGATCACTTCTCTCCTGACCATTGAACGGGTCTGCAGTAAAGCGAACGCTGTGCTCTGGGAGCAAGCATAGGAGAAAGACTTTCCGAAGAAGTCTTGTGAGTCAGCACTCAGGGAGTGTGGGATTAAAGTGTTGTAGCGGACCAATGGATCTCTATGTTGCGATCTTGTGCAACCACGGCAATTCCCGGTTCCGCCTGACAGCACTACCTGGTTAAAGAAAAGCCATGACTATCTAGAGCCAGGGGCAAGGAATACGCCCTATAGGCGCACCTCAACCCCGGCCTCACATGGCAGCAGTCCTATAGAAGGAAAGCTGACCACCGGAAGAAACCTTACTTTAATCTATTCCCCGGTTTGCAAATGTGCAAGGATATAAAGATCCAGGCTCGATCGGCACCCGGGGTGGAGACTCTTAGTAAGACCCAGACTTTTTGGACAGCTCGTACCTAGAGGCGGGTTCAGACCTTTCGGCAGAGCCGTCGAACAGACCACACAGGTCTCCTGAGAGGTGAGGTCTCCAACGCCGTCACCACCCGACCGGCAATCAAGCCGGCCAGCAGCGTCTTCAACCTCGGGTGGCTTCAGCAATGCTCCAGCCGGGGGCCACCCCAACCGGCAAAACCTTGGAATGCTCCAGCTGGTGCCCACTACAGCCGGCAAATCCTCTGGCCTGCTCCAGCTAGGGATCATCCCGACCGGCAATGCCTCCTCAGCCGGGTTGCTGGGCCCTAGGCCCCCCCCACCACGACAAGGTGGTCCCCTATCGGGGGGGGGGGGTGGACTAAGGGTGGACCAGTGGACTAAGGCAATTCCAGAAAGAGAGAGTGAAGAGAGGATCACTTCTCTCCTGACCATTGAACGGGTCTGCAGTAAAGCGAACGCTGTGCTCTGGGAGCAAGCATAGGAGAAAGACTTTCCGAAGAAGTCTTGTGAGTCAGCACTCAGGGAGTGTGGGATTAAAGTGTTGTAGCGGAGCAGTGGACTAAGGCAATTCCAGTAGTTCTCTTTGTTAAGTAAAGTGTTGTAAATATTAAATATTATATATCCTAGAGATACAGAGTGCCTCGATTCCATTCTTTTATGACCATTTAATCACGGCTGTAATAAGGTCCAGCAAAGACATTCATTCTGCGGACAGCTATTCGATGATAAATAAGAGAGATCTTCACACACAGCAATGTTAAGAAATATCAGATCTGCTGCCGCGTTCAAGGTCAAATGAGAGTCGGAGTGACTGTCTAGAAATCAAGAGACGCCGCAGACGCCGATTAATTTCTACAATTAATTCACTTAACTATAGCAGTAAATTTCCTCTTTTATTCACAGGTACCATCTACGAAGAGATTTCATGAAAATATTTCAGGACTTATATGGAAAATAAATTATTATTATTATGAAAAATTGAACGCACATAAGGGTCAGATGGTTCATTCCACTCTTACTCCTTCCCTGTTGACTTAAAAATAAGAAATGCATAAAGATTTACAATAATTGACATTTGTAGCAACAAAGTTCACTATGATGTTTAAACCCTAAAACATCGAAGAAATGGTGATCAAAAACCCATCAAGAGAGGTTACAACACTGCACATGTTAAATGCAATAAAGAAAATAAATTTCCTTACATAATATTATGCATATTAAAGAAAATAAATTTCCTTACATAATAGTATTCATATTAAAGAAAATAAATTCCCTTACATAACATTATGCATATTAAAGAAAATAAATTTCCTTACATAATATTATGCATATTAAAGAAAATAAATTTCCTTACATAATAGTATGCATATTAAAGAAAATAAATTCCCTTACATAACATTATGCATATTAAAGAAAATATATTTCCTTACATAATATTATGCATATTAAAGAAAATAAATTTCCTTACATAACATTATGCATATTAAAGAAAATAAATTTCCTTACATAATAGTATGCATATTAAAGAAAATAAATTTCCTTACATAATATTATGCATATTAAAGAAAATAAATTTCCTTACATAATAGTATTCATATTAAAGAAAATAAATTTCCTTACATAACATTATGCATATTAAAGAAAATAAATTTCCTTACATAATATTATGCATATCAAAGAAAATAAATTTCCTTACATAATAGTATGCATATTAAAGAAAATAAATTTCCTTACATAATATTATGCATATTAAAGAAAATAAATTTCCTTACAGAAAATTATGCATATTAAAGAAAATAAATTTCCTTACATAATAGTATGCATATTAAAGAAAATAAATTCCCTTACATAACATTATGCATATTAAAGAAAATAAATTTCCTTACATAGCATTATGCATATTAAAGAAAATAAATTCCCTTACATAGCATTATGCATATTAAAGAAAATAAATTTCCTTACATAATAGTATGCATATTAAAGAAAATAAATTTCCTTACATAATATTATGCATATTAAAGAAAATAAATTTTCCTTACATAATAGTATGCATATTAAAGAAAATAAATTTCCTTACATAATATTATGCATATTAAAGAAAATAAATTTCCTTACATAATATTATGCATATTAAAGAAAATAAATTTCCTTACATAATATTATGCATATTAAAGAAAATAAATTTCCTTACATAATAGTATGCATATTAAAGAAAATAAATTCCCTTACATAGCATTATGCATATTAAAGAAAATAAATTTCCTTACATAATAGTATGCATATTAAAGAAAATAAATTTCCTTACATAATATTATGCATATTAAAGAAAATAAATTTCCTTACATAATAGTATGCATATTAAAGAAAATAAATTCCCTTACATAGCATTATGCATATTAAAGAAAATAAATTTCCTTACATAATAGTATGCATATTAAAGAAAATAAATTTCCTTACATAATATTATGCATATTAAAGAAAATAAATTTCCTTACATAATATTATGCATATTAAAGGAAATAAATTTCCTTACATAGCATTATGCATATTAAAGAAAATAAATTTCCTTACATAATAGTATGCATATTAAAGAAAATAAATTTCCTTACATAATATTATGCATATTAAAGAAAATAAATTTCCTTACATAATAGTATGCATATTAAACAAAATAAATTCCCTTACATAGCATTATGCATATTAAAGAAAATAAATTTCCTTACAAAATAGTATGCATATTAAAGAAAATAAATTTCCTTACATAATATTATGCATATTAAAGAAAATAAATTTCCTTACATAATATTATGCATATTAAAGAAAATAAATTTCCTTACATAATAGTATGCATATTAAAGAAAATAAATTCCCTTACATAACATTATGCATATTAAAGGAAATAAATTTCCTTACATAACATTATGCATATTAAAGGAAATAAATTTCCTTACATAACATTATGCATATTAAAGAAAATAAATTTCCTTACATAATATTATGCATATTAAAGAAAATAAATTTCCTTACATAATATTATGCATATTAAAGAAAATAAATTTCCTTACATAATAGTATGCATATTAAAGAAAATAAATTTCCTTACATAATATTATGCATATTAAAGAAAATAAATTTCCTTACATAATATTATGCATATTAAAGAAAATAAATTTCCTTACATAATAGTATGCATATTAAAGAAAATAAATTTCCTTACATAATATTATGCATATTAAAGAAAATAAATTTCCTTACATAATATTATGCATATTAAAGAAAATAAATTTCCTTACATAATAGTATGCATATTAAAGAAAATAAATTCCCTTACATAACATTATGCATATTAAAGGAAATAAATTTCCTTACATAACATTATGCATATTAAAGGAAATAAATTTCCTTACATAACATTATGCATATTAAAGAAAATAAATTTCCTTACATAGCATTATGCATATTAAAGAAAATAAATTTCCTTACATAGCATTATGCATATTAAAGAAAATAAATTTCCTTCATAATATTATGCATATTAAAGAAAATAAATTTCCTTACATAACATTATGCATATTAAAGAAAATAAATTTCCTTACATAACATTATGCATATTAAAGAAAATAAATTTCCTTACATAGCATTATGCATATTAAAGGAAATAAATTTCCTTACATAACATTATGCATATTAAAGAAAATAAATTTCCTTACATAGCATTATGCATATTAAAGGAAATAAATTTCCTTACATAGTATTGTGCATATTAAAGAAAATAAATTTCCTTACATAATAGTATGCATATTAAAGAAAATAAATTTCCTTACATAATATTATGCATATTAAATAAAATAAATTTCCTTACATAGCATTATGCATATTAAAGAAAATAAATTTCCTTCATAATATTATGCATATTAAAGAAAATAAATTTCCTTACATAACATTATGCATATTAAAGAAAATAAATTTCCTTACATAACATTATGCATATTAAAGAAAATAAATTTCCTTACATAGCATTATGCATATTAAAGGAAATAAATTTCCTTACATAACATTATGCATATTAAAGAAAATAAATTTCCTTACATAGCATTATGCATATTAAAGGAAATAAATTTCCTTACATAGTATTGTGCATATTAAAGAAAATAAATTTCCTTACATAATAGTATGCATATTAAAGAAAATAAATTTCCTTACATAATATTATGCATATTAAAGAAAATAAATTTCCTTACATAACATTATGCATATTAAAGAAAATAAATTTCCTTACATAGCATTATGCATATTAAAGGAAATAAATTTCCTTACATAACATTATGCATATTAAAGGAAATAAATTTCCTTACATAGTATTGTGCATATTAAAGAAAATAAATTTCCTTACATAATAGTATGCATATTAAATAAAATAAATTTCCTTACATAACATTATGCATATTAAAGAAAATAAATTTCCTTACATAGCATTATGCATATTAAAGGAAATAAATTTCCTTACATAACATTATGCATATTAAAGGAAATAAATTTCCTTACATAATAGTATGCATATTAAAGAAAATAAATTTCCTTACATAGCATTATGCATATTAAAGAAAATAAATTTCCTTCATAATATTATGCATATTAAAGAAAATAAATTTCCTTACATAACATTATGCATATTAAAGAAAATAAATTTCCTTACATAACATTATGCATATTAAAGAAAATAAATTTCCTTACATAACATTATGCATATTGAAGAAAATAAATTTCCTTACATAACATTATGCATATTAAAGAAAATAAATTTCCTTACATAATAGTATGCATATTAAAGAAAATAAATTTCCTTACATAATATTATGCATATTAAAGAAAATAAATTTCCTTACATAACATTATGCATATTAAAGAAAATGAATTTCCTTACATAGCATTATGCATATTAAAGGAAATAAATTTCCTTACATAACATTATGCATATTAAAGAAAATAAATTTCCTTACATAACATTATGCATATTAAAGAAAATAAATTTCCTTACATAGCATTATGCATATTAAAGAAAATAAATTTCCTTACATAGCATTATGCATATGAAAGAAAATAAATTTCCTTCATAATATTATGCATATTAAAGAAAATAAATTTCCTTACATAACATTATGCATATTAAAGAAAATAAATTTCCTTACATAACATTATGCATATTAAAGAAAATAAATTTCCTTACATAGCATTATGCATATTAAAGGAAATAAATTTCCTTACATAGCATTATGCATATTAAAGGAAATAAATTTCCTTACATAATAGTATGCATATTAAAGAAAATAAATTTCTTTACATAATATTATGCATATTAAAGAAAATAAATTTCCTTACATAACATTATGCATATTAAAGAAAATAAATTTCCTTACATAGCATTATGCATATTAAAGGAAATAAATTTCCTTACATAATAGTATGCATATTAAAGAAAATAAATTTCCTTACATAGCATTATGCATATTAAAGAAAATAAATTTCCTTCATAATATTATGCATATTAAAGAAAATAAATTTCCTTACATAACATTATGCATATTAAAGGAAATAAATTTCCTTACATAACATTATGCATATTAAAGGAAATAAATTTCCTTACATAACAGTATGCATATTAAAGAAAATAAATTTCCTTACATAGCATTATGCATATTAAAGAAAATAAATTTCCTTACATAGCATTATGCATATTAAAGAAAATAAATTTCCTTCATAATATTATGCATATTAAAGAAAATAAATTTCCTTACATAACATTATGCATATTAAAGAAAATATATTTCCTTACATAACATTATGCATATTAAAGAAAATAAATTTCCTTACATAGCATTATGCATATTAAAGGAAATAAATTTCCTTACATAGCATTATGCATATTAAAGGAAATAAATTTCCTTACATAATAGTATGCATATTAAAGAAAATAAATTTCTTTACATAATATTATGCATATTAAAGAAAATAAATTTCCTTACATAACATTATGCATATTAAAGAAAATAAATTTCCTTACATAGCATTATGCATATTAAAGGAAATAAATTTCCTTACATAATAGTATGCATATTAAAGAAAATAAATTTCCTTACATAGCATTATGCATATTAAAGAAAATAAATTTCCTTCATAATATTATGCATATTAAAGAAAATAAATTTCCTTACATAACATTATGCATATTAAAGAAAATAAATTTCCTTACATAACATTATGCATATTGAAGAAAATAAATTTCCTTACATAACATTATGCATATTAAAGAAAATAAATTTCCTTACATAACATTATGCATATTAAAGAAAATAAATTTCCTTACATAATAGTATGCATATTAAAGAAAATAAATTTCCTTACATAATATTATGCATATTAAATAAAATAAATTTCCTTACATAACATTATGCATATTAAAGAAAATAAATTTCCTTACATAGCATTATGCATATTAAAGGAAATAAATTTCCTTACATAACATTATGCATATTAAAGAAAATAAATTTCCTTACATAGCATTATGCATATTAAAGGAAATAAATTTCCTTACATAGTATTGTGCATATTAAAGAAAATAAATTTCCTTACATAATAGTATGCATATTAAAGAAAATAAATTTCCTTACATAATATTATGCATATTAAAGAAAATAAATTTCCTTACATAATAGTATGCATATTAAAGAAAATAAATTTCCTTACATAATATTATGCATATTAAAGAAAATAAATTTCCTTACATAATAGTATGCATATTAAAGAAAATAAATTTCCTTACATAATATTATGCATATTAAAGAAAATAAATTTCCTTACATAACATTATGCATATTAAAGAAAATAAATTTCCTTACATAGCATTATGCATATTAAAGGAAATAAATTTCCTTACATAACATTATGCATATTAAAGAAAATAAATTTCCTTACATAGCATTATGCATATTAAAGAAAATAAATTTCTTTACATAGCATTATGCATATTAAAGAAAATAAATTTCCTTCATAATATTATGCATATTAAAGAAAATAAATTTCCTTACATAACATTATGCATATTAAAGAAAATAAATTTCCTTACATAACATTATGCATATTAAAGAAAATAAATTTCCTTACATAGCATTATGCATATTAAAGGAAATAAATTTCCTTACATAGCATTATGCATATTAAAGGAAATAAATTTCCTTACATAATAGTATGCATATTAAAGAAAATAAATTTCTTTACATAATATTATGCATATTAAAGAAAATAAATTTCCTTACATAACATTATGCATATTAAAGAAAATAAATTTCCTTACATAACATTATGCATATTAAAGAAAATAAATTTCCTTACATAACATTATGCATATTAAAGAAAATAAATTTCCTTACATAATAGTATGCATATTAAAGAAAATAAATTTCCTTACATAATATTATGCATATTAAAGAAAATAAATTTCCTTACATAACATTATGCATATTAAAGAAAATGAATTTCCTTACATAGAATTATGCATATTAAAGGAAATAAATTTCCTTACATAACATTATGCATATTAAAGAAAATAAATTTCCTTACATAGCATTATGCATATTAAAGGAAATAAATTTCCTTACATAGCATTGTGCATATTAAAGAAAATAAATTTCCTTACATAATAGTATGCATATTAAAGAAAATAAATTTCCTTACATAATATTATGCATATTAAAGAAAATAAATTTCCTTACATAATAGTATGCATATTAAAGAAAATAAATTTCCTTACATAATATTATGCATATTAAAGAAAATAAACTTCCTTACATAATAGTATGCATATTAAAGAAAATAAATTTCCTTACATAATATTATGCATATTAAAGAAAATAAATTTCCTTACATAACATTATGCATATTAAAGAAAATAAATTTCCTTACATAGCATTATGCATATTAAAGGAAATAAATTTCCTTACATAGCATTATGCATATTAAAGAAAATAAATTTCCTTACATAATAGTATGCATATTAAAGAAAATAAATTTCCTTACATAATAATATGCATGTTAAAGAAAATAAATTTCCTTACATAACATTATGCATATTAAAGAAAATAAATTTCCTTACATAGCATTATGCATATTAAAGGAAATAAATTTCCTTACATATCATTATGCATATTAAAGAAAATAAATTTCCTTACATAGCATTATGCATATTAAAGGAAATAAATTTCCTTACATAGCATTGTGCATATTAAAGAAAATAAATTTCCTTACATAATAGTATGCATATTAAAGAAAATAAATTTCCTTACATAATATTATGCATATTAAAGAAAATAAATTTCCTTACATAATAGTATGCATATTAAAGAAAATAAATTTCCTTACATAATATTATGCATATTAAAGAAAATAAATTTCCTTACATAATAGTATGCATATTAAAGAAATAAATTTCCTTACATAATAGTATGCATATTAAAGAAAATAAATTTCCTTACATAATATTATGCATATTAAAGAAAATAAATTTCCTTACATAATAGTATGCATATTAAAGAAAATAAATTTCCTTACATAAGAGTATGCATATTAAAGAAAATAAATTTCCTTACATAATAGTATGCATATTAAAGAAAATAAATTTCCTTACATAATAGTATGCATATTAAAGAAAATAAATTTCCTTACATAATAGTATGCATATTAAAGAAAATAAATTTCCTTACATAATATTATGCATATTAAAGAAAATAAATTTCCTTACATAATAGTATGCATATTAAAGAAAATAAATTTCCTTACATAATAGTATGCATATTAAAGAAAATAAATTTCCTTACATAATATTATGCATATTAAAGAAAATAAATTTCCTTACATAATAGTATGCATATTAAAGAAAATAAATTTCCTTACATAATATTATGCATATTAAGAAAATAAATTTCCTTACATAATAGTATGCATATTAAAGAAACTAAATTTCCTTACATAATAGTATGCATATTAAAGAAAATAAATTTCCTTACATAATATTATGCATATTAAAGAAAATAAATTTCCTTACATAATAGTATGCATATTAAAGAAAATAAATTTCCTTACATAATAGTATGCATATTAAAGAAAATAAATTTCCTTACATAATATTATGCATATTAAAGAAAATAAATTTCCTTACATAATAGTATGCATATTAAAGAAAATAAATTTCCTTACATAATAGTATGGATATTAAAGAAAATAAATTTCCTTACATAATATTATGCATATTAAAGAAAATAAATTTCCTTACATAATAGTATGCATATTAAAGAAAATAAATTTCCTTACATAATAGTATGCATATTAAAGAAAATAAATTTCCTTACATAATAGTATGCATATTAAAGAAAATAAATTTCCTTACATAATAGTATGCATATTAAAGAAAATAAATTTCCTTACATAATAGTATGCATATTAAAGAAAATAAATTTCCTTACATAATAGTATGCATATTAAAGAAAATAAATTTCCTTACATAATAGTATGCATATTAAAGAAAATAAATTTCCTTACATAATAGTATGCATATTAAAGAAAATAAATTTCCTTACATAATAGTATGCATATTAAAGAAAATAAATTTCCTTACATAATATTATGCATATTAAAGAAAATAAATTTCCTTACATAATAGTATGCATATTAAAGAAAATAAATTTCCTTACATAATAGTATGCATATTAAAGAAAATAAATTTCCTTACATAATATTATGCATATTAAAGAAAATAAATTTCCTTACATAATAGTATGCATATTAAAGAAAATAAATTTCCTTACATAATATTATGCATATTAAAGAAAATAAATTTCCTTACATAATAGTATGCATATTAAAGAAAATAAATTTCCTTACATAATAGTATGCATATTAAAGAAAATAAATTTCCTTACATAATAGTATGCATATTAAAGAAAATAAATTTCCTTACATAATAGTATGCATATTAAAGAAAATAAATTTCCTTACATAATAGTATGCATATTAAAGAAAATAAATTTCCTTACATAATAGTATGCATATTAAAGAAAATAAATTTCCTTACATAATAGTATGCATATTAAAGAAAATAAATTTCCTTACATAATAGTATGCATATTAAAGAAAATAAATTTCCTTACATAATATTATGCATATTAAAGAAAATAAATTTCCTTACATAACATTATGCATATTAAAGAAAATAAATTTCCTTACATAGCATTATGCATATTAAAGGAAATAAATTTCCTTACATAATAGTATGCATATTAAAGAAAATAAATTTCCTTACATAATATTATGCATATTAAAGAAAATAAATTTCCTTACATAATATTATGCATATTAAAGAAAATAAATTTCCTTACATAACATTATGCATATTAAAGAAAATAAATTTCCTTACATAGCATTATGCATATTAAAGGAAATAAATTTCCTTACATAGCATTATGCATATTAAAGAAAATAAATTTCCTTACATAATAGTATGCATATTAAAGAAAATAAATTTCCTTACATAATATTATGCATATTAAAGAAAATAAATTTCCTTACATAACATTATGCATATTAAAGAAAATAAATTTCCTTACATAACATTATGCATAATAAAGAAAATAAATTTCCTTACATAGCATTATGCATATTAAAGGAAATAAATTTCCTTACATAACATTATGCATATTAAAGAAAATAAATTTCCTTACATAGCATTATGCATATTAAAGGAAATAAATTTCCTTACATAACATTATGCATATTAAAGAAAATAAATTTCCTTACATAATATTATGCATATTAAAGAAAATAAATTTCCTTACAGCATATTTTAGACGTTATTTCATATCATTATAATAAGTAATCAAATCATATCAATGCTAAGTATCATCTAATTCCTTCATTGTGTTAAAACGCAGAACGCGAACTCATGTCGCTATGTCTTAGTGTAATCTTACAGTCTCATAACATTGGTCTGTATGAAAATCCTCCCTCGAAAAAAAAATTGATGTACTTTATAGATTTGAGGGTGCTGAATCCGAATCTGGCATCCGAATGTTTATATCAGGCACTATTTTCATGGGAGGGCGTTTTTTGAGAAAATGACGTTTTTTGTGAATATATATGATTTTATTCGTTTCAAACTAGTGGAAACCTCAGTTTGATTATGTGAGATGAGATGAATAGCGAGGGTGATGGATTTGCTTCCTTAAGGCGAAAATTGTCATGGATTAACGACGCAAAAATATAAGAGGGATTGATCCTCAGATCAGACAGTTGTTTCAAGATCCTGAGTTCCAAAATAAATTAAATTACAATGAAAAGAGAGCCAGGGAAGCATTCAGAAATGTTTGCCAGAACTCTTTCGGCAATGTAAGGGTAGATAACTACGAAGAAATAGTCGAAGAACGACTTTCTTCATATAGAGTTTTAGGATGTAATATGTCGCTAAAGATGTATTTCTTACATTTACACCTGATATTTTTTCCCACAATTGATTGGAGAGATCTCAGATGAGCATGGGGAAAGGTTCCATCAGGACATATCCGAAATGGAAAAACGATAAAGGCAAATGGAACGAGAGTATGTTGGCGGACTACTGTTGTGCCCTGCAGCGAGAGACTCCAGAGATAAAATATAAGCGACAGAAGACAACAAAATAATATTTTGTGTAAATATTTACATGTATCAAAATTTATTTGTGTCAGCTTTAACTTTTCATAATGTAAATAAATGTTTGGTAAAATATATTTATTTTCTCTGAGTAATGTTTTTTTAATTAAACCCATATCTCTAGGAAATTGTAGGTGATAGAACAAATCGGCTGTCAGATTCGGATTTAGCATACTCAAAAACATAAAAATCAGAAAAAAAGTTTGCAAGGGAGGATTGGGTTGGGTTGTTTTACCTCTGAGCGGCACTTTTTTGCACACCATGGGCTAAATGGCCAGGTCACATGGACCCCGAATGTTCAGAGAAGGTTGGGGGAGGGGACCCACTGGAACAGCTGTTGGGAGACAGATGGTAGCCTCCCGTCAAGGCCATCCAGCGTGTTCTTTATCGTGCACAGGGTATTGCTCTCCCGCACACGGGGCCACGGCTTAACGTCCCATCCGACGGACGGCGGCCTTTTCAAGCCCATCGGTGTCCCCTACTGACCGTGGGCAGGGCGGGGAATTTTGCGGAGATAAATCTCAACGCTGACCCAGCTGGGACTCGAACCTGGGAACTACAGATTACGAGCCTGGCGCGCTACCGACTAAGCCACCCCCGCCCCTGGAAGGGAGGGGAAAAATGTTTTTGTGCAGACCAGTGTAATTGTTAGATATTTAAAGTAGTTTTCATGCTGATATATTTTTTTTTCCTTAAAATATTACCTTCATCTCGAATTAAGTGCATATTTATACGAGTACATTCCTCGGCGTCATTGCTACCAAATAATTTTTTTTGTGTAGATTTCTCTTTCTTCCTCCAGCGAGGAAATTGTCTTAGCCGATCCATTTCAAGCTTCCTCTGCATGGAGATCACTTAAGAGAGAGTTAGCAGTAATTTAAACGCATCGAGCCGATGTTAAGAAAGAGGATTTTTGTGTTCTTATACTTCCCAACTCTTCCCTGAGCCCTTTTGGCCTGGTCATTTAACCCATTTGTGTGCAAAAAAGTACGGTTCGTAGGTAAAACAACCTGAAAACCGCTGCTTTCTAATTTCTGCTAACTCACCGTTAAGTAAAAGGTGATTACCACTTAAATTTCCTATGAGTGTTTTCCATTAGATGAGACAAGTCGGCATAATCATATAAGTAATTTACAGAATCATTTATCAGGTATCAGCTTAATGCATCTTCCGTCATGATATTTGCAAGGGCTCATCTTCTATCTGCCATATTAGCTCAAGATCGCATTCCATCTGCTCTCTCTCTCTTCTGTCCGATGCATTCGATATATAGCACTCGACTTTGTTCCAGAAGTTTCAAATGGTGGGATCGTCCAGTTAATTCGCACCAGCTCTATTGAATCAGTTGGTGAAGAAAATAAATCGAAAACAAATTGGAATAATAAAAGCAATTAGCAGTATAAACAAACGTTAAAAACGAAAGGTATTCACCCAAAAAGAGAACCGCCCAGATTCTCTCTTAAAAAGGTATTAATTTTCTTAAATGAATTTTCCGTTTAAAAAGTAACATGTGTAATAAACATCTCAATTCATGAGAACTGGTCGTTAATAAAATTGGGCGACATCTCTGTATACGACTTTCCCATTTAACCTTGTCATTTGTCAACATTTTCCGAAAGTATTTTTCCCTCTTCATCCCGAGACGGAACAAGAAGATGAAAAATACCTATCAGATATCGCTTTACACTTAAATGCAGTCTCTGTCACTCACGACAAAGATAGAGCACTGCCCACAAGCATCTTCTATGTTTGCAGTCTCTGCCAACAGTTTCCTTGTCCTTAATTTATGCAGAAAAAACACCTCCACGTCTCCCGCTTCTCTCTTTCCATAATGTCGTGTGTATTTTTTTAACATGCTGGGGAAAGTGAAATGTAGATATGTTATAAAACTATACTTTTCACCAAATCGCTTAAACTCAGTAGATTGATTCATCGCACACTCTCGGTATTGCTAGTTTTTTTCAAGTTAGGTCTAGCTTTTTTTAGCAGTTGTCTAGCTTAGAAAAGTTTCAATTTGTCTATATTTTAATCAAAAACCTGGCGGTTTCAGTTTTATTTTTGATTTTTTTAAACAGTTTTTAACAATTCAAATTTTTGCTGTTTCTTAAACTATAAAATATCTAGCATTTTTTCATACCAAAACGTTTTTTAAAAGCTTAGTCTGGCCTATTTTCTTACGTGTGAATTGGCAATACTGCACATTTTATACAAAACCTACATTATTGTCTTACTATAATTTCTAACATACATTTATTATTTAATTAATATATTAGTAAATCAATAAAAATAATGAATATTGTGAAAACTCGTTTATTAGTAGATCTTTGATATTTTCTGAAAAAAAATTCATATTTAAATATTTGTCAGAAATTATGCTTTATAGCATTACCTATTTTGTTAAGGAAGAAATAAACTTTTAATATAAGAAATAAATCAACCTTAAAGCATAGATAATAACTAAAAAGTTTCATAAATTGCCTATTGCTATAGATCAGTGTTTCGCAAACTTTTTTACTCTGCGGCACATGAATCTAATTTTTTTTCCGCGGAACACTGAATCTAATTTTTTTCCCGCGGCACACCTAAAAAAGAATTTTTGATGGTTACGTTAAAAGTGTCTTGCAACTTAAACTTAAAAAGTGTTGTGCTAGGGTTAAAAAATTTACTTTTAATACTGAAGCTCTGAAAGATCCAGTTATAGCCAAAGCTTACCATGATAGGTTACTTAGTCATTATGACAGTCATGGTTTGCTTACTACTGAAGTTGAGGAAGAATGGGATCATTTTAAACAGGCTTTTTTGGACACTAACATTACTCTTTTAGGAAAAAAGGAGCAGAAGAGCCAGAATTATCTGAGTGATAAAATACTTGAGCTTATTTCGGAAAGAAAGAACTGCAGGCATGTCCTTAATCAATACCCTACTAGTCCTAATAGAAAGCATTACAGAGAACTTAATAAACGTGTAAAAGATCAGTTAGCTGCTGATAAGAATCTTTGGCTTGATGGTTTGGCTGACAAAGCCGAGGAAGCAGTTAGACAGCACAACAGCAGAGAGCTGTACCAGATAATTAATGTTTTGTGTGGTAGAAAACGGGCAGGTATACAGGGATTGAAGGATAAACAAGGTAAGGTTAGAAAAGGGGAGGATTCTGTCATGGCTAGGTGGGTTGAGCATTTCAGTGATGTTCTAAACAATGTAGTTAGTTCTACTCCGATTGTTTACAATGATGATAGATGCATTGGTGGCTTTAATGTTGGCCCTATAACACAATCTGAAGTTATTTTGGCTGTTTCTAAACATAAACTTCATAAATCCGCAGGGGTAGATGAAATTACTACAGAAATGCTTAGAACTGGGAATGTTTCGGTTACCACTTGGATGACTGAAATTCTGAATATCTTTTATGATAAAGGCATGGTTCCTAAGGATTTTACCAGAGCTATTGTTATCCCTATTTTCAAAAAAGGTGATCGCAGTTCTTGTGATAACTATAGGGGTATCAGCCTACTCTCTGTTCCAGGGAAAGTTCTTTCCATGATTGTGCTTAATAGAATTAAGAATCTGGTTGACAGGCAATTGCGTGATGAGCAATTTGGATTCAGAAATGGTAGGGAATGTGTGGATCAGATATTTTCACTTAGGCAGATTCTTGAGAAATGTTTAGAGTTTCAGAAACCTTTGGTTGCTAGCTTTGTTGATTTCAAAAAGGCTTTCGACTCTGTTGATCGTCATAATTTGTGGACGATTGTGAGATCATAAGGGATACCTGACAAGTTAGTTAACATAATGAAAGCTCTCTATAATAACACTGAGTCGTGTGTGAGAGTTGGTAAGGCTTGTAGCAATTGGTTTAGTATTACTTCTGGTGTTCGACAAGGGTGCATTTTGTCTCCTTTTCTCTTTAGCTTGGTTATTGATTATGTTATGCGAAATTCACTTCAAGGGAAAGTTTTTGGCCTTAAATGGACTGGAGATACGAAACTTTCTTATTCAGATTATGCTGATGATTTAGCCCTTTTGGCAAATGATGTTGATGAGATGAACTCTTTCATTCGAGCTGTTGATGAGACTGGTAGTAGAGTAGGTTTGGTTATAAACAGAGAGAAAACTAAAGTGATGAAAATTGGTCAGGCAGGCTGTGATTCAGTTAATCTGAATGGTTGCAGTCTTGAGCAGGTGTCACAGTTTAATTATCTTGGGAGCTATGTAACAGATAATGGTGATGTGCGGCATGAGATTAACAGACGAATAGGGATTGCTGCCGGGACTTTTAAGAATCTATGGAGATTGTGGAGAAATAGGCGTATACACCTAAAGACTAAAATTAGACTGTATAATAGTTTGGTTCTTTCTAGGGTTAGTTATGGTAGTGAAACTTGGACGCTGTGTAAACATGATAACAGGAAACTAGATGCTTTTGATTCTAGATGCTTACGCAGTATCTTGGGTATTAGGTGGTTTAACTTTGTAACTAATGATGAGGTTAGGCAAAGGAGTTTGCAACCTCCTTTAAGCAGCATATTGTGCAGAGGGAGACTCCGTTGGTTTGGCCATGTTGCCCGTATGAATAATTATAGATTGGTGAATAGGGTTATGAACAGTGTGCCTAAAGGCCTCAGAAAGAAGGGGAGACCTAGGATGCGGTGGGCAGACAATGTCAAACAGGACCTTGTTAGAATTGGTGTGCAGTGGCCAGATGCAGTAGATGTAGCTCAGGATAGACTTGTTTGGAGAACTAAATTGCACGGTCTGGTTGGACCTCCGTAGCCCATGGCTGCTTGAGAAGGATGATGATGATGACGTAAAAAGAGGAAAATTGAAGTTTCGTTAAATGCATTTTGTTCAAAATAAATATAATAATAAATATAATTAATCATAACTAGGTGTTTGTTTTAAATATTTGTCCATTCTATGGCTTGAAATAATCAAAAATTAATACCAAAAATTGGAAAAAGCTTGATAAATACTTACAAGATCCCAATTGATAAAATCTGAAAGATTTTTATTAAAGCACGTCGATAGCACTTCGATAACACAAGTCAAGTCAAAATGAAATCTTTGGAATATCTAGTGTCAATTTGAAAATCTCTCGCGGCACACAGTTTGCGAGACACTGCTATAGATTATGACTCCCGAATAAAATTGATTTTCCCATGTCGTCGACATAAATTTTTAAGTTTAATTTTAGGCTTAATTCGTTATCAACATAAAACAACTTAAGTATTAAAAATCATCAAGTTACATTGAAATTTCTCACGATTAATTAATACTTGCATTTAATAAAGCAACTTAAACTTCATTAAAACGCAAACAGAAAGAATAGTATGAGATACCTCATAACAATTTACAGCAGAATTACTGAAATATTTTACTGATACGTACTTTTTTTCTCTTTCACACGAAGAATGAAAAAAGTAACTAAGAAAAAAATGAAAACGGTTTCCAAAGCACAATCAAGTCCGAGAGAAAAGCTTTGAAATGGATAGCCTTTCGATCTAGTGAGAAACCGTTAATGCAACCCATTACCTTGTCCAAACAAAACATCTATTGTGCCGACTAATAGTTAGTGTTTTACTATTGCCCATATCTTATTTGTTTAAACATAATTAGGTACTGGCGAAAATCTCGTTCAAAGAGTGTTATTTCTTGGGTTGTTTTTATCTCTCAGCTGCATCTTTTTTTAACACAATGGGTTAAATGGCCAGGTCGCAAGGACGCCGAAGGTTCAGAGAAGGTTGAGGGAAGGGCCCCAATGGGCAGCTGTTAGGAGGCAGATAGCCTCCCATCAAGCCATCCAACGTGTTCTTTAGCGTACACAGGGTATGGCTCTCCCACACACGAGACACAGAGCTTAACGTCCCATCCGACGGAAGCGGCCTTTCCAAGCCCATCGGTGTCCCCTACTGACCGTGGGCAGAGCGGGGAGTTTTGCGGCAATGAACACACCAGGAGCAGTTGCAGAATGTATTTGAGCGTTTGAGGATGTTCAACCTGAAGTTGAAATCAGCGAAATGTCAGGGACTCGAACCTGTGAACTACAGATTACTACCCTGGTGCGCTATCGATTGAGCCATCCCCGCCCCAATTGTTATTAGAGAAAACATTTTGTTACTGATACTCCTATTCGTTATCAGCCATTTCCACCCTTCTACCTCGTACCACTGCCACAACATGTGAACGCCATGCTGTCATAATATATCTGTTATCTTGTTCCGTCGGAGAAAAATAAAAACGATTTATTTTATCCCTATCCGTTGTCAACGGTTGCAGATTTGAGCGCAGAATGCGTTTGCACGAGCCCCACTCACTCAGCTTGCTCAGCTGGGAGCCATCGAGCATGCCGGAAGTGCTCGTGATTCCAAGAGAGCAATCCGTCACCCGATCGGTGATGCCAAAACTCGCTATGTGCTCTCGTTCCCACCAGAAAAGAAAAAGCTCAATTCAGCTGTTTCGTTTGGTGAAATAAGACACCATCGTTTACAGCACGAGGTCAGAAACCTTTTGTATCAAAGAATCACATTCCTAGCAATCAGAAATACACAAACTCAAGACCTAAAGAAATTTATCCTCTGCGTTGCCTCTCCTTAGAGTAGGGGTTCTCAACGTGGGGTACGCGGTAAAATATTTTGGGGTACGCCGTGAGAGCTCAAAAGTCGCTAGATCTAGTAACAAAGTAAAAATAACAATTGTTATACTATAACATAGTTTTATCTATCTATGCAAGGGGTACGCCAGTTGCATAATACACCAGTGGGTACATCAAACATAAAAGCTTCACAACCAGTGCCTTAGAGAAATAAAATTCGAAAACTAGAGTAATGACAAGAACTGCTGCTATGTAGACTCTGGTGAATTTTCTTTCATAAAAAGAACTAAAAATGTTCCATTGCCCAGAGCTAAAATGACCAGACGTCTCAATTTTCGAGTTTCTGTCTCACTAAACGATTTGGTTCAGATTTTGTCCTGGTGAATATAAATTAGCCTCGATAAATGTACTGAGTCATCATTTATCGAATAATATGCAGTTGTAGAGAGACGTAGCCGGTGACAGAGTGGTTAGCGTACTTTGCTACTGAGCAAAGATTCCCGGGCAAGGTATGGATGTTTCTTTGCTGATACCTGTACCTAAATGGTCCCGTATGAAAACAGAAGAAGAATAAATCTCCTCTGGCGAAATGGAATGCTCTTTTCCGAAATGAATGAAGTTTTTTCATTTTCCGATTGTAGCATCCTCCAAAGCAAAAAATCCAGCTGACAGATTATTCGGGAAATTTATTTACGATATTTCAATAGTGGCCACATATGCTTTTCATTTGAGTGGATTAGAGCCTTTTGCCCTCCCCCCCGCCTCCCGATACACACACTGGCAATTTGCCTGTTGATAGTTAAGTCGATTTAATGGAGGCTAGGTGTGCTTGGTTTAAAGTTATAAGGGTTAGAATTTTGTCTCAAAAGCGTGTATTTTGAAGAGAAATCCAGTGAAACTGGGGATCCACGTTATCACGATTTTAGTTTCTACATTAAAATTTTAACAACATACTTTCAAAAAAGAAATATCATTAAATATTTATAAACTAGATATTTTAATATTTGTATTTGTTTTAAACAGTTTAATAGTAGTCTAAACGATGCATCCTATAGAAATATTTTAGGAAGCAAAAACACTTATTCATAAAAATCTTTTCACAGATTAGATTGAAACAAATTTGTTCATTGTTTCATAATTAATTAAAAAGGCCCACAATATTTTTACATATAAAAGTTAGTTTACAAGGCAAAACGTAAATTTCTGCGTTGTTATTACGAAGTCCTCACTAGCTAGGTACTATTTTTATCTGAACCTTTGTTCATTGATACAATACCTATTTAACACATTTATTAAGTTTGGGTGTTTTAATTGTGCGAGGTACTTTTTCGAATCCAATGTGCTCAATGACCAGGTCGTAAGGATCCACAGGGCTTGCAGGTGAGTAGGAAAGGGATCCACTGCGCAGCTGTTGTTAAGAGAGACGGAACACTCCGCAGCGAATGACTCTCTTGCAAATGATGATTGCCACAGTTTACATTTCACTGACGAACAGAATCCTTTTCAAATCCATCGGTCATTAATTAACAGATTGGATTGGCTGTGAAAAAAGATATATTTTTCTGTACAGTGTGATAATTCACTAGGACAGAAAGACGCGGAACAGAATTGGAAAGGTTGAAACCTTTTAGAGTTTCTTGGAAACTCCTAGCCAATCAGTAATAAAGTATCATAATGGCGAATCACCAAAATGCAGGAATGCTTATGTATTACATTGTTGAAATAAGAGGTTAATCTCTGGTGGTCTAGAGGTCATGATGTCTGTTATGTTTCTGAGAGACATGACTTCGAACCCACTCAGGTAGACCATTTTTTTTTCAACTAATTATTTCACGTTTCCTAGCAAAGTCAGGGCGTTTTCACTTTGCACAATGTGCGACTTCCACTATATAAGCCATGTAAGGCACTTTGACTCATAAATCGTAGCAAATGAGCAGTTATGATTTGGTAAAGGGTTTATTTACTCCAGCATCATTATTTGCAGACCTGTAGTGTCCAGAATGAAAATGATGCGACGCATCGACTGCAACGAAAGGGACAACAAAAAGAGAACGAAGGACAAAAATCTATAATTCGCATTCTGACTACGAAAAGTATCAAGCTGGGGGCGATTATGTAATAGCATGTGCTTAGTAACCACGACTAAGTAGACAAAAGTATCTCTCAGAATCTGGAATGAGAGAATTTTTTTTCTTTCTTGTCCGATTCTTCTGTGGTAGTTCCTTATTTATTTCTTCCTTTATGCGCCCAATAATTATATGGTTGACATCATCTGACTTCTAGGAATCCACCACATGGAGGCAAGAGCAAAAAGCCAGCCTGCATCTTCCAAAGACCTTGGAGGGTGCCTTGTAGTGGACCTGCGCAGACCAACGGATCGTGACCTCTGGCAAGGACTTTCATGGGCCGAAGGAGGAAAAGGAGACGAAATTCAGAAATGATCTTGTCTGCCTTGGTTGGCAACACAGAGCATAGTCTGCACGCAGAAGACTCTAGACTAGTGGCTTTTGCGTCGTTCGCTTTGGAAACAAAAGCAAATCAATTATCGCTTACAGGAAAGGACATTGATGGAAAAAGACATTAGACAGAGGAGGCGCCACAACACTTCCCATGGTAATAAATCAGTTCTCTGAAATTAATTCTATTAGATAGCAGTGGAGACCTACCGATTTCTATTAGGAAAAATCAATTATGGCATTCTTATTGATGCTATTGATGTTGAACTTAACATTAATATCATTAACAGATCTGGAAATAACTCTTTCGTTTCTAGAATGCTCGATTAGTGACGGTTAGAAACAGCTGAAACTTTCTTGTGAAAAGTTCCATATTATTAAACCACAGATGTACAACCCGTGCTCTAAGGATGAGAAAACGGAACGACAGCAATTTGTGCCCATTGTGAATCAATCGAATTAGAAAAAACAGTTTTTCGATCAACACACTGTGTAACACAAGTATTTCCTCCGCCATATTCCCAAGAATTAATTGCGCATTCAGCGTTGTCAGCTTGATTATTTCAACCTTTATTTCACTCTCTTAAAAACTATATTCTCTTTTAAATTGGTTCATAGCTGTTGAATGATATATCCGATAAAGATTACGTCATAAAACGTCATAGCCAAAATTAACATTAAAATAGAAACACTGCTAAAAACTTTATTCGATAATTCGTATTTCTGAATATTGATACTGTATTCAGCTTAAATTCAGGACAATTGTTGTGACCACCCCTGAGTATTTTAGAGGCGGTACAACATTAGTGGTAGACTTCCTTCCATGTAGCCTCTCTGAGGCTGTCTCCCAGAACAAACATTGGAATGATACACATATACAGATATTTAAACCAAGAGCAGTTACATATAAAAATCAACATTTATTTAACATGCTTTTTTAATCGAAGTCACACATTCGATTAACATATTTTTCGATAGTTTTCTTGGCGCCCTTGGTGCAGTCCCTTTCCTTTTGCACTAATTCCACGTGGGAAAAACCAGATCAGAATCAATTCGACCCTTACCTTGTTCAATTCAGGTGGACCACAAGAGGATGCATGGTCGGTGGCCGTGCTGCCACTGGCAACTCGTGCGCTGCAGATAATTGGGTGTCCTTACTGCTCAGTCCTGAGCTGCACCTCGCATACGTGCCCTCGTCCAGCTCTACTCTTTTTCACTCGCAAAAAACAACTGGCCCACGTCCTCCATCTCGCAGTTCAGAGACGAAATTCAAAAGTTGCGCGTCTTTTCCGCCTCACCTTCTGTCGACTTTTGGCAGAAAGGTCACCCACCAGCTATGTGTGGATGCTGTTCATTGACCCGCGTGATCGAAGTGCGAATCCTCGACTCATCTGGCACGGGTTGTTTACAGCAACGGGACCGTAAGCCCCCTGCCCACTGGACCATGCTGCAGAGTCTCTGTGCCGGTGGCGGTGCTCTTTCTCGGGGCTGGACTGGACACCAAAAATGGAGGCAATGAACAAGGAAGGCATCAGAGGTTGAAGATAATGGCGGCCTAGGCTTCCGCGCAAAACCGTCGTGTCCACATTTTGAAACAAATGTGGGCACAACACAGTCTTTTGCTAAAAACAGCGCTGCCTGAAGGTGATTACTAATTTCTTTGTCTACCTGCTCCCTGTTTACAAAATGAAACCGCCGAATACACATGATGCTGCTTAAACATCTGGTGTAAAAGTTAAAAGATTTAGTGTGTTTACGAAAGGTCCGAATTTGAACATCATAGCAATTTTTTAGAAAGGACCATTATTATAAAGCCTTAGTTAGTATTTAGTATATGTGCCTATTTTCCTAGACAGTCCACAGAGTCTTAAACATTTCAGAAGAAATGTCCTGCTTTTCTCAATTTGTATATACACGGTGTCTAAGGTCACATAACTCGCGGGGTAATTGAGCTGAAAGATGTGCTCCAAAGAAACCATTCGAAAGAACTCAAACATCACCAAATGGGTTGTTTTAGGTTGTTGCTTTACCTCTGAGCGGCACTTTTTTTGCACACCATGGGCTAAATGGCCAGGTCGCATGGACCCCGAAGGCTCAGAGAAGGTTGGGGGAGGGGACCCACTGGAACAGCTGTTGGGAGACAGATGGTAGTCTCCCGTCAAGGCCATCCAGCGTGTTCTTTAACGTGCACAGGGTATGGCTCTCTCGCACACGGGGCCACGGCTTAACGTCCCATCCGAAGGACGGTGTCCTTTCCAAGCCCATCGGTGTCCCCTACTGACTGTGGGCAGTGCGGGGAATTTTGCGGAGATAAATCTCAACGCTGACCCAGCTGGGACTCGAACCTGGGAACTACAGATTACGAGCCTGGCGCGCTACCGACTGAGCCACACCCACCCCCCAACAAATGGGGCATTGATAAAACTTTGTGAAAACGAAGCATTAAGTGGTATAGTATCAGTTGCGTGTTTGTCCTAGAAACTTCGGAATTTTGTATGTGGTAGTCATTGCACATTCGCATCATTGGAAGTCGAATATAGCTTATATTGTTAAGAGCTGCTATTCCATAACATTTTGATTTTATCCATTCCATTTTACCACAGAGATGACGATCTGTGAGAAAAATGAATCAGAAAGAAAACGTTTAAACTTTACTCTGCAGCCAAACACTAAATATTCGGCCATAGAAGGCGAATCAGAATATTTTAGCATACTTTAGTACAAAGATGCCAAGTGCTAGTGATAGCTTCATTTGCCACAAAAGTGTACGACAATTTTAGGCAAATTGCAATGATTTTTATTCCTATAGCTCCCTCACAGTCAACTTTCATCACTGATATCCAAAATCACTAAATTTCAGTTTCTCAAATACTGCTGCAAATCATTCGCTAATCACCAATCATCACTAAACTAATTTCTTGTTTAACATTTCAGCTTCATATTATGGTATCAATATTATTGCTGCAAATTTTATTTTTGTGCATTACTTGCTTTAACTTCATGCCACCGTTGATCTGAACCATGTATCACAGATGAAAATTCGTCGATATTTTTCAAAAACAGAATATAGTTTGAAATTCTTCCGAAACTTCCCATACTGTAATTTTCAAATCCATAGTTCATCGTGAACCTTGTATACTTCGAAGGGCTCCGCGTGCCGACATAAGTTCACTATTGCTCCAGCGCCTCCTTCAGCACATTTCTCAGCCTGCAATGTTAGTGATCGGTGGCAGGAGTACAGTCGCTCAAAAAAGTATCCGAACACTACAGTTGATTACAAAGTTCAGAAAAATATTTGGCAATGATTTTTTTAGAAATTAGTGATCTGGCAACCTTCGAGTCACGTGATTACAGAATTCAGGAAAAAATATCTGGAGCGTGTGCAGCAACTGTAACGCTCCAGTTTGCTGTGAACGGTAACTGCACACGCTCAATATTTCCGTGAGTGAGCCCACACGATCCAGGTCTTTGTGAGCTCACACGATCCAATGTGCTGTGAACATTAACCGCAACCGCTCCAGTTTGCTGTGAACGGTAACTGCACACGCTCCATATTCATTGCATTATATATTCATACGCATTATATATATTAAAAAATATCCGAACACTATGGTTCATTACAGAATTCAGAAAAAAAACACTGGCAACGATTTTTTTAGAAATTAGTGATCTGGCAACCTTCGTGTCACGTGACACGAAGGTTGCCAGATCACTAATTTCTAAAAAAATCGTTGCCATATATTTTTTCTGAATTTTGTAATCAACCGTAATGTTCCGATACTTTTTTGAGCGACTGTACATTTCAACAGCCACAGAAGACTGCAATCGTCAAATCTATAGCATTTCGCAGGACTTTTATCTCTTCATCAAAGAAATTTCGTCTTATTTCTCTCTCCTTGGACATTCTGCAGCACAAGTCTTCTGTCTCCAAAAGAACAAGGTGAAATGCATTCGATGTCTTATGCTTTCCCCTTTTGCTTCGCACAAAATCATTATTTTCAGATCTATACCTGGCAGCCACCAGAGCCATTTTCATCAAAAGGGCAGATCTAGCTATAAAGGTCCAATCAACTCTGACGAAAATGGAATGATCGTTTTCAAAGACAAAAGATTTTGCCACTTCACAAATTTATCGTCATCTAACGGTGGACATTCAAACTAATGGAAGATTCAAAATCTGTGAAGAGTCATCTTATTTTTTACTTTTCCAAACTAGAAAGATTTTTTCATTTATCTTTTAAATAAAAGCGTTTCTTTTTCTCAAGCCCCTGTTGGGAGAGGGCAAGTCGCTTCTGCCTATATAAATTATTTAACCCCCACTTTCTGCCACTAAAATTTCAAATTTTTTGCATGAATATATTTTTTATAATATTCGTTTAAAGTTTGATGGTCTTTGTTAGCACGCTTGGCTATCGATACAAGGGACCCAGGTTCGAGCCCCAGATAAGGTATGACGTTTCTCTCTTGTATTTCTGTTGAGGTCTCGCCTTATTCACAGATCTCTTATATGGAATATTAAACTGGCAGGCTCGTGTCAGACTTCTGTGACAAGCAACTGCTTGAAGGGTAATTTATTATTATTTAAAGTATTGGAAGATTCGAAAAATGACAATGGTGATAGACTTGATAGTCAAAACTCAATCATGGATCATCAAAATATGTATTAAATAGATCGTTGAAAAATATAATTTTTTAACGTCCCTAATAAAAATAATAACGTAATATAATGTGTAGTCTGTAGAAATCAACATCTAAATAATGTCTATAGCACCAAGTGTAACTGTCGAAATGATGTTAGGATCGTATAGACTAGGAGTTCTCAATGTGGGGTACGCGGTAAAAGATTTTGGGGTACGCCGTAAGAGCTCAAAAGTCGATTACCCAGTAAAATGTTAATAATTTTATAAGATTTGTTAAATTGTTTATGTCGTTTTTTTGTGTTTATCGATATATGTAATTTATGAATACAAAATTTAATGTGTATATATCATCATCATCATCATCCTCAAGCAGCCATGGGCTACGGAGGTCCAACCAGACCGCGCAGTTTAATTCTCCAAGCATATCTGTCCTGAGCTACATCTGCTGTATCCGGCCACTGCACACCAATTCTAACAAGGTCCTATTTGACAGTGTCTGCCCACCGCATCCTAGGTCTCCCCCTCCTTCTGAGGCCTCTACGCACACTGTTCATAACCCTATTCGCCAATCTATAATTATCCATACGGGCAACATGGCCAAACCAACGGAGTCTCTCTCTGCACAATATGCTGCTTAAAGGAGGTTGCAGACTCCTTTGCCTAACCTCATCATTAGTTACAAGGTTAAACCACCTAATACCCAAGATACTGCGTAAGCATCTAGAATCAAAAGCATGTAGTTTCCTGTTATCTTGTTTACACAGCGTCCAAGTTTCACTACCATAACTAACCCTAGAAAGAACCAAACTATTATACAGTCTAATTTTAGTCTTTAGGTGTATACGCCTATTTCTCTACAATCTTCATAGATTCTTAAAAGTCCCGGCAGCAATCCCTATTCGTCTGTTAATCTCATGCCGCACATCACCATTATCAGTTACATAGCTCCCAAGATAATTAAACTGTGACACCTGCTCAAGACTGCAACCATTCAGATGAACTGAATCACAACCTGCCTGACCAATTTTCATCACTTTAGTTTTCTCTCTATTTATAACCAAACCTACTCTACTACCAGTCTCATCAACAGCTCGAATGAAAGAGTTCATCTCATCAACATCATTTGTCAAAAGGGCTAAATCATCAGCATAATCTAAATCAGAAATTTTCGTATCTCCAGCCCATTTAAGGCCAAAATCTTTCCCTCGAAGTGAATTTCGCATAACATAATCAACAACCAAACTAAAGAGAAAAGGAGACAAAATGCACCCTTGTCGAACACCAGACGTAATGTTAAACCAAATGCTACAAGACTTACCAACTCTCACACACGACTCAGTGTTATTATAGAGAGCTTTCATTATGTTAAGTAACTTGTCTGATATGTCATATGATTTCACAGTCAACCACAAATTATGACGATCAACAGAGTCGAAAGCCTTTTTGAAATCAACAAAGCTAGCAACCAAAGGTTTCTGAAACTCTAAACATTTCTCAAGAATCTGCCTAAGTGAAAATATCTGATCCACACATCCCCTACCACTTCTGAATCCACATTGCTCATCACGCAATTGCCTGTCAACCAGATTCTTAATTCTATTAAGCACAATCATGGAAAGAACTTTACCTGGAACAGACAGTAGGCTGATACCCCTATAGTTATCACAAGAACTGCGATCACCTTTTTGTGAAAATAGGGATAATAATAGCTCTGGTAAAATCTTTAGGAACCATGCCTTTATCATAAACGTTATTCAAAATTTCAGTCATCCAAGTGGTAACCAAAACATTCCCAGCTCTGAGCATTTCTGTAGTAATTTCATCTACCCCTGGGGATTTATGAAGTTTAAGTTTAGAAATAGCCAAAATAACTTCAGATTGTGTTATAGGGCCAACATTAAAGCTACCAATGCATCTATCATCATTACAAACAATGGGAGTAGAACTAACCACATTGTTTAGAACATCACTGAAATGCTCAGCCCACCTAGCCATGACAAAATCCTCACCTTCTATAACCTTACCTTGTTTATCCTGCAATCCTTGTATTCCTGTCCGTTTTCTACCACATAAAACATTAACTATCTGGTACAACTCTCTGCTGTTGTGCTGCCTAACTGCTTCCTCAGCTTTGTCAGCCAAGCCATCAGGCCAAAGATTCTTATCAGTAGCTAATTGATCCTTTACATGTTTATTAAGCTCTCTGTAATCCTTTCTATTAGGAATAGTTTTGATTAAGGACATTCCTGCAGTTCCTTATTTCTGAAATAAGCTCAAGTGCCTTATCACTTAAATAATTCTGTCTCCTCTGCTCCTTTTTTCCTAAAAGAGTACTGTTAGTTTCCAAAAACGCCTGTTTAAAATGGCCCCATTATTCCTCAACTTCAGTATTAAGCAAACCATGACTGTCATAATGACTAAGTAGCCTATTATGGTATGCTTTAGCTATAACTGGGTCTTTCAGAGCTTCAGTATTAAAGGTAAATTTTTTAACCCTAGCAATAAACTTTTTAAGTTTAAGGTGCAAGACACTTTTAACAAGGTCCCCTATAATCCCTGGTATTTCTAACAGAACTAGCCCATTTGCTGTTAATTAATATATAATTAATCATATTCCTATGCAGCCCATCAGGTGAAACCCATGTGTATTTATGTATGTTGCGGTGTTTGTAATATGTGTTAGTTATTCTGAAACCATTGAGTTTACTTACCTGTAGGAGACGTTGCCCATTGCCATTGCAGCTACCAATACCAAAACGGCCTATCACCCCTCCCCAAAGATCAGAGTCAGTACCAACTTTGGCATTGAAGTCACCAAGAACAAGGGTAATATCTCCTTTCTTGACAGAATTCAAAATATCCTGAAGTTGTCCGTAAAACCTATCCTTCTCATCCTCATCAGCATCCTCAGTGGTGGCATAACAGCAGATAATATTCAAGTCTTTAATGCTTGTCTGAAATTTTGCTGTAAGAAACCTTTCATTAATGCACTCATATCCTAGAAAAGCATCACTAGCATGTCTGCTGAGCAGCAGACCCACGCCTTGGTGATGCTTTCCATCCTCCCTCCCTGTAAAGAGAAATTTAAAGTTATTTTTAAGTATCTCACCTTTACCTGTCCATCTGGTCTCTTGCAAGCCTCGAATATCTAGGTTATAGCGCTGGAATTCCTGCATGAGAACATCAAGAGAATAATCTCTATGTAATGTCCTCACGTTCCACGTTCCTGCAGATAGAAAATGATTAGTAGGAATTTTAAAGAAATTAGGTTTATTGAGATTAGTAGGGCCAACAATATCAAACAGCCCCCTGATCGCAGGCATGGGGCAAAGACCTGTTCTTTCTCTGCTAAAGGCTGAAGTCACCGATGCTGGTAGGAACTTCAGGCACCACCTTTTCAAGTGGACTTTTTCAATAGCCATATGGCCTGCCTGAGACACATTACTCCAGTTTAGGCTTGACGATGCCCAACTAGCTAAGTAAGGTTCAGGTACCTGCGATGGCCTCTGATTAGGATTATCCACCAGCTGATATAAGGTATCCCATGCCTCTGTTCACTTAGTGCTGGCAACCCAGAAGCAAACAGAAAACACAGCGGCAGACTCTCCCTCACAACAGAGGCCCACCAGTGCAGCAAGTCCAGGATCAATAATGAAGCTCAAATCCATAAACTACTCCAGTCTAGTAGGTATAAATGGTCAGCACGAGGACCCTGTGAAGTTGACCATTCCTCAGCAGGGTTGAAAAAAAAGAAAAAAGTGGCCATAGATGACCAGATCGGTAGGCCATACTGAACTGGCAGCCCTCCCCTTCCATTCCCTTCCAAAAGAGAATATCTCTTTTGTAAGGTACTAACGGCCTGCACCACGAGAAGGCGGGGTCGGACATTAAGTGCTAGACCTGGCCGGTTCTGTGCATCATCACTAGGGATTGGTACACAGCTCTCCTTCCAGTTTACCTCTAGCTACCATTTTCAGGATTTACATATATATATGTGTGTTTTATTTTATTTCCATTGTTATACTATAACTATAGTATTATCTATCTATACAAGGGTATGCCAGTTACATACACATTTCCAGGGGGGGTACGTGAAGCATAAAAGATTGAGAACCACTGGTGTAGACTGTACCTGATAAAAATGGAGTTACGTCTTGTTCAGGGACGAATCTATATTTTCTCTACTATCAGACAGCAAACGTGTAATGATTCTGAGAAAAATGGGAACGCGCAAATGGCCTCATAATATCGTTGGGAGAACTGCATTTAGTGGTCGTCTGACTGTATCGGACAGATTTTCGTTGGGTGTATGTATCGACTTCAAGGTATTTGATAGAGGTTATTGTGAATGCCCTGGGGATGCGACCCTTGATCTCTATGTCAATCCACACGACAACAATATCCAGAAAATATCCATAAAATATCTAAGATGACAAATGGATATCCATTTATCATATATCATTAACATTACTAATAGTGCCGTCCCGTGGCCGAGTGGTTAGCGCGCTTGGCTTCTGATCTACGGGACCTGGGTTCGAGCCCCGGGTAAGGTATGGATGTTCGTGTTGTTTTTCTGCTGAGGTCCTGCCATCCTCTCAGACCTTCTACTCTGGCATATAAACTGACAGGCTCCTGTCAGACCTCTGTGGCAAGCAGCTGCTTGAGGGGGTATTTATTTATTTATTTTTTACTAATAGTCCAATTCATACAGAGAAAAGCCCGTCCATACAGAGAAAGACTTACCAATTTTTGGTTATTCGTTGGATATCTTCTTGAGGAAGAAGATATCCAACGAATGGAATGGCTATTATTCTCTCCGGATGCTGTGAAGAGACATATTGACTCTCTTCAACCTTTCCCCAAACCCTGAGAGATCTTAGGATTGCTTTTATTGCTCAGTAGACTTTGTTGTCCATTCATTCTCGGGATTGTCTCATCGACCACAGGAAGAGACGTTGTCAGTTCGCATTTGTGCTAAAGGGGGCCACATAATCTATTAAGTGTACATTTGGCATTGAAAACCATCTCCTTTTCCCCTCACTTTTTGTTTATTTAGAGTATATTTGGTTGGTATTATTGGTTTCTTTAGCGTATATTTAAAGTATATGTAAATCATTGGACCCAAATTTTCACGACTTATCATAACGTTACCTTTTTATCTTCCTCTGAAGTTCAGTTGAGAGATAACTAGATGTGTGAACGTTTGTTGAACAATGTACAATGTACAACAACCCCGGAGAGTGCGGATTCGTTATATCGCGATCTTTTTTTTTGTCTCGGCAGTTGTCTGGCTTTGAAGCATGCGAGGAAAAGTCAAAATGAATGGTAGCACGTGCGTGCTAAATTTCTTTCTCGCTCAATCACATCTTACACATGTACATAACGTAAAGTTACGAGCGTGGGAGAGACAAAAGAACGCCATACGCCGGTGCCTGGTACGGTTGAGCCAGTGCATCATTTGGGTCTATCCTTCAGTGGAATCTTAGCTGCAGTGTCAAACGCACGCTAATTAAATTGATTACATATTTTTTTATCCCTTCGTAATTTTAAAATGTCAAAAAGACAATGTGAAAAATCGGTTAAGAAAATTCGCAATGTAATGACTTTAGAAAAGAAACAAAAAATTATGGAAAGGATAGAAAGTGGTGGTAAATTTACAGTTGTAGGAAGGGATTTCAAATTCCCCGAGTCTACAGTGCGATCAATTGTGCAACAAAAAGACAAAATTAAAAAGGCTGGCGAAAGTGTTACTCCAATTACAGCGACGAAAGTTTCATGAACCAGAAGTTTTTTGATGACAGAAATGGAAAATTTATTAAGCAAATGGATAGAGGACCTAAATCACTTAGTCTTTCGGATCATTTAAAATCTCAAAATGGAGGAGGAGAAGTTTTTAAAGCAAGCAAAGGTTGGTTTGATCGGTTTAGAAAACGATCAAACTTGCATAGCCTTAAAATGCTTGTCGAATCGGCTAGTGCAGACGTAGAATCAGCTGAAAAATATCCAGTGGAGTTCCGTGAAATTGTGTAAAGGGAAATTATCCACCAAATTTAATTTGTAATGTAGATGACACGGGACTGACGAATGCCAACACGTACGTTTGTTTCCATAGAGGAGAAGACTGCTTCTGGATTTAAATCAGCCAAGGATCGTCTAACTCTTCTTCTCGGCGGAAATGAATCAGGAGAATTAAAATTGAAACCATTGTTGATTTATCAATCAGAAACTCCTCGTGCCATGAAAGGTTATTCTAAAAACAATTTACCGGTTTTTTGGCGAAGTAACCCTAAGGCTTGGATGACACAAAATTTATTTATGGACTGGTTTAAAACTTGTTTCTGCCCAGCAATAAAAAAATATTGCGAGGATATTGGAGTTGAACCTCGAGCTCTTTTGGTGTTGGACAATGCGACGGGACGTCCTGTGGAACTTGAGACTCTGTGCACTGATTTTCCCGTTGAAGTGGTATTCTTACCTACGAATACCACTTCCATCTTACAGCCTATGGATCAAGGCGCAATAGCAGCATTCAAAGCCTATTATTTAAGAAAAACGATGCGCCAACTCATTGAAGAAACTGATGGAGGTGGTAGAGATGCCATGCGGGTTTGGTGGAAACAATTTAATATTATGAAAGCTATCAGAAACATCGACGAAGCGTGGAATGAAGTCACCCAGTCGTGTATGAAGGGTGTTTGGAAAAGGTTGCTCAGAGAAATTGTTGAAGATCACTTCAATTATGAAAATGATATTCAAAATGTCATCGAAGAGATTACTCTTATAGCCACTTCCGGAGGCATCGAAGGTGTTGATGTAGATGATATTCAGACTTTGTTAAAATAACACGGTGAACCCTTAACTAATGAAGAGCTGCAGGAAATGGACTGCCATACTATGTCCCAAGAAAATGACGTCTCGGAACCTGTTCCCGTGCGAAAGTTAAGTGTCAAAATCATTGAAAAGGCCCTTTCTCTTCGCAAATCAATGCATGGAGTTCTTGGAAGAAAACGACGAAGATTACGAGCGAGTGAATGCTGTAAAGCGTGGTTGTAACGGATTATTTGACAGTTATCGGCGAATTTTGCATAATAAACGATCAGAGGCCAAACAAGGGAATTTAGATTACTTTTTGCAAAGCGGAACAAAATGAATGAATTGTGTTATGTATGACATTTTTTTGTTATTAATAATATTTATTTTATTAATAAAGTGTTTTCTCGAATTTTAAAATGATTTTTTTTTTAAATCCCCCGTTGATCGCGAAATTTCGCTTATTGCGATCATGTCCAGAACGTATCCTTCGCGATGAACGGTGGGGGGGGGGGGTTTACCTGTATCTGATTATTACCTATCCAGCGGAAAAAGAACTTTTCATTTATCACTAAAAACAAAAAGTTATATATATATAGACGGACAGACGACAAAGAGAAAACCTTAGTTCTTTTAAGGAGCTAAAACGCCGCGCAAATGGCGAAAATATCAAGTCATTCTGACACTTTCCTGGTGCGTTTCTTGTTAGTTGTTTTGATGCAATCAAATTCGGTTGATTATTCAAGATGCATTTTGCGATTTTTTGTGTTTGTCATTAAGAACAAAACTGAAAAAAAATTGCAATGAATGCAAAGACCAAATTTCAGTCACTGATCGACATAATCAATCATAATTTGTTATTAACATTACTAATAGTCCAATTCGAAATATACCGCAACAACAGATAGCAAAACTCAATGATGATAGAGAGCAAGGTTGGGTTGTTTTACCTCTGAGCGGCACTTTTTTGCACACCATGGGCTAAATGGCCAGGTCACATGGACCCCGAAGGCTCAGAGAAGGTTGGGGGGAGGGGACCCACTGGAACAGCTGTTGGGAGACAGATGGTAGCCTTCCGTCAAGGCCATCCAGCGTGTTCTTTAACGTGCACAGGTATGGGCTCTCCCGCACACGTGGCCACGGCTTAACGTCCCACGTTAACGGGGGACGGCGGCCTTTCCAAGCCCATCAGTGTCCCCTACTGACCGTGGGCAGGGTATTTTGCGGAGATAAATCTCAACGCTGACCCAGCTGGGACTCGAACCTGGGAACTACAGATTACGAGGCTGGCGCGCTACCGACTGAGCCACCCCCGTCTCAATAGAGAGCAAAGAAATGATAATTGGAAGGATTGTTTCTTCCAAAGATGGCTTCAGCTTTTAATTTTCCGCTAATTCATTTTCACTCTTACTACGATGGGATTTTAAATACCTGCCCTAAGATGATATTTTGCTGTTAATTCCTAACCTAGGGTTATGGTTAATGCAGAGTATTTCAAAAATGGGAAATGTTAACTTTATTCACAAATCCTGAGTTTTAAAATCTGTTTATTCCAATACATATATCTACCAAATTCATTATATCATGTAAATATTTATATTTTAAAAGAGAAATTTGATTTTAAAATGACAGAGCTTTCATTGAATATTATAAAATAAAATATAAAAATGTTTCACGTAATGCTGCTTTCTGTATACAGTGCAGAATAATCCTAAATTATGTTTACTCAAATTATTTCGGTATTCCATTTTTGGTCCAAATTTTAATTTCTCAAAAGGATATAACTAAATAATGAGTCCGCAAATCCCAAAAATAATCGATGAAATCCATATTTTTGACACTTAAAATCTATATAAAATATCGGAAGTAAAACAGTATGATAATTTATGTTAAATAGCTTTATAGTGTTATTGTCTGAACGGTGAACGTTCTTGGATGAGAAGTAAACGGATCTGGGTTCGAATCCGGTACAAGGAATAAACATTTTCTTTCTGATAAAATCTCTTTTCGACTATAGTGTAAGTTTTATGACAACGTTTGTGAGACCTCCGTAACAAAGAGGCCTGAAAAGTAATTTATTTTTGTATATCGTGTCTGTGAAGAAATCAGTTGGGTTGGGTTGGGTTGTTTTACCTCTGAGCGGCACTTTTTTGCCCACCATGGGCTAAATGGCCAGGTCACATGGACTCCGAAGGCTCAGAGAAGGTTGGGGGAGGGGACCCACTGGAACAGCTGTTGGGAAACAGATGGTAGCCTCCCGTCAAGGCCATTCAGCGTGTTCTTTAACGTGCACATGGTATGGCTCTCCCGCATACGGGACCACGGCTTAACGTCCCATCCGACGGACGGCGGCCTTTCCAAGCCCATCGGTGTCCCCTACTGACCGTAGGCAGGGCGGGGAGTTTTGCGGGAAGAAATCAGATTACTACCAAACGTCTAAAGTTACCCAGATGACGTCCACGAAGAAAAATCTATTTAGTTTTGTTTCTTTACATCTAAATATTTTTTAGGAATGGGCAGATGCTCCTTTTCTTTACAAATACACACGCCTAAGGGAAGAGAGTTGGCTGTTCCGTGGTGCGCCAGGCTCGTTATCTGTAGTACTCAGGTTCGAGTCCCACCTGGGCCAACGTTGAGATTTATCTCCATACAATTCTCCGGCCTGCCCTCAGTCAGTAGAGGATCCCGATGGGCTTAGAAATGCAGTAATTCATCTGAAAGGACGTAAAGTCATGTTACCGCGTTCAAGGGAGCCGTACCATATGCACTTTAAAGAACATGCTGAATGGCTTTGACGGGAGGATACCATATGTATCCTAACAGCTGTGTAGTTGGGGTCCTTGTGACCTGGCCATTTAGCCCATTGTGTGCAAACAAAGTGCCTCTCAGAAATAAAACATCCCAACCCAAAAGAACACTCGTCCATAACTCTAAATGACAATATTTCTACACAAGAGGCTACATGAATACATCACAAGAATCCCCAAGACTCGGGAGAGAGTAGGGAAAACAGCTCACTGACCATTTCTTAAGAACAGGTGGGATATTTCCATCTGTCGCATCCAAATATTTCCTAATATATTAAAAAGATTTTTCTGCAACATGTAGGACCAAGGCTAAATGTCCCTTCGCAGAGACATTATTTAACGATGCCTACTGATGTCTCCTTTCTTGCTCGGATATGATGAGAAGTACAAAGAGAAAAATATATCACCATGGGAATAGTTTGAATTCAAAACTAGCGGAAAATTGATTGTCAGTCTGTCAAGCTGCTGACAGTGTCACTTGGTGACCACCAAACACAAATAACAAAGAGGAAAAAAAGAGCATGACAAATAATTCGTCTTCTCTAAAAGGAGAAAAAAATCATCTATTTAGGTTAATGTGAGCGATATCCGCATTAAATATTCCTCTATGCAAAGCAAACGTTCTATTTGATTCGAAAATTATTCTGCAATATTATTTAGATCAGTATGATAATAATAATGCAATAATACAATGTGATAATAATTTTTTTGTCAGGGAACAAACGTTGGGTCAGTCGAAGCCCACGCGGCTCTTAATCTGATCCCCCCAGTTTCGAATCCCAACTGGAATAGCACTGCCTCACCCTGCTCTAGGTGAGAAAGAGGACACCGATGGAATTGGGAAGGCCGCCTTCTGTTTGATGGGACGTAAAGCCATGGCTGCGTTGGCAGGAGAGCCGTATCCTGTGCACATTAAGGATCACGTTGGATAGCCTTGACGGGAGGATTTCATCTGTCTCCTAACAGTTGTCCAGTTACCCTCCCTAAACCTTAAGGTTTCTTAGGGCCCCTGGCCATTTAACACATTGAGTGCAAAATAATTCAGCTCAGAGTTAAAGCAACTCAACCTATATATAACAAATCAACAACCAGAATTAAGCCGTTTTTATATTAAAAAATCTAGAACACTACCAACATAAAGAGATCCCTTTTTCATGGTGAAATTTTATAACAAGATAACACTGGGCTCAGAAACATAAGTTGCAAAATGCGGTGCGACTGTTTAAGTATGAATAAAATGCTGGAACAGATGGTTTTAATGCTTCAAAGAATTGCATATTTAATGAGAAGCTGCGGCGACAGAACACTAGCCATGTTCACATTACTCCGTTGTAGAATTAATTGCCATGGTACGTAGGTGCGCAAATTGCAACTGAAGCAAGAAGTTTAATTTCTTACTCTTAATTTATTCTGTTATGCAGCCTGGATGCTCTTCCTTTATGTAGGTGGAAAGAAAGAACAAGTAAGTCTTTGTTTTTTGCTTATCCTTGAAGCAGAAGTCATTTTAGGAGGAGAGCGAGAAAATAATTTGACCGTAAAAGTCTCTGCTGCAAGAAGCGAACAATCCGCTTCTTTGGTTTCAACTTCCTTTGCCATGGCTGAGTCAACGAAGGTCACACTGATGAGAGTGAAAAAAAATGACTGAGGGAGGTATGATGGTATTGGTACCGTAACGAAAAATGCAGAAGTGAAAATTGACAAATTAAACCATGGTTTTGGGATAAAGAAATTCTGAAACGAAGTAACAAAAATCCAAACGTTATCATATTAAATTTAAGTATTTTATCGATTAGCGCCATCCGGTCCCATAACTGAAAATATTTTCGATTATATTCCAAAATTTATATTTCGGTCGCATAACCAGTCGGATAACCATTTCGGTCGCATAACCAGAAATATTTTTGGGAAGAAGGGGGGAAGAAAATGGAAAAGAAAACGTCATCCACGACATGAGAAGCCTATTCAATTAGCCACCACACGGCTCCCCACCTTGGTATAGTGGCATCATATATGGCAACTGGACACCTCTGCTTCATGTTTCTAGCGCTCCAAGTCAAAACAAGACATCGTTAATCCTGTGGCATGACCGTTTCTTGCCACCAAGCCTGGACTGATTCTGTAGCAGGACAACGCCACCCCAGACATTGCCTGTTCAAAGATGGGGGGTGTGGGCATTCTCCCTTGGCCGCCATATTTGACACCCGTTGAGCATGTGTGGGACCTTATGAGTCGCCGCTTTCACCAACTCCATTCCTCGGCGAACCTGGTACAGTTACATGCCCAATTAGATGCTGTTTGGAACTCAGGACACCATTAACTATCTGACTGATTTAATGCCTAGACGTCTACAGACTTGTATAAACCTTCCGAGGTGGGCCTACTATGTACTGATGAATCTGCAATAAATGCACGTTCTCACGTTCCTCTTTTTGATCATTTGCAGATCTTCCCTCATAGTTTCTGTCTTGTCAGTTTCGGGGATATGCCTAACTTCCTTCGCAGTGTTTCGATTTCCACTTCGAGCAGTGTATATCTTACGAATGCGCGGGCTTGCAGTTGCGAGTTATGTGCCAATGGCAGCTTATAGGAGAACCGTCCGGGATCGGTCTTAGTGTTACATCTCAAATTAAAACTTGTGACGTCTCCAATGTCATGGACTAACTCAAAGAACGACTCCAAATAAGATGGATGAAAAATGTGGTCTATGTTTATGAGTTATATATCAAAAGAAAGTTTCTGAAGCTAGATGTTTTTATTGACAAAGAAAAATATAAATAAATTAAAATTTAAAAAAATGTATCTTTCCATATGCGCTCAAAAAAGTCGAAATGAACCTAAAGCATATCGACGGTGCAATCAGTCACTGAATTCGTATTCACTTCAAAGGAAGACACTGTACCGATTGACCTACTCAACAAGATTGGCGGCTCCATATCTTTCTTTGAAGTGGGTTGTTGGGTTGTTTTACCTCTGAGCGTCACTTCTTTGCACACCATGGGCTAAATGGCCAGGTCATATGGATCCCGAAGGCTCAGAGAAGGTTGGGGGAGGGGATCCACTGGAACAGCTGTTGGGAGACAGATGGTAGCCTCCCGTCAAGGCCATCCAGCGTGTTCTTTAACGTGCACAGGGTATGGCTCTCCCGCACACGGGGCCACGGCTTAACGTCCCATCCGACGGACGGCGGCCTTTCCAAGCCCATCGGTGTCCCCTACTGACCGTGGGCAGGGCGGGGAATTTTGCGGAGATAAATCTCAAAGCTGACCCAGCTGGGACTCGAACCTGGGAACTACAGATTACGAGCCTGGCGCGTTACCCACTGAGCCACCGCCGCCCAAACGTAAGAGAAATATAACTAGAAGCTTTATTGGAATTCGAATCTCAGGTAGTCAAAAACCTGGATAATTGCCAAATGTTTTGTTTCTTAAAAGTAAATTGATAATTTTACAACATCCAGGAGTTTTCTTTTGCTATTTCCAGATTAATTGACTGATATTAGATTTAAGGGTCAAGATAATTCGAATCATATTTTACTGCTGCTCAGAAGTGTTTTCTTAATCATTGCTGCGTTTCTGGTATTTTTTGTTCTACGTTTCAAATTACATTTTCCTGAAATAAAAAAAGTTTCTGAGGTTCTGATTATTTCTCTGATCTTTGAATTGATTGAAAAAAACCTCATTTCGCAAGATTTGAAAAAAAGAGGGAAATTTCTGTCCATGATGACACAATGCTAACAATTATTGATTCCCAGAAAAATAATTAATTTAACCACAATGATTTGTTTTATGGAAGTTCCACTTCCCTGCTCCTCTTAATACAATGGTACTTCAAAACAATGGTACTTCAAAACTGTTTGGAGGAAAAAACATTCACCCAATGGGGGATGAAATCGCTTAGTAATTATGAGCAAACTAAACAGTGAGCAGAAAAGTGTTTTTTTCTTATTAAGACTTCATTTTGAAGAGCTTCCTCTTCCTCTGGGATAAGGAGCAAATTATGGAACTAACTTAAAACGTTAAATCTAGAAAGGATAAAACACAACATATTTCAGTAAGTGTTGCTGATATCTTCAACACTTCAGGGTGAAATCGACGATAAAACTGTTTAAGCAAATAACACAAATAAATTTATTAGGTTTTTGCATTTAATTCAAAGTTGGATTTTAATGAAAAAACTATTGTACGTAGAGCGTTCAGATATAAACGAGAATTTAGTAACCGTTAGAAAATAAGTCATCTTGTGTGCATTCATTGGCAAGTAAAGACATGCTCAAACTTGCGAACAGCACTAGTCGTGTCATCAGATCACACTCATTTTTAATCAAGATGTCCGACCAAGAAGGGGCGGGGGTGGCTCAGTCGGTATCGCGCCAGGCTCGTAATCTGTAGTTCCCAGGTTCGAGTCCCAGCTGGGTCAGCGTTGAGATTTATCTCCGCAAAAATTCCCCGCCCTGCTCACGGTCAGTAGGGGACACCGATGGGCATGGAAAGCCCGCCGTCCGTCGGATGGGACGTTAAGCCGTGGCCCCGTGTGCGGGAGAGCCATACACTGTGCACGTTAAAGAACACGCTGGATGGCCTTGACGGGAGGCTACCATCTGTCTCCCAACAGCTGTTCCAGTGGGTCCCCTCCCCCAACCTTCTCTGAGCCTTCGGGGTCCATGTGACCTGGCTATTTAGCCCATGGTGTGCAAAAAAGTGCCGCTCAGAGGTAAAACAACCCAACCCAATCCTCCCTTCCAAACTTTTTTATGTTTTTGAGGATGCTAAATCCGAATCTGACAGCCGATTTGTTCTATCACCTACAATTTCCTAGAGATATGGGTTTAATTAAAAAAAAACTATTTTACTCAGAGAAAATAAATATATTTTACCAAACATTTATATATATAACCCAAATCCGACTAAGAAATATTCAGTAGTGTTTGTTGTCATAAACAAGGGTGTACAGTTGGGCAACGCTGCTGATTATCAGTAATTCTGAGAAATCAGAGAATCGTTCAAAGAAGGACTAGATCAACGCTCGTCACACCACCGCCCCTTTAACGATGTAGCCTCTATGGCAACTGAAATGGAATATACTGCGCTATCCACCGTATAGTCCCGACTTAGCTCTATCCGATTTCCATTTGTTTGGAGCGCTAAAGGAAGTTTTAGGGGGCACGACATTCCCAGACAATGATATGGTCATTGCAGCTGTGCAAAGTTCGATTGACAAAATAACCAAAAACCTTCTTTGAAATTGAATTTAGAAAGCTTCCTTAGCGTCGGAACAAGTGCATTGCAGTTAAGGGGAACTACGTTGAAAAGGAGTACGTATGATTTTTTTTTTTTCTGTTTTGTTGTGAATAATATTTTTAAAATCAAATTTTCGTTTAAATTTCAATTTCCCTCGTAGTTTACCTTTGCTTTGATTTTATTTTTCCAGCTCATAACACACAGAAAAAAGATCATTTTTAATTTCGAATATATTCATCAAAGTGAAATATGCGATTGGTTTACAAATTAACCTGTAATTAGAAAATGCATCGCGCAAAAAATGTGAAACGATATTTGTAAAAGTCTGATTGAACAATTGGGCGACAAACCTTTTTATGTAAGTGTGTCATTGGACATTTATTAAACAGCTAATTAATTTTTTTCGAATAATAGAAAAGAAAGTTCTTTAACTATTTTAGTTCACGATGTTCTAAATGATTCCCGCTAGGGCCTAGAGCAAAATTTTCACATAAATAAACGAGACGTTTCCGCTTCTTAAACCACCCTGTTGAGTAATCTTTATGTAAAGATTTCACACAAAAATGATTCAACGTGTAAAGATTTTACGTCGGCCTCATTTGCCATCGTTTCGATATTCTGATTAGTGGAAGAAACAGACATCAGGTATTCCATCAAAACACGTCAAATCTGGATTACGAAAATATTATGCAGTACTTGAAGGGCGTGAAAAAGTAATGTCTTATGCACTGAAATCAGAACGTTAGTTGGCTCTGAATCAGATTCGTAATCTGTCTTTCGCAACTTCTAATCCCGCCTGATTCTGCTTTGAAGTGCGCTCCCGCTATCTCCCGCTCTGCTCTGGGTGAGAAAAGGTATCCGTTGTACGATACTTTAAGCTGTGGATACGTGTACGGGAAGATCCATATACTGTGTACGCTAAAAAACAAGCTGGATGGTCTCTAAGGGAAGCTCCTATAAATATTTTGGAGCTTTGTGATCTGGACACTTAGCCAATTATAGGCACAAAGATTGGTTTGTTTATTCAGAGGGAAAAACAAACCAAGCCACGAAAGCACTTTTCACAGCGGAAATTCGATGAATCTCCCACAGGAGTACCACAAATGGGCTAGATTTCATTTTGATGGTTTGACACTCGCTTTGCAAAATATCACAACTTTTCTCCGATAACATATTTCAAAGTTGATGCCTAGTCCAGTCATCAATCATCATTATGGAATTAAAGAAGCAGGCCTCCCCAGCATATGGCTCGCGAGATAATTTTCGAGACCAGTGGAACATTTTTCGTTCTTGGTGTAAAACAACTCCATCAATCATTTCTGCATCTTAAAATTTAAATTAAAAAACATATTTCAAACGGTTGAAAAGAGGAAATTTTCGTGTTTTCGTCTGTCGAGTTTGGTTATAACTTTGAAATGTTGATTTACGTTTAGAGCATTAATCTGGAAAATCGCAGATTAATTCACAGACGATCTCACACCATTAGGAAGGACGCAGTTTAAAAATAAACAGAACGCGATTGCGCATTTGCATCATTTTCTATGCTTCGCTCTTTCATAGACCTAATCGGAAAAAAAGGTGTTTCGCTTTTGTTATAATGTCCCTTTTGGATTAGTTTCATATTAGCATGCTTGCACTAATATCTTATCCTACGTAGATAAATATCAATGAGCAAAACAAACTATTACAACTAAAAAACGTGTTTTTTTTCTTCCTGCCTACTTAGACACAATACTTGAATTATTTAAAACTTTAGAATTTCTCGCAACTCTTAAACGAGTCTCAAGCGCAAAATTACACGTATTGCAGGTAAGATAAGAAAATAAAAGAATAAACAAAAGTATTTTAAATTTTAATTATGTGAAATGATGACTTAAAAATGTTATACGGGGTACGGGGTAAATATGTTACCCAAGGTACGGGATCTGTACCTTGGGTAATATATGATGTAGAAACAAAACCCCCGATACCTTAACCTCCCCTTTCGCTTGTTACTTTGAGTGTCAACTCGGATAAATCGTTTTTTATTTATATTTGTTTTGGGGGGTTGATATTTTTGCCTTACCCCTAGTTCAAAAGTCCCATTTCCAGCACTGCTTCTGGTGCCTACATAGTCAGACAGGTCTGCCTCTGAAAATAAAAAATCATAAGTCAATCAATCAATCAATTTTATTTCATCATGATATACAATTTATAACAAAGGAAAATATGATTGAATCCAAAAACCACATGGTTTGTCTGGGCCACTAAAAGAAATTAATACAAAAGTCAATAACGATTTACTCACTCAGAAATATGTATCAGCTTAATAGAGAAAAAAGATATCGAAAAACATCAAATGACCTAAAACGTATGAATATCTTGTTCCTTTTCGTTGCATCAGGTTTTCTGTATCTCACAATATATAAATAAAAAAATAAATACCCTCTCAAGCAGCTGCTTGCCACAGAGGTCTGACAGGAGCCTGTCAGTTTATATGCCATCGTAGAAGGTCTGAGAGGATACTGCAAAGCAAATTGCTTTCCACATTTTATAAACTTATAAATACGAGACAAAAAGATCCGCCTCCCCAAGTGACAGCCATATGCCGTTGATGGTTTATGAGCCGACGGATGATCCATTGCTAAGGTACACGCGGTCTGCAGGAAAACCTCCGGTGACAAAGGTAATGGCATTTCCGCTACGTTACCAGAGAAACGAATCGCTGATTGGATGCACGTTTCTTTTCTCTGGCAAACACGAGCCCGCAGAGAAAAAACAATATATGCCAGGAACAGAGCTGCCTCGTGTCACGTAGGATCCGATCTCCATTAATATCCGCTTCTTTTTTCCCATTCTCTTCAAGAACTTTACGTCACAGATATCTCATTACGTACGCTTTAGGAATTCCTCTCGCAAAAATCACCCTACAAAGGTCTTCGTCGAAAATTCCTCGAGTTCGCATTTTCATTCCGATTCCCCCTTCCTTTCGGAAGACCAGTAATTGTAATTTTACTTTTATAATTGCACTTACAATTTTGCAATGTAACGTAAAAATATTGTTCTAAAATTTTAAATTTTATTTTTGCATCCGGTTACCCTTCGCCAAGAAATTATTAATTCTCTTCTAGAAGAGTGTTAATTTTATCCCTGCAAAGCAACTCGGAAGCAAGGCAAAAATCTCACACCAACCAAAGATATTGAAAAATATGCATTAAATAAAAACATAATTTTTCCGATTCAAAGCCGCCTTTTTTACCCTTTATCCACTATGCCTGAAATTTGCCGCCAAAGAAAACTTTTTTTTAATACGTGTACTAAGTCCAAAGTCTTAAGACGAAATTCTTGCTGCTAAACAAAGTTTTCCTCCAAGTTTTGAAATTCGAAAGATGTTATGATTTTCAAAAGGGGGAGAGGGGAAGGAACGTGGAAATGATTAAACTGATGTAATATACCAATGTATTGAACAATATTTAAATAGTTGGTAAGGAGGGAGAATTAGAGATAATTCAGGGATGGTGAGTGAAAAGTTTGCAACCTTTTCACACCCTTTGCCAGTCGGAACTTGATTTTGATTTAATATATTTTCACCAATGTTATATTACTTTTGAATTTAACCCTTTTTATCAATTTTAAATTTCTTTTGAATTTACCCCCTTTTCACCAATTTTAAATTACTTTTGAATTGAACCTTTTTGAATACACTAGAGGAAAAAAATTGCAACACCTGGAAGAATTAAAGCCATTTTATTGAAACGCAGTCAGCTGTTAGCATACACTGAGATGTGCGATTGATTACATTATCCAAAAAAATATGGAAAAATTACCACTTTACTTACCCACTAAAGTGGTATAATTAGTATGATGTTGAACCGCTCCGTGCAGCAATGCATTCATGAATACGCTGTCGTACAGCTGTATGTCCTCCTGAGGGATAGAACGCCAAACAGTGCGAAATCGCTGTTTCATTTCAGCGACAGTGGTTGGAGCACCTCTTAGGTTTTGTCCGCCCATCATGTCCTAGACGTCTTCAATAAGTTGAAGGTCTGGCGAATGTGCTGGCCATGGTAGTACCTAAACCTTTTGCTCGTGTAGATACTGCAGATTAATGCGGGCTGTGTGGGGACGGGAGTTGTCTTGCTGGTAAAAGGTTCCGTGCTGCTGAACAAATGGGACAGCCACAGGCTGCAAAATGTTGGTAACATATCGTTGGGCAGTTATAGAGATCACCTTTTAATGACCAATTCTGAGAGAGATTCCGACTAATGGCACCCCACACCAAGACACCAGGTGCTGGAGCTGTGTGACGATGCCGCACGCACTGGATGGAGTTCCTTTCCCCTGGATGACGGCGAACACGTTTCCTATTGTCATGCTGACCAAGACAAAAGCGATATACGTCACTGAACACCATGGTACTCCATTCTTGTTCGTTCCAGTTCTGTCTGAGGCGACACCACTGAAGACGTGCTTGCATGTGGGCAGATGTGAGGGGCAAACGCAGTGCCGGATGATAGGATCGCAATGAAAACTGCAAAAGCCTGTTGTTTACCTTCCGTCTGGTAGATGTTCGATGTGTTACCTGTTGTCAGTCCCTTTGCATTTGCTTTTTAGTCACGAATCTGCCACGCAATGCCATGCGTCTCAAATGGCGGTTCTGTCATATGTCGTCTTCCTGATTCTTGTCAGCTTGTGCTGGATCTTTCTTCCTGATCTTGTCGGTGTGCTGGATCCTTCTTGAACCCACCGGCGCCATATGTGTACGATGGTGCTAGAATTGCGGCCAATAAAGTTGGCTACATACGAAAAACCAGCTTCTCTAAGGCCGATGATTCTTGCATGCTCAAAGTCTGTTAACTGTTGGCGCGGCCGTCGACGTCTGCGTAAGTATATCTTAGAACAATTAGGGCTTTGAACGATTTCCACAACGTTTTGTCAACCAGTGAGCTTTGGTTGCCTTTATCTCTGTTTGACTGCTCCGAACCTGTGATGTCAGCTCTCGCCTATCCAATCGTTTCGATCGTCCTGCAAACCTAATCATTTCCATTCATTTGCATATACTACCACCTCCGTAAATTTCGTCGCATTTTCATAACTTCTTCAAATGTTGCATTTTTAATTTCCGGCAGTGTAAATTGTATTTTCGATTTTAACCACTTTTGATCTTTTCGTGCCGTTTCCAACGAATATAAGCTACAATTTCCTATAAAATGCTGGAATAAAACGTTCTAAATGTTTTCTTGTGTAACGTATGCAAACTACACTACAGGAAATAAAAAATGCAACAGTTGCAAGAAGTTATGCAAATGTGACGAAATTTAGGGAGACGACAGTATATGGAAATGATTAGGTTTGCAGGACGATCGAAACGATTGAACAGGCGCAAGCTGACGTCACAGTGCGGAGCAGTCGAACAAAGATAAAGGCAACCAAAATTCCCTGGTTGAAAATTGGTTGTGGAAATTCCTTGTGGAAATTGTTCTAACCTGCTAAAGATGTCCTTCCGCAGATGTCGACAGCCCGTTCCAACAGTTAACAGACTTTGAGCGTGGAAGAATCATCGGTCTTAGAGAAGCTGGTTTGTCGTGCAGAGATGTGACCATCTTGTTGACCATAATCCCAGCACCATCGTATCCAGTGGGTTCAAGAAGGATCCAGCACACGCCGACAGGAATCAGGAAGACAACATATGACCACGAGCTACAGGACCGCCATTTGCGACGCATGGCATTGCGTGAAAGATTCGTAACTACAACGCAACTGCAAAGGGACTGGCAACAGGTAACATATCGAACACCTACCAGGCGGAAGGTAAACAACAGGCTTTTACAGTTTTCACTGCGAGCCTATCGTCCGGCATCGTCCACATGCAAGCCTTCACTCTTGTTCGTTTCAGTTCGCCTCAGACAGAACTGAAACGAACAAGAGTAGAGTGCCGTGGTATTTAGCGACGAATCTCGTTTTTGTCTTGGTCAGCACTACGGTACACAACCCGTACTCCGTCATCCACGAGAAAGGATCGCCACTCAGTACGTACGACATCGTCACACAGCTCCAGCACCTGGTGGCTTGGTGTGAGGTGCCATTAGTTGGACATTTCGGTCAGAGATGATATCTGACCGAGATCAGACGATATGTTACCAACATTTTGCAGCCTGTGGCTGTCCATTTGTTCAGCAGCATGGAATCTTTTACAGCAAGACAACGCCCGTCCCCACACAGCCCGCATTAGTCTTCAGTATCTACACCAACAAAACGTTCAGGTACTACCAAGGCCAGCACGCTCGCCGGACGTTTCACTTATTGAAGACGTCTAGGACATGATGGGTCGACAACACCCAAGAGATGCGCCAACCACTGTCGCTGAAATGAAACAGCGACTGAATGAAACAACTACTTGGCGTTCTATCCCTCAGGGGGACATTATAGAGCTGTAAGATAGCCTTCATGAATGCATTGCTGCGCAGGGCCGGTCAGCATCATACCAATTATACCATTTTACAGGGTAGGTAAAGTGGTAATTTTCCATATTGTTTTTGATAATGTATGGCCGAGTGGTTAGCACGCTTGGACCTTGTTGGACCTGGGTTCGAGCCTCCGGGTAAGTCATGGTTGTGTGTGTTGTTTTTCTGATGAGGTCCTCCATCTTCACAGACCTTCTATGGCATATAAACTGACAGGCTCCTGTCAGACCACTGTGGCAAGCAGCTGCTTGAGGGGGTACTTACTTACTTACTTAATCAATCACACATCTCAGTGTATGTTAACAGCTTCCTGCGTTTCAATAAAATGGCATCAATCCTATTAGGTGTTGAATTTTTTTTCCTGTAGTGTAAATATTTTTATTGTTAGCAAAGGTTTCCTGAAATTTCCATTAGCTTAAATATTAAAAGCAGAAACAGCCAACAGCTAAACGCAATTATTTAAATATATCAGTGTGTTAAATGTCTGCTTATTCGCTTGATAACTAAAGAGTTAATTAAATTTTTAATTAAGAATACGTTGAGAAGATTTTTCACAGCTCTGCCAACAATTAAACAAAAGAAGCAGATGCATTGCCGCGAAATTAATTCTTGAATGGTGAAAATGGAAAAAAATGTTTTCATTTCGAAAACTTATAAGGAGATGATTAATAGAACAATAACTCAGGAAGTTATTGAATGTGCTGAAGACGGTTAAACGAAAAACAAGATGTTGGAACAACCAGGTATTAAATTTAAGTTTTTTTTTCCCTTAAAATTTATATTAAATTTCAATTGCCTTTGAGCCTTTCGGGTTTCATTTTACGTCAGCTATTTATCTTTATAGTTGAATAAGTCGAAGAAAGTTAGAAATCTGCCTTGTTGATGAATCGTATATAAAAGAGACTCGGAGTTAAATTAGAGCAACGGCAAATACTTATTTCGAAAGAATCATATTTTTGCATGAAAGGAGAGCATATAATTCAGTAACGGATAAAAGAAATCTTCAGATTTTATAAAAGGTAAGAGATATTTCTTCATCATTATAATAGCCAATGAAAGAGTGTTCCCAGCTTTGCAGAACTTATTATCTGATTGCGATACATGCTGGTCGAAGCAATTACATAATGAGGAGTATGTTTTGTCATTGGAAAGTCACATTTGAAATCGCATAACTTGGAAAATAAACTTCTTACGGAAGAAAGTAAATGAAGATAAATTAAAAAAAAAAACCATCAGATTCCTCCAGAACTTTATTTTCAACAATATTCTTCCCGAATTAAATAAATATTCAAGCTGAAAAATTAGAATTCTTGTCATGCTCCACTAAAATATTCGACAAAGCTTGATAAAAGGTAAAAGAAACGTAACACAAACTAAAAAAAATATTTTCGAGTTATAAAAGATCTGGGCATAAATTTATTATCTGTGTTCTAATTAAACATTGAAGTATGTCCTTATAGCTCACATCGCCATATCCTAATATTCCAGTTTACATAACTTTTGAAATACTGAACGAATATTTGTGAAAAAAAATATCTGCACAGAGCATTGGTTCCCAAACTTTTAGACATCATGCCGCCCATTTGATTTTTGAGAAACCCTCATGGCTCCCCACATTTATCTTTAAATAGATCACAACAAGTACATAAAAAGTCAATAAATCGTAAAAAAATAGTTAACAATTCCCCCACCTCCATTTTTGGATCCTCTTAGAGAGAGCAACAGTTCTCAACCACCATTGTGCCGAGGCATCACAGGAAAATCATTTCAAATGAAGCTAAAAAATAACTAATAGAAAGCAATAAGTTTTGAAATAAAAAATGAGTGGGTACGAAAGATAAAGAAAATTAATGAGCACGAAGAATAGGCATCCAATATAGAAGGTGATTTAAAAATTTATTACTCAGTAGAAATACGTATTAATAGTACCCGTGAGAGCTCAAAAGTCGCTAGATCTACTAACGAAGTCGCTAAGTTGGCAACACTGCTGGGCAAAAATGTCATTTTTGGTGTTTATCGATATATGTAATTGATGAATACAAAATTTAATCTGTATATATATATATATGTTTTATTTTATTCCCATTGTTATACTATAACTATAGTTTTATCTACTATACAAGAGGTACGCCAGTTACATACACATTTCCAGGGGGTACGTGAAGCATAAAAGGTTGAGAACCACTGAATTAGACTACAGGATTGATGAGGACACGAGGGAGGCATATTGAGCATTTGTGAGATTATAGAAATAACTGTGATAGATCCTTTACAAACTTGTTTCGACTTGAAGTTCATATACACATAACATAGTTACTGACTAATAAGTTTTTGAAAGTATTCAATTCTTTTCGAATCACCCTGTATTCAGGGGCGGGGGTAGCTCAGTCGGTAGCGCGCCAGGCTCGTAATCTGTAGTTCCCAGGTTCGAGTCCCAGCTTGGTCAGCGTGGAGATTTATCTCCGCAAAATTCCCCGTCCTGCCCACGGTCAGTAGGGGACACCGATGGGCTTGGAAAGGCCGTCGTCCATCGGATGGGACGTTAACCCGTGGCCCCGTGTGCGGGAGAGCCATACCCTGTGCACGTTAAAGAACACGCTGGATGGCCTTGACGGGAGGCTACCATCTGTCTCCCAACAGCTGTTCCAGTGGGTCCCCTCCCCCAACCTTCTCTGAGCCTTCGGGGTCCTTGTGGCCTGGCCATTTAGCCCATGGTGTGCAAAAAAGTGCCCCTCAGAGGTAAAACAATCCCATCCAAACCCTATATTCAGATGATTGTGAGTGATTGAGTGACGGCTGATGGGGATCACTCTAATTCTAACTGTGATGCAGAAATGATAGAGCTCTGAAAAATTTGTGTCTAACGGTAATCCAGGTGGTAGATCTCGGGAAAAATCTGAAATTTGACTTCCGACGTGTTCTTCGAGATCACGTAGAGGTCAAAGCATGATTTATGAGAGCTAGAAATGTCAAAATTGGCGTCTGGTGATGTTTTTGGGTTGTAGATATCGGAAAAGTTACGAAATTTCGGATCCTTCGAGATCATACGTCAAATTTCAGATCTATCAGTGCTTAAGTACTGCAAACTGATTCCTGGGGTGTTTTGAGTGGCAGACCTCAGAAATGTTATGAAATTTTGAATGCAATGGCTCCTTCGGGATCAAAGGTCAAATATAGATATACTGTTGTTAGAGGGCTAAAAATTGGTGCCTGGGGTACCTTGAGGCGCAGATTTCAGAACTTATGCTAAATTATGAAGAGAAAATATTGAAATTGGTTAATCCCTTTTTTTGTGCTACACAAAAACTGGGATTAACCAATTTCCAATTTTTTTCAATCCATGTTTTAGCAAATTTTTTTTTCGAGATTTGTTTCGCATTCGTCCCCTTACACGAGCATTCTGCGGATGAGCATCGGCAGGAACGTTTTCAGTGGGGGTGGAGAGGATTGGGAGGCAAAAAAAAACATCAAAGAAAAATTTGTCTATAATCCCATTCATTAATGAGTATAGTTGCGAATACAGTAATCATGCATATATCATGTCATAGTACTACTGAAGATGCCCAAAAACAAAATGGAAAAAAGCACACTTATTATTTTAAACAGATATAAAAAAAATTATATGTATAATAAAAATAAATGATATGCATCAGAAAGCGATCCAAATCGTAAAACAAAGTCAAGATTACCTATTTCAAAAAAAAAAACATTCACTTCTAGTAAACCTGACACTATTTAACATAAATTTATTTCCGATCAATTTTTCCAGGACACGGGTTGGGGGCGTTCAACTGCCCGTCTTACTCACCCTTCCGGCGCCGATTGATTTTGAATGATTCCTCAGTTAATTGAACGTGAAGCATAAAAGGTTGAGAACCACTGATATATATTTCTATACAACGGTTTCATGCATCTTGCATACTTGCCACGATTGGATTGGATTGTTTTACCTCTGAGCGGCACTTTTTTGTACACCATGGGCTAAATGGCCAGGTCACATGGACCCCGAAGGCTCAGAGGAGGTTGGGAGAGGGGACCCACTGGAACAGCTGTTGGGAGACAGATGGTAGCCTCCCGTCAAGGCCATCCAGCGTGTTCTTTAACGTGCACAGGGTATGGGCTCTCCCACACACGGAGCCACGGCTTAACGTCCCATCCGACGGACGGCGGCCTATTTCAAGACCATCGGTGTCCCCTACTGACCGTGGGCAGGGCGGGGAAATTTTGCGGAGATAAATCTCAACGCTGACCCAGCTGGAACTCGAACCTGGGAACTACAGATTACGAGCCTGGCGCGCTACCGACTGAGCCACCACCGCCCCATATTTGCCACGTGAGAAGCACGTAATGAAATGCAGCTGACAAACGATTGAATCCCTTCCACGCTCAACTCCAGGAACATCGAACGATAAAAAAAAAGAAAAAAAAACATCAAGTTGTTTGACTGAGCGAAATTTTATTTGTCCTTTCATTTCCCTTTCTCAATGAATAATAAAGCTTGGCACGTAAGAAAGAAATCAACAGCTCCATTGATTGGACGAGTTCCGATGTTGAACAAGCAGAGCAAATAAGACCTGACTTGGTACTCACAGAAATCTCGTGGAATGATTACGCCATGCTGGTGATCAATCACCAGATCCAGTTGCATCAAAGGAATGGTTGTTGCCCTTCCTTGGGATAGTTAGCTTTCGGTTACCCCTATGTGATCTCTGAGCACCTAATTTTTTACCTCGTTCAGAAAAAAAATAACCAGCTGATGTTTTCACTTTGTCTTCTGTTCGTCTGTAGACAGTCGACTTCTTTGTTTCAGAAATGAAAATTATTTTTTGGGTTGGACAAGTAATTGAAGGAATGTTACGATTCGCACTTTCAGAATCTCCCATTAGCTATAATTGTGCTCTCTGGCAATCGAAAAAGCTGAAATGGTAAAACTTTAAACGAATATTGCATACGATGAATTTATGCTAGAAATTTCAAATTTTTGGTAGTGGAATGTGAAGGTCGTGAAGTTTTCATTGGTAGCAATGAGTTGACCCCTTGCCTTTAAGGGGAGGGGAAAAAGACAACGCTTTAGTTTTAAGCCATAAGTGTTTATTTAGATAAGAATATGAAAAATACATTTTATGTTGAATAGACTTTTATGAAATATTGCAAATTGACCTTTCCAAATCTCTCAAAAGCTAAATTCGCACCCTCTAACGGTGAAAATTTCGAAAATTGAAATATTTTAAACGACTATTGCAAGAAGTGGCGCACCAAGAGGGGGCAACCTTCGTGTGTCACGTGACACAAAGATTGCCAGATCACTAATTTCTAAAAAAAAAAAATCGTTGCCAAATATTTTTTCTGAATTCTGTAATCAACCATAATGTTCGGATACTTTTTTGAGCGACTGTAATGGGAAAACTTCAATTTCTTTGCAAACGAGAGAACTACTAGCTTGGAACGTGGACGTACCTGATTGAGTCGAGTAAACCCCCGGTAAACGTCACATGAAGGCACTGGCGATATTTCCAAGAAAGGAAATGAATTTTGAAAAAGACAGTTGCCTTTGGACTCTTGTAGGACACGATGCTGAGACCTCTGTCCCGTCGATATTAAACCGTTTTCCTTTGCATAGGTGTTGTAAACACCTGAAGGCTTTGTCATTGCCTTGTCAGTAGGATTGGGAAGCCTGCGGTCATGTTTTTAGTGATTTGCCGGGCTGCACTCGCTGCTCCTTATAAATATATGATTGTGCACAGTATTGCCTCTGATGTAAACAGCAGCAGATATGTATATAGCATACAGTAAGCAGAGTGATTTAAGCAAACGAGTAATCCCATCCTGACATCATCAGATACCGAAAAGTACCACATTACCACGGTCTGATAGATTCCACATTACCACGGTCTGATAGATTCCACATTACCACGGTCTCAATTTAATCCTCTGTGAAAAAAGTCTACAAAGGAAGCGGAACCTGTGTAGAAAAAAACACCCACACTTTTAATATTAATTCTCTTTACGAATCTCGTTCTTCCTATGAATCTCCCTAAATCCTCTAAAGTTTGATTTCTTTTAGGTATTTGTCGTTCCTTCCCTTTCTCGCGTCACGTAACCTTTCGCTGGTCACGTGTCCTTCCGCCTCTCTCTCTCTCATTGCCTCTAACGCTTTCTTCCGCCTAACTCACCTGACGCTTCCGGTTCGCCTCACGATCTTGCGATGTCTCCCACCTTCTGGTTCAACTTCACCAGCTCACACTAACAACAGCCCGTCGGTCCAATCTGTATTCCCACCCTGTTACGATCGTGTACGTGTTACTCTTGAAAAGCTTTTTAAGTTCTCTTTTCAATCTTTTAAGTTTTTTTTAACGCTTATTACGTCATTTTACAAATTTTGTCACCCGTTATGATCTCAAAATTTAAACACCGTCGATTCCGTCGTTCATTATTTCACAAATCAACAAGCCACTGAAATTATCAAGATACACCTCTGAGGATGCAAAGTATACCTTGTGAAATACACTGAAAGAAATCGATTTGTGAAGAATGCAATTTGTTTTATTCTAACTTCCCCCGTTTGCTCTTTTCGCATAAACATATCTGCAGCTCACATTACCACGGTCTGATAGATTCCTCTCAATTTAATACTCTGTGAAAAAAGTCTACAAAGGAAGCGGAACCTGTGTAGAAAAAAACACAAATATCTACAACTTATGCGGAATTCGAACCCGACTTCCTCTGCACCACAACCAAACACGACAACGGTTCTGCCACTGAACAGTAACTGAAGCACGAAGATATGTTCGATTTTAAATGCCATGCCGGGACTTTTAAGAATCTATGGAGATTGTGGAGAAATAGGCGTATACACCTAAAGACTAAAATTAGATTGTATAATAGTTTGGTTCTTTCTAGGGTTAGTTATGATAGTGAAACGTGGACACTTTGTAAACAAGATAACAGGAAACTAGATGCTTTTGATTCCAGATGCTTACGCAGTATCTTGGGCTTTAGGTGGTTCAACTTTGTAACTAATGATGAGGTTAGGCAAAGGAGTTTGCAACCTCATTTAAGCAGCATATTGTGCAGAGAGAGGCTCTGTTGGTTTGGCCATGTTGCTCGTATGAATAATTATAGATTGGCGAATAGGGTTATGAACAGTGTGCCTAAAGGCCTCAGAAAGAAGGGGAGACCTAGGATGCGGTGGGCAGACAATGTCAAACAGGACCTTGTTAGAATTGGTGTGCAGTGGCCAGATGCAGTAGACGTAGCTCAGGATCGACTTGCTTGGAGAACTAAATTGCACGGTCTGGTTGGACCTCCGTGTCCATGGCTGCTTGAGGATGATGATGATGATTTATCAGTTGTGTGATCGACATTCATCAGTTCAAGAGTTATTTAGTCGTTGTCCTTTCTGTTCAGGTGTCGCCTTCCTCACACACCTCTATCGCGTACAAATTGATATCCTCTTGTCAGACCTCTCTGGCAAACAACTGATTGAGGTAATTTTTATTATAATGAAGTTGAAAAGCAAAAACATACTTTTTCTCTACACAGTTGATTATTTCATCCTCAAAAGGTGTTTTGTTGCTCCCTAAAATGACAACAGGCTAGGTTACAAGAGTCCCAAAAATTAGAAGAAGATTTGATGAGAAAACTCAGTGGGTTTTTCTTATTCTTTCATGCATATGTCTCTCCTGCGTAGTAAAAACGACTGGATTTCCCATCCAAAAGACGATTATCTTTCCATTCCTATTGAGATCTTCTTCCTAAGTGAGGCCCACTCTGATAATTTCATCAGTTCAAAATATTTTACCACGGCAAGTCCGGCAAGAATTACGCTAAAGCTAATCAGCCATCCCGTGGCCGAGTGGTTAGCGCGCTTGGATACTGTTCTAAGTGGCCTGGGTTCGAGCCCCGGGTAAGGCATGGATGTTCGTGTTGTTTTTCTGCTGAGGTCCTGCCATCCTCAGAGATATTCTACTATGGCATATAAACTGAGAGGCTCCTGTCAGACCTCTGTGGCAAGCAGCTGCCTCAGGAGATATATTTTTTTAATCACAGAACTATCAAAAATTTTTCTCAGTATATCTACATGGGCGTAGGTGAATAGAGGGGAGGAGGAGGAGGAGGGGGGGGAATTGCCTACCCGAAGAGAAATTGATTGAAAACTCAATTTATCTTAAATAATATCAGGTGTAGAAAAAATAAATGTTTTGCTTATTTTTTTTAACGAAACGTAAGCTTTTTTTAAAGTTTTCTTTTGATATCTTTTGTTTTCGAAACATATTTTTCATTTTTATTCATTAATTGGAAAACATTTTTTCATATATATCCCATAATAAGGGAAATAATATTAAGTTCTATTTTAGGGCACACTTTGTTGCATCATGACATGATATATGCATGATATGATGTATGCATGATTCCTGTATTCCTAACTGTCCTCATTAGAGAATAGCTGCACCTAAATATTTACATCTGAAACACTGATTTTTCCCCCTTTGAAAATTTCCGCTCCTGTGAAAAAAACTCTGCCGACGAGTATCAAATATAGAGAGAAAGCAAACCAAATTTCATATAGTCTGAACACTGATTATCAATGCAGAAGCGAAAGCAAACTATTAGCTATGATTATTTTAAGATAAACCACTCGGTGAAAGTAATATATGGGGGTAAAATTCTGACATTTTCTTCAATCTTTCTCGTCCATATAAAGTCCAGCCATTTCCACTTTGCACCTTTATCGATCAAGTTTTAAAATCATATCAAAATACGTTTTGAGGTCAGAAGATTTGTCACCTTCCACCACTTGGTGCATTGACCCCTTAGGCATCAGAAGCACAAGACTTCATGCAAAAAGATGAGGATTTGTTGGACCATCATCTCACATCGGTCTTTTCGTGACCCGCCAACTGACTTGATGAGCATTGGCGGCAGCAGGAAGGATGCGACGGAGAACTTTTCCACTTTCAGGAGACAGGGAAAAGGAGGCAGTTCTAAAAATAAACTCGATGGCGTTTCGTTGCCTGATGTCGAGATAAAACGCAGATGATGAGATTCAACGGCTCCGAGGCTCACTTCGTTATCTCTGGCATCTGGATCAGCATCTCAGGGATTTTTATGTCATAAAACGAAGCTACCGTTAAAAGAAGTCCACATTCACATTCACATCTGCAAACGAATTTCGTATAACGGCAATATGATCATCTAATGTGTTTCGAAAGTGAGGTTCTCGCGGCGATGAATATATTTTAAGAGTGGTCATCTCTTTGCAGTTCTTAATATTGCATTCCGCTCCTTGGAAAAAACAGGACCAAATGAGGCCGTATGGATCACATTCACTAAAAGAAAATATGCCAATTTATTACTAATCAATGTTATCTATAACTCGCATATTATTACCAGAGCCGAGTTCCAATTTATTTCGATTGTAATCAAAGAACCAGAGGAATGAAACATTGTTGGGAGTTTCTATAAGAGAATAAAGATATCGCAGGAGTGGCTGAATCAATTAATAAGACTGTTTGTGCTTAAGATGATTGAATAATGTTTAATTATTATTACAACATAAAAGTAACAAATACATATTTTGAATTTTCACCACTGTTATTCTCCTTTTCATCCTTAGCATTTTCTGGCCCTGGCCAAGAAATATTTGGGGAATTCAAAGGAGTTGGGTTGGGTTGTTTTACCTCTGAGCGGCACTTTTTTGCACACCATGGGATAAATGGCCAGGTCACACGGACCCCGTAGGCTCAGAGAAGGTTGGGGGAGGGGACCCACTGGAACAGCTGTTTGGGAGACAGATGGGTGCCTCCCGTCAAGGCCATCCAGCGTGATCTTTAACGTGCACAGGGTATGGCTCTTCCGCACACGGGGCCACGGCTTAACGTCCCTTTCCAAGCCCATCGGTGATTCAGAGGAGATAAATAGCAGGGTGGACACAGTTACCATTCGAGCATAGGAGCTGCAGATTACGAACCTGACGTGCTAGCGAATGAATCAGACGGCTGGGCATTAGTGTTGAAATTGATGCTTTCTCGCCCATATAAAGCCAGCCATTTCCGCTTTGCACCTTTATCGGTAAAGTTTTAAAATCATATCAAAATCGCTTTTGAGGTCAGAAGATTGTTACACCCTTAGATGAAGGCTCTCCTTCAGCAGGCCCAGCATTCATTGTTTGCTGCCCACAAGAAATAAGTTCTCTCATGACTTACTTCTGCAGCTTACTAGCGAGTAACTGAAGCGCTTATGAAGAATATTGTCCCGTTCAGTAGTAGATAAAGCCAATACAAATGAAACTTGGGTTAATATTTTGATGTAGCATTTGAAATTAAAAAATGTATTCAAATGTAGCATTTGAATATTAAAACAATAATATAAGTAATTATTATTTGGCTATTATTCCTTAAAATAAAATGCGGTCCGCCGTATATTGCAAAGCAATTGATTTGGTCCCTTATGTGATTTGAGTTTGAAATATCCACCCTGGATTAAGACCAAAATCCTACTAAATATCAGTACTTTAAGAGAGAAAAAAATCTGTTTATGTAGCGTTTGCACCTAAAATAAAAATATTAACAATGTACCCTTTATTTTCACCCCAAAGTAAAAACTCTTACTACTCTGGCAATTCTGGATAGGATCTATCCCAGAACAATTTCGTATCTTCTCCAGACTGAACCATTTTTCGGAACTGGCAACTGCGGGGAGGGAATAAAGTGTATTTGCCTCGCGCTGCGTGCGCCACGAGGAGAATGAGTTTGCTGCGCCCCCGCCTTCAGTACTGGACATTTCAAGAAATAGGCTCGGACTGAAGGACTTTCTAATTATTTCCTGCTGTAACGATAACATGGAGAAAGTCACAAATGAGTTGTTAATTTCCTACTTCCATTAAATAGGTAATTAACAAATTTTGAATACATTTAATTTTTTTACATTTAATTAATTTTGAATACATTTAATTTTTTTACATTTAATTAATTTTGAATACATTTAATTTAATTAATAAATTTTGAAATAATAAATTTATTTTGTTAACTAACTTACAAGTTAAGTAAGTATGTATTTACCTACTTACTTTTTTCTAACAGAACATCTAGATATATATTTTATTCTCTTCGTTTGCTGTTTTCGTTGCTACGTTGTTAGTGTTCTTTTTTTTTACCTTTTTAAAACCAATATTTTCGGTTGCTCCCCAGAAAATAATCCAAGGTCCAATTTGGGAACGACGATTTTGGAACAGTGGTTCTCCAAAGTTGGGCCGTAAACATATGCCGTGCCGTGAAACCACCTAGGGGGGCAGCAAACTTACATCGAAAAATTATAGTCTGACATCGAGAATATATTGTGCTTAAAATTACCGCGATATTAATGTTTTAGGACAATGTTTCCCAATCGTCTAGAAGCTAGAACTTCTTCAGAATCTTTCTACCTCCTACAGGGTATTGTACTTAAACACTTACCTTAAAAAAGAACACGGGGAAAGGGAGATACATATATTGCAGGACGCGACAACATTTCATGCTATAACTTGCCTGGCATCGAAAATATTTTATGTTAACTTTTTGGTCTTTGAAATTATTCTATGCTAACTTGCCGGGTAGCGAAAATACGGTATTTTCTGCTTATGCGCCCAACCGCAAGATGACTAACCCTGGGAAATACTGTTTAATAATGCTGTTTTTTAACAACATTATTTATTTTCAAGTGTGTACCCTATATTTCATAAGAAATACCGAAGTGGTACCAAATTTAATGTGTGCAAGAGGGCTACGACAACTCCGTAAATATATTCGTTTGTTTTGATAGGCCATGAGGTTAAGTATATCGAGAATCATTAGCAGTGGCAGTCTCAAGGGGTAATACACTGGTTTCCATAATTGAGGAAAACTCAGAAAAATTATGATGAGCAAAAAAATCGTATATGAATGATTTTAATGCTAGTTTCAGAATGAATGAAATATGACATGAATTGAACACAATGAAATGAACATGAATTACAATGCTAGTTTCAGAATGGCATAAAATATTTTACACTAGAAACATTTTTCGTCAAAAAATAACACTTACAGGAACGTGTCCAAAAATGAGGTGTCATAATGCAATAGGCAAAGTTTTTTTATAAGGAGTGTGGTCACCCCTTACAGCAATGTGGGCATGACAGCGATGTTCCATGCTGTTTATGATGGTTGTGAATCAGCTCAGTAGAGAGAAACAACCATTGTTCCTTTAAAGCAGTAATAAGCTCCTCTTTTGTTTCAGGTGGCGGGTTGAGGGCAGCAACACGTCTCCCTAGAGCATCCCACACATGCTCAATCGGATTTAAGTAGGAAAACGAACTGGCCACTCCATACCCATAATGGTCTTCTCTTGAAGGTATTGTTTCACTAGTCGAGCTCTGTGTGGACGAGCTTTATCGTCTTGTAAGATGAATGTTACATCTATTGCACCAGCGTAAGGACGTATTTGATGGGTCCAGGTGTCATCTCTATACCTTTGAACATAGAGGTTCCCACTCGTCAATACATAGAGGTCTGTGCGTCCACCTAAGGAAATGCCACCCCAAACACACACGCTACCTCCGCCGTAACTGTCTCTTGGACGGATGTTACTGGGATGATAGCGGGTGCCTCGTTCTCTCCTTTTCAAACGATGTCCGATATCACTCTGCAAGCAATATATGGACTTATCTGTGAAGAGTAAGGATCTCCGTTGCTCTTCTGTCCAGTTAACATGCGTGCATGCCCAATTCAACTGCCCTCTCCTGTGACGTGACGTGAGGGGTATACAAATTACTAGCCTTCTATTATACAGACCTCCCTCATGAAGCCTTCTAGTGTACAGACCTCCCTCATGAAGCCTTCTAGTGTACAGACCTCCCTCATGAAGCCTTCTAGTGTACAGACCTCCCTCATGAAGCCTTCTAGTGTACAGACCTCCCTCATGAAGCCTTCTAGTGTACAGACCTCCCTCATGAAGCCTTCTAGTGTACAGATCTCCCTCATGAAGCCTTCTAGTGTACAGACCTCCCTCATGAAGCCTTCTAGTGTACAGACCTCCCTCATGAAGCCTTCTAGTGTACAGACCTCCCTCATGAAGCCTTCTAGTGTACAGACCTCCCTCATGAAGCCTTCTATGCACAGTAAAAGCTGATACAACCTTCCCAGTGGCTGCTGCAAGAGAGGATCGTAACTGAAAGGAAGTAGACGTCCTGCTCCTTCATGCTGTTAATCGCAGATATCGGTCTTGTACAGCGGTCGTAACTCTAGCCCTTCCTCGGCTAAACCTCCGAGATACGGAATCCGTGCTAAGAAATTGATTTCACAGTCTATGGACCACAGAAGGACTCATATTCAGCCATCGTGCCACGTCTGACTGACTTTGGCCTGCTTCGAGCCGGCGAATAGCTCTCCACCGCAGTTCGTTTGGCAAATAATGTCTCGAAGTCATTCCTACAAAATGGCTATTTCGAATTTCTTTACTCACATTTACAACACAAAATAACGATCCACTACAAAACACCCTTTTTTTATGCCGCTATCCGATTACGCAAATTGACGCAACCTAGACTAATTTGCATACGATATGCTCAATGGGCATTACTTCATTGGTTACATGAACAAGTTTGGTGAGGGTCGCACAATGTTTGGCGAATTTTCGCGATTTTACTCATTTTTCCTTAATTTATGGAAAGTAGAGTTCCTTAATTTATGGTAGTAGAGTTCCTTTTTTCCAATTTTTCACCGTTTTTATTCCCTACCCAATAAGAGAAAAAATAAAATCTCCTTGAGACTGCCACTGACCCCCAGTCCAGAGAACTGAACCCATCTGATCTAAACAGTTATCCAGTGAGTGTCTGCCCCCAACCTAGGAGTTCTCGTAAGTTCGTCATTTAGTTCACTGATAATTCAAAAGAATACCGCTCAAAAATTCAACTTCCTAACCTAAACGAGGATGTTTCTCTCACTTGTCATCCACTGCCTTGACTACTACAGAATTTAGCTCACATTGAACAATTCAGTAATTTCCTCCTATCTTGTGACATTGAATATTAAACACATATTTTGGCCTTTATGTCATGAATGTTAACTTTGGTTCCTCATGGCTAATTTCGTCATTAAAATGTTTTTTTTTTTTCCTTTTTTAAACTTCAGTGACTGGAAAACGACGAACCATGAATATTGTCTTTGTTTGGCAAATAGAAAATCATCCGAAGGGCCTTGGATATAACTAGAAAACTAAAGAAGAAACGAAATTAATTAAAAATAATTCATGTATTTTACGAAGGTCGCTTTAAGACTTATTCACTAATAGCTGCAAAGATACAATAAGTCAGTATTCGACTAAGACTTTAATTAGGCATACTGCAGCTACCGGTGAATGAGAGGCCATTGTTTGCAAATTGGCTGCGAAACAGCAACAGACAGTAGCAATGACGTCATTCGATGAAGCAGCGGCAGCAGATTTCTCGCCTGTCCTAGTGACCAGTTCTCTCTCGGGAACTGACCAATCACAGCAGCTTGGAAACTTAGGAGTTTTACAAAATATAGAGGGCTTAGAGTGTCTCCTTTGAGAGAGCGCCAAGCTCCTCATCTGATGGTCCCAGGTTCGAGTCATCGGGATTGGGATTGTCACCATTAACCCTTACCGCGATAAGAAAGGGAGCATCGATAGGTTAGGAACGTTCACTATCTGCCAGATAAGAAGGTTAAAGACGTGTACGCTAAATAATATGCTGGATGAACTTTTCTCCTATCTGTCCAACTGGTCCCCTTTCCCTGTTCAACTGTCAGTCTCTTGGGTCCTTATGACTTCGTTATTTGTCTTATTGTGTGCCCGAAAGTGATACTCAGAGGCAAAATGACACGACTGAAATTGTAGAGACCGTGCTTTGACACGGTCTTTGCGACGCGGAAAACAAACGATTATTTAGTGACAACAAACTTAGTATGTGCAGAGAACCAATTTCGATTTGAGTGAGGAGTTTGGAGTTGTCACTTCCTCCTAGACATTCCGATATCAAAGAAATCATGCAGAACACGGCAAAATGCCTCAAGGTGTAGGAGAAGACAATTCCGTCCTAGTGTCTAAGGAAAAGAACAACGTCCCAAAGTGCAGATTTCAAATGCAAGCTTCTATAATCAGTTGCAATTACGAAAATATCTGTTTGCAGACTTCGATCAGTCAGTCTCTTCGTTAGGATGTAAAAAAGGTTGTTTACTGCAAAAGAAGAAAAAAAATCGACTTCTTGGTCTTAAGAAAGAATATGTAACGTCAGGGTTCCCGATATTTTCAGTCTTTTTTTTATGCTTTGTCGTTGAGAGGTACGAGAGCAGCAAAGCAGAAAAGAGTAAACATCATGGCCGAGGAGTCAAATGAGAACTTTGCAGTTAGAATTTTAAGTAGGATAAATGTTGTGACTTGTTTTTAAACCAGCTATCCATCGTTAATGCCGATCGCAGATAGAATCTTTTAGCCTTATCACATCTCAGCGAGGAGACATGAAGAAATTTATGTCATTGAAGTTCATGTACACTTTGTAAAGCAAAATTGCGCCATTAAAAGCAGTGGGCGGATATGTATGCACAACAGGGGAGAGGAAGTGATCAAACGACCCTGAAGTAATGTCAGTTGCGGAAAAATATAATTTATTCATACAGAAAATTATCACATTATTTTCTCCATGCAGAAATTGACGCTTCTGGTAACCACAGTGATTGAGATACAGAAACAACACTTCGTGTCATAGATTCATGCAAATGTCAATATCATCCTGTGATATGTGCTACGACGCCTCACGCACTTGGTGAAATATAGAGGCTAAATTACGTGCCGATTAAGTATGATTAAAGAGAATCATGATGCAATATCACATGCAAGTCTGCCACTGACCACTAGTCCAGAGTACTGAATCCATCTGATCTCGTAAGTTCGTCATAGGTGCTAGATTGGAGGTCGGCATGATACAATATCATATGCAAATTTTCCGAACTTGCATTTGATATTGTAACATGCCCTAAACATGTTTGATTGGCGACATGCTGCAGAGATAGAGATGATGGAGATTATAGCGGTATGCCATTGAGCGTTATTCTATTAGCGACATGCTGTAGAGATAGAGATGATGGAGATTATAGCGGAATGCCATTGAGCGCTATTCTATTAGCGACATGCTGTAGAGATAGAGATGATGGAGATTATAGCGGTATGCCATTGAGCGTTATTCTATTAGCGACATGCTGTAGAGATAGAGATGATGGAGATTATAGCGGTATGCCATTGAGCGCTATTCTATTAGCGACATACTGTAGAGATAGAGATGATGGAGATTATAGCGGTATGCCATTGAGCGCTATTCTATTAGCGACATGCTGTAGAGATAGAGATGATGGAGATTATAGCGGTATGCCATTGAGCGTTATTCTATTAGCGACATGCTGTAGAGATAGAGATGATGGAGATTATAGCGGTATGCCATTGAGCGTTATTCTATTAGCGACATGCTGTAGAGATAGAGATGATGGAAATTATAGCGGTATGCCATTGAGCGTTATTCTATTAGCGACATGCTGTAGAGATAGAGATGATGGAAATTATAGCGGTATGCCATTGAGCGTTATTCTATTAGCGACATGCTGTAGAGATAGAGATGATGGAAATTATAGCGGTATGCCATTGAGCGTTATTCTATTAGCCACATGCTGTAGAGATAGAGATGATGGAGATTATAGCGGTATGCCATTGAGCGTTATTCTATTAGAGACATGCTGCAGAGATAGAGATGATGGAAATTATAGCGGTATGCCATTGAGCGTTATTCTATTAGCGACATGCTGTAGAGATAGAGATGATGGAGATTATAGCGGTATGCCATTGAGCGTTATTCTATTAGCGACATGCTGTAGAGATAGAGATGATGGAGATTATAGCAGTATGCCATTGAGCGTTATTCTATTAGCGACATGCTGTAGAGATAGAGATGATGGAGATTATAGCGGTATGCCATTGAGCGCTATTCTATTAGCGACATGCTGTAGAGATAGAGATGATGGAGATTATAGCGGTATGCCATTGAGCGTTATTCTATTAGCGACATGCTGTAGAGATAGAGATGATGGAAATTATAGCGGTATGCCATTGAGCGTTATTCTATTAGCGACATGCTGTAGAGATAGAGATGATGGAGATTATAGCGGTATGCCATTGAGCGTTATTCTATTAGCGACATGCTGCAGAGATAGAGATGATGGAAATTATAGCTGTATGCCATTGAGCGTTATTCTATTAGCGACATGCTGTAGAGATAGAGATGATGGAGATTATAGCGGTATGCCATTGAGCGTTATTCTATTAGAGACATGCTGTAGAGATAGAGATGATGGAGATTATAGCGGTATGCCATTGAGCGCTATTCTATTAGCGACATGCTGTAGAGATAGAGATGATGGAGATTATAGCGGTATGCCATTGAGCGCTATTCTATTAGCGACATGCTGTAGAGATAGAGATGATGGAGATTATAGCGGTATGCCATTGAGCGTTATTCTATTAGCGACATGCTGTAGAGATAGAGATGATGGAGATTATAGCGGTATGCCATTGAGCGTTATTCTATTAGCGACATGCTGTAGAGATAGAGATGATGGAGATTATAGCGGTATGCCATTGAGCGCTATTCTATTAGCGACATGCTGTAGAGATAGAGATGATGGAGATTATAGCGGTATGCCATTGAGCGTTATTCTATTAGCGACATGCTGTAGAGATAGAGATGATGGAAATTATAGCGGTATGCCATTGAGCGTTATTCTATTAGCGACATGCTGTAGAGATAGAGATGATGGAGATTATAGCGGTATGCCATTGAGCGTTATTCTATTAGCGACATGCTGCAGAGATAGAGATGATGGAAATTATAGCTGTATGCCATTGAGCGTTATTCTATTAGCGACATGCTGTAGAGATAGAGATGATGGAGATTATAGCGGTATGCCATTGAGCGTTATTCTATTAGAGACATGCTGTAGAGATAGAGATGATGGAGATTATAGCGGTATGCCATTGAGCGTTATTCTATTAGCGACATGTTGCAGAGATAGAGATGATGGCGATTATAGCGGTATGCCATTGAGCGTTATTCTATTAGCGACATGCTGTAGAGATAGAGATGATGGAGATTATAGCAGTATGCCATTGAGCGTTATTCTATTAGCGACATGCTGTAGAGATAGAGATGATGGAGATTATAGCGGTATGCCATTGAGCGTTATTCTATTAGCGACATGCTGTAGAGATAGAGATGATGGAAATTATAGCGGTATGCCATTGAGCGTTATTCTATTAGCGACATGCTGTAGAGATAGAGATGATGGAGATTATAGCGGTATGCCATTGAGCGTTATTCTATTAGCGACATGCTGCAGAGATAGAGATGATGGAAATTATAGCTGTATGCCATTGAGCGTTATTCTATTAGCGACATGCTGTAGAGATAGAGATGATGGAGATTATAGCGGTATGCCATTGAGCGTTATTCTATTAGCGACATGCTGCAGAGATAGAGATGATGGAGATTATAGCGGTATGCCATTGAGCGTTATTCTATTAGCGACATGCTGTAGAGATAGAGATGATGGAGATTATAACTGTATGCCATTGAGCGTTATTCTACTACAATGTATCATCCCAGGGTGAACGAAGATGGGACGATGTCAGAAAGCGAGATAGCGTTTCTCGACGGTCTGGAATTTTGGCAGAGAATTTTGACGTCACAGCGGGGAGACTCTGGAGAAACTGATGGCAAAACAAATCTTATAAGAAATGTACGTAACATTTTGCTTTGACAGAAAAAGCAAAAAGTTATAAATTTGATTTTGTTTAAATGTTTCAGATATGTGTAGCTAATCAGTAAAGTATTTATTTTATGGATATACATACTCAGTGGCCACTAAATTATCTCGTTTTCATAAAAAAATAATAATAGTTTCACTGTGCCGTCTATTTGTCCGCCTGTAGACATGTTTTCTCCCTAGACAATAATCTTTTAATTCGAATAGAAGGGTCTTCGTAACCAAGACTGATTTTTCGTGCTGCAGTTTTTTAATCTAAAATGGTATTACTCTTTAGGTTTACGTTTAACAGTTTCGGTAGACATCGAACTTTTTTGGTTTATATAGGTAAATTAGAAATTATTTTTGTTTTCCTTGGGTATTGATGAAACCATTCCACCTATTGAAATCATTGATTACCAAGTAATGGATTAAACGATTCCCCTTGGTGTTGCCAGACCTTTGCAATGTGTGTGCATGCCGTTTGGTACAGTCGCTCAAAAAAGTATCCGAACACTACGGTTGATTACAGAATTCAGAAAAAATATCTGGCGACGATTTTTTTTTGGAAATTAGTGATCTGGCAACTTCGTGTCACGTGACACGAAGGGTGCCAGATCACTAATTTCTAAAAAAATCGTTACCAGATATTTTTTCGGAATTCTGTAATCAACCGTAGTGTTCGGATACTTTTTTGAGCGACTGTAGGTGGTCATATTATTTTGATATTATTTTAATCGACTTGAAATATGAAGTTCATTAAACATTTCATTTGAACAACGATTTGAGAAAAAAAAATACGTTCACCGTTAATAATAAAAAATACTAAGTTCACCCTCCCAACTTTCGAACTTCGTACCCAGTTTGCTTTCTGCAGCATTTCGTACTTAGATGTTCCGATTTGTATAAGAATTTTTTGGAATTTGTGATGCCGTATTTGAGTAGTAATGAGATACGAATGTCTGTGATCGGGTGTCCAGATCACGAAACTTTGCAATGAGTTCCCGAACGAATTTTATTTTCCAAATGTGCTCTGTGATACTGAAACTACCCCACTTGGAAGCAGCAGACTGATCCGTATGGAATTCGGAATAATAAAATGAGCAAAAGATCATGTTGCAAGGAGAGCCACACCGCATGCACGTGAGATAAAAAGACGAACGCCCACCGTAGCCCATTGACGGCATTTATAAGAGACAGATCGACCCAGGAAGTGATAATAGTTGAGCCAGATATCAGAACAACATGCTCGAATGCCATATCACTAGCTGGACCAGTCTCAGTGAAACCTAGCCGTAGGATTGGAATGAGGCTGGATGATCCAGCAGCGAAATCGCGGCAGATGCGGTTTGCGATGCTAGGACAAACGATCGTTGTTGGCAGTAGTATGTACAGTGGCTCAAAAAAGTATCCGAACACCGTGGTTGATTACAGAATTCAGAAAAAATATCTGGCGCCGATTTTTTTAGAAATTAATGATCTGGCAACCTTCGTGTCACGTGATTACAGAATTCAGGAAAAATATCTGGAGCGTGTGATGCCGTGAGTAGTAATGAGATACGAATGTCTGTGATCGGGTTTCCAGATCACGAAACTTTGCAATGAGTTCCCGAACGAATTTTATTTTCCAAATGTGCCCTGTGATACTGAAACTACCCCACTTGGAAGCAGCAGACTGATCCGTATGGAATTCGGAATAATAAAATGAGCAAAAGATCATGTTGCAAGGAGAGCCACACCGCATGCACGTGAGATAAAAAGACGAACGCCCACCGTAGCCCATTGACGGCATTTATAAGAGACAGATCGACCCAGGAAGTGATAATAGTTGAGCCAGATATCAGAACAACATGCTCGAATGCCATATCACTAGCTGGACCAGTCTCAGTGAAACCTAGCCGTAGGATTGGAATGAGGCTGGATGATCCAGCAGCGAAATCGCGGCAGATGCGGTTTGCGATGCTAGGACAAACGATCGTTGTTGGCAGTAGTATGTACAGTGGCTCAAAAAAGTATCCGAACACCGTGGTTGATTACAGAATTCAGAAAAAATATCTGGCGCCGATTTTTTTAGAAATTAATGATCTGGCAACCTTCGTGTCACGTGATTACAGAATTCAGGAAAAATATCTGGAGCGTGTGATGCCGTGAGTAGTAATGAGATACGAATGTCTGTGATCGGGTTTCCAGATCACGAAACTTTGCAATGAGTTCCCGAACGAATTTTATTTTCCAAATGTGCCCTGTGATACTGAAACTACCCCACTTGGAAGCAGCAGACTGATCCGTATGGAATTCGGAATAATAAAATGAGCAAAAGATCATGTTGCAAGGAGAGCCACACCGCATGCACGTGAGATAAAAAGACGAACGCCCACCGTAGCCCATTGACGGCATTTATAAGAGACAGATCGACCCAGGAAGTGATAATAGTTGAGCCAGATATCAGAACAACATGCTCGAATGCCATATCACTAGCTGGACCAGTCTCAGTGAAACCTAGCCGTAGGATTGGAATGAGGCTGGATGATCCAGCAGCGAAATCGCGGCAGATGCGGTTTGCGATGCTAGGACAAACGATCGTTGTTGGCAGTAGTATGTACAGTGGCTCAAAAAAGTATCCGAACACCGTGGTTGATTACAGAATTCAGAAAAAATATCTGGCGCCGATTTTTTTAGAAATTAATGATCTGGCAACCTTCGTGTCACGTGATTACAGAATTCAGGAAAAATATCTGGAGCGTGTACAGCAACTGTACACGCTCCAGTTACCGTTCACAGCAAACTGGAGCGTGTGCAGTTTGCTGTGAACGGCAACTGCACACGCTCAATATTTCCGTGAGTGAGCCCACACGATCTAGTATCAAAATAATATGACCACCTACAGTCGCTCAAAAAAGTATCCGAACACTATGGTTGATTACAAAATTCAGAAAAAATATCTGGCAACGGTTTTTTAGAATTAGCAACCTTCGTGTCACGTAACACGAAGGTTGCCAGATCACTAATTTCTAAAACAAATCGTTGCCAGATATTTTTTCCGAATTCTGTAATCAACCGTAGTGTTCGGATACTTTTTTGAGCGAATGTTCTCAGGTATCTCTGTCCTTTACACGAGCCCATAGCTAAATGTTCCTATTTTATATTTTTGGTCCATCATGGACTCGAATCCGGAACCCAGCGATGGAGTGTGAACGCGACTGCATTGCGTCATGCAGATACCATTTGAATAAACAAATGGCAACAAAACTGCACTTGTAAATCTACGATAGTTTGTAATTTTAATTCCAAAGTGACAGATCACTTTTACCGTCTTCACATTTGTTGACAAATGCGGCCATCAATAGCCAGAAAAGTTCAAACGTCTTTAGACAAGAATTCTGTTCTTGCTGTCTTCTCTAATTGGGATGTAAAAACCTTTAATTTTTCTTTTATTGCGAAATGAAGCAAATTTCACAATAATAGATCTGATTTTCCCTGCTACAGGTTTTCCAACAAGATGGTTCCTGTCAGTGCCATTCAGAGAAACATAGATATCCAGCTCCTGCTTAAATATGCTAATGGCGATATCATATACGGTATAGACTGTCAGTCGGGTCGTCAGTTCGGGAACGTTAAATTTCCGCTGACAATTTCTTCTTTGATAGCATTCAATTTCATCGGTTTTTTTTTTTTCTTTAAGCCCGTGTTTTTAACGATGAAATCGTTAAAAAATCGTTAAGGTCATTGCTAAGATCGTTGGAGACAGGTAAATTAGCATTCAGGGAAAATTCAATTTGTGCAATTGTGTAACAACTACCATCGTAACAGCTTACGTAACTTCTGTCACAATGAGGAGACGCCTTTGATTGGAGAACTGAGTGGACAATCTTTCCCAACCGAAAGCAGGAAGTTCTGCTGATCACCAGCTGGACAAGAAGGGTCGTCGAAAGCTGATGGATGGGGAGATATCCCCACCAGTCGAAACTTCCTTTGTTTCCGCGGATGGGCGGACTTACCTAACGCTTGAGCAAGGAGAAGAAGTGAGGAAAAAAGAACTTACGGAATATCAGAAGTTGTGAGAGGAACAATTTCTGCATTCATTTGACCTTCACTCTGATATAAAAAGAACTTGATGAATACCTACAATGGACACTGCAAAAACTATTCTTTGGAATAGGAAAACGAAGTATTACCTCCACATAGTGCCCTCTACTGGCAATTTACCCAGGGTCATTCATGCCTCTAGGATCTGAAGTCTTTCCTGAAGCAACAGATCGACAAATATCTTGAAGCAGTCTTTGAAGGACTCTCTTTTTTCTAAGTATGGAGTGAAAATTGTTGAAAAAGATAAAATGGCTTCTGATAACTAGGATGCCACTATTTCGAAATGAGTTCATTGCCAGAGGTAAAAAAAAAGAATTTGTCTTCCAAAGCATTTTACTCCCCTCATATTCCCCAGCAATCTTTCTCTCTCTTACTCCCCCCTATACACACATATCATCGAAATTCGTTATTCTTCAATCAGGAACTTGGAGAACTTTCTCAGAATCAATAAAAGCTTACAAGGAAAAGATTTATCAACATATTTAATTTCATGATTAAATTTTTCCGAATATTAAATAGAAGACTAATATTCTCAATTTCGTCTGTATTCACTTGACCTTCACGCTAAAGAAGACCTATTATTATTCCGTAGGAGAGTGGTAACATAACTCGGCCTTCATATTCCTGTTCATGAGAAATAGGGGAAAAGAATTTCTCCATTACAGTACAAAGCACCTCCAGGTTTTCCCAAAGAAGGCACACCACTTTGAGTACTCCGAATCTTAGCTTAAAAGGCATTTTCTTGAAGAGGTCAGAAATTAAAATATTCATGTTAATGAGGAAAACTCATGTTGGATAACGGGGAAGGGAAGTTGGGTTGGGTTGGGTTGTTTTACCTCTGAGCGGCACTTTTTTGCACACCATGGACTAAATGGCCAGGTCACATGGACCCCGAAGGTTCAGAGAAGGTTGGAGAAGGGGACCCACTGGAACAGCTGTTGGGAGACAGATGGTAGCCTCCCGTCAAGGCCATCCAGCGTGTTCTTTAACGTGCCCAGGGTATGGCTCTCCCGCACATGGGGCCACGGCTTAACGTCCCATCCGACGGACGGCGGTCTTTCCAAGCCCATCGATGTCCCCTACTGACCGTGGGCAGGGCGGGGAATAGGGGAAGGGAAGAGAATGAATGTTATACCACAATGAGCTGCCAACATTTCCGACAAAAACCAAACTCTTTGTAAGAAGACACAATAGCGGTAAAGGTCGTAATTAATAAAAATCACGAATATCCTGGTATAAATTTCTAAATTTCTGGCACTTACATTATATTATAAAAAGAAACAGGACATTCCAATGTTATATGAATGAAAAGTCCATTCAAAGCTCCCTAAGTTTGAAAATAAGCTTTTTACGGATAAAACTTTCTTTACATAAAAGGAAAATGTGTCAAATAATATCACTAACAAAGAAGCACACTTATATAAAATAAAAACATTTGAAAAAATCTTTGATAGAAATCAAAGGAAATATGCACGGGGAATAATATTACCATAACTCAATAATACTAGAACAGTTACAAGTTGAGCTTCCGCCACGAAATCTTTATACCTAAGAATCAAAAATTATAATTTAACTTCTAACATATTAGCTGTGTACAGATCCTTCACTACAAATGTTAAACTGTTTGTTAGTAAATTCACAAAACTGGTCAGAATCTACCTCTGAAATAAAAATTCAAATACAAATTGGAGATTTTAATATTGAGACAATAAACAATAAAACACGAAGTACGGAAATGTATTGAAACTTACTAGAAGACAGGGGTTTCGATTATATCATTACTGGATTCGCCATGGAAGAAATAGTTTTAGATTATTTAAGCCAAGCATGCATTCACCACATAAATACTAAACTCGAAAAGAAAAATCACTGATAAATGGTACAGTCGCTCAAAAAAGTATCCGAACACTTTGGTTGATTACAGAATTCAGAAAAAATATCTGGCAACGATTTTTTTTAGCAACTAGTGATCTGGCAACTTTCGTGTAAGTTGCCAGATCACTAATTTCTAAAAAAACGTTGCCAGATATTTTTTCATCGACATTATTTGCCAAAAGGGCTAAATCATCAGCATAATCTAAATCAGAAATTTTCGTATCTCCATCCCATTTAAGGTCAAAATCTTTCCCTTGAAGTGAATTTCGCATAATATAATCAATAACCAAGCTGAAGAGAAAAGGAGACAAAATGCATCCTTGTCGAACACCAGAAGTAATGCTAAACCAATTGCTACAAGCCTTACCAACGCTCACACACGACTCAGTGTTATTATAGAGAGCTTTCATAATGTTAACTAATTTGTCTGGTATACCATATGATCTCACAATCAACCACAAATTATGACGATCAACAGAGTCGAAAGCCTTTTTGAAATCAACAAAGCTAGCAACCAAAGGTTTCTGAAACTCTAAACATTTCTCAAGAATCTGCCTAAGTGAAAATATCTGATCTATACATCCCCTACCACTTCTGAATCCACATTGCTCATCACGCAATTGCCTGTCAACCAGATTCTTAATTCTATTAAGCACAATCATGGAAAGAACTTTACCTGGAACAGAGAGTAGGCTGATACCCCTATAGTTATCACAAGAACTGCGATCACCTTTTTTGAAAATAGGGATAACAATAGCTCTGGTAAAATCCTTAGGAACCATGCCTTTATCATAAAAGAGATTCAGAATTTCAGTCATCCAAGTGGTAACCGAAACATTCCGAGCTCTAAGCATTTCCGTAGTAATTTCATCTACCCCTGGGGATTTATGAAGTTTAAGTTTAGAAACAGCCAAACTAACTTCAGATTGTGTTATAGGGCCAACATTAAAGCCACCAATGCATCTATCATCATTGCAAACAATGGGAGTAGAACTAACTACATTGTTTAGAACATCACTGAAATGCTCAGCCCACCTAGCCATGACAGAATCCTCCCCTTCTATAACCTTACCTTGTTTATCCTTCAATCCTTGTATGCCTGTCCGTTTTCTACCACACAAAACATTAACTATCTGGTACAGCTCTCTGCTGTTGTGCTGTCTAACTGCTTCCTCGGCTTTGTCAGCCAAACCATCAAGCCAAAAATTTTTATCAGCAGCTAACTGATCCTTTACAAGTTTATTAAGGTCTCTGTAATGCTTTCTATTAGGACTAGTAGGGTATTGATTAAGGGTATTCCTGCAGTTCTTTCTTTCCGAAATAAGCTCAAGTGCCTTATCACTCAGATAATTTTGCCTCTTCTGCTCCTTTTTTCCTAAAAGAGTACTGTTAGTGTCCAAAAAAGCCTGTTTAAAATGATCCCATTCTTCCTCAACTTCAGTAGTAAGCAAACCATGACTGTCATAATGACTAAGTAACCTATCATGGTAAGCTTTGGCTATAACTGGATCTTTCAGAGCTTCAGTATTAAAAGTAAATTTTTTAACCCTAGCACAACACTTTTTAAGTTTAAGTTGCAACACACTTTTAACAAGGTAATGGTCAGATCCAATTTCAGCTCCCCTATATGCCCTGGTATTCCTAACAGAACTAGTCCATTTGCTGTTAATTAATATGTAATCAATCATATTCTTATGCAGCCCATCAGGTGAAACCCATGTGTACTTATGTATGTCGCGGTGTTTGTAATAAGTGTTAGTTATTCTGAATCCATTGAGTTTACTTACCTGTAGGAGACGTTGCCCATTGCTATTGCAGCTACCAATACCAAAAGGGCCTATTACTCCTCCCCAAAGGTCAGAGTCAGTACCAACTTTGGCATTGAAGTCACCAAGAACAAGGGTAATATCTCCTTTCTTGACAGAATTCAAAATATCCTGAAGTTGTTCATAAAACCTATCCTTCTCATCCTCATCGGCATCTTCAGTGGGAGCATAACAGCAGATAACATTCAAGTCTTTAACGCTTGTCTGAAATTTTGCTGTAAGAAACCTTTCATTAATGCACTCATATCCTAGAAGAGCATCACTAGCGTGTCTGCTGAGAAGCAGACCCACGCCTTGGTGATGCTTTTTGTCGTCCCTCCCTGAAAAGAGAAATTTAAGATTATTTTTAAGAATCTGACCTTTATCTGTCCATCTGGTCTCTTGCAAGCCGAGAATATCTAAATTATAACGGTGGAATTCTTGTGTGAGGACATCAAGAGAAAAAGCTCTGTGCAGAGTCCTCACATTCCAACTACCTATGGAGAGAAAATGGTTAGTGGGATGTTTAAAGAAACTATGTTTATTGAGAGAGGGAATGCCGACAATATCAAACAGCCCCCTAATCGCAGACATGGGGCAAAGACCCGTTCCCCCACTACTAAAGGCTGAAGCCATCTACACTGGAAGACTTCCTCCAATGTAGAATTTGACGATGCCAATAGAAGCAAAGAGTTCAGGTGCCTGCGATGACTTCTGCTCAGGATTATCCACCAGCTGATAAACATATCCTGTGGATCTATTCACTTGGGGCTGTCAACCCACAAACAAAAAGAAAACACAGCGGAAGATTTTCCCTCCACAGAAGCCCACCAGTGCAGCAAAATCAGGATCCATAATCAAGCTCAGAGCCATATATCTGTCCAGTCCAGTAGGTTTATATGGTCAGCACCAGGACCCTGTGTGGTTGACCACTCCTCAGCAGGGTAGAAAAAAAAGAAAAGTAGCCATAATTGTCCAGATCAGTAGGCCACACTAATCTGGCAGCCCTCCCCTTCCGTTCACTTCCACAAGAGAGTATCTCTTTTGAAAGTTACTAACGGTCCTCACCACGAGAAGGCGGGGTTGGACATTAGGTGCTAGGCCTGGCCGGTTCTATGCATCATCACAGGGGATTGGTGCATAGCTCTCCTTCCAGTGACTACCTAGCTACCATTTACAGACCTATGAATAACATACCTACTGAAAAATAGGCACTATTGTTGTTAGTAAATTGAATTCTATTAGAATAAAAATATTTGTTAGATATATTTTAGTGTTTTTTTTTTATCTTAGAAAAAAATTTTTTTTTTGTTGGTGGTACTGAAATTAAGGTGCGTCTTACAATCGAAGAAATACGGTACTTTCCTGTTATCATGTTTACAAAGTGTCCAAGTTAACCCTAGAAAGAACCAGATCTGGAATCAGAAGCATCTAGTTTCCTGTTATCTTGTTTACAAAGAATCCAAGTTTCACTACCATAACTAACCCTAGAAAGAACCAAACTATTATACAGTCTAATTTTAGTCTTTAGGTGTATACGCCTATTTCTCCACACTCTCCATAGATTCTTAAAAGTCCCGGCAGCAATCCCTATTCGTCTGTTAATCTCATGCCGCACATCACCAATATCTGTTACATAGCTTCCAAGATAATTAAACTGTGGAAAAACTGGGAACCACCATGCTTTATATATCTATATTTTTCTTTCAAATAAGATTCGAACTCTTTCCTCTTATTCAGAAGATAACAGTAGAATTTCATTCTCTACAGAAACTGAATTCTTTTAACCCAAAACGACTTATTTTCCTATATGAGCTCTATGCTGCGAAAAACGGCGCAGAGAAAAAACACTTCCAAAAATAACAATGTTAGACGTCTATGCATCATAAACCCAAGAGTATTCCAAAAATAATATAGAATGCATACATACGGTAAATATATTGTTTTCTTTCAGTGCTCATTTTGACGTTGAGGAAATTTAAGTTTAAAAATGTAAGTTTGCATCGGCATTTATTTCAAGGAACCAAAAAAACGATAAAAGCAACTCAGTTGCATATACAATTACATTGGCATAAAAACATTACATTCACATAAAAGAACTTACATTGACATAAAAGAACTTACATTGATATAAAAAGAGCGTTTGCCTTCCTATGGGTAATGGGTTTGCTTCGCCTTTAGCATTTCCCTCTGTCAGACTTCTTTCCCCCCCCCCTTCATCCTTCCTTGCACGTTTCCTTTCCACGAAATGTGCAGCGAATCATTCTGCAACTGATTCCATCTCCTTAAAATGTTTCATTTTTAAAAAAGACGGCCACTGGCAAAAGCAACAATGCAGAAATGAAAAACAGAGAAAAAGATTGTTTGTCTCCTGGGATCAGAGGTCATGTTTTCTTTTCTCTCTGGTTCTCTTTTCAGTTCACTAAAATATTTCTCAGTTACCTAAAACATATTTATATTTTTTTATGCGCAGTTCGATTTTCAAAAGCAAAATGAGTTTGTCATATGAGACGAGAAATTGGGAATCAATAACTTAATTTGAAACATTCAAACCTGTACAAATTAAATATTCTATATTAAAATATTAACCATTTTTATAATAATTGCATTGGGTATTTATAAGGCCTAAAATATTTCCTTATTTCCTGTTCTACAACTTATATAGACCTACTTATAAAAACTAGAGACCTAATAGAGCTTCTATATTATCTCCGTCTTTTATATCGGGAAGTACCTTCTTTTTTTTAATAATATATTCAAATAGCACGCCTAAGATGAGTTATTCGTATCATCTTCTTTCAAAGGAAAGATGTGAATTTATTATCATTTTAAAATTATAGATTGTAACATGAATCGTATTCAATAAAAAAAATGCTTGGTTCCAGGACGGTTCTTTCCAGACAAAATTATTTCGAGTTGGGTTGTTTTACCTCTGAGCAGCACTTTTTGGGGGCTGACATGCCAGGTCACAATGACTTCAAGCCTCAAAGAAGGTTGGGGATCTGGATCGCTCTTATAAGATAGATTGAAGCATGCAATTAAGGAGGTACTGTACATTCTTTAAAGTATCTAGAATATTGCTTAATATCAGCATCCAAGGACATCGATATTCCCTTTCATACTAAGCACAGGGTGGGGATTAACGGGTACAAATCTGAAAGCTAGCACAGCTGAGATTAAAACCTGCAAACTACCACGCCTCTATGAGCCCTGCGCTCTACCAATTAGACCAACCCCAGCTCCATGTTGCATTGATAATCTTAAAATCCTTAAAATGAGAGCAAAATTAGTCAATAATTTATCTTTGTCTATCATGTATCTATATCAGAGTAACCAATATATAGCAAAGATCTCTGAAAAATAAAATATTTTTGTTTTTCTCTAAATCTCAGACGAAAAAGTAATAACCAAAAATTTATTTACCCATTTAATATGACGATTTGGGAATGTCACCTTCCCCAAACGATAACAAAGTTTTACGCAGCAAGCAGGTGCATGCAATTGACCCTAAGCGCAAGAGATAACGATTGCATTTTTCCAATGTGAGTTCACTCTTGACCTTTCTGACAGCTCTCGGTGATTGTGTAAGCGTTGTGTCAGATAGAACGCTACGGCAGTGTCAGAGTTCACGAGCATTTCATTAAGGGTCAAAGAGTGTTTAACTTTTAATCAAACGTAAATCATTTTCTTTTTCTGAACATTTTACTACTTGACTTGTTATATGTTTATGTAATTAGATAAATCAGGGCTTAAAAGTGCCTCATTAGTGACGGTGAAAGTTACATGTGATCAATATAAGAAGAAAGTGCGAAGATTATTTTTGTCGGAACAATTTTCCATAATAATTGAGGTTATATTTTATTAAATACCCGAAGTTTTTAATTCTCTTCCAAGAGATCTGTTATGACTGAACATTTATTCAGAAATTAAACACAAAGTTTCGAAATTATTGTTAGATATAAAAATATTATCCACTTATCAAACATTATATTAAACAACTAATACAGTTAGAATGTTTTAGAGGAAAATTTTCATTACCTGGAGATCTGAACCCACGACCTCCTGATAAAATATTAGGTGCTCTGACCACTGAGCTACCGACCGCCGAGCAGTCATCCTCTATTAGTGGGTTTAAGCATTATACCATAGAATAGTCATTGGAAATGTAGTTGACTGTAATTGAAGACTCTGGTCCAGATGGCAACTTCCAGTTTAATGCACATGGCCATCCCGCGTCAAACAGCATGGCATTTTTTTAAGCCAACGCGGCACAAACTCCAACGTAATCATGTATTTATATTATTAGAATTTCTCAGATATATACCTTGTAGTCTTCATTAGAATGTTTTAGAGAAAAAGTTGTCATTAGCCGGGTGGGATCTGAACCCACGGCGGCGTGTTGGCTTAAAACAAAAACCATGCTGTTCGATATGTGTTGGCCGTGTGCACTAAACTGGAAGGCGCCATTAGGACCAGAGACTTCGATTACAGTGAACTACATTTCCAACGACTATTCTATGGTAGCCGTCCCGTGGCCGAGTGGTTAGCACGCTTGGCTACTGATCTAAGGGACCTGGGTTCGAGCCCCGGATTAGGCATGGATGTGTGTGTCGTTTTTCTGCTGAGGTCCTGCCATCCTCTAAGATCTCCTACTGTGGCATATAAACTGACAGGCTCCTGTCACACCTCTGTGGCAAGCAGCTGCTTGAGGGGGTATTTATTTTTATTTATTCTATGGTATAATGCTTAAAACTACTAAAAGAGGATGATTGTTTGGCGGACGGTAGCTCAGTGGTCAGAACACCTGACTGTGTTATTAGTAGATCATGGGTTCAGATCTCACTCGGCTACTGCCAATTTTTCTTCTAAAACATTTTAATGAACTACTACCAGGTGTATATATTCTAATATTGTAAATTATAATAATAGTGTGAAATAACGACTTGTACAATAGGGGATTTTTTTTTTCCTATGATTGTATATCAATCTTTTATTTTTTTATGTCTGTGGTTTAATTCATTTTTATTTCTTTGTTGTTTTGTTTTCTGTGTCGTTATGTGTATATTTTTAGTTATGCATACGTTATTCTTTAATCGAGCTGACATGTGCTTGAGAGGAATCCTGCTGACAAGCCATAAGGCTTAGGTCGTATTTTGTAAGCTTAAATAAAGCTATTTTTATTTTTAAAGAGGCTGATGCAGAAGGTGTTTCCACACTTTTCATAATATGTGGACAGATCAATGTTAATGACTCTCTTTACGAATAAGGATAAAAAGCATATTATCACTGATAAAAACAGAATGAAGGTTCTGTTTCACTCCTGGTCATGTACATTAACGAAGCACCATTTAGTGAATAGGCAGATATAAAAAACTCCCTTCAAAGCAATGAAGATGATCGAGATTTAATTGGCATGATGAAAAGAATTTTCAAATTTCTGATACACGAACACTGTGGTATGAGAAGGACTTTTCGATAACTTCCTTATTAATATTTAACTACTAAGACATTCATATTTAATGACCTGTAATTATGCTCTCCACTGAATAGAAGTTCTCTAATATGCAGCACAAAGTAAATCAATCCCTTGTTAGTTTGCAATGATTGTCCCTATAGTGCTCTGATCCAGGGAACCAGAAGAACAGATTAATAATGTCCGGAGGGAATTTAACCCACGACATTAAGATGGAAGTTATTTAAGTTATCTCTGAACACTTTAACAAGTATAAAGGTGAAAAAAATAGTGTCTCATATCTAAAATTGTTAAAAGAATTATGGATGTTAAAATCTGCCTTATTGTAAAAGTCAAATGTCCTGATCGCTAAATCGCTACCTTGCTTTCAAGATAGAACCGACTGAAAAGTTTTTAAAAACCGAAAATACGATTCACAATCTAATTTTAAGAGCATGATCATATTGTCTCTGGAGAATATAAAAGGGTCGTTTTCAAGGAAAATATAATTCGCCATTTTATGATCTTAGAACCCTCATACAGTAGAAATTCCAACGAATGGATGATTCGGAAAAAATCCTTAGCACCAATCTAAACCGAAAAAAAATTATCTCTAAAAGCAAAAGATAGCCTTGACCATCATCAAAACTTCAGATCTCTAGAATAAAAATATCTTTCACAAAACTTGTTTAAAGATTTGCAGTTTCCAAATTTTAGCGCCCTCTAACGGCGAAAGTAAAAAGTATCGGAAGATTTCGAAAACGCGAATCCTAATATTTTATTAATACGTAGTTAACAGATCTGTCTCGGTGACTCAATGCTTAGCGTGCTTTGGGAATAACCAAAGGGACCTGGGTTCGAGCCTAATAATACGGGATAAGGTACAGATGTTTTCTTTCTTGTATTGTTTTTCGACTGAAGTCTAGGCTTCCTCACAGATTTCTCTATAGCATATTATACTGGCAGGCTCCTATCAGACCTCTGTGACAAGCAGCTACTTGAGTGGAAATTAAATTATTTCATTATATTCTTTCATTTGCCAATAGGAGCATTTTCCTTTAAAACGTGTGCAAAGTGCACACCTAATTTAATATCTTTGCCTTATTTATGCCTCTTTATTCAAGAAAAGAAAATATTTTTGTTCCCACATCCCAAGCACTCTTTAACAACAGAAAACGTTATTTATCTTTCTTTTGCATTCTTCATAATAAGCAATAAGACTAGCTTTCTGGAACTTCTACCATGCAAAACTTTATTATTTAACTTTCATAACATTAGATTTAGGTAATAAATATTAATGTATCAAAAGTTAACGAATAAAGTAAGAAATCCAATGCTTTTGAAACACATTTATAAGGTTTAGGGAAGTGGATAAGAGCAGATAATGAATTAGTTGTTCGGTATTATTCCTCTTTATTTCGAGAATGACCAAAACCAGAGCTGGGCAAACCAATACCCGACACCGCTTTTTGTGCAGAGCTACTGATGACAAATAACAGAAATTTGTAAAGGAGAAAAATAATAGATTCCAACTTCAACGAAACGAATTCTCATCAAAAGTTATTAAATTTAATAAAATTATATTGTTTACATTTCGCTCTAGATTTTTTTGCATTGATTATGCATACGTTATTTGATTATATATTACTTTAGAGGCCCTCCCTCCTAATTCAGTTTTCTATTCTGCCCTTCAGCTAAAATGTTTGCCCAGGGCTGACTTAAACTGAGCCTGTTTGCATGTGATTGGTTTCCTACTGTTTTTATCTTTAAAAGATGATCGTCAGATTTGGCGGGAGGAGTAGGAAATTTTCTTGTTTCCTCTCGCAGAAAAGCTCTTTTAACATTCTGTGCCCTCGTCTGCTGATTTAACCTCACTGAAAAGAGAAATAATGATTAGTTTGCAATGGCCGACCTCCTTCTCTAATGGGCTTTAAGCCGCAGCCCTGTAAGAAAAAGGAATGCTCAGTGAAAGCATGTTCAATGCTTTTTTTCTTTTCAATTTATAATCAGCAGTGGCGGATTGGCCTCTGAAGCGTTCGCTGTGCCCTCGGCACTCACGGAGACCTCAAAACATTCAAAATTCAGTTTTTTTCGAGTTATATTGAGTAAAATATTTACCAATCAGTATTGTCTGCTATTTATGTGCATATCTCGTGTTTTTACTTAGGTTAACACTAAATATGATGTAATTTTTTTAAAATACACTAAAATTTTTGATTATAATTTTTATTTATTTTTCAGCACATTCAAGTTTATATAATGCATATTAAATTTGCAATTTATGCACTTCTGTAATTCAATTTTCTAAAGCTACTGCATGCATTTTCCATTTACAAGTCGCGAAATATTTGTGGAGTGAGTACCCCCCCCCCCCTCTCCTTCCACACACACACACACACACACTCCTGAACAGTTGGGGGTCTTTCGAATATTTAGCTCCTGGAGCCTCCCGATACATTAATCCGCCACTAGTGATCAGAGTAGCAAACACTACCAGCTTATCTTCACGTTAATACAGAATAAATGATCATGACATCCCTGAATTCAAATCAGGATGCAGGCGGTCCAGTGTCACCGCGAACCTACTCTCCTCCACCCTGGCGGCTATCTATGGAGTCATTGGCCTCTAATAATTCTTCGTTGAGCTTTCTTTATCATTGAGCTCTTAGCATAGAGTTTATTTAAGATATTGTGTAATAGAAGAGCAGTTCCCTTCAGAGCTAAAACAATTTAATCTCAAAAGAATGCTTTGCTATGATCTCTTTCTGTCCATCTTGCGTGCGATGTGTTTATACGAAACTCTTCAAATTTATTTATTGAGCCGAATGAATATTCCTGCCAAAACTGCAAAGTTTTCATAAAATGGATTTAATTGCATTCCGTGTCAAAAAAAATTAACCCACTCAGAAGGAGTAGATCTACGTTTATGCAAATTGGCATGCAAATGAAGGGAAAGTAACGAGACTGGCTACATTTCAAATGCCGTGGATCACACGGATTCTATGAGTTGCAGGGAAGATTGTTGTTGGGTAATACATAAGTGTACAGTGTAGATTAAACAAACCGAACTTGAAATGGAAATCTTGTTACCATCGAAGTATAATGATGTTTGCACGTCGTAGATGGATGCTAAATGAACTCGCCGTTTGAGAAAGGTGGAATCCAAAGTATGTGAGGTAGGATGATTTAAGCGACGAATTGCAGAGCATTTCGGTCATGATGAGCGAACAGTTGGCCATTGCTTGCAGAAGTGAATAAGGGAAGGTGTTTTACATCGCCGTTCAGGATCAGGTCGTCTTCGAGTGATTACTGATAGGGGTGATCGACATATTCGTTGGATGGCTGTCAGTACCAGAAACACGACTTTCCGACAGATATCCAGTGATAGAATGAGGAAGCCATGAAATTCCCCACATCGCTATTCATATAACACGTAACTTCGGATCCATTCCCCACACAGCTTTCATTTCACACGTAACTCGAAGAAGCCCATGACATTCCCCACATCGCAAGCTTTCATTTAACACGTAACTCGAGGAAGCCCATGACATTCCCCACATCGCAAGCTTTCATTTAACACGTAACTCGAGGAAGCCCATGACATTCCCCACATCGCAAGCTTTCATTTAACACGTAACTCGAGGAAGCCCATGACATTCCCCACATCGTAAGCTTTTATTTAACACGTAACTCGAGGAAGCCCATGACATTCCCCACATCGCAAGCTTTCATTTAACACGTAACTCGAGGAAGCCCATGACATTCCCCACATCGTAAGCTTTCATTTAACACGTAACTCGAGGAAGCCCATGACATTCCCCACATCGCAAGCTTTCATTTAACACGTAACTCGAGGAAGCCCATGACATTCCCCACATCGTAAGCTTTTATTTGACACGTAACTCGAAGAAGCCCATGACATTCCCCACATCGCAAGTTTTCATTTAACAAGTAAGTCGAGGAAGCCCATGACATTCCCCACATCGCAAGCTTTCATTTAACACGTAACTCGAAGAAGCCCATGACATTCCCCACATCGCAAGCTTTTATTTAACACGTAACTCGAGGAAGCCCATGACATTCCCCACATCGCAAGCTTTCATTTGACACGTAACTCGAGGAAGCCCATGACATTCCCCACATCGCAAGCTTTCATTTAACACGTAACTCGAAGAAGCCCATGACATTCCCCACATCGCAAGCTTTCATTTAACACGTAACTCGAAGAAGCCCATGACATTCCCCACATCGCAAGCTTTTATTTAACACGTAACTCGAAGAAGTCCATGACATTCCCCACATCGCAAGCTTTCATTTAACACGTAACTCGAAGAAGCCCATGACATTCCCCACATCGCAAGCTTTCATTTAACACGTAACTCGAGGAAGCCCATGACATTCCTCACATCGCAAGCTTTCATTTAACACGTAACTCGAGAAAGACCATGACATTCCCCACATCGCAAGCTTTCATTTAACACGTAACTCGAGGAAGCCCATGACATTCCCCACATCGTAAGCTTTTATTTAACACGTAACTCGAAGAAGTCCATGACATTCCCCACATCGCAAGCTTTCATTTAACACGTAACTCGAAGAAGCCCATGACATTCCCCACATCGCAAGCTTTCATTTAACACGTAACTCGAAGAAGCCCATGACATTCCCCACATCGCAAGCTTTCATTTAACACGTAACTCGAAGAAGCCCATGACATTCCCCACATCGTAAGCTTTTATTTGACACGTAACTCGAAGAAGTCCATGACATTCCCCACATCGCAAGCTTTCATTTAACACGTAACTCGAAGAAGCCCATGACATTCCCCACATCGCAAGCTTTTATTTGAAACGTAACTCGAAGAAGCCCATAACATTCCTCACATCGCAAATTTTCAATGACACGTGACTCAAGGAAGCCCATGATAATCCCGACGTCGCAAGCTTTCCTTGACACGTAACTCCTAGTGTGTGTTTTCGCATTCGGAAGATAGAGCGGAAGAACAATTTTAACATTCTCCTCACCTCTCTTATCGGGAAGTAAACCAATGGGCTTGTCACAATCGTCAACGGATTGGGAAGATAATGATGGAACAATTGTCTCGACAAAACAAAATGACGATCGCAAAGCAATAGGAAAATAGGTAATAATAATATAAAATTATTTGTGTTCTACAGTATTTCGTATATACCAGATATCAAAAGGTGAAAACAAAAAGACTCTCCAGCTTCAAAATTCCATTCCCTACAGAAACTGAGCCACTGCACTTGTTTTCATTAATGTGAGCGAAAAAAATGCAAACATTATAAAGGTTGAATCTTTTGAATAGTTTGCAAAAATCCTAATTTGCCTTTGTGCCAATGCTCAAAGTGCGGATGTAAAAAAACGTGAAATGATTGATGAATAATTATAGATAAGTCCAATAGCAACCGAACCATCAGTTCTGAAATCATCAGACCTGAAGAAGCAATTTCAAACGCAGACATAACCAGAAAAAATCGCGATCTCTTTAGTTCCGTGAGGGAAAAGTGGGATTTCATCCCGTCTCTTTCCACCCACTCCGAGCCCTGCCTGGTGTTTAATGTACGTTTCAATGCACCTTTCACAAGATTCGACTAATGATTCCATCGCATATTGAGAGCAGCCATTTCGTTATTCTATCAACGATAAAACATCACGCCAGAAATGCGAAATTTTAGGTATCCCATTAAGTGCTGCAAGCAAGCAACGTTTGACGATTGCAAATCGAGTGGAATTTTTCTGCTTTATATTCGTAGGGGGGGGGGGGGGATGAATAATCTGTTGTCAGCAAAACGAAAATTTTCCGGTTAACTGCAAAATGGTGATTGCTGACTGAGCTTCCGTTTCAGTGTCAAGTTAGGCAAACTTGCAATGATATTTTAAAACCGGAAAATATGAGAATTTGTAACTTGTAAATTTAAAAGGGATATTTTTTAAAATGATTCAAGTTGTCCGTGACCAGAAATCGGGAATTATTGTCATAAAATAAATTTTATTGGCATAAATAAATCTCAATAAATCTGGTAAAAAATCAATCTTGTTTACGTCCTTTCTTAATTGCGTAATTTTAGAAACTCACTCATTATAACATAAAGTGGCAATGTATCGAAAATTATATTGGAAAATAAAACTGAATCGTGACATATTGAAAAGAATATGATATGCAAAGTAAAATAATGCAAAAATATTCCAACCTAGGGATCATCTACATAAAATAATCAGATTATCAAGTTTCCAAGGTATTATATAGAATTTGCAAGTTTGTTCCTTAAAAACATCTAATTTGTACGATTCTTAACTACTAGTACATTTGCATCATAGAACTTCTTGCATTTTTTTATACTTTCATTAAAGTATCATGAATTCTCTGCCCTTAATTTCATCAGTCAATCTATTCTGGTTCAATATAAGCAAAAATAATACCATCGACGTTGTTCACCAAAATCGAAAATTTTGGCGAACATTGTATGTTCACCAAAATCGAAAAAAAAAATTGGAAGAATTAAGATTTCAGCAGTCATGATAGAGTGAGTAAAAATTAAGTTTTGCTGCGTGGAGTTTAACGATACGTTAACATCCATTGTTAAAGTGTGAGAAATTATAGTAAGAAATCTAATTCGTGCAAGGACCATCAAAATTTTTATCTTAATCCGGGTCGGCCTTAAGCCGATTGAACCGATTGGGTTCAATCAAGAGAAAATTGTTGTTCTATTTTTGAGAACTACAGATTTTAGAGTTAGTAAAATTGTATGCTGTGTAAAGTTTTTAATAGTTTAGTTTTTGTTTAATTGTTGTTTGTTTTTAAACCTATGGGTCCCGCATTTGGCCCTGATTTTAAATGACAATGAATGGTAACTTGCAAGGACTTTCTACTGTAGGAAAAAAAGAGCAGTTCTCTCCCATCTAATTTTCTAATCATCCTCTCTTGAGTTTTTTGCATAGTTTTAAATATGAAAAAAAGATACAAAAATAATTTATATACTGTTGCGGCATTTTAGTAATTTGATAGTATTGTGCTGCGGGTTCGAAATAATCAATTAATAACTTATTGAATAATTTATTTAATAGATAAAACAATATTTGTTTATAAGAAGTATGACGATTTGCTTAATAAATAAATGATCAAACTACACTCATACAAAATCATAGCTTTTCGAGCTCTGTTATGCTATAAGAAGCTTATTAATAAAAGAAAACATCGTATTTGCAGTTAATGAAACCCTTTGAGTAATGCACCTTCAATACCCCCTCAAGCAGCTGCTTGCCACAGAGGTCTGACAGGAGCCTGTCAGTTTATATGCCATAGTAGAAGGACTGAGAGGATGGCAGGACCTCAGCAGACAAACGACACATACATCCATGCCTTAACCCGGGGCTCGAACCCAGGTCCCGTAGATAAGTAGCCGAGCGTGCTAACCACTCGGCCACGGGACGGCAATATAATAATAATAAAATTTAATCTGACTTGAATAAATTGAATTAATTTCTCGACGCTTTTATTCAACTGTCGAGGGAATTATCACTCTTAGTTTAACGTAGTGATATCTTCCTTGATAGTTAATCTCACTTGTTATTAATTAATAATATACTGCATTTAAGCATACGAAATAAATATTCATAGTCGAGACACAAACCTACGACTGGATTACACTCTCTTTGCTTTCTTTTACTATGGCCAGTGGAACTAGGCTTCATCTTAAACAAAACCTTAAAAAACTTATTATTTATTCTTACTCAGCAATTAACTACGTGGCTGTTTTTATAATCTCCTACACAAGGCTACATTAACCTACTTGCAGCTCACACATCAAAATTTATCAACACCGAATTCAATTACAATTCAAATTCAACTGTCTGTTCTATTACAAATATGACGTATTCTTCACGATGTGTGGAACACTTCGTGATACATTACGCACGCATTATGCAATTGTTGCACGTTTTCACGTGGTTTCAATATTATATACCAGTAAATAGACGATTGTGAGCGATTGATTCGCACGGATCACGCTAATTCTAATTCTGATGTGAAAATGGTAGTGCTCTGAATAAATTTGTACTTAGGGATAATCTGGATCGTAGATCTTGGGAAAAGCCCGAAATTTGACCTCCGATGTATACTTCAAGGTCAGGTAGGGGTCACACAGAGGTCAAACCTTGATCTATGTGCTACAAATGTGAAAATTGGTATCTGGGGAGTGTTTGGGGTTGTCGATCTCGGAGACGATTTCGTATTTGAGGTCAAAAGTTAAATTTTGATCTGCCGGTGCTCGAGAGCTAAAAATTAATACAGGGGATATTTTGCGTCTTAGATTTTAGAAATATAAAATTTTGGATGTGACGGATCTTTCGAGGTTAAAAATTAAATTTCAATAAATCTGTGCTAGAGAATTAACACTTTGAACATCTCTACCCTCAGATACGCAACCCTGCCTTGTAGGTATTTATCATCAGAATCACAAATATGTATCTTCCCTATGTCCTATGTACATCATAGATCTCAGAAATGTTGTGCAATTTTGGATGCAATGTGTCCTTTCGAGGTCAAATGTCAAATTTCTACATTTCGTTTCTAGAGAGCTGAAATTTGTGAATATGGTTATTTCGGGTAATAGAACTCAGAAATATTAAGAACCAGCAGATTTACCCGGTGTTGCTCGGGTGTGAAACTTTCTAAATTGTCGAGTCGATGGCCCTCCCCACTCCGTAAGCTTTCATTGGGCATAAATATCATTACACTCGATCTCCTCTCCCCTCTGGGGGGCGAGAGCGGCTTAGTCGGTAGCGCGCCAGGCTCGTAATCTGCAGTTCCCAGGATCGAGTCCCAACTGGGTCAGCGTTGAGATTTATCTCCACAAAACTTTCCGCCCTGCCCACGGTCAGTAAGTGACATCAATGGACTTGAAAAGGCCGCCGTCCGTCGGATGAGATGTTAAGCAGTGTCTCCGTGTGCGGGAGAGCCATACCCTGTGCACTTGAAGAACACACTGGATGGCCTTGACAGGAGATTACCATCTGTCTCCCAACAACTATTCCAATGGGACCCCTCTCCCCATCTTCTCTGAGCATTCGGGTCCTTATGAAAGGGTCATTTAGCCCATGGTGTGCCAAAAAGTGTCGCTCAGAGGTAAAACAAACAACCTCCCCTGCAGTTAAAATTCTCTGCCAATATTTTAGGGGAGAAAGGAAATGAACATAGTTCGAGGTACCCATAATCCTCCCCACGTCAGAAGTTTTCAAAACCAAAATCCGGAATTCTCTCACTCAGATAATCGAACTTTTCAAATCACTTCGTACCCACCATAATTCCTCGTATACAATTTTCCAAGCATATGTAACTTTATAGCAAAAGAAAATTAACTGTGGTCTTAGGTGCATAAAAAATGTAAAGGTACAAAAAATTATTATTGAACAAAATTATTTATTACGTAACATAATATTTAAAACATTTATTAATTATCTGTATGTACTTTTTATTAGCTTTTGCGAATTAAGTTAATGATTTAACTTCCTGTAACGAATTTAGTTTTTTGAATCTCGTGTTCTGCTCGTATTCAATTAGTACGACTTCAATATCCACGGATGTTCGCGCTCTTCACCCAGTGAACTAAAGAATGAGTTTATCACGTGAATTCAGACAGAAATTAGTTTGATGCATTCATTATTTCAAATTTAATGGTGGAAACCGTTAGTTTAAATAACCTCAAACCGTCTATGGGGATTTTGAGAAATCCCCCCCCCCCCACCCCAATCTGTGTTGACCCCAGCGAGTTCGCTCTTAGTTTATATATTCTTCCTCTGGGTGAAGGGAACGTTCATGCAAAGTTTGGCGCCTGTGGCTCTTCTGAAGGCCGACTGCAAGTGGACAGACACACAAACAAAGAAACAAACAAACTTTCTTCTATATATTTATATATTAGATTTCCAGATCCAGTGTTTCAATCATTTCAATCCGGTGTCTCATTCATGGTCAAATAGGGGTCAGAACGACGGTCCAGATATCAATAGGTTGATGATTTGATTTCTGGTATGCTAATAATTATGATATGCCGTTTCGAAACAAAATTTATCCTAGTAACACGAATTTTGGATTTCAGCTGTTATGTACATTTAGCATGCAAATAGTAAAAGTTATTGTGTTCAAGTACCGTGCTCACTAAAATGTTAAATTTTGTAATGTCCAAACTCTTGCTCTTGCTGTTAATTATCCTGCCGTTTATTAAACTTATTGTTCTTATCATATTTTAGCAAAACATCCTGACAATGGATCACTGAGTAAGTTCTCAAGAACAATTTGTATTTCCAGTTATTTGAATGAGCTAATAAATGCTGTAACAAAAACATGATCTGTTTTGAGAAATGCAATATTAGCGTTGACTATCTCGAAGATAGAATGGTTTCCGGGAAACCCCAACTGGGTCTATAAATTATTATTGTTTTCTTCCACTTTAACCTCAGATTGTCTCATCCATCGCTTCGATGTCTAGGATGAAAGGTACCGCGTAGAAAATTTACTATCTTGGGTGCACTTTGAACTTCTCTACTCTTAGAGACGCAACTTCGTCTTGTCAGTATTTATCATCAGAGTCACAAATCTCTTCATCTCACACAACTGAAGACTATGAACTGCTAAACGTTGCCAATCGAGGAAGACATTTTTTATTACTAGTTTCCTGACCCTGATTTTACATAGCTATCCTATGGCATGTGATGTCCTCACCAGCTGCGCGTGATGTCTAAAAAAATAAAAGTCATGTGCTAGAAATGCTCATTAATGTCAAAATAACATTTTCGACTTTTTTGTTCGTTAACAAAGCGATTCCTTGAGTTTCCTTTACGTGAGCTTCCTTAAAAATTTATTTTTTTGTTATTGATGGCATTTTGGTGGCATGAATGCTCTGCTGTTATTATGTTTGGGGCGGGCTGTTGCAACTGAAGCAATTTTGCGTCAATATTTGCTACACCTATATTAAAATAAAATGACGACGTCAGCTGCGATGAAATGAGTAATTTTTCTCTGAATTAGAAGTCTGAAACTTAATTTTGGCGCAAAGATTTCACCGAGTGTTTCATCACCTTAGAGAAAAAATGCCTCTTCTTTCACCGAAGTAATCTAAACGTGGATAATTTCATTCCATTTTATCATCACAGATTCATTTGTCTCTGGAATAACGTGAAAATGACTTACAAGATTAATTATATCCACAGCTCATCTGTTTTCATTAGGCAATATACGTATACTGTATTTATTCATATGAAGACATAGGTATAATTAGAGGAAAAAATTGTCTTTTGCCAGGTAGGATCCGAAATCACGACATTCTGATAACATTGTCAGGTGCTCTGACTATGAAATCAATATATTATTCTTTTTGTTTCGTTAAGGATCAAATTTACGAAATTAGTAGCTTGACTGCAAGTTACGACAAACAAACGAAAAAGTCATTAGATTTACCACCTGTTCATGTTTGTCCATAACTCTCCCGGTTTGAGTATGCCAACTCTGATCCAGAGTTCGTCATGCATTCCTCGGGTCTTATATACAATTGTCAATTCTCCAATTTTTTTCCAAATTCTCCATGTTTTGAAAAGTTATCCAAATTCTCCAATTTTGGAAAGTTTATTAGTTCTTTACCTCAATTATGGCGTCTGAATAGGGTTATAAATTACGTTTTATTCATTAATTTTTCTTTCAAAAATCTTAAGTGTGAATTTCTCAGGTACAGATCGATTTTAAAAACAACAAAATAATGAAAATATTTTTTAAATCTTTCCGACTCCTACGAATAATCCTTAACTCGAGAGAATTTTTTGCGTAACAGGTAACGCTTGGTGTGATAAGAAATCGAATCAGTAGCTAGTAAAGCCTGAATATTGTACGGTCGCTCAAAAAAGTATCCGAACACTATGGATGATTACAGAATTCGGAAACAATATCTGGCAACGATGTTTTTAGAAATTAGTGATCTGGCAACCTCGTATCACGTGACACGAAAGTTGTCAGATCACTAATTTCTAAAAAAATCGTTGCCAGATATTGTTACTGAATTCTGTAATCATCCATGGTGTTCGGATACTTTTTTGAGCGACTGTACTCAATTAAATTTCCATGCAGGGTCTGAACAAGTAGGCCACGGGCTCTGGGGTAGGGCACCTTTTAGGGCGTCGAATTTTTCAAGAGCATTAATTTTGTACGTTGCTAAAGTGGTCAATTACATTATACTCCTTATTTCGAACAATATTTTTGAAATTTCGTTGATTTAAAGCCAATTAGAGACCATATTTCCTGAATCGTTGCGATGTTTTTAATTATTTTGAAACAAATGCGGAAAGATGCTAACTGTCCCGGAAACTGAAAAAAAAGTCCCTTTTGTACTTATTTGTTTAACTTTACAAACATACGATTATTATGTGGCAAAATACTCTTCAGTCTAAATGCAGTTCTTGAAGACTTAACGTTAAGTAAAATATTATACTAAGAATATGATGTGAATTAGAAATTTAAAAAATAATAATTACCCTTCAATCAACTGCTTACTATAAGAGGTCTGACAGGAGTCTGTCAGTTTCATACGCCATAGAGGAGATCTGTGAGGATGGCGAGACCTCAGCAGGAAGACAATACAAGCATCCGTACCTTACCCGGGGCTCGAACCGAGATCTCTTTGATCAGTAGCCAAGCGCGCTAACCATTCGGCCACTGGAACGGTTGAATTAGAAATTAGGTACTATTAAATATAATTTTAAAAATTTAATTGGGATAAAATATATTATTTTTATAGAGTTGACCTGGGTTCGAGCCCCGGGTAAGGTATGGATGTGTGTGTGTTGTTTTTCTGTTGAGGTCCTGCCATCCTCTCAGACCTTCTACTATGGCATATAAACTGACAGGCTCCTGTCAGACCTCTGTGGCAAGCAGCTGCTTGAGAAGTATTTTTTATTTTTTTTAACTGAATCCCTAAAGTTCTCAATAACACTCACGTGTTATTTTTTTACCAACTTCCTTAGTATGACCCTAAAAGTCGGAAACATAAGCATATAAACAATGCAAAAAATGAACTATGGCGTTGTCCACTATTTAAATGTATAAAAAAATGCGTACTCTATTGGAGTAAATATTGTTCTCAGTTTAAAATAAGTCTCCTATTTTCCTGAACCACATGTCAACGAGTGTTTATTTTTTCACTTTTAGTTCACTAATTAACTGTAGAATCAAAATTCATTCAGCAAAGAGAATCGAAAATTCATTTCGTAATTAAAATATTTAATAATTATATTATATATTTGATTTTTATAACACATATTAATTTAAATTTTAATTTTTCATTTTACATAAAACATCTAGCTTCCTTTTCAACAAAAACATGATTTAACTCTTTCACATGTAAGTTTCTTACTTGCTGTCTCAATCTCAACTGATATTAACGACAGTCCATTTAATCGCTATTGTGCCATTTACAACTCAAGTAATTTTTTAGTTAATTTTAGTTTAGAAATTAGCTTCCTTCAACGCTAGCATTAGTAACAGGTATAATAAAAAGAAATAATGATTTGGTAGTTAGTAAAATGAGGGAAATTCGACGACAATGATGCCATGTTATCTGCATTAGTAGAGACCATAATTTTTAAATCGTTGGGATATTTTTACCTATCTTGCAATTGCTTTTGGCTTTGACATTTGTCGGTTTGTCAGTTTATCGGTTTGTGGATTTGTGAAAATAGTTCTTTCACCATATCTTTTGAACGCAATGGAGAAACTGAATGATTTATGTGCCAAATGAAAGCTTGTGACGCGGGGAGTGTCATAGGCTATAAAAATATTGATCCCCGTGCTTTTTCCTCCGTAAAAAAGGAAAATGTGAAAACTATTCTTAAGTTTTATCTCCAGAACGTGAAGACCAAAAGTAACAAGCTATACGTCAAATGAAAGCTTCTGACGAGGGGAATGTCCTAGGCTATGAAAAATTGACCCCCGATGCTTTCTTCCCCCCTGGAAAAAGGAAGAAAATGTGGAAACGTTTGTTTTCCTATATCTCCTGAAAGCGAGTGCGGAAAGTAATGAGTTACGTGTCGAATAAAAGCTTGTGACGCGGGGAGTGTCGTAGGCTATAAACATATGACACCCCATGATTTCTTCCCCCCTAAAAACGGGAAATCTCGACTTCCGAACGAGAGGGTCTACAGTTATGAGTTAGGTGTCAAATGAATGCTCGTACAATCACGGCCGTAAACTATTTCGAATTTTGTCCCTACTGTTCTCCCCCGATAAAATGGGGGGCGGATTTTCGAGGGTTATGACTTTAACGAGTTGTACCTCAAATTAAAGGTTGTGGCATCTGCAACGTCGTGGGCTACCTCAAACGTGACTCCAAAAAAGGGGTAAATGTGCACAATGTTTATGAATCCATATATCAAAAGAAATTTTTTGAAGGTAGATGTTTTTAGTGACAACAGGAAAACATAAATTAAAAAAAAAATTAAAAATACCTATCTTCCTATAGTGCTCTAAAAAGTAGAAAATAATCCTAAAATACATGGATGGTGCAATCAGTCACTGAGTTCGTATTCACTTCGAAGAAAGATAAGGCGCCGATTGACCTACTCGACAATATTGCCGGCGCCCTCTCTTCCTTTGAAGTGAATACGAACTCAGTGACTGATTGCACCATCGATATACTTCAGGTTTATTTTCTACTTTTTAGGGCCCTATAGGAAGATATGTATTTTATTTAAATTTCTTAACTTACACTTTTTATTTATTTTTTTTGAAACAAGTGTGGAAAGGAGCTAATTGTTCCACAAACTATGAAAAAATGTCTCATTTGTGATTATATGCTGCCCTCTTCTCTTGCCTGTACAGTTCTTCGTCTGTAGCAGGAAACAAGTTCTCTCGGTACAGAATGCTAAAATATCGGAAACATTTTGCGGATCGTAAATTGCTCTCTTAATTAATCATGTAAGCTAAGGACGCATCTCTACAGACTGCGACTCTAAAATTCTTTTCCCAATTGGCGAATTGGTCATCTTCGCATAATTTATCAAAATGTCTTTTACTTCTTTTCCAGTTTTCGCTCTGGAATTTTGTTTCGATTCCCCTTTTTATCCCTGTTTCAGTTGTTATTGTTTCTTACACGCATTGGACATTCCATTACCTTCTGAAGTAATTTGAATACTTTGGCTAATATATTTTTACATTGTAAACATTTTAAAATAGTTTTCACAATTTACAAATTTTTTGTTTAAAAAACAATTATTAAAAATTCAAAATTTAGAAAATAATTTTTCAATCTCGGTGCTTTGTTTTAATTAGGAAAAAAGTACTTTTTTACACTCCTTTTAAAATATCTGCATATCGATAACGAATAGCAACAGACAACTAGATCAATCTCTGCGTGGAGTAAATCTTTTCCTATGTTACGCTTTTTAGTGCATCAGAAACTGAACTTAGTTCCTCTACTATTGGCCATCTTTTTATATTATACTGCAAAACATACGTAAGGGTTTTCAATTATTTCGTAAAATATTTTTCAATTTTTAAGCATTCGTAACTCAGTCATAAAGGGCAAAGTTTAACTTATGGGTAGCACAATGGATGGACATATTCAGTAAAAGGATCTTTCTTGGAAATCTTGACTTCTATCCCTAATTAATTCAAGAATGAATCCTGTTATGTTTGAGGCGCCATCGTATCCACCATATCCACGAATTTCTTCATATCAATGCCCTTCTCTTCAATACAATCAACTATCTGTTTCTTTAAGCAAGAGAAATATTATTCAATAATGGCAGAAATCCTAAAGATAAGTATTTAATCTTAATTGATGAAAATTTTCGTTCGGAGTGGATGAAATTTTCGCACAGTGAAAAATGAAACGTATTTGAACTCTGCTTCAAATATCTTGTGTTATGTCAATAATTGAAGAAAAAAATGGTGACTCTATAAAGCATACCGAAGGCGACCGGATAGCAAGAACGAGGATTCCTTTCTTATATTCAGCTAACATTTTCCGTTAATAAAAATGTTTCATGAAACCCCGTCAGAGCTCTTTCACCAGACCCCTATGGGCTCCGACCCTTGGGCACTGCCCTGCCTGTCCAGGTCCAGTTCCACTACTAATTTAATGAATTTCTTGACTTTATGGAGATTGATCAGATCAGTCAGTTTAGGTAGATTAGAGGAGAGAATGCATTGGAATAATTAATAGCTAAATTACAAACATGTAGGCTTATTAATCAAAGAAAAAAATGGTGCTTAAAATATTAGACCTGTTTGTAAAGCAATTGAATAACTTCTATAGTTACAACAATACCATCAGGAATGTTTACGTGCATGAATTAGTAGTTTTCTTTATTACACCAAATATTCGTTCACGAATGAAGTAGAGGAAAATCGGCGACTTCTCCCCTTTTAAGGTTAGGAGTTAATCACTGGAAGGAAGGTGTTTAAAGCAATGTATTGTTTGCAAGTTGAAAGGAAAAAGGAAAAGACAATTATAAAGCGAATTCAGAACATTTCTGCTTCATTAGGGAATAAGCGAACTAATTCGAAAAGTCTAATTCATTTATGCAATTAATTAATATCAAGTGAATGTTTACCCCACCTTTTTTATGCCTACATGATCCTATTAATGCAATTAAAGCATTTGCTAATCAATTTAAGGATTTGTTTTCATTCTGGTGCAGAAAAAGACCACATTATCGTAGATTAGTTACATTCGCTTTCAATGAAAACAGTAAATACGATTATTTCCTATTTTGTTATGAAATACCTGTTTCAAATGAAAATAAAAGAATTAAATTATTCTCTATTATTGTTTAGACTGTTAATTTCGGAATGAGGCCAACAACGTATTAACTATTATTTGACATTAATGATAGAATAAGTTTTGAAATGACGGCAGATTAAATAACATTCTTTACTCATTATTTTTAATTCCTGTTTCTTAATTTTATAATAAATCAGCAGATTTAATCCGTTGAAACAGATCATGAATTTTGGTTTGATTAAACTTGCGGTCAATATTTAAAAGAAATAAATTAAATTACTTATTTTACGTTTTATGATACGTTATTTAAACTTTTTTCTCTTAAATGTAAAATCTTTTACGTTCATACAAATGATCTCTAATCGCAATGTTCCAAAGTGAGAATCCTGGAATAGGATCTTCTATTCTGAATGGAGGGGCAGTTCCCAGGTTTGAGTCCCACCTGGACCAGCGTCGAGATTATCTTCGCAAAACTGCCGCCCTCCCTCGGTCAGTAGGGGACATCGATGGACTTCGAAAGGCCCTCTTCCATCGAATGGGCCGTTAAACAGTGGCTCCATGTGCGGGAGAGCCTTACTTTGTGTACGGTAAAGTACACGCTGGATGGCCTTGAACACTCTTACAGACACCTACCACTGTCTCCCAATAGCTGTATAGTGAGTCCCCTTCCCCCAACCTTCTCTGAGCCTTCTGGGTCATGCGACCTGGCCATTTAGCTCATTGTGTGAAAAAAAAGTGCCGCTCAGAGGTAACACAAACCACCCAAATCTATTACGAGTGTACCCACAATTTATTTATGTATTTTGTGAGGACCATAAGGAGAGTCTACATTCAAAGTACAGAAGAAGCTCTTTAGTGGCTTGATTGTTTCTGCATTTTCTACGTCCATTAATCAAGTCGGAACTCTTGAGGTTACTGAATAAAGGACATAACACAACAATTGCATACATTGCTTCATTATTCATATCGTGCTGATAATGTGATATATTATTTCGAAATCAAAGATTTATTATCACATTGCGATGTATTTACATATTTTTCTTGACAGTCCGAATGCAAATATCGACTATAGGGAAAAAAAACTGTTGCATACATTTTTGTATAAACTGTTAATAAACTGATGTACAAACTTTTGTAGACACCCTGATTCCGTCGCTAACAGTTTTTTCCAAAAATTTCATCTCTTATCAGTGCATCTATTGCCCATCTTATTTCCGACAGATGATGCAACCTAAATTTTTAATATCTGGTTGCCCACTGACTAAAAATAACCCACCGACCAGAAAGCAGGAAATAAAAAGGTAGTGTTGCACAAGCAAAAATATTTTTTAAATTAATTACCCCAAGAAGCTCTTTATCACCGATGTTTGACAGGAGCCTGTCAATATAATAAGATGTAGAGATCTGTGAGGAAATCGAGAACTCAGCAGAAGGTTGGGTTGTTTTACTTCTGAGTGGTACAACGAGCTAAATAACCAGGTCCCAAAGACTCTAGTGATTGAGAGTTGGGTAGAAGAAGAGGGCCCACTGGTCAACTGCTAGGAGACAGGGAGAAATCTCCAAGTCATATAGAGTGTTCTTTAATGTGCACAGGGTATGGCGTTTTCTACACCAACGGATCACGGTTTAACGTCCCATCCGACGGACGGCGGACTTTCTCAGCCCATCAGTTCCCCTTTTATCAATGAGGGTAAGGGTTTCGTGGAGATAAATCTCAACCCTGGCAGAGTTGAGACTCGAACCTGGGAATTGCAGATCACGAGAAAGAAAACATCCAGGCCTTATCCGGGACTCGAACCCATGTGCTTTTGATCAATACCAAGCACAGTAACCACTAGCCCACTGCAAGGCATAATCTCTAAACTCCTGTCATACCAGTTCTAGTTAGCATGCTTATTAAAGAACAGAAAACACGTTGCCTTAGCAACGCTTTTCTTCAATTAATCCTCTGTTGCGTGCATAATATTTTATACTCCAAACTGAATTTTCTAATGCTATTAATAAATTAATTTTTAATTGAATTTTATATCTAGTTTATTTTAAACATATGCATATTTAGGCTAATCATATTTGCAGACGCTTTTCTGCGTTTATAATTATGGAAACGATATTCTCACAGATGAAATATATTTATGACTGTGAGAAAATCGTCCCATGCCTTTCCGAAGAAATTAAGCTCTGCTAGTTAATGCAGACAGCACCTGGGTGCGAGACTCCTAGCGGCTCCAAGTTTGGTCAGCATTGAGATTATCTTCTATCATTAGGCCACCTAACCTGACTGAGAAAAGGGACAGCCAATGACCATGAAAAGGAAGCCATCCTTCAGATGAGACATTGAACCTTGGTTTATGTGCATTTGAGTCATACTCTGTGCTTGTTAAACATCATGATAAATGTCCTTGACGGGAGGGACGTTTCGCAATCACCTTTAACAATTATTCCCTATAGCATGTGTCAAAACTGTAACCTGTGGGCCTATTTTTGCTAACCCTATGAGCATTTAAGCTCTTAAGAATTGACAATTTAGTTAGTTCATTAATTCGGAAGTGAGAAACAATCTCAGATCTGAAAAGAATGTTTGGCTTTGTGATATTTTTCATACCTCTTTGTTCACGTGATGTATACTATCTAGCTCTGAGATTTTTCTCCCATTTCCATTGCCACTCTTCGGGTCAGTCCGTCCCACGACTGTTGATTAATACAATAAGTACATCTTGAATTTAGGATGTGTAGCTGTTTAATCGCCGGTAATGCTTCTTACGGTAATGAAACTTGGATCTTTTATAACAAGGTTTTAATAGGAATAATAGAAAATCACAAATATGCACCTGTTGCTAGTATGCTGAATAAATAAAAAAAAAAATAAAGAAAAAATTCGTCATTAACCAGGTGGGATCTGAACCCACGACCTCCGGATGATATATCAAGTGCTCTGACTGCTGAGCTACCTGTCGCAGAGCAATCGCCTTCCAGTAGTAGCTTTAAACATTATACCATAGAGTTAATCTTTGGAAATGTCTCTGAATGTAATTGAAGACGCTGGTCTAGAGGATATTTTAGAGGTTAGTGCACACGAGCAGCCGACGTCGAGAAGCATTGCATTTTTTTTAAGCCAACACGCTTTGTATCGAGCTTAAGGGTTCATATTGGAATATTAAACACATTCATTCAGTTTATATTAGCATATTAAATCACAAATATGCACCTGTTGGTGATATGTTGAATAACTATAGAGATATAGCAAAAGATAATAGGATGCTTTTGATTCCAAATGTTTACGTATCTGTGTTAGGCGGTTTGATTACGTAGATAATGATGAGATTAGACAAAGGAGTCATCAGCCTTTAAGGAAGATATTAAATTGGTTGTGCATGACGATCTCATGCAGGACGACAGATCAACGAATAGAGTTATTAACAATATGTGGCGAAAGAAAAGCAGGGTTAGAAGAGAATGAGGAGAACAGCTTAGGTCAAACGGGGTCAGGCCAAGATCGAAAACAAATTTAAAGATGAGGAGGAATGCCATAATTTAACCAGAACCTGCCAGAATGTGATACCATTTTCATCAAATAGCGAAATACATGTTTTAATTCCCTCCGTTGTAATTGTCTTTTATTAAAAATATTCCTTAGAGACAATAAGAGTTATACGTTTCCCTTTTTTCCTCTCCATGTCGTTTATTCAGATTATCAAAAAAAAAAATAGGAAGGGAGCATAACCCCCTACCCTGTACAGTCCTAAATAGGACCTTACCAGATATCAAGATTTATTATTATATATTGTGGAGAAATCATAATTCAGATCAGCGTTTCTCAAGTTGTGTTCCGTAAAGTGAAAATAAGGATTCCGAAAGAAAATTCTATTACAATATAAAAAACAATGATAACTGAAAATTTTCTTCATTTTTTCTTAGTGTTATTTTTGTTCCGAAATATATCTAATTAAATAACATGTTGATTTCATTTCATGTTTAGCATTTAATTATTATTGTTACCCTTAATTATTTTTGATCTACGTTTTTAGCTTCATATGCCAGAAATTTTTCACGGTTCCGAAAAAGTTTTTCGCATGCGAAAGGATTCAAATCAAATTGGCAAACACTGATTTCCAGAATAAAATATAATAAAATATTCCAGTTAAAAATGTTTGCTTGAAATATTTTAATCCATTTTGTGCAATGAGTGCAAGATATTTATTTTTTAATTTTTCCCTTTCTTCCCTTTTTCAATTCGTTGGAGCGATTAATTCCCTCCCTCCATCCAGAATAGGATTCATTCTGGAATTGGCAAGGGTCCAGTTCATCGAATGAATCAATCCATCGTTTCAGGAAACATGAATTAAACCAGATGTTGGCTCATTTGGAGGAAACTGAATTGATATTCTATAAAGAAAAGTTCTCAGGCATCCAGATGACGATAAAGCAAAACCCACGTCACACCCACGTACAAAGAAATGATGCATGCGCCATTACAGGTGAAGGCTGGCAGGACATTGCTAAAGGTCATTTGCCCTCTCTTCCTTTTTATTATGTTTTGCTCATATTGCATAAGCACACAAATTGCGATTGCTTTTCGTTTTCGCTTTTATTTCTTGTGTTTGGAAAACGAAGCTTTGAGAGTATCTTCAACTTAAAATACTTTTCTCGTCCATTTGATAAATGTTTAGATATCAGATTTTCAGCTCATGATACTAAATGACGCATGATTAATTATATACCAAGAGAGAACGTTTCTGGCTTTAATCGCTACTTTTAATGAATTTTAAGGAATGCTGACACCCATAGGAGCTCATATATGTGACATTATTAGTGGCATTTTTTATTTGTTTATATTTTTATTTACGTATTTTGCCTATTAGAAACATGCTAGAGAAAAAAAAGGATCTGCAGCAGAAATGATAACGGGTTGGGTTGTTTTACCTCTGAGTGCACTTTTTTGCACACCATGGGCTAAATGGCCAGGTCACAAGGACCCCGAAGGCTCAGAGAAGGTTGGGGGAGACCCACTGGAACAGCTGTTGGGAGACATGGTAGCCTCCCGTCAAGGCCATCCAGCGTGTTCTTTAACGTGCACAAGGTATGACTCTCCCGCACACGGGGTCACGGCTTAACGTCCCATCCGACGGACGGCGGCCTTTCTAAGCTCATCTGTGTCCCCTACTGACCGTGGGCAGGGAATTTTGCGGAGATAAATCTCAAGACTACCCAGCTGGAATTCGAACCTAGGAACTACAGATTACGAGCCTGGCGCGCTACCGACTGAGCCACCCCCGTCCCAAGGATAACGGAAAATCGGTACGTAATTTAATTTGTAAGCTAGTTCACATATTCACTCTTCGAGGTTTCAACAATTGTTTAACCCTTGAGTCACACTTTTCTGATACAACGCCCCTCCGCAACGCCCCTCCGCCTTTTTGTTTTCTAGAGCAGGGCTTCCTATTTCTTGTTGATGTCAGAAAGCGAAAAAATGGAAGGAACTTTAAATGCTGGCAAAACGAGATTTGAACACGCGAATTTAAAACTGCCAACTTGGTCAACTCTCGACTGAGTCATCCGCAAGATAACTGCCATTAGAGAAGAGGAAAATGCAATTGCGACATTAGATTGAAATCGCCGCCACGAGGAAAAAGTGGAGAGCGCACACATTGAAGTCGTGACACTCGAGGTTTTGTCTTCGTGGCTCGCAAAGCTTCCTCGTAAAAGATTTCTCTTTGATCGTCACAATGAGAAGGATACAAAGTCTCCACCCTCTGAAAACCTAACCTTTTTTTTCACATTGTGCATCACGAGGCTACTAAAGCTTGTTACTTACGTTTTATATTCTTTCTCTTAAATCTTTTTTTTAAATAATTTCATTTGCTTCTTTTTTTCATCCCCGCGTGGCCGAGTGGTTAGCGCGCTTGGCTACTGATCTAAGGGACCTGGGTTCGAGCCCCGGATTAAGGCATGGACGTTTGTGTTGTTTCTCTGCTGAGGTCCTGCCATCCTCACAGCCTTCTACTATGGCATATAAACTGACAGGCTCCTGTCAGACCCCTGTGGCAAGCAGCTGCTTGAGGGGGTATTTATTTTTTTATTTTTTTTTATTTCCCACATTAGAATGTTTTCTACTCGATTATCATGCTCGTGTATACAGCTTCTGATTCATCACGAAACATTTAGAACGAAGGTGTTGGAGTTATATAATTTTTTTCCCTTTCCTTCAACAATTTCTTCCTTCGGCAGTAAGAAACGTACAAAAGTCTGCTTTCTAGTTGTTCCTTTCTTTGCTACTGTGTTCGCTAATTTTCCCTCAATTTATTATAGTTCCTTGTCATCCCCTTGTATTCTAACTTGATGAATGCCACACACACACACTTGTAGCACCCACCTGCTATTTTCTGATAATGACTCGAGAACTATTTACACAAGAACTTAAAATCACCTTTGACAAAATGAAATCGTTTGAAAAATTACTACAAATATTACGATGCGGCAAATTTCAAGTCGTTTCTTATCAGTACTTTTCATCTAACGCTCAAAGTTATCTTCCTACGCAATCACTCTGCTTTAGTGTGGGTGGAATGGACATATTCGTTAGGTTGGATTATTTTGACTCTGCTTTTTATCACACAAGGGGCTAAATGGCCATTCACAAGGGTTCAGAGAACGCTGGAGAGCTGTTAGCAGACAGATGGAAGCCTCTCGTCAAGGCCAATCATCGTGTTCTTTAACTTGCACAGAGTATTGCCCTCCTGCATAAGGGAACACGGTTGAACGTCCCATCCGATGGACGGCTATGTTTCCAAGCTTATCGGTGTCCCTTTCTCACCGGGGACAGGATTGGGGTTACTGGAGATAAAACTCAACTCAAGACACGGTTGGGAACTGCAAATTACAAGCCTGACGCCCTACTAACTGAGATAAGCTCTGCTCCAAGACATACTCGTATCATGATTACCCCAATATCATACTCGTATCATGGTTACCTCATTATCATACTTGTATCAGTGATAAGTAGTGGGACGGAGGGCACTGACAAGTGCCTCATCTCATAAATACAATTACATTTTTGTTTAACTATTAATTTAGATTCACACGATTAAATAATTTGAAAAAAAAATTATTTAAATTTTCTTCCTCGAAAGCGCAATGGTATCGTGTTAGATCTGGGTAGCAGTTCAGCTGTGGGGTCTCGGTGCGAGTCCCAGAATGACAGGCTTACGTGTTCCTTTTTTTATGTGTTGTGTGAGAGAGCAGAAGCAGCCTGATAGATATTCCAAGTTATATCCGTTCTTTGTGAAAATTAAAAAAAGTGGTTAATCTATTCGTGAATAATAATTGGCCTTGGCTGAAGAGAGGGAAGAACGAGGAGAGGTGTGAATAAATTTGTACACATCAAAAATATATTTTTAGATCATGAAAGACTTTTTTTTGTTTGTTATATGCTCGGTTAAGAGTTGCTTTGTCATAAAAGTTTACGGTTTTTTTTTTTTTTTTTTTTTATCAACTAACAGATTCCATGCTTTAGATGAATAATTGAGTTACAAAGTCATCAGTTTTGTTATTATTCCAAATCACTTTCGCCACTATCTGTTTCGAGAAATTCAGCAACTAGATAGCACAGGTGAACTTCTCTACCATAATTTCCGATCAATTGGTTCCAATGGAAAATAAAATTGTTCTTCGCAAAAAAAGCAAAAGATCTTTCTCAAAGGCAGCAAATGATATAGAAATATTTATCCGCTTTATAAATATATTTTCCCCTATGTTTTTGTGTTTAAGAAAAGAGTTTTACAAAAATATTTTTCGTGTATATTTTTTTTTCTGTGTTAACATTCTGAAAATGAAGATAGGTGGAAGACCATTTGACCTCTGAGCGGTACTTTCTTTCGCACGCAATGGGCTAAATGGCAAGTGACAAGGACCACGAGGGCTCCGAGAAAGTTGGGGGAAGGAACCCACTGGACAGCTGTTGGGAGACAGAGAGTAGCCTCCCGTCAAGGCTTCCAGCGTGTTTTTAACGTGCACAGGGTATGGCTCTCCCGCACACGTAGCCATTGCTTAACGTTCCATCTGACAAACGGCGTCCTTTCCAAGTCCATGGGTGTCCCTACTGATGGAGAGCAGCGCAGGGGTGTTTTGCGGAGCTAAATCTCAACGCTACACAGCTGGAACTCGAACCTAGGAACTGCAAATTACGAGTCTGCCGTGCTACCGAGTGAGCCACCGCCGACCCCATAAATTCATGCATCTGTTCAAAGGAATAGGCTAACAATTTTTGTGTCACGCGCCCTCATATGATGCATTCAATTTACCTTTTCCTTTAATCAATTGATGTAGTTATCATTTTTAAATGGGGCGGGGGTGCCTCAGTCGGTAGCGCGCCAGGCTCGTAATCTGTAGTTCCCAGGTTCGAGTACCAGCTGGGTCAGCGTTGAGATTTATCTCCGCAAAATTCCCCGCCCTGCCCACGGTCAGTAAGGGACACGGATCGGCTTGGAAAGGCCGCCGTCCATCGGATGGGACGTTAAGCCGTGGCCCCGTGTGCGGGAGAGCCATACCCTGTGCACGTTAAAGAACACACTGGATGGCTTTGACGGGAGGCTACCATCTGTCTCTCAACAGCTGTTCCAGTAGGTCCCCTCCCCCAACCTTCTCTGAGCCTTCGGGGTTCATGTGACCTGGCCATTTAGCCCATGGTGTGCAAAAAAGTGCCGCTCAGAGGTAAAACAACCCAACTCATTTTTAATTGAAAATAGCAAGTTCCTACTTTACGTTTAGTTATCTTAGTCTTTAAAGGGTGAAAGAAAAAACTTCCTGAGCAACGATAGCAAAATTTAAAGAATTGCTTCGACTTCAACAAAATTTTAATTATCATTCTCTGAAACTGTTGAGTTAAAAAGACAATAATTTCCTACTGATCAATTCGTGCTCTCTAAAGCTAAAGGCAAATCCTGAAGACTGAATAGAGTAAGGTTTCTGGTCCTAATTGAGCGTTTGTCATTTCGTCGCAGTGAAAACGTTTGCTTTTTCAGCAAAATCTGTCTAACACCTTCACCAATAGTTCTCATTTAGAGCAAATAATATTTTTGTCTCGTTCGGATACGAGCAAGAGATGCAAAGCCAGTCTGTAATAAACAAGGTGAATCGTAATAAGGTTTGGTTTGTTTTCAAAAAACGATCTGTTGTTTGTTCTTTATTGTTTGCAGATATTTGACTTTTTTCAATTAATAAATGAAAACTTCTTGTGTTGAATATCAAATCCCTTAGTCATTATCTCTGCAACGCTTTGCATCTCAGTCATTTTTAATCCCATCGATTTCAATTTTTATACCTGGACTCTCATTGTGGTCCTCATAAAGCATATATAAAATTTGAGACCACTGAGAGTAGAAGATCCTTTTCTTTCCGTTCTCCATCATCCATTGATAGCTTTCACAATTCCTGCCAAAGATAAATCAAAAATTGCTTTAAACAAACTCCCAGTCATGTATCGAGCAGTAGCAGAAGTATAATTTCCTCTTCATGTTTCTCGTTTCAACATTTCAACCATTAAAAGTACGAGTTCACTATTTACCTCTGTAAGGATTATGTCTGATTTGTAATCTTTAAAGTAAAACATTTTTTATTCCTTTGAACAGATGCTTTAATTTAGGGGGGGGGGGGGGGCGGTTTGGCTCAGTCGATAGCGCGACAGGCTCGTAATCTGCAGTTCCTAGGTTCGAGTTCCATCTGGACAGCGTTGAGATTTAGCTCCGCAAAACACCCCTGCGCTGCTCTCAGTCAGTAAGGACACCGATGGGCTTGGAAAGGCCGCCGTCTGTAGGATGGGACGTTAAGCAATGGCTCCATGTGCGCGGGAGCCATACCCTGTGCTCGTTAAAAACACGCTGGAAGCCTTGACGGGAGGCTACTAATCTGTCTACCAACAGCTGTCCAGTGGGTCCCCTCACCCCAACCTTCTCTGAGCCATCGGGATCCTTGTGACCTGGTCATTTAGCCCATGGTGTGCAAAAAAGTGCCGCTCAGAGGTAAAACAACCAAACCATAGCTCAAATGGTAGAGCAACCATCCCGAGTCCGGGAGATGGATTTTTTCCACACTTGCCAAATTATGACAAATTTTATTTTCTCTTAAACCCGTGATCACCAGAGGCGAATGATCTTTCCATCCTCGTTCTGTTTCTTACACGTGTCGTACTATGAATAGATTAATTTGCAAGAAAGGAGCATATTTACATAAATGAATCAAAGAGAGCGAAGTTAGTTGGTTCGAGTTCCACTTGCAAAGTAAATTTACTCTTCGAAGTAAACAGAAATGAACGTTTCATGCGCATTTATCTCAATTATACTTTTCAGTGACTTCAACATAAGTAAAGCAATTTTCTTCTAGAATAACTTTGTTGCAAAAGCTTTCACAAATCCTTTCCAGGAAAGAGCAACGAAAGTTTAAACGAAAGAACGAAATTCGAGATAAAAGTGTTGACACGAAACGAAATCTTCGGAGTCGATGTCGCAGTTGCCTCGAGGCCGATAGAGAGGCGCACGCTCTTGCTGTGCACACATGGGAAAGAAATTGGCATCAAGTGGCCTATCCGGGAAATGGAAATATATATTTGATACCAAATGTTAGAATTTCAAGAATAGTTTCGTGTTTGCGTGTCTGCTTTTATTATTTCTTCCCTGCGCATTACTCTGATACTCACCGAAAAGCAAAATTTCATTTTTATACCAACATAAAAAAGAGTTGAGCAAATAGAACTAAACTGAGCTCATTCTGTTCGTTTCTATTTAGGACAGATGGTGTAGTTTGGTGAGGCTAATAAAGGGTAAAAATTCGTTACTGAAATAAAACTTTCAGACTTATGGTTGAAGTCTCTAGTAAATACTGTAAATTACTTACTCATTAAGACTCTTATTTATATGTTAAATATTTTAGTTTTTTCAAAGTTACTTAATTTGATATTGTTGATTATGATAATGATGATTTATTTAAATATTTTAATTTATTAAATTTATACATTACACAATTTACTCATCATTACTATGTAATCGTAAGTGAAATTCCTTTTCATTAGCCTCTGCCTCATATTTTTCATCAAATCACTTTTTTCATAGAAAATATACTAATTAATATTTTTGAAGTCAGTTACACTTAAACTTTACATTCTAAGGTTGGAAGACAAGAAGTAATAGAAATTTTTAATCATTATTCCCCATGCTTGTACAATAGCTTCCTTTTCCTTCGTGTTCCTTGTTTTCCTTTGTTTTTCTTTCTTAATCTCTGATATGATTTTGGGTGTCATTTACTGCTGCTGTGTTCAATTGTAAACCATCGCACAAAATTTAAACGTTACATAAAAGGGAGGGGAAAATGGGGTGGAAATATTTGTTACAGAGCCATCAACTGAAACATCTTTATAATTTTATGGATGATCCCATTGAACTGGAGCGGACTGAAATTTCCTTCTGGTCTAATTTTCTATCGGAATTTTTTTCCCTTAAATAATACAAATTTTCTTTCTCTTCTTTTCCACGGTCAGTACGAGACGCCGATGGGCTTGGAAAGGGTGCCGTCCATCGGATGGGCCGTTAAACAGTGGCTCCGTGTACTGGATAGCCATACCCAGTGTACGTTAAAGAACACACTGGATGGCCTTGACGAGAAGCTACCATCTGTCTCCCAACAGCCGTTTCAGTGGGTACCCTCCCTCAACCTTCTTTGAGCCCTCGGCGTCCTTGTGACCTGGCCATTTAGCCCTTGGTGTGCAAAAAAGTGCCGCTCAAAGGTAAAAACCACCCAGGCCAACTCTTCGTTCCTTCTCCTACTTGTCTACCTTCTTTGAAATCCAAAACAGTGCGTCTTTGGATAATTTTATTGTAGCCTCATACTACATGTCCAACACTAAAAATATATTTAAAAAAACAACTCTAAAATCTCAATCCATCTAGAATATCATTTAACCTTTCCTGTTCGTTGGAATATTTTACTAATTGCGAAACCCAACTCAATTATTCTCAGATCCTGATTCCCCTAAACTAATTCTTGGGACCTCCCTCCCACTTCGGAAACTAAATTCTCTGAATTCCCCCCTCCCCGAAATTATATCCTGCGTACATGCCTGATTGGGGGGGGGGATAGTATCCTCCTTGATCCGCACCTTTGTATGTTAAAAATAAGTATAAAATAAGTATTAGACGTACTGAACCACATAAATTGGTTTAATGTGAAGACTCTGTTGAGCAATAGTTGGAATGGAATAATTGCGTTAACTTCGAGAAGAAAATCGCGCATTTTATGATAATTGGGTTTTTAAAGAAGTTAAACTTATTAACTCCGGAAAGAACTTAAATAATATATACCTGTAATCAACTGAATGAATTTCCTAGTGAAAATATCTTTAACCGTAGTATTAAGTAGTACAATCTTTCAACCAAATGCACCTATAATTCTGCAAATTATAGATATAAAGAAGACATTTTTTTCAATCAATTTGTATTTCATTCAACGGTTTGGCTTCTGACAAATGCAATTGACGTTTTAAATGTAAACTATGAAAACACTGCACGTGAGAGCGCATGCCTTGTTCAAAAGATTCCATCTGTAGACAGACAGAATTATATTATTCGCGTTTTTAGCTTGTTTTAAAAAAATGAGCTAATGTTTTCGTTTACGGCATTTCTTTAGATATTCAACATTTTTTGTCTTCAGAATATAATTTAGAAAGCTTCTTGGATTGAATACGTATTGATAAAATATTACAATTCACGTTTTCCGAATCTCCCAGATAAATCTCAACGCTGACCCAGCTGGGACTCGTACCTGCGAACTACAGATTACGAGCCTGGCGCACTACCGACTGAGCCACCCCCGCCCCCTAAGTATCAGTAGAAGCGCTTTTATAACTCTGCCGTCACTAGCCGAAGGATCTAATGTGGATGACGGAGAGGAGGCGTAAACAGTACGCTTCATACTCTGTTGCTGAGAAACAGGAAGTCCATGTCAAAGGACGTGGCTCTTTCTCAAAAAGGACCCTAAAGGACCAGGGTTCGGTTCTGTGTGAACCAAGGTACGGTTCTGTGTGAACCAGGGTTCGGTTCTATTTAAACCAGATGGTTTAGGCAAGGATTGAATATCCTCTCGCCGAGTTTCGAGGTGAGTAAAAAGATTTCTGTAAAGTACAGATTTCCACCTCATCATATGAGTGCTTGCAGTAGCAAAGCAGCATTAGGAATAAATAAAGCTGAGTAGAGGAAATCTACCAGAACATATGAAAATCCGCTTCATTCTGATCCTGAGCGCACCTATGGCTCACAGAATAGAGCACATTCCCATATATAATTATGTGTGTGACTGTAAATAAACTGTGCTAAGGTGAATTAGTTTATTTCGTCTTTCTACAAGACGTTTAGCATGGCACATCTGAAGTACACCTAAGCAGGATGTAAATACCCGCGAACCTGTGATTTCACCTAGGATAATGGTGAATATTAATTAAGTGGACTAATTAATCGTCCCCTATGAAGTGAGTCGAAAGAATCTCTCATCTCTTATCCTGTGCGGTGCACGACACCGTTCTAGTTGCACATCACGTATTAATGTATCAGTGTATTATGGAATTCAGTTGCATGTATTAATAAAGAATAAGGTACACGTAACCTGTAAACATAGATTCAAGAAATGCTTCTGCTGAAAAATGAGTTTCACTCTGAGTAAGGCTCGAACCCAAATGTCTCCTGAATACATCATAAGGAGACATGGAACATGGGTTCGAGTCACACTGAGAACTCATTTTTTCAGCAAAACTATTTCATTTACATGCATTTACGCTGGTTTTAAACCCTTGGTTTCCGTTTTGACTCGAATACACCCTGTAAATACGTTTTCTTCCATTTTCGTATTCATATAACATTTTGATTGGCTGAAAATATTTTCAAATTCATATTCTGATCTTCGAAAATTTACATCCGATGTTTATAAATCTCCAACGTTGTGGGTGTGTATTTTACAACTAAATCCTTTACATTATTATTTTAAGCATGACTGTTCATCTTATCCATATGGATTGAGGCCATTGCCATTTATGAGATACAAGCACGCACATCAGTGAGCCATTTTCTGTCGTATTGAACTAGTCGCTACGCCAAAAGCAAAAACCCAAACTTGATGCAGTTACTTTGCTTCGTAATGTCCTATTCCTTTTAGACAAATAACTCTGCCAAGTTACCAAAGACTAATTTAGTTCGGTCTCTAAAGGATTTTAAACATTTTCTATCATAAAGATAAACGCGGGAACACGTGCGTAGTTAGTAAACCTGCTCTTTGGAGAACCGATATAGATTTAACACTTGTTTAATATTTATCAAATGTAAAAAAAAGGCAATACGACGGTAAATGGTCAGGAGGGTTATACGTCAAAATAATTTATTCCTCTGCCTGTAAATTCTTTTTGAGCATCAAAGCAAACCTAAAACAAAAAAGCTCGCAAGTTACGTGAATATCATAAATTTTTTCTGGATTTCTGATCAACTAATGGTTATGCGTAAGATATTTAAATATCTTGAACATTGTTTCATGTCTGCAGTTGGGCCATGTTCCATAATACACTGAAACATTGCTCAGTCGGTAGCGCGCCAGGCTCCTAATCTGTAGTTCCCAGGTTCGATTAACAGCTGGATCAGTTTGAGATTTATCTCCGCAAAATTCCCCGCCCTGTCCACGGTCAGTAGGGGACACCGAGGAGCTTGGAAAGGCCGCCGTCCGTCGGATGGGACGTTAAGCCGTGGCTCCGCGTGCAGAAGAGCCATACCCTGTGCACGTTAAAGAACACACTGGATGGCCTTGACGGGAGACTACCATCTGTCTCCCAACAGCTGTTCCAGTAGGTCCCCTACCCCAACCTTCTCTGAGCCTTCGGGGTCCATGTGACCTGGCCATTTAGCCCATGGTGTGCAAAAAAGTGCCGCTCAGAGGTAAAACAACCCAAGCCATGTCTGCAGTTAAAGGATGTCGATCGCCTTTCGCTGAAATGTTCGCATTTCGTACTAAACTTTGATCTGTAGTAACTGTGTCAAAAAGGTTTAGCAACGAAAAGCCAACTATGAATATCTGAGGTTTCTGCTCTGAAACGACTTTTGTTAATAATCGTGAAGTACACTGTGAGATGAAATCCAAATTTCTCTTCATGATGAGTCTCAATCTCAATCAAAATGACTCTGCTGGCCTCCCACTCGATAGCGTTTTGTGCGCAGTGCATTTCGTGATTATTTTCCGCTCTTGTGTCGCTTTTTCCTCCCTTGGAGACAAGGAAATAATTACAATGCAAATGCGTTACTTTTCTGTTAAATATGAATGTTGTTTTGAATAATGGAAGGTTAAACACTAGTTTATCACTAAATCTTTCGTAAGCATCAAATTATTTCTTTTATTTCTGTTGGTGCATATATTAAATTTTCTACTAATTGCATTAAGTTCTCTGAATTTCCAAATTTATTAAAATGAAAACCGATAGTGACAAAATTTGCTTATATCTACTGGCTTATGTACTCTGCCCCCGAACGAACTACAGGAACCAAATTTTGCATGAACTTTTCCTTCACCCAGGGGAAGAGTGAGAATACTCTGGAATCAACCTAAACCGGTATGGTCTGGATAAAGAACTAATACTGACAAATTTACTCATATAATTTCCGCATTTTTTTAACACCCTGCGACTTGGGTATCTGCTACTGCAGTTCCTTCAAAAAACTTCCAGTGCTAAATCCACTCATTCCATATTGTCTGCTACATTAAAATCAATTGCTAGATCTTTTGGTTCCATATCGTGTGCTTCAACAGATTCACTGCCAGATCTTCCTCTTCTTCATTGTTTCGTACAATATCTTTACCGCTAAATCATCTGGCTCTATTTCGTATGCTGCAACATGTCCCCTGCTAGAATCTCTATTTCATGTTTCTTGAAACACATTCACTTCTAGAATCTCTATTGTCATTTATTTATTGAAACGTATCCATTGCTAGATTCAATGGTTCCATATTATTTACAATAAAGGTACAATAACTGATAACCTGGTTTCTTATTTGTTGCAACACATCCATTGCTGGATTCTCGGAGTTTCCCATTTTTTGCTACAAAGTATCCGTAATCTTAGATCGCCTACTTCCTTATTGTTTACTGCAAAGCATTAAATTCTATATCTATTGAAACCTTATTACCTGTTTCGATACCGATTATCATAGATGAGTGGATGGAGATCTCATGATGTTTCTGGTCCTTTATTCTCAGCTACACAAGGGATGCTAAGAGAATTTCAAGTTGAAAATGTTGATCAATCTATTGCATGTATAGATGAATATGTTTAGAATAGGTCTTCCAATCCAAACTTAATCAAGAGCCACAAGGAAAAACATTATATTCTTAAGGAGGCGCAGGTAAAATTCGATACTGAAAAGCGAAAACATATGTGCACTTCTAAATGATTAATGAATTGGGGAAAAACATATATAGTTAAGGAATCAAGAAAGTACCTTGATTAAAAAACATAAGTATACATTTTTAATGAGTACTATGTATTGGATCCGTCTCGAGGCAGAGTGGTGATCTACTGATCAAAGGGATCTGGGTTCGAGCCCCGGGTAAGGCACGGATGTTTGTGTTGTCTTTCTGCTGAGGTCTCGCCTTCCTGGCATATCTTCTATGGCGTACAATTACATTTACATTTAATTGAGTTCTTCTTTCGATTTTTTTTCTTTGAGTTTTTCTTTCTTCGAAAAAAAAATGAATTATCTCTATGGCGTATTAAACTGACAGGATCCTCTCAGACCTCTGTGACGAGCAGCTGTTTGAGGAGTAATTCATTTTTTATTATAAATTGTCAAAATTGTTTGTTTATGCATCTAAAAATGTTGGATCAAAAAATTGAAAAATGAACTAGGTTCACTATATTTTTGATTTTTCATTTTATGAAAAATGCGAAAATCGTTTTATGATTTATGAAAAATGCGAAAATGAATTTCGAAGAAAAATGCGAGTTCATTTCAAAAGAACTCACGAAAGTCGCGAGTTCTTTTGAAATGAACATGGATTGGAGGAGCCTGATTTAAAAGAAATCGATTTTGAGTCTGCAACAATTCAGTACGTTTAACAAACGAGGAACTTCAATCTTTATCTGAACTCTGAAAAATCAGTGATATAAAAAAAATTATGAATATTGTGTAAATAAAAACGGCATTTCATTTAATACAAGTAATATTATTTTAACATAAGAATTATTCTCGATATTTAATGACAAATATTTAGTAATTAGCATTACCTATATACGTTGCTATTTATATGAAATATTTCCTTTTGGACATATTGCAGCGTAACTAAGAAACCAGAGGGTCTAGATATTTAGTTTCGCCTACATTTTTTATATCGTGATATATAAACAAGAAAAGGAAAAATCGATTAAAATAATATTGTATTCAGTTTGGCAAAACTGAGTACCAGCCTAAATCATAAATATACAGTATTTTAATTTAACTTAAGTTAAGATCTAAAACTGTTGAAATATCCGAGGAGTTAAATAGAAATCAAGAGTAGAGAATTCTTAAATCTAAATTAAATCGGATTTCTTTTCTCGTCATCACTTTCCGTGGAAGGAAACAAAAAAAAATCCACTCTCAGGGGCCAAGATTGTCAGGAAAAACATCACACTTCATGGACGTCGATACAAATGGCTCGATACATATTCAAGACTAACCAAAGTCTTAAACATGTAGACACTAAGTACTGCAAAATGTAAAGCAAATAAATTCAATTTATTAAACTATTTCCTCCTTTTTTTTTTCAAATGATCTCTTTTTAAGATGGCGTTTGACGACGTAGTTATAAATGGAAACAAGCTTCATTCTTATTTGTTATATATCGAACATTAAATCAACGACTGGGGAGTTTTACCTCTGATCAGCACTTTTCTGCATACAAGGGGTTAAATGGCCAGATCACAAGTCCCCTAGAACTTAGAGAACGTTGGGTAAGAAGACCCACTAAGGACAGCTCATAGAAGGCAGATGCAAGCATCTTCTCAAGGATATTCAGGGAGTTCTTTAACGTGTGCAGTGTATGGCTCCCCCGCATACGGAGCGAAAACGTAATGTCCCATCCTTTGGACGGCCTTTCCAAGCCCATTGGTGACCCTTTTCTCAAAGAGGACAGAACGAGGGTTAGCGATGATAAATCTCAACTTTGGCACAGTTGAGACTCGAACCTGGAAACTGCAGATTACGAGCCTGGTACATTACTGACTGAGCAACAAGAAATCCCAACAAGAAAGGGAGAAAGATTTTCTGCCAAAAGCCATCCCATCCACAACGGGAAAGGCGTGGGAGGTTTCGGACATATCCCATCCATGCTCCCACTAAATCAAGACTTCTACGAATAATTTAATTAAACTGAAATGTCGTGGAAGAGCACAACAAAATCATTTATTTGTCAGTTTTTATGATAACTGTTTCGATAAGAAGTTGATTTGTACCCAAACACCATCTACCAGCGAGGTTTATAATATTACTAACTGCAACCTTACTTTTGCTTTTGAATGTTGTCAACACTTCGAAGGCAATGACCACTTTTCAGCGGCAGATGTTCTTCGACGACGACGATGCGCTCTCGATGCCGTGATCCATTGATCATCAAGAATTGAGGTCGAAGGATCATGGGATCATGATGCCCGAAATGGGAGGAAATCCCTACTCAAATCTCTCCTCCGAAAGTTGTCCATTAGAAGACACTTCGCGGAACAAGCGTTGGTGGAAGAGGATCATCATCATCATCGCACGAGAAATGGCATCTTGTTGTTTCTGTTGCGCTGCTATCACGACTTTGTCTCAATGATTCCTGCGCCTTTCACCATTAATAACGATGGCAGTTTGAAGGTCTTAAGCATTTGCTTTCGAAAAGTAAACAAGAAGAGGCCCTGTGATAAAATGTACCTTAAATGTACACCACACTACAACCTTGGGGAAATAGAGGAAATTGCTTAATTGCTAGGGGATTTTGTAAAATCCCAGATATGCAAAGTAGGTCTTTGCATTTCTATGACCTTTAAATTTTAAACTTATTTGCCCCTAAATTGTAAATGTGAAATTTATCGCCTGCTTCAGTGCATTGTGCAGTCATTTGCTGATATACATCTGTTACTATTGCCATGGATATATTCAATCTCACACGGTTAGTTGTGAAGAGTTGACCAAAGCGATGCGAAACGAAACAATTCGAAAGAAGAACTCAATTAAATGTAAATGTAGTCTTTAAGACAAAATTGCACTTTTTTTCATTTCAGTTATTTGCATTCCTGTTAATTAATTTTCAATTAAATCTCCTCTTCAGTTGCATAGTTATCATTACTCCAATGATTCAACTGAACCAGTGCCAGGTGCTCGACACATTTTTTTTTTCCTTTTTTTTTTTTGAAAAAAAGCTTTTTTATAATTTTTATGGCGGAGGGCCTTCAGTAGACGGTCGACAAAAATGTCGCTAGCCTCATCCCCTTGTTTATTCTCTTAAATTTTTTTAAACAAGTTTTTAAGAGAGGGGAGGTGACCCCGGTAATGCAGTCTCTCACCAAGTCTCGGCGTCACCTTGCCATTCCATTCGCTTTAATTAAATATTTTCTTTTTACTTCACTAGCATTTTACTTCTCGCATTAAGCAAAACCAATTGTATCGCAATATAACACATTTATGAGTCACAGAATTCGTGATAATATTAACATATTCCACTCCAATTATTCAAGTTTGTGGATTAAACATTTTAATGAAAAAAAAAAGCATTGTGCTAAATAGATGTCTACTAAGAACATTTATCGCATAGGTTCAAAAAAAAAAGCATTGTGCTAAATAGATGTCTACTAAGAACATTTATCGCATAGGTTCAATTGTCTTGAACCGGAGGAATTGCAACTCAGAACAAGAAAAAAACAGTGATTCAATAAAAATTATTCTTAATGATCATATAAATAAGAATATTAAATTCTCCACGTTTCACTCCCTAATAATCTAAACGAAAACGTTAATGTTTCCAGTATTTTGCACGAATTAGGTAGGATATTAAGTCATAATATTCATATTATTTGCAAGAAACTCGCACCCATCTATTTTTTTGTCTCCCTTTAAACTTATTTTATGGAGAATTCCTAGTTTAGAAAACATTCCTTGACTTTTCTAATTTGAAACGGAATCATTTGTTGTACACTGCGCAAAAGAAACAACTTTCCACAGCTGGTGAGAGAATATTCGCAAAGATGTCCAAAATGGTGGATCAAGTGGGGATTCTTTTGTTCTGAGGTCAGTTGTAAGGTTGGAAACGAAATTTTTAAGTGTTTAATTACCGTTAATCGCTATCTAGACTATATAAGTATCATGGTGACCCATTGTCACCATGATACCTAAATAATCTAATAGTGATTACATGCTTAGTAAATCAATGAGATGTGCTCTGAATTAATTTGTGTTACAACAAGGTATCACTGATCATACCAGTGAAGTAGATCGAGATTTGATCAAAATCAAAATCAGTCAGAACGCTCTTGGCTGGTCGTAAGCATGTTCTTGGAATGTCTCTGAAGGCTAGAGTCTCCAAATGCACTCAAAATACAGCACTGTCCCTATGGAGTTCTCTTAAATATCATAAATAGAGAGATTGTTCAGTAGACGGTGTCTTAGTTATTAGAGCACCTAACGTGTCATCAGGAGGTCATGGGTTCGAATTCCACTCCGCTGAAGACATTTTTTCCTATACACCCAATGTCCTCATGATAATTAAGCAGCCTAATAATGATTAAATGTTTAGTAAATCAGTGATGTGCTGGGGATTAATTTGTAGAAATGAAGTTGCCTTCCTCTCCGCTGCCCCGTTGTCGATGAAGGAATACACCATCGGGCAGGTGAATGAAAAGGGAATGGTTCGTACCTGCAGTTCGTCTCTACCCACGGAACATTAGCTGCACGAGAGGATTACGGAGACGAGGCTAATGGCGAAGGAACGATTTCTCTTGCCAAAGGAATTCTTGAGGTTTCTGGCTCCATCAAAGTAAAATGAAAAGCAGACAGTAAATCTTTACTCCTAAGCGCACCGAATGATATGTTTTGAGAATGCATTTTCACCCCAGCAGGATACAGAGGGGGAAGTCTGTTCCATCAATCAAAGGAAAAAGTCTTTTAATATTTTCTTTTTCACTGGACAAATCATTAAATAACTATTCATTTCTCAAAATAAAAATCTATTATATTAAGAAATTCACAGTTAAAATTACGAAAATATTTTTTTCGGGGAGTCAAAGCATCATCCTCTTATTCTGTAGTTATATTTCCATATAACAATCACGAAAGATGATGATGATGATGATGATGACGACGACGACGACGACGAATACTAATCATTAGCAATTAAAACAACTGCAATGCAGTCCCCAAACTTTCGATTCAATGGAATTCTGGAATTAATATTCAACAGAGATGAAAATAAAACTTACCAAGTGTTTTTAGGATGCCTGATATAAACTTGACTTGTTTTTTTCAAGATTTATTTAAGAATAATGTAAATATTTACTAATGATACTTTTAAAAGTAACTTCAAACGGGCAAGAATATTAGAAATGAACCTTACCAATAGATAAATTTACAATTTGTAGAAATTTTAAAGAAAGATATATTTTTAATGGCTAATATATGACTGAATTAGAAAATCTTCTACATTACATGATGAATACTTTTGAAATAAACATTGTTAAAAACTAATCATTAAAAAAGTTTCAAAAAAGTACTTTTCACACTTAAACAATAGTCAAACAATTAGCATGTTTCACCGCAGGGTAAAGTGACTTGATTTCGAGTCTTATTCCAAAGTATGAATGTTTCGATTTTTTCCTTCTCTTCAGGTAAAGTTTCCCGCTTAGATCTTCTCTGGGACGACCATGGCAACTAAGGGCACATGTAGTTGATTTCTGAGCTCGGAAAAAATGTAAATAAAGATAAAAGTTCCATGTAAAACAATGGTTCTCAACCTTTTATGCTTCACGTACCCCCTGGAAATGTGTATGTAACGGGCGTACCCCTTGTATAGATAGATACAACTATAATTATAGTATAACAATAGGAATAAAATAAAAATATATATATAACATATGTCTAGCGACTTTTGAGTTCTCACGGCATACCCAAAAAACTTTTACCGCGTACCCAACGTTGAGAACCCCTAAGGTAAAGAATAAAAAGAGCATCTCTACTTACTGAGTAACGAAAATATTTACGTTAAAGATGTGAGAATATGAGAAATGAGAAATGAATTTTTGCGTACTTTGCTGATGTTAAATTTATAGCAATATTTTCAATACTGTTGTCTTACTGGAAACTAATGATTTAAGCGCAAACTTTTCGGCAACACGGTACTCTAAAAGGGCATATTATATCAGCATTCAGGATAATGGTATAATGCTTAAAGCTACCAAGAGAGGAGCTCTTGGTCGGCGGTCAGAACGCCTGACATGTCATCAAAAGGCCGTGGTTCGTATCCCACCGTTTCAAGACAATATTTCCCCTATATTGAAAAAATGTATATAGCCTACAAGTGTTTATCTGAGTTTATCTATTATGAAGTATAAATATTATGGAAACCAAATCATTCAGCGGATAAGACATCAGAGCGTACTTCCTTCCCTCAGAAACAAATAACAAAGGTACTTTGAAGCTAAGAGTTCACAGAGATTAACCTTTTGCTTTTATGTGAACAAAAGATATTTCTTTCTGAGGAATGAAAATATTTTTAAATACCCTTCAGCTGAAAGCTTTGATTTGCCTAATACTTTTCGTTTGTTCTGAATGGTCATATAATATCCGCTCTCGTAATATCATGTTCCTGAAAATATTGGGTTTAAATCACTAGTTTTCAATAATAGCATTTAAATCGTTGCTAAAAATTCGTCACTTGTAATTTGCGCGAAAGCGCCTTTTCTTATTCACCATATTCTCAGTTCTTTAACGTAATTATTTTCATTAGTCGATAACTACAGAAGCTCTTTATATTCTTTACATCCATTTTTTTAAGACAGTGTCTTCAATAATAAATATCAATAGCAAAAAAGAACACTGAAATGTTTTTAAGACAATGTCTTAAAAACATTTCTTGTTCTTTTTTGCCTTGCATTGCTCTTTTGAACAAAAAACTATCTTAATTAAATATTATTAATCTCTATTAATATAATTATATGATAAAAAAATCTAAAATGAAATGAAAATCTAGAAACAAATAGTAAAGTCATCGCCATAAGAGAATCTAAATATTTCCGTTTCTTCTTATTTCTCTAATCTCTAAGATTTCTTTTAACGTCACTTTGCCAAGAAGGACGATTCTCCGTTTCATTCTCTCGAAGTGAAAGAGAATCTCGAGACCTCATCTCTCTTGACTGTATCGCAAAAGCTCTCGGAATCAATTTCAAAAAATGTGTGCTACTAAAAAGCGTCAGAGTAACTATAACTTATTTATAGTAAACATTATAATAAGCTTTCAAAAGATCCCATTGCGTTCCAAAGGTCAAACTGACGTCATTGGTAACGTCTTTAAAAAGAGTTGCCCTCGTCGTTGATCATGCTTTTACATTTCTTCATTAAAACCAAAAAAGAGTTTTGAACTTCCTTTCTTATAAACTAATGGCAAATAACATTTTATTTCAAAGTCTTTTTCCTACTTTTGATTCAGTTTCAATTTTTGATAATTATCTGAAAGAGTTATTTAATGAATGATTGCTTTTACTGTTAACAAAAAATGTAATACTTTTGAAAGATTTTTATATAAAGGTTAATAATAGATAACATTGGGTTTTAGTTAAATACTTGTTAGAATTTTTAACAAATGAAAACAATAGATAACGAAATTTTCGGTTTTAAATTCTCCACGGTTCTTTAAAGCAGGAGCGCAACCATTTTTTTTTAATCTCGAAGCACATTGTGTTTGTTTGCAACATTTGGAGGAACACAGAGCGGTATTTGCAATAAAAAGGAGTACAGTCGCTTAAAAAAGTATCCGAACACCACGGTTGGTTACAGAATTCAGAAAAAATATCTGGCAACGATCTTTTTAGAAATTAGTGATCTGGTAACCTTCCTGTCACGTGACACGAAGGTTGCCAGATCACTAATTTTTAAAAAAAACGTTGGCAGATATTTTTTTCTGAATTCTGAAACTAACCGTGGTGTTCGGATACTTTTTTTAGCGACTGTACTCGGTTTGATGCACAACTTTTTCAATCATTTAAAATGATCAGAAATTGAAATAAAATATATAAATAATAATGTTCATTTCTGTGTCAACCTTCCTTCCCACCTGGGTATTCCACAAAACCATACAGCTGAGAGTAAAAAAGTAAAATATATATTTTATTCAAAAAAATACAAATAAATTGCTTTGCATGATTAACATGATTAGCTGCAGTTCAAAGGGGCCTGGGTTCGAGCTCCGACAAGGCGGTGATGTTTCTTCCTCTGCCTTTCTGCTGAAGTCTCGATTACAGCTTTTTTTTTCTGAGGCGTCAGATCTCTATGGCAAACAGCTGCTGGAGTAGTAGTGTTTTTTTAATATCAGTTTTAGTGGAATTATTTTTAAGAAATTATCGTTATGACATAGCTCTGCTGGAGAGCAATGCTGACTCCATTTTCGAAATTACACTAAATTTCTTGTTTGAAACAAGGTTATCTTTTCTAATCTATTGTACAAATCTTTCTACTATAAGATAATAAAAAATACCCCCTCAAGCAGCTGCTTGCCACAGAGGTCTGACAGGAGTCTGTCAGTTTATATGCCAGAGTAGTAGGTCTGAGAGGATGGGAGGACCTCAGCAGAGAAACGACACATACATCCATGCCTTGCACGCCTGGATGAAGAATTAACCCATCCTTCGCCCCTTTCTTTAGAAACTTTCACGGCACACCTGGGACCTCACAAAGATATATCAAGTGTCCCGTGACACATAGATTAAGGAACATTGCTCTGAAGAATATCATTTATTTGAGTCAGTAATTCACTTTTATTTTCGCCTGCTATATAAGTATCGCAGCTACGTTTTGTACGACAACGAGCAAAAGCAGCAGTGAAGCCATGGGCGTTGCATCACAGTCAGCCCTCCCCCTCCTAAAAACAAACACTGTGCAGTTTACACTAACAAAATTATTAGGAGTATTTCAATTCCTCCTCCAACTTTGAAAATTTTTGGCTGCTCCACTGATCAAAACTCAAATGTTCCTCCTTGAAATCGTGAAAAAGGTCATTTCATTTAAGACTTATCCTCAAACTTAATAATTGCATTGCGCCTAGAGAAATTTTCTTGCAATTTTCTAATATCGGCGTTAAACTATTCAGTGCTAATGGATTTTCGCTTATTATTTGGAAAACGAGATTTGACAAACTATTGATATAGTAGGTGAAACTATTATAGCGATATGTCTTACACTAATTAAAGAGTATAACAAAATCTATCCCCAGACACAATATCATCAATGCCATTATCGTCATAAATAGATTTTTTTTATTTTTTTTAACTTATATACCTTTTTACGTGCATCCCAGAAAGCCAAAAAGTAAAAATAACACATAGTGTCAATACTTAAATTATTTATTAATTTCGTATTAATTTCGGAGGCTTTTAATTAATTATCTGAAAGAGTTATCCATATTGTTATTTAATAAATGATTGTTTTTACTATTCACAAAAAATTTAATACTTTCAAGATTTTTATATAAATGGGTGATAATAAATAATATTGAGTATTAGTTAAATATTTGTTAAAATCTTTTAACAAATGAAAAAAATAGATAATGAAATTTTCGGTTTTAAAATTCGTTAAAGAGTGCTGAGTGTGTAGCGCCAGGATCGTAATGTGATGCTCCTAGGTTCAAGTTCTAGCTGTGCCTACCTTTAGATTGATTTCCGTTAATACTCTGCCTTAGGTAAGAAAGATATTGGAAAGTCCATCTTCCGTCCGATGGGGTATTAAATCGTGTTCAGGACAGATATGCTCCCTGAGCATATCTCTCATTCATCAAAGCAATCATCAGCTCCATCAAAGCAGCACATTGTGTTGCTTTGATGGGATACTTCCATCTGGGTCTAACGGCTCCCCCCCCCCCCCCCTCTTCAACCTTCTCTGAGCCATTAAGGTTCTTCTGACCTGGCCATTTCGCTTATAAAAATAAATAAATACCCCTTCAAGCAGCTACTTGCCACAGAGGTCTGACAGGAGCCTGTCAGTTTATATGCCATAGTAGAAGGTCTATGAGGATGGCAGGACCTCAGCAGAAAAACAACACGAACATCCATGCCTTACCCGGGGCTCGAACCCAGGTCCCGTAGATCAGAAACCAAGCGTGCTAACCACTCGGCCACGGGACGGCTCCATTTCGCTTACTGTGTGCAAAAAGTGGGCTTATAGGTAAAACAACCCAACCCTTTTTAAATCGTTGGTTCAATTCAAAAAGTCTAAGATCTAAGCGTATTGTCGTAAAAAACCATATAAATAATATTTTCTAACTTTTTAAAATAATTCATTTTATTCTTAAATAAATTACATTATTTTGAATTGAAAGCACTTCTACGCTACTGCTTTAACAATTACTTAAAAGTACTGTTTAAGAAAAAGACTACAACTGTTATTTTCAAAGTGAAAAGAAAAACTATACAATCTAACATTAAGCTTCCGAATGCGCAGCTGACGCTCCGTTTGCAAAACATGAAGACCGAAATCCCTATAGCCTCTCTCTACTCCATATACAGACTCATTAGCTTAACCTAGAGATAAGGCATGATTCTGAAAAATCCTAGATTTTTATATGAGATTAGTACCAGCTTATTTTATGTTATTCGCACCTTAAACCTTAAGTAGCTTTTGCATTAATAAGATTATTAAATTCGAAAATAATAAGTGTATATATGTGTCTGTTTTCCCTGTATAAAACGGTAAACGCAAAATGTCAATATTACTCTGAGAAGCAAACTCCATTTATCTCTCTAATACACCCGGAATCTCTTCTTTCTTTATTATCGTTATGGATTGAAGAGAGAATCGCTTGAAAATGGGACAACAAGAGAATTGATGCTTGGCATTTTTTGGCAAACGGAATTGACCAGTAGATGTAGTTATTACCGAACACTGATATTTTCTTTTTATTTTCTCAATACGACTCGATAAAGAGAGTGGTAATCGTTTTAAAGATGGCGGCATCACAATCGGTGAAGCATTACGTTTGGTAAGAATAAGAAAAGTCAGACTGCTCTGGTCCATGTAATGATTCTTAATATCATCCACGCGAAATGAAAAGGTAACTCAAACATTTGTCTTTTGACTTAGTTCTTCACTTCGTGGATCATTGCGATCTAAAAAATAAAATGGCTGATAAAAAAAGACCCATTTGGGGGAAGCAGAAAACAAAAGTCTCTTCCCTCGTTTCCGTTTCTTCTGTTTGTTGATGATCATAAGAAAGATTTGCTCGCCAAGTGATCTGTTTTCTCCGAGTACCTTTCGATCATTTTCCCGTTTAATCGTTAAAACCCTAGGAATGTAAAAGAGACTGCAATGATAAAAATAAGCTATATGGAAAGTCACATTTTAAACTTCAAATGACAAATTCTACGATTTTGCTGTTCCATCGATTGGTTACGCGTCTGCACATGCACCAAATGAGACGAGTTCTAATTTTGGGTATTTATGTGAAGATATATTTTGTTCTCTTCATCTGAGGTTTCATCGATTTGTCAATCACCAACTATGGATGATCTGATTTATAAAATGAACAATTACTTTCACTTTTCATCCATTTTCTCCTCTCTCTCTCTGTGCGAGTCCATATCCTTTTAAGTTTCCAGTTAGTCTCCAGCAGTAGCCAGCGTGAGGGACAAGTTTGTTTCGGCTGTTTCACCTCTGAGCGACTTTTTTTGCACACAATGGCCTAAATGCGAAATGAAAAAAAAAGGATCGTAGTTAGGTAGGAGAACGTGACAACTGTTCGGAGACAGACTGAAGCCTCCCGTAAAGGTCATTCAGTGTATTCTTTAACAAGAACAGAGAACGGCTCTCCCGTACACGGAGAGGTAGGGTTATTTTACATCTGAGCGGCACGATTTTGCCAACATTGGGCTAAATGGCCAGGTCACAAGGACCCCTAGGAAATTTTTTCCAAACTCAGAGAAGGTTGAGATAGGGGACCCACTGGACAGCTGTTAGGAGATAGATGGAAACCTTCCGTCAAGGCCATCCAGCATGTTCTTTAACGTGCACAGGATATGGCTCTCCCGCATACAGAGTCACGGCTTAACGTCACATCTGAAGGACGGCTGACTTCCAAAGTCCATCGTTGTCTTCTTTCTCAGCAAGAGCAGAGTGAAGGTTTAGCGGAGATAATTTTCAAAGTAGACGCAGCTGAAACCTGAACCTGATTATTAAAGTGCGTGATTCGGGGGAACTGCAAATTGCGAGTCTGGCCCGCTACCGATTGATCTAACCCTCGTCTCTTGAGTGACAAATAAGGAGATTTTGCGCAGTTGACACTTTAACAGTTCTTGCGGATCGCGGTTTCGTTGGCGAAGGATCGATTGGTTATTGGCCTGTGATCTATGAGAACTGCTTAAGCTATAACTGCGCAGTTGGGAGGGGGGGGGGGGGGCTCAGTCAGTAGCATGCCAGGCTCGTAATCTGCAGTTCCCAGGTTCGAATCCCAGCTGGGCCAGCGTTGAGATTTATCTCCTAAAAACTCCCCGCCCTGCCCACAGTCAGTAGACGACACCGATGGGCTTGGAAAGGCTGCCGTTTGTCGGATGGGACATTAAGCCGTGGCTCCGTGTGCGAGAGAGCCTGTGCATGTTAAAGAACACGACAGAAGGCCTTGACGGGAGGCTAACATCTGCCTCCCGTCAGTAGAGAGAGATAGATCCCCTCCCCCAACCTTCTCTGAGCCTTCGGGATCCTTGTGACCTGGCCAGAGCAAACAAAATTGTGTTGCCCAGAGAAAACAAAAAAAAGTGAAGAACAGTTTAAATATAAAAATTAATAATTTGATTTTTAAATGTTACTGCATATTGAACTTAATAAATTATAGGATATGTATAATATTAATTTATCACATTAATTTTTACAATATTTGATAACAAAATTGTATTATTTATCTTTAAAATTTTCCAGTCCATTTCGATTACATTGCGCCCTTTGTTCTTTTGCAAAAATGCAAACAAAAAGTCATGTTGTGAGTTATATCAGTTGAGTCATATTGTGATGAAATGCTTATTAACACATAAGCAATGGGAACTCGAACCTGAACAGCATCAGATTACGAGACTGGCTCGCGACCACTGAGTCAACCCATGCCACACTATATGATGGTAATGTTTAAAATATATTAACTGTCTCTCAGACCTCACGCCTAGGAGAGAACGGGCGGAGGTGGCTCAGTCGGTAGCGCGCCAGGCTCGTAATCTGTAGTTCCCAGGTTCGAGTTCCAGCTGGGTCAGCGTTGAGATTTATCTCCGCAAAATTCGCCGCCCTGCCCACGGTCAGTAGGGGACACCGATGGGCTTGGAAAGGCCGCCGTCCGTCGGATGGGACGTTAAGCCGTGGCCCCGTGTGCGGGAGAGCCATACCCTGTGCACGTTAAAGAACACGCTGGATGGACGTGACGGGAGGCTCCCATCTGTCTCCCAACAGCTGTTCCAGTGGGTCCCCTCCCCCAACCTTCTCTGAGCCTTCGGGGTCCATGTGACCTGGCCATTTAGCTCATGGTGTGCAAAAAAAGTGCCGCTCAGAGGTAAAACAACCCAACCCAAAACCTAGGAGAGCTGTCTCCCAACAGCTTTTCCAGTGAATGCCCTCCCCTATCTTCTCTGAGTCTTTAGGATCCTTGTGGTCTGGCCATTTTGCCCATGGAGTGCAGAAAAGCGCTACACAGAGGCAAAGCAATCGAACTCAAGTCTAGGAGAGTGTCCATAAAAGTGCACGTCTCTGGTTAATTAGAGTTAATAATTCTTCCATCTAATTGCAAAAGCTTTATTATTTTAATATAACTAAAGCGCTTTTTCTGTATAGTCTGCAATACAGGGTTGGGTTGTTTTACCTCTGAGCGGCACTTTTTTACACACCATGGGCTAAATGGCCAGGTCACATGGACCCCGAAGGCTCAGAGAAGGTTGGGGGAGGGGACCCACTGGAACAGCTGTTGGGAGACAGATGGTAGCCTCTCGTCAAGGCCATTCAGCGTGTTCTTTAACGTGCACAGGGTATGGCTCTCCCGCACACGGGGCCACGGCTTAACGTCCCATCCGACGGACGGCGGCCTTTCCAAGCCCATCGGTGTCCCCTACTGACTGTGGGCAGGGCGGGGAATTTTGCGGAGATAAATCTCAACGCTGACCCAGCTGGGACTCGAACCTGGGAACTACAGATTACGACTCTGGCGCGCTACCGACTGAGCCACCCCCGCCCCTCTGCAATACAGAAAAATATATCGGCTTGCTACTAATTACATTATTTCGATACTTACGCTCAAAAAAACAGAATGCATCGCATCTCTTAATTATCCTACAATCTACGTGACTTCTCTTTCCGTATCTACCAGCTTCCCACATCCTTCTCAGGTTCAATATCATTAAATAGATGTCTCAGAAACAGCATTTCTCACATCCACATAGTCATCTAGCAAATGATTAAAACGTAGGAGTTATTTCAACAAATGCTTTGTAAGTCATAAAACAGCTTTAAGGTTCACTCCAGGTGATCTGCTACAAACTATTAATTGCAGTTCACTTATTTTCGAAACATTGTCAAAGCAATTTCCTACTCATAAAGTAAACACATTTAGATATAGTTGGAGGTGGAGATGAAAATGCTCTACTAATGCTCGTGCTTTCAAATTACAGTTGTTGGAACTCCATTAACGAGATTTGTTCTCTTGTGCTATGCGATTTAGGTATCATTCGCCTTAATATTTTTCTTAGTTAAATTTTCCGAGTTTAATTCTTCATATTTTAATTTATCCAATCTTTATGATCACTGAAAACGAGCGAAATTTCGTATTTGAGGTGTAGTTGGAATAAACCATAATAGTTTACATCAGAACATTGGTAGTTATGAATTCTGTTACAGTTCATGTAATTGTCATTGGAAAGGTTACATTCCAGTATGGCAAAGATTTTTAAATTCCATAAAGTCACACTTCCTTTTAGATTAATGAACTTCTAACCTCCCACGGCTTGAGGATTTCACTGCCAGGCTCGTAATCTGCAGATCCCAGGTTCGAGTCCCAATCATGCCAGCGTTGATATTTGTCTCCGCTGTCGGATGCAACATTACGCCGTTACCCTGTGTTCAGGAGAGCCATACCATGGCACGTTAAAGAACACACTGGATCACTTTAATGAGAGATTACCATCTGTCTCATAACAGTTTCCAATGTGTCCCCCTTCAATTCAGCTTCTGCAAACTAAGTTTTTTATTTAAATGATATAGTTCAGGACCTTCTGAAAATTCTGGAAAAAGAGCTCAAGAGCAAAATACCGTAAAAGTATCAAACATATTTCCATTTCATACATTTCTTGATTATTTTTGCATTGAGCTATAAAGTACAACACATCCATTCCATGATTTCGAAAATGTCAACTCGACTCTTTAATTTCCCAACAAATGCTTAATTTTCCAAACGATATACTTAATGTTTTTATTGGTTAATATATATAAAATATTTAATAAAACAATTTGCAAAATATTTTATGTAATATCTAAGAAAACCAGTGATCCTTATTATACTCACGAAATAATCTTTAAGCGCAAATTAGATTAGTAACATCTACCAGAAATAAAGTTTATTCTGCATTTATTCAAATTACATAAAGCAGAAAATGTTATTTTTTTTCTCTCTTTCAAGGTCCCGTTGGGAAATATAAACAGTCGAGTTAACATTTTCTGTATCGCCCTCTGAAATTTAGCTTCATTTTATCTGAATGTCTGATTTTTCGAATGGTTTATATAATGTATTATCATCGATGTCGGGACGATATTCAGGTCGGCATCTGACCAATAAGGAAATCGCTGCTTCTTGTTCGTTAAGTGGAAAATCTTGACGCTAATGTTGACCTTCTACAGAGATGTTGGAACTCTCGCTGCTACATTGTTTTTATTTTGCCGATTATTTTACTTTCTTTGAAATGTGGGAAAGCCATTTTATAACAATTTTTTGTAATTAGATATTTTAATGATTCAGAAAGTGTTGAAGGTAAATTCTTCTCTTCCTATATTATCTATGGATTTGAATATTTTTTTTATTTTCGTGTTATATTCGATGCAGCTCAGTAAAATATGTTTACAGCTTTTTGTGATTTATTGCATCGCAAAATAATATTAAATGCGTTTCTTTTTCATTATCTGTTATTAAAATATATTCTACATGTTATATTTGTTACCGCTAAAGTGCAGAAATCAGTTATTCTACAGATTATCTAGGTATTGTGCAGATTAACTAGGGTGATCCGTTAACGTGCGGAAAATTGTTTCATTTCTCAAATTACCTAGGTAATCTGCAAATTACCTGGATAATCTGCACATTACCTACTAGGCACTCGTTAAAGTGAAAATAAGATCTTTGCTGGAACAACAGGAACGTTTCTGTACGCTTAAATTAACATAATGTTATTTATCTAGTGTCCGAGAGTAGAGTTGAAACCAGGGTCATCCCTCTGTCAACATGAATCAGTCGTCCGAATTATAAAAAACGCCCCCAAAATGAGCAGGCCATGTGAGAACGAATCATTTTAGTGATTCGTTATCAAGAATGAATCAGTTTACCGATTCGTTCTCACTTGGCCTCCGCTCATCCGGGGCGTTTTTTATAATGCGGACGAGTGAATCACGTGACACGAAGATTCATATTCAAGAGATTCACCACTATGAGAGAAACAAACTTTTGAACTTTAACGATACGGAAGCCGTTAATGTGCACATTACCTAGGTAAAATGCGGAAAACTCTTGATTCTGCACGTTAACGGAGCAAATCAGTTAATCTGCAGATTAGCTAGGTAATGTGCACATTAACGGCTTTCGAGCTTTAGCGGTAACGTATACATAGCTGCTGGAAGACTACCTTCATATCCGTTTAATTTTGGAAAATGAATGTATTTAATAGCCTAAGTTTTAAGGTTTTAAAATTATATTTAATAAATTGGATTGCTTTCTCCAGGGCTCTTAAGAATGAACTTAATGTAGCAGTTCTAATTAGTAAGATAAGTAAGGCGGAACGCTAATCTCTACTTTTGGAGCAGTCCTTAAAATCCTTAACATCTCCGGGGAGGGAGGGAGAGGGGGTCAGAGCATTCTCTACGTCACGGGGAGGGGTGTTACGAAACACTAAAATTTTATATTAATTTCTGCAATTAATTCTTTTTGCTTTCTGATGATAGAGGTTAGGCAATTTATTATATAATCGTTATAACTAACTGCTACTACTATTACTATCTCAGTGGTCATTTCCCCTGCTGATTACCGTCGCAAAAAAGGGGAGAACCCTTCTAAAGGCATAAACAGCGAGAGGTCTATTAAATTTCCTCTAAAACAAGAGCCCCTTCAGTATCTCTGATTCCCCGTAATTATCTGCGAACCTTTTCTGCACTGTGATCAATATTTTCAGAAGGATGTATTTTTTGGCATTTTGCCATCAAGCCCACGATTCATTACTCCTTGTTAATCTGAAGAAGGATTTAATTAGACTAACACGAGGGAACGATTAATTTATATCCTGAACTTTTAATATGATAAATGTCTCAGCTGTCAAAAAAAAAAGATCGGCAGTTGGGTATAAAAAGGGAATTTTGAAAACTATCAAGTTACTAAGCAAATAAACTCTACATGTGCAAAAATGTCATATTTAAAAGCAAGAGGAGGATTAAACAAATAAAATCTTTAAGAACACTTTTCCACTGCTCAGAAATGTCTTTTTCTTTTTCTTTCTTGACCTAACTCTTAAGATTCCTTTCTTTCCATCTCATCAACTCGCTCTTCTGAAGAAGATACTAAAGATATAGAGCTGAACTTTTTGCTCTTCAAAATAAAGTTTTTTTTTTTCTTAGTGGAAACCGAAGGACAAAAAATAAGATCATTTTGCAGTGAAGCAGTTCCAAGTACCAAAAATTTGAAATGACAAAATTCTTTTGCTTTGTCGGAATTATGAATGAAGATAAATTCTTCCAGAACATGCATCGAGGGTCTCAGTGCATCTCTCGATTGAGCTAAACTTCCTGAAAATTTCACCGTTTAAATGACTAGAATTAAACGGGAGACGTTTTCATTTCAAGGATGATTAGCTCCTTTTTTAACAATGCAGTATCAAAACGGAGATACGGCGAATAATTAAGAACTAACTAATTTATGAAAGGATACAAATAATACAATCGAAATCAAAGGAACACTTCGGTATCAACTAAATGGGTAGATGAGAATGCAGTGGGTCGTTAATGCCGCATATCTTCCGCTCTTACATGATGAAAGAGGTCATTAACTCACCACGTCTGCGAAACATTTTGAACAATTACATTTTGAAGACAGAAACCTTCAACTGCATCCGATTTCCTTTCACAGTAGCAACAAGTTTTCCTTATTTATTTCCAAATTCGTTTTAGAGGCGAGGTCGTCTCAGTCGATAAAGCGCTGGCTCGTAATTTGCAAGTCTTAGGTAGTTCGAGTCCCAGTTGTGCGAGCGTTGAGATTCATCTACTTTAACTTCCACCGTGCCCTCGATCACAAAGAGGACACAGATGAGCTGCTGGATAGGATGTAAAGCCACCACTCCAATTATGACTCTGTGCAAGTGTGATGCTGGACGGCCTTGACGGAAGGTTTCCATCTGTCTCTTAACAGCTGGCCAGTGAATCTCCTTCCCGAAACCTTCCTTGAGCCCTTCTGACCTGACAACTCAGCATCATTGGATGCGAAATAGTGCCACGTAGAACTAAAGCCACCCACCGAACTGTAAAGATGATGTGAACGTTAGACGTTGCAAATATAAATTCGACCTAAATTTAATTCTGCATTCTTTGCATTATATGTTAAAGCACTTTTATATTTCAAAGATTTAGTTAATTTATTGATACCGACTTTACCATGAGTCTGCTTTGCACTTTTTGTAATTTTCTCCGGATCTCTTCGAAGTTCGTTTTTCACAATTTTGAATATTTTTTTCTCAATTCTTTGGCGTCTTCATTAGCTGGGGCAAACTATTTATTCATTAAATTCGAAAAGTTTAATTATTTATGATCCTTGATATATGCTGCACGACACTGAAATTACCCCACCCAGAAGGAGTGAGGGGATAGGAGTGAAATGTAGCACACACATAGCAATACATATTGGCATACCATGATTTAATTTGCAGCCACTTACAGCGGCTAGAAGATGAGATAATACAGCACAATATGATTGCCTCTGTAGGTGGTTGCACAGCCGTGAACGGTAATACAGGCAGCAATATGGCGTAGCATAGAGTCATACAGGCAGCAATATGGCGTGGCATAGAGTCATACAGTCCACGGATATGGTCCTGAGGAATTGCACACGAAGCAGCGTTGACTTGCTCCCATAATTCATCGAGAATCTTCACCTGCCGGTGAGAGGATTGCACACGTCGTCCAATGTGGTCCCACAGATTTCTATTGGGGATAAATCAGGAGATCGTGCTGGCCATGGCAATACTTGAACACGTTGCAAACATTGTCTGGAGCATGATAAAGCCCGCATGACAACGCCAGCATGGCAACGCCCGTGTACACCTGCTAGGCAGGGTACACGGGCATTGTCATGCTGGATAACGGGCTGCTGCATGCCTCCCAGGAACGGTAACAAAACGGGCTGCAGAACCGCGCTAAAGTATCGTGCAGCTGTCAGTGTTCTCATGATGCGGACAAGAGGTGACCTGCTGTCATATCCAATAGCACCCCATAAGATTATGCCTGGCTGATGGGTGGTGTGCCGGTCGCGAACGAAAGCTAGATCCGTCCTCTCACCAGGTTGTCGCCATACACGGACGCATCGATCTCAGCACCCAAACAGAAATGAGATTCATCACTAAACACAACAGTGTTCCATTCGTGACCCCAGTTTGCACGACTTCGGCACCAAACCAGACGAATGCTGCGACGGTTTGCAGTGAATGGCAGTCGACGTAACGGTTGCCAGAGCGCAGGTGTGCCTCACGCAACCTTCGGTTTACCATTCGGGTCGTTATGGGGACGTCCATGGCTGCTGACACAGCCCATCGAATATCGCCTGCAGTGCTCTGTGGTGACCAATGACCATGTCGAACAATGGACCTATCAAGCCATGCTAAAGTCTGTCGGACGGCACGACTCCTGCCACACACGCTAGAACCTTCATTTTACCACTGTTGCCAACAACATCCAACAGTTGGTGCATCCCGATGAACATGGGCAGCGACACGACGTGTAGTCAGAACCTTCATTTCGTCACTGTTGCCAACAGCGTCCAACAGTTGGTGCATCCCGATGATGATCCGATGATGGCAACGACACAACGTGTAGTCCATCCAGCTTCACACAGGCCTATAATTCTTCCTCTTTCAAAAGCATCCAAATGGTGATAAACCTGCCGATGTCGTGTACCAGACATTTTAGACCTTCGCTGAACAATTTCCAAGCGGAACCACCTAATCTCAACCGTTCGCACGACTTCCAACTGCATAAACACAATACCATCCCTGTTCCTTCTTGCACCTTTTATCACTTCAGCCACACACGTCATTGGCTCAACTGCGCACACCCACCCTTCTATTTGCCTGTTTCTACGACATGTCCTTCTGGATGGGGCACTTTCAATGTCGAGTAGTGTATGAATTACAGTCTCGCACGTAATTTTTTAAAGTAATTTTTATCAGTGCTTTTACATTTTCGTCAACAGCACAAAATGGTAATCAAAATGAATTTGATTCTTCCTTCAAAAAAAAAAATGAGAAAAAAAACCTTTAACTTTTTTTCCCCTCACGTGCACGAGATCTTCCTTCTCTCGAATTGCTTCTCCTGAAAGGGATTGAAAATAATATTAATAATCGAAACTCCTTCGAGACGACGAAAGTGTCAAACGAATATTAATGATCCTTTCGATGTTTTGAGAAGCTTCCTCTTTCTCATCTCTTTGTCCCATTATAGCTCGGATGGTGGAGCGAGAAATGTGTCAAAAGAGGAAGTGAATCGGAGATATATGACGGGATGTTAGCTTGAAGCATCTCTGAATTAAATATCGTGAAAGCATTTGATATAAAAATCATGAATTAATCGGAAACGTCATCAAATGATCTTCTCTTTTAAGACACAAAATGACATTCTCGCCTCTCTAAGCCCATCAAAAATAATCGCGAAAGCTGTTTTTTTTAAAGAATTGACTTTAAAGAATTCTCAACAAAAATCCAGCATGTCTGATGCAATCTAAAATAGAAAATTTATTCCACCCATCCATAACTGTTAACGTTTTATCCTTATCTAGTTTGTGCAAAATATATTGGAATGTTCGTCTTACGTAGTAAGTTTTAAATGTGGCAATTATACCCTGGTCTAGTGGTTGTATTAAGGATGTCGTATTAAGCGGCAGAAAACAAAATTGCACATTTGGGTGTTCCAAAACAGGACGGCCAGGCGCATTGTCTATAATCAATAGTACTTTAAATTCGATATTTTGTTCCCTTCAAATAGCATTTAACTTCTGGAACAAAACATTTATGGAACCATTCATTACACATTTGTTTTGTAGCCCAGGCTTTTTTGTTTGCCACCCAATACACTGGCAATTTATTCAAATCTACACCTTTCATTGACCGTGGTCTTAGGGATCGATTGATGAGCAGCGGTTTTAACACACGATCTCCTCTGTTGATCCTCGTTGCTGCAAAATAGAAAGGTCACACGATCTTTAACTGCTTTAAAACCACAAACAGTTTTTTGTGATTTCGCTACGTAAGTTCTACTCGGCATTTTTTTTCCGAAAAATACCAGTTTCATCTGCATTCCAAACTTGATCAGGAGTGTATCCACCATCTTCAATGATTTGGGCCAATTTTGGACAAAGTTCTTTGACAGCCGGCTCATCTGCAGATGCAACTTCACATTTTATCTTTGTATTATGAAACGCGTGTCTTTGAAGAAATACCTGCAAGCCAATCTGTACTTGCAGAAAATTCATAATTTTTGTTTAACTGAGATGATGTGGTTGGTTCCATTTATTATATCTGCTTATATATTCATAATGTCATCTGTTTGATGGTATTTCCGTCTAGAGGTATTCTTTTTTTGCGAGTTATCTTCTATCCACATTATTAGTGCCTTTTCTATCTTCATTTTGAAAATATCTCTCGTGTACGACGACGACGTAGCGCTCAATTTTGTTCCAGAAAGCACAGTTTTTCTAATAGCATCTTTATTTTTCTTGATTTGTTCTTACGGTAGCTTGGTTCAAACCAAAATATTTACCTATGGATGTTGAATCTTCTTCAGTTGCAAGACGATCTAAAATTTGGATCTTAGTATGCAAAGAGATAGCTTTCCTTTTCTGCTTTTGTATAGTTGAATTTATCCGACATCGTGGTAAGGCTTACGAAAAATATTTGAATTGTAGTTAATAAATCAGATTTAAATTGTGGATTATCTATCAGCAAAATTTAATAAATTTATATTATGCACACAAAACTTCAAAAAACAAATTTTTTTCGATTTCTTCTATTAAGCATCTAAACACTTCTAACTTTTAATACGAAATGAGAGACCAAGACTAACGTATGTTTTATGAAGTAGATTTTGTACAATTTTTCCATAAAATAGAGAAAACTTTTTATGGAAGTTTGGAAGAAGAATGTTACGGAAGAAGAACTATTTTAGTGTAGTTTTTATTTTGGGGATTTTATTGCACAAAATGTGTATCTATGTCGTGCACTTGTGCCAAATGTCATGGCCTCCGAGGACGATGAATTTGTTCCTTCACCTTGTTTCGGTGAAACAACAGGTTCGCGGGTCATAACCCGTACCGACGTATGCATCATACTCAGACTTGCTGCATCAAGTGATGTATGAAAATATTTCCAACAATTCACGCAGGAGAGTTGTATATGGACGACACAGTTTATTCACACTTATGTGCAATCACGTGCTGGGGATGCTCTCTGCTCCGTAGGCCTACATTGCTTTGCTGCTGCAAACAATTATGCAATGACTGTGTACTTTACATTTTTAACTTTCTTTCTACCAACTTTGGCTGTTGAGAAGTAAATAACATATTTTTTTTCCTTCTATTTTTAATTTTTGATTGTTTTAATTTGATTTCTTTACTACAACTGAAATATGACCATGCAATGTTGTGCCAATGGGACCCTAATTTCGAAGTCCTGTAACTTTTAAAATAAACTTTTTTGTGGAAAATGCCATAAAAGAAAATTAAACTGCTAAATTCTTTCTATCTAAAGATCCATTTTTCAACATTATTCTTTCAGTATTTAAATAATTATGGAATTTTGAAAATGTAACAATAGCAGTGCTAGACATAGGAAGTGAATCAAAACTGAAATAGGTAATATCATTTCAAACCAGCTCATATGTAATTACATATTTTAAAATTGTGGGCAAATAATTTCTTAAATATTTTCTTAAATAAATTTCTCAGAGCAGATTGCTTTTTTTCTCAGTACCTGCTTAAATACTGTGAGAATATTGTTAACAATCGAGATTTAGTTAGATATGATTCAAACCTTTAACTTATCCTCCATCCTATTCTCTAACAAAACACTGATTTTAGAAGTTATAGAGCTTCAAAGTTAGCGCTCCATTCACATAAAATGTCAACGTCAGTGTGACGCTAATTTCGAACAATTACAGTTCAATGGCTATTCAGTGTATGTCTTCTCTAATAACCTAGATCTTGTGAATATATGAATAAATATTTTGGGCTTTGTGAGAGGGCCAACTGGTCAAATCGAGAATATAAAAAGTAAAAACTACCCCAGCGCCACCCTCCACTGGAAACCACACTAAAATTTTTCACATTGAAGAGATGCAATAATCCCGACATTTTTGCTAAAATAACTTTAATTCCGTTGAACAAATTTCCGTTTCGAATAAAATTCCGTTTCGAACAAATTTTCGTAGAACAAAATTCCGTCGAACAAATTTCCATTTCTAACAAAATTCCGGCGAACAAATTTCTGGATACCCTGAAATTGGTATACAATTTCCGCCCGTAGAATATTCTACTCGGAGCTGTTTGGGAATTTAACTCAATTAACTCTCAAAAACTCTCTCTAAACATAGTGTCTCATAAATACACAAAACTCACCGTAACACTATTCCTTGGCCAAAAATAAGACGAAAATACTTCGTGATATATTTAAATATAGGCTTCAGTTAAAGAGTTGGGTTGTTTTACCTCTGAGCGGCACTTTTTTGCACACCAAGGGCTAAATGGCCAGGTCACATGGACCCCGAAGGCTCAGAGAAGGTTGGGGGAGGGGACCCACTGGAACAGCTGTTGAGAGACAGATGGTAGCCTCCCGTCAAGGCCATCCAGCGTGTTCTTTAATGTGCACAGGGTATGGCTCTCCCGCACATGGGGCCACGGCTTAACGTCCCATCCGACGGACGGCGGCCTTTCCAAGCCCATCGGTGTCCCCTACTGACCATGGACAGGGCGGGGAATTTTGAGGAGATAAATCTCAACGCTGACCCAGCTGGGACTGGAACCTGGGAACTACAGATTACGAGCCTGGCGCGCTACCGACTGAGCCACCCCCGCCCCAGTTAAAGAGTAAAACAGGTTCAAAAGTGATTGACATCATTTCTAGAATTTCGAAAAACTGTGTTACAATGGAAAATTGAACTCTGGACATAAAAACAAGGCATGTCTGACACACGCATGAGATACAGATGCAATGGTGCAAGAAATAAGTAATATGAAACTGCGAAGAAAAGTTAGTTTCACCACATGGCAAATTCAAAGCAACTAAAGAAACGTAGCAAATAGTAAACCTGTCCACCTTTGGTACACACCAAAGTTTTAAAGATTTATGGAAATACGACAAGGCAACGCAAACACACAATAATTTGGTCCGGATATAAGTAGGCATGTAAATAACTGCGATGCTTGTGCATCAAGAACGGAGTTATTTTGATACGTGTGGTTCCGATAGCTCGTTTAAAAACCAGAGTCTAACATCGTGTGTTAGAAAGATGTCGGCTAGTGCCGAACATTTGTTCTGCATGCACATCGAATGAATGATCATGTACAGAGCTTCATCCCGTATTCTGTTCATGAATACTGCGATATACATTTTCACATAGAGAATGTCATGGCATACTGCGTGCATCGTTCGATAATATTCTCAGCGACACCTACACGACATCAGTTCGACTTTTTTCGTGACAAAGAGTACGTTTAAAATATAAAAATTGACCACTTTCCAGGACTGCGGTACATAACTATATTAGACGAAAGCTTATAAATATGCCATAAATTATTGCGCACTCGATTCCGCTAAAATATTTTCTCTTTCTGAATGCCTCCCAGTATTATGAATAAATAACATAACATAATTAAAAAAGATCTATTTGCACGGAGGCGTTCAAAAGTTTTCTGATATGTGGTTTGTAGATTGCCACTCGTTCCTCCGAAATTAACGAACTATGACTTGTTTGAAACTTGTCATTAAGTGTTAAAAATAAGGACCATGTCATCATTTCTCTCTTCGCTGGCGGCGCGTAAAATTCCGTCTACGAAATCTGGGATTGTTGTTGGTCATGGAGCCTACTAAAGACTGGGAAAGATTTTACATTTTCACAAGGATGCAGCTTGGCGACGACGCGGAAACAATTCATCCGATTTATCACAAGTATATGAGGATCATGCCTATTCATATGGCACTATTACGGAATAAAAAAAAAAAATAAAAAATAAATACCCCCTCAAGCAGCTGCTTACCACAGAGGTCTGACATGAGCCTGCCAGTTTATATGCCAAAGTAGGAGGTCTGAAAGGATGGCAAGACCTCAGCAGAAAACGACACATACATCCATGCCTTATCCGGGGTTTGAACCCAGGTCCCTTAGATCAGTAGCCAAGCGCGCTAACCACTCGGCCACGGGACGAAATGGGTTCGCAAATTCAGAAATGACGGAAAACTTCGAAAACCTCCTTCGTTCACGAAGACCGAAGTAGGCCATGAACGAGAGAACCATCGCTGCTATTCATGAACTCCATAAGGAAGACCCACACATCACCGTCCAGGCAATAAGTTTATATGTCAGTGTATCGATTGGCAGTGTGGAAACAATTATTCATCAACATTTAAAGTTCCGAAAGATTATGCCAAATGGGTACCCTACAAACTGATAGCACAGCAAAAAAGCGCTAGAATCGACTCGTGCAAAGAGATGCTGACAATGTTTGAACTAGTGGCTCGAAACGATTAACAGACGTTGTCACAGGTGATAAGATATTGTTTTATTACTATATAACTCCCAGGAAGATCGACAACTATATTTGGGTTGTGGAAGATGAACCGTCTCTCCAAATCCTCTGATAAGACTGGGAGAGTATGTTCACAATTCTTTTTTCAATTTCCAAGGAGTGGTAGCTGCGGTCAATTCCTTCAATTTCCTGAAAAAAATGACTTGATAAATTTTTCCTGATAAATGGCCAACATTACACCAACAATGTTTTGCTCAAAATGGTTAAGGAGATGAAGGAGCAGCATCCAACAACAGGAATGTAAAGTGTTCACCTTTCTTCGTGACAATGCCAGTGCTCACAAAACCCAACGAATTACGGCCTCGCAGGAAAAAATCAAGCAGCTACCCCATCCTACCATTCCATCCTATATTCACCCAATCTTACGACGTGCTGGTTTTGCTTGTTTTCAAAAATTTAAAAGTAACTTGCTGAGTTACTTTTTCAAGTGTGCAAAACCTTGCAAATGCATTCATTCCGAGTTGCGGAGTATTCCGCAACAGGAGTACCACCAAGTATTCCAGATCAGGCGTCGACGTCTGCAACTTTGCATAGATGCTGGAAGGGAATACTTTGAAGGATAGTAAAAGCTTTGTTGAGGTGCGTGCAATGATATTTGTTCTGCAGATGCATGTCAAGAACTTTTCAAACTTCCCTTGTATTCTTAGTATAATAAAATTATATGCATAAGCATGTTAGAAAATAAACATTTCGAAAGTCACATACAACTTTTTAATTTTGAATTATAGAGTTCTGATCTTTTAAGTGAAACGTTTTTAATAAAGATAGAGAAGAACCAAGTCGGACAAAAACCAGACAATTGACTTTTGTGTCGTCAAAATATCAAACCATGGTTACTCTCTGTGATATTACCATTTTCTATTTCAGAATTATATTTCATTTCAGATCAATCCGTAATAAAACATCTAACTCCCAACGAAACATTTTCCCGATATCTCCTTAGCACTCATCCGTTGGTCTTCGATGTTTTTCTAGAAATCAAGAACCATCGAAATTCGTTTTAAAACTTAGTTACGTCTTGCTAAATCTGATCATCCATTTTGATATGCGAACTGATTTCAGGGTTGTGCCTAACCGTAGTCTAAATGTTTCACCGAGAGAGATATATTATATGAACAGTTCCTTGAAAAACCTTCCTAAATAAATTGAGGAATGAATAATCATTCTTCCTGTGTTGAAACATTTTCCTGAGTTCCCCTGGCTCTAAGAACCGAGTGTCAGCATCACTGAAGATCCAACTGATTTCCTTTCTCTGTGATCATCTCAAGGCACCTCAACTGCGCAGTAATAATCTTCATGGGCATTGCTTCGCGCTTTATTTCTCTTTAAGATGGAAGCAAACGGACTGGCAGTGCTCTACTCGATGATCTTTAAAATGTTTTTCACGCTCAAGTGAATAACACGACGAAAAATACTACCACTGCGAGCTTGTAAATCTTCCTGTTTGCCATGGCAATTTGCCAAATTTAGACGGTTCCCTATTAAATGAAAAATACACCATCAGTGTTAAGGCCATCTCAGTTTTAAAGATTTTTTTAAACTTTAAGTGGAAGATTCTTTATTTCTTATTTTTTCCAGTTAACGATATATTCTTTGGGCAATTTTCTTAAGTGCTTTCCTGAAGCCATGAGTAACAAAGCCTTTGTATAATTATGTATTTTTTCCTTATGAACCGAATAACTAACATTGATAACCGAATAACTAACATTTGAGTTATCATAACATTTGATAACTTTCAGTATCTATTCCCGTATTTTTCATTTACTCTACTAACCGAATAAGTTCATAAACAACTGTAGAATATCTCTCGGTGTTATCAAAAGATTTCCCATTTTATCGGGCCTAGTCCGTGTGAAAGATAAACTGTTTACAAAAGATCTAGCTATTTACCTTTTATTTCAGGGAATGCTAAATTTTGAAACTCGTCTGGATTTCAAACACTATTTTTGTGACAATTTCTCAAACACCACTTGTTGAGGAAATTTAATAGTATCCTGTCTGTGTAAATTATCACATACAGGCATACCCCGGTCATACGACACGTTAAGTTCCAGACCATCGTCGTATAGCGAATCATTGCTTTTTTTTTTAACCGTAGATGAAAAGACTTAAAAAGACATCCCGTGGACGAGTGGTTAGCGCGCTTGGCTACTGATCTGAGGGACCAGGGTTCGAGCCCCGGAGAAGGCATGGATGTTTGTGTCGTTCATCTGCTGAGGTCTCATCATCTGCTGACCCCCCCCCCCCCGACCTCATACCATCTACTATCGCATATAAACTGATATGCTCCTGTCAAATCTCTGTGGAAAGCAGCTGCTTGAATAGGTATTTATTTATGTAGATGATATTTTTAAGCAGTCAAATATGTGGGTAACTGTTGTAAATGAAGCATTTACAATTCTAATACACACTGTACGTTACTTACCTTCAATCTATTGCTCTTTTGCTTATAAGGGACTGACGAGTGTAAAATTAAGAAACAAAAAATTATTGAAGGAAGGGTGAAGGGGATGGCACAACTTCTGGATCATCTGGGTCTTCATAAAATGCTAAACACTTCTTGCTGTAGGTTTGGACGAACTTCTTGTAATAATAGTTGATGATCGAGTAGGGCTTTGAGTGGATGTTGAAGGTTGAGGTAGGATTTTAAGATGATGCTGGTCTTTTATGGAATATGTATCTAACGAAGTTTGAATAATAGATCGTCTTTTCTTTTCTCTGTGTATTTCTCTATAACAAGAATATTGATCTAAAATGCCAGAATTTACTTTGGAGTTTCTTTCAAAATTGGGATCCACCTTTTCGAAAGTGGGCATGTCAATTTCTAAATGACTTAAAGCTTCTGAAAATTTTTTGCCACAGGGCTCAATTTGTCTTCAGGATGGGACTCCCATTCATCCTTCTTATGCTCTTCAAGTTCAAGAACTCGTTAGGGGCTGGGAATGATATTCAAGCAGATCCGTAACATCTTCACGCTCCACTTCTAGTTCTAACTTCCTTGCCATGTCGACACAGGGCGGGGATGGCTCAGTCGGTAAGCATGCCAGGCTCGTAATCTGCAGTTCCCAGATTCGAGTCCCAGCTGGATCAGCATTGAAATTTATCTCCGCAAAACTCCCCGCCCTGCCCACAGTCAATAGGGGACACCAATGGGCTTGGAACGACCCCCGTCCGTCGTATGGGACGTTAAGTCGTAGCTCAGTATGTGGGAGAGCCCTGTGCGCGTTAAAAAATACGCTGGATGGCCTTGACGGGAGGCGACCATCTGTCGCCCAACAGCCGTTCCAGTGGGTCCCCTCCCCCAACTTTCTCTGAGCCTTCGGGATCCTTGTGACCTGGCCATTTAGCCCATTGTGTTCAAAAAAGTGCCGCTCAGAAGTAAAACAAACCAAAGCGATGTCGACAATATTTGCATTAACGTCCTCAAAAGGATTTTCAAATCCTTCAAAATTATCAATAAAATGGGATACAACTGTTTCCAGACACCTTTAAGTTTAGATTCTTTTCCTTCATTCCACGTATCTCTCAAGATTGTGAAGACTTTCTAGAATTCTTTAATTCTATTTGGCCAACTTGCAGAAGATTTGGTTGATTTACGGCAACCTCATGTCGCTAAAACCGTCGTATTAGCGACTGCGTCGTCGTAAAAATGGGAATTGGCCATAATTGAAAATCGTCGTAAAGCGAAACGTCGTAAAGCGGGGTATTATGTATAACAGTTTCTCGAGTAGGGCTTCGAGGGGTGGGGTTGAGGATCTTGCAACGGATTCTTATTACGGGAGGGGGAAGGGGGAGGGGCTCATTCGGTAGTGTGTAATCAATCGGCAGACTCGTAATCTGCAGTTCCCAGGTTCGAGTCCCAGCTGGGGTAGCGTTGAGATTTATCTCCACACAACACCCCGCTTTACCACGGTCAGTAGGGGACCGATGAGCTTGGAAAGGCTGCTGTCCATCGGATGGGATGTTAAGCAGTAGTATATCTTTCGTGGCTCTGTATGCGAGAGAACCATAACTTGTGCACATTAGCTAGCCTTGATGGGAGGCTACCATCTGTCTCCCAACAGCCGTTTCAGGGATCCCTTCCTCCAACCTTCTCCTAGCCTTCTGGGTCCTTGTGACTTAACCATTTAGCCCGTTGTGTGCAAAAAAGTGCTACTCAGATGTAAAACAACTCAACCCTATAACGCAATGAGAGTGCATGTGATCTTGGATTAACAAACCCTAATGGAACGATCCCTATCGCGGTTCGTTAAGTTGGCGATTCTCCGGCAGCTTCTTAAAGTTGCTCGTTTGATCCCATCGAAGTTCCCATTTCCATATTCTCAAACTTCGCAAGGTTGCTACTTCAATGTTCCAGACTTCTCCGATTTACTGTTTGGATCCCTGGACACTTTGTGGTATCCTTTGTGATGCCGAGACTTCTCGAGAAGTCCATTTCAATTCTCAGACTTATTGAGTTGCGAGTTCGGTCCCAGAAGACTTCACCTTTAGCAATAATCCATTCCCCTGTGCTGTCATTTCATAGGCTGAGTTCATCCACGAGTCCAGGGCTTAGCATAAATTATTCTCACGATTATTAAAGAGGATTTATCCTTTAATCCCTTGTCTTGTTCTTTGACGACACTTGCCGAGAGAGAACACAATTGATTCCTGTAATAAAGACCTTCGATAAATCAACAGATGTCCCAGGACGTTAGCGCGCTTGGTTACTGATCTACGGGACCTGGGTTCGAGCCCTGGGTAAGGCATGGATGTATGTGCCGTTTTTCTGCTGAGGTCCTGCCATCCTCTCAGATCTTCTATTGTGGCATATAAACTGATAGGCTCCTGTCAGACCTCTGTGGCAAGCAGCTGCTTGAGGGGGTATTTATATTCTTTATTATTTAAGTACCAAGTACAATGCCAAGGTACAGTAAGCACTACAAACAAAAATTTATATCATCAGGAAGGATGTGCTCTGCAGGAATCGTAGTACAGAATGATATCACTAAAACCTCGGCAGAAAGATCTTATTCGAAATCAGAGTCTAGCACTCCAAGGCAAAATGCTAATCAATTGGGAAGACATAATCCACATCTCACTAAAATCTATTTCTACATTAATTTCCTTCCTACAATTTTATTTTTCGACATTTGGAACAGCGAAAAATTCTAGAAGTTACTACTAGCATTTTCAGGCCTTCTAAGACTGAAATCAAATTTAACTACTGCCTCAGTTAGACCTAGCACAATATACAAAGCATGTCCACCAGCACAGAAGCCAGCTCTGTAACCAGCATGCCAGTTAGGACTGATATAGTTGACGCAAGTTAATATAGATTATGCAAGTTGGAACGTGCAATTAGAATTAATTTAAAAAATTAACTTAAAGTTGAATGACAACTCTCACTCTAAATGTAGCGTTAGAAATTTCTGCAGAGTCTGTAAGTTTTTATTAATTTTTAAAATTTTACAACACGCTGCCTTAAATATCACACAACTTTAACTTATTTTGTTCAAAGATTTTAGGTAATTTTTTTTTAAATTATATCTCGTCTTTTTCTTCAAATATTTTATTTTAGCAGTTACAAAGCTGAAAAGTCGATCGAGATATCTATTTCGACAGACTTTAGAATTCTGTAATTCCCGACGTACTTCAACGAAAGGTCCCAAATTTCGTAGGCGGGTTCCCGTGCCTGACCCCATGTTTGGTTAGAAAATCAAATATCTTGCTGCAATGGAATGCCTAAATAATGCTTTTGGAAATGTGGGGAATCTGGCAACGGCATCAGATTTGCAGCAGAAGAGTTAAATGCTATTTTAACTCTTTACTTTCATAGCTAGGCAACAGTAAATTTTACAGCGATTCTCGCTTCTCGTAGGAATAGCATGGGAAATATTTTTGCTTCTAGCAAGCCCCCCTTTTGGACTTTCGACTTGAAATTTGGCACTGCAATCCGGACCACAACTCGAAACATTCTCTGAAAATTTGCAGCGTGTGCGTTGATTTCCGGATGAGTTATGGCTGTCACACACAGGCAGACAGACATCTTTTATTATATAGATATATATATATATCATTTTCATCATTTTAACTTTTTTTGACAAAAGATGTTTATTTAGGTCCAAATATAAAAATATTGTGTCCTGAATATTTTAAGATTATCCAAATTAATTCGGAACTGAAATGCATTTTTTACCCAATAGCAAAAGAAACTAAAAAAAAATTGTATTTAGTAATCAGATGTTTACTGAAGTAATAACGTTTCCAGTAGGAAACACTCATGATCGATGAATCGAATGCTAAATGCCCAGTTCACGTTATGATCGTGGCCTTCCATTCGATGCTGAAAGGAGCAACTGGATTAACAAATTTCACATTTCGGGAATATTACTCTCTTCTTTGAGGCAGATTAAAATATGAAGAGAACGGTTTTCTTCTTTCTCTCTACTCCTCATTTATTTCCCATGCTTTGTTTTTTCATTTTATTTTGCTCTCCCAATTATTTCCCCTTAGCCATAGTTTGACTGCCTAGCTTCGAAATGTGCCAGTTAGAGTGCTGTAATATGCCGTCCTATGGCCGAGTGGTTGGCTACTGATCTAAGTAGCCAACCACGTGGCGCTTGGCTACTTATCTAAGAGACCTGGGTTTGAGCCCCGGATAAGGCATGGATGTATGTATCGTTTTTCTGCTGAGGTCCTGCCATCCTCTCAGACCTCCTGATTTCTCAGAGATCTGACATTCCTGATTTTCACAGAGATCACCTGATTTCTCCTGATTTTCACAGAGATCTGACAGGAGCCTCCCAGTTTATATGCCTATGGCATATAAACTGGCAGGCTCCTGTCAGATCTCTGTGGCAAGCAGCTGCTTGAGGAGGTTTTTATTTTTTTATTTAAGCTGCAATCCTACCTCCGTGGCAATAGTCAACCAAAAGAGCTTTTCGTTCTTATTATTATCTACTAAAGACTGAAAATATATAAGTGGAAAAATGTATATTCTTACAAATGGTATTCTCAACATTCGCAGTTGAATGTGAATATTTAATAAATTGTTCAGTTGTCAGTTGAAAGTTTAATAAATATTCTCTCAAAAACTGCTCCTTGAATCGCATCCATCTTAAATAATACATCCACATATGAAAGGAGTTTATTTTTCCCTCTAGTCAGTGATGGGTTGGTCAAATCAACTCTAGTGCTGAATTCACAAACCATATTTTCGATCTTTTCGACTTCTTCCTTCCGCAATGAAAGCTACACAGAAGCGCATTCGTTTCCCCGGGTCAAATGAATGGCCTCTTCGTTTTCTCTCTCCAGCTGGCCTCTTCCTTTCCTCGCAGGAAGAAATATCGGAAAACTATCAAAGCGTTCCCACTATTAAGTTGACAAGATGGACAGACCGGTTATCCCAAGCATTGAACGACGGCAAATGATTACCCTCGCAAATAACTCGTTAAATAAGTCGTTTCTATGCGCAATCGAAACTGCGAATGCAGAATGTGGGTTTCCCCCTTTCTTATTTAGCAGTTGTTAACAACAAACGAAGGATGTTTTGTTCGCTGATTGTTCTTGCACGGTAATCTGTTGATCTCTCGCGCAGTGACTTCAGCGCGCTGATCGCGCCACTGCCTGTAATGGTCACAAGTGTATATGTGGGTGGAAACTATGCTAGATCATAACATAACCTCGCTTTTCTTCTGAGAGAAGTCGTTTCAAAAATTCTTTATAAATTCACAGCAGTAATTCATACTTAAAAAGAGTTCTTTCATTCGATCAACTGTCTCACACCTAAAAAATATTTTGATACCATTTTGTAACTTTATATGAAATAAAACAGTTGCACGCTGATAATTTAAATACAAAGTTTTCGTTTTTTTGATGTTCTTCATGTTCAGCCACTTGTTGCTAGTGATTACTGTTTGATGATTTCGTTTCGTTATCTGTCAGTCTTTCCGGCCCTCTCTCTTTCCATCTTTCTGTCCGTCTGTAGATATTTAAATTTTTGTTTTTATAGATAATTGTTGCAACCCCACGCGACATGAGATGCCACATGAGACACCAGTGTACGAAATTTTGGACTAGTCAGTCACGTATTTGTGGAATAAACCTATTTGTGTTACAAAGGGTTGAAATCTGTTTCAACAGCTTGTGTAATAATTAAACTCTTCCCAACCATGAATGAAATCCCCAGTGGGTCAAGAATTACATCAGAATCGTGCCATGTAAGAATGATATGCACTATCGACAGATGCCCAAGTGCCCGTCCTCTCTCCATCTGCCTGGACACGGCTGTTATATTTACAGATGGATATCAGTCCAGCTCCTTTGATGAATTTCTCTGATCTAGTTTCAGTCTGAATCTCACCATTATTAACTCAATATAAAACATATGAAACATCTCTATTATCAAAACCAATGGCATAGTAATTCATAATGGTTTGGAGGATACAGGGGGCTCAAAAATGCGTTTTGAGCCTCCTCTATCCGAAACATCAAGTTTTTTTAGCCACCCCCAATCATTATCAATTACTATGCCATTGGTTGTGATAATAGAGATGTTTCACATATTTTATATATTACATCGTTGTTGTATATTGTGTTGTTGTGTTGTTTTACCTCTGAGCGGCACTTTTTTGCACACCATGGGCTAAATGGCCAGGTCACATGGACCCCGAAGGCTCAGAGAAGGTTGGGGGAGGGCACCCACTGGAAAAGCTGTTGGGAGACAGATGGTAGCCTCCCGTCAAGGCCATCCAGCGTGTTCTTTAACGTGCTCAGGGTATGGCTCTCCCACACACGGGGTCACGGCTTAACGTCCCATCCGACGAACGGCGGCCTTTCCAAGCCCGTCGGTGTCCCCTACTAACCGTGGGCAGGGCGGGGAATTTTGCGGAGATAAATCTCAATGCTGACCCAGCTGGGACTCGAACCTGGGAACTACAGATTACGAGCCTGGCGCGCTACCGACTGAGCCACCCCAGCCCCCTCGTTGTTGTATATCATTAACATTTCTTGCTTAATGGAGGTATTTCTGTAATCATTCTTTGAGTACAAAACCTACTTTTATTCAAGGGTAAGTCAGAAAACAACGCTCTCAGTTTGTTCCTTACCAAACTGAGTATATGCCATATCTCATGTTAGTATCAAATAGTGTCATCAAGTGGTAGCTGTCGTCACTGAGGTCCTGCATCTGTATACGAAGCTGAAGATCTGGCAGTAATTCGATTTTTGTGGCAAAAAAAAATATTCAACCCCTAATAGTGTACTAAGTTACTGTGAGATGAATGAAATCCGTAGACGAAGTTAGTGGTCCTAGCTCTGGCCTGTCTAGTAGGAGATGTCGAACAGACAGAGAGACAGCAAAACACACAAACAATCCATATACGTCTATAAAATAAAGAGTCTGTGTGTCGCATTTCTTCCACATCTCCTCCTGGACGATCAGAGCTAGGTTTTCACCACCAAATTTCGTCTACAGCTCCATCTCACCATAGGTGCATTATAAGGTTTTCAACTCAAAACAATTAGGCCGCATTTCTTCCCCAAAATTTGACCGCAAAACTTCTGTCTCTTGATAACTCTGCTAATCGATAACATACTACTCTATTCATAACTTTCAACTCTCCATTGCTAAAGTAGGCGACGGCAGCTTTCCGAGAGATTTCTGACGATTCTGAGATCTCTGAGATTTCTGAGATCTCTGAGATTTCTGAGATTTCTGACGCCTACGGCGGATTAATACAGACCAACTGAAACTATAAACCCTAATACACATACTCACTGAGACGCAAGGGCAAACACCACACTAAATCCGGGACAAATCGGTTAAGTACCTGCGGGATTATGGGGAATCGAAAATTTCTGCCACCAGGTACGTCCCTCAAACGAATGTCCGCGCACCCTTCGAAATACGTCTGCTACTCTTAGTCATTGCATCAGGTCCGAGCAAAGCTAGTTTTATATACACATAGCTGCTAGTTTTATATACACATAGCTGCTAGTTTTATATACACATATAGATTTAGAATGTTATGAATTTGTAATGGTTTAGCTGAAAGGTGGCATTTTATTTTCTTCCGAACAAGCCTTTTAATGACATTTTAATGACCACAATTTTGTGGCCCGCAAACAAAATCAAGTTTTTATTTGCAATTTTAAATAAACATCTCTAATCCACTTTATAATTTTTGTCAACTTATATCACTTTACACGATATGCAATCTTCAACTTACTCATTCTATAAAGTTTACAAAATATTCTTAAGGCGATCGGCAAACTTCTGAAACCTTTTAAGAGCGTTGCGGCGTCATCAGACAAATGTTTTTATGAAGCTGCAGTAATAAGAAGCATCTAACGAGAGCACGAATCGCTCTCACTGCACATGCGTAAGGCATGCATTGTCGAATGTTGCACTGTATTGTGCACCAGGAGACATTGTGTGGCATTTCGCTGAGACTAAACGACGTAATGGAAAAGGTTGTCAAAATCACCTATTTAATTCGTGGCGGAAATCGTTCTCTTACACACAGAAAATTTAAGCCTTTTTTGGACGAACTGCATGCTGAGTATGGCGATCAGCTGTTACATAGTAATATTCGCTGGTTAAGTGCCGGAAAATGCGTCAAGGGATTTTTTACACTTCGAAAAGAAACCTTCACAGAAGTGGGCACCAATGAAGATTTAATAGCAAGTTTTGTTGATGAAAATTTTCTATGTTCACTTGCTTTCCTAACAGACATTACATATTATTTAAATGTCTTGAATAAATCCTTACAAGGAAAAGATCAAAACGTGTTCTGTCTTTATAATCATGTTACTGGGTTTAGAAACAAACTACAATTGTTGAAGTCAAATTTGCAGGAAAACAATTTAATTCATTTTGAAACTTGTAAAGAGTTCTACGAAGAAATGAAGCAACTTAGTAAAACAGTTAATTTTGAAAAAGTTGTTCCTAAATTAGATATCCTAATTGAAGATTTTAATAGAAGATTTTCTCAATTTGATGACCTTAAGTAAAGTTTAAATTTATTCAGCAAGCCATTAAATATTGATATTAGCACCGTAGATCCTAAATATCAAACGGAATTATGTGACCTTTAGGTCGACCCAATTATTGCATCTAATAGAGAAACTGGGATAGAATTGTTCAAACTTTTGACTAAAGAAAAATATCGAAAAATGAAAGATTTTGGACTCCAAATAATTTCTATGTTCGGAAGTACATATATCTGAGAGCGCACATTTTCTGATATGAAACATATAAAATCAAGATACAGAAACTGCTTGAAAGACTCTACATTTGAACATATACTTCGGCTCTACAACATATATCGATATGGACGTAAAGAAATTATTGCCCAGCAACTACGGCCACAATGTTCCCATTGAATTTATTAAATATTTGATAAGGTTTAGAAATTTTATCTTGGTTTATTATTTTTCGTATAAATAAAATAATTCTTCGAGGTTTATTATTACTTATTATTTTTCGTATAAATAACTTTTGAGGTTTATTATTGCTTATTATTTTTCGTATAAATATAATAATTCTTTGAGGTTTATTATTACTTATTATTTGTCATATAAATAAAATAATTTTTGAGGTTTATCATTACTTATTATTTTTCGTATAAATAAAATAATTTTTGAGGTTTATTATTACTTATTATTTTTCGTATAAATATAATAATTCTTTGAGGTTTATTATTACTTATTATTTATCATATAAATAAAATAATTTTTGAGGTTTATTATTACTTATTATTTTTCGTATAAATAAAATAATTTTTGAGGTTTATTATTACTTATTATTTTTCGTATAAATAAAATAATTTTTGAGGTTTATTATTACTTATTATTTTTCGTATAAATAAAATAATTTTTGAGGTTTATTATTGCTTATTATTTTTCGTATAAATATAATAATTCTTTGAGGTTTATTATTACTTATTATTTGTCATATAAATAAAATAATTTTTGAGGTTTATTATTACTTATTATTTTTCGTATAAATAAAATAATTTTTGAGGTATATTATTACTTATTATTTTTCGTATAAATAAAATAATTTTTGAGGTTTATTATTACTTATTATTTTTGGTATAAATAAAATAATTTTTGAGGTTTATTATTACTTATTATTTTTCGTATAAATAAAATAATTTTTGAGGTTTATTATTACTTATTATTTTTCGTATAAATAAAATAATTTTTGAGGTTTATTATTACTTATTATTTTTCGTATAAATAAAATAATTTTTGAGGTTTATTATTACTTATTATTTTTCGTATAAATAAAATAATTTTTGAGGTTTATTATTACTTATTATTTTTCGTATAAGTAAAATAATTTTTGAGATTTATTATTGCTTATTATTTTTCGTATAAGTAAAATAATTTTTGAGATTTATTATTGCTTATTATTTTTCGTATAAATATAATAATTCTTTGAGGTTTATTATTACTTATTATTTGTCGTATAAATAAAATAATTTTTGAGGTTTATTATTACTTATTATTTTTCGTATAAATAAAATAATTTTTGAGGTTTATTATTACTTATTATTTTTCGTATAAGTAAAATAATTTTTGAGGTTTATTATTACTTATTATTTTTCGTATAAGTAAAATAATTTTTGAGATTTATTATTGCTTATTATTTTTCGTATAAATATAATAATTCTTTGAGGTTTATTATTACTTATTATTTGTCGTATAAATAAAATAATTTTTGAGGTTTATTATTACTTATTATTTTTCGTATAAATAAAATAATTTTTGAGGTTTATTATTACTTATTATTTTTCGTATAAGTAAAATAATTTTTGAGGTTTATTATTACTTATTATTTTTCGTATAAATAAAATAATTTTTGAGGTTTATTATTACTTATTATTTTTCGTATAAATAAAATAATTTTTGAGGTTTATTATTACTTATTATTTTTCGTATAAATAAAATAATTTTTGAGGTTTATTATTACTTATTATTTTTCGTATAAATAAAATAATTTTTGAGGTTTATTATTGCTTATTATTTTTCGTATAAATATAATAATTCTTTGAGGTTTATTATTACTTATTATTTGTCATATAAATAAAATAATTTTTGAGGTTTATTATTACTTATTATTTTTCGTATAAATAAAATAATTTTTGAGGTATATTATTACTTATTATTTTTCGTATAAATAAAATAATTTTTGAGGTTTATTATTACTTATTATTTTTGGTATAAATAAAATAATTTTTGAGGTTTATTATTACTTATTATTTTTCGTATAAATAAAATAATTTTTGAGGTTTATTATTACTTATTATTTTTCGTATAAATAAAATAATTTTTGAGGTTTATTATTACTTATTATTTTTCGTATAAATAAAATAATTTTTGAGGTTTATTATTACTTATTATTTTTCGTATAAATAAAATAATTTTTGAGGTTTATTATTACTTATTATTTTTCGTATAAATATAATAATTCTTTGAGGTTTATTATTACTTATTATTTGTCATATAAATAAAATAATTTTTGAGGTTTATTATTACTTATTATTTTTCGTATAAATAAAATAATTTTTGAGGTTTATTATTACTTATTATTTTTCGTATAAATAAAATAATTTTTGAGGTTTATTATTACTTATTATTTTTCGTATAAATAAAATAATTTTTGAGGTTTATTATTACTTATTATTTTTCGTATAAATAAAATAATTTTTGAGGTTTATTATTACTTATTATTTTTCGTATAAATAAAATAATTTTTGAGGTTTATTATTACTTGTTATTTTTCGTATAAATATAATAATTCTTTGAGGTTTATTATTACTTATTATTTGTCATATAAATAAAATAATTTTTGAGGTTTATTATTACTTATTATTTTTCGTATAAATAAAATAATTTTTGAGGTTTATTATTACTTATTATTTTTGGTATAAATAAAATAATTTTTGAGGTTTATTATTACTTATTATTTTTCGTATAAATAAAATAATTTTGAGGTTTATTATTACTTATTATTTTTCGTATAAATAAAATAATTTTTGAGGTTTATTATTACTTATTATTTTTCGTATAAATAAAATAATTTTTGAGGTTTATTATTACTTATTATTTTTCGTATAAATAAAATAATTTTTGAGGTTTATTATTACTTATTATTTTTCGTATAAATAAAATAATTTTTGAGGTTTATTATTGCTTATTATTTTTCGTATAAATATAATAATTTTTGAGGTTTATTATTACTTATTATTTGTCATATAAATAAAATAATTTTTTGAGGTTTATTATTACTTATTATTTTTCGTATAAATAAAATAATTTTTGAGGTTTATTATTACTTATTATTTTTCGTATAAATAAAATAATTTTTGAGGTTTATTATTACTTATTATTTTTCGTATAAATAAAATAATTTTTGAGGTTTATTATTACTTATTATTTTTCGTATAAATATAATAATTCTTTGAGGTTTATTATTATTTATTATTTGTCATATAAATAAAATAATTTTTGAGGTTTATTATTACTTATTATTTTTTGTATAAATAAAATAATTTTTGAGGTTTATTATTACTTATTATTTTTCGTATAAATAAAATAATTTTTGAGGTTTATTATTACTTATTATTTTTCGTATAAATAAAATAATTTTTGAGTTTTATTATTACTTATTATTTTTCGTTTAAATAAAATAATTTTTGAGGTTTATTATTACTTATTATTTTTCGTATAAATAAAATAATTTTTGAGGTTTATTTTACTTATTATTTTTCGTATAAATAAAATAATTTTTGAGGTTTATTATTACTTATTATTTTTCGTATAAATAAAATAATTTTTGAGGTTTATTATTGCTTATTATTTTTCGTATAAATATAATAATTCTTTGAGATTTATTATTACTTATTATTTGTCATATAAATAAGATAATTTTTGAGGTTTATTATTACTTATTATTTTTGGTATAAATAAAATAATTTTTGAGGTTTATTATTACTTATTATTTTTCATATAAATAAAATAATTTTTGAGGTTTATTATTACTTATTATTTTTCGTATAAATAAAATAATTTTTTGAAATGACATGAACTGATTTTCAATTACCTATCCTATCCCATTCTATTTTTTGGCCCGCGAAATATTGGCAAAAAAAATGGCCCACGGTCTTAGAGAAGTTGGACAGCACTGAGCTTGCACATTAATTTACCTACTCCAAATGAACGTGATGTGTTTATTTTCATCAAGTAGCATAAAGAAATCTACTTCATCCCTAATCAAACATTTCAAAACGCTTTTTTTCCTTTCGATTTTAGATCGCAAAGACGGTTTCGAATTAATGAGGTTTTTTTTTTGTATTACAGACTATTCAAAAAATAAAATGAGCACTTCAAATAATCCGTTCTTTTAGTGCATTCATTAATTTAATGCCATAAAAAAAGGCAGTTATATTTCCCTGATTTAACGTTTCAGGCAATAAAAAGTGTTCCTTAAGTGTGCACTTGTTTTTTCAATTAATGTCCATACTTTCAATACGTTTACATGAAACAGATTTCCGACAGTAACTTTAAAGCAAAGAAATTTAGCTCATTGAAGCAAAGGCAATTTCTCGCCGTTGCTCTCACTAATTAAATTTATTTTCACTCCTTACTCTTATCCACTAATTAATCTAACTGTATTTATTACCTAATTAAATGAATAAATACGAAACAGTCGCAGATATTATCTGTTGTTCATTTCGTTTCGCTTCGAATTAGGAATATTTTTCCACTTGCTGTGAAATTGACTTCTCAGCAGAGAGGTTCGCTTCCCGTTCATGCTCTGCAGTCGGTCCGAATGATTTACTTCTGAATGTCGCCCATAGAATTAATTCCACTGCTTTTTTAAAAGCAATTTAGTATCTGTCAATAAGAAGCATCTCAGCTGTTATTCAGTCTGAATTTATCTGTTAAAATATTATTATGTAGTCTGAATATTTCTGCTAAAATATTATTATATAGTGGCTATTCAGTCTGAATATCTCTGCTAAAATATTATTATCTAGTGGCTATTCAGTCTGAATATCTTTGCTAAAATATTATTATGCAGAGGATATTCAGTCTGAATATCTCTGCTAAAATATTATTATATAGTGGCTATTTAGTCTGAATATATCTGCCAAAATATTATTATCTAGTGGCTATCAGTCTGAATATCTCTGTTAAAATATTATTATATAGTGGCTATTTAGTCTGAATATATCTGCTAAAATATTATTATCTAGTGGCTATTCAGTCTGAATATCTCTGCTAAAATATTATTATGCAGAGGCTATTCAGTCTGAATAACTCTGCTAAAATATTATTATGTAGTGGCTATTCAGTTTGAATATATCTGCTAAAATATTATTATGTAGTGGCTATTCAGTCCGAATATCTCTGCTAAAATATTATTATGTAGTGGCTATTCAGTCTGAATAACTCTGCTAAAATATTATTATGTAGTGGCTATTCAGTCTGAATATATCTGCTAAAATATTATTATCTAGTGGCTATTCAGTCTGAATATTTCTGCTAAAATATTATTATGCAGAGGCTATTCAGTCTGAATAACTCTGCTAAAATATTATTATGTAGTGGCTATTCAGTCTGAATATCTCTGCTAAAATATTATTATGTAGGGGCTATTTAGTCTGAATTTCCCTTCTTAAAGGTTTACATTAGTAGCAGGGAATCATACTACTTGCTTTCGCTAATTAGGGAACATCTAATGTAATTTTGAAGGGACAAAATATCAGAGTCAAAATTTTCTTATGAAATAGTCTGTGAAGCGAATGAATCAAAAAATTATTACACAAAACAGGAATATGTGTTACATAAAACAGATTTACGACAGTAACTTTGGCGCAAAACGATAATTTAAAGTATTGAATCAAGGGCAATTTCTCGCCGTTGCTCTCACTAACTAAATTTATTTTCGCCCAAGTTATTAAATTTTGGTGTTTCTATGCCAACCATAATATGCCGTTTTGAATATCAGCCGATTAGGAGTTAACCTTTTGAGCTTAATAACATTCGATCAATGCAAATTAAGATATTCGCTTTCAACGCAAGAATCGGAGCATTCAGAAACATATCAAGCAATGATAGATAAGCACCTGTAATCTGTGAACATTCTAGAATATAGAAGAAACATTGTGCCACGTGGAATACAAATCCACGACCGATGTCAGCATGTCAAGCGATGTCAAGCATAAACGTTCTCTATTAATGGTTATAAACATTATACCATGGATGAATCATTAGACGTAATTTTGACTGTAATTGAAGAGTCCCAATAGACGAAATACTCGTGGCTGCGTGCATTGATCAGTTAACTTGGACATCATTTGACATGGTATTTCTTCTTAGTAAGTCAAGCGTAACTAATCTTAGAATGGGTTGGGTTGTTTTACCTCTGAGCGGCACTTTTTTGCACACCATGGGCTAAATGACCAGGTCAAAGGACCCCGAAGGCTCAGTGAAGGTTGGGGAGGGGACCCACTGGAACAGCTTTTGGGAGACAGATGGTAGCTTCCCGTCAAGGTCATCCAGCGTGTTCTTGAACGTGCACAGGGTATGGCTCTCCCGCACACGGGGCCATGGTTTAACGTCCCATCCGACGGACGGTGACCTTTCCAATCCCATCGGTGTCCTCTACTGACCTTGGGCAGGGAGTTTTGCGGAGATAAATCTCAACGTTGGCCCAGCTGGAACTCGAACCTGGGAACTACAGATTACGAGCCTGGCGCGCTACCGACTGAGCCACCCCCGCCCCAATCTAAGAATGATGAAACTCGAAGGCAAGGTAGCTCAATGGTATACATCTCATTAAGAAATCATGGATTTGTATTCAGGAAGCTCAAGATAATTTTTTTTCAGTACCCAAGATTATCCTTAAATATATTTAATTCATAATGCAGACAAATCAACTAAATGCAAACTACCTTTATTTATCATTGCAATAAGTCCCCGTGATGTAAGAGCCAGATTATCCATAACGTCCTATGATAAATGAACTATTTTTTATGATTATCACGCTTAAGTTTCATTTAATAGTTAGTCCTAATCGTGTTGTTTCATCTATAAAACATTGAATGCGAATATTATTTGTTATTATAAGCTTCTAGCTTTTTCTGCACACAAAGGAATATTCTTTAATTAAGATATTCTGTACCAACAGCCAAACCGTGTATAAACTGCAGTAACTTCCAAAATAAATATCCCATATGTATTTCCCGCTAAAGATCTTCCATTTCACAGCAGTGTTCATTAAAAATTTTGTTTCTATGTTTAAATTCCACTGAAGCAAAATTTCTGTATTCATCACATTAATGAAAGCAAATGTTGCTTCCTTTTATAATTATGCGAAATTTTAGCCATAATTATGTCTTTCTAAATGTTATAACTTTCGCATCATTTGTTCCTTTGTGCTAATATTTTTCAGGTTTTCCTCAGCGAAATCGTTTCCAAATGCTACAGAAACATTGCTGCGAGATATCATAGCTGCAAGCATTTTCCATGTTATCCAGTTGCCAGTAAACACATTCTTCATTCATTAAGAAAACATTAGCTCTTTCAGGGGCGGCACTGGAGTCAGAAGACCGACTTTCCTCTGGCTTTTAGGGAGGCGAAGCTACGGAAGATTTAATTAGCGCACGTGCCTTCATTTCTCTCACCATCTGACAGCTCCCGCTCCTCTGCTTGGAGCATCTGCTGCCATTCAAGGTCAGAGCATGTGTTTCGACACGTGAGCCTCTTCATCACTCTAAGACGTTCTGTCTTTCAGCCACGTGGTTGATATACCGGTAAACAGTCACGTGGTTGATACACCGGTCAACAGCCACGCGTCGCGCGTTCGCTCGCTCGCTTCCACCGGTATTGTTAAACTCACAGATGAAAACGCTCCGAGTCTTCTTCGGTGCTGCAGCCTTGTCTTCACTTCTTGGTGGAAAAAGTTGTCGTCTGATCGGAGAAGGAGATTTTCATAGCTAGAAATATTACCGGAAACCTTTTGAGATCAAGGAAAGTTTTTATGACCAGCATTTCATATTTTCTAAGGAACGGGATTGTGGCCCATCTTCCACAGATGCAGCTGCACTGAGCCCACGGAGGGAAGGGGATTCCCTTGAATAACCTGTTGCTTTTAGCTCGTTTTCAAAAGTAAACACATCTCTTTTCGTATTTTGTGGTCTCCTATCCATCTGTCCATTTGAAGACATTCCACTTACTTTTTTATTACATAAATTAAAACTTATGTTTAGTTGTAATAAAGTATCAATAATCGTAATATTTTATTAATATATGTATAATATATATGTTTATTATAAATAACAAAAAATAAATTCTCCCTCAAGCAGCTGCTTGCCACAGAGGTCTGACAGAAGCCTGTCAGTCTATACGCCGTAGTAGGTCTGTAAAGCTGACGCGGACCTCAGCAGAAAAATATCCATGTCTTACCCGGGGTTCGAACAAAGGTCCCTTTGAGCAGTAACCAAGCGTGCTGACCATTCGGCCAGAGGACAGCCATTTATTTTTTGCGGGGGGGATGCAGCATTCTTACTTCGTCACGTAAAATTACATATGCTGCTGATTGAACTGCGCCGAATGTCGTGTTGGGAGAAGATGACATAAATTTCGCTCTTTAGTGGAGGAGATCAACTAGTCCCTTAATGACCTTCACCCTTACTACTTAGGTGAAATCACAGGTTCGCGGGTTGGTACACCCGTACCGACATATGCCTCAGACTTGCTGCCCCAAATAATGTGGGGGCGGGGGTAGCTCAGTCGGTAGCGCGTCAGGCTCGTAATCTGTAGTTCCCAGGTTCGAGTCCCAGCTGGGTCAACGTTGAGATTTATCTCCGCAAAATTCCCCGCCCTGCCCACGGTCAGTAGGTAACACCGATGGGCTTGGAAAGGCCGCCAAGACGTGGCCCCGTGTGCGGGAGAGCCATACCCTGTGCACGTTAAAGATCACTCTGGATGGCCTTGACGGGAGGCACCCATCTGTCTCCCAACAGCTGTTCCAGTGGGTCCCCTCCCCTAACCTTCTCTGAGCCATCGGGATCCTTGTGCCCTGGTCATTTAGCCCATGGTGTGCAAAAAAGTGCCGCTCATAGGTAAAACAACCCAACCCAACAACCCAAGTGATGTGTAGAAAGGTGTCCAATAATTCAAGCACGTGAGTAGTATATGGACGCACAGTTTATTCACATTTATATACCATTACTGGCTGGGGATACGCTCGGTTCCTTTGGCCTTTGTTACTACAAAGCTTCATACAATGAGGTGGAAAACTGCGCTTCTTCTCTTTCCACACCTCAAACTCGACGAAAGGATATTCAATCCTTGTCTACAACTGGTTCATACAGAAACATACCTCAGTTCACACAGAACTGAACCCTGGTTCACACAAAACCGTACCTCAGTTCAGAAAGAACCGAACCCTCTTCTTAAGGGTTTTGTTTTTGAACAAGAGCGGCGTCCCTTGACGCGTGACGTCCTTCCAGTTTGACAGCGACGCTCAGACTGTTGTTCATTATTGCCTCGTTTGTCTCCTGCGCTAGCCTCTCACCAGAGACTAGTCGTAAATAGTCATAAAAATGCTTTCGTCTTGTGAGCATACACAGTCAGCCAGCAAAAATACGCTTATTACAGATATATATTTACAGCAAGAAAATACCATAATAAATAAAAAAAATTAAAGAGACAAGACATTATTATAACAAGCTTTTTTTTATTAATTAAATATTAGTTTCGCATTCTCCTAATCTTCAATTAGTTTGGATTTCGGCTTTAGATGGCGCAAAGCTAGAAAATAATACTTTTTTTTTTCTTTGTAACCGATCATTCATATTCGCCACAGGTGATTAGTTGGGTTGTTTTACCTCTGACAAATGTTTTTGCACACAATGGGCTAAGTGGCCAGGTCACATGGACCCCAAAGACTCATAGAAAGTTGTCACGTAACACGAAGGTTGCCAGATCACTAATTTCTAAAAAAATCGTTGCCAGATATTTTTTCGGAATTCTGTAATCAACCATAGCGTTTGGATATTATTTTGAGCGACTGTATTTTCAGCATAATACGTAATAGAGAAAGAAAATATCTTCAGGAACAATATCCTATTGAGCTCTTATTTCAGCAAATTAGATATCCTGATAAATAAGATGTCCTAATCTTCAGAATGTATTTTTGCAGATACCTTATTTTCGAGACCCTTGCGCTGTTATTGTTTTAAACAGAAAAGAATCACTTGACAATAAAATTGATAAACAAGGGAGAAATTCGATACGAACTGCAAAATACGATATATTCAGAAATTCTGTTTACAATTATTGACTGATGATATTCTCTAAATTAGGGGTTCTCAACGTGGGGTACGCGGTAAAATTTTTTGGGTTACTCTGTGAGAGCTCAAAAGTCGCTAGATATATGTTATATATATATATGTTTTATTCCCATTGTTATACTATACTATAACCATAGCTTTATCTATGTATACAAGGGGAATGCCAGTTACATACACATTTCCAGGGGGTACGTGAAGCATAAAAGGTTGAGAACCACTTCTCTTAGAGAATAAATTCTTCCTCGATTTTAAAAAAAATGTATTTCTGAATGGAAATCTTTTGTGCGAAGGTTAAGAGTCGTTCTGACCAGATTTTCTTCCTAAAGGCACGAACTATCTAAGATCATGACGACTCTAATCTGGTGGGTCGATATTTTCATAAATACTTCTGTATACTTACCAATATATGCTTTATTACCTTCTAAAATACTGTACACAATTAATTTATAGGAAATCAGTGAACTTCCTACACTACGATTGGATTATTTTTTCCCTCTGAGCACAACACATTTGCACACAAAGGGCTAAATGGCCAGGTCACAAGTATCCCAAAGACTCAAAGAAGGTTAATGCAGGGGATCCACTGGATATCTGTTAGGAGAGAGAGATGGAAGCCTCGCATCAAGGCCATCCAAAAAAGTTTTTTTAACGTTCATAGACGATACTTACATCCCTTCCGACGGGCAGTGGCCTTTCCAAGTACCTTGGTTTCCCCCTTTATCTCCGAGGGTATTGGTTAGCGAACGATAAATCTCAACGCAGACATAATTGCGACTGGAACCTGGGAATTGCAAATTACGATCTTCTTATTTTTTTATGAAAAATATGAACTTTTCTTTGATATCTTCTTAACAACGATTCCGTAATTAGCAGTTGATAACTTTATAAATAGTGCATTGAACACTGTTTAAACTTTATTTAATGCATATTTTTTTACATATGTTGAAATAAGATAATTATTTAAAGTCACAGTCTTAAGTCGGACACCTATATATATATATATGACAACTCAGTCATTACCTTCAGAGCCTTTTTAATATATTTATTATTCTTAATTACAGTACAAGTACTTAAATTATATCATTACAGGTGCCCATAAGCTTAAAGCTTATCTGCAGGAATAGAATATTTTCATTTATAATTTGTTACAACAGTATGTTTAGCCTTCTTTTATTTGATGTGACATTAATATTGTTTGACATTGATGTATGTGAATGTAATATTGACATTGAAATGTGACGTTTGCAATATTTAACAAGGAAATTAATGACATTGACATAGAACGTTGATAGCAGCATAAAATTTCTAATTCAAATGCGAATTTCATATTATTGTTATAGGATATTTCACATTATACTATTTTTAGTTTAACCTGAATCTGTTTTGCGCTATAGTAAACCTTTTTTCTCATATATTACAATATATATATCAAAAATGTCATTTCTCACCAGCTACCCGACCTCTATTTCACCTTGAACACTGTACTTATCCAAAATTTCATAAAATGTCTGAGAAATATGACCCGTACCCCAGCTACCAATTTACTCGTTTCCAGCACTTGTAGATCAAGGTATGACCTCTATTTGACCTTGATCATGATCCTCGAACTTAAAGGACACGTCGAATTTAGGATTTTTTCCCGAGATCTAAGACCCGAATTACATCTAGGTGCAAATTTTCACAGACTCACTTCTGCATCATAGTAAGAATTCGCATTACCTCTTCTCACTCAGTCATAATCAGATATGTACAATCGCTCAAAATATATCCGAACACTATGGTTGATTACAGAATTCATAAAAAAATATCTGGCAACGATTATTTTAGAAATTAGTGATCTGGCAACCTTCGTGTCACGTGACACGAAAGTTGCCAGATCACTAATTTCTAAAAAAATCATTTCCAGATATTTTTTATGAATTCTGTAATCAACCATAGTGTTCGGATATATTTTTTTCAGCCACTGTACACCCCTAAACAAATCATTACGAACGCTTTCGTGGGCGAAGTATCATGAAATATAACTAATGTATGCAAAATCTGTTATTTAATTAAGTATTCTACGTCACTAAAAAATCCTATAAAAAGTTCTGACGTAAAGTCAAGTGCAACATTGGTAAAAAAGCTGAGCTACTGTCTTCAAAAGGGGACTCATCGTTGGAGCGTGATGGGCAGGAACATCCTAGACCGAGGGAATGGAACTCAGCAGAAACTCACAGAGCACAATGTCCCAAGTGTACGGAGAATAGGTCTCAAAAAACATCTGAAACTAATGTGGAATGAAAAAGGCTCTGATAGAGAGGGACAGACGTAGTTGGCACGAAGTGTATGCCAAAAGAGAGCATCTAGTGAGAAAGATGGCAGCTAACAATAATTCAAATCCCATTTCAACAAGGAAAAAGGTAAATATTCATAATAATTTGGCCAGACAGTGTGTGTGTGTATATATAATATGCAAAATCAGTCACTGCCTTCAACGCCTCTTGATTTCTGGACCTCCTTCTGACTTCTATTTGACCTTGAACAGGTCTGAAATTCTGTATATTTTCTCAGATCTTCAACCCGAATTATATAACATCAATGTTTCCCTTTCTTACACGCGTAGATCAAAATTTGATTTTCATTTGTCCTGAAAGATACTCGGATCTGATATTTCGTAGCTTTTCTGATATCTTTGATCCGAAGCATCCGTAAGGGCGAATTTTCACTTTTCTAAACCCACGACTGGACTCTGATCTCTATTTGACCTTTAAGGACATGTTGAAAACGAAATTTTGTAACGTTCCTGGACCTACGACGTGAATCTAGACATGAATTTTCACCTTCCTGGTACAGGTAGATGATATTTGATCTTTGACCTGTATGGACCCACCAATCTGAAGTCTCATAATGTTACTGAATACTCCCAGATATCAATTATTACATTTGTAAGACATGTAGATGAAGGTTTGACCAAAACTTGAACTATATTTGATCTTGAAGTAATTTTTCTAAGTGTTATGATGCGAAATACCCTTAGATGAAATTTTCATACCCCTGTCACTTCTAATTCATCCTGAGATTTATACTTAGAATTAACATTATCCCACCCACCATATACCCAGTGATCAGTCATTTCATTCTGTGGTAGAATATTTAACTGAGAACTATGTCCTAAGTGTTGGGTTGGGTTGTTTTACCTCTGAGCGGCACTTTTTTGCATACCATGGGCTAAATGGCCAGGTCACAGGGACCCCGAAGGCTCAGAGAAAGTTGTAAAAGGGGACCCACTGGAACAGCTGTTGGGAGACAGATAGTAGCCTCCCGTCAAGGCCATCCAGCGTGTTCTTTAACGTGCACAGGGTATGGCTCTTCCGCACACGGGACCACAGCTTAACGTCCCATCCGATGGACGGCGGCCTTTCCAAGCCCATCGGTGTCCCCTACTGACCGTGGGCAGGGCGGGGAATTTTGCGGAGATAAATCTCAACGCTGACCCAGCTGGGACTCGAACCTGGGAACTACAGATTACGAGCTTGGCGCGCTACCACTGAGCCACCCCCGCCCCATGTCCTAAGAGTAAAACAATTTTATTCAAAGCTGTGGCAATCAAGAGCGCCTAAACTTGAGTTCTGTAAGCATTCTTACAAGTGTGGTTTGCTTACAATTGAATTTTAGAAGACTGGACTATTGCACAGCTGTGGCTTCCAAATAACAACGGAATCGGGGTAGCGGAGCAAAGAAGACAAGCTTACTTTCACGCCACGTACCTTCCCGAGAAGAGAATACAGGAAAAACTTCATTAGCAGCCTGGTTTTAACAGGCAGCCAGGTAGAGAGATGTGAAAATGATAACTTTACATTCTTAGTCTTTCATCAGTTAAATTACATGGTACAGATACTGGGCAGAAAAATGGAAACATTCCCATGTTAAGTCAATGGAGACTCAAATTTGAGGATCCGTAATTTCTAGAATAAGCTTCATATAGGAAAATGGGACTGGATAATTTTAAATCTCATTAAAGTCTATCTAAATCTCGATTTTCAACATATATATATATGAATATATTTGTTGCTTATATTAAGAGTTATGGAAGCACGAATACTTAACAGTAGCAAAGTCAGGCATAAGGAACTTGTGTAAAACTGACAATTATTGAAAAATTATTTGCACAAAATTCTAGAAGATACACTTATTTTATTAAATGATTTGAAACAATACTTTTTTAAATGTTTTAATTAACTTCTGAGACGAATATTTATGATTGAGATCTCTGTTAATCAATATGCAATATTCTATAACTTTTCTAAGTACTGAACGGTTATTGTTCAAAGTCGAAATTTAGACAGTTTAATTGGCATCTTATGTTTCTCTTCAGTCTTATGTTTCCATAAAAATTTGTTTAATCAGTAACGAAGCCTCGAATTTGATTCTCCATTCACATAAGATGAAAATGTTCCGATTTTTTTTGTTCATTGCCTGTATAAAAGCAATTTTTATGGAATGTTTCATATCATCGGAGAAGTACAGTCGCAACCTTCGTGTCACGTGACACGAAGGTTGCCAGATCGCTAATTTCTAAAAAAATCGTTGCCAGATATCTTTTCCGAATTCTGTAATCAACCGTAGTGTTCGGATACTTTTTTGAGCGACTGTAGGTGGTCATATTATTTTGATACTAGATCGTGTGGGCCCACTCACGGAAATATTGAGCGTGTGCAGTTACCGTTCACAGCAAACTGGAGCGTGTGCAGTAACTGCACACGTTCCAGTTTGCAGTGAACGGTAACTGGAGCGTGTACAGTACATGCTCCAGATATTTTTCCTGAATTCTGTAATCACGTGACACGAAGGTTGCCAGATCGCTAATTTCTAAAAAAAACGTTGCCAGATATTTTATCTGAATTCTGTAATCAACCGTAGTGTTCTAATATTTTTTGAGCGACTGTACAGAAACATTTTCAAAGGGAAACAACAGATAATTTCACTAGATAATGTATATTTTGGTCGAGACAAAACAGAGAATTTTTTCAGAGTTTGAAGGATAAGGATGGTGAAGTGATCCTTAAAGTAACAAAAGTCATTAGAGGTGGATGAAATTACTATTGGGAACTGAATAGGATGATTTACGTGGTTAAGAATTATGTTTTTTATTTACTGTGGTATAGGGGTGTTTGCTAAGAATTGTAGCAGTAAGACAATTTTTTCCGTTTATTATTTGTTAGTGGTATTAAGTGGTTTGATAAAATAACTAGCGAGAAATGACAAAGGAATCATTAATCATCTTTCAACAGTACCTTGCTATAAGAAAAGATTGCTTCGACTATGTTAATAGCAAACATCAAGACAAATTATTCTCTAGAATAATGCAAATTGTTCCTAAAGGTATCAGTTAGTGTGGACTACCGAGAGTGACGAAGGAACGAATGTCAAAGGGAACCTTTTTTAAAAAACATTCGCTTCACAGGAAATGTGTGTCTAGACAACAATATTTCGTAGTCTAAATGAAGCCATGCGTAGATTTCGCAGTCAGTTCGTTATGATGTAATAAGCCATCCCGCTAAAAGCAAACATATATCGTTGAAGAATTCAAAGACTTTTATCTATTGTATTTCGGTTCACTTTCCCATCTGTCCAAATTTTCCGGAGATCGAGTTGCTCTGTCTCAACAAAAGCATCGCCTGGGAAAGTAATCGGAAAATCGTTTGCAGGAGAAAGAAATGAGTGTGCGCTTAGATGGCAATGCTTTCTTCAATCTGAACTGTTTTCGATGAAGTGAATCCGTGCAAGAAGAGATTTGTTGCGCGGAAAGGAGCCTTTGTCTCCATTCCCTTGGAAATTCTGCGTTTTTTACTAAGAGAGAGACAAAAGTTCGAACAAACTTTCATATTTGACGACAGGAAGACATTCTTCGAATCCGGATTGCCATGACTTTGATGGTCAGGACAAGGAAAGCAAACTCAGCCGTGACATTTCGACATTTCAGACTTGCTGTTGCCGCTTTTAGCCTTGGATTTCAATGTTTCTAGTAACTTGGGAAAAAGATAAATATTCGGTATCTTTTATCGATCATTGTTATTTGGTAGTTTCATGCATCCAAGGAACAGAAAATACGAAACTCTAAAACCAACTGAACGAAATATTCTTCTCGTCCAATGATAAAAAGCTTCCGAAAAAAATATAAAAATTCTTTAATACGAAATAAATTGCTTACTTCAAATACTCTCCATTATTTCCCATTTCCAGATCTGTACTCTTTTTTAAACAAAATTTCGATAGAACGAATTCCATATATCCTTTTTCTCATGTTGTTGGTTGGCTGGTTGCGGCATAAGTATCGGCAAAAACATTTCCATGAAAATTGAGCAGAGCACGTTAAATACCACTAGACCATTTACAGAGTGACAATATTACATATTGGTATTTTCCAGAGGGGGAGGGGGCTAACATATAAATGGGTGTGTTTTAAATCTACTGCGGACTTCCTAGATATGGAAAATGCTCCCTATTTTCTTTCTCCTAGCCAGTGCATTAATAAGATGTCTATATATATATTTACTAGTAGATTTACCCGTCGTCTCTCGGGTCCGAAACTTTCCAAAATGTAGAGTAGATGGCACTCCCGACGTCTCAAGTTTTCATTTGGCATAAATATCATTACACTCGATCTCCTCCCTTCCTGGGGGGGGTCTCAGTGCGTAGCTCGCCAGACACGTAATCTGCAGTTCCTAGGTTCGAGTTCCAGCTGGGTAGCGTTGAGATTTATCTCCGCAAAATTCCCCCCCCTACCCACTGTCAGTAGGGGACACTGATGGGCTTGGAAAGGACGGCGTCCGTCGGATGGGATGTTAAGCCGTCGCTCCGTGTGCGGGAGAGCCATATCCTGTGCACGTTAAAGAACGCGCTGGATGGTCTTGATGGGAGGCTCCATCTGTCTCCTAACAGCTGTTCCAGTGGGTTCCCTCCCAAAACCTTTTCTGATCCTTCGGGGTTCACATGCCTGGCCATTTAGCCCATGGTGTGCAAAAAAGTGCTGCTCAGAGGGAAAACAACTCAACAACCCAACTCAACCACCCCCTGCAGTTAAAATTTTCTGCCAATATTTTAGGGAAATAATAAAATAAAGCCAATTTTTAGCCAATAATAAAATCTGCCAATTTTTAGGGAAATAATAAATAAAGAAAGGAAATGGACATAGTTCGAGGTACCCATAATCCTCCCTACGTCAGAAGTTTTTAAAACAAAATCCGGAATTCCCTCACTCAGATAATCGAACTTTTCAAATCACTTCGTATGTACCCACCATAATTCCTCGTATGCAATTTTTCAAGCATATGTAACTTTATAGCAAAAGAAAATTAATTGTGGTCTTAGGTGCATAAAAAATGTATTTATGCAAAAAATTATTATTAAACAAAACTATTTATTACGTAACATAAACATTTATTAATTATTTGTATATATTTTTATTAGGTGTTGCATATTTTGAATAAACATCAATGTTAATGTTTAATCACGCGAAATCATATATTAGTTTAGTTAGATGTATTCCTTTTTTCGAATTTATTAGTGGCAACAGTTATTTTGAATAACTTTTAATCGTTAAAGTCAAGTCAATGGGTATTTTGAGGAATTCCAACCAGCCCACCCCAATTTAGGTTGACCCCAGCGAGTTCGCACATAGACTATATTCTTTCCCTGGGTGAAAGAACGTTCATGCAAAGTTTAGGGTCTCTAACTCTTTTGGGGGCTGAGTGCATAAGAGGACAGACACACAAACAAACAAACACATTTTCATCTTCATAGATTAGATTAGCGGTAAAAAGATTAGAAGACATAATGTGTGCAGCTTATGCAGGCTCAAGAATTAAAGGGGGGGGGGGAGGTTTGATCTCTCGGGTTGGCAGCACCCGAGGATCATAATCGCAGTTCTCAGATTCCAATCTCGCCTGGGCCAGCGTTCAGATTTATCCCCGCAAAACTCTTCGTGCTGACCTCGGTCAGTAGAGGGCACCAATGGGCTTGGAAATGCTGCCGCCCGTCGGATAGGACGTTCAGTCTTGGCTCTATGTACGGGAGAGCCATACCCTGTGCACGTAAAGAACACACTGGATGGCTTTGATGGGGGTGTGGGTGGGTTACCATCTCTCCCAGCAGCTGTCCAGTACATCTCCTTCCCCAAGCTACTCTGAGATCTCGGGCCCTTGTGGGTTGGGTTGTTTTACCTCTGAGCGGCACTTTTTTTGCACAGCATGGGCTAAATGGCCAGGTCACATGGACCCCGAAGGCTCAGAGAAGGTTGGGGGAGGGGACCCACTGGAACAGCTGTTGGGAGACAGATGGTAGCTTCCCGTCAAGGCCATCCAGCGTGTTCTTTAACGTGCACAGGGTATGGCTCTCCCGCACACGGGGCCACGGCTTAACGTCCCATCCGACGGACGGCGGCCTTTCCAAGCCCATTGGTGTCCCCTACTGACCGTGGGCAGGGCGGGGAATTTTGCGGAGATAAATATCAACGCTGACCAAGCTGGGACTCGAACCTGGGAACTACAGATTACGAGCCTGGCGCGCTACCGACTGAGCCACCCCCGCCCCTCTCGGGTCCTTGTGACCTGGCTATTTAGACCAATGTGTGCAAAAAAGTGTCGATCAGAGGTAAAGCACCCCAACCCCCATCCTGTCCTCGGTCAGAAAGGGGAAACCGATGGACTTGGAAAGGTCGCCGTCCGTCGGTTGGGATGTCAAACTGTGGCGCCGCGTGTGCATTAAAGAACACGCTGGATGGCCTTGATGAGTGGCTTCGATCTGTCTCCTAAGAACTGTCCAGTGGGTCCACTTCCCCCAACTTTCTCTGAGACTTTGAGGTTCTTGTGACCTAACCATTTAGCCCAGTGTGTGCTAAAAAGTTCCGTTTAGAGGTGAAACAAAAGTTAAATTGGTTTGCATCGCTTCAGCACTGAGTGGTCGTCCTTTTTCATGCACAGGGGATCAAATGCTCATATCACAAAAACCCCGAATGTTTCGAAACACTGTGAGTTAAGGATCAAATGCTCAGATCACAAAAACCCCGAATGTTTCGAAACACTGTGAGTTAAGGATCAAATGCTCAGATCACAAAAACCCCGAATGTTTCGAAACACTGTGAGTTAAGGATCAAATGCTCAGATCACAAAAACCCCGAATGTTTCGAAACACTGTGAGTTAAGGATCAAATGCTCAGATCACAAAAACCCCGAATGTTTCGAAACACTGTGAGTTAAGGACGCCCACTGGACAGTTATCTGTTAAAGGCAGTTTTTTTTATCATCCAGTGAGTTTCTAAAGCGAACACGAAGAAGAAGGGACTCACTGAGGGAACGGTGAACACAAGTGGGTAAAATCTCAAATGCTGGAAAGGTTCCGAATCGATTCCGCTAACTTCGGTTACGAGTATGTCAGCACGATTCGACGAGACACGAGATCCGGTGATTTGTTGGCTGACATGCTCTCTCTCCTTCGCCATCTTGCTCCTTCAGGTGCTTAATATTGCACGCTCCAGCACTGAAGAAATCGTGTTAGTAACTTCCATAAAAATTTTAAAGAGTTGAAGCCTTTTGTGATATTTTCCTTTTATTGTGGTAAATATTCTTTCTCTTCGAAATTTGATTGAAGTTTACGACATTTTTATTTTCAATAATTTCGTGTTTCGGGCATTTGCTCTACCTAAAGAATATTGCTGTTTTACAACCGAGCAATGTTTCACTTGTCTTTAGAAATACCCTACCAAGATTGCTTTCGAAACTTTACTTTTCTTACCAAAGAGCTCGATCTTTATCAACAAATGCGTGGTTCAACCCCTGGGGAAAGTTTCTCGTTTTGGCCATGCGCTGCGACTCATCACATCTTTTGAAATGAAAACTAAAAGGCAAAGTTTAAAGTTCTTCAAAATTCTCTGAACGAAATGACAAAAGTCATTCTTCAATGATCAATTACTTCAGATCACATGGATTTGGGTTGGGTTGGGTTGTTTTACCTCTGAGCGGCACTTTTTTGCACACCATGGGCTAAATGGCCAGGTCACATGGACCCCGAAGGCTCAGAGAAGGTTGGGGGAGGGGACCCACTGGAACAGCTGTTGGGAGACAGATGGTAGCTTCCCGTCAAGGCCATCCAGCGTGTTCTTTAACGTGCACAGGGTATGGCTCTCCCGCACACGGGGCCACGGCTTAACGTCCCATCCGACGGACGGCGGCCTTTCCAAACCCATCGGTGTCGCCTACTGACCGTGGGCAGGGCGGGGAATCAGATCACATGGACTACATACGAATGCACCTTATGTGATTTATGATATTTTTTCTTTATCTTCAAAGATTTTTTATCCTAGGCTTGAACTTTTCATCAGACAATCACACAGATTTTAAAAATTGCATCCTTCTTCCTGAAACTTTTTGCTTTCTCAGCGATAGCGGACATTATCTGATCTTCTAGAAGATCTCATTGCATGACTCTTGTTAAAAATTGGGATCAAAAGCCAAAGGTGCTAAATATCCCAAAAAACATTTTCAACAACAGCAACAATCTTCGAAATTCTAACTTATAATCTCTAGTACCTTGAGCTACAGATATAAATTTCTTAGAAACCTACACTGCTAATTAAAACATTTTACACTTGAAATAACTGCTGCGTTATTCACATTCCCTTGTACCTGGAGTCGCACTAATGAAAGCGAGTCTATTTTTAGCGCAAAAAGAAAACTTTGAATGCTCTGTATTTGCGCATTGAACAATCCTTAGTAATAATGGTTAAGTTCCAAGAATTCATTTGTTCTGTGTTTGTGCAAATTAATTTCCAGGAAGTCTGCAATTAGTGAAATGTGTTTATCTGCCGTTAACAGAACTAAGGAAACAGTCTAACGAAACTTTAACTTACGATTCTAATTAGAACAATCTTTGAAAAGAAATCCGAACTCGACTTATTTCAATTTGTGCTCTATTTCTTCCGTGTTCTAATATCCTGTGCAATTAACATCATGCGATTCAAAATAGATGTTGCTAGTACCTGACCACAACAATATATCGTCTATTCGTCTTCCGTAAACGACCCCACGGAAACACATGTTCCTGATTAGACGTGATATGCAACTTCAGCAAATTTAAATTAATTTTAAGAGACAACAGTTTTCAACATTTTACTTTATTACAAGTATTTCAAATTTTGTTTTATTAATTTATTTTTTCTTAATCTGCGCATTCATAACTTCAGGTCTTACGTAGAATCGAGATCTCTGATCAGTCTTGTTATCAAAAGACTGATATATATATATCCATGCTCAAAATTTTCGTTTCTTATATTATATTTTTATTTCCCATCTACCTGTATCTTCTCGTTTGTCATTTGTTGACTGGTTTGTCAGTTTATCAGCTTGTAGATGTGTAAGTTTTTTTCATCATTTATTTGCAATCTCGATCGTCGATCATAAAGAAGGGACTTTTTCACTAAGGGAAGGCAGACGATAAGTGACTAAAATATCAAATGCTGAAAAAGGTTCAGAATCGATTCGGCTAACTTCGTTTACGAGTATGTCAGCGGGATTCAACGACACACGAGACTGTGACATGAGGAGAGTTATGGGCTCTAAAAAATGAATACCGAAGTATTTTCACCCCCTCCCCCTTTAAATAAAAGAAAGGAAAAAATCTTTAAACCATTGTTCGATATATCTTTCCTAACGTCAAATGAAAGTTCGTGACGCAGAGAGTGTTCATAGGCAACCTCCAGTTATCGTCTTTTGAAAGTAGGATAAAAAATAACAATTCCTTTAAATACATTGCAATCTTTTAAAAATGACCTTTCATTTTTCCTTCGTTTTCTATCTCTTCCTTTCTCTAAATTGGGTAAGGGAAAACATGTTTAAAAATATCACACTGTACAAATTTTGATAATAAAAATGTGTGTTTGTTGTATTCATGTTACAACGAGTGAAAAAGTCCCTATCCCTAGCTAATTCTATCTCATGGATAAAAAATTTCCTTGCTTCGTATAACGGACAAACCTGACCAGATGAAAAAACATCATCTGTTTACATTAATTCTTATGCAGTGTGATGTACGTCGTTTCATTAAAGTCATATTTTTATTTACCTAATGTCCGAACCTCTAAAAGAGAGACGATAGGCAGAAAAAAATGAGAGAAAGATTAAAAATTAAAGCATAATACGAAGCCCAAAGTAGAATAGTTTGGTCATACTAAGAGAACGAATAAAAGATAATTATCTAGAAAAATACAGAAGATCCCCGTTATCCGTTTCTCCGCATGTACGAGGACAAATTATTGAGGAACTCGACGTAAAAATTCCTTGCACTTCTGAGGATCAGATTCATGGACCACAAATGAAGACGACAACGTCATTTCAGAATAAAAGACCTTAACAAGTGTTATGAAAAACGTTCACCGAAATTGATGAATTAGGTAGATTATTTTATCCATCATGATCATTTTTACGCTCGTTCTGCCAAAGATAAACGTAAGCTGTAAAATGTTTTGTCATGCTACAAGGAAATTCTACAAGTAAAAATGCAAGCTACAACCCAAACTTTAGACTCGTTCTTTGAAAAACATACACCTATCACAGAGGAATCTCAACATTAGAAGGTAAAAAGTAGTATTATTATTACAAGGTCCTTCCAGTTTTTACCCTACATCCTGAGGAGTATCCATTAGAGGGTAGGTGTCATCTACTGCATCAAGAGATTCAGTAGATGACACCTACCACTAATGATCCTGCATCTCCAGAAACCATCTAATTCTCTTCCGAAATCAATCTTCTTCTGACCAATCAAGCTCCTCTATTTTCGAAGGTAATATAAATCACTTATGTATTTAAACAATTTATTAACATTTTTTCACGTCAATTTAAAACTCCTTTATAACAAAAATTATCTAAGCACCTACATACACAAATTCGGAGCCTAGAAAGATCCACAGCTGGGTCTGATACGTAAGTCCGGTGACTTGACTCAGAAATTTTATTTCCATCACATAAATATATCATTACCTCAACTTTAGTCTTAGCTCGTTTTGGAAAGCGAGGAATTGCATTACAATACCTCGCTTTCTAAAACTGCTGAATCATTCATTCGGATTTACGCCGTTAGAGGGTGATAAATTCGGAAAATGAATTTCATTCTCTTTGAAAACGAACATTGCATATTCGCCAAAGGAGCTACGTTGCTCTTTTTAGTTCTTTTCCCTTCCAATTAACTCATTCCCATTGATCGTATTACTGCTCTTTAATACATCTGCATTAAGTGGTTCCTTCTTCTGACTCCAAATCAAATGCCATGTATGCCCCTTCTCCCCTTTCGCTAGAATGACAATGCATTTTCCAGAAGAGAAAATCAGGATGATCTGGAAACCTGACTCAGCAAAACAAAATTCTTTCCGAGATAAAAAAAAACTCTTTATTGATTTCGACATTTTCCTTTCTCTCTTTACAGATGATTTCTGAAACTATTAAGAGATTTTCAAGAAGAAACTTGAAACCCGTCATGATGTAATAAAGCGCCCTCTGTGTTGTTTGTTTTCAGTGGATTACATTCACATGCAAATATCGCCCTTGTAAGTTCCCATCTCGTCGTAAACATTATTGGATTGATTATAAATACTTACGGGACTTACGGGACTTCCCCTATTCGGTATTTCATCACACTCATAGTATTTAATAAATATTCTTCGCCGCATCTTTCTTGTTTACAAAGCTGCATAACTTTCCCACTCAGTCTCAGCATTGAATCTTCGGCGTTGCATATATCATTGGTCTGTTGTCACTCCTTGGAAAGTAATCAAATATGAAACGTATACACTTACATCATCCTCATGCAGCATTTAGGCTTTTTGAGGGTATAAGTAGACTGTGCAAATTAGTTCTCCATACACGTCTATCCCGAATAACAACTGCTGAATTTGACTAAACCATGCAGGCCAATTCTAACAAGGTCGTGTTTGATATTATCCGCCCAACACATTCTGGATCTTCCCTTTTTCTTACGTCTTTAAGTACAGTCTTCATAATACTATAATACAAATTAATACAGGCTGAACACTATATTTCCCAAGGCTTGCAACATAGCCGAATCAATGCAATCTCATAACATAAGATACTACTTAAAGGCAGTTGTTAATACATTCGGCTAACCTAGCCATTATTTCCATAATTCAACCAGTTAATATGCTACTTAAGCATGTGGAATCAAAAATAACACACACCCTGTTATCCAACCTAAAAGGAATCAAATTTTTACTATCATAACAAATTTTAGAGGAGATCGAGCAACCAGACTGTATAATAGTTAGTTGGTGAAATATTAAAATATTCTTATCAGAGAAGCTTTGTTATTCTGACAGAGGCATTCAATAGCAATGTAGTATTAATGTTGCTGATATATACAACACTCGTTTTTGTGGAACTCCGTATTATAGCATTTTCTAAAAAGGCTTCCCCTGAGGTTTGTCGCGTGGTCAGTGTGTCCTTGCGTCGTTTTGTTTTAGTTAGAACTTTCACTTCAGTCAGAAAAATTCTTTTTCAAAAGTAATTTTTGTGAAAATGATTATGAATTATTTTATTACCAGATTTTTTCACGATACAACACAGTTAGTAGAAACAGAAACAAAACAAGAAAATTAAAATCTCGAAAGTGCTGCAGATCTTTCCTTTGACATTTAATGCTAACAATTTCCTGCCAGATCTCCATGGCAACTGGACAGTCTGAAAACAAAAACCTGCATTTTTTTCAATATTTTAAAGGGAAATTGTTTGTTGTCGAGTGTGCCATACATTCACCTTCAGCTAACAAATGAATCAAGCAACTGATTGGTTACTATTGCACACACACTCTGACCTTTGAAACAAAATGTCGACAAAGGTATCTTTCTGCTTTCATCCTGCCATCAAAGGCATGTCTAAGTTTTAGCATTGAACTTGTAACTGAACGCTTGGAATTTTATTGCAACTGTTCTCAAATCTTCTCTGGAGAAGATGACTAATCACATTTTATATTTACTGTCGAGAGAAAACACTCTCGGCTCCATTAAGAATCGTAGATCAAGTTCATATGAATGCAAATGCATATTAACAGAATAAATATCTCTTCTAGATCGAGACTCAATGCGAAGTCGAATGCCAATCATTTCTTACTCAGTTCAATGTCCTTTTCCTTTTTTTATGATTTCGGAATTTTCTTAAACAAAGTAAAAATAGCGTAACACAGTAATTATATCGTCTTAAAATGTTATCTGCAAACTATGCGATCAATCGCTGCATTCTAATATTGAACTAAATGCCTTCTGTCCCTGGTTAGGTTGATTTTATTTTCTTCACCTGAATGTTCCGTAAAAAGGTTTCGGATCGTTTCGATTAGGTCTCGAATTCAACGTTCTTATTTTCATCATCGCTCATCAATCGATGAAAGACAACCGTGAGCCCAACACGAAACATCACCGACTTTACAAGCGTTGATATCCATTTGCTTCCCCCTCCACCTTACTCTTACTGAATCTAATCCACCTATCGGAAAGTGCGTCAAGCCGCAATCTCATGTGCACGAGAGAGAGGCAACTATATCCTCTAAATGTAGAGCTTCCTCTCGGTACTCCCGGTATCGGCTATTCGTAACAGCAGTTGAGTCCTTATCCGCCTTGCCATTTAGCTAATTGGACAGCTACAAAACTTCTCTTAAGGAAAAAAACATTCAATCCCAAGAAGAACTTGATCTATTTCCATTTCAAAGTCTTTTTTTTTAGCTTTCTTCAGATTTTTTGTTTTCATTTCCGAACCATTCTAGATTTTTGTTCGCCTTTGTTTCACAAGCCGTCCCATGGCCGAGTGGTTAGCGCGCTTGGCTACTGATCTAAGGGACCTGGGTTCGAGCCCCGGGTAAGGCATGGCTGTTTGTGTCGTTTTTCTGCTGAGGACCTGCCATCCTCTCAGACCTTCTACTATGGCATATAAACTGACAGGCTCCTGTCAGACCTCTGTGGCAAGCAGCTGCTTGAGGGGTATTTTTATTTATTTTATTTTTTGTTTCACAATCTTAATTACATTCTCGATATTCTCATCGAAATGATTATGCGAATATCTAAAAACAGGCCCGGGATCTTAAAAGTATCGAAAGGGGTGGAAGGGATGGAACACAATCGAGTCGGAAAATTTAAACAAAAACCCTTGTACATTTTTCCTGGATTACCAATGCACTATGGCATTTCCTATTCTGTTTTGCAAATCTCTAAAACGTGGCGAGATCGCGGCAGAAAAACAACAGACATTCATGCCTTACCCTGGGCTCGAACCCAGGTTCCTTTCATCAGTAGACAAGCACGTTAACCACTCGTATATGAAATATAACTATATTTTTTGTCTCTATTACCCATAGTAGCATTCTGAAAGGGGGAACCCTTGCCCTTCCCCCCTCAGATCGGGCCCTGTATAAAACTTTTTTATAAAATTTAAATAGTGAGACATTTTATCTTTAATAAATTGATCAGACTGTTTATAAGTCTCTGCAAGTCATTTGAAGAACAGACCTTATTTGCATTTGATAACAGTATATGTGTGTGCACATATCATACAAAGAATTCTGCGTTCGATAGCAATGTAAGACCACAGCTATATTTTCAACATCTATTTATGAAATCTAAGTCTAACAGCATCAGCCCATTTTCTAAATATGATGACCCTTCGCAGTCACGTTCAACGTTAATAATTGTGTTGTCTCCATTTTTATATGCGTTGTTATTCTCGTAGTGTGCCGTATATGAACTGTACTCGTATGTAGAGCGGCTTGGGTCCTTAACCAACGAATCACTAGCCACACATGAATTAAAAAAGAGCTCTTTGACATACCACGAATACATTTATCTGCGAAAGACAAAGAATTATTGACATGCAATTTCAATACTGTTTTAATTAAAAGATTCTCTCTTTTTCCCTAAACCCAATACTTGACACTAACCAGCTTCCGTTAATGAACAAAATCTCATCTGCTCTTTCCATTTTCCAGCGGACAGTTTATGACGCCGACATCAGTGTCAGGCAGCGGGAGGCTGGCGACATTAACGATGTTGACATACATCTTTTTCTGTCCTCCGGAAGCACTTCGCTCCCGACTTTACCTCTCATCATTAGCAGCGAGCAGAACAGATACACAAACTGTACCACTAATCTTCCCATCCACGCAGCAGAAAAGACGAATTAGGAAGCCTTTAACCAAAGGTCTGCACAGTCTAACTCTCTCTCCTGTCATTGGCCAATTACACACTTTAAATCGCTTAATAATATATTATGGTTTTCAACATAAACTAATCCTCTGGGGGCGGGGGAGGGAGCTCAGTCGGTAGCGCGCCAGGCTCGTAATCTGTATTTCCCAGGTTCGAGTCCCAGCTGGGTCTGCGTTGAGATTTATCTCCGCAAAACTCCCCGCCCTGCCCACGGTCAGTAGGGGACACCGATGGGCTTGGAAAGGACACCGTCCGTCGGATGGGACGTTAAGCCGTGGCCCGTGTGCGGGAGAGACATACCCTGTGCACGTTAAAGAACACGCTGGATGGACTTGACGGGAGGCTACCATCTGTCTCCCAACAGCTGTTCCAGTGGGTCCCCTCCCCCAACCTTCTCTGAGCCTTCGGGGTCCATGTGACCTGGCCATTTAGCCCATGGTGTGCAAAAAAGTACCGCTCAGAGGTAAAACAACCCAAACCCAAATAATCCTCTGCGCTGCTGCATGGACATAAGGAGTTCTACTGTCATATTCATCCTAGAAAATATCAGTTGGCAGCTGTTGGTTGAGAGCTAGAGCGTGATGTTTTTTTGTTATTCAGGTTAACTGAAATGTCGAGGACTTTGAAGCTTTGGGTTGTCTCGGGTGTTACTCCGCAAGAACAATTAAAGCCCCATTGCGCCAAGCAAGATATGAAAACTATATTTTCAAAATCACAGAATCTACAACCGTAGCTGAAAATTAAGACATCAGTAACAAGAGTAAAATAAATTACTCCTCAAGCAGCTGCTTGTCACAGTCAGTTTAATACTCCATAGAGAAGATCTATGAGGAGAGCGAAACTTCATCAGAAAGACAATACAAACATCCACGCCTTACTCGAAGCTCGAATCCGTGTCTCTTTAACCCTTTCACGACTAAGAGAAACATTTTTCCCATTTTAAAATTGGTGATTGTCGTATTTAAATATAACCTTATCTGCATTTTTTATACAGAATGTCAAAATAGAACGTATGCCTAACGCAATTACGTAAACGGGAAAGTTTAGAAAACAAAAACAGAACTGTCAGGACGCATAATATATATACTAGCTGCAATGTCCATCTTTGCCTCACTACCAAAAGAAATTGCTTCGCAGAATATCATAATTAGCACATCATTTTGTATAGTAATTTTATTTCATAATTTTGTATTATTTTAGTTAACATTTTGTTCTAATAAACCAATAAATAAAAGACATTGCATAATAAGCCTAATTTTAATTTGTGTTACCTTTATAGTCCATTGGGAGAAATATTTCCCATAAAATTCCAAAAAAACTACACATTGTTATGTATTTTTCTTATGATTTTTATTTATTTTACATCTAAACAAACTAAAATAAACAGTTACATACTAATATATATACTCTTAGGAACCTTATGGTTCCTGAAAGGGTTAATCAGTAGCCAAGCGTGCTAACCACTCGGCCACCGAGATGGCAAAAACGTAAAAAAATAATAAATAAATACCCCCTCAAGCAGCTGCTTGCCACAGAGGTCTGACAGGAGCCTGTCAGTTTATATGCCACAGTAGAAGGTCTGAGAGGATGGCAGGCCCTCAGCAGAAAAACGATACAAACAGCCATGCCTTACCCGGGGCTCGAACCCAAGTCCCTTAGAGACACTAAAAATAAGCACATAAAAAATGACAAAAGTGGATATATAAGAGGACGAGTAAAAAACAAAAATAAATTATTCTAAAATGCATTAAATGATGGTAAAAATCTAACACGATTGAACCTATGAAGAAATTTAAATATGCGAAAGCTTGTTCTAAAAACGAATGAACGAACGACCGGACGATATAAGGGGTTCGAGTGATAAATGATGGCAACTGAAAATATTCTTTGTTGAAAATTAAAAGCAAAGCAATCGATTAAAATATTAAGAATGGTTAAAATGCAGTCAGCAAACTCGCACCTAAGTGTCGTCTACTTCAAAAAAAAAAAAATTCTTGAAAACTCCATGACCTATGAAGGGTCAGAAATCCTTCCTCCTTGTAATCCTTGCGAAAACAAGACTTTGCTAGGAAAACACTTACGGAAATTCGTACATTGCTATCGAAAGCATTCGACAGACATGGATCATAAACCGCCATGTGAGGATGAGGTGTAGTCTGTTTCTTCAGCACCTGCCACCTCCCCCCTCTTGGGTTGTCTGGGCATATATGGGGGAGAATGAGGATGCCTTTGGAGGGATGGAGATGGTGACAGTGTCAAAGAATACACCGACCTCAGTTTCATCTGCTTCAGGAAGGTACAGACTGCGAAAGACAAAGAATTATTGACATGCAGTTTCAATACTGTTTTAATTAAAAGATTCTCTCTTTTTCCCTAAACCCAATACTTGACACTAACCAGCTTCCGTTAATGAACAAAATCTCATCTGCTCTTTCCATTTTCCAGCGGACAGTTTATGACGCCGACATCAGTGTCAGGCAGCGGGAGGCTGGCGACATTAACGATGTTGACATACATCTTTTTCTGTCCTCCGGAAGCACTTCGCTCCCGACTTTACCTCTCATCATTAGCAGCGAGCAGAACAGATACACAAACTGTACCACTAATCTTCCCATCCACGCAGCAGAAAAGACGAATTAGGAAGCCTTTAACCAAAGGTCTGCACAGTCTAACTCTCTCTCCTGTCATTGGCCAATTACACACTTTAAATCGCTTAATAATATATTATGGTTTTCAACATATACTAATCCTCTGCGCTGCTGCATGGACATAAGGAGTTCTACTGTCATACTCATCCTAGAAAATATCAGTTGGCAGCTGTTGGTTGAGAGCTAGAGCATGATATTTTTTTGTTATTGAGGTTAACTGAAATGTCGAGGACTTTGAAGCTTTGGGTTGTCTCGGGTGTTACTGGGTTGGGTTGGATTGTTTTACCTCTGAGCGGCACTTTTTTGCACACATGGGCTAAATGGCCAGGTCACATGGACCCCGAAGGCTCAGAGAAGGTTGGGGGAGGGGACCCACTGAAACAGCTGTTGGAAGACAGATGGTAGCCTCCTGTCAAGGCCATCCAGCGTGTTCTTTAACGTGCACAGAGTATGGCTCTCCATCACACGGGGCCACGGCTTAACGTCCCATACGACGGACGGCGGCCTTTTCAAGCCCATCGGTGTCCCCTACTGACCGTGGGCAGGGCGAGGATTTTGCGGAGATAAATCTCAACGCTGACCCAGCTGAGACTCGAACCTGGGAAATACAGATTACAAGCCTGGCGCACTACCGACTGAGCCACCCCCACCCCATCAATCTTGGTGATAACCAGTTTGGCCCTATGAGGATGAGGGTTTGTAGTTCGTGAAAATGAACGAATCTTCGATAGCTGAAGCATAGGAAAGAACAATGGATTGCAGAATCTCATTTCTGTACCCTATTCCTATCAAAGATACATTCCTGATGACGTAAAGGTATGTACGCCTGTCAATGCTGATGCCTCCCCAAACCATAACTCCACCTCCGTCAAAATGGTGTCTTTCCTGAAAAAATAGGGCTTGTCGCATATTCCTTGTTCACGCCGATGAGGACTCGTCGGTTATCAGGCTGCAGGCTGAACCGCGACTCGTAAATGGACAGAACTGACCGCCACTGGTCACTGTTCTAATCGCAATGTTCTCAAGCTCGTTGTTTTTGGTCGCGACGGTGGATTGCATGCCATCAGTAGCCGAGCATTAAGCCCTGCATGGTGAAGGCGATTGTGTATTGATTGCATGGATTCTCGTGGCTGTCATGAACGCAGGTTGCAGTTCCGTAGCATTCAGTCGGCGATTTCGACGAACCATTAAAGGCACATAACCGTCATCTCTTGGTGTCATTAATGGTGGATGACCTTGACCTGGCCTTCGAACTGTTCCTGAGTACTGGCCATCTTCCATTCTTCCTATTGCCCTGGACACCGTAGATTCCAGAAAATCGTGTAGAGATGACATCACTGATTATCAGCCACTGATAAACAACCGAATTTTCTCATTCACAGTGAAATGTAGAGAAATGATCGATGATCGAGTGCTCTACTCACAACCGGTTTTCTTCTAACGTAAGTCACGTGCATAAAACCGTACTTACAATAATTTGCATATTCACTGTTACGTGGCCGCCGTCCGTCGGATGGGACGTTAAGCCGTGGCCCCATGTACGGGAGAGCCATACCCTGTGCACGTTAAAGAACATTCTAGATGGCCTTGACGGGAGGCTACCATCTGTCTCCCAACAGCTGTTCCAGTGGGTTCCCTCCCCCAACCTTCTCTGAGCCTTCGGGGTCCATGTGACCTGGCCATTTAGCCCATGGTGTGCAAAAAAGTGCCGCTCAGAGGTAAAACAACCCAACCCACCACTGTTACGTTTTACGGCATACACGTCTCACTCAGACGCCGACCGTTCCGATTTTCCTGCGAAATAATGTCGCATCGCCTTATCCTCTATTTGTTTTGAGCATAGTGCTGCACCTAAACACACGCAACGAAAAATATCTCTTTTTTAAAAAAAACTGCTTCCTTAAGAAGTCCATAAGTTTTAAAAGCCAATTCGGATGGAAAATACTCAACAATACCGGAGATAGATTTTTTTTTTGTTTTCTTCATTAATCCAATTTTTTTTCCAACCAAGTTTTGTTTTCAACGATGCGATAATTATCGTATTTATACCGAAACGACGAGTTTTGCATCTCGTCCAAAAAATTTCGATAACTTTAAAGTTTTTAAAAAAACTTTTGATGAAAATCCTCATTGAAAGAAAGAAATGCTGTAAGTTTTCATTTTTTTAGGTGTAGCAAAATATACTATTGACAATTTTTCAATGGTAATAGGCTAGTGCGCACACTCTCTACCAGGGTCCCCAAATTTCGAAGTCAGTCGTAACAATTCTGCAATTTGCACCGTGCTGTTCTACACATCGTGCGTCCTCTCGTGTCACGCTCATGCTACTTAATCATTTCTTAAACAATGGCTGAATCACGCCAAATGAAAGGAATAATATTTATTTCCCCTTTCAAACGCAAAATTTATTATTACAAGCTTTATTTTTTAACAATCGCTAATGCTAATGTTAAATCTATGGGATTTCGAGAAATTCACCTGTTCACATCGGTTTTGGTTGACCCAAGACGCATTCGTCCATCCCCCGTATTACTCTTCCTCTGGGTGAAGGGAATGTTCATGAAAAGTTTTGTGCCTCTAGCTCTTTTGGGACCGAGGGTGTAAAAGGACAGCCAAAATTTCTTCTTTACTTCGTCGTAAAACTGAAAAAACAAGGATTAAAATAAATCCCTTCTATTTTTCAAAGTAAAATGCATTGCTTCAGCATACATCATATTTCGTATTAAAAATGTTAATTTAAAAAATGAAGTTTTGGCATTTTTAATTAGTCTCACATGTTTAATTATGTCTCAGTTAATTAAAGAGGGATTACTTCTAATTATGTATAACAATGTGAAGAAATGTGCGTTTCTGAAAATTAAACCATCTCATTAACGATACTAATTAATTCCAGGTTGCTAACAATAATTATGAGGCAATTCAAAGAACTACAAGAGCCCGATCCTACAATGCCTGTGGGATTGCTCATTTGTCTCCACCCCCATGTGATGCTGAAAGACTATAGTGATCACATCGGATAAAAAATTAACTTTGAATCATTATCTAAAACAGTTGAGAGTTTTAATTATGATTTGTGTTGGTGAGACATTTGAAATATACCTACTGAATTTCTAGGAACGGAATTTCCAATGTTTAATATCTGTTGCAATATTTGCCATTGCAGTCTTACTAATTGAAACGAATACAAGTATGCCACACTTAATGAATATCTGATTCCGAAAAATATCAAGAAAAGTTTATCAACATTTTCGAAATGGGACTCTCAATTATATCTGATGCAAATAAATTTTTAAAAGTGGGCTTTGCATAAAACCATGAAAACAACAACTTTATAGATATCTTTTCAATGTTCTTTACCAACTAACGGAAACGGAAGACGCTGACCAAGTCTCCAGTGAAGATATGGATATTTAAAGAACTTCTCGCCGAGAGGGATTTCTAATTAAGACTATATTTGAAATGAGGCTTTATTTACAATTAAATGCTTTGTGAGACATTCGCTGCAGTAACGGTGTTGCCTTTTAAGACTTACCTCATTTAATGGGCGCCATTATTTTTGCAATGCTGCGATATTCAAGCCAACCTTTACCTTGTGGCTATTGCCACATGTGCATTCATCTGATACAAGAAATTTAGAAGTCTTACCTTTTGGTTTTCTCTTTCAGGGACGTACCCAGAGGGGTGTCCGCCCTCCCCCCCTCTCCGGAAAATCCTGTCATTTTATACTAAATTTGAAATGTGTCTACTTGGTTTGAAATATAAAACAGCTGTCTTTGTATAATTCTACTTTAGCACCATATCAGAAAATATATTAAAAAACAGCTGTAAAATCTCATTTCATATAGAATATCATTTTAACCGTGTCTGTTCGATGGAATATTTTAGTAATTGGGATACTCCACTCAAATAAGCTAAATTCTCTGAACCTCCCCAAAATTGAATTCTAACACCCCCCCACCAACTAAAAAAAAAACCATATCCTTGGTACCATCCCCCCCGAAGCCATATCCTGGGTACGTGCCTTATCTGTTTGACAGTGAAATGATCATATTCGTAAACACACAAGATAAGGATCTTCACATCAGCACACAAGATAATGGAGGGAGCAGAATTGATAAGATTAGTTGAGTTATGGATAAATGCGAAAGCACACATAATAAGGAAGCTTTATTTTGGTTGACTCGAAATCTACACTCTTATTTCGCTTTTTGGAATTAATCTCCGAAAGGAAAGCAAAATCTCTACTAGTGAAATCGATAATTCAATATGTGAGATTATCGTTTGAGAATATAATATTACTATTTCCCCTACTTTCATTTGAGATATAAGAATGTACCTTAAATTCGAGATTAGTGGTTTCGAACTTATGAATCGCAACCCAAGGACAGATATTGGGACTCTCGCGAAGCATAATAAACCAATGCAAAGGAATGCATCTAAAACACCAAAATAAAACTCCTCGAAGCTAAAAAAAAGTGCTCTGTGTTATTTTGTTGTTCCGGTGACAGAGAGCTTAGCATGTTAAAAAGAGACCTAGGTTCGCCCCCCCCCCCCCGATAATCTATGAATATTTTTTTTTTCCTTGTGTTGTTCTTCTGCTGGAAGCTTGTCTTCCCCACAAAGCTTCTCTATGGCGTATTATACTGGCAGGTTCCAATCAAACCTCTGTGGCAATCACCTGCTTCAGGGGTAAATTTTTTTTAACTATAATGTTTTGAGTTTTTAAAAGTTTCTATATATTGGAAACAAGACTCTTGCGAACTGTTCTTCTTTCTCAATTAACAAAAAGCAAATCAAAATAAGAAACCGTATGGTAATATTTCTGCGTCTCGAGATCCCATACTAGTTCAAGAAATTCAAAACATTATAGATTTCAAAAAGTTGAAAAAAATATAGTATTATATAGTATATATATATAGCAGTATAATATATGCTTAGGGCGAGAAAATAACGCAAACGATTCAACTTAAGGTTCAGCTTATTGTCAAGTTCACCCACACAACCAGAAATCTATACAAGTTAAACCTGTCTTTCAACTGAACAGCTTATTTTTTGGGGGTTTATATATGGGGCGGGGGTAGCTCAGTCGGTAGCGCGCCAGGCTCGTAATCTGTAGTTCCCAGGTTCGAGTCCCAGCTGGGTCAGCGTTGAGATTTATCTCCGCAAAATTCCCTGCCCACGGTCAGTAAGGGACACCGATGGGCTTGGAAAGGCCGCCGTCCGTCGGATGGGACGTTAAGCCGTGGCCCCGTGTGCGGGAGAACCATACCCTGTGCACGTTAAAGAACACGCTGGATGGCCTTGACGGGAGGCTACCATCTGTCTCCCAACAGCTGTTCCAGTGGGTCCCCTCCCCCAACCTTCTCTGAGCCTTCGGGGTCCATGTGACCTGGCCATTTAGCCCATGGTGTGCAAAAAGTGCCGCTCAGAGGTAAAACAACCCAAGGGGGTTTTTATGTCGGTCAGAAACATTATATGATAATAACGACGACAGAGATAGCAGTCTTTAAATGTGTAATTTCCACCACAATAAAAAATAAGTAATTCTCATGTAAGTTTTATTTATTACTGTGTTCATGATAGAGAAAAAAAGTTGTTTTTTGGGGAGGTTTTGTTTCAAGGAACACAAAGCAAAGTGAAAAGACAAAATCAAAATTATCCTTTGCTTGGAACATTTAACTTCTTTTTTCCTTCCAGTACTTGTCCATGAAATATCAGCTATGATTTTGTTTTTGTTCCCGAATAGCAATTTTAATTCAGACTTCAAGGATAAGTCGTTCTTCGAAATAGCACATGACTGGAAATAAAAAGCTGTAGTCTAAAATAAAATATTAAACAAACGAAATTAAAACCAACGTTTACCAAAATATGAACCAAGCGCGAACAAGAAACAAGGAAAAAATAAAATGAATACATCTAGCGTTGCAAAGAGAAATGCGTCACCTGGAATTCAGCGTGCTACGCATCGAAGACATCATAACAAGAATGAATTGAAAAAAAGTTTCTCAAAATTTAAAAAATGGATGCTTTCGATATAATAAGAAAACTTGCGTTTATTTGTTTAACCAAAATGTAGACTATCATTTCGCTTTTAGGAACTGATATATGGATTCGGCATTTTCAACACTTGGCGATCCAAATTGGACTACCCAATCGTTTTGGGGGTTGCAAAAAAAAATTTACCAAAGGGTGTCAAAATGTTTTTGGGCAGCAGCTGCTCTTAGGCGATTCAACAAAGTTAGATAACAAAGCAGCCAGGACGAAATCGACTATCTTTGAAATCTTTTAAGAATTGAATGTAATCAAATTTTTACAATTTATAAAATATTACTCATATTAGTCAAATTTTACAGCCTGATATATTTTCTGCTTGGGTTCAAGGTCTACCTTAAAAAATACGTTATTAAAGTAATCAAATGGGCGGAGTTATAACCCCATAATCCCCATTTTGGGAACTCCACTGCGCTTCACTAGGGTTGGGTTGTTTTACCTCTGAGCGGCACTTTTTTGCACACCATGGGCTAAATGGCCAGGCCACAAGGACCCCGAAGGCTCAGAGAAGGTTGGGGGTGGGGACCCACTGGAACAGCTGTTGGGAGACAGATGGTAGCCTCCCGTCAAGGCCACCCAGCGTGTTCTTTAACGTGCACAGGGTATGGCTCTCCCGCACACGGGGCCACGGCTTAACGTCCCATCCGACGGACGGCGGCCTTTCCAAGCCCATCGGTGTCCCCTACTGACCGTGGGCAGGGCGGGGAATTTTGCGGAGATAAATCTCAACGCTGACTTAGCTGGGACTCGAACCTGGGAACTGCAGATTACGAGCCTGGCGCGCTACCTACTGAGCCACTCCCGCCCCGCGCTTCACTAGATTCCTCGCTTCGATCTCTAAGTAAGCTGAGTCGCCTAAGAGCAGTTCTTGTCCTAAGACATTTCACGCACCCTAAGAGAATTTATTTTTCACCACCCTCCAGTAAATTTGCTTTCTGACGCTCCAAGAAATTTATTTTTGACGCTCCCGAAAAATTTGTTTTGCCACCTGAAGTGAATTTATATTTTATTTTTACCGTTACAATTGTTTATATTTTTGCTTCCGAAAGCGTTCGTAACAGCATTGCCATTTTTTTGGCCCTAACTGAGGATTGTTTTTCTGCCTGTGCATTTGAAATGAATTGCCAGGTAAATCGTTTGTAACAAGGTTTCAAAATTGCTATGTTCCCAGAGTTATGTAAAGACCTGAGCACTTTACATTCATGCACTTTCATTTTGAGTTGAAGTTAGAGCAAGAGCATCCAATTACCCTCATGCGGCCCCAAGTGATTCCTTTTCGATCGGCCCTGCCTAAGAGTAAAAGCATAGCTCAGGACATTACCGAGTGATCAAATAATCTAATTTTGCTCTTAATATCATCGCCAAGTGTTGAAGAAGCCGGAACTGAGTATCGTATTTAGATTTCAATCTACAAAATGCTTGACAAATAATCCAAGTCAGTGCTAAAAGCAGAAATTCGCATTTTAGTTTCAGTAGAATATTTCCTATTTTGGATATGTTTTTCGATTCATTAGAGAAAAATATTCTGCTTCCGAAAGCTTTTGGGTTGAACAATTCAAACTTTTTTTCCAATGAGTAAAATTTGGAAGAAATATGAAACTTGTGATGACTGAAATGGATGAGCCTTTTAACCATTTCATTTCAATTTTTTTTCATTCAATTTTATTAAGAGATTCGGAGAGTGTGAATATTTCATCAATATGTAAAAATAATAAATACCCCCTCAAGCAGCTGCTTGCCACAGAGGTCTGACAGGAGCCTGTCAGTTTATATGACATAGTAGAAGGTCTGAGAGGATGGCAGGACCTCAGCAGAAAAACGACACATACATCCATGCCTTACCCGGGGCTCGAACATAGGTCCCTTAGATCAGTAGCCAAGCGCGCTAACCACTCGGCCATGGGATGGCTACATCAATATGTATTCAACACAAAAATAATTTTTAACTTATCTCTAAAAACAGAAAAGTTTGATGTCTACAGATACACAGATGGCAAAAAGAAAACCTTATCTCTTTTTTTTAAAACGAGATACAAGTAACCTAATTTACCTTTTAATGCAACGACGAACATACAGCTTGCGTAAAAGACAGAGATACTCGCCAAGTTTTATTGGTTGTAGCGGGGGAAAATTATCTTTCATTTTCGCAGTGTACCAAAAAGTCGAGTGTTGATACTGGCTTGTCGAATTCAAACTTCCAGTAACAGTGCAGAGGAGATTCAAGCAAAAACACCAACAGAAACCACCGAAAAGAGATATAACAACATCATAGCACAAAACTTTGCTTGAAATAGGCTCACTTGTTAAGAAAAACGAGAGCACTAAGAAAGTATCTGACCAATAAGTTGATAGCATTCGTGAAGCGTTCCAGCGCTGTCCAAGGATATCCATTCGCCGTGCCAGTAGAAACTAGAGTTCCCAAGGTCGGCCGTCCACGATGTTGTTCACAGGAGGTTGCATCTAGTGCCTACAAAATCCAAATATTACAGGCGCTGAAACCAAATGAGGACCCTATAAGGGTTGGGCTGTTTTACCTCTAAGCGGCACTTTTTTTGCACACCATGGGCTAAATGGCCAAGTCACATGGACCCCGAAGACTCAGAGAAGGTTGGGGGAGGGGACCCACTGGAACAGCTGTTGGGAGACAGATGGTAGCCTCCCGTCAAGGCCATCCAGTGTGTTCTTTAACGTGCACAGGGTATGGCTCTCCCGCACACGGGGCCACGGCTTAACGTCTCATCCGACGGACGGCGGCCTTTCCAAGACCATCGGTGTCCCCTACTGACCGTGGGCAGGGCGGGGAATTTTGCGGAGATAAATCTCAACGCTGACCCAGCTGGGACTCGAACCTGGGAACTGCAGATTACGAGCCTGGCGCGCTACCGACTGCCCACCCCCGCCCCAACCCTATAAGGTATGAGTTTGCATTGATTATGCTGTCCAATATAAACAATGACAATGAATTTCTCAGGAAGGTGGTATTCACATAAGAATTGACATTTCATGTTTTCGGAAAGGTCAACAAACACAACTGTCAGATATGGAGTGAGTTTACAAAACCTCGTGAAGTAAGGGATCTTGAACGTAAAGTCAAAGAAATCAACGTGTGGTGTGCCTCCGTGTAAAAGTAGTTATTGTTCCTTTTTTTTAATTTCATTGAGTGTAACAGAAATGGAGATGTGTACCTGGATAGGCTAGATAATTATACCATCCTCCATCTTTCTGAAGGATTCTTCTACCATCAGTATGAGACTCCTTTGCATACGCTGCGCATGTGAGGGATCATCTGGATGCTCAATTTCCTAAATGTTGAAATGGATGGGGAGGTCTCATAGAATGCTTTCTAGATCCCCAGATTAAAACCCTTTTCATTTCTTTGGGGATGCATTAAAGATAATGTTCACCAAACTCCAGTAACGGATTTGGTAGACTTGCATCATAGGATCACCGCATCTCATGAAACCATCATTCTTCAGATGTTTGAAAACACCTGGTGAGAAGTGAAGCACTTTTAAGATATCTGCTTGACACCCTGTATTGTGATTTAAAGGATCCAAAGATGAATGAAATTTGTATCTGACCTCGAAATCGTAACATAATGACTTATCTTTAATTCTCTAATGCAAATAAAACTTGTGAAGATTTATTTAAGGTTCTGAATGGGTTGGGTTGTTTTACCTCTGAGCGGCACTTTTGTGCACACCATAGGCTAAATGGCCAGGTCACATGGACCCCGAAGGCTCAGAGAAGGTTGGGGAAGGGGACTCATTGGAACAGCTGTTGGGAGACAGATGGTAGCCTCCCGTCAAGGCCATCCAGCGTGTTCTTTAACGTGCACAGGGTATGGCTCTCCCGCACACGGGACTACGGCTTAACGTCTCATCCGACGGACGGCGGCCTTTCCAAGACCATTGGTGTCCCCTACTGACCGTGGGCAGGGCGGGGAATTTTGCGGAGACAAATTTCAACGCTGACCCAGCTGGGACTCGAACCTGGGAACTACTAATTACGAGCCTGGCGCGCTACCGACTGAGCCACCCCGCCCCAAGGTTCTGAATGAATATTATCTCTTTCATCATTGCCTTTTATTGAATTCGCTTTCCTATATTTCTAGTCTGCTATATTATTCAGATTCTGAATCAAACTCTATCATTACATCTTAAAATATTCGAGCTGTCTTACAAATGACTCTCTGTATGACCCTTGTGAAAACTTAATTAGCGATGTTCCCCTCCAGCACTTCTTGTGGTTGTTCTCACCTTCACCTCGCGACATTGATCTTTTCAAAACGTCCGTTAATGGCTCTACCATCTGTGCTCCAATTATTCCACCAGCTGTCTTCCTTATTTCTGTCAGCTGAGAGACTAGTTCCGGCAAACACATTTCTATCAATTAAGAGAAGACAAGAATTTACATGAGATATAAGTTTTCATTCTTCGAGATAGCCATTTCTGGTTTTCATCCCAATCAAAAAAACATCTTCATTCAGATTCATTTCATTCTATCAATGAGTCAAAAATTAAAAAGGTTATGAAGCTTAAATAATCTGTAAATCTTTTTTTTAAATCTATGGATATATTGCGCAAAAGGAAATCAAGGAGCAAGGAAAGTAATCTGATCACCTTTTAAAGGAAAAAAAAAAGAGGTGTTGGGAATTCTGATTTCTCCTACAACATATGCGCTGGTTTAGTTGGGTTGGGTTGTTTTACCTCTGAGCGGCACTTTTTTGCACACAATGGGCTAAATGGCCAGGTCACATGGACCCCGAAGGCTCAGAGAAAGTTGGGGGAGGGGACCCACTGGAACAGCTGTTGGGAGACAGATGGTAGCCTCCCGTCAAGGCCATCCAGCGTGTTCTTTAACGTGCACAGGGTATGGCTCTCCCACGTACTGAGCTACGGCTTAACGTCCCATCCGACGGACGGGGGTCGTTCCAAGCCCATTGGTGTCCCTTACTGACCGTGGGCAGGGCGGGGAATTTTGCGGAGATAAATCTCAACGCTGACCCAGCTGGGACTCGAACCTGGGAACTACAGATTACGAGCCTGGCGCGCTACCGACTGAGCCCCCCCCCCCCCCCCCCCCCCCGCTGGTTTAGTAGTCAGGTACGCTGACCATTTCACTGGTGATTCTGAAACTTTTTCGGCTAACGGCACACTGAAAATTAATTTGGCAATACGGGGTGATTCGCGCATGCACAGTTTGCATTCCGTAATAGCCATTTCTGTGGATTCGTTTGTAAACGCAGAGCTATTCTGTTTAAGTTCTGACTTGTATCGAAGTTAGTGCATCCCTGTTAACGTGTTAGGGACATGTTTCGTGTTAATTTTGGTTTTAACATTTAATATGAATAAGTTTTTGATTAAACGGAAGAAGTTATATGAACAATCGTGTCAGAAAGTAGCAACGAAATGGTTTATAAATTTCCTTTTTATCTGCAGCATCAGCCTAAACTTTTCGGTACACCCTTTGAGAACCACTGCACTAGACTACGCAAGGCTTTTGAAGATTGAATTAACACCGTGACCAACTTATAAAGCATTTGAGCGGAAGGAAAATTTCTGGAAAAATTTTCATATATGAAAATACTTTCCATTGCTCCAAACTTTTCGGGAATCCTCATTAATATTCAACATCTAATCATAATAGTTTAATATTTAAAGTTACAGATTAAAGTTAAAATTTCGTACGGTTTCATGTTAAGTGAGTTTAATGCTGAGGTTTCGGATACTAAAGTGCCACTTATGGCCAAGATTTTCTGATTTCATATTAAACGGACACTTGATGTTTTATATCCAGGTTAAATGTTAGTAAGTGCTTATGTTCAACTTAAATGTTGCTAGTAAATATTAAATTTAAAGTGGGAATCACAATAATATCTTTTGGTGAATAAACAATTTATTATTGCTATTTATAAAAAAATAACAATAAATACCCCCTCAAGCAGCTGCTTGCCACAGAGGTCTGTCTGACAGGAACCTGTCAGTTTATATCCCATAGTAGAAGGTCTGTGAGGATGGCAGGACCTCAGCAGGAAAACAACACACACAACCATGCCTTACCAGGGGCTCAGAACCCAGGTCCCTTAGATCAGTAGCCAAGCGTGCTAACCACTCGGCCATGGGAGTATATATAATCATGTAAAGCAATATATAATCATTCTTAACAATTGCAAACAAACGAGCTAAAGAAGAGATCAATTGTGAATATAAATTAATGATTGCTGCACTTTCAATTTATCTTCATCTCGTTTCGATATGTTTGCTCACCAGCCACATCGCTGCAAATAAAATTCGTAATCTTTTCATAATGAAATGAAAGCCAGCGTGTTAGATGGTCACTGATAGGTGTTGACATGCGCGGGAACTGGTTAGAATTATTAGCCCTGAGGACGGTCGCTAGTTTGCATCACCATTTTGCAATCACAACCTTTAAACACTTGGTATGGCAGTTTTATTGCAATTCGTCTTTTCAATACGATTATGTGATTCAGAAGTTTGGTCTTTAGAGGCTTTCGAAGGGAAAAGACTTTCTTCTAAACGCAGGAAACGTGTTCTTCGAAAATCACGGGAATCCATGCTATGGGGTCATAAAAGTTATCTGTGGCAAAATAGGGAGCCATTACAGAGAACGCCGAAAACTCAACGTTTTTTCATTAACCCCCACAAAAAAACTTCACTTCTCTTTTACTTTCAATGAATTTATTAAAATAATAATATGACATTTCATTTCTTAATAAATTTATTTCATTTTATTCCTGAATGTCATTTCTAGGCATATTTGGAAATAAAATGTATTTTTAAATTTGATTCGTTAATCAGAATGTTTTTTGCTTCCAGGCTCTTTTGGACTTCATATACCAATCAACTGAAGAGAAATGTTAAAAACAATCAAATTGTTATTTGTTTCAGAATATACGGAATTCCGAAAACATGTTTTCCTACATAGCTACCCGAATATTACAGTACACTTTCCAATAATCTGTGAGGCTCTGCTAAGTTATTTGTTTCGATACTTTCGATTGTTTTCAAGTAGTTTGCTGAAAATTCTTCCTACGGGTCAACAGACAAGATAAAAAAAGATTTAGAACTTAATATCCGAAGAAAAAGGATCTTGGATGAATCTTTAGGAATTTGTAGGACTTCGATCGGCAAGGGTCATGGGCAGCGAGCCAGGAGAGCATTTTTCGGTAGAGCTTTTGCCTAACAACAAGAGCGGCAGTTCCTGGAGGAGTAACATATGTGTTTAATCAAGTCCCGCACTTAGAGTTGCATTCCAGAAAAGTCGTTCACTAGCTTGGAAGGAGGGCTTATCTGTTATCTGACTGGAACGAATGAATCTGGCACCACCTCCCCTTTACCGATAAACCGTTACATGACTCAGTTGCGAAACAAAATCGTCACCAGCCCTAGTACAAAATACTCCAGTGGACTCATATCATACTGTATAAAAAGAGGGCCTTCAGCCCAGAAGGGTTCTTCTGCAGAAGGGCGCAGGAAATGGGGCCCCGATGCATTGCATTGCCTGTACCAATAATAGCTTCGCCTCTGAAGTGATAAGGAGCTGGGGTGGCTCAGTCGGTAGCGCGCCAGGCTCGTAATCTGCAGTTCCCAGGTTCGAGTCACAGCTGGGTCAGCATTGAGACTTATCTCCGCAAAACTTTCCACCCTGCCCACGGTCAATAAGGTACACCGATGGGCTTGGATGGGACATTAAGTCGTGGCTCCGTAGGTAGGAGAGCCATACCCTGTGCACATTAAAGAACACGCTGGATGGCTTTGACGGGAGTTACCATCTGTCTTCCAACAGCAGTTCCAGTGAGTCCCCTCCCCCAACCTTCTCTGAGCCTTCGGGGTCATTGTGACCTGGCCATTTAGCCCATGGTGTGCAAAAAAGTGCCGTTCAGCGGTAAAACAACCCAACCTGAAGTGATAACACTGACAGTTTTTTCAGCAAAGAAAACGACAGTTTTAAGGTATGGCTCTCCTGCCCAAGGGGTCACGTCTTAAAACCCCATCAGACGGACATCCCTATTCCGCCGTAGGCAGAACGGGAGTTAGAAGTGAAAATTCTCAACCCACAGTTAGGACTGGAATCTGGAAACTTACGGTTGGGATCCTGGAGCATTTCAGTGTAGAGTTCGCGAATGAGCCTTCAGTGTAGGTAGAAAAATTATCTTGAGCAGAATATGAGAGCTATCAGGAGGTTCGTATCTCACCTGGCTGAAGATCATTTTTCTTCTTTAATGAAACTGTCACCTCCCCATTAGTAGTTAGCTGAGATGTTACAAACTCCCAACCTACGATAGTGATTGGATAATAATTCAAGCCTCAGAGGCTCTTTCAGAGACGAACTATTCGAATTTCCTGTTTTCCGTAAGAAAGAGTTTAAAATAACTTCTTTTTTGTTACTTTTATTCACTTCTATGGTTGGATTAGCATTATTGAAAAAGGTAAATAAAATTTCTGTTCGAGAAGCGAAACCAAATTCCTAATAGTCATTTTTTTCCCATCAATCCTCTTTTTCCTCCCTCTTGCTATTTGTGGCCATTTCAGTAAACCACTTGAAGCATGACTTTTACTCTTCAAGAAATTAATTCCTATCTGGAATAAATGCTCTATCAGAGATAATCTTTTAATCGCAACAAAATGTTTTCCCCACATTTACATCCAAATATGAAAGTTGTTTTTTAGTAAAGATTAATCATAATGACTTATAAAAATATTGAAGATCACTCTCGTGCAAGTTAAAAGTGTGAAAATGAATTTCACCTCTATTGCAATGATGCTTAAGCATGACATCCCCTCTGAGCTCTTTTAAACGGAGTTTGCACGCGACGTTTCCTCTGCACTATTCTTCGGTAAGTTCCGATGTGGGGAATGAAGCGCTGAATAATTCTCCATGCAGAGAGGTTCAATTAAGCCAATCGCTGAGGAAGCATCAGGATTGGATTGGATTGTTTTACCTCTGAGCGGCACTTTTTTGCACACCATGGGCTAAATGGCCAGGTCACATGGACCCCGAAGGCTCAGAGAATGTTGGGGGAGGGGACCCACTGGAACAGCTGTTGGGAGACAGATGGTAATCTCCCGTCAAAGCCATCCAGCGTGTTCTTTAACGTGCACAGGGTATGGCTCTCCCGCACACGGGGCCACGGCTTAACGTCCCATCCGACGGACGGTGGCCTTTTCAAGCCCATCGGTGTCCCCTACTGACCGTGGGCAGGGCGGGGAAATTTTGCGGAGGAAGCATCAGGAGTTTACAAGCAGAGCAATCCCATTTAGATGTTTCTAAGTCACTTGAAGTATCACAAAGCATGTCGGCAAGTTTAACAATCGATTTCGAGAAACAGGAGCATTTTTTTGTTGATGTCCTTCACAATTTCGTCTGCAACCTACCAAGCAGAAGAGAGTTATTATCCGTCTTCTACTTTTCGTCGAAATCGTCACTGAGTGGAACTCAGCTTCTTTGACAGTTTCAATATCAGCTGAGACAAGCGTAGCAAAGCAAGTCGCAAAAATCGGATTCGTCCACGGAACTTGACAGAAAAATCTGCTCTGAATGCATTTCTTACTGTTCGTTTCCCTCTCGAAAAAATGGCTGCTCGATTGTCGTCTGACCGTGACAGAAAGGTTGTTCATAAACGAATCCGGATTTAGCTTGTTTCCTTAAAAAGCGGACAACTGAAAGAGAAACTGAAATAAATTAGATTACAAATGGATTTCGCATGTCATTTTGGAATTGGAGGGCTCAAGGCGTCAATCGTATAATCATATTAAATAGGTCGTAATACTTTTTGGTTACAAATACAAAATTCAGAATTCCCATTTCAAAAACTGTCTCCTCTTCAGCCTCCTTTTACGACCCCGTTTCGTGTTAGTAAATGGGAACCCAATGAACAGAGATCGATCGTTAATGCATTCCCAATACATCAGTAGAGTTCATCAGTTGAATACATCAGTAGAGTTCATTAAAACTTTGACTCATCTCTACTATTCAGTGGTTTTCAAAATAAAAGGAGGAAAGTTCACAATATATTTTGAAGAAATAGACTCCCAGCTCAGTGAGGATAAAAGCACCAGTGCTCCGATATTCGACACCGACATGCAAAATGAAGGTGACGTGAAACGCAATTTGTAAATTTGCCGATTGGTGAGAGATATCCTCTGTCTTCGATGGATCAGTCGGATCCGCAATTTCGTAACGTTGCTGAGATCTTTTAAACGACCCTAATATACAGTCGCTCAAAAAATATCCGAACACTATGGTTGATTACAGAATTCATAAAAAATATCTGGCAACGATTTTATAGAAATTAGTGATCTGGCAACCTTCGTGTCCACGTGACACGAAGGTTTAGTGATTTTATAGAATTAGTGATCTGGCAACCTTCGTGTTCACGTGACACGAAGGTTGGCAGATCACTAATTTCTATAAAATCGTTGCCAGATATTTTTATGAATTCTGTAATCAACCGTAGTGTTCGGATATTTTTTTGAGAGACTGTACATCTAGATACGAATTTGCACGTTTCTAGCACGTGTACATCCTACTCTGACTGAAATTCGACTATATTTGACATTGAAAGAGACGTCGAATCCCAAGATTCATAATGTTTCCGAAATCTACGATCCCGAAATGCTCCTAGCCCCTCCCCGCCATTTTTAGCTCTCTGTCGAAATCCCACCTTTGACCTCGAAGGACCCAACAGATTCAAAAATTTGTGACATTTCTGAGATTTATAGCCTAAAGCAACATAGGCATCAATTTTCAGATTTTCAGCATTTCTAGATCAAACTTTGACCTCTATATATGACCTTGAAGGACACGACGTTTGCCAAATTTCGGACGACCAGGATTATTACATTTATATTATTATAAAATTCTCTTATATGCTAGGTTTTAGCGCCCTCCCCTTTCTTCATCATAGTTAGAATTAGCCTCTGCCACTCACCTAATCACCATCAGCTTTAAAGATAGTTCTCCATTTGCGAGGTTAATGAGTTCTAGAAACCTACCACGTAAATCAAATTCGCAGAAAGCAAAAACAATTTTCCATGTGAAACCTATCCCTCGGTTTACACGGTACTCAGTTCACACAATTTTGGCTTTGCACGGTCAAAAAATGCAACCAGTTTCGACTTACACGGTACTGACTGAGATTTCCTTTCTATGTACGTCTCAGTCAATACCGTGTAAATCGAAACTGGTTGCATTTTTTGACCGTGCAAAGCCAAAATTGTGTGAACTGAGTACCGTGTAAATCGAGGGATAGGTAATTGAAATGCCCTGATTAGGGAGAGTAAGTTCTTGTGTTAGCCTATTCAAAAGCAGCGAGATTTTGAATTGTAATATAGATTACAATACACTAAGTGTAATGCAATAATTTAAAGTATATAATAAACTTAAATCTGAGACAAAAATATGTAGTAAGAAAGGTACATTAACGCTTACTCACGGCCGAGTGGTTAGCCTAAGGAGACCTAAGGAGACCTGGGTTCGAGCCCCGTTTAAGGCATGGATGTTTGCATTGTTTTTCTGCTGAGGTCCTGCCATCCTCACAGCCTTCTACTGTGGCAAGCAGCTGCTTGAGGGGATATTTATTTTATTTTATTAGAGCTGGTGGATACGGTGAGGTGGGTGCAGGAGTTATTGGGGATGGATTCCTCTGAAGGCGATGGTGGGAAACATTTATTTGCTCCTTGCTCTGCGGGATTTTGGGTTGTCAATTCGGGATTTCACTGTGCAAAACAGAAGCGAGTCATGAGACGCCTTCAATTGTCGTACACAGTTAGCTGACAACGAGTTATGAGCGTCTGCTACTTTTTCTACAAAGTGGATGTTTTATCAAAGAGTTGTCAGAATTTCTCACGTCGCGCTTTGAGGGTTCGTTTCAAACCGTGTAAATTTTTGGACGGCACAATTTAAGAATATGCCTAAATGAATAAACATTACAAATCCAAATTCGCGTACATCAAAGCCGCGCAAATCGAGAACTGCCTGTGTATAAATATATGTATTACACCACAATAAATTTTGTATTCATGAAGATTTCTTTTGAAAATTCGCAAAAAAATTTCGAAGAATCGTACGAGCATTAGCATGTTAATCATATCTAAATAAATAGTAACGAGCACTTTTAGTTCTGTAAAAAAATGAATTCCTCCTCAAGCAGCTGCTTGTCACAGAAGTGTGACAGTAGTAGAAGGGACCGTGAAGATAGCAAGACTCCAGCAGAGAAACAACACCGACATCTACGCTTTAAGAGGGGTTCAAACGCAGGTCCCTTTGATCAGTTGCCAAGAGCGCTAACCACTCAGCCAGGGGACGATACTTAGTACCATATTACCATATTAATATTATCATTGTGGTAAACATCAATAAATTACATAATAACAAATTTAATAAAATACAGCTTCAAAAAATAATTAATTTTCATTTTTTTAGTTCGAATGTTGAAAAGCGATTAAAAGAATGCAGTAAAAAATTGTAATGAAATAAAACTCCTCAAAAATCGATACGTCCTCCACAATACAGGATAGATGCACAAGAGGTTTAAATATAGAATTTTTAACCGTGTAGCATAATTGAGTCTTTAACTCCCTCGTATCTAATCAGAGATACAGAACAACAGTAAACTCTGACTTTACTTTCTCTCTTCAGGAAGGTAGAGGGAGAAAAATATATATCAATAAAGCCATGAATGGATCCGCAGCTTCGTCATATCTCTGAGAGTTCGCTGTTATCATCGCCTGGTTTTCCCTTTACTTCAGGAAATCGACGAATGGAAATTCATAACGAAACGGATGTCGCTTATCTGATGGTCTCGAGCGACCATTCCGATCTCCTCCTCTTTCATCCGTTTAGAGAGAGAAAGATGTGTCACTAGCGATGAGATGCTCTGACAGCGTAATCGATGATCATCGCCATGATCTGCGTTAACGAGGAGGAGAGGAAATTTGGAAATGAAGCAGTGGCTAAGGTACACGGAGAGAGGCACCGAATAGTTACCACTGCTTCTCACTTGCCTTCAGTTCTATTACTCACCGAAATTAGGTCACCTTGGGGTATCGATATTGTAGGGTGACAGAAACTGATGTGACCTCAAAATATGAGCCTATGGCTTTCATAATTCGCTCGAAACTATATGTTGGGTACATTTAGCTTTCAAACGTTTGAAAACATATTCAGAAGTACGACTGAATTTATAGAAAAATAATTAATTTTCATTTTTAACTTAATGTCATATATAGAGTGAAGCCTCTATAAATGCAAAAAGTGCGCCTGAGCTCACGAGCACAAAAGATCATTTTGACCACATTCTTTTTTATTTTTTAAACTTTGTGAATAAAAAATAAACTTGGTCAAAAATCGTCCTTCTCAAGTGTAGCAATGATAATGAAGCAGCTGCTGGTTTTGTTCTCTGCGAACTCAAACAATTTGTAAATCGGAGAAAATTCCATTCATTTTATTTCCATATCTAATCCAGTTGAGAGTTTGTTCATCTTTGCAATGCCTTCGGTGAGAAAGTTTCACTGTTCATCTGTTGGAAAACTAAATGACATGAGGGTGAATGCCAAGTGAACGACTCGCTGCATGGCATTGACTGAAGACTCTCATCCACTTCCTAAGATGGAAACCTGCCTTCAAGGGCATGCAGCATCCTCTTTAGTGTGCAGAGGTATGGCTTTTTCTGTACAATGAATCACGTCGTATAACGTCCCATTGAACGGACGGAGGCCTTTTCAAGCTCATCGGTGTTACTTCCCTCACAAAGTTCAGAGAGAGGGTTAGAGGGGAAAACAACAACACAGGCGCAGTACGGATTCGAACCTAGGAACGGCAACATCCAGTTACGAACCTTCCGCACTGCCTGCTTAGTCAGTCCTCTCTCAAACTCGAAATTAGGCCACCTTATGAAAGCCGCGTCACATATTGGTTACTGATTATCTATATATAAATATAGTCGCATATTGTTCCTGATTATCTATATATAAATATAGTCGCATATTGGTTCCTGATTATCTATATATAAATATAGTCGCATATTGGTTCCTGATTATCTATATATAAATATAGTCGCATATTGGTTCCTGATTATCTATATATAAATATAGTCGCATATTGGTTCCTGATTATCTATATATAAATATAGTCGCATATTGGTTCCTGATTATCTATATATAAATATAGTCGCATATTGGTTCCTGATTATCTATATATAAATATAGTCGCATATTGGTTCCTGATTATCTATATAAAAAAACATATCTTGGTTCCTGATTATCTATATAAAAGCCATTGAGAATTAATTCTCTAAACAGATGAAAGAGGACGTCAATGGCACAGAGGTGTGCGATATGTTTGCAGTTACAATCGGTCATAAAAGAAATCTTAGTGGTTCCTGATTATCTTTACATACACGTCATGCTCTGCCAGGTGCTGCAGGGAGACGAGATTTGGACCGTTTATAACCAACTTGTTGCCTTTGTAAACTAAATTCATTTTTACAATTGCCGTCGGAAACTACTGCTTAAAATAGAATCATTACAGCGTAAGAATAGACGACGTAATGTCAACAGCAGAAAACGTAACATCCGCGTTTGTAACACGAAAAGATCAGCTCGAAGTCAGGTACGTTTAGGGTTATTTGCAATTGTCAGTTACAGAATGAATCTTATTCGCTTAATTTTCTAATATACAAAACACCTAAATTTCCATTTATTTTTTAAACTAAATAAACTAGATACTACAGATCAGTACATAGTTACTACGTACTGCATATCGTTATCATCATTGAAATTACAGTGTCCTGTTGAGCCACCGGTACAAAAATATTTATGCCTACTATGAATGTATACCATTTTAAATTTAATAGAGGGTCAAGTCCTTTGAAACTTTATTAAAATCAAAACATTTTTCGTTAGAGTTCATTATACACGTTCATTATTCATATTTCACGTTATATTTATTTCGTTTTAAAAAAAATTAATATTTTTACTTTGTCAGGTGTTGATATTCAACATTTGTTTTTGTTTTTAGAGATAAATTAAAACTTCTTTTTGGATTGGATAGGTGTTGATGAAATATTGCGATTCACAATTTTTTTAAGACTAACTCTAGTGTTTCTTCTAAAGGCACCCTCTAACGATGGAATTTTTGAAAAAGACAGACCTTTAAACGAATATTGCAAAACGATTTGTTTATGGTAGAAATTTGAAATGTTGATGGTGGAGTGTGTAGGTTAGCTGGTTTACATTGGAAGCAATAATGTGACCCTTATTCCCAAGGAGATGGGGAAAAGAGTTTATTTTTTCTAACAGCTAAATGAGAAATCTTTTTTGTGTTTTGTAGGCAACAATAAAATTTTAGTCTTTTCATTTTCACATTCATCTATTAGTTCAAATTTCCACTTTTAGAGGATGGAAAAATTGGGGGAAAAAATTATTCCTTTGAAAACGAGCATTTTGCAGTCGCCAGGAATGATATGTTATTCTTTTAGTTTTAATTGTCTTTACTCAAGTAGTTATACTTGGAACATAAATGAGAAAAAGACAACGGAAGAAAGGAGGCTATCTTATATAACTATTAAACATTCGATCCTCTCACCTACTTTTATTTTTCTTGGATATTAACCTGATGCTCATGTTTCCTTGAGTCTCCAGATCCCTTTACCAGGATACATTTCTGACGTAAAGACAAGGCATTCTTACTCTCAAAGAGAAGACAAGAGTCCAAAGTGAACCTTTTTTTCCATCACCGTGATATGCTCCTCTCACCTACTTTTATTTTTCTTGGATATTAACCTGATGCTCATGTTTCCTTGTGTCTCCAAATCCCTTTACCAGGATACATTTCTGACGTAAAGACAAGGCATTCTTACTCTCAAAGAGAAGACAAGAGTCCAAAGTGAACCTTTTTTTTCCATCACCGTGATATGCTCTAAAGACAGTCTGCTCTAAAAGCATCTGCCTCGTTCCGTAGTTGAAAAAGCATTTCTTCGTATATCATTTTCTTTGATGGCGTAGGTTCGTTTCATCTGCAGTCATTGCATCAGTGGTTGTAGTGTTGCCCTCGGTTTCATTTTCCCGAGAGCAATCATTAGATCTACCTTTGAGAATCTCCCAGATTAAATGGTACTATCGTGTCTCGATAAAAGGAAAGCAATTCCGAATTCAAAACCCAAGTAAATCATGAATAATTGTTTCGTATTGCCATATGCTGCTGAGATCTGCTCCGAGATCATTTATTGTGAGAAACGTTTCCCGATTCTGTCGAAGGAGAAATTATTTAACATTGTATATTACATTTATAAATAATTTCTAACTCTATTAAAATACCCATCGCTCTATATATATATATAACAAGATAATATATATTTGTTTTGGTGGCAGGATTAGCTCTCCAGGCTCATAATCTGCAGTTCCCAGGTTCGAGTCCCAGCTTTGCTTGCGTCGGGATTTATATCCACTGGCTTCCAATCTACCCTGGATGAGAATTAAAACACCGATGGGTTTAAAACGTTCCCCATCCATTGGATGGGACGCAGTAAAGTCGTGCGGTTGAGGGAATTTTCACCTTTTGCGATTTAATCTATTGACTTTTATAAATGAATTTTAAAACATTTTTGAATGAAAATTTAACTGTGCTAAATTATGTAGATTTAAAGAGAAGATAAAATTTATTTCATTCAACATCATCACATAAGTTTTAGTGAATGTACACCATCTCAGTCCTCAAAGTATTACACAAACGTTACAAGTAATATTGACGGGAAATGAAAGTATAAAAGCAAAATACAAAACATACCGTAATTTCTTTGGATAATAAATATAATATAATCATTCACAAGACTGTGAACTCGCATGTGGGCAAATTTAGATAAATTGCATTATTTATTCATGAAATTATTGGCAACAGTAGTAGGGTAATAAAATGTGAATAATATTTTAAAGTTCAAAAAATAATTCACCTGTAAAATTCAACTATATGCAAATAATACGTATAATCATATGAAATCATTTCATTAGAGAATTTATACTATCCAGATTTAGCAGCCATAATTTAAGTCCTTGTCAAGCTGTTTATCCTAAAATGTTGCGTTTTAGATCCTGTGGAAGAGAAGTTGGGTTGTTTTACCTCTGAGCGGCACTTTTTTGCACACCATGGGCTAAATGGCCAGTGGAAGAGCAGTAAAAAAATCTGCTGGCCAAGTATATATAATGACGCTGAACGAACGACCTATAAGCCCTAATATTATTCAGCACCAACCGATTTGAAAGTCTGCGATTTATTTAAAACTCCCTAATAATCTGGCGATCCCAGGTTGTTTAAATATGTTTGATGACCTGAAAAATACCCATTCTTCTTACCCCTAAAATTTGTAAATCTTTATAAATGTAACTGGAGCTATTCTATTTTCTTAATTTTGTCATCGATCAAATTATATCATTCTAGCATATCGTAAGGGTTTTAAATAGGATGTGTAAACTCCTCCCCAAGACAATATATTCTATAGCAAATAAGATTTTACCCAACCAAAGTTGCTGCTTATTAAGAAGCAACCTTTGGTTTATAGAATCCATTCGATGAATTTTTCTTATTTTTATACCCATTTGGTGTTTGAAATTATGAAGTATTTAATTTTTTGTGACTATCATTTCTAATTGAAGTTTTAAAGTCATTCGCGGAAACAAATACGTAGAAAGCTTTGAGTAGTACAATTAGCACTTTTTTCAGTTGTTCGTTTTGTAGTTTTTGTTCTTTTGTAGTTGTGCTCCTATTCCGATGCTGGAGACTTCACCCTTCAACGTCAGCATCGTTCAGCATACCGATCTTTTCAACGACTGACCGGGAGCTTCTTCTGCAGTACGAGCAAAAGCTCGGATGCAAATCGATGAGCATATTTTGTTTCCCAACAACCACCACGAGCGTTCTTTCCCTAATTATTCCACGCAGTCACTTCGGCTTCTGCAATTTCTTCTTCGGAAGTCACGATTCTTTCACACGTGCTCCCACGCTCCTCCTTATGCTTAAAAAGTAAACGAAAAGTAAAAAAAAATCAGACTGACTTCATGTCAGAGAAGTGGTAACGGAGCTAATTTACAAATGAGTTACCAATCTAGCTGTCCACAAAGTACCTAACGAATAGAGAGGTTGAACCACTTAACCTAATAATTATATTTCATTCAGCAACTGAATGTGATTCCTTCAGAAGAGTTAGTTTCTCGTCATCAAGTAATTAAGAAAGAGAATTCTGTTTGCTTCTTCTTGATGGCGGAATCCAAGTGATTACTTCGATAAGTGATCCCATCGTCACAGCTGGATTACCTCAATAAAAACAAATCTGATCACAGCCGGCATTAGAAAGCATTAGTGGCTCTTTCTTCCCACTCACGATGGATGTTAGCAGCTGTTTCGTGAGACACGGTGCATGGAGAAAGAAAAGAATCATCACTCTTCTTCACGATACCTTTCAAGATCAATCTCCAGACTTCTCTTTCTAATGCTGTTAGTGGATGTTTTGGAAGACATTATGCGATACTCACTCCAAGACTGGTATACTATTCATGCAATTAACACACATAGAGAGATGATTTCTTCTACAATAAACAGATTTAATAACTATGGTTTACGAAAAAATGAAATAAGTATAATATTAAGAATCAAAGCTAATTTAGCTGTAACAGGATCCACTCTTTTAAAGATGAATAAATCAACTTCTCGAAACTGTTATAAATGTAACACCCCACACACTATTAACAATATAATTTTTTCCTGTACTAATTACAAAAAATTTATTTTCAAAAACTAAGAAAACACAATATTAGTCCATTAAATCTCAAAGTTATTTTAGAGCCCTCAGGAAAATCCCTCAAGCCTAAATGTTATAATATTCTTTTAAATTTTTTAAGAAACATAGATATGTTAGATAAATTATAAAAAAAGATTGAAAATAATTATAAAAACAAGATTAAAAAAAGAATTAAAAAAATTGAAAATAAAAAAAAATGTCTGAATGAGTCTGCAGAGATCCAGTTGTTTTCTCTGGAGGAAAATTCATTTGCTGATTTGAGTTCATTCATTCTGCAATACCTCTGTACTCTAATACGTATTGCCATAGGATGATGTCATTAATTCCAAGTAAATTTAAGAATTTACATATTTAATTTACGCAATTTTAAGAGCTTTATTAAATAAAATATGCATTTAAATAACTAATATATTTTATATGGCGTAACTGTTCGGATCTATATTGTAAAAAATCTAAACTTAATCGAGAATTTAAAATACTCCAGTTTCATTGTTTGAGATTTCTAAATTGACAATCTTTCTCAGATTGCATAATAGTACTTTTCATGTCACGTGTTCTACATTATTCATTTATTGTGACTAAAGAGTTAGATCAAAATTCCGTCGAATTTTATAAATTAATAAACAGAGGTACACTAATGCAACAGAATATGTCTATAAGTTCATAATTAAGGAATATTAAAATTTGGTAACAATATCTTTATAGTCTGCTCAATTTGTTTCATCCTTGAAACGTTTTCTCATTCTATATTTCTTCTTCGGTCACATTATATCTTTTGTTGTTTGGTATGTCCTTCGTCTCGCTTGTGGTCTACCAATTCGTTAATCTTTTTCAACATTTGTTTTTTACTAAACCAGCATTATTTAGTTCAGTGTTAAGAAAACCTTTTTAGTTGCCTAATTCCTTTTAACAGTTACGTAAGTTACAAGGCTTTTTTTTTTCTCTAATGTATGAAATAAAACTGCAAAGAGACTTTAGAAATAACAATTTCCAATATTTCAAAAACTAATCATACTCTCAAAATTAAACTTAAAAATTCTGAAAAAATATATTTTTTACAAAAGAAAAGGTACAAAAAAAAATGAAAACTGTTCCAGTGACATTTCATCGTATCCACTTATGAATACTTCAAAGATTTAAATTGTCCACTGACTCAACCGATGAATTTAAAAGATGAATTTGAGACAATTCTAAATCATATTGTTTTGTCCTTATACATAAGATTGTGTTTTCTGTTGCTATTTTGTCCACTTTACTCATTATTGAGCAATTTTCAGTCGTGGATCGCCCGCGTCACTTATTTTCAAAGTTTGAGGGGCCACATTAGATCAAGGATCGTTTTTGCAGTTCGAAAGGTGCATGGCGAAAGAGAAGAATTGGTCAGATGCGTGTTGATTGCAACATTTAGGGCTTTGAGTGTTGCAACCAGACAAAAAACCACTGATGGTCGGAAGAGGTATTATAAATAACCCCTAGGTACCACTAATCGTTCTCTTCTGCGCCTTTTATTCAAAATCTCTCAATGTCGTATGCTGTTACAAATGACCAGAAAAGGAAAATTCCAGACGCAAATTGACCATCAAAATTTGAAGAGGTTTACACAGTGCATTCGTTGGAGTCATATTGGAGAATCGCAATTTCATTCCCACAAAAGCTCAAACACTCAGTTCTGCAAAAGTTAAAGAATTAATGAGGTGAATGGCATATTATAGGTTGGGTTGTTTTACCTCTGAGCGGCACTTTTTTGCACACCATGGGCTAAATGGCCAGGTCACATGGACCCCGAAGGCTCAGAGAAGGTTGGTGGAGGGGACCCACTGGAACAGCTGTTGGGAGACAGATGGTAGCCTCCCGTCAAGGCCATCCAGCGTGTTCTTTAACGTGCACAGGGTATGGCTCTCCCGCACACGGGGCCACGGCTTAACGTCCCATCCGAAAGACGGCGGCCTTTCCAAGCACATCGGTGTCCCCTACTGACCGTGGGCAAGGCGGGGAATTTTGCGGAGATAAATCTCAACGCTGACCCAGCTGGGACTCGAACCTGGGAACTACAGATTACGAGCCTGCCGCGCTACCGACTGAGCCATCCCCGCCCCAGGCATATTTTAGAATATAGTGGAACATAGAGGTATTAATTCCTGAAGACAGATTTCAATTTGATTCCACATTGTCGAAATGATCATTAAATGAATTCAATTACAAATGGAAAAATGAATTTATTCTGCTTACATCAACTTTTAAATTTAATATGAAAGTAATTATTAACCCTAGACAGTATACATGGGTTCCACGCTACCGAGCAACTGTTGTTTTGTTTTGCGCAACTCTTGTCGTAGGTGTTTACGGTGCCTTGTAAATTCACTTCTGAGTGAGTTATTGACTTGTGCAGACGTTTGTTGTTTTATCTGCTTGTTTTGAGGTGGCAATTTCTTTTTGGAGTCTTCAGAACCCCACGTATACTTTAACGCTTGTGAATAGTTTTATTTTTTTCAGTTTCCTTTTAGAGTATGTCGGTTTTTTCATCATGGCAAGGCGTGGCCTTACTATCTGTAAGGCCACGCCTTACAGAGAGGGAGAAACATCAATTTATTATATTTTTGTCTGACAGTGAGTAGAGCATATATGATGAACATTAGCCATTCTTTCAATATAATATAGTGAAGAAAATATAGTGCAGTGTATATCACAATTTTATACCTAAACAAACATTTCTTTTTAAAATAAAGTTCTGCAAAAAGCAGTGGATTCTGTTATTACTGTTCTTCTTCTCTTAACATTTCAAAATACATTATATTCCATAAAATATACAACTTACACGAAGGAGTTTTCTGGACCCCATGTGTACGGAGGCCGTCCCGTGACCGAGTGGTTAGCGCGCTTGGCTACTGATCTAAGGGACCTGGGTTCGAGCCCCGGGTAAGGCATGGATGTATGTGTCGTTTTTCTGCTGAGGTCCTGCCATCCTCTCAGACCTTCTACTATGGCATATAAACTGACAGGCTCCTGTCAGACCTCTGTGGCAAGCAGCTGCTTGAGGGGGGATTTATTTTTTTATTTATGTGTAGAATGTCATAACTTGCAAAGTATACTGTCTAGGGTTAAGTGATAAACGATAAGAGACGGATTTGAATAGCAATAATTAATTGTGATTACAATTAGTTTTCTGATAAGGGATCAACATAGAATTATATGAGCAAACATTGCCAGGCAGGACCTGATTAAATTGTTTTCAACAGCAGAATAATGCAGCCTTTCCTTATGAGACAAATCAGAAGTTATCGTTGAAATTTTTCGCCATTAATCAACCCCCTCACTCAGAAAGGGAACACCGATGACCTTGGAAAGGCCGCCCGTCCGATGGATGAGACGCTAAATCGTGGCTCGTGTGCAGGAGAGCCATACATCATGCATATTAAAGAACATGCTGGATGGCCTCAGTAGGAGGCTACCATTTGCGTCTTAACAGCTGTCCAGTGGATTCCCTTTCCCAGCCTTCTCTGAACCCTTGGGGTCCTTGTGACCTGGCATATTAGCCCTTTGTGTGCAAAAAAGTGCCACTTAGAAGCAAAAACAGCGCAAGCATTTAAGTGCATGTTAATTTCAAAAACATTAACACGATGATATAGTTGTATGATTTGTTTTAAAATAAGTTGTGTCAAATGAAAGGTGCTTATTTATTTCCAATTAAGAGACAACGATTCCGTAGGAAACGCGAAAAGCTCTTCGCAAGCCCATTGTTATTGCCAATTGCTGCTTGAGCTGAAATAAAAAATATCTGTTGGAAAATAATCAACATGGGCACCGGCAGGAATGGCCAAGAAGGACAGTTCCCCGCATTTAAAAAAAATGTTTTTTTTTATTTTATTGTTGGAAGTATTTCCTTTATTTTCATTTATTATTAAGGAAAAACATTTCAACGTATATTTCCAATAATAAGTTTCTTTTTTTTTCCTTTCCTGGGATTTTGAGATTTCCCTGATATCAGTTGTATTATGATATGATATGTGCATGATTCTTTATTTACAACTGTACTCAGTAATTACGGTAGCATGCCGGGCTCGTAATCTGCAATTCCCAGATTCGAGTCCTACCTGGGTCAGCGTCGAGATTGATCTCCGCTCTTGGTCAGCAAGGGACACCGATGGGCTTGAAAAGGCCACCGTCCATCGAATGAGACGTAAAGCCGTGATTCTCTGTGCACATTAAAGAGCACGCTGAATGGCTTTGACCGGAGGCTACCATCTTTCTTTTAACAGCTGTCAGTGGGTCTCTTCCCCTCAGTCTTCCCCCAGAACTTGGGTTCCTTGTGACCTGGCCATTTAGCCCATTGTGCAAAAAAGTGCCGCTCAGAGATAAAACAACCCAGCAATAAACGGCTCGACAAAAATGCTTCTATCTTTAAACATCGATTTTTATTTTGCACTCCGCTGGAAACATTTCGCCTCTCCCAGAATCAGATTTGCCCCTCCTCCTCCCCTAAGAAAATTTTCAGCCAAAGCCTGTGATAATCGAAGAATATTATTTATGCCATGAGAAGAGAGTAGGTGGCTGAAAAAAATATGTTTTTTATAAAGCTTTTATCTTAGTTTAATGAAACCTGAATTAAATGAAATAGTCTCAATTCTGCTGAAACTCGAATAACTAGATTAATATGTTGTTTACAGAATTTGAACACTGCAGTGAGATAAGACTCCAAAGGAGAGCAGCAATCATTTTTTCTTACTTCCAGTACAAGGGCGGACTCACCTGTCGAGAGAATCCTCGGTGGGCCGATGGGATTGTGGGCCACCATATTCACTGACGTAGAGTTTGTACAGTCGCTCAAAAAAATATCCGAACACTATGGTTGATTACAGAATTCAGAAAAAACATCTGGCAACGATTTTTTTAGAAATTAGTGATCTGGCAACCTTTCTGTCACGTGACACGAAAGTTACTAGATCACTAATTTCTAAAAAAATCGCTGCCAGATGTTTTTTCTGAATTCTCTAATCAACCATAATGTTAGGATACTTTTTTGAGCTGCAGGTGGTCATATTATTTTGATACTAGATCGTGTGGGATCACTCACGGAAATATTGAGCGTGTGCAGCAACTACACACGCTCCAGTTTGCTGTGAACGGTAACTGGAGCGTGTACAGTTGCTGTGCACGCTCCAGATATTTTTCCTTAATTCTGTAATCACGTGACACGAAGGTTGCCAGATCACTAATTTCTAAAAAAACGTTGCCAGATATTTTTTCTGAATTCTGTAATCAACCATAGTGTTCGGATACTTTTTTGAGCGACTGTAGGTGGTCATATTATTTTGATACTAGATCGTGTGGGCTCACTCACGGAAATATTGAGCGTGTGCAGTTACCGTTCACAGTAAACTGGAACGTGTGCAGTAACTGCACACGCTCCAGTTTGCTGTGAACGGTAACTGGAGCGTGTACAGTTGCTGTACACGCTCCAGATATTTTTCCTGAAATCTGTAATCACGTGACACGAAGGTTGCCAGATCACTAATTTCTAAAAAAATCGTTGCCAAATGTTTTTTTCTGAATTCTGTAATCAACCATAGTGTTCGGATACTTTTTTGAGCGACTGTACAACGATCTTGGTTTTCTGTTTCATGAAAAGTATAATTTTAAAACTATTATTGTAACCAAATGAATCCGTAGCCTATGTTACTGATATTATAGTGGTATAATATTTCAAATTATTATATTTTTGAATGGATTAATAAGGCATTGTTATATTGATTGATTTTTGTAATTTTTTCTATAAGAATATTCCTGATGAGCAAATAATCAATTCTCAGCAAGTAGAAGTAAAATATATGTAAAATATAATCAAATAAATAACATTTTCAAATATGGGCCGTTTTATTGAAACACTCGCTCAGGCCGATCAGAACCTTCAATCCGCTCTTATGTGGTGACCACCCCTGAGTATTTTTAGGGCGGCACATGCATTCGTTTACTTGCTGCCAAATCTAGGCAGTTCCCGAACCCAACATTCAAATTAACTGACATTTAACAATAAGCAAAACTGACATGATTTCACAGTTAACAAAAAAACACAACATTTATTAACAAATTACTTTCAGACATTTTACACACACAACTATTCCCACTTTTGGGACAATTTTCAAACAAGCGCCCCTGGCGCGGCCCTTTTCAATCAAGGGTAACCTTCGTAGTGGTGGAGGCTAAACTGTCTATCAGAGTTCATGAAAAGCGAGCCACTCGCTCGAAAGGTGAACAGTCCTTAAGCAGTTTGTGAAAGTCCCACTCAGGACAACGTGACGGCATTTCGCAGAAAAACATTCGTGTGGAAAAGCGAAACCAGATCTTAGCAAAATGTTCCCCCTACCTCATCAAGTCAGAAGTCCTTAGGAAAGACACCGTGGGCGGTCCGCCTCTAGTCGCTGGGAGCACGGGCTGCTTAGCGCTCCCTCCGAACATTCATTGCTCACACTTGGGGAGTCTGCTCTACTCACTGGATAGTATCATTGCTGTCGACCAAACAGCCCAGACGAGAAAACGAGACTGACGTTGTTGAGATTTCTCCGTTGCTCCTTTTTGCTGGCCCCCCTGGTGGAAGGCCAGGCCCCTCGCTGGCCAGGCGTGGACAATGCTCATTGGTCGGGCTGGCCGAGGTGCTATATATGTACCCATATGTTGTTTTGCTATTTACCACGCTGGGTCACATAGCTCCTGCTTTGATACCTGAGGGGGCCAACGGATCCGTCGCGAATGTTCCATGCCAGTGTCGAAGGCCTTCCTCAACAGGAGCTGAACGCAGAAGAAAGACACAATATGGAGGTCGGTCAAAAATGTCACTATTGAAATGGAAGGCGATGGCGGCTGACAGTCCTCCCTTCATAAAGTCTTGTCCACGTGATAAAATTACGGGGGCATGACACTTGCTCCAGTGTGCACGTTCTGAAAAAGAAATAGTAAAGCAGCGATCATCTCGATGATTCAGATCCATTAATCTGTCTCATATTTCCTTATCTAATTCCTTCATACCTGAGACGTATCAAAGAGCAAGGAATGGATGTTCCGGAGGTTTACACTTGTTCTCTTTGTACCAAATTTAAAATTTATTTAACCTAGTCATCATCAGTTCCGTTCCCCTTAACTCATTATCAAAAAAAGATAATTTTTAATTATTCTCCTCTTATAGTTTTACCTGGTTACATTCCAGTTTCTTAGAGTCATCTTTACTTTATATCACGATTATTATTATGATTCAATTCATCCATAAAAGCAAAAAAGATTTCTTTTAAAGAAAATGCCGTATTTAATTAATATACAATTCACTATTCAGTACATTAAATGGAGAAATATTAATTTATTTAAAGTTTACTCAGCCTCCAAAGAGAGATTAATGATTTCGTTTTAAAGACGAAATTAAATTTACTTTTCCCTTTATGTGAAATCGTACTTCCCATTCCCGTTCATCCGTACAACATAAAGATAACTGAGAATCTTTCCCTTTGGAGGGAACACTGTACAAGAAATGGACGCTGCTATTCATTCCCCTACGAGCAATCGTTTCGAATCAGAGCGCATCGCAGTTTTATAGCCAATCAGATGCAAAGGTTCAGTTGCCACTCTTTACATCCTAATGCTGAGAGATTTCCATTTATTTTTCTTTCGAATTCTTAATCTCCCTTTAGAATTCACCACCAGACACAACCATTACGAGTGCCATGCGATGTTCCTCATGCCTCATCCTCCAGTCTAAACGACCTCCTCACATCAGGGTTCCTTTTCGCTTCTTCAGTCTCTCCTTTTATTACATTTACCCCAATTTTATTACCTCCAAGTTTCCTATTTTACTTCCTCCTATTGTCATCTGTCGCATCTTCGCCTTCACATCCGTATTTTCATCCGGACCATGCAACACAATTAAAAAGGTTTCAGACAACCCTTTGTGAATGCTAAAAAAAAAAGACAAAAAATTATTAAACTCATGTATATTTCATGGATTTCTCAATGAACTTTTAGATACCTCTATAAAGGAGGGATAAAGGTTATACTAAAGCAGAAATCCAGTTTCTTTCCTCACTTTTTATTTTTTACAGATCGGAGTCTACCAGCGAATATTTAATCCGAATTCCGCCTGTGTACGAGTTATGTTTCATAATATGAAATTTTTTACTGTCATACGTTGCGATATAAAAAATTAAATATCGATTTACTTGTTAATTCTTACGAAATACCGAGTGGTTGGAGTTGTTTTACCTTTGAGCGGCACTTTTTTGCACACTATGGGCTAAATGGCCAGGTCACATGGACCCCGAAGGGTCAGAGAAGGTTGGGGGGAGGGGACCCACTGGAACAGCTGTTGGGAGACAGATGCTAGCCTCCCGTCAAGGCCATCCAGCGTGTTCTTTAACGTGCACAGAGTATGTCTCTCCCACACACGGGGCCACGGCTTAACGTCCCATCCGACGGACGGCGACCTTTCCAAGCCCATCGGTGTCCCCTACTGACCGTGGGCAGGGGGGGGGGGGATTTTGCTGAGATAAATCTCAACGCTAACCCAGCTGGGACTCGAACCTGGGAACTACAGATTACGAACCTGGCACGCTACCGACTGAGCCATCCCCGCCCCTACTAAATACCGACGATCGCGCAATATTACCTACAATGGCCTTTTGCTCTTTGCAGCAAAATGTCCGATTGCCTTGTAAAATTATGGAATATATCTGTATTAGCAAAACACTCCTGAATGTCACGTTTAGGAGAGCTTAGTGTGGGCTTTAGGAAAGTAAAGAGCCTTTTTAGTGAGTTTGCTTTCGAAGGATCGCATCTATTCCTCACTGCCCAAGAGATTAATGCAAAACACCAAATTAGAAATCGACTGCAAAGATAATTAATAAAATAATAGCTGGAAACCGTGTCTCTAGTGCTCAGAGAAAAGCATTTTATTTTTCGTACAGAGGAACAGGAATTATAAAGTCCGTCTGTTGGTGTACAAACAATATTCACAACAACTATTAATAGTATGACATTTGTATGTGAATTTTAATTACCAGATGTCTCTGCTGATGTTGCTGTTTGTTTTAATATTTCCATAAAATTTTCCATTGATACTTTGAAGGATATTTTATTTTTCCCAAGTGCCGGGTGCTAATAAACAAGTACAATCGCTCAAAAAAAAAATATCCGAACATTATGGTTGATTAAAGAATTCAGAAAAAATATCTGTCAACGATTATTTTTAGAAATTAGTGATCTGGCAACCTTCGTGTCACGTGACACGAAGTGACACGAAGGTTGCCAGATCACTAATTTCTAAAAACAATCGTTGACAGATATTTTTCTGAATTCTTTAGTCAACCATAATGTTCGGATATTTTTTTTTTGAGCGACTGTAGTCACTTTGGCTGCATTTAATTGGCAAAACTGAAAAAAACACTGTTAAGGTAACAGACCAAATAATTCTATCCAATATTCGTATTTGGAACAGCCAAACATTCATTAAAAATGCTCTTGTGAATTTTTAATCAAGAAAAATTCCTATACTCTCTGAAACGGTTTAAGAGTGTTTCTTTCGGCATAATTTGTCTTTTTTTTTCAGGATACAACAAAAATTGGTATAGTTCTATTATTCTTTTTTGGTGTAAAATAAACAATAAATTCTTTGTAGCTAATAAAAAAAACATAGACACAAAAATACAGTGCTTTTCTTCTCACTGATTAGTATACTTTTAAGATAAAAAGATATTTACGTTGAAGTATTATAGGGTGTAGTCCTATATCGTCTTTCGTTTATTTAATTTTTTTATGAACTAGTTTGCGAAATTTGCGATATCGATTGATCAAAATACTTAATACGTCTCCTCCAATCAATTATGATACAATTTTTGTCTATCAGAATATCTGAATCTGTAAATGGGTTGATGCATTTACGAATGACCTAGATATAATCTCTATGTGAATAATATTTTATTAAGTTCAAGTGAAAATTAAATGTATTAAATTAATATATTTATATAATAAAATGTAAAAATTTACAAAACTAAAATAATATTTCTCCTGCTGTTTTATTTGAATTTAATCATTGAAATCGTAACCTTTCTTGAAGCCACGATTATTTTGCTTAAATATATGCTTTCATCAACTCTGTTCTTATCAAATTGCAACCGAGAACAGACTATTCTCAGACTTTTCCAGCAGATAAATATATTATGCATACTATTTGCCGAGCAATGTTAAGTAAGTCTGAATGAAGGCATTTGCATTGAATACAGCAATCATTAAATTGATATATTTATGTTAGCGCTAAAAGAAATGCAAATATATCATTTGCGTTTGCAAAATGTCCTAACGAAAGCATTCCGATTTATTCGATGAAACCTTTGATTTAAATACTGATCGCCAGACACTTGCAATTCCATTGTGTTCCTTACAAGACTTAATGCTAATTACCAGAACTGTTCTTGTTTCAAGAGTTCGTTTACAAAATTTAAATTCCGAGTTCTCATCATTCGAGGATAATCACAAGTGAACTTTATCTCTGTTCACTTAATTGTTTGTTTCTATTCTTCATCGCAAAGCTCGACTGATCTGAAAGAATCTGGCTTTATATTGATTTCGTCAATTTCTCCCGATCACCCTTTTCCTTTTACCTTTTGCTATTATTATTATTTCTGAATCTATAATCATAAAACAACAGAGGCAACAGAGACTCCTTCAGCGAGTTCAAAGAGACTGGGGAAGAATCCCCTGCCAATAGCAAAATACTTTTATCTCTAGCACAAAAGGTTTGTCGACTCTCCTCCCTGTTGAACAAGGAGCAGTGCGACATTTTCGAATGCTATGTCCGGGAGTATTACTCTAGTAAACTACTGGCAACAATTCATCCACGTGGTCATTGTGCTCCGCCTTTCGCATGGCACTCGTCGTGCGATGACTTAGATCAATGTTTCCAAAAGGGGGCCCTGGAACTATCCAGGAGGTCGGTAGTAGCCTCGGGTGCAATTGGGGGGTGGGGGGTGGAAGCATAAAGAAAGAAGGGAAGATAGAAAAGTTTGAAAAACCTTTCGTACATGTTTCATCTGTTGTGTAACATAGAGTTAAAGTCGAAGTGATTATTTTCCAAATAAACATAAAAGTATCCTTCGTTATCTTAATTTTCTCTGTGTAATGCGAATGTTACTATGGTTGATTTTAATAAATTATTTTATAATTTCAAGCTTTAAGGTGTTTTATTTATAACAACATCTTTCTTTACTATGTTGTAAGACGTAGGTAGAAATATAGATACATAAAAGAACGCATATTTGTCACTGCATCTTTCTGTTTGTTTGATTAAAGAAGGTAGATTTCCAGGGGGGCGCTGAGTAATGTTTTTTCTGAAAAGGGGGAAGTAGGACAAATAAGTTTGGGAACCTCTGATTTGGATGAACATTACCAGTAAATTGTAACTTCAGGAGCAAGAAATGAATGCGCGTTAAATAACCTGTTAACAAAAACAATATTATTAGCTAGTCGGCCCGGATATAGCGGGGGGGGACCTTCCCCATCTTTTAGAATGCTAGTAAACAAACTGGAAGCGAAAAAAAATATCAAACTTATACCTAATGCATGCATTTTTAAAGAAAATTTTTAACGACCGCTAAAAAGGAGAGGAAATTTTTACTCTGTGATGAAAGATGATTGTTACGATGGTACAGTCGCTCAAAAAAGTATCCGAACACTATGGCTGATTACAGAATTCAGAAAAAATATCTGGCAACGATTTTTTTATAAATTAGAACACGAAGGTTGCCAGATCTGGCAACCTTCGTGTTCTAATTTATAATGCTAAGTGGATATCACACTAATATGATTTGTTAATGAACGTGGGTTTGTCGTCACATGAACTTTTTATCCGAAAGCGCGACAGCATTCCCTAATTGCCGTCCATTTTTTCATGTGCTTTCCTTTTGCATTCTTGACCTGCATTGCTCTGCAGGTGTCAGCGGTCGTCGTCTTTCGTCGTAGGAGGATCCACTCCTCCTTTGCAGGCGACCATTTCGATCGAGCCGAGGAAAAAGGAAGTGTTCGTTTTTGCATCGAGGAGCGTGCGGTGATGAGACGAAACGCGAAACAACTTCGCGGAGCGCCAAAAAATTTGCAAGTGAAGACGAACTTGACGGAAGGAGTCCAGAAAAACGCGCTTCCATAATCATCTTAAAATAGCCTTATTTTTATCCATGCTTAAAGAGAGTCGTAGTTCCTTTTTTATTTTCGTAGCATGCATTTCAGTTCTTTTTCAGGCAGAAATGCAGACAAGGTGGTTTTTTTTTTTTGGAAATCTGCTGAAGAAATGTCGAAAGCAATAAAGCTCGTGATCACGTTCCCAACATCGCTTTAGGCACTTCTTTCTGAGCGGAGGATTATTACTAATTCGTACTTTAATGCATTCGTGAAATTTGCTTTAAAATAGGAGTCACGGATTCAAACTTGACTCATTTCCTTTTACTTTCGTTTCCTTTCTGCCGGTCCCTCTCTTTCAGAGTGCAAGTCAGAGTAAAAAGTTGTCTAAGTCTTAAAATAAAAGATGGCTGAAAAAAACGGGGCATCATATTTGCTACATAAAATGCAGCTTCTTATGACGTCTGAGGGAAAAATGTTTACTGCAAATTTTCGTGTCAGCTGACTTGGTTCAGATTTTTTTTTCACTCATTTTCCTCGTAAAAATTTGACAGCCTCGTGACATCTTCTTTTCCCTCTGTCCATTGCATTCCCAGTTTCCCTTCATCAGTATCATCACTATTCCTTATTTTACATCATATATAAGTAGTTTTCCCTTTCAGAACTGAAATCTTTCTTTTTAAGCGACGTTTAGTTCTTTAACCTAAGCTCTGAATGTGTTTCTCTACCAGAAATACTTATTTCGTCTGTTGCCTCGCTCATCAACATATACTAAGAGTAAACGCAAACTCCCATGTTGATACACTTGGACTAAGTCACATAAGCCAAAAAACTGAATTTTTATAACATATTTTAGTAGTGTCTAAGAATAGCATCTGTACCGGAATAAGGCGACACGCGCAATATTATTTCTCATTTCAAAAGAGAACTCTCTCATCATTGCATGCAAGGCCATTTGCATGTACAGTAGGTCAAAAAAGTATCCGAACACTACGGCTGATTACAAAATTCAGAAAAAATATCTGGCAACGATTTTTTTAGATATTAGTGATCTGGCAACCTTCGTGTCACGTGATTACAGAATTCAGGAAAAATATCTGGAGCGTGTACAGCAACTGTACACGCTCCAGTTACCGTTCACAGCAAACTGGAGCGTGTGCAGTTACTGCACACGCTCCAGTTTGCTGTGAACGGTAACTGCACACGCTCAATATTTCCGTGAGTGAGCCCACACGATCTAGTATCAAAATAATATGACCACCTACAGTCGCTCAAAAAAGTATCCGAACACTATGGTTGATTACAAAATTCGGAAAAAATATCTGGCAACGATTTTTTAGAAATTACTGATCTGGCAACCTTCTTGTCACGTGACACGAAGGTTGCCAGATCACTAATTTCTAAAAAAATCGTTGCCAGATATTTTTTCTGAATTTTGTAATCAACCATAGTGTTCGGATACTTTTTTTAGCGACTGTACAACAAACTCATCGAATATGTTGTCAACTTTGTCATCTTCGCAAGAACGTTTTAGTTTTTATCATTTTAAGCAGTGACAAGTTGAATATTCTTACAGTCCGCTAAAACAGTTTTACTAAAATATTTTAGGAAACTTTTCTTCGTAAAACACAGAAGCAGACTATTCACCACTCCAAAGCAAAAATGAGTTCAGTTACATTTCTCAGTTATAAGTACCGAATCATACAACAATAAAAACAATGCACATTCTTCGTTCACATGTCTGAAGGACTTCTCTGTCCTTCGGCTTACGCGACTTCAAATTGTATTTTCTGGATATTGAAATTCTGTCCACTTTCAATCATCTCTCAACCTAATCAGCTTCCGTTCTTTTTGTTTTAGTTGTCCGTTTGGATTTCTATTTATTTTTCCTTTCTACCCAACATTCCTTTTAATGGATCGTACTATCTGAATCCTCCTCAGGACTCTATTCCAAACTGACCAAACTTTTTTAAACATTGTATTCATCTTTCTTAATTCAAAGAAAGCTTTCTCTGAAAACAATTCAAACACTTGCGTTCTCTTTACGTTGAACAAAATAATTAAATATTCGTCTTCGACTATGTTAAACAAAACAATTAAGCATTTATCTTTTCTTTCGTGTTGTTGAACAAAACAGTGTTTGTATTCTCTTTAAGGGAACGCAACAATTACGAAATAGCCTTATCTTTATGTTGAAAGACAATCAGGTATTCGTCTTCTCTTTAGATTGTTCGACAGAACAATTAAGTGTTCCTATTCTCTTTGTTAACTCATAAGAATGTATAACGCTTTTTTTTGCCGGTTAGATTTATTTGCACAAGTGCTGCAATGTGCTATTTACATGCAGTCGAGTGCTTTCGACTGTACTCAGCAGTGATCATCAGGGAGGCGTACAGTTCCTTGGAGAGGAGGATTGTTGGTGGCAGGTTAGGATAAACAAAAATAATATCTATTTTTCTTTCAGACATTTTCGCTGACGAGAGTGCTGCAGCAGAAGGAAGTTCAGCATCGTGGTGGAGTGAAAGTCACTAGGGAGCATCAGTTCGGTGCTTTGCCAGCATCACTTAGATGTATGCTCTGATTTGCATCAGTCATAATGACGACATGCTGAAACTTCCTTCCGCTGCAAGACTGATCAACTCTGATCTCTGACCTTAAGTTGTCGGAGCTGGACTCGAGAGCAAAGATTTCGTTTTAAAACTGGACAAAACAGTTACCTTTATTCAATTCGAAAAACCAGGAATGATTTTTCTTTTCAGTTTAAAGGCTCCTCAGTGAATGGCAGAAACATAACTATTTTAAGTAATTTCTTTGCTTGAAAGGGTTCTTTACAGTTTGATTTATTTAATCAGTTAACATAACAAAGATCAGCTAAGAGTGAGAAGTGCTTTTACCGATTTGTTTCCAGTTTTGAATTTTATTTTGGACGCTGTCATCTACATTTTATGTGCTTTTTTAACATTTTCTATTTGAATAAGTTCAATTATCAAATCCAGATTTTTATTTGTTTTGTTGATTTTTTATTAAAATATTAGAATTATAATATATATTCTTAATATAATTTTTATTAAAATATTAGAATATTCACCTAATATCATCTTCTTTAATGACACTGCCTAAAAACAACATATTTCACGCTAATAAATTCACCCTAACCATTTTTTTACCCCGAAGGGCATTGTTAGGTGGACTTCGTGGTTTGAAATGTGCAGTCATATACTGTGCAATTTTGAAACGTAATTTCCAATAGGAAAAAAAGATCATGGAAGAGTGTTAATTCGCAGCGAAGATTCATTCAGAAAGTATATTAAGATTCAAAGCTCAAGATTTTTTATTGCACATCGAATTACTGCTTGAAGTTCATTCCGATGGTTTCTATATCCCTCTCCGTGGGATATTTCCTATATCTCCTCTAGGTGGGCTGAGCATTTCAGTGATGTTCTAAACAATGTGGTTAGTTTTACTCCCATTGTTTGCAATGATGATAGATGCATTGGTGGCTTTAATGTTGGCCCTATAACACAATCTGAAGTTTTTTTGGCTATTTCTAAACTTAAACTTCATAAATCCCCAGGGGTGGACGAAACTACTACGGAAATGCTTAGAGCTGGGAATGTTTCAGTTACCACTTGGATGACTGAAATTTTTGAATATCTTTTATGATAAAGGCATGGTTCCTAAGGATTTTACCAGAGCTATTGTTATCCCTATTTTTAAAAAAGGTGATCGCAGTTCTTGTGATAACTATAGGGGTATCAGCCTACTCTCTGTTCCAGGTAATTTTCTTTCCATGATTGTGCTTAATAGAATTAAGACCCTGGTTGAAAGTCAATTGCGTGATGAGCAATGTGGATTCAGAAGTGGTAGGGGATGTGTGGATCAGATATTTTCACTTAGGCAGATTCTTGAGAAATGTTTAGAGTTTCAGAAACCTTTGGTTGCTAGCTTTGTTGATTTCAAAACGGCTTTCGACTCTGTTGATCGTCATAATTTGTGGTTGATTGTAAAATCATATGGTATACAAGGCAAGTTAGTTAACATAATGAAAGCTCTCTATATTAACACTGAGTCGTGTGTGAGAGTTGGTAAGGCTTGTAGAAATTGGTTTAGCATTACTTCTGGTGTTCGACAAGGGTGCATTTTGTTTCCTTTTCTCTTTAGCTTGGTTATTGATTATGTTATGCGAAATTCACTTCAAGGGAAAGATTTTGGCCTTAAATGGGCTGGAGATACGAAAATTTCTGATTTAGATTATGCTGATGATTTAGCACTTTTGGCAAATGATGTTGATGAGACGAACTCTTTCATTCGAGCTGTTGATGAAACTGGTAGTAGAGTAGGTTTGGTTATAAACAGAGAGAAAACTAAAGTGATGAAAATTGGTCAGGCAGACTGTGATTCAGTTAATCTGAATGGTTGCAGTCTTGAGCAGGTGTTACAGTTTAATTATCTTGGGAGCTATGTAACAGATAACGAATAGGGATTGCTGCCGGGACTTTTAAGAATCTATGGAGAGTGTGGAGAAATAGGCGTATACACCTAAAGACTAAATTTAGACTGTATATACGTTTGGTTCTTTCTAGGGTTAGTTATGGTAATGAAACTTGGACACTTTGTAAACAAAATAACAGGAAACTAGATGCTTTTGATTCCAGATGCTTACGTAGTATCTTGGGCATTAGGTGGTTCAACTTTGTAACTAATGATGAGGTTAGGCAAAAGAGTTTGCAACCTACTTTAAGCAGCATATTGTGCAGAGAGAGACTCCATTGGTTTGGCCATGCTGCCCGTATGGATAATTATAGATTAGCAAATAGGGTTATGAACAGTATGCCCAAAGGCCTCAGAAAGAGGGGGAGACCTAGGATGCGGTGGGCAGACAATGTCAAAGAGGACCTTGTTAGAATTGGTGTGCAGTGGTCATATGCAGTAGATGTAGCTCAGGACAGACTTGCTTTGGAGAACTAAATTTCACGGTCTGGTTGGCCCTCCGTAGCCCATGGCTGCTTGGGGATTATGATGATGATGATGACATCAAAGAGTTAATTATTTTAATTTTGCTTTTGGACCAATAGCAAGATTTAATATTGTGAAAAGTAAAGTTCCTTGTGCGAGTCCACCATCTTACTCATTGAGCCATGTCTGCTTTCCTCCAGTTACATTCACCTCTACCCGTCGCTATTTACCTCCGATGATTTTTCTCGCATTTCGCTTCTTATTCCAAGACATTAGATTTAAGTGACGGCAGTTTCTTTCAAGTTTATGACCCGCGTGGCCATCACTTAACCATTTGTAATTAAAACCAATCGCGAACATGTAAAAGATTCTAGCCTCTAGTACCATAGAGCAGATTCTGTTCACATAATCCTTGTTGCTATCCAGATTAGCTCTGAATTGCATTAGTGATGTCATCCCTTTCCACACCAACTACAACCTCACTTTGCGTGCTGTTGATGCGTTTCGTGGCTTTCGTCATTTCTTTCAGTTCCAAATTAATGTTGTTGACTGCCGAGACCTCGCGACCGCCTACAAAAATGTGCAAATGACTCGATCTGCTTTGCCCAGCAAGATACTGAGCAGAGTGCGACCAGTCCCATTTCACACGCGCCTCTCCGTGACTCATGGTTACCTCACAAGGCTTCAAAAATCTGTCTCCGTCTTCCTTTTCAACATCACGTGGGATGCAACTATCAAAACCCACCCAGAAGCTCCTTTTACGTCGTCATTCCACGGAAATTCATCTTTCCTCAGCAGCCCTCCTCTGATCCATTTGTGAAGTTCATAAAAATCATACAAAGGAATTTTTTCCTTCAGCATCACACAGCATGGAGTTTTATAGCTATTTCTAACTTTGATTGTTTCGATCCAACTCCTCCACAGTAATTGTCCATTATAGTTGATACACATTTTTATGCTGATTACACTCAATCTAATCTGTTATGCTGAGAAATAAAATATGTTTTTTCTTGTAATAAAATATAATTAGGCTTCAAAAAGTACGACTTGGGACTGGCGGTAAATCATTTTGTAGCGAAAGCAGTTTTTAATTAGATGCCGTAAAGCAGGCCTACGCAAATGGCTGCCAGCGAAATACATTTTATGTCCATAAGAGAAAAGATGGAGGGGGGGGGGGGGATATCAAAATACTCTGGGAAAAAGAACAGCAATAACAAAATCAAACTGGTGCAATGCATCAAATGAGAAACATAAACGAAATTCTGTGGAGAGCATTACTTCTTTTTATCTCTAGCCGGCAAAAACATCCGTAATTCGAAAAAAAGAAAACTACTGTTTCGCGTGAAAAGGAAATGGAAAACATGAACTCTACGATAGCATACAGAAACTGTTTAATTACATCAGTTAGTTAATAAATATTTTATGGTGATTTTTCATTTCCCGACCTGATATTTTTTTCTGATAAATAAAATGTAGTTACCATGAATAAAGGCAGTTTGGGCTCCGATATGTATCACTTGACTCCAGAAGTAAATCGTTTCGTAGCAAAACACCTAAATTAATGTCAAAGATAAATTTCATGCTAGCGTCAACTCTGCAACGAAATACATTAGTTGTCTGCTTATAACAGTCAGCGAAACGCTTTTATTTAGATTATTTTTAACCTGACCTTTATTATGCGTTATAAAAAGTGTTTCTATTAATAAAATGGATTTTTAACTCTTGAGCTTATGTTCGAGCAAGCGGTAAATCATTTCTTAACAAGAGCAGTTTTAATTTAATACTATAGTGCAGGGCTCTTCAATTACGCTTTTAGGCATGACCAAATTTTCAAGATTTTTCTTTTTATTTCTGTACTTTTTTGCACCAAAAGGAATGCAAAACACAAAACACGATTCACAAACCACAAAATAAAATCCCAGCTTCAAATTTATGCGCCATGTTTAATAATATTTCCCTTTCGTTTTTCACTTTTCCTATTTTTACGAAAACAAAAACTTTTTTTTTCTTTTCGCTTTTGTGTTTTTGTCGCATTATTAACGACGACAAAATTTCTTTTAAAGAGCTCTATTTGAATACTGTGACGCAGCGTATTCAAGTTAACAAGAATTTTACAATAACTCACACAGACTACTTTATCAACCAGGTTACATTTTTTTACCTTATTCTTAATAAATGCCATTTTTAAAACCTTTCATTTTATGATATAAAAAGTTTCTTTGCATTGGTAAACAAGAAAAACATATCGCATCCAGCGACTATAGTCAGGATCGTTTTCAAAAATGGTATTTTTTTTTTATTTTTCTCCTTTTAACATCCTCTAACAGCGGAAATTCCAACTAGTAGTTGATAATTGAAAAACGAAACTAATATTAATAATAATATTTATTTCCATACTCATTTACAAAAACATTACACACAAAAATTTGCCATCAAATTTGGATGGAAACTGCAAAATGAAATAATATAAAATAAAATTTAAAAAAAATGACAAAAACATACATTTTACAAGTATTTCTGTGTAATCTAGGAGTTACAAAACAATTCTTACAGATTACAAAAACAAAATTCTACTGTAAACGAAAATCTTTGGCAATGGAAAATAAACTAAGAAATTACATTAAAGCGTCTTCAATATCTTCAGTATTTACCGAAAAAAAATTTTTTTTTCTTAAAATTACAATCACTTTTTTCTTTTTTTATACTATTTGGTAAAGAATTATATAATTTTAGTGCAATAAAATTGAAATGCTTATGCATGATTTCTTTTTTTGATTTCACAACATGAAACATGTTTGTAGAACATCTGGTATCGGATGGCAGGGATGGGCAATTGTTTTCGTATCTACACTGCGCATGGGTATTGACGTGGCCGTCCTAGTGGAAAATACGAGACGAATCTTCGGTTGGGTTGTTTTACCTCTGAGCGGCACTTTTTTTGCACACCGTGGGCTAAATGGCCAGGTCACATGGACCCCGACGGCTCAGAGAAGGTTGGGGGAGGGCACCCACTGGAACAGCTGTTGGGAGACAGATGGTAGCCTCCCGTCAAGGCCATCCAGCGTGTTCTTTAACGTGCAGAGGGTATGGCTCTCCCGCACACGGGGCCACGGCTTAACGTCCCATCCGATGGACGGCGGCCTTTCCAAGCCCATCGGTGTCCCCTACTGACCGTGGGCAGGGCGGGGAATTTTTGCGGAGATAAATCTCAACGCTAACCCAGCTGGGACTCGAACCTGAGAACTACAGATTACGAGCTTGGCGCGCTACCGACTGAGCCACCCCCGCCCCTACGACGAATATTCGGTCGCGCACGGGAAGGAAATCTCGGTTTAAGTCGGATTTTTCTGACTGTCTTGGCGGGCCACAAAAAACTCTTAGCGGGCCGAATGTGGCCCGCGGGCCGCTATTTGCCAACTCCTGTCGTATGGGATAAACGGTTTTTCGATCCAATTGTTGTTTTTATGTAGAAACAAAAGACTTCTATATAAATATAACTTTCTCAAGGATAATATATTATTGCTTATGTAATGATAACTTACATTGCTAATATTGCTATTTGAAACTAGTTTTACAATTTTATTTTGCAATTTCACTAGAGGGAGAAGGTTTGATATATAATCTCCCCCCCCCCACAACATGTGATTCCATAGCTTAAAATTGAGTGAACCCAAGCGAAATAACTAAAATTAACAACTTCTTATGAGAACATGATTTAAGATAATATAACTTTACAAAATAAATCCTAATTTTTTTACACACTGCATCTACTTGTTTCTTCCATTTTAGAATTTGTTCAACATAAATGTCTAGATATTTAACACTTTCAACTTGTTCAATAGTTTTACATACACAACCATTTACCAAATTACAACCAGAATTATGGTATTTTATGACAACCTGTTTACTAGTATTCAATAAGCCGAAACAGATAAAATTAGTTTTATCCACATTTATTTCCACTTTATTATTACTAAACCAGTCTCTTATGCTTTTTAAGTCATTGTTTATCTTGAACAATAACTCATTATTAGTTTCAGTCGAGTACACTATTGCTGTGTCATCCGCATAAGCTGTGATTTTGCCGAATAAATTTAAATTGCAAAAATCATTAATATATATTAAAAACAATACTGGCCCAAGAATAGAACCTTGCGGTACACCACCATTCAAAACAAGCATATTACTTTCCAGTTTATTTATAGCCACATATTGTTTCCTGTTTTGCAAATATGATTTAAACCAATTGAATGCAAGTCCCCTTATTCCTATTATACTTAATTTTTGCATTACAATTTCATGATTTATTGTGTCGAAAGCTTTTTTTTATGTCAATAAATAAGGCTAAAGATTAGTCTTTGATTAGTTTTTCATTTATTTTTGAAAAGATAGGGAGTATGGAAATTGGTCTATAATTATTAAAATCCGTATTTTTACCTTTTTTGTAAATTGGCTTTACTTTAGCAATTTTTAAAGCATCTATGAACATTCCAGTAGAAAAAGATAAATTTACAATTTTTACAAAAATATGAGGTTTATATTTAAAAACAATTTTTAACATATGGGCATTTATTTCATCATAACCACAAGATTTATTATTATTCAATTGTGATATTATATTTTTTAGTTCCGTTTGATCTGCTTCAAACAGAACCATCGAGTTATCATTATGGTTTACATATTTGGCAATTTCAGTATTAAAATTATTTGTAGTATATTGATACCCCTGGTTAACTTCTATGAAATTATGCATTAAATTTATTTGCTAGATCTTCAACATTTTTTGAAGGATATATCTCAGGGTTTTTTTTTTTTCGATCCCTAAAATACTATTTATTGTTGCCCATTGCTTTTTCACATCACTATTACAATTATGGAACTCTTTTAAATGAAGTTGTTTATGCATACCTAGTTTTATTTATAATGAAGTTGTTTTGCATACCTAGTTTTATTTGTTATTTGAGTTCTTAATGATTTATATTGCTTTTCAAGCGATTTATCAAAAGGGCGTTTTTTATATTTGTTGTATAATTTTTGCTTTTCTTTTGCTAAAATTATAACTTCATTTGTTATCCATTTGTTTTTGCTCCACTGAGTACGACCCAAAACATTGTTTTTAGTAACTTTAGTACTTACAGTTTTGGCCTCATTTATCATGTATATGAATTTATCATATAATGCATTTACATCATCAGTTTTATCATCTTCATTGTTTCATTTATATTCTTTAATATATTTCTCGTATAAATTATAATCTATACAGCTTTTCACTAAAGGTTTAGGGTTAAAAAAAATGTCTTTCCCACTTACGCTTACAAGTATTGGATAATGATCTGTAATATCATTTTGGAAGACAGCTGTATTGTAAGTATAATCATTATTCTTATCTCGTATAAATACATGATCTATACAAGTATGAGAGGAAAAAGTAGATCTCGTAGCAATATTCACAAATGACTTTAAACCATTTAAAGACATTACATCAAGATAATCTGACACCTCCGAGCTGTTGCTTAATAGATTAAGATTTATATCCCCAATTATTATTAGCTTATTATTTTTAATATTTTGCAAAGTACTACTAAATTCAGTTATGTATCATTTGACGGAGTATTCATGAGAACGATAAATAGCACATAAATATATACCTGTATTACAGTCAAATAGATTAATATTCCCTGCAGTTTCCATATTTACATTACAATCATAAAAACTAAACTTCGTAACATTTGTGTAAACTACAATTCCTCCTGATTTATTATATTGCCTACTCCTAAAAAATTGCTGATAGCCATCAATTTTATAATTTACAACTTCATCATCCTTTACCCAAATTTCACTTAAGATTTTACTATCAATGAGATTTCGAAATTGGTACATTAATACAAGTAAATCATTGAAATGCAATCGCAAACTTCTGATATTCACATGCAAAAGGGTATAATTTAAAAAACAATGACAAGAAAGGAATTTATTAACTTCATCAATATCTGTTAGCAAAGCACACGAATCCAGTTCGGACTGAATCTCACAGACTAAATCATCCATTTTGTTCAGTATAATAATCCGTTATGTCTCTTTCATTTCTTACTCTTCTAACCTTGGAGTTTTCTTCCTTTCTTAAAAAAATGTTACCTTCCTTAACCCATAAAAATTTATAGTTATGCTCTAATTTGAATTGCTTTGCCAAATAGAGCAATTTTTTATTTCGTTGTGTCAAATGTTCATTCAGATAAATTGGTTTATCATCAAAATTTCTGTTTACGTTGCTAGCCTTAATCCGTTTCTTCTTTGCTTCTGAAATCCATTTATCGACCTGTTCCTCAATTGCAACACGATAGGTTTTATTTTTTATTTTTTCATCGAAGAAACTCTGTGTGCGACTACGACGTCTCCGATATCCACCTTAACCTGTATTATCCTTCCTATAATTATTACTACAGAACCGATGTTTTCATCCGAGGTTTCTGGCAAACCTCAGATGTTACATTTTCAATACCTATAAAACACAGAAAGAATTTTTCATTCATTTCTTGAAACAAAACCCACCCCCTATGAGTAAAGGGGTCAAATTATTTCTGAACAAAAAAAATTGTTCTTTTCCACCAACAAAATTTAAAATTTCTCCCTTTGATAGCTCGTCTGCAACAATCGTTTACACTTTTGACGTTATCCTTCTCCTTGTACCGCTAGAGGGCGCTATTAAAGCAAATGGGAGATTCTGAAAATGCGAATCGTAATATTTCATCAATACCTATTCAGTCGGAAAAGAATCTTTAATTTATCTCTAATAACAAAATTTTGAATGTCTACAGACGGATAAACAGACAGACGACGAAATGAATATATTAGCACGAATTTTTTTTCTTGAAACGATAAAAAAGAGCTTTGCATAGGTTTGAAATAAAAATTTCGAATTTTCAAGTGACAGAATTTTTCACTATCACTTCAGACTCTATGATCTATTCAAGCATTCTCGACTCAAATCCGTTTAGAACTAATTTCTGAAATATTCCCTGAAAAGCCAATAAAATTAGATTCACGTTCCATTAATAAGATTTAATTTTTTAATTCATTAAGATTTACATTTGCACTCACAGATTTGAAATTTTAAGAAAGGAAGAATAAAGAAGACTTTTGTGACGAAAATTGCTGCTGCTCCTCCTCTCTTTTGCGAGCATTGAAGTCTGTCCTTTGAAGCGTATCTGACTGATGGAGGTCCTTTCTCCGAGAAAAAAAAAGACCCCGCTGAGTGACGTCATCGATGCAGCGGGTGACATTGTTCGTCACTTCCCGCCGCGTGCCCATTCCCCTCGATTCAATCGCTATTCGCCAATCTTAAACTTGCGTCGAAGGAAGTGCAAAATGATTTACCGCTTATCTCCCAACAATAAATATTCAGTTTTTTTCCTCGTAAACGAAGAAGTGTTTTGTAAACTAAAAGTTTCCCTTTCTTCCTTCCTTTTTCCATTACGAAAGAGTTTCTTACGTTTATCCGTTGTGAAGTTCTCATGATATATAACCCATTGATGTCGGGACTCCGCTGAAGTCCATTTCATTCATTTGCTTACTGAATCATTTCTACCTTCATTTCGGCTGAAGTTGTATTGTTTTTTCCTTCCGAGCGGTACTAGAGAATGAATCAAATGGCAATATCAGATGGAAACCCGAGGCTCAGAATAGAATTGAAGAAGCAGGTCTATTGGAAAATGTTATCAGATTTTAGTTCTAATTTTCGATGCCATCCAGCTTGATTTCAACTCAGTATGACCACTCTGCACAAAGTATCATAGCGCATCTCCCATTCGAAAGATGGCTTATATTTTAAAGCCCAGTTATACCCTCGAAGAATTTCTTAATTTCTCACTGAAAGCTAATTAATACTGACACAATGTGATCAAAGTTGACTCCGTATTCCTCAGGATGACACAAGGGAACACGATCTTTGGCAGACTGACACAAGGGTGGAACGAGCTTCCGCAGATGTCACAAGGGTGGAACGAGTTTCCGCAGATGTCACAAGGATGGAACGAGCTTCCGCAGACTGTCACAATGGTGGAACAAACTTCCGCAGACTGTCACAGGGTGGAAAGAGCTTCCGCAGCTGACACAATGGTGGAACGAGCTTCCACAGACTGACACAAGGGTAGGACGAGCTTCCGCAGATGTCACAAGGGTGGAATGAGCTTCCGCAGACTGTCACAAGGGTGGAACGAGCTTCCACAGACTGACACGAGGGTGGAACGAGATTCCGCAGATGTCACAAGGGTGGAACGAGCTTCCGCAGACCAACACAAGGGTGGAACGAGCTTCCGCAGACCAACACAAGGGTGGAACGAGCTTCCGCAGACCAACACAAGGGTGGAACGAGCTTCCGCAGATGTCACAAGGGTGGAACGAGCTTCCGCAGATGTCACAATGGTGGAACTAACTTCCGCAGACTGTCACAGGGTGGAAAGAGCTTCCGCAGCTGACACAATGGTGGAACGAGCTTCCACAGACTGACACAAGGGTGGAACGAGCTTCCGCAGATGTCACAAGGGTGGAATGAGCTTCCGCAGACCGACACAAGGGTGGAACGAGCTTCTGCAGATGTCACAAGGGTGGAACAAGCTTCCGCAGATTGACACAAGGGTGGAACGAGCTTCCGCAGACTGTCACAATGGTGGAACAAACTTCCGCAGACTGTCACAGGGTGGAAGGAGCTTCCGCAGCTGACACAATGGTGGAACGAGCTTCCACAGATTGACACAAGGGTGGGACGAGCTTCCGCAGATGTCACAAGGGTGGAATGAGCTTCCACAGTCTGTCACAATGGTGGAACGAGCTTCCACAGACTGACACGAGGGTGGAACGAGATTCCGCAGATGTCACAAGGGTGGAACCAGCTTCCGCAGATGTCACAAGGGTGGAACCAGCTTCCGCAGACCGACACAAGGGTGGAACGAGCTTCCGCAGATGTCACAAGGATGGAACGAGCTTCCGCAGATGTCACAAGGATGGAACGAGCTTCCGCAGACTGTCACAATGGTGGAACGAACTTCCGCAGACTGTCACAGGGTGGAACGAGCTTCTGCAGCTGACACAATGGTGGAACGAGCTTCCGCAGACCAACACAAGGGTGGAACGAGCTTCCACAGATGTCACAAAGGTGGAACGAGCTTCCGCAGACTGTCACAATGGTGGAACGAACTTCCGCAGACTGTCACAATGGTGGAACGAACTTCCGCAGACTGTCACAGGGTGGAACGAGCTTCCGCAGCTGACACAATGGTCGAACGAGCTTCCACAGACTGACACGAGGGTGGAACGAGCTTCCACAGCTGACACAATGGTGGAACGAGCTTCCGCAGACCGACACAAGGGTGGAACGAGCTTCCGCAGATGTCACAAGGGTGATTGGATTGTTTTACCTCTGAGCGGCACTTTTTTGCACACAATGGGCTAAATGGCCAGGTCACATGGACCCCGAAGGCTCAGAGAAGGTTGGGGGAGGGGACCCACTGGAACAGCTGTTGGGAGACAGATGGTAGCCTCCCGTCAAGGCCATCCAGCGTGTTCTTTAACGTGCACAGGGTATGGCTCTCCCGCACACGGGGCCACGGCTTAACGTCCCATCCGACGGACGGCGGCCTTTCCAAACCCATCGGTGTCCCCTACTGACCGTGGGCAGGGCGGGTGTCACAAGGGTGAAACGAGCTTCCGCAGACTGTCACAATGGTGGAACAGACTGATACAATGGTGGAACAAACTTCCGCAGACTGTCACAGGGTGGAATGAGCTTCCGCAGACTGAAACAATGGTGGAACGAGCTTCCGCAGACTGACACAAGGGTGGAACGAGCTACCGCAGACTGACACAAGGGTGGAACGAGCTACCGCAGACTGACACAAGGGTGGAACGAGCTTCCGCAGACTGACAAAAGGGTGGAACGAACTTCCGCAGATCGACACAAGGGTGGAACGAACTTCCGCAGACTGTCACAGGGTGAAAAGAGCTTCCGCAGCTGACACAATGGTGGAACGAGCTTCCACAGACTGACAAGGGTGGAACGAGCTTCCGCAGACCGACACAAGGGTGGAACGAGCTTCCGCAGATGTCACAAGGGTGGAACGAGCTTCCGCAGACTGACACAGTGGTGAAACGAGCTTCCACAGACTGAGACAATGGTGGAACGAGCTTCCACAGAGTGACACAATTGTGGAACGAGCTTCCGCAGGTGACATAAGGGTGGAACGAGCTTTCGCAGACTGTCACAGGGTGGAACGAGCTATCGCAGACTGACACAATGGTGGAACGAGCTTCCGCAGACTGACATAATGGTGGAACGAGCTTCCGCAGACTGACACAATGGTGGAACGAGCTTCCACAGACTGACACAATTGTGGAACGAGCTTCCGCAGGTGACATAAGGGTGGAACGAGCTTTCGCAGACTGTCACAGGGTGGAACGAGCTATCGCAGACTGACACAATGGTGGAACGAGCTTCCGCAGACTGACATAATGGTGGAACGAGCTTCCGCAGACTGACACAATGGTGGAACGAGCTTCCACAGACTGACACAATTGTGGAACGAGCTTCCGCAGACTGACACAAGGGCGGAACGAGCTTCCGCAGAGTGACATAATCTGTGATCGACCCTGGAAATATTAATTACGAGCTTCGAGAGCTGACCACATTGGAGCTTTCTTAAATTGCGATGTCGCCTATGAAGAAAGTGATGTAGATACTGGAATGTTTTCATCTCAAAGAAATGTATGCGCTTAGAATCTTTTTTTCTTTGGTAGGACAATCGGCAATTTAAGCATCGGAAATAGTCTTTTCTCTCGTAATTTTAACTCAGGAAAGGCAATCTTACCGGGAGAGTGATCTTAAAAAATATTAGGCATTATTTCAATTTTTTCATTTTTTATCTTCAAATATGCTTCCTAATAAAAAGTATAAAATACACTTAAGACCTGTCGATGTGCAATCAGTCACTGAATTTGTATTCGTTTCAAAGGAAGATAGAGCGTCGTCAATCTTATTGAGTTGGTAAATCTGCGCCCTATCTTCCTTTGAAGCGAATACGAATTCAGTGACTAATTGCACCATCGACATGCTTTAGGTTTATTTTCTACATTTTAGGGCGCATACGAAAGATTAGCATTTTTTTTTATTTTTAATTTATTTACATTTTTTCCTTTGTCACTAAAAACACTTCGAAACTTTCTTTTGGTATATGGCTCATAATCATCGATCACATTTTCCTCCCCCTTTTTGGAGTCTTGTTTAAGGTAGCCGATGACACTGGAGGCATCACAAGCTTTAATTTGAGATGAAACTCATTAAGATCGACTCCACTAAATTTTCCGTCACCTTTTGGGAGAAGGAGAGAATGGAGGAGGCATAATTCAAGGTAGTCTGCGACGGTCTTCATATGAGCGTTCATTTGCCACATAACTCGTAAATGTAGTCCCTCGCATTCGGAAGATATAGTCGAAGAACGACTTTCGCATTTCCCTGTGGGGGGGGGGGGGGTATGCGAAAGAGAAATGGGAAAACGATTGTTCATCGTTTTCTCTTTATTTAGTGGGAAGAAAGCGGGGGAAGGCATTTTTATAGCTCGACACTTCCCGCGTCACAAGATTTCATTTGATGCATGGCATATTACTTTCGGCACTCTCGTTCTGAAAAAATAGCGAAATAATCCTTTTATAGTTCAGTTTTATTATAATAATGTTACAAACAACCTATATTTGTAATACTCTTATTAACCCAAGAGCATCTAAGCTCATGTAGGTTAATTTACAAATTATTTAAATACATAATTTCAGCAACACTGACAGTCAACTTTACATAAAGAAAATATATATATATATATAAAAACAACACAGAATTTATAAAAACGAATTAATTTTTTTACTTTAACACTGATTCCATTTTTATAGGGGGGAATAAAGCATGGGGGTCAATTTGTTCTTATAACCTATGACACTCCCGGTGTCAAAAGCTTTCATTTGACATAAAAATTGTTAAGTTTGTCCACCTCGTTCGAAAGATGTGGTGAAACAACTCTTTTGACAAATCCACAAACCGACAGAAAGATAAACTGACAAACCGACAAGGATGATAGATAAAAAAGCTTGTATTCATATTGTGACGATGTTTCTGTAAAATTGAAGAGCAGCTGTTCAGAAATTTCTGGTATTGGGAAAATAAACCTTTTGAATGGTCGGATGTGTACCATCAATTGATTTAATCGATGCAAGCGCCTGAAAATTGAAGATTCGTCCATCTCATCTCTTGAATATCTTATTACATTGTTTCCAAACTTCATTTAAGTGCAACTTCCCCGCCCAAAGCTTCTCAAAGATTTCCTCGCACTTTGGCTCAGTCGGTAGTGCTCCAAGCTCGTAATCTGTAGTTGCCAGGTTCGACTCCCACCTGATATCCAGCTTTCAGATTTATCTCCACTAAACCTCTCCCCCCTGCCCTCGGTGAGAAAGGGGATATCGATGGGCTTAGGGGTAGGGGTGGCTCAGTTGGTAGCGCGCCAGGCTCGTAATCTGTAGTTCTTAGGTTCGAGTCCGAGCTGGATTAGCGTTGAGATTTATCGCAGCAAAATTCCCCGCCCTGCCCACGGTCAGTAGGGGACACCGATGGGCTTGGGAAGGCCGCCATCCGTCGGATGGGACGTTACGCCGCGATCCGTGTGTGGAAGAGCCATACTGAGGCTACTATCTGTCTTCCAACATCTGTTCCAGTGAGTTCCCTCCCCCAACCTTCTCTCAGCCTTCGGGGTCCTTGTGACCTGGCCATTTAGCCCATGGTGTGCAAAAAAAGTGCCGCTCAGAGGTAAAACAACCAAACCGATGGGTTTCGAAGGCTGCCGTTCGTCGGATACTTTAAACCGCGTTCCCTTTTCAGATTGGGTTGGGTTGTTTTACCTCTGAGCGGCACTTTTTTGCACACCATGGGCTAAATGGCCAGGTCACATGGACCCCGAAGGCTCAGAGAAGGTTGGGGGAGGGGACCCACTGGAACAGCTGTTGGGAGACAGATGGTAGCCTCCCGTCAAGGCCATCCAGCGTGTTCTTTAACGTGCATAGGGTATGGCTCTCCATCACACGGGGCCACGGCTTAACGTCCCATCCGACGGACGGCGGCCTTTCCAAGACCATCGGTGTCCCCTACTGACCGTGGGCAGGGCGGGGAATTTTGCGGAGATAAATCTCAACGCTGACCCAGCTGGGACTCGAACCTGAGAAGTACAGATTACGAGCCTGGCGCGCTACCGACTGAGCCACCCCCGCCCCCCTTTTCAGGAGAGCCATACCTTGTGCATGTTAAAAGAACACGATATGCAGCCATGACGGGAAGCTTCCTTCTCTCTCTTGTCCGGTGGATTCTCTTCCCCGATCTTTTCTGAGCCCTTGGGATTCTTGTGACATGACCATCTAACCAAATATGCTAACCTCTCAGCTACTACAAAGGTATGATAATTAATGACGAAATATATTTTTTTGGTAATTAACTTTTTATTTAGTTAAATAAATATATTTGATGTAATAAATTCAATATTGTTACAATCTACGAAAGCTTTTCATTAACAAATGACTCATTAGACCAGAGGTTCTTAATTTGGGGTGGTCCTCACCCAAAAAAATCGCGGGAAGAGGGCGAGGGCAGAACATTTCAATTCAGATGACTGAATTATTCTGGTCACTCATTTTCAATTCGATCGTGGCTTTTTCAATTCGATTGTGAGTTTTTTAAAACAAAAACGTGCATAAATGGTAATTCATATTAAAAATGTTCAGTTTTTCAACCATTGCAACAAATATCAATCTTAATATTTTCATTTTCCCGAAAGAAATTATGATATTAAAGAAAATGATAAGGCTGCGAGACTTCGAAGGATGCGGGACCTAAAAATGTTAAGAATCCCTGAATTTAAAGAAAGATTATGTTATGGCTTTTTATCGAGCTATACAAAAGCCTTTTGAACTGATAAGCTTCTATTTCGAAATCGCTTCTAAACAGAATCAACAGCGTCGTTTCGTATTCTCCCATCACCTAGCTTAACGCTGGAATCGATCGATCGCTTAATAACGTTCGAATTCCGTTTCGTCAGCTAGAACTGACGAAAGCATCTAGGTAGTTAAAATGTAACATACTTCCGTGTCCACGTTCATACAATTATGTAGCATTATAAAAGAAAGTGATATAAATTTTGTTTCAAACGCTACTTTCCAAAAACATAAAATAATAACTTTTCTACCAAGTCTGGTGTAACTAACAAGTAAATCTCTCAACATGAAATAGCAGCGCCATCTCTTGAGTGAGAAATCCTCGTCGCCTCTATCGCAGAAACATTGAGTCTTCGCGAGGAGCCATGCAACACGAGGATGAATCCGTTAGGCAAGCCATAATAATCCATAATATCAAGCATCGCCAGAAATCTCCGCGAAGTGCATATCGACACAAACACATAAGCGTTTGGAGCTCTTACGTGCCTCATTCTCGGGGAAGAACAACGCCCGATATTTATTTATCGTCGTCGGCAACCAGAAGCTACGCGCCTCGCACGCGCTCCTCGAGGCCATCCATCAGGTTTACTGTCCACCTCGAGCTTCTGCCTGTCTCGAGAAAGCCACTGGGAACGATTCATCCACGTGGTCACGTTGTTCTGCCATCCGATGGCGGTAATCCGTTTCCTTCTGCATGACACTCGTCGGTTCACGTGACAGCCACCAATCCTCACCTGTTGGGAAAGAAGAATTCTGCTTCCAGAGAATTTCAGGGTTTTTTTTTTTCCTTGAGGGAAAAATAGACAGGTTGGTTGTTTGGGGTTTATGGCGCATTAGCAACTAAGGCTATAATGTTCCACTGAGACTTGGTGAAAGGTTTCTGTCACAATACGAAAAAGTATTGACTAATTACAATGGCCAACATGATGTCTCCCTTCAGCAATATATTGGCTGTTTTCAGTCAATTTCTATGTGTAGATTTCCAAAATGATGCTAAAGATTTCACATCACATCAGTTTCTGTATATATATATAGGTTTTTGTGTTTACCTGTAATACGTATATCTTATTACAATTTAGTGAAGAAATATGTCACTGATCTGGTGTATGACTTACAATGCAATTGTTGACACTGATCTGTTACATAACTAAATAATATTCGTATTTGATCATAGATGATAGTTGTGTATCGGAGAGTATCGTTGTTGAACCACGAGCATGCTCAAACAACAGCTCTTTCAGAGAGGCAGCTCTGGTATGAGCATGTGTGCGGTTGGTTGTGTATCTGTTGGAGTAGTGCTTTTTTTCGTCTGTGTTTTGATTACCATGTATTGTTTTAAAGCCGCAGAAACTTTATTACAATGCTATAAAGATATGAGCTGTCGAATGTCTTTAAAATTCATTTTCGACATTCACATCAGAGTTTCTTTACTGAACATTTGAGAGCTGTGAGTGGTGAACAAGATGAACGCTTTCATCAGGATATATCCAAGATGGAAAAGAGTTATTACAGTCTCTGGCTCTTAAGAAGGAATACATAACAGACTATAAGAAAAACCCATGCGTGGCAAGCATTTCTAAGGACATGGAAAGGTATACAGTACTTTGCGTGATAATATAAATGAACAAAATTGTTGCATTTTAACATAAAATACTTCTTGATAAAGACTGCGAAATGGTGAATGACTAGATAGTATGGTGCTGGAAATTGGTCATCCATTACACTAACAAAATCTTAGTATATCTTTTGATGTAGAAGTGATAGACACACAGCATTAGTATTTTTAGAATCAGCACATCAATTTCCATTTGAATCTGCAACTTTTGTTCTGGAGGTACGGAAAAAATGTTTTTTGTTGGCTAGTGTTATTGAGTGCTAAAGAAATTACTGCCAAAACAAATTATCCAAAGTAAACAATGAACATCTAGAAATGAGCATATTCCTTGTTTGTAACCTCAAAACAATCATGAGCACTCTTTCGCCTCTGCTCAATGCTCGATATCTGATAAGGATGCCCTCGCTGTTTTCCTCCTTAATGTCGACACTCAAACTTCTTACTTTAGATTCGGCACCGTTGACTTACATCTATTTATTCTTTCTCTTCTATGATTCACTGACAATATTAACTAACGATCTTCTAGCTAACAGACTTTAATTGGTTTAACAGTCAGACATCCTAGACCAAAGTTCCAGTGACCCTATACATGGATATAATTTACAATTAGTATAGTGATCAAAAGAATAGTGAGCGTATTTACTATTTCAGAGAGTGTAAGGATTCCTCTTCTCAAAATGATGGAACAATCCTCAAATGTGCAATTAATAGAGACTTAATCACCTTACTCCTCAGCCCCCACCTGTACTTTTTTCCGACTTGATCGAGATATAGCCCCAGCCCTCATCCTTTTTTTGGTGATTCCGATCGCCCTGTTCGCATTCCGCTCATTTTCGGAAACCGAAATGTGGAATTGCTTCTGCATGTTTAATGTGGCCGACCGGGTTCAGTGACGTCGTTGGCCTTTGGCAGCAGTTGGCGATCATCGCCTGAACTCGGGTTGTCAGCTGAAGAAGCCTTTGAAGAAGGAGATGGAGGAGAGAGAGCGATCGCAATCTCCCGTGCACTTCGTATGACAAGAGAGAGAAATAGATCGCAATCTTCCATGCACTTTATCGTCTATTGTCAAGAAATTAATATTTAAATGGCTTAGTGTTAAATTATGAAAATGCCATTGCGAAATATCTGAAACTGCGACGAAGTTTCTGATAAATCTTTTGATGTTTCTGATGAAACATCGAGAAGCGGCTCGAGTATCGAACTGTGAACATTCCACAATAAAAAGAAAATGATAAAAAAATGAAAAGAAGGAAAATAAATTGAGGAAGTTATAAATGTTTTTAAAGGCAAAACGAGTAGCCGACCCAGTTATGGGACAAAACAAATCTTCCATTCACTCGCTCTTACGGTTTACATGTAAAAGGTTAAACCTAAACATTCACCGCCTATTATCTTGAACTTTAGGAATTAACACAATAAATTACCTTTTTAAGCAGAAACTGAAATTATTGTCCCAAGTTATGGGAAGAAGAGTTGCTGAAGGTTTTCTGATGTTTTCAGGATTTAAAGATTTAACGGAGAGTGTTTAGAGTGCAGGAGTTACAGAAATCTTCAGAGTTTCCCCGTAAATAAGTCAAGAAAGTTATTATCGGGATGAAGAAATTTCAGTAGATTCTGGCATTTCATACATTAACAAAAGCAGGCAATGATCTGAAAAAATAAAAAACATTCTTGCAGGTAAAATAACGGATTTATAACACGAAGGGAACAAGACAACAGTTCCTTTTTGTTCTTGTTGCTATTGTTGTTATTTTTTTCATCGTCAAATAGTTGCGTAGAGTATATATTTTCCCCTCTATTCTATGAAGAGTTTTCTTTAACGTGCATAGGATGTAGCTCTCCTGCACACGGAGCCATGGTTTACGTCCCATCTAACGGATGGTGGCCTTTCCAAGCCCAGAAACTGAAGAGGAAGGCTGCGAAATTCAGACTCTTTACACTACGATATTTTTTACTCCTTTGTGAAGAGTGATCACTTCTCACGAGCTCTCAGATGTCACTATTGGGGCGAGGGTGGTTAAGTTGGTAGCGTGCCAAACTCGCAATATGCAGATCCCAGGTTCGAGTCCAAGCTGGGTCAGCTTTGAGATTGGGGGCGGGGGTGGCTCAGTCGGCGCCAGGCTCGTAATCTGTAGTTCCCAGGTTCGAGTCCCAGCTGGGTCAGCGTTGAGATTTATCTCCGCAAAATTCCCCGCCCTACCCACGGTCAGTAGGGGACACCGATGGGCTTGGAAAGGCCGCCGTCCGTCGGATGGGACGTTAAGCCGTGGCCCCGTGTGCGGGAGAGCCATACCCTGTGCACGTTAAAGAACACGCTGGATGGCCTTGACGGGAGGCTACCATCTGTCTCCCAACAACTGTTCCAGTGGGTCCCCTTTCCCAACCTTCTCTGAGCCTTCGGGGTCCATGTTGCCTGGCCATTTAGCCCATGGTGTGCAAAAAAGTGCCGCTGAGAGGTACAACAACAACAAGCTTTGAGATTTATCTCCGCAAAACTCCCCGCCCTACCCATGGTCAGTAGGAGACACCGATGGCTTGAAAAGGCCGCCGTCCATCGGATGGGACATTAAGCCGCGTCCCCGTGTGCGGGAGAGAGCCATACCCTCTATACGTTAATGAACACGTTGGATGGCCTTGACGGGAGGCTACTAACTGTCTCCCAACAGCTGTTCTAGTTGGTCCCCTCCCCCAACCTTCGGGTCCTTGTGACCTGGCCCTTTAGCCCATGGTGTGCAAAAAAAGTGCCCCTCAGAGGTAAAACAACTCAACCCAAAAGACCTGACTATTAAACAAAAGAAAAACTTCTTCGCCAATGTAAGCATCATGACAATAATTAAACCTCTGCTGATGGAGAAAGAGAATAAGCCTAGTTTGTCTCTCGCTTTAGGATTCTCGAAATGCGCAAGATGACTCAGATCAATCATAATAATTATAGCAGGTGGTTGAACCCAAGTTATTTTGGGTGTCGCAGACACTCTTAATGGGAATAATATGATTCAGCCTTTCCAGCTTCAATTTAATTTTCTTATCGCTTCTCTAGCCAACGTCAATTTATGGAATGGATGTTGCAGCATCATTCTCTGCCATTATTACTACTCATTGTAATTATTCAAAACATGTCCTTCCAAAAGGGTGCAGTGATTAACAGTGATTTTGAAGTTTCTAACATCTCAATGCTTCGATTTTGTTGTCTTTAGTATTTTACGACTTATCATAAAAGCATACCATAAAAAGTATTTCAAATATATCAATTACCACTTACAATAAGTCAGCTTCTCATGCGTCCCAATTTCCACTTCCTTCACCTTCGTCATCCTGCACATTTACTGGAGCCTGATTTGCATACGTGACATCATGCTCCATCTTAATTTCAGTTCTTCATCGTCCTCATTTACTCTCCTCTCTCAACAGCAAGAAGAAAACTTTTCAAAGTTAGCCGAGATCTGTCTTATTCTAATCACGAATCAAAGCCAGCGATTCCTTCTAATAAAAAAGAAATAGCTGTGCTCCAAACCAAATATGTCCACCAAATCACACCCACTTAAGCTCTGTTCTATATAACTGTTTTCCGACTTCCCTCTAAAATACTGTAAACTAGCTCACCTCCCTCACCTACCTACTATGGGGTGGCTCAGTAGGTAGCGCGCCAGGCTCGTAATCTGTAGTTCCCAGGTTCGAGTCCCAGCTGGGTCAGCGTTGAGATTTATCTCCGCAAAATTCCCCGCCCTGCCTACGGTCAGTAGGAGACACCGACGGGCTTGGAAAGGCCGCCATCCGTCGGATGGGACGTTAAGCCGTGGCCCCGTGTGCGGGAGAGCCATACCCTGTGCACGTTAAAGAACACTCTGGATGGCCTTGACGGGAGGCTACCATCTGTCTCCCAACAGCTATTCCAGTGGGTCCCCTCCCCCAACCTTCTCTGAGCCTTTGGGGTCCATGTGACCTAGCCATTTAGCCCATGGTGTGCAAAAAAGTGCCGCTCAGAGGTGAAACAACCCAACGCAACTCACCTACCTACTAGTCCCAGGAGTGAGTCACCCTTGCTCCTGAGATTCATTCTGATACTCCATGTGATCAGTTAGTCCCTTTCCTTTAGTTAATTTACTTTCTTTTTATTAATTAATCCCTTTCTTTTATTTAATTTACGGAATGGCTCTAAAAAGCGACTTTTTTCCCACTTCGCGCTCGAGTGTAATTATTTAACGTAGAGAACAAAGTATGAAGACATATCGAAAGGCTAAACCATAGTGACAATAACAAATTCTCTGGAGAAGCGTCTTCATCTTCAAAGGCCTTAACAAGCAAAACGATAAATAAATATTCTACGAATTTGCTGTGTTTTTAATACTTACGTGTAAAAAAACTACAGTACTAACCTCATGGCAGTGAGGATAAAATTGTATCAAACAGCGAAAGGCATTTGTTTAGTAAATTTCACAGTCTAGTATCCAACAAACTGTCTACATACTTCCAGGTTATGTTTACTGCAATGCTACATACACAACAAGTCTTCAATTAATGAAAATCATACCCGACACTTCCCATTTCTGACGGGATAAAAAGTATAGAGCAATCACTTTCCGGGATAATTCGAAAAGGACCTTTCATATGAAGAATAACCTCTCAACATATAGTTTTAACTTTTTCACGCTAAGAAAATTAGAGTGAAGAGCAATAGACTTAGAAATACAAAAAGAGTTTTGGACCGCTACCAATTATATTTCCGTATCATGCTCTAATTCATGCTTGTCATTTCTTTTTCTCCTACTCCCATCACCTTCTCATCACCTGTGAGAACAGCTGGCAATCTTTGCACATTCTCTGACTCTCCGGAAGCGTTTGTGTAATCCTCTCTGCTCAGCTGACGATGATGACGATGACCACTTTGACTGATGTTGGCCAAGCCAAAATAAACAGTCGCGAGGCGCTGACCTGGAGGAAAAGCAACGTGACGTCGGCTGAAGAGGTCCTCTTCAATGAAACCGACAGATCGTCTGCCAGAAATAACCGATGTCGTTGCTCGTGCACTCGTCCGGAAGTGAGAGACTACGGCAGACACGCGTCACTTGAATCAAACGATGGTGATGCTGCAAGTTCTGTGTGGGAGGAGAGAAATTCTTCTGCATTGGAAGGCAGCCGATGAAGGAGTGGGGAGGGGAGTCAGAATCGTCGGATAAAAATTAGGAGATATTTCGGGGTTTCAAAGGAAAATGAACCAGGTAATTCAGCAGCTGCAACTCATGCAAAATTCTGCTTTCGTTTCAGTTCAATTCACTTTAGTTCCAAAATCTCCACCTTACAATGATTCACATATTGTGATTACAAATAAATCGCAGCATATCATAAGAATAATTTAAATATATCACTTTTTATTCGCTTTTATCTAAATTCTGTGTGTGAAAACACATTTCTAATAGCTGAGTTCCATTCTCCAGCTCTGTGTGTCTGAGCTCTATTTTTATCGTGATTTCGTGTCAAGGTCGACCGCACCAAGAGATCCTCAACCTCCGTACTTCTGGTGCAAAATTCGCATGAAATTTGTTGCGACGTCTGACTTCCGTTTCCCAAATCGAGGTCAGCCGATATCTGCCGCAGCGATTCTTCGTGCAACGGGAAACAAAAAAGCAGAATTCTCTTTTTCCCAAGGTAACAGATTCTGTCGACAGCGGAACATTACGGTCCCATTGACCGCAGTGAGTTGAACGATGCTTCGTCAGTTTTCTGACGCAGATTGTGAGAGGCGAAAGAACTTTCCAAAGTCATTTGATGATTGCATACAAAAACTTTCGATCATGAATCATCATACCGTACAAAGCACAATACTGTCATTGTTATTCTTTAGTTTCAAGCAGAGAACTGAATGCTCATTAATAATGGCATTTCCACAGCCATATACTGGGTTTACCTCTGAGCGGCACATTTTTTCCCACCATGGGCTAAATGGCCAGGTCACAAGGACCCCGAAGGCTCAGAGAAGGTTGGGGGAGGGGACCCACTGGAACAGCTGTTGGGAGACAGATGGTAACCTCCCGTCAAGGCCATCCAGCGTGTTCTTTAACGTGCACAGGGTATGTCTCTCCCGCACACGGGGTCACGGCTTAACGTCCCATCCGAATGACGTCGGCCTTTCCAAGCCATATACTGAGAATTCGAAGGACGAGAATTCGAAATCTGTAGGAAGCAGAGAACTTGATACTGTTACAAAGAGAGGGAAAACCATATATTTTACATAGCGCGAATCTAGGTGTGGGCACGGAGGTCATGCCGTCCCCTTTCAAAATGCCAATAAGGCTAAGAGAGGCAAGAAATTATTAAGGTCATTTTCATCTCATACATTTTTCAAGTAATGTTTCAAAGACCTGTGAAATGGAGGGGGAAATGTTGTACTGCATTGGAAATTCAGTCTCTTGGCCCCTACCCCTACTTTGCATTTTTCAGGATCGATTGTGTTTCTTCTTCCCCTCCCATTTTGTTATAGATCCGGGCCTTATTTTACTCTTATTTTACTCTTATTTTCCTGTGTTCCTGTTCATTCCCAGTACCTTGCCGCCTAACCTTCCCTTTCACCTCGGATAACTTGACCCCCTCCTTTTTACTTTATTCTAGCTCTGGGCCTGCATGCAGATATAATCGTTAGGTTTCATTGTCAATTAAAAAATATTATTCGCCTTTGAATTCGAGTTCAAGCCCTGGTGTCACCATTTCTGCATCTTTGCAATCACTGCATGCATACAACGATCTTCGGTTCAATTGTTCTTCTAATCATAAAACGCAGTTTTGCTTATGGTCCCATATGCAATTAGAAATGCAACTTTCACCCAACATTCATATTTCTTTGTTCACATTCTTTGGACATCTTGACAGTATAAATTAAGCCGATTTCTTATTCTTGGCAAATTTCATTACTATGGGTTCGATTATTTTACCACTAGAGAGGACTTTGTTTTTCAAATATGGGCTAAAAGGACAGGTTACTAACACCCCAAGGGCATATAATAGAATGGGGAAAGGGGAAATGGGGATTTTTGGAGACAGATCTTAATCCTTCCGTCAAAGTCATCCAGCGTGTTCTTTAATCTGCACAGAATATGACTCTCCTGAACACGGGCCCAGGGATATGGGAGTTAGTGGAAAAAATTCTCAAAGCAGTTATAGTTGGGACTCGAACCTGGGAACTGCAGATTACAAATTCGTTGCACTACCAAATGAGACAAGCTCCGCTCCATCATTTTCATGAATCAGGATAATTGCGTTTTAGCTGAAATGTAAATAGAATAATGAAAGCATCGTATTAAAAGCGTTCATTGTCTCACCATTTGATTGACAATCAACTTTCGTTTTTCAGGAGTCAATTTTATTTATCACTAGTAAAAAAAAACACACATTCTTTTTTTAATAATTCCGCATATTCATTATTTCCTAATGTTTCACAAAATCCAATAAGGTTTTTAAGGTTTACTCGTAAAAATACATATAATTTTAAATATCACTCTGTGAAAATATTCCTAACAATATCTAACAGTTCTAGAGTGTTATAAATATACGATATTTAGAAAAGATATCAGGTCATTGAACTCTTTCTGTAAGCTTCAACTGATCCTGATATTTTTCTACTGAAATGGATCACTAGCGTTCAACTAATCCTCTTCTGATCTCTCTCCCGACTTGAAACTTAACATCCCCGATGGTCATTACAACACCTGGCGTCGGGATTTACCTGCCACTGCGAGAACTAATTACCCGTGTCTGTAAACGCTCGATATCTCCGAGAGAGGAGTTAACTTTCTGTTCGGAAGTGTCAACACCAGCACGATACCACTTGCATTGGCTTCATTTTGTCATATTCTGCAGGTCTTTGCCCCCTGAGGTCAAATGGTCTTCCCCCACGATGGCTTTTTTTAAGACATCCCTCGACTGGATAACACGGAAGGGTTTTTTTTACACGTCGCTATTGTTGTCTAACTTGTCAGAAGAGTTCTTGGAAAACTTTCTCGCTTTGATCGTCACTTTGAGTATTTATTTCTATTACGTATTTGTTTTCCAGTTCTTTTTGCACAAAGGGCTTATATTTTTTTATTCACAATATAATATTTATTCTCCCAATAAATAATGCATTTTATTACATTCCTTGAGCCCAATGGGCATAAATATTTTAAACAGAAATTTATTAAATCCACAAACGTTTAAAACTCGTTTATGGATTTTTATTACACATATATGCATCTGATCAATCATTTTGGCAACAATAATTTGTACGTATTCAACACTTATTTTTAAAGCAATATAAACGAAAAAAAATTTAAGAGCAGTGAAAAAATGTTTTCAATATTCAATATTTTGCAACCATTTGTTTTTCATTTGGACATATAGGACAGAGAAGAATCCTGGAGGTTACTCCTAGTTTGTATAGGTCTTCTCGTACAAGGAGACCGGTCACTGCTGACCACTCTCTCAGTCAGAGCTAACACAACATACAAAGTTCGTGAAGACTCACTCTGTATGCATGAAGACTCACTCACTCTGAAGCCAAAGGGTGCGTCTCACTCTGAGACCAAATGGTGCGTCTCACTCTGAGACCAAATGGTATGTCGACGGAAAAAGGTTTCGAAACGCTCTTATTACTTTAGGTGTGAAATAGAGCAGTGGTTCTCAACTTTTTCCATATAGTACTGGAGTCACATTATCACAGTCACTTAGTAACTGGAGTCACTTCGTCACGGCACACCTGTAGTACTGGATTTACTTTATTGTGGCACCTAGTGCTGGATTCACTTCTTTAGGGCGCACCTAGTCCTGGATTCACTTCTTTAGGGCGCACCTAGTCCTGAATTCGCTTCGTAGCGACACACCTAGTATTGAATTCACTTATTTGCAGCACACCACAAGTATACAGTTTAATAATTAAAATGTCTTTATTATTTACAGCGTTAAATCACTCTCATATGCGGAACATCAGTGGCCTTGCTTTACATTAATTAAAAATTTCCGCACTGATGTTTTCTTTTTAATTCAACAACTTAATCATAATAGTATCTCCCAATAATAAAAATAATATATAATCTAACAAATTCTTCATTCATTTATTTATATAATTCTTGTAAGTTTAATTTACATTTCACTAAGAGGTTGGACACTTACAATTTTGTTGAATTTACACTTAGAAGTTTGTCAGTCTCTCGGAGGCACAGCAGCGTGCGGCCGAACATCGGTCAAGAATCATTGGAGTAGAGCAGTGTCTCGCAAACTTTTTTACTCTGCGGCACACTGAATCTAATTTTTTTTCCGCGGCACACTAAATCCAATTTTTTTTCCGCTGCACACCTAAAAAAGAATAAAAGCAAACTTTATATAATCGTTATTATATTTGCGCTTCGTTGAAGTCATCAGCCTGGTTTTACTTGAAGATTTGCTCTCGTTCTTTAATTCATAACTCGGTGTTTGTTTTAAATATTTGTCCATTCTATGGCTTGAAATAATCAAAAATTAATACCAAAATTTGGAAAAAGCTTGATAAATACTTACAAGATCCCAGTTGATAAAATCTGAAAGATTTTTATTAAAGCACGTCGATAGCACGTCGATATTAAAGCACATCGATAACACAAGTCAAGTCAAAATGAAATCTTTCGAATATCTAATGTCACTTCGAAAATCTCTCGCGGCACACAGTTTGCGAGACACTGGAGTAGAGTGTTAGAATCAACTTGTTTCACCGCTCTGAAACCGAATAATTTCAAAGCGTGAAGTCATTTTTAGACTCTATCGATATTTATTTGACAACGTATGAACCATTTCTCACGTATATATGAAATATATGTATCTCCCGAGGCTTCCCGTCCCCCCTTCAGTTACCGCTGATCTAGGCTATTTCCTCAAATATGTGGCGTCATAGTGGATTTTAGTTTAACCCTCAACTCGCTCTGCAATAAACATTGAAATCCACAGTTTCAAACTTGACTGATATTTCACGTGAACATCTAAAATTTCTTCTATCCGTCCATAATACAGATATGCTTTTAAAATGGATACGGAAATAAAACTTTTTAAAAAATCCAGATTGTCAGAATGAAATATTTTCATAATTCAACAAATTCATTTTTGAAACGTAAATCTCTTTGTGATTAAAATTCGGTGATTGTTCATTCAGCAACGGAAAGATTAAAATATGTAAATTGCCATTCTTTAATAAAACTCGAAGTAACAATCTTGGCGCATCTATTTGGCGTTTTTCTTTTTTCAATTTCAGCTTGTAAAACTCAACAGAACTAGACAACGTACAAAATTCGTCAGTTTGATGAGATATGCAAAAATAAGAAGCTTTCAAGTGTGTTATTAAAATTCTTGTGGTAAACATTTTTTTTCCTTGAATCTTTTGCGTTGTTTTTAACCTACATAAATTAAAACACGGATTCATGTTCCGAGTATCTTTAACATATAGCAGCTGAGAACGTGACTAATAGCGTTTGGGTTGGGTTGTTTTTGGGTTGCTTAGAGTTGTTTTACCACTGAGCGGCACTTTTTTGCACACCATGGGCTAAATGGCCAGGTCACATGGACCCCGAAGGCTCAGAGAAGGTTGGGGGAGGGGACCCACTGGAACAGCTGTTGGGAGACAGATGGGAGCCTCCCGTCAAGGCCATCCAGCGTGTTCTTTAACGTGCACAGGGTATGGCTCTCCGCACACGGAGCCACGGCTTAACGTCCCATCCGACGGACGGCGGCCTTTCCAAGCCCCATCGGTGTCTACTGACCGTGGGCAGGGCGGGGAATTTTGCGGAGATAAATCTCAACGCTGACCCAGCTGGGACTCGAACCTGGGAACTACAGATTACGAGCCTGGCGCGCTACCGACTGAGCCACCACCGCCCCTGACTAATAGCGTTTCAGTGCTAGTGGGGCTTTCTTTCGTAAGCAAATGATTTTTCATCAAAGCGATACGTTATCAAAAGCTTTCTCTTCGTACACTTCCCTTTGATTACATTTACGGTTGACCACTTCAACTTAATTTTTTTCATCCACTCATTGACTTTGAATCTTACTTCAAGAGTTTCCATCAGAATGTTCCAATTTTCACATTAAAAAATTATTATTTTTTCTTCAATCAATAAAACGAGTAATTTTACCTTTTCAAAAAAGAAAGAAAAAATTTAAGTACAGATCAGGTGAATATTTTTATTTTTTTTTTACTTATTTAAAATATATTTCTCTTCAAAAGTTTTATTTTTATTAAGTTTTCTAGAAACAAACCGTAAAAGTGGCATTTTAATTTATTACTCATAATGAGGAAATTTAAAAATTCAGAATTAATTTTCGAAATAATGAAGCAGCTTTAGTTCACAATTTGAATAATATCGACTTCAGAATTTTAATGTCACTTTGTCCAATGAAGCGAATAAAATGGCAGCTGCAAAATGTGAATTGGAAATAAAGTGATTCAGAAATGGGAAATGGCTGAAAGAATTTCGATCTCATCGCTAAAAGACTGAAAAAACAAAGCCTCTATGGCGGATATTTTAGGAATTTGGCTGCACCGACATTACGCAATCCGTCTTCGAGCTACCATTGAAGCCTTTTAAAAGCTCAAATGTCGTCGTTATGAAAACAACAACAACTCCATACAAATGTAGAGAGGTGGATTGGTACGGTATCCTCTGAAAAAGTAGTGCAATATTGATTCTCTAAAGAAATGAAAGAAAAACCAGCCAATGGCATTTCTAAATGAGGAAGTACTGAAACCTCCCAGCATTAAATCTTGAGAATCTGAGTCGCCTTGTGTATCAAACTACTTTGTGTTTAGCTCACAGAAGCAACCGACGAAGACAACGTAACACAGAAGCCATCAGCATGACCTGGAATCTCTGAAATTGTTTCTGTTTTATTTTGCTTTAGAGCACCTTAATGCGATGCAGAATTTTCTTTGCACGGCTGCAAAAGTTTCCTCATAGTTACAAAACCCGACACGTTTCAAATTTAGGAGAATCGATAAAAGGAATCTACACAAATTTGAAGATTTCTTGTTTTTTTTACTACGTCGATATTTTATTTGAATTGCGTCATCAAAGTTTCCTGGAATGCGATGAGGGTTTCTTCCCATCCCCGATGCCATAACTGATGCAGAAGAACTCAAGGAAGTCGGCATCTATAAAATAATATGACCACCAATATTCCCCCAACAGAAGCGCTGTCATTTCTAACAGAAGGGGGGAGGGGAGGGCGAGTCCTTCCTCCCTTTATGTGCTTCACAAAGAAGCAGCTTTCCATTTCCGAAATGCTCTTCCTTTTTAACAGCTCTTTTATGTATTTCAGAATGTGTGAAATGAAAATTAGTTCGTAGAACTATCCCTAATAACAAAATATATTAGCATTTACGTTTTATTTTTTAATTTGGTGCTTTTATTACGTCTACTAAGGGGAAAATTCCTGTCCCTTTCTTTTAGAGTTTAGTCAATAAAAAAGAAATAAACTTTATCATTTGCAATATAATCTATATTTATTTTCAATTTCGATCATATTTAGTCAGAATTGCTAAAATAGTTGACGAATATGGAAATATTCCCCGCATGTATGAATGTTGAATGATTTACCAGTGAAAGAACACGTATTTCTGAGACCTGATCAAATATTCAGAATTACTACGCCCACAACTAACCAATACATTTAGTAGTCTATTCATCTGTAAGTTATATTTTTCCCACTTAATTTACTTTAAAATTAATAAAGGTGGAAACTTAGGCCATATGGATTCACTTACTTGTGAGTAAATATCCTAATATTTTGATCCCTGACCGGGGTCGTCATCCGAGGAGGTTGCAACTTTGTTGGAACTTTCTTTCTTTTGTAGAAGTGGTTGCCAGATCACGGATAACCAAATTCTTTCTACATAGAGGTCCTGTATAGTAAGAGGCTGGCCATCTCGGTGATTCACTGCCAATGGTTTATTGGGTCACGTGGTTTATGGACGCCATGTTTTGTCGTACCGTGAGACGAAAACCTATGAGTTAGTGTATGTACCAAGTTAAAACTTCTCAGTTGTCATAGTTTTATATATTTCTACCACTTTTTTTGTTTATAAAAGCTGTCATATTTTATAAATGCCACACTGCGCTGCATTTGGGTGTAAAAATGTCACTCAAAGAAATAATTTAATGAATATTTTTTCCCGAGGAACTCCATCAGAAGACGGCAATCGGCTACAACAGTGAAATGGGATAACTGAAAACCAACAAATAATTTCTTTTAAGGTTCGTTTGAAAAACGAGCAGAAGTTTTCACTTTGTCGTCTGCCTATGCAGTATTTGTTCGTCTGTCTGTCCTTCTCTCTGTTAACTGTTGTCTGTCCATCTGTCTTTCCACCTGTCTGTCCGTCTATAGACAATCAATTTTTTTTTTTACTTTTAGAGCTAAATGAAAAATTCTTTTTGGGTTGGATAGGTATCGAACAAATATTGTGATTAGCAATTTTTAAAATTTTCAATGGCTTTAATAGCGCCCTCTAGCGGTGGGAGAAAATGGAAAATGATAAAATTTCAAGCGAATATTACAAACAAACTATTTACATTGGAAATCTGAAATTTTGGTAGTAGAGTGTTATGGTCAAAAGGTTTACAATGGCAACAAGGCTTTGCCGTCTTAGCCAAAAGGGGGAGACGAAAATGAAAATTTTTTAAATAGATAAACGAAACTATATATATATATTTGTTTTACAGGAACTAACAAAATATTAATGATTTAAACAATATTTGATAGTCTCAGCGTTACTTGTAGACGTTTAAACATCTATTAATATGTAAATATTTTTTGCGAAAAAACCCGGCTTTAGTTCAACAGGTTAGAATGCTCTGGCATGTTTCTGGAGAGTTGCGGGTTCGAATCCCGTATGTCGGGGAATTTTTTTTCCACAAAAATATTAATACTTACATTTTTCGAATCCCCATCAGCTGCAATTTCCAGTGTTAGAGAGTTCTAAAGGCGGTAAATAAAAACTCGAAAGGCGACCTCTAGCGGCGGAAGAAGCTGGAAAATACCAAATTTTAAATAAATATTGCAAATGATCTATTTCTGCTAGAAACTTAAGTCTTTGGTCATAGAGTGTAATGATCAAGTGTTTTTCCCTAAAAGTAATGATTTGTCCCATTGGTAAAATGCAACTTTTCTGCTTTAAGAGATAAATGAAAAACTTTTTTTGCACATTACAGGTACCAATAAAATATTAATAGTTTATTTTCTCAATTATACAGTAGTCTGAATTTCCACTGTCAGAAGGTACTGAAAGTGTGAAACAATTAGAAGAACGCATATCGCCTCTGGCGCATATGGGAATCTCATTTTCAAAGAGAATGAAGTTCTTCCTTTGCCTACTCTTTCACCCCTTAAAAGTTTTAATTATGGATGTTCGTGTTGTTTTTCTGCTGAGGTCCTGCCATCCTCATGGACCTTCTATTGTGGAGTCCAGTTAGTTTATAAGGTCAGCCCAGAACCCTGTGTGGTTCACCACTCCTCGGCAGGGTAGAACTTTATGTTCGAATAAACTTATTAAAGTTATGAAAATACTTTTATGTCAAAACCTTTGAATATATTTATATTTCTTATTTTAAATGAGGATTTTCCTTTTTATATCCGTTAGAGGAAGCACCCACGGAGCCTGGGGCTTTCCAGGGAAGTAAGACAATAAACATCACCAAGAGTAGGCTGTGTCACTCAAATAGAGGCTTGTAGGATAAAGAATTAAAGTATAAAATGACAGGTTCCTGTCAGACCTCTATACAAGCAGCTGTTTGAGGGGTTATTTATTTATTTATTTATTAATATATGATGAGAAAATGCACATATTAGTATTTTATTAGTAATTATAAAACATAAAAAGTACTATTCTTTTAGTTCTTAAATTTAGAAAGTTGCTTTTCTCTCGCTCCTCTGAAAATAGTGGGTAGATCATTGCTGCCATTGGAATTTCTATCATAACAGAACTCTACACACCGAAATTTCTACCATAAAGAGATCACTTTAAACATTCGTTAAAAGTTTTGCAGTTTCGATATTTAGTGATCTCTAATGACATAAATTAAACTACCTTTGAAAATTCGAATTACATTTCATTAGTAACCAACTGATAAAGAGATTTCCATTTTCTCTTAAAACAAAACCGTTCCGTTTCTTACCTATCTTGGGCTTAGGGTCAACTTATTGTCGTCAATGGAATTTTCAAGACTCACATTCCTTGACCAAAATTTCAAATTTCTAGCATAACTAAATCGTTCGCAATATTGGTTTTAAATTTTGGATATATTTTTCCACCGTTATAGGGCGCAGTTATAGCTTTTGGGAAATTTACAAAATACAAATTGTAATATTTCATCAATACCTGACCAACTCAAAAAGAATTTTTAATTTATCTCTAAAAACATACACTTTTCTGTTAAAACAAAAAAAAGCTGGGGTCTAAAGGGTCAAGTGATTGTTGCCAATGGTAACTTCGCAACCTTCACATTTCAACACCAAAATTTAAAACTTCTTATATGACTACATCGTTTGGAATATTCGTTTGATATTTTGGAATTTTCAAATTTTTCCACCGTTAGAGGGCGCAGTTATAACTTTTGGGAGATTCGAAAAATGCAAATCGTAATATATCATTAATTCCTAACACAAAAAAATTTTATTTATCTGTATAAACAAAAAAGTTCGATGTCTACAGACTGACAAGACAACAAAACGAAATTATATCTTTTTTTTTTAAAGAAAGAAAAAGCCATAAAATTCACTTTTCCTTTTTTTAACCGTTTCCAAAAGTGCTTCCAATCATGAACACTGAAATCTGTATCAAATATTACTCTACCTTTTCATGAATCCTTAAGTATTCGTGCAATACCATTCAGCTATGTAATCTAAAGAATCCGAGAGACGACAAAACATGGCGTCCAGTTTTGAGATGGCCAATCTCTAACTATATAGTGCCTCTACCTCTACCTATATAGAGCCTCTACTTCTACATCGTTCATGGCGCCATCTGTTGACTGTATTAGTAATCCTTCTTCTGCTTTTCCTATAAATGCATTTTTTTTTTGCTTTTTTAATTATTTTGTTGTGTTCCAGTCTATTTTATGATTATTTTTTTCCTACCTGTCGGTACAGTCTCCATGTCTGTTCTCCTGTCTGTCCAGTTTCATATTGTTTGTTTTCTATTGCGGCTTTGTGTGGCACAAAGCCGCAATAAAAAACTAATAAAATGAAACAGGACTGGGCAGACAGATAGAGAAAAACTAATCATAAAATAGACTGGAACACAACAACGATAATAATAAAAAATGCATTCATAAGAAAAGTAGAAGAAGGTTTACTAATACAGTCAATAGATGGCGCCATGAACGATGTACAAAGAATTTTGTTATCCCTGATCTGGCAACCACTCCTACAAAAGAATGAAAATTCCAACAAAGTTGCAACCTGCTCGGATGACGACCCCAGTCAGGGGTCGAAATATTAGGATATTTACTCACAAGTAACTGAGTCTATTTGCCCTAAGTTTCTAGGTATATTATATTGTATCTATTTATTCTAAGACAATCTACCTATTCTAAGACAGCCATGAATACAATTATTACTTTAAAATACTTCTTCATGAAGAAATAGAGGATTTCCAGAACTAAACAGTATTGGAAGCCAAAAAGGAGATGATTTCTTGATGAAGAGTAAGTCGAACGTGCTCTGCGACATTTTTCAATAAAAGACCCAGTTACCTCAAGTAGGCAGGATGAAAGCGGCGATATTTCAGATCCAAGACTAGAAGCGAAGGGATTCCCATAGAGCAGAGAGAGATGCCCAAATGTTTTCATACCAGGGACTATTTTTAATTCAGGATTTCTTTGCAGGGCTTATAAATTTTTATTTACTCTTGAATATAAAGCAATAAAGAGTGTAATATCAATAATAGACAACTGAAAATAAATAATTTAACTGGCGCTTAACGCGTTAAAAACACATTTCTATTTTTGCGGTATCTAAAATCAAATCTAAAAATTTTAGTAGAAAAAAAACCTACCTCATAAAAATCAACTCTACTCCTTACCATGCCGTGGGCGACTCCTACTTTGTTAAAGAGCGACCTGCGAGCCCTCGGGGGCCGTAATGGGCACCCTCTCATAGAGGCTCAGATCAAGCATAATTTCGAGATTCCTTATTCCAATTCTAGATGCATAGTTCCAGTAATGCACAAAATTCTGGGAGATACACTTATTTTATTAAATGATTTGAAACAATACTTTTTAAATGTTTTAATTAACTTCTGAGATGAATATTTATGATTGAGATCTCTGTTAATCAATATGCAATCTTCTATAACTTCTCTAAGTACTGAACGGTTATTGTTCAAAGTCGAAATTTAGACAGTTTAATTGGCATCTTATGTTTCTCTTCAGTCTTATGTTTCCATAAAAATTTGTTTAATCAGTCACGGAACCTCGAATTTTATTCTCCATTCACATAAGATGAAAATGTTTCGATTTATTCTGTTCATTGCCTGTATAAAAGCAATTTTTATGGAATGTTTCATATCATCGAAGTACAGTCGCAACCTTCGTGTCACGTGACACGAAGGTTGCCAGAACGCTAATTTCTAAAAAAATCGTTGCCAGATATCTTTTCCGAATTCTGTAATCAACCGTAGTGTTCGGATACTTTTTTGAGCGACTGTAGGTGCTCATATTATTTTGATACTAGATCGTGTGGGCCCACTCACGGAAATATTGAGCGTGTGCAGTTACCGTTCACAGCAAACTGGAGCGTGTGCAGTAACTGCATATGCTCCAGTTTGCTGTGAACGGTAACTGGAGCGTGTACAGTTGGTGTACACGCTCCAGATATTTTTCCTGAATTCTGTAATCACGTGACACGAAGGTTGCCAGATCACTAATTTCTAAAAAAATCATTGCCAAATATTTTTTCCGAATTCTGTAATCAACCCTGGTGTTCGGATACTTTTTTGAGCTACTGTACAATCCGAAGGGAGAAGATATTTTAATGAAAAGGAAGTCGAAACTTCTCTGCGATATTTTTCAATGAAACTTTTCGTTTACAGAGATAAAGATGAATGAGATTCTATGACGCAATATTTGATTTAAAGGAACGCGCGCACGGGAATAAAGGGAAATAACTTCTGCGCGAGGCAAACAAAGAAACAAGAGGCATAAAACACAATCAATCAGATAACGCTACCAAGTTCTGTAAAAGGAAAACCCGCAGCATCTATCTGTTAAATGGCGTCCATTTATTCTACAGAGCAAGAGTCAGAGTATCGTGCAAAGATACATTCCGTATCCAATATGGAGTATATCAATGGGGACTATGGATTGAAAATGCATCTGCTGTGGGGATATCATAACCACAATCTGTAGCACACGATTCGTGAGAGCGAAACCTTCCAATCCCCATTGCACATTTTCGATTTATTTTTCATCAAAGAATCGTTTGCCTTCTGCTTGCACTCTTTTTTTTCCTCTATGTCCTATATAAATGTAGAATTAAATAGGAATATTTATTTCCAAATTAGCAGAACATTCAATATATATATAATTGAAATGTAATTGTAGCAATGTATTATAATAATAAAATAACAGTAATGCTAATGGTATGGTGTGCTCTCCTTGTAGTCCTGTCCCGGGGTAGGATTCGCTTCAGCCCCATCGTTGTCCCACACTGCATTATGTTGTCAGCTTATTTTATATGCAGTTTTCATCACTTAATGTAGGTCCTTTCAGTATTTTAGCAGTAGAGCGCTCTGGCATGTATTTGGAAAGTTGCGGGTTCGAATCCCGCACCATCGGAAATAGTTTTTTTTTTTTTAATTATCATTTGCTGAATTCTATATCTACAGGTAATCTGTGTATTTACTAAAGATTGATACTCAACTTATTTTGTTTATTATTATTAAATTTGAGTAAAGCGCAAAGCAAAATTTTGAAAAAAAAAAAAGCTTGATGGTCTGGGCGGGACGGCAACCATCTGTCTCCCAACAGTGTCCAGTGGCTCCCCTTACCCTACTTTCTCTGAGCCCTCGGGTTCCTTGTGACCTATCCATTTAGCCCATTGTGTGGAAAAAAGTTAGCTGTTAAGTATCCTGATTTCCTTAATTTTTTCATTCCGAATGAATACTGAATATCAAGATTTAGAGAAATCCAATTGAGATTTCTATCTAATTTTATTTTTTTCATGAGAGTTGCTTTCTCAAAGAGAGTGAATGAGAAGTGGAATGAAAACATGAGCAATGAAAAGCCCGAAGCTTTCACTACTTTCCTTTCAAACACCGGTCCTAACGTGTGGGAGATGACTGTACTCCTGATTGCACAGTGCACGTGGACAGGGTTTTTGTAAACAAGAATCCTCAAACCAACAACTTTTGAACATTTCATTCCTAACAATGAAAATTTGCTTCAAAAAAACAAAGTTTTAATTTATTTTCCTATTATTAAAAACTTCAGTTTCACCGCCTGAAAATTTTCCCGTGGGGAATGGAAATCTTAGAATTCCATTTCTTCATTTCATAACCGAATATTCCCTGTTAAATAACCAACCTGCGTCCGATGTCGAAAGGCACCATTTGCGTCTTTCCTTTATCATCCGATGGCATTCCCTCCTTTCCATCAGCCCGAGCCCTTTCCGTTGATCACATAGCGCCGGATGCTTCTCTCGAGTTATGGCCGCAGTGGCCCTTGCTCCTCACCCTTTATGACGCAACAGAGACCGTTGCCTTCGGAGAGGAAGCGCTCCTCTACGTTCCACGGCACCAGCTGAGCATCGCCTGGGAGATGAAGCGCGAGAGATGGAGGAGGAGGAGGCTGTGACGTCATTGTAGTGCCCGATAGAAGAACCTGGGGAGACGTCGCAAGGTCAGGAAGTCTTTATCATCCAGAGCTGGTGAGATCTTTGACTCCGCTGTAGTGGAAATGGAAATGTAAAAGTTCTGTTACGTCACACGAGTATACAGGAGGGAGAGTTAGAGCTCCAATAAGCGATCGAATAAATTGCTTAGCTTTTATCTGATCTCAATTCGTAATTTCGTTCTCGTCGTGTAATCATGCAATCCTGTAATATCTGTAGCAGACTTGGCCACCACGCAGCTCTTAAACAAATCATGAAAATATTTATTCAGTAATAAAGTATCACAGAATAATGTCCTGTAGAGAAGAAACTTAAAATAATTAGCTGAAAAAACATTTCAAGCAAATCAATATATTAAATTTGACTCATTTCCAATTTTTTTGACCAAATATTTTTAGGTGCATAACTAATGATTTTACCAATTCATAGTATTTACTGCAAGTGCATTTTCTATTTTACGATCAAGATATTTTCCAGATTCCTTAAAAGTACAGTTTTTCCCCAAGACATTGCTCATTTGAAATGTATGTTTTCGTTTTAGAGATTTTTTTTCTGCGAATAAATTTTTCTAGTGGTCTTTGCTAAGTTTGGGTTAACTACTCCTGTTTCAGACCTCGAAAAATCATCTTTAGTTGCATTTGTGAAACTATTCTTTTAAAGAATTCATTTGAGTAACAATTGGTAGTAAAAACATTCCCAATAATGCCTGTAATTTCCTACTCAGAGACTTTTACGACTTCGTTTCTAGCAACCACCATAACATTTTGTCGGGAAGTAAAACTTTATTCCATATACCAGACTTTGTTCAGAACAGCGGAAAACTCTTACCTGACAGTATAATGCGTATAATATTAATGCATTCTAAATGATTTTTTCTCCTCATAATATTTATATAAAATTTTAAACTCGTTTAGTAATTTTGAAATAAATACAATATGAAACTAGTCTTACTGTTAGAGTTCTCTTATCTCTTTAAGAAAATCAAATATCCAACTCGAATTAATATCCGTCCATGGTCGTCGGCAGGGGTAGGGGGGGGGCAAGAGAAAAATTAATTTACAGTTGAATAATAATAATAATAATAATAATAATAATAATATCAGGCTGTCCATTGGAAAACAGCTGTCCGTTGGCCCTCTTTCTTCTCTGAGTCCTCGGGGTCCTTGTGACCTATCCATTTAGGAAAAAAATATATGTTTCTTTTCGGAAGCATTAGTAGTAGCAACTTGACGCTCACTGAGTGGTCCGCTTTCCGGCTTACTCAAAGCTCCAATCAAAATTCAGATATTTTTTATGTTAAGTACGTGAGGTGGAAAGTTTGTTTCTAGGAAAAGTTTGCTTTGATTGATATTAGAATACAAATATTAAAAGTATGTTTTTTAAATAGATATTAATTATATTTTATTCCATAAATGAGAATCTTGAAGAAACCGTCCTAAAAGGGAATAAACATTTAGTCTAGTTTTTAAATTTGGGTGATTAAGAATATTTGAAATATTAAAGTCATTGACTCCTAAGAGTTTTAGCTCATTAAAAAAGATAGTTCTAGATTTTTTTATATTTCGGGCAATTAAGTATGACATGATTGATTGATTCTTTTGTTAAACAAATCGAGCAATTTGGTGAAGTAGCTTTTTTAATAGTAAATAAAAAAGTATTGAGTGTGACAGCTCCTGTTCTAAGTCTAAATAATTTAATCAATAAATTCCTAGGTAAATTAAAATTAATAGTATATTGAATTTCAGAAGATAAGTGATATCTATAATTATTTTGTAAGTTACCGTTAAATTTAAAATATTTATTGGTTAAATAATATTCGTGATTATTAATTAATTTTTTAAAATGAGTATAGAAGTATATGGTTTGTGTAAAATTTGTAAGTTGGAGAGCATTTTTTGCGAGTTCATCAGCTTTTTCATTTCCAGCCACACCACAGTGTGCAGGAATCCATTGCAATGTTATGTTATTTTTTAAGTATCTTACGTTGAAGTCAGTTAAAGTAATGAGTTGGTGTATAAATTGTGGATATTTTGAGTAATAAAGATCTTGTTTAAGGATACTTAATGCACATTTTGAATCGGAAAAAATAACAAAATTTTTGTGAGAGAAATTTTGGGTAATATAGATGATTGCTTCGATAATTGCTGTAATCTCAGCATGAGTGATTGAAATAATGATAGGTAACTTAAATATTTTAGAGTAATTATTAAAAGGTACAAAGAAGGCGGCTGATGCTGCATTGAGTTCATTTTTAAGTGAGCCATCTGTATAAATATTTATATGATTTTTATATTTGATATTATAAAATGATATTGCTAAAGTTTTTATAGAATCTGTTGATAAGCTTTTTTTGGAAAAAAGTCCCGGCAATTCTTCATTGATTTCCGGTCTGAAAAAACTCCAATCCGCAATGTAAAAGAAAGATTCTCCGGAAGTAGAGATATTGAAGACTATTCTTAGTAATGGATCATCATCTAAAATTATATGAGATTTTTTGAATATTTTTTTATTAGATTTAAAATTTTGGATAAATGGATGTAGTGGATTTTTTAGATGAAGTCTTGTAAGATATTTTATTAGTAAAATTTTGGTTCTAATTTGGAAAGTAGCTATTGCTGTTTCACCGATTAAAGAGATAGTTGATGCTCTTTTGTGAAGACCTAGAGCTGATTTAATAAAATGATTTTGTAAAGTATTGAATTTTTTATAATGACACTCTGCAGAACCAGATGTAAATTCGAACCCGTATTCGATCTTAGCTCTAATAGAATTTTTGTATAGAGAAATTAGATAGTTGGGGGGAGTACCCCAGTTTGCTGCTGATAAACATTTAAAGAAGTTTAAAAGTTTGCAACCTTTACTATATTGTATGTCAAAGTGTGACCTCCAGTTCAACCGGGTATTGAGATTAATGCCTAGATATTTATATGAAGTAACTTGTTTGATTAATTTATTTTCTATATGTAATTTAATTTCAGGAGAAATAGATCTAAATTTAATAAAAGGTAAACAAACTGTTTTGTCAAAGTTAATTGAGAGATGCCAAGTTTTGCAATAGTTAGTGATTTTATTAATTTGTTTTTGAAGTCTATATTCTAATTTAAGCAGATTTTTAATAGAGCTCCACATGACTATGTCATCGGCAAACGTGGCATATTTAATTTTGGAATCGATTTTGGAGAAGAGCTCAACCAGATAGATGTTAAAGAGGATCGGGCTTGAAATTGATCCTTGAGCAATTCCTTGAGTCATTTTAATTTGCTTAGATAGGTTATCGTTAATTTTGATTTGGAAATATTTTTTAGAAAGAATAAAGTTTAAGAATTGGAGAGTGTTGCCTCTTATATTTAATTTTATTAGTTTATAGAGTAAGCCTTTTTGCCAAATAGAATCAAATGCTAAAGAAAGATAAAAAATAGCTATTAAAATTTGGTGTTTACTTTTTGCAATAGAAATGTCTGTGATTAAGGCAGACGCACTTTCTTTAGAAGAGTTGCCTCTTCTAAATCCATAAAAAATTAGACGGAAAAATATTGTTGCTTTCTATAAACCAGTTAAATCTTTTATAAATAATTTTCTCAAAAAATTTTAAAATATTTGATAAGAGTGAGATTGGCCTATAAGCTGAAATATTGGAAGGTGACTTACCTGGTTTTAAAATAAAAATAATATAAAATTTTGTCCAAGCTAATGGGAAGTTGTGATATTTCCAAATATAGTTGAAAATCTCTAGTAGTTTGGATTTCCAGCAGTCCGGTAAATTAATTAAAAATTTATTAGAGAATTTATCAGGGCCTGAAGCTGAGTTTAAATTTAATCTATTCAGTGCATACTTTAATTCTTCAAAAGAAAATTTCGCATCCATGATTGGAAGATCAGATTCAAAATTTAGAATAGCCTTATCTACTATTTTTTCTATTTTTTTTTTCACTTGGACTGAGTGTAAAATTTTTGGCAATTTTTAGATTGAGACCCATAAAATCAGCAGTCTGCGTCATTGTGAGATTTTTTTCTATGGCAATTTCAGCAATAGGAGTTGTTTGTTGAATATTAGATGACATATTTTTGAAAACTCTCCACATGTTAGTTAGAGAATTATTTGGAGAAAGTGAACTCGCATTTCGGAAGCATTTAAATTATTTTCATTTATTGGTCATTGTTCTATATGTGAATAGACGTGATCTACCCAATAAGGTAGTCCCTGAATTTGATCAACAAAAACGTCAACTATAAAAGTATATGAAGCTATAAAAATCAATTTAGAAATAAATTCAGCGGTAATAAATATTTATAAAAGACTTCTTTAAAATTACGTAACAAACTGATATTTTAAATGTAATTATATATAAAGAAAATGTGTGTTTTGAAACATAAAATATTATTTCATACTGGAGGAATTATTGATAATTTTGGTGAGAATAGCACTCTTAGATCAAAATTAGTTATCTGCAGATCAAAATTTCGTTAAGATTGATAAGAGTGTTAAAATACGGTATGGAAAGCAAACGAGACTGACGTTCTATGCAACGACAATATAACATGATGGTCAACGTTTTGCAAGGTGAAACATCAATCATTAAATATTAGTAAAGATCATTATTTAGGTAATATTAGCTATACTCCGTTCCGGAAAAAGAGTGGAGAGGTAAATCCTGAAGATGAATGAAAAAATAATTCCAATAATTATGAAAAAAGATATCAGAGGAACAGTTATGTCACCACGGGCAAAAGAAATTTGAAATCCAAAGGTTTCCAAAAACATAATAAGTTTTAGTAGCTTGGCTGAGGAGCAGTTGGGGAGACTATGAGCCTGCGCAGTTCACGTTTCAATACTTCTCATAGACCTTAAGTTGATTGGCTGATTGATTTATAGTTCATTGACCTATGACCTACGATAGCTGTCGAAGCAGCAAGTGCGCAGTCTCATAGTCTCTCCAGCTGCCACTCACCCTTCTCCACTGAGAGGTAGTATTAATAAATTTTGTCACTTTTAATGGAAGAGATAAAAAAAGGCAACTATCAACTAAAGAAGGTTTTTTATATTGGAATGAATATTTTATAATCTTTCAGTCTAACATGATCCACTTGACTTTCGTTCGGTTCTTTTTTATTGTCCAAATATCAAACTTGATCACCATCCTCAACCATCCACTTCATCGTTGAAACATCCTTCATTAATGATTTATAAAAAGACAAACTTTCTAAGAATTTTAAATGCAGGTCGTGCATTCGCTTGGCTTCTTTAAATAATCTGGTTTTCTAGAGCTCATCGCTCTCACCTATTTGCACATCAAACGAAGTCAGTTCATTTGACTTCCAAGTTTCGAATTCTCTTAAGAGGTCTACATTAGTAAACTTTAGACATTACCAAATTATTCAAAAATTTCAATTTGTTTTTAAGTGAATTTCAAACTCTCAACTAATTTTTTAGTCCCAGCAAGAATTTTTATAAACAGAAATATTTCTTTCCTAACTTATTTCCTCGGTTCCTTATCAAATTTATTGCAGTTTTGATCAAGTTAGCTTCAGAGTTTAGATTTGATTTTATTCATTAATTTAGATTAAAAGTTTTAGAAGTGATTTCAAAACTTGGAAGTGAAATGAACTGACTTCGTTTGATGTGCAAAGAAGTAAATCGAATTCTTTCAAGAAGAAGCCAAGCGAACTGAACGATATGCATCTAAACAAAACAATACGAAGGACGCTTGATGTCTATGAAATATATTTGGTATTATGTTGGTTGGTTAGCTAAGTAACAACTAGATTATAAGAATAATTTGGGTAATTTTAGCAACGTTTAATTTCTGAATGGCACTTTTTTCACACAATGGGCTAAATGTCCAGGTCACAAGAAACCCAAGGGTTCAGAGAGGTTAAGGGAGGGGAACAACTGGACAGCAGCAAATTCAAATGCAATAAACGGGGCAACATGAAATCCTGATACATAGAATGAAAATATATCGCGGAATGAATTTATAACTCACTGAGTATTAGCGAAGAGACAACAAATTGAAGCCTCAAAATAAGGTTAAGTGCGAAATTTTGTATTTTTCATCGGACGGACGGCGACCTTTTGGAACCCATCATTAGAGGGGTGTTAGAATAGTATTTATGAAAGCTGTTTCCTTTCTCAACGAGGGGCTGAGTGAGAGCTAGCGAATTAATCACGATTTCATTTACGCAGTATCTTGTGCGTGCAAAAATTGTGCAGTCCTCATTAACAATTGAAGATTGACAACTAGAGTTATGAATAAATGGACTGACTTAAAGGCTTGAAGAAAAACGGCAGATTTAGAATGAGTTAGGTGAACAATTCCGAACAGAATCCTTAACTAAATGCAATAGCTGCTTTCATAACAAACTCGTTTAGAGAAAAAAAATACACAATCAATTAACACCTCGGTAACCTTTGCTTGATTGAAGCTTTTCTCCTTCGGTGTTGCTCAATTCACGTTTTACGTTGTAAGAAATTTAATATTGAATAAAATCATTCTTCACGATAGTTTTTATACGCATTTATTAATAAATGATTGAAGCGTTCCCTGCTTTTTTTATTTTCATTAAAGTTGCTTTTCTTCATCGACGAGAATTATTTTACTTCTGTTCAACCTCTTACTTTACAGTCAGTTAAATGACAGGTCAAAAAGATCTTAAAGTTAATTTGATTCATGGAAGGGGATCCAGTGTGCAAGTTTGTCTCCTTGAAGTCCATCCAGTGCTTTATTTAAAGAACATAACGTATAACCCTCCCACTCACAGCCCTCGACGTAATGCGACGGGTGACACTTCCAAGTCCATCGATGCCTTATTGAGAGCAAAGTGATGAGAAAATCTGGAGTTGTTGAGAATCGAAGCCGTAAATCTGAAAGTGGGAGAATGTGAAATGAATACTGAAGAGACCGTCACGAGATTTGAAGAGCTTCCTTATTGCAACTGGACAAAAGTGACTATTGCGTACGTGTGCGGGGAACAGAATAAGTCGAACTTTCAACAAATCTGCTTCGAATTCAAAACGACGATAAATTTAACGCAACAAATTGAGGCAATTGCTTAGTTTTGTTTCTATGAACAGAAATCACAGCTCGGCTGTAAGAACGAATAATTTTGAACAAACCTAACTCCTTCATTTTATCTTTTGAAAATTCTCCGACTTTGAATTATTTTGTTATCTGAATTTCGTTAATCTCACAGTGCTTTAATTATTTCCTATTACTTCCTTCAACGTTTCTGCGGGAGCAGGATTTTTCCTCCTGCGAACGCTCCTATTGCACATAATGCACAATCCAGATGTATCAAAACTGAGCTGCTGCCGAGATTGTGTAAAACGAAACGTAATTGCTCTGGCATTGGTTTCCACGGTTGACCTTGTCTTTCGATTATCTTATCCACTGCAAGTTAAGACATGGGGAAAGCCTATCATTAATGTCACTTGGCTTTTACCTTGCCTCTTAAAAGGGATATTTTTCCTCTCCACAGATAAGAGGAAAGACACGAGGGATTTTAGGTCTCCTTTTTCCGCATTGGCATCATACCAAAAAAGCACTCTTGCTCCAAGCGAATCACATCCTCGTCCTTTTTACAAGCAAGGTACAAAACGTGCGCGATAGCTGGAAAAGAAAATTCGCTAATCAGATATTGAAGCAAAGTCAAGACACAGAAATATGGCGATGCCAGATAGACACAGATGCGCACCTGTAACTGAATCCGATTGTAAATCATTTGCAGAGAAACTTTTAGTCAGCGTTTCAGCTCTTTTGCTAAGGATCAGCCACTGACGAAATGTGCGTTATAAAAGTGAGCATGTAGAAGTAGGACTGTTCAAGACTTCATTAAAAAATGGTTTTCAAATGATATCTTGGATCCACTACATGCCTTTGCTTTGAGATAAATTTTTATAACTAAAACTGTGAATATTATAGATTAGTTAACAACTTAAAACTTTTATAACTCATGTATTCCATCTCAACTCAGGCAGAAGGTTTCGCAGGTAACCCTTCCGGATTCTATTCGAAAACAAAATATGTGAGTAGAAATATCGGAATGGCATTTTGATCAAAAACGTTTTTTCAAAATTTATGACCACTTAAAAATGGCCGTTCGAAAATAATGGGTCTAAAACGGCATATGTTGTATTCCTAATATTTCGAAAATTATCTATTAAAACTTTTCTGATTTTTTTTGTTTAAAAGAATATATCTGACGCATACATCAGCAAGTCATTTGGGTTTTTATCGCGAATAGCAAATTTATGAGAAATCGCCAAAATAAGGTTGTGCTCATTTTTTTCTCTATTTCGTCCTCATTTTTAGTCTTTGAACATTTCGATAGCTTCATTTTCTTTACTGCAGCATTATCAAGGAATGGTATTGAATTTTAACAAAATGTTCTGCTAAGAAAAGTTAGATTGAATTTGTGATTTATTCTTCTTTGCAGAAATAATGGTTCAACTAGATTTCGTTGAATTGCAAAGTTTATAAAGCTGAGTTATTATAAAGATCAATTTGTGGAATCTTTGTTTATCAAGACGACAAAAAGTGATGTAGTAGAAAAAATAGGGTATGGATAAGTTTTCTTTTTCTAATCGAAATTAGAAAACTGATGCAAACACTATTGTATAAGTGACATTTGGTTAACTCTATCACGAGAATTGTTGTGACTCGATATCTGTCCAAATTGCTATGGTTGGGGGTGGCGGAAGTCCATTTCTGTCTTTCAGGCGTAGATGGTAGAGTTGCTGTTTGCTAACGTTGTATAATAACTGAACGTGTTATCGTCACTTCCTCCATTATATAAATACAATTAACACCTGCTGTGATCAGTTTCGCTTTATCTTGGAAGTATCATTAGTCATGCATTTTATTTCTGGCCCGTGATGCCGAAAATATGATGGAAACGTTTTTGACTTTTGATGGGGAAAATTTGCTGTAATTGATGTGTATGTGCATATACGAGGGGTATTCCAAAATTTATTACATTATGGAGATAAAATAAAGCTGAATGATCTCATTACCTACTATTTGAACCCTTTTATTCAATTAAAGATAATGCTACATAACGACTGAAAACCATCTGAAAAGGAGACCTACGTAACTTGCTTCAAGAGCGGAAAGGATCTCTGAAACCATTGTATGCACGCCGATGAAAATTACATCGAAAGTGATAATAAATATTAGAGATTGGTACATCCAGTTCCATTTTAACTCCATAATCTGATACGTTTTGGAACATCCATCGTATATGTACAACACTATAAATATCTATTATTGTAAATATTCCCCACCAAAAGTCAAAATCATGTCCATTATATTCTCATCATCACGGGAGCAGAAAAAAATGCATGACTAATGATACTTTCATTTGAAAGTGAAATTGATCACACCATGCGCTAATTGCATTGCATTTATCTTCTGCATGGAATGACGATAATACATGAGATACTATGCAACATTCCTAAACAGCAACACTACCATCTAGAACTGAAACCGTATTGTTAAACTACAAAGTATCATCAAAGTTTCTTTCCTCAGTTATACAACTCAGGTTATTGTATCATCACCATCGTCGTCGTCGTCATCATCATCAAGAAGCCATGGGCTACGGAGGTCCAACCAGACCGTACAGTTTAATTCTCCAAGCATATCTGTCCGGCCACTGCACATCAATTCTAACAAGGTCCTGTTTGACCTTGTCTGCCCACCGCATCCTAGGTCTCCCCCTCCTTCTGAGGCCTATAGGCACACTGTTCATAACCCAATTCTATAATTACCCATACGGGCAGCATGGCCAAACCAGCGGAGTCTCTCTCTGCACAATATGCTGCTTAAAGGAGGTTGCAAAACCTCATCATTACTTACAAACCTCATCATTTTTTTAACTAACCTCATCATTACTTACAAAGTTAAACCACCTAATACCCAAGATACTACGTAAGCATCTGGAATCAAAAGCATCTAGTTTCCTGTTATCTTGTTTATAAAGTGTCCAAGTTTCACTACCATAACTAACCCTAGAAAAAACCAAACTATTATACAGTCTAATTTTTAGTGTTTAGGTATATACGCCTATTTCTCCACACTCTCCAAAGACTCTTAAAAGTCCCGGCAGCAATCCCTATTCTTCTACTAATCTCATACTGTACATCACCAGCATCTGTTACGTAACTCCCAAGATAATTAAACTGTGACACCTGCTCAAGACTGCAACCATTCAGATTAACTGAATCACAACCTGCCTGACCAATTTTCATCACTTTAGTTTTCTCTCTGTTTATAACCAAACCTACTCTACTACCTGTCTCATCAACAGCTCGAATGAAAGAGTTCATCTCATCAACATCATTTGCCAAAGGGCTAAATCATCAGCATAATCTAAATCAGAAATTTTCGTATCTCCAGTCCATTTAAGGCCAAAATCTTTCCCTTGAAGGGAATTTCGCATAACATAATCAATAACCACGCTAAAGAGAAAAGGAGACAAATGCACCCTTGTCGAACACCAGAAGTAATGCTAAACCAATTGCTACAAGCCTTACCAACGCTCACACACGACTCAGTGTTATTATAGAGAGCTTTCATTATGTTAACTAACTTGTCTGGTATACCATATGATCTCACAATCAGCCACAAATTACGTCGATCGACAGAGTCGAAGGCCTTTTTGAAATCAACAAAGCTAGCAACCAAAGGTTTCTGAAACTCTAAACATTTCTCAAGAATCTGCCTAAGTGAAAATATCTGATCCACACATCCCCTACCACTTCTGAATCCACATTGCTCATCACGCAATTGACTGTCAACCAGATTCTTAATTCTATTAAGCACAATCATGGAAAGAACTTTACCTGGAACAGAGAGTAGGCTGATACCCCTATAGTTATCACAAGAACTGCGATCACCTTTTTTGAAAATAGGGATAATAATAGCTCTGGTAAAATCTTTAGGAACCATGCTTTTATCATAAAAGATATTCAAAATTTCAGTCATCCAAGTGGTAACCGAAACTTTTCCAGCTCTAACCATTTCCGTAGTAATTTCATCTACCCCTGGGGATTTATGAAGTTTAGAAACATCCAAAATAACTTCAGATTGTGTTATAGGGCCAACATTAAAGCCACCAATGCATCTATCATCATTACAAACAATGGGAGTAGAACTAACCACATTGTTTAGAACATCACTGAAATGCTCAGCCCACCTAGTCATGACAGAATCCTCCCCTTCTATAACCTTACCTTTTTTATCCTTCAATCCTTGTATACCTGTCCGTTTTCTACCTCACAAAACATTAACTATCTGGTACAGCTCTCTGCAGTTGTGCTGTCTAATTGCTTCCTCGGCTTTGTCAGCCAAACCATCAAGCCAAAGATTCTTATCAGTAGCTAACTGATCCTTTACACGTTTATTAAGCTCTCTGTAATCCTTTCTATTAGGACTAGTAGGGTAATGATTAAGGACATTCCTGCAGTTCCTTCTTTCTGAAATAAGCTCAAGTGCCTTATCACTTAAATAATTCTGTCTCCTCTGCTCCTTTTTTCCTAAAAGAGTACTGTTAGTTTCCAAAAAAGCCTGTTTAAAATGGCCCCATTGTTCCTCAACTTCAGAATTAAGCAAACCATGACTGTCACAATGAGTACGTCACCTATCATGGTAAGCTTTAGCTATAACTGGGTCTTTCAGAGCTTCGGTATTAAAGGTAAATTTTTTAATTCTAGCACAACACTTTTTAAGTTTAAGTTGCAAGACACTTTTAACAAGGTAATGGTCAGATCAAATTTCAGCTCCCCTATATGCCCTGGTATTTCTAACAGAACTAGCCCATTTGCTGTTAATTAATATAATCAATCATATTCCTATGCAGCCCATCAGGTGAAACCCATGTGTATTTATGTATGTCGCGGTGTTTGTAATATGTGTTAGTTATTCTGAAACCATTGAGTTTACTTACCTGTAGGAGACGTTACCCATTGCCATTGCAGCTACCAATACCAAAAGGGCCTATTACTCGTCCCCAAAGGTCAGAGTCAGTACCAACTTTGGCATAGAAGTCACCTAGAACAAGGATAATATTTCCTTTCTTGACAGAATTCAAAATATCCTGAAGTTGTCCGTAAAACCTATCCTTCTCATTCTCATCGGCATCCTCAGTGGGGGCATAACATCAGATAACATTCAAGTCTTTAATGCTTGTCTGAAATTTTGCTGTAAGAAACCTTCCATTAATGCACTCATATCCTAGAAGAGCTTCACCAACAATTGGCAAGTGTAACCAAAATTGGAACTGTAACGTGAACAATAGTTCGAAAAAAAATCAATTCTTAGTCTAATTCTGACGATTTTTCAGAATTAGAGACCCACGCCTTGGTGATGCTTTCCATCCTCCCTCCCTGTAAAGAGAAATTTAAAGTTATTTTTAAGTATCTCACCTTTAGCTGTCCATCTGGCCTCTTTCAAGCATAGAATATCTAGGTTATAGCGCTAGAATTCCTGCATGAGGACATCAAGAGAATAATCTCTATGTAATGTCCTCACGTTCCACGTTCCTGCAGATAGAAAATGATTAGTAGGATTTTTAAAGAAATTAAGTTTATTGAGATTGGTAGGGCCAACAATATCAAAAAGCCCCCTGATCGCAAGCATGGGGCAAAGACCTGTTCCTCCTCAGATAAAAGCTGAAGTCACCGATGCTGGTAGGAATTTCTGGCACCACCTTTTCAAGTGGGCTTTTTCAAGAGCCACATGGCCTGCCTGAGACACATCACTCCAGTTTAGGCTTGACGATGCCCAACTAGCTAAGTAAGGTTCAGGTACCTGCGATGGCCTCTGATTAGGATTATCCACCAGCTGATATAAGGTATCCCATGCCTCTGTTCACTTAGAGCAGGCAACCCAGAAGCAAACAGAAAACACAGCGGCAGACTCTCCCTCAACACAGGCCCACCAGTGCAGCAAGTCCAGGATCCATAATCAAGCTCAAATCCATAAACAAGTCCAGTCTAGTAGGTATAAATGGTCAGCACCAGGACCCTGTGAAGTTGACAACTCCTCAGCAGGTTTGAAAAAAAGGAAAAAAGTGGCCATAGATGACCAGATCAGTAGGCCATACTGAACTGGCAGCCCTCCCCTTCCGTTCCCTTCCAAAAGAGAGTATCTCTTTTGAAAGGTACTAACGGCCTGCACCACGAGAAGGCGGGGTCGGACATTAGGTGCTAGACCTGGCCGGTTCTGTGCATCATCACTAGGGATTGGTACACAGCTCTCCTTCGAGTTTATGTCTAGCTGCCATTTACAGACCTTATTGCTTCACGTTACCTTTTATGCTTCACGTACCCCCTGGAAATGTGTATGTAACTGGCGTACCCCTTGTATAGATAGATAAAACTATAGTTAGAGTATAACAATGGGAATAAAATAAAACACATTTTTACTAGATCTAGCGACTTTTGAGCTCGTACGGCGTATCCCAAAAAATTTTACCGCGTACCCCACGTTGATAACCCCTAGTCTATAAATTTGCGAAAGTTTAAGATCTTTTAATAATTTTTGAAATATGCCCGTTTTTCAAGTTTTCCCACACTTTTAAATGTTTGCGATATTTTTTGGAGCGCTAATATTTAATGCATTAAATCGCAGCTTTTTGTGTGGAGATATGCTATTTGGAAGTTAACGCAGTCATAATTGTTTTCAAAGTGCGACCAAAATTGGAACTGGAACGTGAACAATAATTCGAAAAAAATTCAATTCTTAGTCTAATTCTGACGATTTTTCATAATTATTTTTCTTAACGAAAATAAGAAACAAATAATTCTCCGATGTATGTGTCAGATATCTTCTTTTAAATAAAAAAAAGTTAAAAAATTTCAAAAAAATAATTTTTGAAATACTACGAAAGTTTTTACTAGTAAACATTTGTAACAATATGCACAAACTAACACTTCCTTAATTAATGCTTCTCCCACGATATGTGCACATTTCCTTAAATGTTTCTCTGGTATCTATTCTAACATTTCCCAATTAAACTGTTTTCTAAATAAATTTCAACTTCTGTCAGTTCTTTCTGTGTTTCGGAGAAAAGAAGACGTCGAACATTAAATCTCATCACATGCGAAATGGTCTGCTGCACAATATTATCATTATAAGCGGAAGTGCATGTTACTCTTACTCTGCAGAAAGTTTTAAATTCAAATTACGCTCTTATTAGAAAAAGATAATATTCATCTAGGTGGAAGCTTTAAGCGAAGAATCGCTTGTGCTACTTAAGATTTTTACTAAACAAGTTCACTTAAAGCTCACCTTTGATGAATCGTGCCTCGCAATTGTGTAGAATATTGTTTTTGGAATCATTTCTTAAAAATTAAACTACCCTCGAAGCGCAAAATCGAAAGTACGATAACCGTGGATATTTCCATAGCAACTAAAATCACAAGCATGTTTATTAAGTCAGTTCTTAGATAGATGCGCAGATACCGATTAACGTTGTTGTGCACAATTCTGAAATGATTTTGTTGCTGTTACAGAAATTTGCTTCTTCCAAAAGGTTTATTTACTACAAATTACCTTCATTAAATTACCTTGCCTCTTTCGTTTCATTATGATCGAACCTTTTAAAGTAATTGCTTTTCGGAAGGAAAGTGAAAGCAATTTGGTATCGAGGGATTTGCGAAAAAAGATGCAAACTCTCCACTCAACTTGACGACGTTGAATGCACTTATCTCGTGTGAAACTTTTCGCGTTGAATTTTAAATGTTTTCAGTTCTTAAATTCATTAAATATATTAATATTTGATTCCATATTTGAAGGCCAATAATGACGTGAAAAGATGCAACCAATCAAATGACAGATTAATTTTATGCTCTAAGAAGAAACTTTCTCTGTCAGCAATTTAAAACTTTTTAAGAATTCTTACAGACGCAGACATAGTTTTAATCTTAATATAATAAACAAAAAATTCTTTTACATAAATTTCCATTATCCGTTCTGATCATTCCAACGATAACTTTCATTTTATCCCTCAAATCTGAGAGAGAACTGATCTAATACGACCAAGTACCAATCCCCAAGAATGAACTTTTTCCTGCCTATCTATATATAGTTTGCAGCGGGGGTTAAAGAACTGGAAGGTGATTGATTTTCTTTCATTTTTTTGGTGAGCAAGCTTAAGGTGTTTGCATACCAAATTGCGCCTATTAATCTTCTCAATCGATTTTTCTGTAAGAGCTGCTGAAAGAGCCGCAATCCTTCGAAGGCCAAAGAGTCAAAACACGAAATAATACAATCCAAGTTTGAAATGCAACGAAGCTACCTGATTCAAACATTGAAAAAAAAAATTAGTTCGCGAGAATTTACAAGAAAATGTTGACCTTATTAAAATTGCCAGTTAGAGGATTTAAAAGGTAGCTCATAGATCGAATTTAATATTTTTTAGAAAAACATGTACCATTGGCCAAATTCGCTCAAAGGACCAATTGTAACACAATCCCACTTTAAGAGTTGAAACGTAATTAGCTTAAAAATTAACATTATGCTTGTGATTTTAATTGTGTTCAATGTATTTCAAAATGCGCCTTAATGCAAATCAAAATGTATTTTAATTTCTCTCAAAATATGACGAATCTTGTTCTCACTTTTAATTAAAGCTGCTATTACGAAGCAAAAATGGGCGGGGTGGCTCGGTTGGTAGCGTGCCAGGCTCGTAATTTGTAGTTCCCAGGTTCGAGTCCCAGCTATGTCAGCGTTGAGATTTATCTCCGCCCTGCCCACGGTCAGTAGGGGACACCGATGGGCTTGGAAAGGACGCCGTCCGTCGTATGGGATGTTAAGCCGTGGGCAGTGTGCTGGACTGCCATATCCTGTGCACGTTAAAGAACACGCTGGATGGCCTTGACGGGAGGATACCATATGTCTCCCAACAGCTGTTCCAGTGGGTCCCCTCTCCCAACCTTCTCTGAACCTTCGGGGTCCATGTGACCTGGCCATTTAGCCCATGGTGTGCAAAAAAGTGCCGCGCAGAGGTAAAACAACCAACCAACGAAGGAAAAATTAACAGCAGCTTTCACCCGCAGTCACACAGTTATTTCTGAAACTAAGAGGACTTGAATAGCATTCATCATTAAGAAAATGGAAACGGAACCTTTCCGCGAGTAACCTTTCAGATAGATTCACTGTTGCAGAGCTTCGTCTTGATATGTGATGTCTTCATTGGAGGCATCACATGCGCACGCTAATTGCATAAAGAAGCCTGCCGTTGACTATTACTAACTACACAGAAATCAACTACTTAGCAATACCCTCTACCTACGTACAGAAAATATTTTCATCCGCAAAACCATGTACACCCAATGTTGAATAGATGGACAAAGTATTTTTCGTCTCAGTTTGCCTGTCCTAATATCATTCTGCCGACCTATTCGCCAGCGAGGTTTATGCTCTTTGCCCATCGACTAATGTTATCCAAATCGATCGATCATCAGAGGTCATCAATTTCTCCAATCGAGCATTTGCCGCTTACTGTAGAGTATCTCGAGTCTTTGCCTAATTGCAGTTTCTTTCCGTAACGGACCTGTCTCTTTTCGCCGCTTCATCGCGTCTCTATTAATGGCCATGCTAGAGTGATCTCCACTTGATCGCAATGGTCGATGGGACAACCACCAGTGATAGTTTTCTGACGATGGCATCCTCTCCTGCAGGGAACCTTGATGTCCCGAGTTATGCATCTCGTGTCCCGAGTTAATTACGCTTCTGTAATTCAAAAGGTAGAACGTGGAGCTAGAAATGATAAGAATGCAAAAATATCGCTTGCTGATAATTATTTGGCTTTTATTACCTAATTAGCAATTAACTTGAAAAAGCTGCCTGAAACATTTGCCTGAAAGACCCCCGTGGATTTTGTACACATTTCGTGGGCGCAAAAATAACAGGAAAAAAAATTAAAAAGGGTGAAAGTAGACAGATTACTTTCTTAATAGTTTCGCTATTGATTTTCACCTTCATGAAATTCCAATAAAGCTTCTCGACAAACTAGAGGGTGAAAGTATAGATGTATTAGTATGAGTGTTCAATTTTTCTTAAAAAAGAATAAAAGTTTGAATAATTGCATGCACATAAGGGCCGTTAAAATCATTTCTGCCCCTATTTCAATCATTATCATGTCTTCTATAAACCTAACCACCTAAAACAAAAAGCTCATACAGGTTAATACGCAAGATATTTAAAGAACTTAAATTCGGCAACATCAACTCTCAATGTTACATAATGAAAAAATGGACACTGCTGACTTCTAGTTAGGGTTAAAATTAACACCTGCCTTTTTCTAACTTCAATAAGATTTGAATTCAGAGATAAAGCTGCTGTAGTCTTGTGGCTTTTAGCTGTAGTCTGATGTAGATTAAACATGTGAGATTTATAATCAGAATGCAACGTCCTTGATTGGTTTTCTGTTCGGTTTGGTCTGTAAATGGTAGCTCACTGGAAGGAGAGCTATGCACCAATCTCCTGTGATGATGCATAGAACCGGCCAGGCCTAGCACCTAATGTCCGACCCCGCTTCTCGTGGTGCAGACCGTTAGTACCTTTCAAAAGAGATACTCTCTTGTGGAAGTGAACGGAAGGGTAGGATTGCCAGATTAGTTTGGCCTACTGATCTGGACAACTCCGACTACTTTTCTTTTTTTTTCTACCCTGCTGAGGAGTGGTCAACCACACAGGGTCCTGGTGCTGACCATAGAAACCCACTGGACTGGACAAATATATGGCTCTGAGCTTGATTATGGATCCTGAATTTGCTGCACTGGTGGGCTCCTGTGGAAGGAAGATCTTCCGCTGTGTTTTCTGTTTGTTTCTGGGTTGACAGCCCCAAGTGAATAGATTAACAGGATATGTTTATCAGCTGGTGGATAATCCTGAGCAGAAGTCATCGCAGGCACCTGAACTCTTTGCTTCTATTGGCATCGTCAAATTCTACATTGGAGGAAGTCTTCCAGTGTAGATGGCTTCAGCCTTTAGTAGTGGGGGAACGGGTCTTTGCCCCATGTCTGCGATTAGGGGGCTGTTTGATATTGTCGGCATTCCCTCTCTCAATAAGCATAGTTTCTTTAAACATCCCACTAACCATTTTCTCTCCATAGGTAGTTGGAATGTGAGGACTCTGCACAGAGCTTATTCTCTTGATGTCCTCACACAAGAATTCACCATTATAATTTAGATATTCTCGGCTTGCAAGAGACCAGATGGACAGATAAAGGTCAGATTCTTAAAAATAATCTTAAATTTCTATTTTCAGGGAGGGAAGGCAATAAGCATCACAAAGGCGTGGGTCTGCTTCTCAGCAGACACGCTAGTGATGCTCTTCTAGGATATGAGTGCATTAATGAAAGATTTTTTACAGCAAAATTTCATACAAGCATTAAAGACTTCAAAGTTATCTGCTGTTATGCCCTCACTCGGGATGAGAAGGACGGATGGGGTGAAGGGAACTTGGATGAGAAAGGACTATTGATGAGAAGACTTGGGATGAGAAGGAGATTTACGGACAACTTCAGGATATTTTGAATTCTGTCAAGAAAGGAGATATTACCCTTGTTCTAGGTGACGTCAATGCCAAAGTTGATACTGACTCTGACCTTTGGGGAGGAGTAATAGGTACTTTTGGTATTGGTAGCTGCAATGGCAATGGGGAATGTCTCCTACAGGTAAGTAAACTCAATGGTTTCAGAATAACTAACACTTATTAAAAACACCGCGACATACATAAGTACACATGGGTTTCACCTGATGGGCTGCATAAGAATATGATTGATTGTGTATTAATTAACAGCAAATGGGCTAGTTCTGTTAGGAATACCAGGTCATATAGGGGAGCTCAAATTAGATCTGACCACAAATAGAATCCTATTATTGCCTATCACTTTTAAGAATCTATGGAGAGTGTGGAGAAATAGGCGAATACACCTAAAAACTAAAATTAGACTATATAATAGTTTGGTTCTTTCTAGGGTTAGTTATGGTAGTGAAACTTGGACACTTTGTAAACAAGATAACAGGAAACTAGATGCTTTTGATTCCAGATGCTTACGCAGTATCTTGGGCATTAGGTGGTTCAACTTTGTAACTAATGATGAGGTTAGGCAAAGGAGTTTGCAACCTCCTTTAAGCAGCATATTGTGCAGAAAGAGACTGCGTTGGTTTGGCCATGTTTCCCGTATGAATAATTATAGATTGGCGAATAGGGTTATGAATAATGTGCCTAAAGGCCTCAGAAAGAAGGGGAGACCTAGGATGCGGTGGGCAGACAATGTCAAACAAGACCTTGTTAGAATTGATGTGCAGTGGCCAGATGCAGATGTAGCTCAGGACAGACTTGCTTGGAGCACTAAATTGCACAGTCTGGTTGGACCTCCGTAGCCCATGGCTGCTTGATGATGATGATGATGATGATGATGATGATGATGATGATGATGATGATGATGATGATGATGATGATGGTGGTGGTGGTGGTGGTGGTGGTGGTGGTGGTGGTGGTGGTGGTGGTGGTGGTGGTGATGATGATGATGATGATGATGATGATGATTGTCTGAAACTGCTTCCAAAGAAGATCGAGTTGTTGACATCAAAGAATCCAACCAACTCCATGATGGACTGATTTCCTTGTTCTCAAGTCTATTGATGACTCTCCATCAGTCCCATAGAATAGGGGTGTCGGGCCGAATAGAAAAATGTTGTTTGTTGTGGTCCATGTCCGCAATTGGAGGGGAGTGGGGGGGAAAATGGATGCCACAAGACTACTGCACTAGTTCATACCCTGATTCATTGCGACTCGAGCTTGTCCATTCCCTTTCCCTTTAAATTTTCTGGATCCGGATCTGCTGTGGGCCAATATTCTGGTAGGGGGGGGGGGGGGGGAAGAGCGGTGTAATAAAAAGAATGAAAAATAGTTTTACATTTTATTTGTCACATGTACACGTACAAAATAACAAGAAAAAAATAAATAAATATTGATATGAGATTTATTTTAACGTCGAAATTGAAGTTGGATTGTTGAATACGTTCAGTATATGAAGGATGAGATTGGATCCCGAATATCATCTGCTGAATGACTTTGTAGCTAATTATATAACGTTATTCGAATTTTCGTCTTTCATCTTATTAAAACACCATTCACTTCAGTAGAGATAGATTATAAATAACTTTTTTTTATATTTCCCAATTTTCTGGCGGAACGGATAAAATTGTTAAAGGGGCCGGAGTCTGTGCCCACCTGCTACTGAGCAGCGATTGCCGAACTGTAGTAAGAGAGACTAGTGCCACGTGAATTTGCAAAACATTGCAGCGTGATAAATGAAAGAATCGAAATCATTTTTCTATATCTTTTTTCATTCCTTATACCTTTTTGAAAATACTTTTTTCGCTAGCAAAACGATACTTTTTAAATTCATATATACCTAGTACTGGTACAAAAAGTGGTACGTAAAAAAACGAAGTGTGAACCACTGCTCTATGGTATTTTGTCAGACATATTGGAATAATTTGCTATTCCGAAATGACGGGTTACACGCTTGTTTTGAAATAATCGAGATTCACAAATCTTTCTTCTTCTAGTGTCTGTCTCATTTGTAGAGTTGAACAAGTGGAACCTTCATCACCACTACTCACATCATGTACAGATCCCATTTTCTTTCATTTCCTCATGTCGGTTTTATATTCTGGACGATTTCATTTTTAATACTATTATAATATCTACCATTTTCTAACTTTCTTTTTAAACACGTCAAAGCAGGAAAAGCTACATTTTACGGGTTACAACATTTTTTTTTATATAAAGCATAAGATTCGAAACTTCAGTGGAATTCAAACAGGCCCATAGATATTTAAAATAAATAAAAGATACAGATATTAAAATTTTAAAATATATCTATCTTCCTTTATGCGCCCTAAAAAATAAAAAATAAAAGTAAACCATACCATTGTTTAAATCAGTTAACGAATTCATATCAACTTCAAAGGAAGATGGGTTGCCGCCAATTATTGCCGCCAATGAAATTGATTTTGGCGTCCTCTCTCTTTTGGAGCTAATATGAATTCAATCAAGGTCAATCTGTTTTTCTTTACCTTTTAATACTCATATAGGAAAATTTGTATGTTTTAAATTTTCCAATTGCATGTTTCATTTTTTTTTTTTGCTTTTATTGGCGAATTCCTAGAGAACTTAGTAAACTCACTTATCACTCTCCCCAGCTTCGGAGGAAAACATTGCTACATTCCCTATTCTATTCTGCACGTCTTAAACTCTCATTTGATAGGTATTTTATAAAGATCGATCATGTTAAATTTCCCCCTCCCTTTTATTGGAACTAATGAAGAGAAAGAATGGGCATACTTTCAGGTAGCTCATGATACTCCAGCTGTCACAAGATTTCATTTGATCTATAAATCGTTTCGATTGAATCACGTGAAATTCTCTTCCCCTTTTTTCAGGGGAAGAAGCAGGAGGGCCAACTTTAAGGAGCCTGAGACACTTCTCAAGTCACAAGTTTTCATGATAACTCTTTACTCTCGTCTCTCGCCTTTGGAAGATATAATGGAAGAAATCATGGGGATAAAGTTTTATAGTCTATGACACTCCCCGCTTCAGAAACTTTCATTTGACACATAAATCGTTGCGATGGGTCAATGTGTTGAGAAGATATGGTGAAAATCTCTTTTGACAAACCTTCAAACAGAGAAACCAAAAAATGACGAGCGAAGAGCAACAGTAAGGCACGAAAAAAAAAAACTAAATTTCCTTTGGTTCAACACGACGTATAAGGTTACTTTCCTTCATTGCACACTTTTACAAAAGGTATTCGAGATTTTCAAAAGGAAACAAGCTCTTATTTATCGGGTCATCATTGTTCTTTTCATGACTGCGTAATTAAAACAACCGACATTGACCATGACATAATTTCTAATTTTACGTCTCCTCGTCGACCCCTGCCGGAAATGGAGACAAAAAAACACGACTTCCGACTTCCGAATACAGTTAGGGACAAGAATGAACTCAGCTGGAAAAGGAAATGGTGAAAATAATTCACTAAGCCTCCATTTTTTCAGTGCAATTCCCTCCAAATTCCAATATAATAGGAAATAAGTCGAAGCTCATTTAATGGTTTGCTCTACAGATGAAAGTGCAAAGTATTGCATATATATATAGGCATTGTTTATGAGGAGAACGTAATTCAAATTCATTCAACAATTCACTTTTATTCATCTTCTTTAAAGTCAGTGGAAAATGTCACAATAAAATGGTATTTAAACGATTGACTAATAAAGATTTCTCATTAGTACTCTATTTGCTGTAAAGCTTATTCAAACTTTAAATGTAACCAACATGCTAACAAATAAAAAAAGTATTAATTTACAAATTGTCAGTTTTCGAGCAACTTACGATGTGGAAAAAATTATTCAACTGTAGGGCGAAATAATAAATATTGAAGACGAAATGCACTCAGCGGAAGATTTAAAAATTTTCAAAACAGTAATCAAGGTGTACAAATTTAGAGTGGCTCAGGAAATACCTAATTATTTTAAAAATCTATTCTTACACGGCAGCAACTGAATATGCAGGTGTTACCCCCGTACTCAGACGTTGCAGTTAGCCAGGTTATTTTATTGCAAAATGTCATCTTACCGAAGAGGCAAAAATAGTCAACCAAATATCAGAACCTGTATCATTCGCAGAAATAAATGAAAAAGCTATGGCAGAAGAAAAACCGAGAAAAAAAATAGAAATAATCCACAAGAAATTAACAGCGATTCGAAAAAAAGTGAAATATCATTCACTCGTCAAGAAATTACAAGAATTACCAGCCGAACAACAACTGTGGTTAGAAGCAGAGTAAAGCCTAATCAAGCTTCAACTTAACAAGCACACCATAAAGTAGGAAAATCAGAAAAAGAAGAAAATTTTGAGAAAAACCCCAAAAACAACAAAAAACGAGGAAATGGAAAATTAAGAAAGGGAAGATCTACAATCAGACCTGGAAATACTGACAGATATAGCTGATGATGAAGAAGAAACCGGCGAAAAACAGGAAGAAACAGAAAATACAAACAAAAAAAACGGGAAAAAAAGAAGTAGCTGAGGAAACACCCTCGAAAATGTCAGAGTTCCTCTTCAACTCCAGGACGAAAGGCTTCAACTTCTCTCTCGCTAAACTAATAAAAATGCTTAGCGAAAAATGACAAATTAGGAAATACCACGCCGAAAAATGACAAATTAGGAAATACCACGCCGAAAAATGACAAATTAGGAAATACCACGCCGAAAAATGACAAATTAGGAAATACCACGCCGAATTGTATAAGAAAAAGTTAAATATCCGCTATGAAGATGGACCAGTATACATAATTGGTCGCTCTGCACAAGAAATCTCTTATTTTGAGGAGAAAAAAAGGAAACAAAAAAAGGACTTTGGAAACTTTACAAAATTGGTCCCCTCGGGACGTAGCTCAAAGGAGTAATGTAGTCTGCATAGTGCTTTGAGAGGGGTCCGGAACTATCGGCACTTGATCCTTCCAAATGTGATCGGCCTTCCCATTGTTATTCTCGCTTGGCGTTTGGTACTCAACTTCAAAATTCTTATTCTTTTCTGAATTCCCAAAATTTCATCTTCAAATTATCTTAGTGGACACATTTATTAAACAATTTATGCGTTTATTGGCAGGTATTCTGCCAGATATATAATATCGTGACCCAATTGAAGACTCTATTCAGAATGTAAATGTCCCGTTGTATATCTCTAAAGAGAGAAAAATACTCAGTTCCTTTTTATCTAGAGAAGAATACAAAATGAAACACAATAATGGGATGTAAATAAACAATCTGTCTTTTTCTCTTGAAGCCTGTAGCAACAAGGAATGGCGAAGAAGAGATTTAGTCTCAAAGGAGCAGCGCGGATGCTGCAAAATCCCTGAAACAATTACGGAGTTCATGATACATCGCTCGAGCAGGTTTATGGCGGATAGCGTCGAGTCATCAGAGGGAGGACAAGACTTGAAACAAGTTGAAACTGTTGGATCACATCCCCCGAGTGTCTGAAGATTGGGGAAGGTCTTTACTAAAAACCCCCCTTTCAGATAGATTTAAGAAAGCTTAGATCCTCTCTTAGAAATGCCGTGAGAATTTCCTTGATCCCAGAGATATGACATGCTTACAATGTTTTCACCTTTTTTTCAACATAGCTTAGGTGATTCGATTTAAATAAAACTTGAGAGGATTATGCGATAGATTAAGAGACAAATGTAGCAACGGAGATTTCGAATCCATGGTTCTATTTCGGCATTCACCTTTGCTCTTTGAGATAGTTGCACAAAGAGATTTATTGCTATTGAAATACTCTGCTACAATTAACTTCTAAATCTGTAAGAGAGTTTGGTACAAAAATAGTTTTTAAATGCAAGTGACAGTCATTCTTCATCACCAAAGATATTCAGCTGTGGGTGTCACTGATTTGAGGAAAAGTACTATGACCGAGTGGTTAGCGCGCTTGGCTACTGATCTGGGTTCGAGCCCCGGGTAAGGCATGGATGTATGTGTCGTTTTTCTGCTGAGGTCCTGCCATCCTCTCAGACCTTCTACTATGGCATATAAACTGACAGGCTCCTGTCAGACCTCTATGGCAAGCAGCTGCTTGAGGGGGTATTTATTTTATTTTTTTACTAAATATTATTTTAACACCACAAACTGTTTATTCCCTTGCATATCCAATTAGCGGCCCACTTTCTTTGGACTATTCTAGTTGTTATGGCAACAAAAAGTAAAACATTTTCTAAAACCTTAAACTTTTTTTTTTACTTTTTCAACAAAATGTTTAAAATTTCAACAAGATGAATTAATGTTCTCAATAAAATCTCTCTGGATCTCAAGTTTTAACGACATTCGTTCAATGTTTGAGTTGGAATATTTAACAGCAGATGGCCTCTAAGATAATTGTTCTGAAAAGATAACAGCAAAAAAGAAACAATAACCGTTTTTATTAAACTTTACTGAAATGTATAAGCATTAGTTTTGTCGTTTTCTGCGCAGATTATTTCAGTTTCTGTGAATCCCGAATCGATTTCTTGCAGAATGAGATAAGTTGTTAAATGTTAAAGTTCCCTCAATCAACATTACAGAATATTGAAATTTAAATGGATGTCATTTAGAGCTTTAAAATTGACCTTCAGTCACGTTTCTTTAAAATAATTGTTTAAGAGGGTAGAGAGCTTTGGATTCGATTCCCCATTGACATTGCACTTGGATGCATGAAATAAAGTAAATAAAGTATTGAGTGTGCATAGAATTGCATGAAGCTGGGACCCTCCGCTGTGATGCTTCAGGTAATTTTCGATCATGCCACCAGATGAAAAAAGCCACTTAATGTCGGTAGCTAACACAGACACAAACCAGGGTAAAAATTATCTGTCTGTTTCATATCGGCATCAATTTTTTTTGCATTTAGATTTTCCTATCACAATCCAAACGAGAACTATTTAGAGGATATTAGCCAATGTTTAAAAAATAAATATAAATACCCCCTCAAGCAGCTGCTTACCACAGAGGTCTGACAGGAGCCTGTCAGTTTATATGCCATAGTAGAAGGTCTGAGAGGATGGCAAGACCTCAGCAGAAAAACGACACAAACAGCCATGCCTTACCCGGGACTCGAACCCAGGTCCCTTAGATCAGTAGCCAAGCGTGCTCACCACTCGGCCATGGGACGGCTCAGCCAATGTTTACGCATTCGGTTATTGTGTTATCAATCATTGTTATGCATCTGTCATTGCGTTTTCAGCCAACGTTTATGCAGTATCTATTACCTTATCAATCAACGTTCATGCATCTAGTCGTTGTTGCAATTTTGTTTCATACATTATAGGCTCAGAGACAGTTTTGGGGAGGTGACCTATGAATAGCTGTTAGGAGACAGATGGTAGCCTTCCGTCAAGGCCATTCAGCACAGGGTATGGTTGTCCTGCGCACGGTGTCGCGGATTTATGTTGCATCCAATGGACGACAGCCTTTCCAAGTCAATCGGTGTCCCCTACTGACCGAGAGCTTTTCGGAAATAAATATCAACGCTGGCCCAGGTGGGGCTCGAATTTGGGAACTGCAGATTACGAGCCTGTTGCGCTACCAATTGAGCCACTCCATGTTACCAGTCAACGTTTATGCATCGGCTATGTTATCAGTCAGCGTTTATGAATCTGCTTTTACGTTATCAGCCAACGTTTACACATTGAGTCATAAACCAAGGTTTATGCATCGGCTACTAGTTATTAGCCAGCGTTTATGCATCGGTTAATTTCAGTCAGAGTTTATGCATCGACTATTAATTTGTTAGCCAGTGTATATGCCTTGGTTATTATGTTATCAGCAAACGTTTACATATCATTCTTCGAGCCATCTAACCTCTTGATGCTTCCGATGGTGTGTATACCACAATTTGCAGAACAACCTCGGTCTACAAATTACTAATTGGTAATACTAATACAGAACATCGTAAGCAGAACAATAAGAAACCACGCGATCGTCAGTTAGTTTCCATATTCGTTCCTTCGCATTCAGTTCAAAGATTTGGAATTATGAAAAGTAGAACGCAATCAAAATATCTTTTCTTTATTAGTTCCTGTTGTTTAACGTGCACAGGATATGATTCTTATTTTGCACACAGAATCACGGCTTAATCTCTCATCCGATGAGCGGTAGCATTCCAAAGCCCATCGGTGTCCCCTTTATCACCGCTTAAAGCGTAAAGTGGGAACAGTCAAAGCAGGCAGAGTGGGGAGAGTCTCTCTCCAAAGAATGAAAGGAATTGGTTGCCTCGGTGATGTAGTGATATTACGCTGGTTCTTGCTGATACTGCAACTGCTGGGATCCGAGTTCGAGTCCCGGGATGGCATTCATAACTTGTAGATAAGCTAGTAATATTGAGGGGTCTGATGACAAAATAGGAAAAAGAATCGAAATTGATCTATAAGTATAGAGATCAATGACGTAGTATGAAGACTTTGTCTTCTCGCTGATATTCTAACTTCTTCTGTAGGAAGAACGACTCTGGGGTGCAACTTTTGAGAATAAACCAAATACTTGGCTGATTTCAATAATGCGTGAATTAAAAACAAAACTGAGGTAAGAAAATATGTTTCTTTTCTTCCACTTCTGAGAAGTTTCTACTCCATTGCACAAAATGTCTAAGTAATTGCACTGTTATTCCAGTGATGAACAGCAAAAAATAAATCCCCTCCAAAGCAGCTGTTTGCCGTAGAGGTATGAGAGGATCATAGAGGTATGAGAGGATCCTGTCAGTTCATACGCCATAGTAGGTCTGTGAGGATGGCGAAACCTCATGCGATAAACAACACAAACATCCATGCCTTACCGAGGCTCGAACCCAGGTCTCTTTGATCAGTAGCCAACCACGCCAACCACTCGGCGAGGGACTGCTTGGCACTGCTTTATTCTCGTGTTCAGATTTCATCCCAATGATAACAGACGATAAATAATGCCCGCAGATGCTGAGGAGTAATTAAAGGAGAGGTTGATACGCACGAGGAGCTGTCTTCATCTTTACGATGGGAAAATTAATGACGGAAGAACTTTGACCTCGCTATCATCATGAAGGAGGATCGGAAGGCGAAGAAGGATGCGGAATGCAGAAGAAGCGATGGAGGAGGCTGAACCTGAAGGAAAAGTTAGACTCTGTATGACACTCACTGAGACGATCGCAATTTACGGCCGTGTTATCACAGTATTATTAATACCTTTAACTAAATTGTGGTTTACGCTTCATACATCAGTTGATGTGGGGTTTGTAATCTTAAGATAGCAACAGTGTTTCGAGATTATTAATGCAAGATAATTCTCATTCTCTCGCGATTGTTTAGTTATAACAATATTTGGATATTATTGTCTCGTATCCACCCAATAATTGAAATGCCACATTTCTTTCAGTTTAGGGAACAACATTCAGAACGCTTCATACGGATAATAATATTTTGTTTTCGTCAGCTTTCTCCGCTTATGATGAGATGAGATGATCGATCCATTAACGTCTCGAAAGGGTTGGGTTGGGTTGTTTTACCTCTGAGCGGCACTTTTTTGCTCACCATGGGCTAAATGGCCAGTTCACATGGACCCTGAAGGCTCAGAGAAGGTTGGGGGAGGGGACCCACTGGAACAGCTGTTGGGAGACAGATGGTAGCCTCCCGTCAAGGCCATCCAGCGTGTTCTTTAACGTGCACAGGGTATGGCTTCCCGCACACGGGGCAACGGCTTAACGTCCCATCCGACGGACGGTGGCCTTTCCAAGACCATCGGTGTCCCCTACTGACCATGGGCAGGGCGGAGAATTTTTCGGAGATAAATCTCAACGCTGATCCAGCTGGGACTCGAACCTGGGAACTACAGATTACGAGCCTGGCGCGCTACCGACTGAGGCACCCGCCCCCCGTCTCGAAAGGAAGAAAGGTGAAATGGTAGCAAGTGTAACATCGCTGATTTTAGAATTCTGAGTGAGATTTTTCCCTCTATTCAAAATATTTAAAAAGAATAAGCATTCATTTTTTTATCAACGCACTCACCTTTAACGTAACCTTTACAATTAAAATGTTATTTTCTCTTCATTCTACTAAATATCAAATATTAGCAGTAAAATACACTGCTCACAAAAATTAGGGGATATTTCAAAATGAATATGAAGCGATAAAAAAGAAGCATTTGATTTTTTTTATTAAACAAGAACATCAGAAAAACAAACGACAAGTCAAAGAAAGTTGTTCGATTATGCAAATGAGATGTAAAACCAACTTTTATTTCATTGGTGAAAATGCACTATACAAAAGGCTGAAAGTACTGGAGTATCTGCACGTTCCCTGATCTTGAAAGTGCACATCCTGCAATTTCCCAGCCCTTGCAATGCCCCTGCAACACGATTTGTCCGAATGCGAAGCCTGGAGAGCCATAGGACGTCTTGTAGCTGGTCAAACACAGACGACAGTGGCAACAGCACTTGGAACATCCCAAAGCGTGATTAACAGACTGTGGAATCGCTTTTAAGAGACTGGCACAGTACGAATACGAGGGCAGGGTCGCCCATCTGCCACAACAGCAAGAGATGACCGCTACTTGACTTCATTGGCAAGAAGGAACAGGCGCAGCAATGCAACAGAGCTGCGGGGACAGTTTCTTGCTGCCACTAGACGACGGATATGCACCCAGACCATAAGAAATCGGCTCCATCGTGTTGGACTGCATGCCCGGTGACCAATGGTATGCATTCCGTTATCTGCTGAACACCGTAGAACCCGTAGAAGGTGGTCTGATGAGCATCGTCATTGGACCCGTGATGAGTGGTCAACTGTCCTCTTCTCTAATGAGTCACGGTTCAGTATGCAACCTGACAATCTTCGTGTCCTGATCTGGCGTGAACGAGGAACAGGGGAGAATCCACGTTTCATGCGAGAAAGGGACTCCTTCGGTGGTGGTGGAATCATGGTGTGGGCTGGCATCAGCATTGGTGGTCGTACCGACCTCCACGTCATCAGAAACGGATCGCTGACTGCTGTCAGATATCGAGATGAGGTCCTGCACCCTATAGTGGTACCCTATGCTGCAGCAGTTGAAAACAACGTTCTTTTCATGGACGGTAATGCAAGGCCCCACCGTGCGCATCTCGTCACAACATGCTTCAGGAGGCTGGAATCGAACGCATGGACTGGACTTCACGTTCTCCAGACCTGAATCCCATTGAACATGCTTGGGATGCACTGGGAAGACGTCTGGCAAACCGTCCAATGCCTCCCACAACACTTCTTGAACTGGAAGTTGCCCTGGAGCAAGAGTGGCAGAGGATCCCACAAGAACTGCTGGACATTCTGATCCTTGTCCATGCCCCATCGCTGTCAGTGTGTTTTGGCAGTCTTGGGTGAACATACACCCTACTAAACAGTCAATGTGTGCCACGCTCGTCCAGTTTGACATGCTTCTGTTCACCCCCACCAATATGTCACTTGCTACTCAATCACGACAATTGAGTTTGCATCTCATTTGCATAATCTAACAACTTTCTTTGCCTTGTCGTTTGCTTTTCTGATGTTCTTGTTTAATAAAAAAATTCAAATGCTTCTTTTTTTTAACCCCTTTATATTCATTTCTAATATTCCCTAATTTTTGTGAGCAGTGTAATAATAGGCGTATCTGAACCAGTAGCATCGACCTAATTGCCTCCGGGTTGGGTAAATCTTTCATATAGAACCGTTGTTATTTTGGATAAACGGCATGGTTTCTTAGAATACGTTTAAGTGTCGGGTTCGATTATTTTCCTCTGAGAGGCACTTTTTTGCACACAATGGGTTAAATGGACAGATCACAAGGACCCCGAAGGCTCAGCGAAGGTTGGGAGAGAAGACCCACTGGAACAGCTGTTAGGGGACAGACTGTAGCTTCCCGTCAAGGTCATTCAGCGTGTTCTTTAACGTGCGCAGGGTATGGGTTCTCCCGCATATGGGGTCACGGCTTAACGTCACATCCGACGGATGGTGGATTTTCCAAGTTCATCGGTGTCCCCTACTGACCTGGGCAGAGAGTTTTACGGAGATAAATATCAACGCTGACCCAGCTGGGACTCGAACCTGGGAACTTTCATGAACGTCCGTGGTGACGTGACAACGCATTGTCGGCAGATTTCGGTAATTCCGCAGGTACTTAACCGATTGTTCGCAAATTTGTAATGCTGGCGATATCCCCCATGTGGCCCAGGGTTGGATTAAGATATAGGGTCCCCATCTGCTATGGGACGGGATTAATCTCCTTGCGAATGTCCGGAATTTCTGGGACGCTGGCGTCCCCTCGACCATTTGTGAAAGGTATGATGGAGATATGCTCACAGACTTTTGGCAGGAAAAGTTACGAATGGAATATTCAGTGACAAACATCGGCGGCAAGTGTCGGACTTACGGAGTTACGATTCGCACTTTTGGAATCTCCCGATAGCTTTAACAACGCCCTCAAGTGGTAGAAAAAGTTGAAAATTGCAAAATATATGACGAATATTGAAACGATGTTGTGGTAGAAATTTTTAATTTTTATGGAGGATGTGAGGAGTGATGAAGTTTGCATTCGCAGAATTGATTATCCCAAGTGGTGTGGAGAAAGCGATTGTTTTAAGATCTAATTGAAAAATTATTTTTCAGTTTGATAGGTACAGTCGCTCAAAAAAGTATCTGAACACCGTGGTTGATTACGGAATTCAGAAAAAATATGTGGAAACGATTTTTTTAGAAATTAGTGGTCTTGCAACCTTCGTGTCACGTGACACAAAGGTTGCCAGATCACTAATTTCTAAAAAAGTCGTTGCCACATATTTTTTCTGAATTCCGTAATCAACCACGGTGTTCAGATACTTTTTTGAGCGACTGTACCAGTGAAATATTATGATTCCCATTTTTCAAATCCTCAGTTAATTTTAATTTCCTCGTCAGTTAAAATTCAAAACGATCTATTTATGCTAGAAGTTTTAAATTTTGGTGGCAGAGTGTCACGGGATTGCAGTGACAGCAACAATGTGCCTCTTTTCTCTCACAAGGGATGCATTTCATTTTAAGCAATAAATGAGATTTTTTTAATTTCGGTTTCCAAAAAAAGAAACCAATTGTTCCACTTTATTGTGGTGTCTACCTTTGTCATTCTATCAGTTAATTTTAACTCTGAGAAGAACCCTTCGGATAAATTCAACATTTTGCGAAAGAGAGTTCTTCTGCTAAAGGCGAAAGGAATTTCCTCTTCAACATTCAGGTTTTAAAAGGGGTGTCGATCATTCCTTTGCAAAAGCGTTGGTCGTCGCAAATAACAGACCTTGAAGCCTGGTTCTTTGACTGCAAATTTCAGAGTCTAATTGGTGGATCACCGCGATGCAAAATCTATGAGATTGGTGGATTTTGCACCCTTATCAATTGCCCTAAACGTTTATTTCAAGAAAAATGAAAATAAAAGTTCAGGGCGATTATTTAGCAGACTAATTACACCGCAGAATGGAAAGAGTTGCGAAATATTAAATTTCTTTCGAAGCAGGGGCGTGGCTTGACTCAGTCGGTAGAAGGTAGGTCCTGTAATCTGCTGTTCCCTGGTTTCAATCCCACTTGTGACAACGTTGAGATTTCTTCCCGCTAAACCCCGACCCTGCCCTTGTTGAGGAAGACGACACAATGGGCTTGGAAAGGTCATCGTCCGTTGGAGCGAGGTTAAGCCGTTTCCTCGTGTACAAGAGAGCCATACCTCTGAGCACGTTAAAGAACAATCTGGATAGCCTTGACGCGAGGCCACCACCTGTCTCCTAACAGAAGTCCAGCTGATCTTCTCCCCCGACCTTCTCTGAGCTTTTCGGCTCCTTTTATGTTGCCATCTAACCCATTATGTTCGAATAAATGCTGCTCAGAGGTGAAACAACCCAACCCAATCTTTCAAAGCATTAACTGACAATAAATTATATATTTGTGAAGCGAATTCATCCTTTCCAGCTCGTTGGTTTTGGAAGTGATTAGCATCTCATCTCGGCTGAAGCCACAAAACCTAACTCTAAAGTTTTCGAGATCTCCGACTTATAATCGACTTCACCTACTGCCCCTTAGGAAAACATCGCAAAGAAGGCATCCCAGGTGAATTCATTCTGTGACAGTTAATATCAGATGATGATTTCTACTTTCAGAGAAGGTACTTCTTCTGAATTAGCTCTGAATTCCCTTAATGCATTTGATCTCTTGTTCTCTCCCTCGCTGCCTCATCCAAGCTCCAATAATAAAACAATGGCTACAGATGATTAGCCAAGATGCTTTCATCTTCCAATGAAGATGCTTTTTCTTTTACGTTGAGAGGATTTTGTCCTCTCTCTGTATCATTTCGTTTCCCGTTTCACCGATCACTGGTCGAAATGGAGTCTCCCCTTCCATCTCCTCTCCACGTGTCAGTTGAATAACACTTCTGTCCGAGGCAATGGCCACACTAATGCCTCGAGTTGGTTGAAATTGTCCGCGGAACTCTTTTCCAACGAGCTAATGACACCGAACGGCACGTAGCGTGACAGTGTTAAAGCCCCCACTGACAAGAAACGATAAAAAGACGATCGCCCCTCACAGAATCAACTGGCTGCCTTTTGCAAACAGACGTTTCCGTGCCTAGCTGTTAAACAACTGATTTCAAGAAAAAGAGCTCGTCAGAAAACAAAATGACGGAAAGAAATCATTTGCTCTTCTCCAGTTAATCTCTAAATTCCGACCTTGTCAGTAAAAGGTTATTCCATTTATAAGAGAAAAAACCGTGCTGCTAACTTGTTCAGAACATTAGTGAAACTGTTCTTTTTTTTTAACGAATCACGGATTTCAAAATTGCTAGACTCTGACAATGTATTCAATTTTTGAAATCATCAGTCATCTATTTTGAACTTGTCTCTCACTTCGTCTCCTTCAGAGTAAATAAACTTCCCAAATGAAGTTCCTGCAACCATTCCATTTCTTGTAGCAGGGCTCGCGTCAATATTCACATTCGATTCCCACACTTCTGCTCCTGATTCTTATAGATGTCCGGTTCTTGATTTTCTCCGGTTTCAGATGGGACAAAAGACACTTTTGTCCGGCTTGAAACTATTCATTTAATGTAAATGAGTATTAATATTTTCGCTTGGAAGATATTCAGTCTAAAGCAGTTTATATTAAATCTTACATGGAAACTACAAATAAGCTTTGGAATTCAATCAGATTTCAATAGTAAAATGTATTAAGAATAATCGTGTGCTTAACTCTCTCCGAATTTGTTATTCCTCTCAATCAGTGTAATACATTAATCTTATGATTCGTACGTTGCCTACTTTATTGAAAAATGGTTCGCGAAAAAAATTTGAACACTCGTGCTTTGAGTAAATAGATGACTCCAACGGAAATCTCATTAAAAGCAATTTGCAGAATTTGTTTTATGATCATAATTGATGAATTGATATGTTTTTAATTCCATGGGAGAATTAAGAAGCCAAAGTATTTTGCAGATCGGTTTATTGTTTTATAATGTCAAAATTGCTCTTGATTCAGCTCGCCTTACAATGTCCTATTTCACATTGTAATCAATTACATATTGATAACAAGAGCAAAGGAATCAGGTGTGCGCTGTGGAACTCTTCACCTCTCGAAAGTGTTGAAAGTTTCCATTCGAAAACATGAGATTTGGAGCTTCATGAGATTTGGATAAAAGAAGATGAAGGGTAGAGCAAAGATTAAAAAAAAAGTGGAGGAATGCGAACATTTATCATCACTCTTAGCAAAAAAGAAACAAAACTTCTCTGATTATTATTTTCTAATAAACTCAAAATTTTTATTCGTATTCACCTTGTCATTACTCAGAAAGGTCACTCGAAAATGAAGAGCTTTGGCCAATTGGTTCCTGTTTCGGAACAGTTTAATTCAGAACTTGTTTAAACAGATTACATCACAAATGTTTTGCATTTCATTCTGAAGGAGGAAACATTTCGATCAGTGTTAACGTTTTCTAAAGAGGGACTGCACCCCTTAAAATATTTATCACTCCCTATGCCTATGTTAAACTCGTAAATGAATTACGAAGTCTTTAATTCAAAAACATTTAAAAGCATTTTTCAAAACAAATTTGAAATTCGATTATTATTATTATTACTACCCAAAATAAACCAATTTTTTTTCGAATTTATTTTTTTTCTCTTATTCCTTTCAATAATCGGTTAATAAAAAATATTTGATTTCATTGTTTCGAAGAAAGTGTAGAAAACTAATACTATAATCATATAATATATAATAATATATAAACTATATTTTATATATTATTGTAGTTTATAATATATTATTATATATAATATAAAAATTACATATTATGTATAATAATATTTAAACTAAACTAATGTTATAATCAATTAATTTGGCTGCTCGAAAAAGAATATGTAATTCATAAATTTAGGAGATATTGCACCCAAACAACTCAGATGTTCAATGTAAGGCGTTCAAATGCACTTTGTTTTAAACACCAGACCCCATCCAAAGCCACATCGATGTTTCAAAGTTTTAACGGACATTTTTAACCTCTTCATGTTGAGTTGTAGAGGAGATGGCCACACAATGAAACTGGATTGCTCTCCTTCATTTAGGACCCGGATTTGATATCTCCTCGTATTGACCCGAGACTTGCAGAGCTGAAGGAATTCCCTTTCTCATCGAAGGTAGAATGAGAGCGAAATGATAAAGGTTCGATTTCTTAAAAGCATTTGCTAATATTGTGAAGTGAAACGGATGTTTGCAAGAAATTAAACTTGGAAAACAAAATGTGAAATCTATCTTTTGAAATCGTACGCAGATAAAATGCATCTAGCTCCTGCAGGATTTCCTACACAACGACATACACATTAAGACAGAAGACGGCATTTGCTGGACAATATCGACTGCCAAGAAGGCAGAAGAGTGGTTGCCCTCTTTAACCTCGATTGCAATTATGGCAGAAAAGGCCGAGTTAAATCCCAAAAGAAGAAACTCTATTGACTGCTTAAAGAAACGATTTATTTTCATTCTTAAATAAATCAACTTTTTTTAACTTCTTAACTTTGCAATAAGCTTCCCGTCCTTTGCATTGTAGCACATGATTTCCTCTGACGTCACTGAGAATTGTCTTTTGCTTAGGCAAGCAGCAAGCGATTGATGGAATCTATTCGATTGCATAATCAGAGTCCAATGAAGAGTTTCTGTTTTTCTTTTCCTCTGCTTTTTTATCTCGTGTGATAATTGAATTAATTTTCTTACTTTGAAGTCCTTTCTCCGCATAATGTAAGTCCTTACTGAGAAGCAGTCTTGCTAGGGAACAATCAAATTTTTAACACATTTCGGAGCACCACAATAAAGTGACGCTAATGAACATCAATTTATTTTATCAGTTTGTCTCGTAGCGCTATTATTAGAATCATTGATTCGTAATAGCATGCATTGAAAACGTGAAAAAAATTACAGCAGCGATAAAGTGATTGAGTGTTTCGTCGACGGTCTCTTTTGATCTTCTTTCGGGGCCATCCCTCCTCACTCCGCCGGGAATTTTGTTGACATATGATTGTACGCAGTCGCCATGATCTGCTGATGTTGTTGATGATCGTTTGATGCTGGAAATGGAGAAAGTCTGAGGATGAAACGGAAGAAGAACTCAGGCTCATTAGCAATAGTTAATGCTTTTACCAAATGGCTTTCGTGAACTTGTGTTACTCAATTAAGTGCATTTTAACCCCAGCCTAAAACTAACTGAGCTGGCATTTTCTCTATGCTTGCAAATTATTTTCATTAAAATCGTTTTCATTTTAAATTTTACTTTCGTAATAATAATCCTCTTTTGATTTTTCAAAAATGTAAATGTGTTTGGATGATGCTGTTTAAATATAAACAAATTCAAAATAAAATGTTTTAAAGCTGAATAAAAAATGTATTTAGCAATTAGTGAGTCTTTTAAGCATAAGGATACATGTTTAAAATCATAATCAAAATTTTCATTAATCAAACCACATATTTTTATTCAGTTAGTTTAGGTTAAGGGTTGTTTTAGCTCTGTGTGGTACTTTTTTAACATAATGGGCTAAATGCTCGAGTCGCAAGTGCCCCAATGGCTCAGAAAAGTTTGGAGAAGAGGATCCAGTGATCAGCTATGTTAGCTTCCCATCAAACCAGGGCCGGACTTTGATATTCTAAGGCCCAAAGCTACAGAAAATTAGAAACCCTAAGCTATGCAAATTGAAGAGGCCCTAAACTATGGCAAGTTTAAGATGCTCCAAAAATTCGAAAGTTGAAATATATATATATATTTACCTTTCTGATTGAAGAAATAAAATAATAAAATATATAAATGTCCCTTCAAGCAGCTGCTTGACATAGAGGTCTGACAGAAGCCTGACAGTTTATACGCCAAACTAATAAGATGAACAAGATTTGCACAATACATTAATTTAAATATAGAAATACTTTTTACATGGGTCAGTAAAATTTCAAATTCAATTTTTGATGCCCCCTCGCATGGTGAGGCCCTAAGCTGTAGCTTAGTTAACTTATGCTAAGTACAGCCCTGCATCAAATCCATCCAGTGTGTTCTTTAACGTGCACAGGGGTACGCCCAACCCGATTGGACGGCGGTCTTTCCAAGCCCATCGGTGTCTCGTCTCTCACAGAGAGAAGAATGGGATTTAGTGTAAAACATTCCAACATGTCACATCATTGTTACGAGCTTCACTACATCCCCCATCCCCAGCATTTAATTAGGTGTTGGGATATTTTAATATCAATAATACCTGTGATGCTGTTGTTGCTGTTTTCTAGTTCATGGGGAGACCAAAAATTGAGAAGCATATCAAGTGTTAAAATACGTCGGTGATATATTCGTACAACATAAAATGCTAATATTTTTAAACTTATGCTGCACGGGTTTGCCGCAACGTGAAGTCAATAAAAATCCCTAGTCAATCAGTAAGAAAAGTCCTTTTATGTTTACTTTTATCATATTTATGTAAAATGCTAAAGACCCAGAAACGTTTAACAGTCAATCCTGAAATTATTTGCAACTGAATGAATTGCGTGATTGCATTTTTTTTCAGGATTTTTTTGAATGGTTATAGTCTTACATTTCTAATCGTAAGGCATCATTTTCTTGGAATATCTAAATTAAAAGCTCACCCTCTAGAGGTTTGCCATGAGGTCTCCTCCTGCCCTGTCCAACGTGTTTCCTGAGCCTGATTTTGACCTTACTATTTGTGCAAAACAAAGGGTTGTGCTCAGGAGCGAGACAACCCACTCATCCTGATTTAAATAGAAAGATGTTTTGCCAATCAAGCAGTTGGGTTGTTTTACCTCTGAGCGGCACTTTTTTGTACACCATGGGCTAAATGGCCAGGTCACATGGACCCCGAAGGCTCAGAGAAGGTTGGGGGAGGGGACCCACTGGAACAGCTGTTGGGAGACAGATGGTAACCTCCCGTCAAGGCCATCCAGCGTGTTCTTTAACGTGCACAGGGTATGGCTCTCCCGCACACGGGGCCACGGCTTAACGTCCCATCCGACGGACGGCGGCCTTTCCAAGCCCATCGGTGTCCCCTACTGACCGTGGGCAGCTGGGACTCGAACCTGGGAACTACAGATTACGAGCCTGGCGCGCTACCGACTGAGCCACCCCTACCAATCAAGCAGTGATGAGTGTTTAAATTACAAACTGTCTACCACCAATTATGTCAGCTGTCTTTATCGTCATCCTCATACCACTGATTTTAACCAATTCATTACTTTTCCTAAGCAAGTATCAATATTTTACATTAAGTTGCCGCATGTTTACTTGACTATTTTGCTTCAAACGTTTTTAAACCAGCAGTATCATTCACGCCTGCAAATTAATTCCTTTAAAGGCAAAACCTGTTGACACACCCGAAACATTGTTTCCAAATGTCATTGAAAATAATCAACAGAAATGCGTAGATGCCAAAAACGAAATCGTAAGTCTCCTTTTCTTTTCTGGAAGTAAAAGCATTTTCTTAGGAAGAACGTGTTTCTCTAGAACGTAAATAATTTAACTCTAGAACGTAAATAATTTATCAACACATATATTTGGCATCAATATGACATTCGTGTTTCTCCGAAATTCGAATTCATTCAACTGTTAATTAATATTGCATGGCTGAGAATAAGTTTTCAGTCCTTCATTCGACTCACTGCAGCCAACAGATTCATTATGTATTCATTTCCACCAAAGCGAACAAAACTATTTGGATTGGGGATGAACTTTAAGATAAATATCTATTGCAATCTGACAGATTAAAGTTTCTTTTCTAATACAAATGCAGAAAACGTCTCTCCAAATCTTTTGAAGCTTTATAGGCTGAGACAAGTTGAGAGTTAAAAATATTCCCTGCTGCATCGAACTGTTAAAGAAGCGATATTTACTTAATCTTTAAATGAATCCTTTTGCGAATTTCAACTTTACCGAATTTTTGATTATTCTTTCAATATCGTGTTACGACATAATCTCCTTAAACGATTAGTTGCATGTCTATTCAACGAATAAGGTTTCTGCTCCGATGATGATGATCCTTATGACATAGATGTCAGAGGCGGTTCATCTTTCTAGCTTCAGGACTAACTGGTGACTGAATAATATAATACAAATAACTCAGCGTTTAGTTCGCTGTGACATTTACTGTTCATATAGCTTTATCAGAAAGAGAATATCATCAAGATGCCATTTTAATGTCGGTTACCAAGGTGATTCATCTATGCCTGTGCCTTTAATATAAATAAGTTATGTTGCTTAGTTTTCCTACATAGATACGTATTTGATTTAATATACAAAAGGATTATTTGGGTTTCCGGTTAAATTATATAAAAATTTCGATATAAGCCTTTCGAGCTTATAAAAACGATAAAATAAAACAAAATAATCTTGTAGTTTGCATTTTAGGATGAATTTCTTTATCTGTATATGCCTCTTGTGATAAGAATTAATATACCTAAGGTATCTCGGCTAAACTCTTTACACATAAATGTTAAAATTCCTGCTTTTGTAAACTTTTAGGAAGAATTAGGCGATGTTGCGACAGTATTACAGAAGTAGTAAAGTACATTTTATATACTCGTATGTATATACACTGGCGGAAATGAAAACAGAACACTCAGAAGGAATTCCTTTCTGAAGGTCATATTATAATGTGTTAATAGTTAAGGGCAGCAGAAACCGTGATCCAAGATTGAAAGTCATTGGATGAAATAATGACGTCACTGAGGATGACAACATGCAAATGTACGCAGCGCGTATTTAAGGACTAGGGCGTGAAGAAAGAAATTATTCGTCTTGTGTCGTGTTGTTCGGTGCTCTTTGAAGAAGCTACCATGCCCTGACGATGCACACACACAACATTTGTTCAGTTAGCGGAGTTTGAGCGAGGTCGTATAGTGGGTCTTCGGGAAGCACGTTGGTCTTTTCGTCAAATTGCACACCGCGTTGGACGAGAGATATCGGCAGTGGTACGATGGTGGCGTCGATGGTCAGAAGAGCATTCGCACACTCGCAGACGTGGTTCCGGGTCACACAGAGTTACGGACGCACGAGAGGATCGGCGTATCAGGATGGCACTGGTGAGAGAGAAGACAGCTACGCGTCACAAATTTGATCCTTTTCAAAATTATTGTAAAGACCACTAAAACAAAACACTTTATACGGAACAGCGTTCCGGTTCATTTGACTCAATATTGTCTTCCCCCCTTCCCCCACACACTTTATTTCTTTCTAGATACGGGCTTTTACTTATTACATTAAAGTTGCAAAAGAAACTGATAATTGTATTGCGGAACGTTCATTCAACAAGAAAAAGTATTTGCGGAATCCATTCCGAAGTTCCATGTCAGAAGAAAGCCCTGCAGGTGATGCAATTAAACGTGATAACCTACTCTCGCGAAAACAAATTATTTTCCTTCATTTCTGACCAAATTAAGAATTATATTTCGTTACCTTCAAACTTAAGTTTGATTGAAATTTTATTTATTTTTTCCCTTACTCTTATTCACATATACAAAAAACTAAAAGGTAACAGAAATGCCTTTCGTACGTCAGAAAATAAAATGAGATTTTACCTAATTCAGCCAATAAAACATTTTTAGCAAAATATTTTTTGATATTACCCGAACTTGTCAGCATAAACCGTCCCGTGGCCGAGTGGTTAGCGCACTTGGCTACAGATCTAAGGGATCCTGGGTTCGAGCCCCGGATAAGGCATAGACGTTTGTGTTGTTTTTCTGCTGAGGTTCTGCCATCCTCACAGACCTTCTACTATGGCATATAAACTGACAGGCTCCTGTCAGACCTCTGTGGCAAGCAGCTGCTTGAGGAGGTTATTTTTTAATTTTTTTAAAACCCGATCAATTGCGGAATCCATTCCGAAGTTCCATGTCAGAAGAAAGCTCTGATTATAACAGAGATCTCTCTATTATAACAGAGAGTAATATTAGCGTCCATGAAAAACGATTTATACACAATTAATGACTTCAGCAATTTAAATTCAAATATTTTTGATAAAACAGGCAGAGGGATAATAATATATTATCGAAATAATTTAAGTTGTACATTGATCAACGAATCTATTGCCTCAGCTGAAACTTTACAAATCTCTATAAAGAAATTAAATGTTAAACTTCGTACTATTGCAATATACAGATCCCTAGCTCTAATTTGAAAATTTTTCTTCAAACTTTAAGAAATTGGTTTTAAAACATCAGATTCTGAATGATGTGCTTTTAATTGTGGATTTTAATATTGATGCTAAAAATCCACATAAATCTGGGGTAGAGGAGTATAGAAATATAACAGATTTTGGCTATGATCAAATGATAGAGGATTATACAAGAGTGGAAATCAGAAACGATCAGTTGGCCGTACATGTAACGATCATGTAGTTGTAAAAATTAACTCACAGCAGTATGTACGCAGAAAATAGATCACTATTTCATAATGGCAATGTATGGTTCCAACGATTTACATTCTAATGAATCAGCCATTGTTGAGCTGTGCAACAAAATAAGTGAACCTGCGTACGCCTATGATGAAAAATGATTAGGAAAAGATTACGGTAAATAAATTGGGATGATTTATCAAAATCATCAAATAATCCTGAAATATTATAGAAGAACATTGTTGACTCGTTTCATAATATTTACAATGAAGCAAAATATACGTGCACTGAAAAGATGAAAAAGAAATAAGACCAGACAATATGTGGATCAATAAATCAATCAAAAATGAAATGACTGTTAGGGATAAATTGTGGAAACGATACCTTAATAACAAAGATAAGAAGACTTACAAAGATGACTATACATCAGCTAGAAACAAGGTCAATAATCTGATTAGGAATGCAAAAAGAGAATATTATTTTCGGCTTTTTTTAAAATTCTGCTGGTAAAACTAGAAAAAAGAATTACATTAATGAAATTACTGGCGGAAGCGTCAAAAGGAATACCGATGATGTAATCTTAAAGAGTATGCCAAAAGATTTGACAATTGGTGAAATCGTAGAGAACTTCAGTAACTATTCCATTATATCTGTATCTGAACTAAAGGAAAAAGATCCTTTCAAAGGCGACTTTCCAGATAAGATTACAACATCCAATACACAGAACTTAATGTATTTTCCAGATATCGACCAAACTGATGTATTCAAAATAATCAAAGAAATGAGCATTCAGAAATCAGCTGGTATTGATCATATACATATAAAACAAATAAAAATCTGTAATGAACAAATTTCAAACACAATAGCTAAACAGATGAACGTAATATTTGATCAAGCATATATCCCAACCATGCTTAAAACTTCTGTAATAAAGCAAATTTATAAACCTGGGGGAAAATGCAGTATTAAAAAATACAAACCTATTTCTATATTACCAACAATTGAGAAAATTATGGAGAGATACGTAGCTGATAAAATCTAATGTTATGTTAACAAATTTATTCTATTACACTCAACTCAATATGGTTTCCAAAAACATAACAGCAGCAACTTACTTTTAGAAAATTTTGCTGATACTGTCATGGCAATTTAAATACAGGAAAACTCGTATGCTGTATCTTTTTATATTACCTTGAATTCTGATATTTTGCTCAGGAAGTTGGAAAGAATTGGCATTACAGGTATACTTCTGAGGTGATTCAAAGCTTATTTAAATTATCGATACGTTACCACCAAAATAAAAGACTACAAAAGTTCTCTTCGGGTTTCGCAGTATGGGGTTATGTGGAGTCTTCGTGTTTTGCAGTATGGGACAGTATGGGGATTCATTTTTGATTGAATTATTGATCCACATTTTGCCTGGTCTCATTTTCTCTTTCATCTTTTCTGTGCACTTATACTATGGAACGCGTCATAAATTTTCTTGTATAAGATTTCAGTATTATTTGATGATTTTGATAAATCATTCCAATCAGTACCTCAGGTGTCAATTTTTGAACCATTACTGTTATTAATATATGTATATTAACGACTTGTTAGATATTAAATTTACTGGCTCTGTCTTTCTATGCGCCGATGATATTGTATTAGTCAATTATGATTATAATTTGGAAACAATTATTTTCAATTCCCAACTTGATCTTAACAAAACAACAAAATGGTTAAATAAAAATCTCATTTATTTGAACAGTAATAAAACCAAAGTTATGTATATCCATTCACCTAGTATAAAAATTACAACGGTAGAATCTATCAAAGCTCACTCCAATACATGTATAAACGAAACTCATTTTCAGTTGAGGAAAAGCAATGACAGTGTCTGTCCAGATTTAGAACAGGTAATATCACTTAATTATTTATGTTTAATTATTTATAAGCATTTCAGATGGAAGACCCCTATTAATAATTTGGCATAGTGGTTAGGCAGCTAGCGAACTGTTCCAGCAAGGCAAACTTTGTGTGTTGTGTTAGCTCTAACTAAGGTAGTGGTCAGCAGTGACTTCGGTCTTAGTAGGGCATGTCCTTGTATGAGAAGGCCTGTATTAAGTTAGGAGTAGCTTCCAGGATTCTTCTCTGTCCTATATGTCGCAAATCAAAGAAAAATGTGAAAGGCTTAGAAGATATGCCTATAAAATCTGTAAATTACAGAGTGCAGTTCCCACTAACATATGTGTCTTAGTGTACAAATCTTTATATGAATCTATTATTCGATATGGTTATCAGTCCATGGTTCAACTTACTCCTCTCACATTGACCGAAGTTTTAGATTACAAAGCAGTATTTTAAAAACAATATTGATTTCTCATCCTATTGTAAACTCCAGCCTCAAGAAGGAAAGATTTTTTAAGTTAGCCATGCTACCAGTCGAAGATTTATACAAGTATATCATAATTCTAAAATATTACTTTAGTAAAGACTTCAAAACTGAAAAAGAGGTCTCTGCATCCAGCAGCAAGGTTGAGCACTGAAGGATACTACGTATTGCCTAAAATCATTAAAAACGATGGTAAAAATATTCGAGCGTACAGAGTATCATTGACCTTTAATTAAATAACCCGATATCTATCACAGCTTAAAAGATATGCCACTATCAAAAATAAAACAAAAAAAATTGCTTATTCAAAAACATGTCAAAATAATATTTCTATTTTTATATTTTGCAAATGAAATATTTGTTTCCATATTTCTCTACTTATTTTATTTGATAATCATCTACATTCTGTTAAACAATGTACTATTTGTGATTGTATATTATTTCATTATATGCAATAAAACTGATCCATATAATGTACACTTTCATGCAGATAAGCCGCTGGCTTCGTAGGATCATATTCATTATGTATATATTAAATACCTTGTTCAATAAATTATTAGAATAAAATTACTAGAGGGGGGATCAGTTAGACGTCTCCCCACCTCCCTTCTTCATTCTCGTTAATTTTGTCGAAGTTTATTCTGCAACTGAGACGAGCGAAGTCATAGACAGATTCAGAAACAACAGCTTTGGATAACATAAATCCATCTTAAGAAAGAAAAAATGAGGTTTGGTTGTTTGGGATTTTATGATGCAAGAGTAACTACGCATACATTCTGACAAAAAACATTACGCACTCAAATCAAAAGAACAAATGGCAGTCAGAAGATTCTGAAATAGCATAAATGCAGTCTTAATTGTATATCTTGGTAGATCTCTAGCCAAAGTCAGGCCTAGAGATCGAAATTGTTAAAGAGAAATGTAGTACAAGTGCTGGGAGGAAGTAGATAAACACGTTTCATCGGCTTCAACGTAAAGACCCTGAACCGATGAGATGCAGAGGCCCCCGTGCAGAAAAGAAGATGGACAAGGTCCAACACCCTCTCACCGAATTCTGGACTAACGAGTAGATTTGGGATCCGCAGTTCAGTGTTTAGACCAGACAAGGGCTCGGGATGGAGCAAAGCACATCAGTCCACTCCTCAGATGAAAGAGGAGAGGACTTGGGCGATGTTCAGTGCCGGTGTGCACTTAACCGCAGTTGACAAATACGTGATAAATAGGTGAATTTCCTGTCTAATATAAGACAGAGGAACCCTGGGAAAGAAACGATTTGTTGTGCATTTCAGCGCGTGTAAACATTGAAAGATGTACGAAAGCACAAATATTTAGTAAGAAAGATGAAAAAAATTGAAAATTGTGTATTGGAATGAAAAGCCTCTTGTGGAGTGTTTTATAAGTTTGTAAATTCGGGCCTGCTCACAACAATCAAAGTTCAATATTTCTGCTAAATCTTACCTTTCTCTAAGTTAGTTCTATGTGACCTTTTTCTGCTACTTGCTATTAATGAAGAGTTATAATATGAATTAAAGGTATGAAACTAATGCTGGATCCTGCTTCAGCAATTACTACACAGTACTTTGACCCTTGAAACAGTTTCAAGGGTCCGAGCTTAAAAGAGTTAAAGTGTTAGTGACGCTCATAATATCATTTAGGAATCAGTTGTTCTGTCTGACATAATATAAAATGAATTCAAGTGGCCCTCGCTTTCTGCTCTTTCGGTTATTCGCTGGTGATTTTTTGAAGAAATTTTTATTCGCGGTTCCGGTTAGAGATTAATTTGAGACAGATGGGTTAGAGGTTAAACTCTTTCTCTTTCAATGGCGTGATGTGATGCATTCGTTTCAATGGCGTGATTTGAAGCATTCGTTTCAATGGCGTGATTTGAAGCATTCGTTTGCCCATCGTTAACCTGAACAAGGATTTGCTTCGCTCCCTGTAGGATAATGTTCTCTGCAAAGCTTATCCGTTCCCTTGCGTTCTATACAATACACCGAAGAGCCAAAACATTATGAACCAGCGCGTCTTTATGCAAATCGAAGCAACTGCAGGTAAACTACAGAACGTGTGAAGGTCATGAAAAGGTATAAAAATAACACCTGATACCGAACTCTGTTATTCAGTGCTATTCTTGTTCTTCAGATGGAAAAGACAGCAGACTGAAGTGAGTTTGACAAAGGCGAAATTGTAATTGCCAGACGACTGGGTCAGAACATTTCCTAGACGGCAAGACTTGTCAGGTGCTCACGGTCAGCTATGGTCAGTACCTTCAAAGAGCGGTCTGAGGAGGAAAAAAACACGAACAGCAGTCAATGTGTGGGCCAATCATGACGCATCGATGTTATAGGTGAGCGAAGGCTATCCCCTATGGTACTAGCCATCAGAAGGGATACTGTGGTGCCCCCTGTATGCGCAACTCTCATCAGAGAGTTGCGCCACAGGGGGCAACTCCCCGATGGGAGAGTTGCCCCCTGTGGCGCAACTCTCCCATCGAATCTTGCTGAAAATTGGACTACATAGCTGCAGGCCACTCCGAGTACCCATGCTAATCTCGGTTCACCATCGAAAGCACCTACAATGGGCACGTGAGCATCAAAACTGAACCTTGAATGATTGGAAGAAGGTCGGCTGGTCCGATGAATCTCGCTTCCTGTTGCACCATGTGGATGGGGAAGTGTTGGCATCAGGATGCACTGTGGGACGAAAACAAGCTGGTGGAGGAAATGTAATGCTTTGGGCAATGTTCTGCTGGGAAACCTTGGATCCAGTCATTCATGTGCAGGAAACTATGACGTCTACCATCTACCTAAACCATTGCAGACCACGTACATCGTTTCATGGCAACGATATACACCTCTAGTAGTGCCTTCTTTCAGCAGGATAATGCGCCATGCCACACTGCCCGGATTGTTCGAGAATGGTTCGTGGAACATGAGGAAGACTTCCAGGTATTGCCCTGGTCTCCAAATTCCCCAGACATCAATCCAATCGAGCATCTGTGGTTTGTGTTGGAACAGCATATACGATCTGCGGCTACTCAACCACGTAACTTACAAGAGTTAAAGGATCTGCTGGTAACGTGTTGGTACCAGATACCACAAGACACCTTTAGAAATCTTCTAACGTCCATGCCTCGCCGGATAAGAGCTGTTTTGGCGGCACGTGGTGGACCAACATCATATTAGGCAGGTGGTCATAATGTTTTGGTTCTTCGGTGTATCTGCAATACTTTATTACAGTTGAATGTTAGCAGCCTTTAGGATTCAATCTCAAAACAAAATGCTGAATTCAGTAACAAAGTATCACAAGAAATGACTTGTTAACAAGAAACACTCAGGATAAAACCAATTTATTTTTTCATCAAATTCTTTCAAAATGCTTTAAGTTTCACGAAACATTACTTTTCTCAAGCGGCTGATTTTCAGTTGCTTGGTTTGTCATAAATGCATTAGTGCGATTTGCAAGCAAGGAAAACAGAAAACTCAGATTAAACGAAATGCATAAGAATCTAAGTCCATATTTAGATTGCAAACCGCTTCTTTGCGTTTCATTATTTTTCCGAAAGTTCTTCATCATCAGACAGAGCACAGAAGCTCCCGGGTGTAAAATAAAGTTTCCGTTTCTTAATATAAGGAACTATTTGGGTTTCTAGCCTCGAATAAAATTTCCATCCTCGTCATTGAAAGTAATTTGTTTAGAAGACTTAATTATTTCATTATTTTCTTAATGCACTTGTAATATGTTTTTTAATAAATAATATTTTTTTCATAATGTATTTCTGAGCCAAGAACCTTCTGTCGTTCTCTGTGATCTCGAAATGTAATCATTTATTTCCCACAGGTCTTTAATATTCGCAGTACTTTCTTAAAACGTATTCCCCGGAATCAGCAAAACCCCGATGTATTTATATCTCAAGGGAAAAGGATATTTTTTCGCAAAATTATTTCCATGCGATTAGATAGATAGAATAATTGGACTTCATAAGGTCGAAGTTAACGCTCCGAAAAAGCTTTCAAGTGACTAACTTTGCCACTGTCTTCTCTCTAGTGGAAAGGAAGAAGTTAAGCGGAAGAAACTGAGAAGTCTTAGGTATGTTGCAGCATTTTAAAAGTTTTGACTCTGAGGTGAAATATTCCTAAGTTTCGCAAAAGTTGAGAAATTTTACATTGCGATATTCGACAGCATAACATTTGTTAGTGATCTTAAACCGATTTGTCGGAAGCAAGAGACAGGAGAAGCAATTTGAGCTCGGCAGGCAGCAGGAATGTGAAAGCACGTGACCCCCGCTTCTCGGAGTTCGACAGTCATGTGATCTAACTCGGATGATGGAGAGGAAAGAGCGAAGGAAAGAGAGATTCCGAGACGAGAAGGGAAAGAAGAAAAATGAGAAAAGTTTGAGATCATACTAAAACTTTGTTGCTGCTTGGTAAAGCCTTTTCACCGCACAGCACAGCTGACAGACAGCGAGGCTTTTTTCTATCGTTATTATTGCATAAGACTGTACGTCTGACAGGTGCCAGAATTATTTATGAAGGAATCATTTTAGAAGCCCACCTTCAGTTATGAATCACACAATTGATGATTCTGATACTTTAGTTTTTTCCATTCAGAAGTTTATCTAACGTGATAGTGCGTCTGGTAACAAGATTATTCACATTATCTTACTTCTGAGCGATCCTCTTGTGATGAACAAAGTCACAAACATCCCAAAAATCAGAGTGTTGTTTCAGAGTTGGATCCGACTGGAAGGCTATATAAGGGCACATAAGTGTATCCCCGTTTATAAGGGCCAGTTATCTTTTTTGACAGTAAATGCATGCGTGAAACACGGCTTAAGGTCACAACCGAAGTATAGCTGCCTGTTATAAATGTATCGATTTTCTTCGTTGCTCACTGAGATTATATTCCCGACATTATATATATTATATATTTTTACGAGGATCAGTGTAATTCTTAACTGCATAACTGCTATTAATATATGAACTTAGTTAAAACTGCAATAAGGTGGTTTTTATTAAAAAGACAATACTTTTAAAAACGTATCATTTTTTATAAAATGTCTTGACCTACTAATTTAAAAAACACTTCCTAAAGTTAAATCTCAGGAAGTAAACATAAAACGATTAAATGGAGCAAAATCATTTCAACTATTGTACAAGAATTTAGTTATTCAGAAATTGAGATATTAACGCCAAATTCCTTTAATGACGCCAATTAATAGTACCAAGTTCTGTTTTAGGCTATTAAGAATTATTTTACAGTTTTAGGACAAAACTTATTGGCCAGATAAATAGCCATAAATATCTTTAAGACACTTTTAGAGAATATTGAAAAAATTCAGTTCTTGAGAGCAGCATTATTTCAAGATGTGCAGTTGGAGGTTTCCAATTTCCAGGGTTATCCTATCACATTGATATTCTCATCTTCGATTCAGTATGTAGTTTTATTTCACTGTTTCATAAAAAAAAAATGGTTTCTACAACAGTAAAAAAATTGGTTTGTGCTTTCAAAAGACTGTAGATGCATTGATTACAGATTGTACAGATAGAGAATGGTATAGATATATGTAAAAGATGAGTATAGGACTCGGACATTTAAAATTTAGAAGAAAAACAAAATAGAGGAAACCTTTTTCATAAAACAGTGAAATAAAACTACAGACTGAATAGAGGATAAGAACTGAAAAGTGTTGCAATTAACACATGAAATAGGAAACCTCCAATTCTGCAGTAAATGCATCTCAAGGAATATTCTGCATTTATTGAAGTTATATATAGCTATGGATTTAACCAATATTGGTGTAAACCTTTAAAATGAGAGGCTACAGCTTTAATAGTTCAAAATTGCTAACTTGTCTAAACATTTAGGAAAAAAACTGTGAAATTATTTTGCTTCAGCAATTATTTTGTTTAAACAATTACTGTATTACCTATTGGCCATTTGAATAAATCATTTGGAACAAATGTGTAACAGAATGAACGACTCTGACTGGAGATGTCATCCAGCAGGTTGTTAAAAGTATCATTCACCACTTAACAGTTTCAAAAACAAAGAGAAAATTTTAAATTGAATTATTCATAATGAAACGAATATCCTGTAGGTACATAAAAAGATCCGTTGTGATTTCTCCTTCTTTCGCTAATGTTTTAAAAGATTCCTCTAAATTAGGGGTTCTCAATGTGGGGTACGCGGTAAAATTTTTGGGTACCCCGTGAGAGCTCAAAAGTCGCTAGATGTAAGTACATGGGTTGGGTTGTTTTACCTCTGAGCGGCACTTTTTTGCACACCATGGGCTAAATGGCCAGGTCACATGGACCCCGAAGGCTCAGAGAAGGTTGGGGGAGGGGACCCACTGGAACAGCTGTTGGGAGACAGATGGTAGCCTTTCTTTAACGTGCACAGCGTATGGCTCTCCCGCACACGGGGCCACGGCGTAACGTCCCATCCGACGGGCGACGGCCTTTCCAAGCCCATCGGTGTACCTTACTGACCGTGGGCAGGGCGGGGAATTTTGCGGAGATAAATCTCAACGCTGACCCAGCTGGGACTCGAACCTGGGAACTACAGATTACGAGCCTGGCGCGCTACCGACTGAGCCACCCCCGCCCCCTAGATGTAAGTACAAAATTTAATGTGTGTATATAGGAATATATTTTATTTTATTCCGATTGTTATACTATAACTATAGTTTTATCTATCTTTACAAGGGGTACGCCAGTTACATACACATTTCCTTAATTAAACTAAAATTCATTGGAATTTGCACCGATGGATCAGTTCAATTGGAATCTGGCTCATCAGGGGCAGCATTTTTCGTCCCCATACGTTAACTTTTCAAAATCCTTTAAACTCCTTATACATATTTCTATAATTCATGCAGAACTCTTTGCTATTAATGAAGCCTTTAAATGGATTTCCTCAAATTTTAAACATAAAAAATTCTAATATTTTCTGATTCAAAAGGGGCATTGGAAGTTTTAACACAAGAACTTTTTTATTCAGATTGCAATTTTTATCTTCATCAACTTCTCTCAATACATATAAAACAGCAATTTTAATTTTAACGTATCTGTATACAATGGATCCTCAGTCATGTTCGGATCCAAAAAATGATATCGTGGATTTCCTTTGCAAATAAAGCTCATAATTCTAGAACTGAGTCATGATTATACAACTTCTTTAAATAAGTCAAACTTAATATAAAAATTTTGAATTTCGACTAACTGAATTTTTTTTTCAAATTTTCACACACAACAATTTCAGTACATAACAATTTCAGATTTTTTCCTCTAAGATAAAATCTCATCTATAGATGTCTATAGATCTATAGAGGTATCTATATATCCTTTCTCCAGAAAATTTATATCTATACTATACAACAGACTTAGAACTGATACTCCTATTTTAAAACCTTTTCTTTATAGAATTAAAAATCCCAATCACCAAATTGCTCTTATTGCAGTTCACCTGAAACAGTTCATCACATTTTACTTAACTGCCCGAAATTTATTAATTAAATTCTTTAATTCTCTTGAGATACTCAAAATTTACTAATTTTTCTGATAAAACTCGATTTGAGTTCTCTTGTTCCTCTACAAAAAATTTAATTTATACTTTCTTACAAGTTTTTATTTCTATCACATCTCTTTGGAATAGAATTAAAAAAAGGAAAAGAAAAAAAGCGAGAAAATTTCAAAAAAAATGAAAGAAAGAAATTGATCTCTTTCATCTTGTTTTTGTTTTTTTCACGATTTTTTTCTCTCTTTATTCGTTAACGTTAAATTTTAAACTTTTTCTTACATAATTTTCTAGTAGACCAGTTTGATTTAACGTAGAAGAAGCAGACTCACTTCAACGTTCACAATAATTCTGCATAGATCACGCAAAAAAATTTATAGTGTGAAATTTACGTCTATGTCTTATTTATTGAACTTTTCATCTTCAGATAAAAATTTATTCTTCAGTGATGTGGGAAAACGAAGTAAATTACTTTCGTTTTACCTATCTTACTATTGCTTTTGGCTTTGACATTTGTCAGTTGGTTGGTTTGTGGATTTGACAAAACGTTGTTTCACCATATCTATCAAACGCGATCGAGAAACTCAATGATTTATGTGCCAAATGAAAGCTTATGACGCGGGGAGTGTCATAGGCTATAAAAATATTGACCTCCGTGTTTTCTTCCCCCTTAAAAAGGGGAAATGAGAAAACTCTTCTTAAGCTATATCTCCAGAACCCGAAGTCGAAAGTAGCAATCTATATGTCGAATGAAAGCTACTGGCACGGGGAATGTCGTAAGCTATAACAATTTGCACCATTTGCTTTCTTCCCTCCTAAAAAAGGGGGACAATGTAAAAAAAAGATTGTTTCTCTGTATCCCGAATGTGTAAAGCAACGAGCTATGTGTCGAATGAAAGTTTGTGACGCAGGGAATGCTGTAAGCTATAAAATATGATCTCCTATGCTCACGTCCCCACTAAAAAATGGGGAATGGTCATTCTGCCATGTCATCGAAACGCCAGGGCATACAATTACAAGTTAGGTGTCAAATGAAAGCTCGCATAATGACCATCGTAAACTCTTTAGAATTTCGACCCCACTATTTCCTCCTGATAAAATGTGGGGGATGGATTTCTACGGGGACGACTTTAATGAGTCGTATCTCAAATTAAACTTGTAATGTCACCAATGCCGTAGTCTACCTCAAATGTGACTCCAAAAGGGGGTAAATCTGTTCGATGTTTATGGATCACATATCAAGTTTCTGGAAGCTAGGTGTTTTTAGTGACAACAAAAAAATATAAATTAAAAAATTTTAAAAATACCTATCTTCCTATAGTGCTCTAAAAAGTAGAAAATAATCCTAAAATATATGGATGGTGCAATCAGTCACTGAGTTCGTATTCACTTCGAAGAAAGATAAGGCGCCGATTGACCTACTCGACAATATTGCCGGCGCCCTCTCTTCCTTTGAAGTGAATACGAACTCAGTGACTGATTGCACCATCGAAATGCTTTAGGTTCATTTTCTACTTTTCAGGGCACTATAGGAAGATATGTATTTTTAAAATTTTTAAATTTGTATTTTTTCCATATGCTTTACCTTTTTGAAAATAGTAATTCGCATTTGAAAAGGATGATAAACTGAGATTTTCTGTAGTTCCTTTTGTGCTCACCAGCTGCCACCACTGTTCAGTCCCTAACTTGAGCAACCGTTATCTTTTTTTTCCTCCCCAGGAGCAGCTGTCGTTAACAGCTTTTGTTCACACGTGAGAAACAGCCCCACCCCTTCGCTTCCATCAAACGACATTCAAGGCGTGCGAGGTGACCGTTCACCTCCTCTCTGGTTAATGCCACCGTTTTTAAAGCATTTGTCAAATGAAACTTTTCCTGAATCGTTTTACTTAATATTACTTGCAGAGAAGATTTTCAATCACATTCGTTCTTAAAAGTTTCACTTCCTACATCAGCTGTTAAGAAAAATATATTATAATTTTGGGTAATATATTTTTAATGATTAATTTTATTGACTGACCTGAAATATCTTATGAAAGTATTTTATTGATACTAATTGTTTTATACTAGCAGAATAGAGATGCAAAGTGAATACGAAGATCCTTTAATGAGCTTTTAAACAAGAAATACATTAACAATGATTTACTGTTCTTTTTTAAAAACAATAACTCTATCTCTTTTTTTCCTATTTCATTTCCAAAACAAATGATGATTTTTTTAATTTATTGTTTAAAGGTTTAGTGGATTTTAAATGGTGCAGTTTATTCTTTCGTCAATAGGAAAAAAATAAAATCTTTAAACAATTTAACTTAAATTTAAGTTGTTTCTTTTTGTAGAAGGATATTTAGCAGTTCCGCCAACGATATAAGTTTAGGAAACATTGATGCACAGATATGAAAATATCGGCCTCTAAATCATCTCACTCTCTCTTGTTTCTCTGACAGTTTGTGAAACACTTACTTACCCTTCTCCCTCCAGGGGGTGGCTCAGTCGGTAGCGCGCCAGGCTCGTAATCTGTAGTTCCCAGGTTCGAGTCCCAGCTGGGTCAGCGTTGAGATTTATCTCCGCAAAATTCCCCGCCCTGCCCACGGTCAGTAGGGGACACCGATGGGCTTGGAAAGGCCGCCGTCCGTCGGATGGGACGTTAAGCCGTGGCCCCGTGTACGGGAGAGCCATACCCTGTGCACGTTAAAGAACACGCTGGATGGCCTTGACGGGAGGCTACCATCTCTCTCCCAACAGCTGTTCCAGTGGGTCCCCTCCCCCAACTTTCTCTGAGCCTTCGGGGTCCATGTGACCTGGCCATTTAACCTATGGTGTGCAAAAAAGTGCCGCTCAGAGGTAACCCAACCTTCTCCCTTCCTACAGACAACTTCTGGTGGCCGAAATTGATTCAAAATAGTTCGCTCAATGAAATTCTGATTGCACCAATTTTCCTGGGTATTTTTTATTTTCCCATTCCCCCAACTTTTGCTTAGTCTTCCCTTGCTTCTGTACTTAGTCTGAAACTGTATGATCGTCATGTAATCATCTTCCATTTGAGGTCTCAGTTGATCTTTATACGAGAGACTGAATCAACATCCCTGTTGATTAGCGATTCGGGAGATGTTCAGCGAAGCTTTCATCCTAGGATTACTGCTTCCCATCGCCAATGCCCATGCAGGCGTTCTCTCAGAATACTTTAATTAATTGCTAATCAGGTGCTTAGCTTAGTCTCTGTTGCCCCTTGTTTGTACTGAAGATATGTTTAGCTAACTTATCAAATAAAGAGTATTATATTCTTTAATCAACTTGAGATCTTTATCAGATATGTTTTGGATCTATAAAAAAAACAGAGAACTATAATTCTCTTTAAAGTTTGCGTTATTTATCATTTATTACACCATAATTGTGTTCGCCTAACAGTTGACAATTATTCTGAATATATAATATGATTTTTCACTTAAAAATTCAGTAAAGTATTGATCGATTATTTTATTTTTTCTTATAACTCTCTTATAAATATCGGGCGAGTTTTAAAACCTTAAAATACACAGTGCAAAAATAAATTTACATCCTATACTTTTAATTTTAATATAAGATCCAAACATATTTCCTAATTGTAATTTTTAACACAGAAAGGAAGAAAATGACCGTGGATGAAACCCTTAATATCTCATCTTTACAAATTAGTTATAAGCAGAATTTGGACAATTTCTTCACATGATTTTAAAACTTCTAAACATTATTCCACTATCTGTCTCAGAAGAAATAAAATCCTGCTTATAAATCACCACTGTCCTCCTGCCAAGTACCTCATGCTGTGGTTGGGAATCAATGAGGATTTTTCATGTTCTCACTTGAAAAATATAAAGATGCACGGCACGTAACTCAAATAGCATTCATGACTTAGTTTCACTGATTCACAACCACAGAATGAGGCACTTAACAGGAGGGCAGTGCTGATTTATAAGCAGGATTATACTTTACACTTAAGAAGCATGTGATGCATCCGGGGGTTACGATGGGCGTTCAAAAGGATTTCGACTCCAACTTTGCATCTGCAGAACAAAACTCGTTTCCCTTATATCAACAAAACTTTTACTCTCCTTCAAAGTACTCCCCTCCAGCATCTATGCAAAGTTTCAGACGTCTATGCTAGTTCTGGAATTCTTCGTGGTAACCTTGTTGCGGAATACTCTGCAACTCTGAATGAACGCATTTTACAAGATCTTGCACCCTTGAAAAAGGCTTCCCATCAAGATCCTTTTTAATTTTTGAAAACAATCAAACATCGCATGTTGCAAGATCGGGTGAATATGAAGGATAGGATAGATGCTTGATTATTCCAGCTCCAGATACCATAACTTGTCGGGTTTTGTGAGTACTGCCATTGCCATGAAGAAGGAGTACTCTTGACACACCTGTTGTTGGACACGCTGCTCCTTCATCTCCTTAATCATTTTGGGCAAAACAATGTTTGTATAGTATTGACCATTTATAGTCATTTTTTCAGGTATGGTTTCCACGGCTACCACTCTTTAGGAATGGAAAAAAAATTGTAAACATTGTCTTCGTTGAGCGAAAATCTTGTCGAAGAATTTGAGGATGTAGTTCATCTTCCGCAACGCAAACATACCTGCCGATCTTTCTGGGAGTTGTGTAGTAATAAAACCACGTCTCATCACCTGTGACAATGTCTGTTAACCGTTTGGGCCACTAGGTTCGAACATTGTCAGCGGCTCCTTGCACGAGTGGACTCTAGCCCTTTCTTGCTATTGTGTCAGTTTATGAGGTACCTATTTAGCACAGATCTTTCGGAACTTTAAATGTTGATGAATAATTGTTTCCATACTGGCAATCGATACACTGACATCTAACCTTACTACCTGAATGGTGATGTGTGGGTTTTCCTTAATGAGTTCACAAACAGCACCAATATTTCTCTCCGTTTAGTCTCCTTCGGTCTTTCTGCACGAGAGAGGTCTTTGAAGCTCTGTCGTCCTTCTCTGAATTTGCGTATCCATCCAGTGACAGTGCCATATGAACAGGCATGATCCCCATATACTTGGGATAAATCGGCATGAATATTTTTCGCGTTGTTCCCAAGCTGCATCTTTGTGAAAATGCAAAATCTTTTCCCGTCTTTAGTAGACTCCATAACTACAACGCACAGATTTCGCGCACCGAACTTTACGCCCTTCCAGCGAAGAGAAGAATGATGATACGGCCTTTTGTTAACATGTAATGACAAGTTTAGACAAGCTTTCAAGCAAGTCGTAGCTCGTTAACTTTGGGGGAACGAGTGCAAATCTACAGACACATGTCAAGAACTTTTGAACACGCTCCATAATTGGATTGAGTCAGATATTCCATGCTGCCGTTCAGATTAATGTTATATAGACTCAAGCGAATACGAGACAAATATTTTCGAAGAGAATTTTCTTTCAAACTTTTGTACCTCTAACAGTAGAAATTCGAACTAATTAGTGATTGGAAAAATGCAAGCAGCAATATTCCATTAGTATCTATAAACAAAAATAATATTACATTTATCTCTTTAGAGAGAAAAGTTTAGTTTTCCACACACACACACACCTGTTGGAAAGGGGTCGAATCATTGCTGCCAATGTACATTTCTCGACCATTACAGTTTAATACCAAAATTTCGAATATTTAGCATGAATCTATTTTTTGCAATATTCTTTCAAACTTTTGGCCTTTTTTTAAATTTTTTCAACGCTAGAAGGCGCTATTAAAATTATTGGGATATTCGAAAAAGGCGAATCATGATATTTCATCCATAGCTATCCAACACAAAAATAATTTCTAATTTATCTCTAAAATCGAAAAAAAAAGTGTTTAATATATAAAGACAGCATACGACAAAGTTAAAATATTAATTTTTTTTCCTTTAAATTGAGCTAAAAAGTTATAATAGTAATATAACAAAAAAAGTAATTATGCAATTAAAAGTTTATATACAAATTCGTATTTCTGCAACAAATACAGTATTATAGTTCTATTATTTTTATTAAAAAAAGTGCATTTCATCATCATTTTATTTCCAAAATATTTAGTTTCTCTGCGACCCTATTTATTTATCAGTGATATGTGATTGTATTCTCCTCTCAAAGGGGCCTGTCGATGCAAAAAATGGGAATAAATCTGGGTTAAGTGATTCTCTTCTCTGTTCCGTCATTCTTCAACTGATGGGTTTGGTTGGGTTGTTTTACCTCTGAGCGGCACTTTTTGCACACCATGGGCTAAATGGCCAGATCACATGGACCCCGAAGGCTCAGAGAAGGTTGGGGGAGGGGATCCACTGGAACAGCTGTTGGGAGACAGATGGTAGCCTCCGTCAAGGCCATCCAGCGTGTTCTTTAACGTGCACAGGGTATGGCTTCCCGCACACGGGGCCACGGTTTAACGTCCCATCCGACGGACGGTGGCCTTTCCAAGCCCATCGGTGTCCCCTACTGACCGTGGGCAGGGCGGGGAATTTTTCGGAGATAAATATCAATGCTGACCCAGCTGGGACTCGAACGTGGGAACTACAGATTACGAGCCTGGCGCGCTACCGACTGAGCCACTCCCGCATCGCCCAGCAAGTTAACCGCATTTTATCTTCTTTTTACCTTGTTCGGTGCATTATAGCCTTAGTTACTAATGCGCCATAAAACCTCAACCATTTTTGTAAACAAGCCCCGAACCAAACCCCCGAAGCAACTACTTGTCACGAAGGCCCGATAAGAACCCGTTAATATAATGTACCACAGAGGAGATCTATGAGAAAGGAGAGAAAACACCACCGGAAAAGAAACCTCCGTACCTAATCCGGGGCTCGAACGTAGGTCCCTTTGATCAGTAACCAAGGGGGGGGGGGGGAGCTAACAGCTCAATGATCGATACGGATGATGATAACTCACTTGAATAAGTGACAGGAATATAATCAAAGTTAAAGATTCTGGCATGAAATAGAAATGACCTCTAATGCTAAGAAGGTAATTCTTCTTCCCATATCCACTTGCCACAGAGGTTTGGCAACTTGCTGTAAATCTCAACAAAGGGATGATAAATCACAATAGTTAAGGTGAGACTTTAGTAGAAAGAGAATAAAGTATCTCGGATATTTTTTGTAATCTTCTCGTTTATTATTTCACAAAATGTCTTTTGAAAAAAAATCCAGTGTCTCGTAGTAAATTCAATTTGATAAGCCAAGATTAAGATGTGTATCTAATTTAAATAATTGTTAGATTGAATGCGACCTCTATATGACTTTGAAGCAATGATTGGGTATTTAGTTAGGTTCGTTTTCTGTCATCTATGAAGTGGACAGTGGCGAGTTTAGGAAAGGTTGGGTAAACGGCACATAATAAACACATCAGAATTCTAGTAAGTGGTTGCATATGTGTAGGAATGGAAAGAATTGATGCTAATAAATAATTCAATCGATTTTCCACAGGGGTGGGAGCACTTCCCCGGGTGGCATCCTTACGGATTCGCCATTGTATATGGATATCCACAGAAAACAAGATTCATATTTCTAGTATATTTATACCTTTTCAGCGTGAATAGGACCTCTATTTGACCTTGAGGAAATGACTTAATGACAAACATTTTACATTTTCTTAGATCTAAGTTGCCGTTTATCCCAAGACACAATCTGTCAGATTTGTAGTACATTGATATCACAGTTAGATTTAAATATGGCCTCTCCTTCAATCTGGAGAATCCAACATTTCGTAGGCTTTCTGAGATTACGAATCGAATTGTGTTAGGCCTAAATTCTAACAGCTCTGGCATTTCTTCATCACAATTAGAGTTAGCATTGCCAATCAATCAATTATTTATTTATTTATTTATTTACTCACAAACAGCTATTACAGACATATATAGAGTTACAATATATGATATTTCTGCGTGTAAATGCTTAGAGTTGGGAGTTAAAAGTTTACTGTGTGCATTTATACATTACCGATGAAATGTTTTATTCTTTATATACTATACTAAATTTCAACGTACTTGTTGGCAGTACAAAGAATATAATTTGCATTTTACAAAATATCGAAAGCATGGAAAAAAATCTCTTTCTGTGTGTACCTTTGCATTTCATTCGGCTCATAAAAGAAGAAATTATCTTCAAGTGTTAAAATGTACGAAACAAAATTCTGTTGAAATGTCAACACATATGCAGTTTTGTAAAAAAGGAACGTCAGATGATCCCTATAAGGAAATCCTTATAAGGAAAAGGATGATTAGAATCAATTGTTTTCTAAAGTTTCGTCTTTTCAGGAGTAGCAACAGCCCTTATGAGAATGGAAGAAACTGTCAGATGCCACATAAATCAATACTCAGCATGTTCACTTACGTCACCTGCAGATAGTTCAAATTTCGATCTGTCACGCCTTAAAGGTCCGCGTCCTTTTTACAATGCTATCAGTGGCACAGTGAGAAAAAGAAAAGTTACTTCTCGTCAGATCTTAACAGTGGAAAATGGACTTGCCATTCTGACAACGAAGAAATCTCTGAAGCAGAAACTTTTGCAGCAGCAGCAGCAGCTTCTGACTCATTTGGAACTTGATGCAGAACTAGCTGCAATACCTGCTCTTCGCTACGTTGCTATTTCTGTAAGTGCAGTTTGTTTATATTCTAGGAGTGCAGTTTGACACATTTACGACAAAACAGTTCTCCCATCTATGGAATCCCGAAAAATGGCAAATTCAAAACTGACCTCCAATTAAAGTTGTTTGGGTGGAATCTAATTCTCTTTGGAAAACTTGCAGCATAGATAGGCTATGCTCTTTTTATTAAGCTATAAATGAGGATACTGGTCGGATTGTTTTACCTCCAGCGGCACTTTTTTTGCACACAAAGGTCTAAATGACCAGGTCGTAAGGACCTCAATGGCTCAGAGAAAGTTGGAGAAGGGGAGTCACTGGAGAACTGTTAGAGGACAGATGGTAGCCTCCCATCAAGGCCATAGAGCATTTTCTTTAACGTGCACAGTGTATGGTTCTCTCGAACACAAAACCACGGCTTAACATCCCTTCCTTCGGACGGCGACCTTTCCAAGCCCATCAATATCTCTTTTCTCAGTGAGGGCAGGGCGAGAGTTAGAGAGATATATCTCAACGCAGGCATAGTAAGTACTAATGAACATAGGGATAGACACTTAAAAATTCGCATATTGTAAAAGTGTTTCATTAGCAACGTAGTAATTGTCATTAGTAACGACATTCGTCAGATGCAAATAATACGAGAGTCCTAAAATTCTCTTTTTTTTTATTTACTCCAATTTATGCACTCTTTTCCTAGAACCTAAACTGAAAATTTATTATATTTGAAAATTTGAATGTTATTCAGTGTAGGAAGAGAGGAAATAAAATCGCCGGAAGAGGGTGAAGAGTGCTTTGCAGTTTTAAATGTGCACAGGAGAAGAGGACAATTCTTCAGAGGCACTTACATAGCACAATATTCTGGAGATAACTTTGATTCAGAGAAAGAAGATGGCATTGGGGAATTTGCTTACCACTGATTTGCCCAAAATTATATAAGAAGCTTATTCTCTTTATTTCACCTTCATTAGTACGGAAACCACAGGTAAACTTGAATATAAAATACCAGGTGCTGGACACCATTCTCTTAGTTAATACCCACCCCCACCCCCACTGATATCCATCATGTGTAAGAGGTGGCCATGAATCCCGATTTTTGGGTCTGTGTCCTCCTTTCCCCGGAAAGGCTGACAGGATCCAAAATGTCCCGATTTTTGGGTCCGTGTCCTCCTTTCCCCGGAAAGGCTGACAGGATCCAAAATGTCCCGATTTTTGGGTCCGTGTCCTCCTTTCCCCGGAAAGGCTGACAGGATCCAAAATGTCCCGATTTTGTCCCTCTTTGAAATAATAGCATCGTCACAGAATAAATCTCGTATGAAAATAGGGTATCGTGTTGTAAAATATTGAAACACCGCCAGTTCGTCTAGAGGGGAAAAAAGCTGTAGGAAATTAAAATTTATAAAGCTAATAGAGGGTAAAATGACTTTTCTGATTGTTTTTCTTAAAAGTTCACAGCCAATTCATGCGGATTTTTTGCTAAATTAAAAAATGTTCAAGTGTCTCTTTTCCCTCCTTTCCATGCAGAAAAAAATGAACGTTTTGATAACACATATTATTGGAATCGTATCAGTGGAATCTTGCTGCTTGGGCACTTTTTCCCATCACCGGGGCAGGGAAGATTCTGAAAACATCTAACAACTAACAACGTGAAAATTGCGTTATATTATTTCATATTTGCAAAAGTCAAAATGCAATATTGGCTTCGCTGTGTACAGTCGCTCAAAAAAGTATCCGAACACCACGGTTGGTTACAAAATTCAGAACAAATATCTGGCAAGCATTTTTTTTAGAAATTAGTGATCAAATTAAGATTTTTTTAGAAATCACGTGACACGAAGGTTGCCAGATCACTAATTTCTAAAAAAAAATCGTTGCCAGATATTTTTACTGAATTCTGTAACCACCCGTGGTGTTCGGATACTTTTTTGAGCGACTGTACATATATGTGTGTACGTGTTCATTGTTCAAGACTTTTTTTTAAATATGACGAACTTTTCACTTTTAAATGTGACACCCAACCAAAACAACCCAACCCAAAAGCGGTTAACTTGCAAGCAAATTATCGTCCGATGCCTTGTTTAATAGGTAGAACGCCCTGGAATGTATCTGGAAAGTTGTGTGTTCCATTCTCGCCGTGTCGGCGATAATATTTTTCACATGAGTAAATATTGATTTCCTCCTTGCCATTCTTGTGAACAGTGGCGGACTGGGCCGCGGGGATATTTCCCGGTAAGCCGTCCACAAAATCTTACCTCGAGGTCGGTCGGTAATTGATTCTTAATTAATTAAAAACAATGATCAACTGTGGTGAATTGGTTAGTAGAAAATATAAGGGAACGAAATTGAAATTTCTTCGGTCAGGATTTGCGAAACACAGACAGTGGGAAGAGGCAGTCGCTTCACAGAAAATATGAAATGTAAAAATATTTTTCTGTTAATGAGTCGAATCGACTTATTGGGAATCACAAAAATTATATATCGTATGCAAGCCAATTGCTACTTTGTTTACTTCTAAAGATGAGGTGTTGATAAATGCAGGTTTTCCAAATAAATACCGTATTTTTTCACGATTAATTTTCAAACTATGTGAAATTGTTTGAAAAGATTTCAAAATATATTTTCCGCCCTTTACGATGGCTTAAAATAAAACAAAATTTTGTGTGAAGAAATTTTTGGGTGGCATATTTTTTTGTTATGTAATGAAAAACAGTAAAATTTCCACACAGTTCCGAAGCTAAATTTCATATCAAGCTAATCGTCAGTAATCTTTGTAATCTGCAAAAAATTAGTTGTTCTTAGATGTTCCCACGATAGAAAAATGTCTTTATGTAATAGTACAGAGACTATCTGAACAGAAAGTCCTTTGAATGACAACTTCATAGTTCCGTAGCTTCTTAACATTTTTTGTAAGTAAATGTAACAGATGAGTTAAGTATGTAAATGAAATCTATGATAATCTGGATTCTCAGCAATATTCACTGAACATTTAAAACGTGCTGGTACCTAGGAAACAATGTCTGGCTTAGCGGTCGTCTTAACGTTTTAAAATACACTACAAATAAAAATTCAACACCTGCAAAAATTAATGCCATTTTATTGAAACGCAGGCAGCTGTTAGCATACACTGAGATGTTCGATTGATTACATTGTCAAAAAATATATGAAAAAATACCACTTTACCTATGCGGTAAAATACTATAATTAGTATGATGTTGAACGGCCCCGCGCAGCAATGCATTCATGAACACTGCGGGGAAGGCTGTCGTACAGCTCTATAATGTCCTCCTGAGAGACAGAACGCCAAATAGCGCGAAGTCGCTATTCCATTTCAGCGGCAGTAGTAGGAGTACCTCTTAGGTGTTGTTGGAACTGTCGTCCCATTATGTTCCAGACGTGTTCAATAGGTGAATGGTTCAGCGAGTGTGCTGGCCATGGTAGTGCCTGAACGTTTTGCTCGTGCAGATGCTGCAGACTAATGCTGGCTGTGTGGGAACAGGCGTTATCTTGCTGATAAAAGGTTCCCTGCTGTTGAACAAATGGGACAGCCACTGGATGCAAAATGTTGGTAACATATTCGTTGGGCAGTTAGAGATACCCCTATGATGACCAATTCTGACAGAGATTCCGACTAATGGCACCCCACACCAAGACACCAGGTGCTGGAGCTGTGTGACGATGCCGCACGCACTGGATGGCGTTCCTTTCCCCTGAATGACAGCGGACACATTTTCTATTGTCATGCTGACCAAGACAAAAGCGATATACGTCACTGAACACCATGGTACTCCATTCTTCTTCGTTCCAGTTCTGTCTGAGGCGACACCACTAAAGACGTGCTTGCATGTGGGCAGATGTGAGGGGCACACGCAGTGCCGGATGATAGGATCGCAATGAAAACTGTAAAAGCCTGTTGTTTACCTTCCGTCTGGTAGATATTCGATGTGTTACCTGTTTCCAGTCCCTTTGCAGTTGCGTTGTAGTCACGCAACGCCATGCATCGCAAATGGCGGTTCTGTCATTTCGTGGTCATGCATCAGTGTGTGCTGGATCCTTCTTCAACCCACTGCGCCATATGTGTACGATGGTGCTGGTATTGCAGCCAACAAGGTTGGCTACATCTGTGTACGACAAACCAGCTTCTCTAAGGCCGATGATTCTTCCACGCTCAGAGTCTGTTTGGAACGGCTGTCGACGTCTGCATAAGAGCATCTTTAGAGGTTTTTGAATAATTTATACAACGTTTCGTCAACCAGGGAGCTTTGATTGCCTTTATCTGTGTTAACCTGCTCGCGCATGTCCAATCGTTTCGACCGTCCTTCAAACCTAATCTTTTCCATACATTTACATACTGTATACTACGGCCTCCCTAAATTTCGTCACATTTGCATAACTTCTTGCAAATGTTGCACTTTTTATTTCCTGTAGTGTAAATTTCGAACATACGCTCTATACACTTATTTAGCATTTGTTTAATATATAAAATGTTTGGAAATGTTAATGTTTTAGACGGTTCAGACGTTATCACTGAACTAGAGGTAGAAGAAATTCTCCCCGAAGAGAGAATTCAAAAAATAAATAAATACTAATGGCTGGTGAAATTTTAATAAAAATATATAAAGGTGAAATAATAATTACATAATGATTTAATAAATTAAAAGCTACATGCCAGTATAGAGAATTTTTGGGTGAAGCTTTCTAATGTAATTATGGACAGTGCAATAAACTCAATTAAGAGGTGTTTTCAAAATCACGAAAAATTATTTTTCGAAATATATGTGTTAGTTTCAAACTAAGTTTTGTTTTATTCGAATCCTCTCTTCTGGAAGAATTTCTTCTCCTCCAGGGGCGAAATAAAGAGCCCCACTTCACACCTCGATATTCACGAGGGCCTCCAAATTTTGTTAAACGTTTTATTCCGGAAATATTCCCCAATCAATATAATCTACTCTTTACCATACATCTCGTCGTGTTTTTAATAATAATAATAATATTTATTTCCATACTCATTTACAAAAACATTACACACAAAATTTTGCCATCAAATTTGGATGAAAACTGCAAAAGGAAATAATACAAAATAAAAAAAAGATTAAAAATACAAAAAATACAAAACTGACACAAACATACATTTTACAAGTATTTCTATGTAATCTAGGAGTTACAAAACAACTCTTACAGATTACGAAAACAAAATTCTACTGTAAGCGAAAATCTTTGGCAATGGAACCTGGAACACGAGAGTAGGCTGACACCCCTATAGTTATCACAAGAACTGCGATCACCTTTTTTGAAAATAGGGATAACAATAGCTCTGGTAAAATCCTTAGGAACCATGCCTTTATTATAAAAGATATTCAAAATTTCAGTCATCCAAGTGGTGACCGAAACATTCCCAGTTCTAAGCATTTCTGTAGTAATTTCATCTACCCCTCGGGATTTATGAACTTTAAGTTTAGAAATAACCAAAATAACTTCAGACTGTGTTATAGGGCCAACATTAAAGTCACCAATGCATCTATCATCATTGCAAACAATGGGAGTAGAACTAACTACATTGTTTAGAACATCACTGAAATGCTCAGAACACCTAGCCATGACAGAATCCTCACCTTCTATAACCTTACCTTGTTTATCCTTCAATCCTTGTATACCTGTCCATTTTCTACCACACAAAACATTAACTATCTGGTACAGCTCTCTGCTGTTGTGCTGTCTAACTGCTTCCTCGGCTTTGTCAGCCAACCCATCAAGCCAATGATTCTTATCAGCAGCTAACTGATCCTTTACACGTTTATTAAGCTCTCTGTAATGCTTTCTATTAGGACTAGTAGGGTATTGATTAAGAACCTTCCTGCAGTTCTTTCTGAAATAAGCTCAAGTGCCTTATCACTCAGATAATTCTGTCTCCTCTGCTCCTTTTTCCATAAAAGAGTACTGTTAGTGTCCAAAAAAGCCTGTTTAAAATGATCCCATTCTTGCTCAACTTCAGCAGTAAGCAAAAAATGACTGTCATAATGACTAAGTAACCTATCATGGTAAGCTTTAGCTATAACTGGGTCTTTCAGAGCTTCAGTATTAAACATAAATTTTTTAACTCTAGCACAACACTATTTACGTTTATGTTGCAAGACACTTTTAACAAGGTAATGGTCAGATCCAATTTCAGCTTCCCTATATGCCCTGGTATTCCTAACAGAACTAGCCCATTTGCTGTTAATTAATATATAATCAATCATATTCTTATGCAGCCCATCGGGTGAAACCCATGTGTACTTATGTATGTCGTGGTGTTTGTAATAAGTGTTAGTTATTCTGAATCCATTGAGTTTACTTACCTGTAGGAGACGTTGCCCATTGCCATTGCAGCTACCAATACCAAAAGGGCCTATTACTCCTCCCCAAAGGTCAGAGTCAGTACCAACTTTGGCATTGAAGTCACCTTGAACAAGGGTGATATCTCCTTTCTCGACAGAATTCAAAATATCCTGAAGTTGTCCGTAAAACTATCCTTCTCATACTGAGTGAGGGCATAACAGCAGATAACTTTGAAGTCTTTAATGCTTGTCTGAAATTTTGCTCTAAGAAACCTTTCATTAATGCACTCATATCCTAGAAGAGCATCGGTAGCGTGTCTGCTGAGAAGCAGACCCACGCCTTGATGATGCTTATTGTCGTCCCTACATGAAAAGAGAAATTTAAGATTATTTTTAAGAATCTGACCTTTATCTGTCTATCTGGTCTCTTGCAAGCAGGGAATATCTAAATTATAACGGTGGAATTCTTGTGCGAGGACATCAAGAGAAAAAGCTCTGTGCAGAGTCCTCACATTCCAACTACCTATGGAGAGAAAATGGTTAGTGGGATGTTTAAAGAAACTATGTTTATTGAGAGAGGGAATGCCGACAATATCAAACAGCCCCCTAATCGCAGACATGGGCACAGACCCGTTCCCCCACCACTAAAGGCTGAAGCCATCTACACTGGAAGACTTCCTCCAACGTAGAATTTGACGATGCCAATAGAAGCAAAGAGTTCAGGTGCCTGCGATGACCTCTGCTCAGGATTATCCACCAGCTGATAAACATATCCTGTGAATCTATTCACTTGGGGCTGTCAACCCACAAACAAACAGAAAACACAGCCGAGATTTTCCCTCTACAGGAATCCACTAGTGCAGCAAATTCAGGATCCATGATCAAACTCAAATCCTTATTCCAATCCGGTTAGTGTATATGGTCAGCACCAGGACCCTGTGTGGTTGACCACTCCTCAGCAGGGTAGAAAAAAAGAAAAGTAGCCATAGTTGTCCAGATCAGTAGGCCACACTAATCTGGCAGCCCTCCCCTTCCGTTCACTTCCACAAGAGAGTATCTCTTTTCAAAGGTACTAACGGTCTGCACCACGAGAAGGCGGGGTCGGACATTAGGTGCTAGGCCTGGCCGGTTCTGTGCATCATCACAGGGGATTGGTGCATAGCTCTCCTTCCAGTGACTACCTAGCTACCATTTACAGACCCTCAATAAATAAGGCTAAAGTTTTCCTGTGTTCATTTACACTGTTATAGATTTTGCCGGTAAGTTGTAACATAGCATATTCTGTACCCAATTTATCTCTAAATCCAAACTGTTTATTTGATAAGAAATTATATTTCGATAGAAATTTCATTAATCTCTCTTTCACGAGTTTTCAATTATTTTTGAAAAGATAGGGAGTATAGATATTGGTCTATAATTATTAAAATCCGTATTTTTACCTTTTTTGTAAATTGGCTTTAATTTAGCAATTTTTAAAGCATCTATGAACATTCCAGTAGAAAAAGATAAATTTACAATTTTTACAAAACTATGAGGTTTATATTTAAAAACAATTTTTCCTGCTTATGCGCCTGCTCACGACCTCTTTCAGTAGCTTGTCAACTGCAAACCATTAAAAAGGTAGTTTTTTATTTGTTATTTTTTTTTTAAATTCTTCCCTGGAGGCAAACCCCTGTTAGGGGAGGATTCCACACACTCCAAACCCTGGTCAAATAGCGGGAGGGAGAAGTTTCTGAAGGCGCTAATGGTACGTATCTGGAGGCAGGTTCAATGGCGATTTCCATGGCCGTTTCCATTCACCAATCCGCCACCGTCTGTGAAAACAAGACTGCACGGGTTCACAATCCGTGCATCCGAAATCCCTGCACGGGTTCACAATGGGCTTGATTTCAAAGAGCTTGTTCGCAATCTGTTCTGACCGACATATTTGACACTCTGCCAGATCTCGATGATAAAACACTGCCCGAAATCCAGATATAGAACCAATAGCTGAGAGCCAGGCAGAGGTGTGGTCGACCTGGTGGCAGTATATTATTTATATAAATAATATTATTTACATAATCTGTATCTTCGCATTTCCTCCTACCGTACTATATTAAAATGATTGTAATTTATATTTATATTTAAGAAGAGGAATCTCTTACTATGGTGCGAATTAACATGCAGTGAATGATAGAAATCCTTTATGACGACAAATGGGTCAAGCGTTAAGCTTTGATGAAATGTCGAATAGTAAGAGTCAATATGAGTTATGGCTTTCCATGACTAAAATATAGAACTCACGCCGATGATGTAAGCTGTTTTATAGGCTGTCAAGAAGACTCAGATGTCAATAATTCCCTAAAGCATTGGCTGAGGGAAACAACATCTCTCCCTGGAGCATCCCCTCTTATATGTGCATGCGGTGTAGAACTGAGTCTTGGAGATCGAGCTGGCCACTCCTTACGAATGATGGTGTTCAACTCCAGATAATGGTCATCCAGTCTAGCTCCACGACTAGCATTATCATTCGGTAAAATTAAATTTCCTTTTCATTTTTCACGTGTAAAAGGTCTTCTTACACTGAGGTTCATGATGCCTCTATGCCAGTGAGCTATCATAATGCCCCTGAAAACACGCGAGTTTGATACGTGTAACCAGAGATATTCTTGCCCAAAACTTTCACAATGCCTCCGACATAGTATCCTTTTTTTAATGCTGTTAGAGAGGTGAATATACGTATTTGGCTCCCTCCAGATAAGTGCTACGTTTAGGATGACTCTGCAGAGCAACAAATCCGCAAATATTGAATACTTCCAATAACAGTGTAGTCCAAGTACACATGCTGTCAGCATTAAATCATCCCCCTCCCCTTCCTCTGAGATGGGACAAAGGTAACAGGCACCATCGGCCGTCACACAGAGGGGAATTCTCATGCAAACTTTTAAGTATAGTGGTATCAGATACAGATCTTCCTGTGGCTGCAAAGAGATCAGAATGCACTCGTGGCAGTGTTATCGCTTTGTGTCTTCGTGATGAAAGTCAAAGCTGTCTTCAATTGAAATTGTGGTCTTAAGTGTATTATCTTCACCAGGTCTTTCGGCAACATTCCCTAATTGTTAGAACCTTGTCCAAAGTCTACGAGAGTAACAGAATGATTCAAAATGGCGACATCTACAGAAGATTTCCTTTCCTCAAAACTTCCAATGGCTCTCCTTTTATAACATTCCAACAAATGGTTCTTTTCAGTTAGTTCTAACGAATTAACGGTCTTCATGTGAACGGTGGTTGGTGGTTTTTACCTTCCGGTCAGACAACAATGAGCTGCAGCTGGTATTTGAAATCAGGATGGCCTTTGTGGTATGTAATGATATTTTCGTTGAATATTCCAATAAATAACTCAATCGATGGTTGCCCATGTTCGTAACTTGATGTTTCCAGGTTCGAATCCCGACTGTGCCGGCGATTCTGCCCTCGGTGAGGAAGAAGACGCCGAATAGCTTGGATCTTTCTGTCGGTTGCGATGTTAAGCATAGCTCTTTGTGAAGGAGAATCCTGTGCATTTTAAAGAACACGTTGGTGGATGGCCTTTGACAGCGGGCTTCCGTCTGGCAACTGTCCAAATTAACCCTTTCCCAAAACAGTTCTGATCCCTTGGTGTCCTTTTGGCCTGGTCATTTAGCTCATTGTGCACATAAGATCTACTATAGTTTGTGAATTTTGTCGCGCAAAAGAACCCAATACAAAAAATGTGTGTTAATGATATGTACTTGAAACTTCAGGTTCTTTATTTAAGTTTTGAAACCAATGTCTTTTCGAAGATTTACTATCTACTGACTTGAGTTCTGCCCTCTGTTACTACTTTGCATAGGGAGCAAGAGGAAAAGAATTTGTTCTTACTCTAATAGTCTTTTCGTTTAAAATAAAAGAATTTTATGATCATCGTAAGTATTTTCTGACTGTTAGTTATCATTGAAAACAGTCTGGCGTTGTCTCATGATTTATATTATATATAGCGCCCAAAAGCTATAGGATAAATTTTCCTTTTCAATTTTATACAAAATTAAATTTAAATTTAATATTTTATAATAAAACTTTTCTAAAGTTTGAAGATAATTTAAATCTGTATCTTAGAACATAAATAGAATGATACCTTCACCAGCAAGTTTTTGTCGATCTACCTTCACCAACAAGTTAATAATTGAAAAAGGAAAATAATCAATGAGTCTACTGTTAACGCGTATCTCCGCTGCTCCTCAGAGATTTTGCCTTACGCCAACCAGCTATACTGAGCATTTCTAATAGACTGGTTGCTAAGATAATATTCACTCTCCAAGGGACTCGAAATTAGAGTATTTGCGGTATATAAATCAAATTGAGCGGTGTCTGTTGGTTCACAACGCACAGTATTCTGATATTTATTTCTCAAAATAGAGGAAGCAGCGCGTTTAGGTCTTTATCTTATGTTATATTCATCCAAAAGAGAGGCTAAGTTTATTTATTCACAAACTGTAGTAGATCTGTTAAAATATTCATTTCTTTACATTCTTAGACGAGCCTTTTCCTTTACGCAGTTTTACGAGAAAGTCAGCGGAGAAAGAGGAAGACCAACACGATGATGATGGAAGAGGAGGATGCTGTATCGGGGCATCGCAGCATCCCGAGAATAATGTTCTTACCGCGTTTCAGATCTCTTAAGATACTTGGTCATCATAACTTAATAGCCTAATAAAGCAGAAAACAATATATAACTATTATTTTTTATTAATCCTCTGTCATTTTCTTCCTTTTTTCTTAAACCAATCCCTTCTCAGGAGATTTCCTAGCTCTAGTGTTAGCTTCATTATTTATATTCTTTCTCTTTCAATTCATCATATGACTATTTATGTTAACTCCTTACATATCTACACCAGCCCTGAATAGAATAAGTAGACAAATTTATTTTGGATAAAAATTGGTTCAGTGTGCATTGGTTAATTGCTTTCCATTTTGTACCTAAAGTCACTTAAACAGCTCTCTGTGACATGCATTTAACCCACAAACCACTGATTTAGGAGAAAACTTGCAGATGCGTTTTTCTTCGACTGTTAAATTGATTTATGGATTTATCAATTTATTCATCGATAATGTAGACATATAATTTATCATTTGCTTTCATTACTTATAAGTTTTTATTGTTATATCAGAACCCGCTTCTGTGGAAATTGATGTTCAATGGAATATTAGCCAAGTGCGAAATGTTTAACCAACTTTTGCCCAAATTTCGAACGCGGATAGATCTATTATTTTTAATATTTATGCGCCTAATCAAGCTGGTGACTAAGAAGAGGATTCCTCCTCCGAAACCATGGAGACGGCGGATTAGTTTTGCACATTTGCGTACGGTTGATGTTGTAGAATGGCGCCGAAGGCTCTAATTGAGCGGTTCAATCCAATCTGTTGGTAAAAACAAGATCGACCAAACGATCACTTTTATTTAATTTCATTCATTATTCATCCTTTTCAATTCAAATAAGCGACAAATGCTCGACACATTTCAAGCAAAATACGACTTTAATGCCACTTTTGAGCTTACGGTGTCTGGTTTTTCGAATTAAATTTTTAAAGCACTATCAAAGCTTCTCAAGGGTAAAATTACATTTTACAGAATTTCCGTTACGTTAATGGGAATCTAACTTTGAACCTCTATAACTTCTAAAATAGACATTTAGTGAAAAATATATGACTGAAAATAAATTATCTAGTTAAAGATGATAAATCTGTTTAAATCTTGATTTTTCAATAATATTCGCTCAGCATTTAACGACTTACGGGAGGCAAAATAATTTACAACAGAAATGCGTCATAAGAATTTTCTTCAGATATTAACTAAAACTTAAAAAATTTTGTTTCAAGCCATTTAACAAAATAAATATACATTTTAGAAGTGTGTGTAATAATCATTTCAATATTAGACAATTTTTACAAAGCAAGATAATTCATTTTTAAATATTCTAGCTTCCATAGCTATTTTAAATACTGAACGAATATTGTTAAAAATAGATTTTTCTTTATTAATTATGATTTTTAATCGTAATTATATAATATAATATACACATAAGTTATATAAAAATATCACATTTTTCTATTAAATGCGTATTTCATAAGTTATAGAGCTTCAAAGTTAGATCCCCATTGACATGAAATGGAAATTTTCTAAAATTTTGGTAGGTATGTTTATATGAAGATATCACCTGTCATCATTGGATACAAAATAACAAAATAATAGCAAGCGACAGAGTTTAGTCTAAACTGTTTTAAAAAATGCAAACTCTTCTTTAAAAAACCAAAACACCGCAGAAAAATGCAAAAGTTTTCTGCGGATTTTATTTCTCTGAGATATCATCCTTGAAAAATTAGATGTAAATTAATTGGAATTATATATCCCAAATGGATGCAACCCTAAACGCGGCCTTTGTCTTCCTTCTGCCTCAGCCATCTATGAAATTAAATCCACCTATTAAAAGACCAAGTGAATTAACAAATCCCACTCCTCTTCTCAAGCTCTTTTGGATGTTGCGATATTTCCATGTGAAACTGAAGTAATTTAGGAATCCCATCACTCGTTAAAACGAGAAAAATCAGCTCAAATAAAACATCACAAAGCGATGAAAGTGAAAATGACGGAATCGAATAAATTGTATTAAATGCATTTAACATTCCCGAAATTTAAAAGTATCTTAAGTCGAAACAAGTGGCATGACATAAGCAGGAAATGACGAAACTGTAAGTTATCCCTTCGATAATTCTCAAAAATCATAAGTCAGTTATCTATTAATCAACCAATGATCTATGAGAGCTGTCGAGGGGTGAAGTGCGCATGCTCATAGTCTCCTCAGTTGGCACTCACTATAGTCTTCTACTCAGTTCTGAAAGCGCTGTCAGATATCGTCTGGGATATATCCGCCATGATTTCTGATCTCACCTCTAGCACTTTTTCAAAACGATTGATTCGAGAAGAATCTGTTCGGTGAGTTTCTCCGAAATGCATCGAAGATTGCCGAGTGCTAACGAGTTATATTTCAGATAATACGGTAGCTCCTTACATGGGGGGGGGGAGTCATGGGTTACCATGATATTAATGGAAGAGGGCAGCAAATGACTTATGTCCCTTCTGGCCCTCTTCCCTTAATAAAGAGGGAGGAAAGCTCAACGGGGGTAGAGCGAAATGAATTTTATATGAAATGAAAGTTTGCAATCTGGGGAGTGTCATTTATTATAGACTAGAAAAAAAACCTCTTGGAATCAATGAGCGAAATCAAATGTAATGTTCTTCAATCACACATCTTCTATTTATAAAATGAACGTATCTAAAATCGGTTTCTGATAACAAACTGTTGCATTCATTGCAATTCAAAAAGCGTTCGAACTCGTGTTCTGCTGCAGAAAATGATTCACAGTTTTAAAGCTTAACAGATAGGATTTTTCGAAGCCCCGAAGTCTGATATAAAAATTACATTTATACTTCCAGATGGCGGCACTTGTCTAAGACATATATTAAACTTCGAGGCTGTCATTGAGCGTTCCGTACAGACGGAAATTTAATCACTTTTATTAAGATAGATTTTAGAGAGTTTAATTGAGTTAAAGACCGGAGAGACACCCAATAAATCTTCTAGTAGGTAATAAAATAAATCCCAAACTTTTTCTGATGTTGGGATAATATGGTGATGTTTAATGCCGATTCATTAAAAGCAAAAGTGAAATACAGATCTTTTTTCTTTAATCCAGATACAAAAAAAAAAGTGGAAGCGAGAGTCATTATTCTGTATCCATTTTATGAAACATGTTGCTATCGTTACCAACATCTTATCAGTTGAATTTTAACTTCATTAATTTATATATACATAATGGCCGAGTGGTTAGCATGCTTTGCTACTGATCTAAGGGACCTGGGTTCGAGCCCCGATTAAGGCATGGTTGTGTGTGTTGTTTTTCTGCTGAGGTCCTGCCATCCTCACAGACCTTCTACTATGGCATATAAACTGACATGCTCCTGTCAGACCTCTGTGGCAAGCAGCTGCTTGAGGGGGTATTTTTTTTTTATAGTATCATAATGAATTGAATTTCTAAAATAGTTATTATACAGTCCATACGAAACATTTTGTGTTCTTTATTCACAGCACTTTAACGGAATTATTACAGACAATGTTGCAGAATAAATTGATATGAAAATTTCGAAAACTATATGATAAAGTGAACATTTTGGTCTAATCAGAATTCTAAATCAGGATATAATGTAATATTTGAACTTCTGTCCCTAATCTGACACTTTACCCTTAACAACAACCAAAAGATCCAAAAGATAAAATAAAATTTCTTTTTATCTATCGAATGCTTCTGCATCGAGCGCACGCGACAGTTATCTTCCAATGTTACTTTATCGCATTAAGGGCAGACGGTCCCGTTTAATTTAGGAGCTCAAAATATCCCAATTCTGAAGGATGTTATCGAGGTGTTCGAATTTAACGGCAAATGAATAAAAATAACGATTGGGCATCTGGTTATTGTAAACAAAAAATGATTTGCTGACAAGGCATAACGTTCTATTGCACGTGATGTGGCAGTGAATATTTTGGTTTTCGCTTTGAATCTGTGCCATTTGTTTCTAGTTACACTTCCAGTTTATGTCCTTTATCGCCACAACCCACGAGAGAGAAATGCCTAGATTTTGTTCACCTAATTAAATAAACGTGATTTTTTTTTTCATTTCATTTTAGAAATATTCTCTTTCCAGTTTCAACTAAAGTGAGCGAAATCATCTCTTTCGGAACCCCTACGGAAGAATCGATTTGTCATCTCGTCAGTTGTTGCCTAATAATTGTTTTATCAATGGAAAGGAAAACTCTTTATCTACATTCCCTTTAGAGCGGATATGAAGGAAAGCGAATCTCTCGGATGATAACCAGAAATTAGAGCAGGCGACCTCTCTTCCATTTCTGCTCTTCAACTTCATTACACGGCCAACAACTCTGCCCCACTCTCTCCTTCTATTCCATCATCACACAATAGACAGAACAGCGAAGCGCTCGTCAACTATTACTTTCGTGCTATTCCCTTAGCCCCCCCCCCCCTCTCGACCTATCTCCCCATCCGAGAGCGTCGCGCGCTATCCGGGATGGAAGCGAACGAACTGGCGCGCACTGCCACCACGTGACCAGTGACGTACAGATGTGCTGTTCAAAAAAGGAGCAGAGTCCGCGGGGCCGATTAAAGAGAGGCGGAGGCAAGAGGGAGGAAGAATCGGCACCCGAATCATCTGACCTCGTGCCACCAGTTATGCAGTCATCATCCACTGTGGCATAGTTTTAGAGGTGTATCAAGATAAACAGAGGAATTGCTACTCTTTTTTCATATCCTTACTCGTGTTACAGAAATGGTTACGAGTTATTCCTCCGAGGGCCACTCGCTAATGATGAGTGATGATTTCAAAGCTGTGAAAGATCTGCAACTGTAAGTACTCTATCGTGATGTTATTCCAGAGGTTTCCAGTGTGTTGTGATGTGAGTGTGCCGATCATTGCCCGCATATTCTATCGGGAAGTTATGTACCAGAATGCCATGTGTGAAATCTCCTCTGTGATATCTCTCTACATCCTCAAAGATCTCTCGATATTGCTCCAATATATGCAAATGAAAGTTTTCTGCACATTAATACAGAAAATTGTTAAGGATATGTTTGTTTAAAAATAAATATTTCCTGAGACATTCAGATTTTGTAAATGAAAGCGAAGAAGCGATTTTTTTCCGTAAACTGAAAGAAGTTTCAAAGGCTGAGTCGTAATTTTTTTATTTCTTCACGAATAATTCTTGAGTAATAGGCATCAACGCACAACTGTGTTAAGTTCATAAAAAATGGTTTTCGTCTGCCTTGGAAATGCCAGTATGTTGGTTTTACTATTCCATGTGATCAGACCCGACAAATAACAATTGCGAACTCATGTTAAAATGAGCAAGATTTTATGCTCTTTTAGGCGCTTACTTAAAAATTTTTGCGATGTCTGCAGTTAAAGCTTAGAACGAAGAAAACCAGCTCAATGGAATTCTCCACATTGCTTCCGGAAATAACCGACGATTTCGCTTTGGACGACGACCCCAGCACGTTCCTTTCTGCTGGGCACGTGAATGCCAGCATCGACTTGAGCGGCCCTGAACTCGCCTCGAAGCGAGACCCCCTCTCGACCGTCATTCCCATGACCCTGGTGTACGCCGTCATTTTAGTTACGGGAGTGACAGGCAACGTTTGCACCTGCGTCGTCATATCCCGCAACAAATATATGCACACAGCCACCAACTATTACCTGTTCAGCCTAGCAGTCTCCGATCTGACTCTGCTTGTGCTCGGTCTTCCACAAGAGCTCTACCAACTGTGGGAAAGATATCCTTATGTGTTCGGCGAGGCCTTCTGCATCTTCAGAGGATTGACGTCGGAGACTTCTACGAACGCTTCCATCCTCACGATAACATCTTTCACCATGGAGAGATACTTGGCAATCTGTCATCCGCTCAAGGCTCATACGATGTCCAAACTCTCTCGCGCAGTGAAACTGATTGTGTGCGTGTGGGTTTGCAGCTCACTGTCAGCCATTCCTATGGCCCTTCAGTTTGGGATCGTTTACGAAGAGCACAACGGAGAGATCCTTCGGGAGACAGCTGCTTGCTCCCTGAAGAGGCCCCTGGCCCATGCGTTCGAGATGTCTACCCTCTTCTTCTTCATCCTGCCCATCACGCTCATCTCTGTGCTCTATGTCTTCATCGGAGTCCAGCTGAGGCAGACGTCGGCTGTGAGCAGAAGGTATCCTGCCTCTGACAGCACCTCCACCTCATCTACAAGCAGCTCTCCTTTCGGAAACAGAGACAAGAAAAAGAACAGAGCAAGACAGAATACTTCCTCCAATAGCAGCATGGCATCCAGGAGAGCTGTGGTGAAAATGCTAGGTAAGCTGGAGTATTGGTTTTTACTTGGAAAACTTCGCTTTCTGTCTAATTTCCGGCCATAAAGCATCACTTTAAAGCACAGCTTTCTGTTTGTATGATCTTTTTGTAAGGTAAAAAAAGAAGAAACATATATATTATATGGTTAACTTGCTTGTCAGACATTGATTCACTTTCATTTTCTTCCACGTAAAGATCACTCTCAATTATTTCCCTAAATCCTGGGGGTGGGGGTGGCTCAGTCGGTAGCGCGCCAGGCTCGTAATCTGTAGTTCCCAGGTTCGAGTCCCAGCTGGGTCAGCGTTGAGATTTATCTCCGCAAAATTCCCCGCACTGCCCACGGTCAGTAGGGGACACCGATGGGCTTGGAAAGGACGCCGTCCGTCGGATGGGACGTAAAGCCGTGTGCGAGAGAGCCATACCCTGTGCACGTTAAAGAACACTCTGGATGGCCTTGACGGGAGACTACCATCTGTCTCCCAACAGCTGTTCCAGTGGGTCCCCTTCCCCAACCTTCTCTGAGCCTTCGGGGTCCATGTGACCTGGTCATTTAGCCCATGGTGTGCAAAAAAGTGCCGCTCAGAGGTAAAACAACCCAACCCTAAATCCTGAACTGTGATTATTGGTAAAAATCGGCATAAACTTGTCGACTGCAGTTCACTCGACCGTTTCCGATTTTATATGAAATACAAAATTCAGCTTTAAATTCCTCATAAACTAAATGTTCACAATGCTACTCAGTCTTATGGCTTTTTCCCTCCTCATCTAAGTCACATTTCGTCAACCGAAAACCCAAATTTTGCAATTTCGAAAGATTTCCATAATTATTCTCATTTTAAATCCGTCACCCTTGTGTGTCTGCCTGCACCAAGCATTACACTTTCTATCTATGCAGCGTCAGAAGTGCCCCATATATCAACATCACATCCAACAACTTTGAAAGCCCATTGATGTCATCTTTCTCAGAAAGGGAAATGTCGAAATCAGCGCAGAAAAAACAATCAGGAATCCAACATAGGAACTTTTTTTTCTCAAGTAAATTATCGAAGCTCGTTAGTTCCATTATCCAATGTAACAAATACGTTAACAAATATAACCCGAAAGCGTTAAAATCACTAAATCTATAAAAAATATTGAAACCTATTTTCGGTTTCGTGAAAAGTCGATCTTGTACTATAATAGCAGTCATAATACTGATATGTTGAAATCTTTTACTCTTTGGAACCCTTAAATATATGTGACAAAAGAAATCAAACCAGAAGGATAACATCTCGCTTCTGGGGAATATGGAATGTTCCTTATTTAAGACCCTCTAGTGGTGGAAATTCGAACTACTGGAGTATTCAGAAAATTTAATTAATATTTAATTAATACTTATCCAATCTAAAAACGAATTTTCATTTATTTCGTGAAGCAAAATATTTTCATCCCCCCCCCCCACACCGGATAAGGGAACCAATTGATCCTGTCAATGTAAGTAGCAACAGAGTCTATGACTAAAATTTCAAATCTAGCGTGAATAGATCGTTTGCAATATTCATTTGAAGTTTTGCATTTTCCAACTTTCGGGCTCTCTAATCATGGAAATTAAAACTATCAAAAGAGTCTGAAAATGCGGATCGTAATATTCCATAAGTACCTATCCAATCCAAAATCAATTAGCATTTATCTCTTAAAACAAGAAAGTTGAATGTCAACAGACGACAAAGTAAATGCATAGGTCGTTTTTTAAAACAAACTAAAATTGCTTCTGTGGCATTGTTTCCTGAGAGAGCGAAGGCAATGTGATTCCCGTATTTTGAGTGATTCGGAAGAAACAGAAGTGGGGAGAGATTTTCCAACTGGTTTTTAGATCAACTTCATTTGAATTTGGAAAAAAATGGTTTTTAAATCATTTGTAGTTCAAAAGAAAAAACCGCTAATACAACAGCAATTATCAGTTTTAATCTTGATTCAAACGCCATTCGACTTAGGAAACTGACAATTTTTCTGCTCCTGTAGGAGTTTCAGTATTCCCAAAATCAGCAAAAAGGTCGATGCATAAAAATATATTAGGAACTGACTTATAACATTCGCGCAATAAAAATCTTCCTGATGATGATTTCTATTTAGCAAATGCGTTTTAGATATTTAAAGAAAAATAAATAATCCTAAATCATTTAAGTGTAAGCTATATTTAAAAGTAAAATTAACTGGGCGTTGACCGTTGACTAATATTTTATTAATCGTACGCAATCAATTATTAATAAAGTACAACCAATGCATAGCGAAATAGATTATTTAATCTAAAAGGCACGCATCTCAGTTACTTGAAAATTCTTTTTGACTTGTACAGTCGCTCAAAAAAGTATCCGAACACTATGGTTGATTACAGAATTCAGAAAAAACATCTGGCAACGATTTTTTAGAAATTAGTGATCTGGCAACCTTCGTGTCACGTGATTACAGAATTCAGGAAAAATATCTGGAGCGTGTACAGAAACTGTACACGCTCCAGATATTTTCATATCTGGAGATATAATAGAACTTGTTCGTGTCACGTGACACGAACAAGTTCTATTAAAAGTTTTCTCTATAAAAACTTTCTTGTTTTAAGAGATAAATGCTAATTGATTTTGGATTGGATAGGTACTTATGGAATATTACGATCCGCATTTTCAGACTCTTTTGATAGTTTTAATTTCCATGATTAGAGAGCCCGAAAGTTGGAAAATGCAAAACTTCAAATTTACCGTTCACAGCAAACTGCAGCGTGTGTAGTTACTGCATACGCTCCAGTTTGCTGTGAACGGTAACTGCACACGCTCAATATTTCCGTGAGTGAGCCCACACGATCTAGTATCAAAATAATATGACCACCTACAGTCGCTCAAAAAAGTATCCGAACACTATGCTTGATTATAGAATTCAGAAAAAATATCTGGCAACGATTTTTTTGAAATTAGTGATCTGGCAACCTTCGTGTCACGTGACACGAACAAGTTCTATTAAAAGTTTTCTCTATAAAAACTTTCTTGTTTTAAGAGATAAATGCTAATTGATTTTGGATTGGATAGGTACTTATGGAATATTACGATCCGCATTTTCAGACTCTTTTGATAGTTTTAATTTCCATGATTAGAGAGCCCGAAAGTTGGAAAATGCAAAACTTCAAATGAATATTGCAAACGATCTATTCACGCTAGATTTGAAATTTTAGTCATAGTCACTAATTTCTAAAAAATCGTTGCCAGATATTTTTTCCGAATTCTGTAATCAACCGTAGTGTTCGGATACTTTTTTGAGCGACTGTACAAGACGCCCATTTCAATATAATCATCTTTACGACAGCATTCAGTAGAAAATTCGACTTTCACAATTTGCAGAACTTTTCGGCTTCTGCGTAACTTTAGTAGTTTTAAAAATAACAAAACGAACGCATCTCACATCGCCTGTGGCGAATATGGGAATCTCGTTTGCAAAGAGACTGAAGTTTTTCGTTTGCCTACTTTGGAACTCTATAAAAAGTTTTAATTCGAACTAAGGTATGATTAGAAAAATGCAAATAGTACACTGATGGACAAAAATAAAGTTACCAACATAACAATTGGTATATCAACATAAAGACTGGCTAGACTTTAATGAAAATCATTATACAGGTTCATCAGACAAAAGAACGTATGCAAAAAGGAATGCACGTGAATAGTGCTTGCGAAGGCACATGTAAAACGCCACGCATATAAGGCACGCTATAAAAGAGAGCACGAATACGCCGTTCTTGATATCGTACCTCGCCTACCAGCTAGCACAGAAGAAAACCCGGAGCTGCGGTTGCCAGAGAACATAATGTCTTCGGGACTTTCGTCTCCGGGCTATAGTGGCAATATCAGGAATCCAGAAATGTGTCTTGATGGCGAGTTCTGGACCGACCAAAAGTTACATCATTCCAGAAGAACCAATATCGGAACCGATGGTTTGCCTCCCCTTATCCTCTTTGAAAGATCTTGAAGGATTTGGTGCAGGCAGCATCACAACTGAGCCAAACAGCAGTGAGCATCTGCTCGTTCCTGTTTCCATCTGATTACGGATTCGTGACATGTGCTCATCTGGAGAGAAGCGGAACGCACAACCATCCCAGCAACATCTGGTTAACAAGACCACTATGGAGGAGGGCTTCTGGTGAAGGGAGGCATAAGATCTCTAGGGAGACGACTAGACGCTCTTCAGCCCCTCTCCCAGGAGCCTCGTGCAGTTGCCATCTGCACTAACGGAACATGGCATTTATTGGCATCCGACCTCATCCGTTGTCTTGTCACCAGTATGCATGATCGTTGTGCAACTCATGATGCAAGTAGCGATCACACTCCCTATTGATCACCGGAACAACTCATTCCTTCTACCACCAATGAAGGCCTTTCTTTACGCATGAACAATATTCTTGGCCATCCATTCCTAAGTATCTAAGTTTGAGTACGTTCTTTTTTCATGATCTGATGTACAGTCGCTCAAAAAAGTATCCGAACGCTATGGTTGATTACAGAATTCAGAAAACATATCTGGCAACGTTTTTTTTTAGAAATTAGTGATCTGGCAACCTTCGTGTCACGTGATTACAGAATTCAGGAAAAATATCTGGAGCGTGTACAGCAACTGCACACGCTCAATATTTCCGTGAGTGAGCCCACACGATCCAATGTGCTGTGAACATTAACCGCAACCGCTCCAGTTTGCTGTGAACGGTAACTGGAGCGTGTACAGTTGCTGTACAACGCTCCAGATATTTTTCCTGAATTCTGTAATCACGTGACAAGAAGGTTGTCAGATCACTAATTTCTAAAAAAATCGTTGCCAGATATTTTTCCTGAATTCTGTAGTCGACCATAGTGTTCGGATACTTTTTTGAGCGACTGTACCTCTCGTCTGAATTTCATAAACGTCTCTCAAGTCGTTATGTTGCTATGTCAACTTTTTTGCCTGTAACTTAACTTTTGCTAACCAATGTGGTATTTTATTAGTACTTACACAACATAAAAAGTATTTTTTTTGTACTTAAATTAAAAATGTTGTTTTTCTGATGCCCCTCTGAGAAAAGGGAGGCAGATTGTTGCTGTCAGTGAGGCATCTGTTGATACTCTACCACCGAAATTGCAAATTTCTACCAAAAATTAATCACTTACAGTATTCATTAAAATTACGCCTTTTCTTTATTTAGTGTCATCTAACGATTTAAATTAAAACCGCCTAAGGATTGGGGGAAAAAATTTGCATTTCCCACTCCCCTAGGTATAAGTTGGGTTGGTTGGGTTGTTTTACCTCTGAGCGGCACTTTTTTGCACACAATGGGCTAAATGGCCAGGTCACATGGACCCCGAAGGCTCAGAGAAGGTTGGGGGAGGGGACCCACTGGAATAGCTGTTGGGAGACAGATGGTAGCCTCCGGTCAAGGCCATCCAGCGTGTTCTTTAACGTGCACAGGGTATGGCTCTCCCGCACACGGAGCCACGGCTTAACGTCCCATCCGACGGACGGCGGCCTTTCCAAGCCCATCGGTGTCCCCTACTAACCGTGGGCAGGGCGGGGAATTTTTTCCAGGAGATAAATCTCAACGCTGACCCAGCTGTGGGACTCGAACCTGTGAACTACAGATTACGAGCCTGACGCGCTACCGATTGAGCCCCCCCCCCCCCCCCCTAGGTATAAGAGGACCACTTATCGAAGCAAATGCAAACCTCGTGACGTTCGCATTTTACCATCAAATTATGGCAAAATTTCAATTCGGCGCAATTTAAACCTTTGGGTGTTTCGGAAAGTGCGAATCGTAATATTTCATCAATACCTATCCAGTAATACAGAACGACTTTTAAATTCATCTCTAAAAGCAAACAAAAATCTATTAAAACACGAAATTTTCATTTTCCCACCCACCCTAGGTCTAAGGGATCAACTCATTGTTGCCTATGAAAACTTCATGATATTCTCATTCCACCATAAAAATTTCAAATTTCGGGCATAAATACACCATTTTATTCTTTAAAGCTTTCGAATTTTCTTTAGTTCCAATGTTAGATGGCGCAATTATAGCTTTTGGGAGATTCGTAAACTGCTAATTGTAATATTTCATCAATACTTATCCAAACCAAAAAGGATTTTTAATTTATCTCCAAAAAAAAGAGTTATGTCTTAAAAAAGTTGCGTTTTGCCTACCACCCTAAAGGGTAAAGGGTCAACTCACATTGTTACCAATTGAAACTCACGACCGTCAACATTCCACGATCACATTTTCAAATAAATAGCATAAATTGACAACATTTGTTCCATATTTTGCCACTTTCAACTTTTCCCACCGTTGTGGTAGACCTCAAGACAGATACCGAAATAGATGGCTAATAGAAGTTCAGTTTATATTTATGTGCGTTTTAATTAAATTGTTTTTGTTAAAATTCTACAAATAGCTCTTTATTTTTTTTAAGTTAATAATTAATTTTAGAATTTTCAATAATATTTTTATAGTAATAATAAATGAATTATTTTGTTTTATATCCCCTGATTGATTTGCCTCTTTAACCACAACTTTTTCATTTTAAAGGATAAATGAGAAATTCTTTTTGAGTTTTATTTCGCTAATAATACATTACAACTTACATTTCCCAAGCACCGATTAGTGCATTACTATTAGTACCGTTAAAAGTGGCAAAATTCGCAAAGTGAAAGACTTCATTTTATCTGGAAAGGATCAAACGATAATCGGCAGCGGTGGCATGTTATTCTCTTAGTTATCGAAACAACCCTAAGACGGTTTGCAATAAGCTCTGAATAAATACATGAAGGAAATCCAATTATAACATGTTAGAATTTAATATTGGAAGTCTTTTATTTCCGATGGATGTTTTCGTCTATATGAAGTTTGAAATGCAATTACAACGCGTGCAATCAATCTTAATTCCTTGCTGATGCAATAACCTAGTACCAACAATTATAAAGATTACGACTTTAAAAAAAAACTCGGAAATGTAGCAATTAATCAATCCCGAATTATTATTTATTCCATTTTGCTTATGATCACAATGATGCCAGATTGAAAGAAAAGAAGCAAAGTTTTTGATACCAAAGAGTCGTTTGGGCGTTTATTTAGCTTTTTCTGTTTGTTTCGCAGAAACTCTCGAAATGCAGCATGCGTCCGTTAACATTCATGTTATATACACTACACTGCAAAAAGTAAGCGGACACTTCGGAACCATTCCCATATTATGTGAATGGAAAGCCATATTTAAAGTTCTGCTGAGGTCCTGCCATCCTCTCAGATCTTCTACTGTGGCATATAAACTGACAGGCTCCTGTCAGACCTCTGTGGCAAGCAGCTGCTTAAGGGGGTATTTAAATAATAAAAATAAAAAACTTCGAAACTGCGCTTTTATTAGAAAATGTCGATGAACCTAAATTGAAGATCTCCCCCAACTCTCTCTAAATCTTTATTTCCCACAATATTTGTTTAATATATAAAGATTTATGGGAAATGAAACACCTAAATGCAACTTTTGCTATTCACGAAATTTTTCCGCCAAAAGTTGAAATACACAGTTCACAATATGGATGTAATATTTGAAGTTTGAGTAACAATTTTTTAAGTTTCCACATCAATTTGTGGGGAAATTTCTCGTCTCGATATCATTGGCTAGCGGTGACACTTGCAACTGCCGGGGTCTGAGTTCGAGTTCTGGGATGGCATGGCTCCGTGCTCGTGTATGTGTTTGTATGTTGAATGAGAAACCAAGCTAAGCCTAGCAGAGTTTCTAGGTTACTATGATCCTTTAAAAATATGTTTAGAAATGTGTGATAGTACCCGTCTGCTGATAAATATTCCAGTTTCAATAAATGCCTAAATATTAAAAAATTCTTGAAAATCGAGAGATTATTATTTAGATCTTCAATTTATATCTGGTGACAAAGCATATTTTCAAAGTTAGGGAGCGTTTGATGTGGCTTTTCATTCACATAGCATGTAAATGTCCAATTTCTTTTTGGAATGTATAGTATGTAAACAAAAATTTGGAGGAGAAATTTTAACTCACATAGTAGGTCGAATGAGGCGGCAAATATCACCTACATTGAAACTGGCAATATGCTCTAATTATAGATATTGCCAGTTTCAACGTCCGCAATACTCAGGGTCGCCTTTCGTAGAGCATCCACAGTTGCGGGTGGGGTTGGCGAGCTCGAACAGAACTTTCCAATTCGTCCCACAAATTCTCAATGGGGTTGAGTTCCGGTGATCGAAGTGTGGTAAACTCCCTTGAATGCTCCTGCAGCCAATTTGTCGCCACTAGAGAAGTATGCAGTGTGGCATTGTCCTGTTGAAAGATGGTACCATGGTGCAGGAAGAGAATCGTTACGAACGGTTGTAAATGGTCGGAGAGGATGTTCACCTACCTTGTGCCAATGATGGTGGTCTCGATGGGTACTAAGAAGCCTATGTAAACGCACCTGAAACTGCTACACCATCTCTACCTGCCTGTATGACCCCCAACTCGGCAAGCTTGGTCCATCGCTTCATGTGATTTACGCTACATGTGCACCCACCCATCGGCGTGACAGAGTTGAAACTGTGATTCGTCAGACCAGATGACGTGTTTCCAGTTCTCCACACTCCAGTTGCGATAGGCCTTTGCAAACTGCAGCCTAATCTTTCGGTGCCTTGCAGTCAACAAGGGGACATGATGTGGACATCGACTGCCATAGCCAAGTTTTCTGTGGTACTATGAATAATCTTTGTGCATATGATTGTGGACACACCCTCTTCAATTCCTACGTTATCTGCCCCACGGTAGCTGTGCGATTCCTTGTAACAATGAAGGATCGTCCGCACTCTCTCTAGAATCAATTGCACGTTTACGCTCACATTTCACCCGCCGGCTGGAAGTTTTGTCATATATCATGTAGTCTTGGTATATACGTGCGATGGTCGGACGTGGAAATCCCACAGTTCAGCAGTTGCGGTGATTGAACAACCGGCCTTCCTCGCACCTACTATCAGGCCATGGTCAAACTCACTTACATTGCTGCCTTTACTCGTGATTACGTCTCTGTGACTGGTTTCCAATGCATAGAGACAAGCTCTAATTATAGCTATTGCCAGTTTCAACGTCCCACGTAACTGGGCGCGATACTTCTGCTTTGAATATTGTTATCGGGGTGTATATAATAATTTGTCGATTATTTATAGCTATGAATTTTGTTAGAAGTGAAGTAATTTTTGAAAATTAAATAATTTAATTTGCAAGAATATATTTTTGGTTTTGGCAAGAGGCTAAATGTACCTGCAAAAATTGCCAACTGATTCTGGCGAGCCCGCTGCGGCACGCGGCCTTGCTTTTGGCGCACATCACCAAAAAATATTTTGTTACAATTGCGTATGTTGCTTGAGATTTCGTAATGGGAGATATTATCAGTGCAAGACAATAGATATGGCCAGAATTGAGAAGATTTTGGAGCAAGAGAACGAAACAAATACTGTAAGAGTTGGGAAATCACTTATGTTTTTCCATCACTTTCAGTTCCATTTCTTTGGATATTTGATCATCGGATCAAAATCCCGAATTCTTTAACTCACCTTGAGAAATCGCCTGCAGAGGAGAACGTTTCTTGCAATCGAATGTTTTCTGTTCCTTTGCTGGGTCCTTCTGTCGGTGAGCTGCATTAGCAAAGCACGAGGGAACTAAGCCAGATATTGCTCCGAGTGATTTAAACGTGTAATAATTTAACATCTCAGACACACAAATCTAAATTGCCGAATGCAGTAGTAGGAGTACGTCGAGTTTTCTTAAGACATTCATCGGAGACGATAAAACACCAGCCGTCGTGACATTTGTAATTCCTCTTGAGAGTTAGTAAAAGAAAAAAAAAGTTTGAAGTCCGAAAAGAGACTTCTGCATTTGCATGGAATAGTAAACATTCGTGCAACAGCTGTATTTACTGTATTGTATGAATACATTAAAGGATTTCGTTTCAACGTAATGCTGTGGGGAGAGAACTTTCATCTTAGATGAGGAAACTGAAACCGGATCTCTGTGTGCGTCTACTTCTGTGTCTCATTCTTTAGCTAAGGCGATGACGGTTACAGAAATATCCAAAAAGGGATCTCTCACTCTCGAGCATGCATAAACTGAAAAGAAAAAGCGTGTAATTATTACACCACTCATTCAAAAGCGTCGTCTCTATTTGATCATGATTACTCCATTGATCAGATTTATGACAACTAAATATCAAACGATGGCAAGTAGCGTCACCGGAAGAAACTAATGGCAACCATGCTACAATGATTTCCATAAATTAAGGAAAAATGAGTAAAAGCGCGAAAATTCGCCAAACATTGTGCGACCCTCACCAAACTTGTTCATGTAACCAATAAAGTAATGCCCATTGAGCATATCGTATGCAAATTAGTCTAGGTTGCGTCAATTTGCGTAATCGGATAGCGGCATAAAAAAAGGGTGTTTTGGAGTGGATCGTTATTTTGTGTTGTAAATGTGAGTAAAGAAATTCGAAATGGCCATTTTGTAGGAATGACCTCGAAATATCATTTTCCAAATGAAATGCAGTGGAGAGCGCTTGGCCGGCTCGAAACAGGCCAATAGCTCTCCAAGTCTAGTCAGACGTGTCACGATGGCTGAATGTGAGTCCTTCTGTGGTCCATAGACTGTGAAATCAATTTCTTAGCACGGATTCCGCGTCTCGGAGGTTTAGCCGAGGAAGGGCTAGAGTTACGACCGCTGTACAAGACCGAAGGAGCAGGACGTCTACTTCCTTTCAGCTACGATCCTCTCTTGCAGCAGCCACTGGGAAGGTTGTATCAGCTTTTACTCTGCATAGAAGGCTTCATGAGGGAGGTCTGTACACTAGAAGGCTATTAATTTGTATACCCCTCACGTCACGTCACAGGAGAGAGCGGTTGAATTGGGCATACACGCATGTTAACTGGACAGAAGAGCAACAGAGACCCTTACTCTTCACAGATAAGTCCAGATATTGCTTGCAGAGTGATTTCGGACATCGTTTGAAAAGGAGAGAACGAGGTACCCACTATCATCCCAGTAACATCCGTCCAAGAGACAGTTACGGCGGAGGTAGCATGTGTGTTTGGGGTGGCATTTCCTTAGGTGGACGCACAGACCTCTGTGTGTTGACGAGTGGGAACCTCTATGTTCAAATGTATAGAGATGACACCTGGACCCATCAAGTACGTCCTTACGCTGGTGCAACAGATGTAACATTTTACTATTCGATCTATAAGACGATAACACTCGTCCACACAGAGTTCGACTAGTGGATCAATACTTTCAAAAGGAGACCATTATGCCCATGGAGTGGCCAGCTGGATCTCCCGACCTAAATCCGATAGAGCATGTGTGGGATGCTCTAAGGAGACGTGTTGCTGCCATCAACCCGCCACCTGAAACAAAGGGGGAGCTAATTACTGCTTAGAAGGAACAATGGTCGTTACTCCCTATTGAGCTGATTCACAACCATCATAAATAGTATACCCGCAGCTTTTCCTCTTCAAGGCATGCGACATGAACTAAAATTATCTTCCGCGTTTATCAAAAATAATTATCCATACATAGTTATAACACACCTAGAACTACATTTGTCAATCTGACTTCAAACAAAAAATTTACTTTCTAACAGATACTTATGGAAGAGTGGCTCAGAAGATTCGAGTTCGAACCAGGAACAACCCTCATGTTAATAATACACAGTAATCTCTAACTGTAGTTGTGATGAGTAGATGATTTAATAATAGACAAATGCAAATTTGTTTTAAACAAGTTTAAACAATAAAAAAATTTAATTTATTTAAATTTTCAAAATCAACCTAATTTTTCCACCAACTCATAAAGGTGGATAAATTCACATTACAATAGGTTATCCTGTTTCCAATCCACTCAAATAAATTCAATATTATAAAGTGACAGTCAAAATATTAAAGAAAAGTGACAACAATCAGATTAATATGAATTAAAATGATTATACCCTGATTGAAGATATATCCATAACGAAAACGGAGTTCCGCTGGACTACAGTTGTGCACACGGAAATAATAAACAATTATTTCAAAAGACAGGAGACTGAACACGAGTCTTATTAGCACCATCACCCCGCACAGAATCCCTTCGCCGGCTGAAGCAAGGCAATAACTCAGGCAACCCCAGAAATTCTCCGACACTAGGGACCAATCAGATGCCATCCCCGGGCAAACACAACATCAGCAGTATTTCACAAGTGGGACGCAGTATTTCACAAGTGACGCAGTATTTCACAAGTGGGATATTTCACAAGTGGGACGGAGTCTTGTTGCCAGATCCCAAAAGTAAAAAAAATGAAATTACAAATACCGATAGATCTGAGACCTATCAATAGTATGGAACATTGCTGTCGTGCCTGCATTGCTGTAAGGGGTGACCACACTCCTTATTAAAGAACTTTCTGCATTGCATTCTTACACCACATTTTTGGACAAGCTCCTGTAAGTGTTACTTTTTGACAAAAAATGTTTCTAGTGTAAAATATTTTATGCCATTCTGAAATGCATTGTAATTAACGTTTCCATCAAATTTCTTTAAAATCATTCATATAGTTTTTTGCTTATCATGATTTTTCTGAGTTTTGCTTAATATATGGAAACCAATGGAGATGAATGAAGGAGGGACTAGTCTGATTTAAAAACACTTTTTTTTTAATTTTATATATTAATTAATTTTCACTTGGACAATTATGTATTTGTTAACTTCCTGAACTTCGACGAATTCTTGTCAAAACCATGAGTTTTATCCAATATATTGATCCCTATGAAAATCAGCAATTATTAATTTTCGTCTTTTTTTTAATTAAATGAATTTTAATTGACATTCTTTTTGTACTAATCGAATTTCATCAAAAAACTCTCCTGTATTTATAAACAACGATCCTCATCACATTTCGCTTCCTTTTTGCGCGGAAAAGAAATAATTATTAACCTGGAATAAGGGAACCCCCAGTATATTCCCACTACAGAATTAACATTGATCCATCTCTGACTTAGGAGGCGTGGGATTGGCTTATTCGATAGTGTGCCAGGCTCGTAATGTATTCCCAGATTCGAGCCCAAACTGCATCTGGGTTGAGAATTTTTTTTCTTTAACCCCATTTTTCCCTCGGTGAGGAAGTGGACAGCGTTCGGTTTAGAAATGCCACCGTCCGTCGATTGGGACTTTAAGCTGTGGTCCCATTTTCAGGAAAGCCAGAGTGCACAGGGGATTGCTGGGATTGCTTTGAAGCGAGGCTTACTTCTGCCACCTATCCAGTGGGCTCCCTTCCCCCAACGTTTTCTGGGTCCTTGTGACTTTGTCGTTTAGCCCAGTTTGTGCAAAAAAGTGCAGTTCAGATGTAAAAAAGAAACAAACCAAGCTTTGATATAGAATCTGGATTCCACAGTATTAAGGGGCGGGGGTGGTTCAGTCGGTAGCGCGCCAGGCTCGTAATCTGTACTTCCCAGGTTCGAGTCCCAGCTGGGTCAGCGTTGAGATTTATCTCCGCAAAATTCCCCGCCCTGCCCACGGTCAGTAGGGGACACCGATGGGGCTTGGAAAGGCCGCCGTCCGTCGGATGGGACGTTAAGCCGTGGCCCCGTGTGCGGGAGAGCCATACCCTGTGCACGTTAAAGAACACGCTGGATGGCCTTGACGGGAGGCTACTATCTGTCTCCCAACAGCTGTTCCAGTGGATCCCCTCCCCCAACCTACTCTGAGCCTTCGGGGTCCATGTGACCTGGCCATTTAGCCCATGGTGTGCAAAAAAGTGCCGCTCAGAGGTAAAACAACCCAACCCAACCCACAGTATTAATATTGATCTGCCACCACTGAGTCAAAACAGTGATTGAGTTCTCACTCGTGATGAAATAAATTTGTCCTCCTTTGAGTTAAAAATATCAAATTAATCTTCTTCCAAATTCTCAGAATAATAGACATACAGCAAATGGACAGAATGATGGAAACATTCTTATCTTACGTCAATGGAGAAGTAAATTCCATCCGGTTAAATGTAGTTTTATTGAAACGTAACACTGAAGATAAATATAAGATGTCAATTAGACTGTCTAAATTTTTATTTTGAACAATAACCGTTCAGTTATAGAAGTTTGTATATTGAATAACAGAAATCTCAATCATAAAGATTCATCTCAGAAGTTAATTAAAACATTTAAAAAAGTATTGTTTCAAATCATTTAATAAAATAAGCGTATCTTCTAGAATTTTGCGCTAATATTTATTCAATAATTGTTTAATTTTACACAAGTCATTTGCCAAAAGAAAGTTGCATCTTCATTCAACACTTTATCCCCCCCCCCCAACCCTCCAAACTCTTCGCCTCATGTTCTTCACGAACTTTCTTCATTTATCAAACACCGATTCTTTTGCCTCTGGGAAATGGTAATGCTCGAGGAAAGCGCCTTTGCCATTAATCGATCCTCAGAGTCGATTGTTCATAAAAGGAAGTAGTTAGTTAGTGACAGATGGATTAATGAGCCTAAAGTCGCATTGAAACGAAATAAGAGATTATCAGACAGGCAGCGAAACAGATTGTGTTGCATCATTAACAGCAAAGATTAGAAAATTTGTCTCTACGTTTTCTTGTTTCGAATTTCCTTATTCTTCAGCTCTGTTTTGCTCGTGAGATCTGAAGAAGAAGTTTCCCCTGATAGAGTCAACTTCCTGTTTCGAATTACATTTCATATCTGGCTTTACTGTCAGTGCTTTGAAGCAGTACTAATTCTTCAGAGTAAAATTACAATAACATAATACGAGGAAGCATTTTGCAACCGTCTCGATTTATTTTCCTGATAACTGTTCATTACAGAGAAAACGTAGAAAACATTGCAAAGTTAACGTGATTTTGAGTTTGTTGTACCTCTGAGCAGCGCGCTGTTATGTGTGCATGCAAAGAACTAAATATCCTGATCACAAGAACCCCGAAGGCTCAGAGAGTGTCGGGGAAAGAGTTGTTGTTGGGTTGTTTTACCTCTGAGCGGCACTTTTTTTGCACACCATGGGCTAAATGGCCAGGTCACATGGACCCCGAAGGCTCAGAGAAGTTTGGGGGAGGGGACCCACTGGAACAGCTGTTGGGAGACAGATGGTAGCCTCCCGTCAAGGCCATCCAGCGTGTTCTTTAACGTGCACAGGGTATGGCTCTCCCGCACACGGGGCCACGGCTTAACGTCCCATCCGACGGACGGCGGCCTTTCCAAGCCCATCGGTGTTCCCTACTGACCGTGGGCAGGGCGGGGAATTTTTCGGAGATAAATCTCAACGCTGACCCAGCTGGGACTCGAACCTGGGAACTACAGATTACGAGCCTGGCGCGCTACCGACTGAGCCACCCGTCGGGGAAAGAGATCCACTGGACAGCCATTAGGAAATAGATGGAAACCACCTTCCAAGGCCATCCAGCGTGTTCTTTAACATGCATAGGTTATCACTCTCCTCTACACGAAACCACGGTTTACCATCCCATCCAACGGACGGTGGCTTTTCCAAGCCCATCGATGTCCCTTTTCTTACCGTTAGTAGGTTGGCAGAGATAAAAACCTCAACGCTGTTACAGTTGGAACTCGAACCTGGAACCTGCAGATTACGTTCCTGGCATGCTACCGATTGAACCCACTCCCACCCCGGTTGATCGTAATAAAACAAAACGTTCTAGGCTGCCAAAATTAAATATTTGGTAAAATACCCCTCTCCCTTAAATGTCCTTAAATTCCGCAACATGTTCTCATTACATTCTTCAGCTGTTTGCTACACTCAGAAAAACCAGACGCACTGCAGCAACTGGATGAGCCACACAATCATTCTTCAGATCTCTTCGCTTATTGAGAGGCTTTTCTTTGCAACGCACAATTTGCATTCCTTACTTTAACGAGACAAGGCTTAAGTCGCATACGTTTCGATTTGCATTTTCAGCAGTTTCTCTTCTCACCAGGTTCTTCAAATGTGAGGCTGACTTTCTTCTGATTCGAACTCTGCAGATATTTTTCCCCTCTTTCTTTCACGTTTCGGTTGGGTTGGGTTGTTTTACCTCTGAGCGGCACTTTTTTGCACACCATGGGCTAAATGGCCAGGTCACATGGACCCCGAAGGCTCAGAGAAGGTTGGGGGAGGGGACCCACTGGAACAGCTGTTGGGAGACAGATGGTAGCCTCCCGTCAAGGCCATCCAGCGTGTTCTTTAACGTGCACAGGGTATGGCTCTCCCACACACGGAGCCACGGCTTAACGTCCCATCTGACGGACGACGGCCTTTCCAAGCCCATCGGTGTCCCCTACTGACCGTTGGCAGGGCGGGGAATTTTGCGGAGATAAATCTCAACGCTGACCCAGTTGGGACTCGAACCTGGGAACTACAGATTACGAGCCTGGCGCGCTACCGACTGAGCCACCCCCGCCCTCATCACGTTTCGGAGGCAAAGATTTGTGAGCTAAACATCACTTTTAAGTATCCTCCAAGAAAGGATGGTGAGAATGAAAGAATATTTTATTGGTCAAAGAAACCACACTCGGAAACTTTGGGAATGTTCGGAGTCTAGTATCAATTTTAAAGCTTAATTGTAGATTTCAAAAATAATATTAAAGTCAGTTTTTTACTTTTTCTTAACTTTAAAATTGTAGGAAAGTGACTATCAAACTATGAGATGCGAGAGTGAAAAGGAAAAACCTAAGAATAATTAGCTACAAATTTTGAACACTTTGAGTGAGGCTACATAATCTTCTGGGTTGGATTGTTTTTCTCTGAGCGGCACTTATTTTGCACACAGTGGACTAAATGGCCATGTCACAAAGACCCGAGAAAGTTGGAGGGCCCACTGAACAGCTGTTAGGAGATAGAAGGAAGCTTCCTGTCACGGCCATCCAGAGTGTTCTTTTAACGTGCACAGGATATGGATCTCTCTTTCGCACACGGAGCCATGGCTTAACGTCCCATCGGACAGATGGAGGTCTTTCCAAGCCCATCGGTGCTCCTTACTGACCGAGGGAGGGGAGTTTTGCGGAAATAAATCTCTCCAGCTGGCCCAGCTGGGACTAGAACCTGGGACATACAGATCAATAGTCACCCCCAGCCCCTATATAATCTGTCATTACTTGCTTAAAAATACTGAAGTGCAATATTTTCGATTTGCATGCCTATCTTCTACTAAAGCATACGATTAAATGATATTTATGTCAGCAATATTAAGTAAATCTCTTTGAAAACTTAATTTAGCATGTGTCTTTATTTTAATGTGGATTTATTTCTCCACTTTTTTGCAACTAACTGACGCCTGGCATGCCTCTGGGAGGCATTTGTTCGAATCCCAACCAGGGCAAGCGACTTATTTCCATTATTTCCAGAACTCTTTAAATATAAATAATAAATATCCCCTCAAGCAGCTGCTTGCCACAGAAGTCTGACAGGAGACTGACAGTTTATATGCCACAGTAGAAGATCTGAGAGGATGGCAGGACCTCAGCAGAAAAACGACACATACATCCATGCCTTACCCGGGGCTCGAACCCAGGTCCCGTAGATCAGTAGCCAAGCGCGCTAACCACTAGGCCACGGGACGGCTACTCTTTAAACACTGAGAAAGAAAATGATAAATTTAAATTAATCAATTTAAGATTTTAATATCAATTTCATTTGTTCACTCTCTAAACACTGAACAAATAAAACTGATATTTAAATCTTAAACTGATTAATTTAAATTTATCATTTCCTTTCTCTATATGTTGTATTTTCAGTAACATATTACTTCACAAGTTATGAAATTTTGAATTGAGCTTTTCATTGCCATGAGAGACGCTCGATATAACGTTATCTCAATAACACTTGAAAGCATTTTCTCCAGATACTGGAATTAGATATCCCGAATCTTTAAAACGGCGTGTTCCATTTTTGGAGGAATGTGAGAGAAAATAACTAAATTGGCAATACTATTTTTTAGTTTTAAATCACTTGGCTTAAATTTCGATTCTCCGTTGGGAGAATAATTATCCCTATCTGTATTTATGCATTCTGCAAGAGACTCAATTATCAACGGCCCAGTCGCATGCAACAGTTCATGGTGTGGGGAAGAGAAAGGGTTCAGCAAAACACCTTCTCTCTTCATGGAGGGTAAATCTCTGCACTTCAATTTGCATTAGCAGGATATAATCTGCTCCGTAATTTTTTCGTAATCATTTCCAACATAGACTGCCTGATAGCTGGGGAACCCAGAGATTACAAGGGGGAATGTTGGCTCAGTCGGTAGCGCGCCAGGTTCGAGTCTCAGCTCTGCCTGCTTTGAAATTTGTCTCCACTAATCCTCATCTTTCCCTTGCTGAGAAAGGGGACACTGATGGGCTTCGAAAGACAGTGGATTAAATTTCTTCGAAAGACATTAGATAAGACGTTAAGCCATTGCCTAGTATGCTGGTGCACCTTAAAGAACTCACTGGATGGTTTTGATGGGGAGGCTACCGTCTGTCTCCTAACATCTGTCCAGTGGGTCCCCTTCCGCAATCTTCTCTGAGCCCTCGGGGTCCTTGTGAACTGGCCATTTAGCCCAGTGTTTGAAAAAAGCGTCACTAAGATGTAAAACTACCCTGCCCAATATGAATTATAGAAGTTCGACAAAATCAGAGGCGAAATTTTCAAAAGTTTATTATAACTAGAAAAAGTGGTTTTTTAAAAATAAATTTCACTTTACTGCGTACGAAGATGGGAATCGACATCGCGTTTGCCTTTATTCGAAACTACATAGCAAAACACAAGGCTACATAGCACTTACACGATAAACTTTATTTCTAATACTACATTATATATAATTAATTTCTTTTCTGTTAAAAATATTATTATACTGCTGCCAGATGTGCTTTGGAGCAATCTTTTTATTCTGCTTTTGTGTACGATTCCATGTGGGAAATTTATATTTCATGTCACATAATAAATTAAGCGTATAATGAATTAATCGCTCACCTATGAGGAATGTTTCAAGACAGGAAATGAGCTCTGATCTGCATACATTCTTCTCCTTAGGTCTTCAGCGCATGATTAGAGATCACGCACTTTAATGCCTTTCTCCATAAATAAAAGGGGCGGTGGTGGCTCAGTCAGTAGCGCGCCAGGCTCGTAATCTGTAGTTCCCAGGTTCGAGTCCCAGCTGGGTCAGCGTTGAGATTTATCTCCGCAAAATTCCCCGCCCTGCCCACGGTCAGTAGGGGACACCGATGAGCTTGGAAAGGCCGCCGTCCGTCGGATGGGACGTTAAGCCGTGGCCCCGTGTGCGGGAGAGCCATACCCTGTGCACGTTAAAGAACACGCTGGATGGCCTTGACGGGAGGCTACCATCTGTTTCCCAACAGCTGTTGCAGTGGGTCCCCTCCCCCAACCTTCTCTGAGCCTTCGGGGTCCATGTGACCTGGCCATTTAGCCCATGGTGTGCAAAAAGTGCCGCTCAGAAGTAAAGCAACCCATAAATAAAAACTTTTTAGTTAAATTTTCAGCATTTTTCAAAATGAAGAATATCGACTAGATATCATGTTCTCCACCCACTTTCACCTTTCTGGTATTATCTACTTGGCAAAAAAAACTCGTAGGCTAAAATATTTCACTGTGCGATGAACCCCTTTCTTATTAGAATGTTTCTAAATATACTGTTACGACAGAAGGAATCTGGCAACCAAAAGCAAAAAGTTTCAGCCAACGAATAAGAACTTTGGGAGAATTTGGAGAAGAAGAGTGGAGTATTGTAACGGTCGTTGTGTTGTAACGGTCGGAGAGTTCGAAAATGGACGGTGAGCTGTTCTGAGACAGTGCGCGTAAGTATCAAGAAGTAACTTGATGGGTTGTGTATACGCGGAAGGATAAAAGTGGGATCTTTTATCGTTAAGTATCAAGAAGTAACTTGATGTGTTGTGTATACGCGGAAGTATAAAAGTGGGAATTTTTATGGCTACTTCGAATGTCTACACGGACTGTCTTTTTGTTCGGCTAGTGTGTGAAAAGTTATTAGCACAGGACGAGAATTGGTTTGCGAGTGAAGATCTTCGGGTGACCTGGTAAATCAAGTAAAAGGTAGTATTTAGTAAAATACACAGAGCTGATGTTGTGTACTCTACGCAGGAAGATTGATGACTTGTGCATGTTAATAGTTGATTTGTTAATAAGATACTTCATCCATATTTCCTTTGTAACAATTTACCTTGTATTGAATTTGGTTTTGAAATATAGCTTTTAATACTCACGCTCAGTGGCTATCCATTTTTGTAATCCGCAACATTTGGTGTCAGAAGTGGGATAATTTATTGAATGCCGTTAACTAGAAGTATGGATGAATTAGTAAAGTTGATAAATGACTTGAAAGCCGATATTAAAGGTGATATAGCTGCCCAAAGCGATAAAATAGGTGACTTGAACGCCGAAATGGCCGCCCAAAGCGATAAAATAGATGATTTGAAAGCCGAAATAGCCGCACAAAATACCGAGATGAGAGCTGAAGTGGCTTCTCAAATTGATAAGATTATTGATCAGTTCAAGGATAGTAAAACCGAACTCAATAGACAATGCAATAGTTTAAATGTTGAATTTGTCAGTGAAAAAGATGATCTTGATAGTGTTAAGTTAGATTGTAAACATGGAAAAGAAAAAGAGAAAGGCAACGCATATAAAAATGTGGATCTGCTACTGAAAATCAAGAATCGTAGAGATAGCGCAGATAATGCCTTTGACCACGCAACTACTGGTGCATGGCAGAATGTCTATGTCGCTGGTGACATGTCTAGGAACTGTGAAGAACAATCACACAGATCAGAGAGCTGTGAGACTATACAGTACGCTTTGCACTTCAAAATACCTAGGTATACAAGTCTGGCACGATCTGAAGAGAGATCCACACGAAAGGTATTCTATTCCTCGCCGTCAGCAAAATGCGTCATGGACAATTATCGCAAAGGCAGAGTAACGAGTGGTAATGAGGGGGAACGAAACAGAGTTTACGTTTCGCAGAGTGGTCCGAGTAAAGAAGAGGCGTCCATTCATCATAGATACAAAGTGCCATTCGACGTTACTGGGGAAGTCGGAGAGATTTTTCCGAAACATATAGCCACACTCGAATCGTTTATAGAAAGTGGGGATTTAAGAAAGAAGAATTCCGAAGAATGGCTTAGAAGCGTAACAGGTGATGCTAGTAAAGGAGCTTCAGGCAGAGACAGTACTTCAAAGACTAACTTTCTGGATGAAACTAAGCCTCAGAGTTACGATCGGAGAGAAGTGAATCCCTCAGATAATTTCAACGTAGCCACGCTGAATTTCTTTTCTGAACAGTCAATGTGCAGATTTGGACATTATAACCATTTAGATTATAAGGATATAGAAAAGTTTTATCACGACTACAAGAGCTCTAAAGTGGACAATATCATGTTACAAAACTCGTCGCTGATCTCCAGAATGAACAATTTGGCAATCATGACTGATGTTTCCCTGGCTAATTACAATGAGAGCTCCAAGAAAGTGAATTCCGAAGAAACAGCAACTATGACCTCCTCGGGTCATGTGTTTTGCTGGAGACCCGAGTGGCGCCATCGGATGGTAGATAAATACGGTACAGGAGGTGTCGGCGACAAAGTGAGTCTTGTCTTGGCTCCTGCACTTGCTGCTTTAGGTCTCAAGGTCCCTATGATCTCCGGTCGTGCTCTCCAATTGACAGGAGATACTCTGTACAAATTGGAATCCATCCCTGGCTTCACAGTCGACTGCACTAAAGATAAAATCGAGCAGATGATGGAAGACGTCGGATGCTGCATCGTAGGACAGACAGAGGAGCTGGTGCCAACAGATAAGGAGATTTACCGCTGCAATGATCTGATGGCTACCATAGATAGCGTTCCTCTAATGATATGCTCAATTGTGTCCAAAAAGCTGGCTGAAGGAGTGTGTGCTTTGGTTTATGATGTTGAATTCGGAAAAGGAGCTATTGATCTCATCGGTACAGAAGATGTTGCTGTTGATTTAGTTAAGAAAGTGGTTGCAGCATCACAAGCTCGTGGAATGAAGAGTTTGAGTTGTTCAGCTGTTATCAGCAACATGGATTCACCTCTTGAAAACTCTATTGACAACTCTCTGGAAGTGATGGAAGCTGTTCAGTGTTTCCTTGGTAACGGATCCTTGGAACTGCAAGAGCTCGTCGAAGAGTTAGGAGAACTTCTGCGTTTTGTGAACATTGTGGATAATAGGGTAGATGAAGCATCACGTGTCCGTAAGGTTCTGCATAACGGCAATGCTTTGAACAAGTTTCGTAACATGTTAATAGAACAAGGAGTATCTGAAGATGTTGCAAGCTGGCTATGTGAAGGTAAAACAGAAAAAATATTGCTAGCAGCCCGACACATCACTGATTTCACTTATACAGGAAAAACAGGTAAGGTTGTCGGAGTAGAAGCTGCAGTTCTAGCAAGAGTATGGAAGGAGGAGATGGACCGAAGAGCTAAAAAGAATTATGGAGCTGATATTATATTTGTGAAGCACCTTGGGGATCAAATGGAATCAGGTGAAATATGGCTGAAGGTTCATCACGACAGTTCTGAATTAAGGGAAAGTCAACTGACAAAAGGGTCAGACTGGAGGATGAAACTCCTCCCTAGATTTTATGTCACTAATGACTTTCATTCCTTGTTACTGTTGATAGAAGTAAAAATCCAAAGAAGAAAACTTTCGACAAAGAAGAAAACTTTTTACAGGTTTTGCACGAAAACTCTTAGTCGATTCTTCTCCCTGCAGAGACATAAACGTGTTCACAAGGGCAATAGGCCTTACCCGTATTATGTTTGTGGACGAGGCTTCAGTCAGAAAAGAAATCTACGTCATAATGAGATTCGCTTTCATTTTGACACAAACGTGGTATATCGCATTCGTCGACGTCCAGCTACAAAGTGCAAGATGGTTCACGTGGATCGTTTGGCCCCGTTTCATCGAAGAACTGAAGAAACTTTGGAATCCAGAATTGTTCGGGACGAACAAGACCTAGGAAGGGGGCAGTGTTACGACAGAAGGAATCTGGCAACCAAAAGCAAAAAGTTTCAGCCAACGAATAAGAACTTTGGGAGAATTTGGAGAAGAAGAGTGGAGTATTGTAACGGTCGTTGTGTTGTAACGGTCGGAGAGTTCGAAAATGGACGGTGAGCTGTTCTGAGACAGTGCGCGTAAGTATCAAGAAGTAACTTGATGTGTTGTGTATACGCGGAAGGATAAAAGTGGGATCTTTTATCGTTAAGTATCAAGAAGTAACTTGATGTGTTGTGTATACGCGGAAGTATAAAAGTGGGAACTTTTATGGCTAACTTCGAATGTCTACACGGACTGTCTTTTTGTTCGGCTAGTGTGTGAAAAGTTATTAGCACAGGACGAGAATTGGTTTGCGAGTGAAGATCTTCGGGTGACCTGGTAAATCAAGTAAAAGGTAGTATTTAGTAAAATACACAGAGCTGATGTTGTGTACTCTACGCAGGAAGATTGATGACTTGTGCATGTTAATAGTTGATTTGTTAATAAGATACTTCATCCATATTTCCTTTGTAACAATTTACCTTGTATTGAATTTGGTTTTGAAATATAGCTTTTAATACTCACGCTCAGTGGCTATCCATTTTTGTGATCCGCAACAATACAAATAATTTGAAAACTAAATATTACGAATACTTGGACCATAAAAATAATTAATTTTGTTGGGTGGATGAATGTTTTTCCATGGTCATATTGTGTAGACGCAAAAACTAAAATACGGAGAAATCTGAAAACTCTAAAATCTAAATCCCTATTTTAGTTATAAAGGTCAAAGATCACAGCAATCAGCATTATGGTTTTCATCCCATTTAGAGCATTTCAGTTTTCTTTCTCTTGGAAACACTTTTCTTTCTCTTGGAAGCACTTTTCTTTAATGTGTTAGGATTCTTTCTACTTTTCCGTTATTCTGCTAGTAAGTGGCAAGATTTCTCAGCTGCGAGTTCTCCTTTGCAACGAATTGTGTATAAGGTGAACCCTTCTTCCGCTTGGTCACCTTCAATAAAGTCCATTCAGTTAATGGCTCAGATCGAGCCGCAACACGGTTGGATCGAGGCTATCCGACTGTAACAATGCCGACCGATGTATGACCCAAACCTTTCGCTTTTTCAAGGAGAAACGTGTGACTAAAGACCTTTTCTAACTTCTCGGACACTTCGGGTAGCAGCTGCTGCAACCATTGCATTCGGTTGATCACAATGGCAGTTAGAGTTGGGAGTCCTCCACAGCTGTTGCAAAACGAGATTCCGTATCGTTTGTCTTTTCCAATGCTTTCAGTGCACTACATTCCGAGAGGAGGGGACAGCAAGAGAGAGTATATTGGACCTCGAAAGAAATTGGGTCACTTGCACTTCTTACTTACTACAAACAAAGAAACAGATACTTCGTTGTTTTTATTACGAGTTATAAAATAAAAGTTATATAAAGGTGTTTAAACACCTTTTTATAACTATTTAAGTTAAATAAAGGTTTTTGTTTAACAGTATTAAAATAAGTGTACCAAAAAACTAGAACATTTATGCAAATAGAGTGATGTCGAGATAGATACATTTGCCCACCAAAAAAGTATAGATGTTAGAAATGTTAATTTTCGGTCAACTACAAGTTGCTTCATCTTTAAATAGATATATATGTTACCGCTAAAGTGCAGAAATCAGTTATTCTACAGATTATCTAGGTATTGTGCAGATTAACTAGGGTGATCCGTTAACCTGCGGAAAATTGTTTCATTTCTCAAATTACCTAGGTAATCTGCAAATTACCTGGATAATCTGCACATTACCTACTAGGCACTCGTTAAAGTGAAAATAAGATCTTTGCTGGAACAACAGGAACGTTTCTGTACGCTTCAGTAGAGTTGAAAGCAGGGTCATCCCTCTGTCAACATGAATCAGTCGTCCGAATTATAAAAAACGCCCCCAAAATGAGCAGGCCAAGTGAGAATGAATCATTTTAGTGATTCGTTATCAAGAATGAATCACTTTACCGATTCGTTCTCACTTGGCCTCCGCTCATCCGGGGCGTTTTTTTATAATGCGGACGAGTGAATCACGTGACACGAAGATTCATATTCAAGAGATTCACCACTATGAGAGAAACAAACTTTTGAACTTTAACGATACGGAAGCCGTTAATGTGCACATTACCTAGGTAAAATGCGGAAAACTCTTGATTCCGCACGTTAACGGAGCAAATCAGTTAATCTGCAGATTAGCTAGGTAATGTGCACATTAACGGCTTTCGAGCTTTAGCGGTAACATATATAATACCATTTTAAATCTTTTTAACATCGCTCATTAAGTCATTTGTATATGAAGGATTTGGCTTTAAACAATGGTAAGGGATGTTTTAGAGATTTCGGATATTTTAAATATAATATATTATAAGTAAGAAGTAAGTCAAAAATGCATTTGAAGCAAAACTAAAAAAATATGTCATCGTTCAGTCAAGCAATGGGAGCGGTACAAATTAGCAACTGAAGATTTAGTATTTTTTTATCTTTAGCATGCGAATCTTTTTAAGTCAAAAATAATGTGGCTGCCAGAACAATTGTTATGACAACTCTTACTTGAATAATGATGAAAAATTAGATTTTTTATGGACGTGGAAGACGATTTTGATTATTGTGATTCAGAGAAAGATTCAGGCTAATTCCTGAAAAAGAACAGACGAGCAATAGTAAACATCTTTACTTCGTTAACTAATCTACAAATAAATGATGTTTGGGTATGTATTAATAGTTAACATGCTTCCAGCTCCACGTTGGTTGTTCATGATGACACGTAACTTCAAATTCAGTAAGGAAACAAGGATTTTTCTCTCGTGCTTTAATTGGATTCCTGGTTATAACAGCTATTTCATCCTCCAACCTGCAGCAAAGGGGAATGGAGAAAAATAAGGTAACACTCCATGCATTATAACAAATAAAATGCCCTTATTTGAGAAAGTATCTCTCATCAATGCGAAAGTATCAAATATGATAAATGTTCTTAGGTTAAAATGCGAAAAACAGTGACTGTGTTAATAATAATATGTTTCAGTACAGCGAAGCATGCTAAGTTCTTATCGTATCCTGTCAAGTATACAAGACACAATTCAAAATCTGCGCTGAAAGGAAAAACTAAATTCTCTCAGGCAAAAAACACCAGAACTGTGGAAAAAATTATAAATATCCAAAATATTGATTTGATGCATTTTTTTTTAAATATATTAGTTCCATTTACCATAAAACAAAGTTTTTCAATCGTGTCACTCTTGCCGGGGGATTTACACGGGAGATAGCTTCCGGGAAATCACCGTACAAATCGAAACAAACAAGTTATGAAAAAAAGAGGGAGAGATTCCTAAAAAATACTTGTTATGAATAAAACGTATATTAAAAGTTTTATTTACACATATTTATCTCAAATTTCAGTTCAACAGTAAAAATAAGTATTAATGCAACATTATATTGCATTTTATTTGTGAAAGTTTATTATGCAAATGACACAATTTCTTTCGAGGTCCAATATCTTGACAGATAACTTCAGATAAATTTCTCATAATTTTTGGTCACAAAAAGTACTCATCGTTAATGTGGACGAATATCGCATGCTGCCAGAAGCTGGGTTACGTAGCACTCGATGCCCCAGTTTAATCGAAAGTGGATTTGTGTACTCTTATAACGTGCGCCAAGAATTCATGGTTGCTGTATAAAGACCACTTGAAAATCAGGTAAGCTAGGAAAATTGTGGCTGAAGGTCGCCCTTTCCCACACATATTTAAATCCCACAAGTTAACCTGGGCACCAAAGACGAAAAAAAAGAAGTTCCCTCTTAATAATTAACTATTAAACTCTAAAAAATATGATGGTAATGGAGTATGGGAATGATGCTTTTCGCTCGAAGGACAGTCAATTAAACTCGAGCGCGTAAGCTAACTGAGGGTAGCAAAAGCGGATTATTTGACTGTCTCCTGCATAAGATAGAGACACAGGGGCGTAGCGAAGGACTATGGTTGGGGAGGGAAGAAATCAAAAATTTTTCCAACTCCAAAATCAAATTTTGCCAACTGAGGGCGTATAGTGTCTCTGACACGTTTTCACCCCAGTTTTTCGGTCCGTGGGGGAGGGGGAAGGCGGTTAGGGCAATTTTAACAACTCTCCTACATTTTGCCATTTGACTTTCAATTTTGCCAACTAGCCATAATTTCACAGAAATAATCCCAATATTTACATCTCGTCTGAATTGTAGCAAGTCAGTGTGAATTTTTCCCTTGATTTGGCAAGCTCTCCTTACTTTCACAAAACCAATCCCAATCTTTACATCTCTCCTAAATTTGCCAAGTCACTTCAGAATTTTCATACTCCCCAAGATTTTGCCAAGTTTTTCTCGATTTTGTCAACTCTCCTTAATTTCACAAACCCAATCCCAATTATCACAACTTACCCGTATTTTCAAAGTGGTTTCGAATTTTGCCAACTGCCCTACATTTTGTTAAGTTTCCTTGATTTGTCCAACAGTCCTTAATTTCACAAAACAAATTCCAGCTTTCACAACTCGCCTATATTTTACCAGGTGGATTTGAATTTTGCCAACTCGCCGTAATTTTACAGAAAAAATTTCAATTTTTACATCTCACCTGAATTTTGCCAAGTCACTCCGAATTTTGTCAACTCCCCAAGATTTTGCCAAGTCTCTCAGAATTTTGCCAACTCACCTGTATTTTACTAAGTGGCTTCGAATTTTGCCAACTGCTCTAAATTTTCCCGTCTCTCCATCTTTCAAACTGCCCTAGATTTGCCAAGTTGCCTCGATTTTTACAACTCCCTTTAATTTTACAAAAAAAAGATTACATATTTTCACAATTCACCTAGATTTTACGAAGTCGCTTCGAATTTTGCCAACTTCGAGTTACTTTGGGGGGAGTCTCCCTGTAGAGACTTTGGGGGGTGTCTCCCTGTAGAGACACTTTCCTAATCCTCCTTTTCCCACAGGGTTCATCTCCTATCAACACAGCACTCAAGCTTCAAGAGCTCACAATGCTATCCCACCCGTCTTATGGATACAGTCACTTAGCTGTACAAATAAAAAACCTTTCACTGGGCAAGTGAAAATGCACTGTAAAATCACAATGTAACTCTGTCAAGTAAGTTTAAAAATTAATGATCCTGAATTTATTTATGACTTCAAATTCAGAGGATTAAGCCCCTAACTGTAAGCAATAATTTAAGTGTAATTACTGTGAACAGTTGTTGTCCTTTAGACGATTGATGAATGAATAAAAAAAGAAATGCATAAAAATAACTCTTACTTCGAAAACAAAATGTTCACCGTTTAAGATAATTCTTTAGTCACATATAACTAATAATCCTAGCCAGTCTTAGCTCTTACCTACAACTCTATCTAGGTATAATGGAGAGAGCTTGGATTAGAGAGATGACATTAATTATCTAGCAATTAGGCAATTAGAGCTTGTTACTTTCGGCCTTCGCGTTCTGGAGATTAGCTTAAGAAGAGTTTTCACATTTCTCCATTTTAGGGGGAGAGAAAGCACTTGGGAAATTTTTTATAGCCTCTGACACTCCCTGCGTCACAAGCTTTCATTTGGCATATAAGTCATTAAGTTTCTTCATCGCGTTCGAAAGATATGGTGAAAAAACATTTCTCAAATCCCCAAACGCCAACTCACAAACCGATCAACAACAGAAAAATCGATCAACCTACAAATCTGACAAATTTCAAAACCAATAGCCCTTTTGGCAAATGAGGTTGATGAGATGAACTCTTTCATTCGAGCTGTTGATGAGACAGGTAGTAGAGTAGGTTTGGTTATAAGCAGAGAGAAAACTAAAGTGATGAAAATTGGTCAGGCAGGTTGTGATTCAATTGATCTGAATGGTTGCAGTCTTGAGCAGGTGTCACAGTTTAATTGCCTTGGGAGCTATGTAACAGATGATGGTGATGTGCGTCATGAGATTAACAGACTAATTGGGATTACTGCCGAGACTTTTAAGAATCTATGGAGAGTGTGGAGAAATAGGCGTATACACCAAAAGACTAAAATTAGACTGTATAATAGTTTGGTTCTTTCTAGGGTTAGTTATGGTAGTGAAACTTGGACGTTGTGTAAACAAGATAACAGGAAACTAGATGCTTTTGATTCTAGATGCTTATTGGTTTTTAGGTGGTTTAACTTTGTAACTAATGATGAGGTTAGGCAAAGGAGTCTGCAACCTCCTTTAAGCAGCATATTGTGCAGAGAGAGATTCCGCTGGTTTAGCCCGTATGGATAATTATAGATTGGCGAATAGGGTTATGACAGTGTGCCTAGAGGCCTCAGAAGGAGGGGGAGACCTAGGATGCGGTGGGCAGACAATGTCAAACAGGACTATTAGAATTGGTGTGCAGTGGCCGGATGCAGCAGATGTAGCTCAGGACAGACATGCTTGGAGAACTAAAGTGCACGGTCTGGTTGGACCTCCGTAGCCATGGCTGCTTGAGAATGATGATGATGAGAATGATAGGTATTAAATTTTTAATTGATATTTTTAACCTATCTTCCTATAGGGCTCTAAATAGTGCAAAATAAACCTAAAACATATCGATGGTGCAATCAGTCACCGAGTTCGTATTCACTTCAAAGGAAGATAGGGCGCCGATTGACCTAGTCGTCAACATTGCAGGCGCCCTATCTTCCTTTGAAGTGTGATTGCACCGTCGATATGTTTTAAGTTTACATTCTACTTTTTAGGGCCCTATAGGAAGATGGGATATTTTTTATTTATATGTTTTGTTTTCACTAAAAACACATACCTTTTATAACTTTGATATACGACTCATAAACATCGAGCATATTTATCCCCCTTTGGAGTCACGTTTGAGGTAGGCCACGAATTAGATACATCAGAAGCTTTAACTAGAGATACAACTCGTTAACCTCGACCGCAGCGACCATCCGTCCCTGCCCCCCATTTTATGAGGGGAGAACAGCGGGATGAAATTCGAAATAGTTTACGAGCGTCATTATACGAGCTTTCATTTGACACCTAACTCGTAACTGTAGATCCTAGCGTCCCGCTGATATAGTAGAACGACTTTCATATTTCCTGTTTTTTTAGAAGAGAGGAGATAGATTGGGGGTTAATTTTCCATAACCGATGACACTCCCCACGTCACAAGCTTTCATTCGACAAAATATAGCTCGTTACTTTCCGCACTCGCTTTCAGAAGATATAGAGGAACAATAATTTTTACATTGTCCCACTTTTTTAAGGAGAAAGAAAGCACGAAGGGGACATTTTTTCATAGCCTACGACATTATCGGTCTCAGAAGTTTTCATTCGACGTATAGCTTTTACTTTCGGCATTCGCGTTCTACAGATATAGCAGTGTCTCGCAAACTTTTTTACTCTGCGGCACACTGAATCTATTTTTTTTTCCCGCGGCACTCTGAATCTAATTTTTTTTTCCGCGGCACACCTAAAAAAGAATTTTTTATGGTTATGTAAAAAGAGGTCGTTAAATGCATTTTATTTAAAATTTAGATATGAACATATTTCAATGGGATGTATGAGCTTGCTTCTGAGGACAAATTTGCATTATTCTTGGCTCAAAGTTAGATAAACACACTCGCATCTCTTCACCAATCATCTGAAGCCGCTCACGCTTCTTAGATTTAATTTCAGTGAATGATGAGAATCCAAGTTCACAAAGATAACACGAGCCGAAAGGTAACAAGGCTCGAATAGCTTTTGTGCTCAATTCAGGATATTGAGGTTATCAGGATATTGAATTTAGGATATCTAGTGTCAATTTGAAAATCTCTCGCGGCACACAGTTTGCGAGACACTGAGATATAGCTTAAGCATTGTTTTCGCATTTCCTCCTGTTTAGGGGGAGAAAAGCACGCAGGATCAATTTTTTATAGCCTATGACACTCTCTGCGTCACAAGCTTTCATTTGGCACATAAATCATTAAATTTCTCCATCGCATTCGAAAGATATGGTGGAACAATCTTTTGTCAAATCCACAAACCGACCAACCGACAAATGTCAAAGCCAAAAGCAATAGGAAGATAGGTAAAAAAATCTCAATCTGTGCCGTGTAAAACTATAATATATATAATCTAATAACTATAATATAAATATATATATCATCGTGTAAGACATTTTCTTCACATTGTAAAAACCGAGTCTATTGTGATGCAAATCGTATCTGATGCATTTTAACTTATCTTCCCATTGCTTTTCGCTGGTCATCTGTTGGTTTGTCAAAAAACGGCTTCTCAGTTCGTCAGCCAATAAGCCGACATTTGAAATTCGAGTCTACTACGACCTCATGAGAGGACCGTCCTAGATTCTTTCGAATTTTTCCCCCTCCCCAACTATTCCCCAACTATTCTCCATCCCCGGAGAGAGGGCTGGTTTTCGCTGGGAGGACCTTAAATGAGTTAAATCGCAAATCAAAGCTTGCGATGTCTCCAGTGTCATGTGCTACTTTAAACACGACTCGAAAAACAGGGGAAGAAAAATGTGGTCGATGTTTATGAGTCCTATGTCACATGAAAGTTGCTGAACATAGGTGTTTTAGCGACAAAGGAAAAATATAAGTAAACTGTAAATCCTAAAAAGTAGAAAATAAACCTAAAGCACATAGTTGGTGCAATCAGTCAATGCGTTCGCATTCACTTCAAAGGAAGATAAGGCGCCGATTTACCTACTCGACAAGTTCCTGGTGTCCTATCTTCCTTTGAAGTGAATACGAACTCAATGACTGATTGCACCATCGATATACGTATACTTTAGTTTTATTTTCCACTTTTTTGGAGCGCATATGGGAAGATAAGTATTTTTTTTAAATTTTATAATTTATTTATATTTGTTTGACCGTGTAAAACTGAAACCGTGTAAACTGAATAGCGTGCAAATCGGGGATGTATTAGTATTGTTCAAAAAAAAAAGTTCCAAATTCTCAAAATGAACAGAATATCCTTTACCATTGTTCAGAACCAAAATTTCATATCTAAAATATTTATAATCGCACTTCAATAATGAAAAGAAGTAAAAATTAACTGAAACTTCAATGCAGTTAAAGCAACAAATTTAAATATTAAAAGATCTCGATTTTTGAAATCCTCTCTAACAGTGCAGCTAGCTTTTCAGGTGATTTGTTTTTCGATTGACCACCTCTTTGTAATCAAAAACTGAAAAGTTTCCTAACTCCTGCCTCATCCAATTGGATCAAATGGTTTGCCACAATCAGAAACCAAGTTTTTGTTTCCCTTCGATTCATTATTAAAAAACAATTTGCTATTCGTCAAAGTTTTCGTCATTTTCTCTCAGAGGAAATAACGTGTCAGAATTCAATTATTGCTGCAAATGAAAATAATTGTAACTAATTGGATCAAAAGATTTCTTTTTTCCATTAGTGCAATAAATGGATCGAGTCAGTGGTGTCATCCAGCAGTTCCCACTGATTGTCAAAAATGTTATTGATCGCTGAATCGGCTTCGGAAAAAAATAAATGGAAAACATTGAAATAATAAGAAATGATTAACTGTATGAACAATACATAGAAAAAAACCTTTGCGGATGCTCCCTCTGAAAAAAGTAAAATTAAAATCACAACTGAAGGGAATCCGTCGTCAATAAATTCGGATGAGGCCACTGGATCGAAGTTAATTTTTAAATTTGAAGAAGTGTCCCAACAAGACAAACTAAAATAACGAAATATGTTGACCAGTTTCTAGAGCAACAGAAAAACGTACCTAACGATTTTTCCATCGCATCGTGACTGAGTTGGCAGATTCACTACAACATTTGATTTTTTTTCCTCCTTTTGAAGTCTCTTTCATGTTCCGATTTAATTAAGCCCATTTTTTTTCACTCTGCGACCTAAAGAAGAGCGCGTGCACTCTCTCGGAGTGAATGGAATTCGCACAACGAGATCCATTTGTGAATGAAAGACCAAAATACATCTCGTGAGGGACAGGAAGAATCTTCACCAGAATTTATCCATCCACTTTTCTTTTTCTCTCCCTTCCACATCTTCAAAACCCAATCGTAAAACAATCAATTAAGCCCCGACCTCCACCACCAGTAAACTCCCTCCCCCCTTTTTTTTCTCTCTCGTAACGATCTTTTTGATCCTCTAAAGACCATCTGTAACTGTCTCACAGGATGGAGACCAAACTGCGCAGCTATTAATCTGTCAATACCGGAAGCTATTCAATTTATCAAAGGAATCTAAGGGGCCAAAGTAGAGAGAAGGTGTGTGTACGGAAAAAAGGTGTGTGTACCTATATGAAAGAAATGGCGTAAAATTAAAACTTGAAGGTGTGAATGAAAAAAAATTAAGTGATGTCAAAAAAGCAATTAACAAGTACGCCATCTCTTTTTTATTATTATTATTATTTATTTTTTTCTTCTGATTAACCGTTAATTTTATTTCTCACTCTTTCCTCGCATTCGAAAACTTCTTACGTACAAGAGAATTGTCAATAAAATTCTAAGTGGATAAAAATAATAATAAATTACTTCTGGAGCAGCTCCCACATGCCATGGAAGAGGTCTAAGAGTAGCATTTCAGTGTACGCAACAAAGATTTCTGAAGCAGAACAGCAACATGAATCAGAGGAAACTTCCTTTCCTTATCCAAGATTCGAACCCAGATCTGTTTGCTTCGCAGTCAAACGCGTTAATAATTAAACGACCAAGGAGATTGAAATTCAATTCAAAATCACCCAAATAAGAAACGAAATCGCAAGTCAGCACAACAGTTTTCGTTCAAAGTACGTTACTACGAGATGATAAAACTTTCTTTTAAATCCTAATCATAGAAAAGTAGATGATCCAAAAATAAAAAAACACAAATCCAGATTTTTTTCGCAGTAATTCAGTGTTTCGTTCAATTTATAAAATGTCGATGCAAACAAAATTTCATTTGCTATGAGAGTTGACATAAAGTATCTAAAACATTTCATAACGAAAATCCTGAGATGACTATTACATAGAAAATCTCCAGAAAGAAAACAAATTAATTTCTCGAACATGATACGCCATCATCGGATATCATAGGAATCTATCAGGGATAAATATTAATAAGTAAAATTACAGTCTGCTGACTTATTGAACGGATATATACAGAGTTCAAATAGTCAAATACTGACTATTTGAACGGATATATACAGAGTAAAAAAAATGGACTTTAAGGTTAAATAAAAATTAAAATACTTTATGGAATTTTTAATATTTTAAGTCCTCTCCTCCTTTACATGACTGCCCTCGTGCTCAACATTTAATATTCCTTTTTGTAGAGCAGGTTTACCTCAAGGTCACCTTCTTTATGGAATATCTTAGTTCAAGAGTTCGAAATGCCCCACTTATCTTCCTTTAATGAAAATGCTTCTTACGTTGTTTTCCTCATTTTGTGTGCAAAAGACAACATTTATAAACGTCGTTTTGCATATCCAATGAAATGTTTATATTTCAAAGCAATTTCGTGTCGCACTTAAAATGCTGCCTTTTGACGTAACTTTTCGCCTCCTTCTTTTCAAGCGCAAGACACTAAATCTGCGCAACATAAAGGTTTTTTAAAAACTTCAACTCTTGACTCCTCAGCGGCATTTCCACGTGGGAGACAAGTTCTAAATCAACGAAGCATTCATCTCTTTAGTTATCTCACCACATCACGTCTTATAGGAAAATGGTCTGCATTTGCGGGGCATTTTAAATGAAAATGGGCAAACTTCAGCTATATTAAGTCTCGGAGTGATTATGATCTTCTTTTTAAAACTCTCTTATTGTGATTCTTTCTCGGGCAATTCAGCAAACGAGAGACTTTAAAAGCGAACAAATACCCCCATTGTATTTGCTCCTTGTGAAAATTCCTAAATCAGTTTTCATTTGTTAAGCACTCTCTGGGATTATCATTAATTTTTATCTTTGAAATAATCTCGCACTACGAACAGCTAACATCACCAGTTCTTTTAAGAAATTTCTAATGGATGGAAGAAAGCGATTCTATATTGGCTAATTCCAAAAATTATTAACAAATGAGGATATCTATTTATACAGAGACAGTGGGGCTTCACGAGATTCCATATTTTCTGTATGAACGAGCTGGCACTTCGCCAATCTTTTCCACCAATAAACTTTTAAATTCTGAAATAAATGAATTGGGTGCAACGACCCCTAAGTGTCTTAATAGCGTTATTTAATGTGAAAGGAGACTGATAAGAGTATCTTGATTTCACTCCAAACCAATATCATGAGCAGAGTAGCTGCGATTTCTTTCAGGAGGGTGCTGAACAGGAGAAGTCTTTCAATAGCCTTAAAAAAAACTTCGTAAGCCATATATGGTCAAGACACTTGTATTGGTGGAAGGGGAGAGTTTTTTATTATTATTCAACGTGACAGGGAAATGAGAGATCCTTATCCAGGCTTTCTCAAGGAATTTTTTAGTTAAGTTAACAGGAAATTAAATAATGTTAAAGAAATAGTGATTGTTTTTTTATGGATTTTTTTTCAATATATATATATGTTATTATTATTTTTTAATTTTCAATTTTACATTTTTTATTTTTTTGTCAGTTTTAAATTTTTTTATTTTAAATAATTTTTTAAAACTTTTTTTAACTCTTTTTTTAGACTCTATTCCAAAGGGGAGTTTGGATTAAGAAATTCAGTAATAAATTGGTGACTTCTAAATTTTTGAATTTTGAGAAATGATTTAAAATAGTATTAGTTTGAAAAACTAAAATACCCATTTTTTCTAAAGCATTAAAAAATTCTTCCCTTCGTGACTGATTATTGTATGCCATTCAGAAGAACATGATGCATTGTTTCTGGTGTTTCTGGCAACAAGTGCAATTTGGTGAATTAACAGATTTGACTCTGTGTTTAAGATCCTTGAGTAAAGCCGAGTTGGTTTTGAGTCTAAAAATAATTTTACTTTGTTTGCGTGAAAAATATAAATTTTCAATTTTACAAATTTTGTTAGAATAGTTTTGTTTTATGTGTGTGTGTGTATATATATGCATTCGAACATGCCCGGATCTAGAAAAAAATAAAGTGGGTGACCCAAAAAACACAATCGAACAGGAAAAAAGTAAAAGTGATTGGAGGGAGCTAAGAGACTGGATTTCCATTGCAGCATAATATTCCCCCCCCCCCCTCCGTTTTGGAGTTCTTTTAAAACTTTCTCGAAAAATGCATGAAATACGCATAAGTTTAAAAGTTTTTTGCTTCTGTTACCCCTCTAACATTCAGAAAAGGGAGGAGGGAGGAAATGGTCCATTTGCCCACCCACTAAGGCAACTGATTCAGTATCTCTTTTTACTCAATTTCAGTTAACACGGAGTTCTTCTCCCAAACCCTTAATCCCAAGATACCCTCCTAGATATAGCCATGCATTCGAACCAATTTATGTATACGAAACTTTTTCTCTTCTTTTAACCACAAAATATGGTGGCTCAGAAAGACAAACTGGACAAACTAACTGATCATTTCATCGATTACTTATTTCTGGCTCATTTCATGGTTTGTCTTTTATGGTTACAAATTAAAACGAAGGGATAGACAATGACATAAAAAATCCATACACTGACAATATGCAACTGCTTTATTGTCTTTTTACCCAATTTCAGTTAACATGGAGTTTTTCTCCCAAACTCTTGTACCCTACCCGTGAAGAGTAATCATTTTTCAATTTCGAGCTTTCAAAGATTTAAGGGACGGTGCTATCGCATCCTAAGCATCCCCCCACCTCTCCTGAACACTCGCCTAATTATTACTTATGAATTTTTATACTTTTTAATATTCTGATGAATTAATACACACATAATTAATTATAGTGCTTAGTAAAATTAATTAAAGTGGCTTAAATAAAGTAGAAGCACTAACTTAATACAATAACTTAACTTCTTAACAAATTTGATGGGATAAATATTATTCTGAGCGGCAGGAATATGAATGAACACAACTCAAATTTTATCATTTTATCATGTTTCAAAAACGTTATACTAACAAAAAGAAAAAAAAGCATTAAAGTTAAATTTCAGAAAGTTTAATATCGCAATAAATAATTTGCAATAATAATTTGTGCCAATATTAAAGAATTAAGTAGTAGGACTTTTTTTTTGTCTGAGAGCTACGAGGTCAGCGCAGAATTACTCAAGGAACTAATGTATTCAACGAATGGTTTCTTTGATCTATATCAATGGCTACCCAACCAAGTACCGTATTTCTTCGATTCTAAGACGCCATCGATTGTAAGACGCACCTTAATTTCAGTGCCACCAACAGTAAAAAAAGCTTTGATTCTAAGAAAAAAATAAATAAAACACTAAAATATATCTAACAAATATTTTTATCATAATGGAATTCAATTTACTAACAACAATAGTGCCTATTTATTAGTAGGTATGTTATTCATCACTTCCTTCTGAATCAATATCAGAGTCTGATTATTCTGAGCCGTCTTATCTGCATCTAAATCAATATCAGAGTCTACTACACATTCAGAGTCTGATTCTTCTGAGCCCTCTTTTTCTCCATTATCCCATAATATATCGTCTTGTGAGCCATCGAGAGCGTTGGTGATGCAGCATTTTTTAACTAAGTGCTGCACTATTCTTTCTGGGATTAGCTTCCAAGCTGTTGATACCCATTCCGCCAATTTTGATGCCGGCGCTTTCTTAATTTTTCCGGAAGGTATCAGAAGGTTGTCAGTCAACAGCCAGGTTCCAAGCTCACTATAATTCACTCACAGAGCTCCACTGTAATGAAATAACGGTGGCTTCACATTTGGAAAGCGCGGGAACATCCCCACGCCACTTTATTCTCCAATGGAACTGGAGATTTCAAATTCGAGAAAGTTCCATTCTCCAATGGAACTGGAGAATGCGATAACGGTCGAACTTGGAGGCGGCGTTTCCGCGTAAAGACGAAACGTGTGATGCCGTGTGCAAAGCGCGGAAGAATTTGAAAAAAAAAACTGCGATTCTAAGACGCACCCCGTTTTGAGAGATGTTTATATGGGAAAAAAAGTGCGTCTTAGAATCGAAGAAATACGGTATATGAGTGAGCTTAAGAGAGTTCATTTAAATACTTTCATGAACTAACAGATTCAGAGTACTCTTTTTCCTTCTCAAATTTTTTCGCTAAGCTTACATCGAATACGGAATCAATTTAAAGGCATCGTTTGATGCCTGGAGGAGAGTTTCTGTCTCATAGCATAATCCCAAAGACCTAATCGCTAATCATCTCGCTTTGTAGAGGGCAAAAGCAAGACACTGCACAGAAGTTTCAATTTAAAGTGTAAAAGTTACCAGATTCTTCAGTTGAAAATAAAGGGCATTTTCATTGAGTACTTTTGGATGTAGACGTAATTACTCAATGAAAATATTCTGAATTTTAATTTAAATAATAAAATTTCTTTAAATATGTATGTTTGTATAAGTAGGTAATTTTTGCGTCGAATTAGCTATAGAACATTGAAATTGGTGGAGGCAGTGGAAAGTTAGTCAAATTAAAAAAAGTCTTACAACAAACATTCACACTCAAAATATAAAATACAAAAACATAAATAAAGAAATCAATACTTATTTTTATCCAAAAATGAAATAATATAACGCATTTTCGCAGTGTTAGATATTTCAGAATATTTCCTGACCTGGTGATGGGGCGGGGGTGGCTCAGTCGGTAGCGCGCCAGACTCGTAATCTGTAGTTCCCAGGTTTGAGTCCCAGCTGGGTCAGAGTTGAGATTTATCTCCGCAAACGGCGTGGGGATTTTCCCGCGCTTTCCAAATGTGAAGCCACCGTTATTTCATTACAGTGGAGATCTGTTGAGAACGACGCTGCCAACGGACGCCTGCCAACGGTCAGTAGGGGACACCGATGGGCTTGGAAAGGCCGCCGTCCGTCGGATGGGATGTTAAGCAGTGGCCCCATGTACGGCAGAAACCATACCCTGTGCACGATAAAGAACACACATAGCATGGCCTTGACAGGAGGCTACCAACTGTTTCCCAATAGCTGTTTCAGTGAGTCCCCTCCCCCAACCTTCTCTGAGCCTTTGGGGTCCATGTGACCTGGCCATTTAGCCCATGATGTGCAAAAAAGTGCCGCTCAGAGGTAAAACAACCCAACCTGGTGATGGAACAAACTGCACAAGCAGTGAGATTCAACTGATGCGATTCCAATAATTTATATTTCCAAAACTTTTTTTTGTGCGTAAAGGTAAGGGATGAAAGGAAGGAAATTATAGCATCGAACATTTTTCCTTTGGGGTGAGAAATAAATAAATTGGCGATTAAAATGCGAAAACAAATGGATCGGGAAAATTTAATTTAATTAAAATGAAATTTAAAAACGTGGTTCAAAAGTTTTACCCACTGTGAGCTTCATAAATTTTAATTCCCTGCCGCTTTTTCCCACTCTAGCTAAACTGACAGTGTTTCAATGTTTTACAACACGAGGCTCTATTTTTATTATGTGCTATTATTTCAAAGAGGGACAAAATCGGGAACCAAAAAGCTTTCAGGAGAAAGGGGGACATGGACCCGAAAATCTTAGTCATGCCAAATAATTAACAATCGGCTCTCTGCAATTGTAACTTTTATTTTACAACTATTTTTTTTTTGCATACAACAATAAGAAATGCATTCAAAGGAATCGCCTTTTTTAAGGGTCGATAAAAGAAGGAGGCAAAGCAACAGTTGACCTCAAGAGAAATCGGCCCGTCCCTTCAGATCCTCTTCATTTCTCGGCCGTCTCTCTGACCTCTATTCAACCTTGAAGACAATGTAACCTTTGAAATTCATATTTTTTATCTGGAATCGTAATCACCCTAGGCACTTATTTTCTACTTTGCATCACACAGATCGAAATGTGACCTCATCGAAATCTGACCACACAGATCGAAATCAACCTTGAAAAATACGTCGGATCTGGTACAGTGGACCCCCGATATAACGCGCATGTCCGGCGGGAAGCAACACCCGCGTTATAAGGTGAACCGCGTTATACCGAGCGGCGCGGTGGCTACAAAATAAATTTACTCAGAACGATTTGAGCTATATACTGAAACATCCCATCAACTATATATATATTATGTATTTTAATAAAAAAAACAATTTATTTATTAAGTGTTTTATTAAAATTCACATAACATAGTTATACATCTTAATAAGTACATATATTTATTATTTTATTTATGTACATAAGGTACGTTTGAAAATATGTAAAACAAACACTATCGCGAACATCGCCCACGCTATACCGAGTGCGCGGTATAGCGAGCAGCGCTATAACGAAGGTCCACTGTGTTAGTAATTTTTCTGAGATAGATAGCCTCCAGGGAGAAATTTTCGGAGCTACTAAACTTCTACATCATAGTTAGATTTAGCGTAATCCCCTCCTTCCATCCCTCCCCTTCCACCGCCATCTTGGAAAAATGACCATATTTAGTGCAATTGGCTCTTTTTCAAGTGATAATGGACTTTTTCTGCATCAAAATTATATTTATTTGTTTTATGAGTTTTGCGGAACAAAATTGATGTACAACAAACTACTTGAGACAATTTTATTGAAAATAATGATCATAAACTGAAATGTTTTTGAAATTTATTTTCCAAATCGAAGACGACAATGGAAAGTCCAGCAACAAAATTTGTAGAGCATTTAATTCCTAAAATTCGAGTTTTTCAATTATCCTGATCAGTTGATAAATTCTGGTGAAATTTATGTTTTATGGCATATAATATTAAACACAAAATAGTGTAAGGCATCCACAATGATCATTTTCAGTAAAAATAATCGTTATAATGCTGAAGACAAATGCAGAAAAAGGTACATCACTCAAAACATTGCACTAATAACTTTTTAAAACGGAACAGAGCCTCAGCTTATAATAGTTATAATATTTAATTATAATAATTTAATACCTGAAGCTTATAATAGCTGCAATGTGTTTCTTTCATATTAGCGATGTACAGTAACCGTACAGAAAAAATAGAAACAAAGTCAAAGACGAAATTCCTTGACTTTGTAAAACTCTTTTTATATATAAACATGTGAATGAAAATAAAGAACTTATTCAGCTGTATCTAAATCTCGATTTGCAACAATATTCATCCAGAATTTAAAGAGTTATGATAAGTTTGAATATTTAACGATAGCATAACTCAATTAGAAACTTATATAATTATAATTCCAAAACATTCAATAAAATAAATGATATTGTTGCGGATTACAAAAATGGATAGCCACTGAGCGTGAGTATTAAAAGCTATATTTCAAAACCAAATTCAATACAAGGTAAATTGTTACAAAGGAAATATGGATGAAGTATCTTATTAACAAATCAACTATTAACATGCACAAGTCATCAATCTTCCTGCGTAGAGCACACAATATCAGCTCTGTGTATTTTACTAAATACTACCTTTTACTTGATTTACCAGGTCACCCGAAGATCTTCACTCGTAAACCAATTCTCGTCCTGTGCTAATAACTTTTCACACACTAGCCGAACAAAAAGACAGTCCGTGTAGACATTCGAAGTTAGCCATAAAAGTTCCCACTTTTATACTTCCGCGTATACACAACACATCAAGTTACTTCTTGATACTTAACGATAAAAGATCCCACTTTTATCCTTCCGCGTATACACAACACATCAAGTTACTTCTTGATACTTACGCGCACTGTCTCAGAACAGCTCACCGTCCATTTTCGAACTCACCGACCGTTACAATACAACGACCGTTAACGCTCCACTCTCCTTCTCCAAATTCTCCCAAAGTTCTTATTCGTTGGCTGAAACTTTTTGCTTTCGGTTGCCAGATTCCTTCTGTCGTAACACTGCCCCCTTCCTAGGTCTTGTTCGTCCCGAACAATTCTGGATTCCAAAGTTTCTTCAGTTCTTCGATGAAACGGAGCCAAACGATCCACGTGAACCACCTTGCACTTTGTAGCTGGACGTCGACGAATGCGATATACCACGTCATTAATCCTGTTAACTATTGTATATGGACCTTCCCAAGGTTTCTGAAGTTTTGGAGATAGTCCTTTCTTTCTATGTGGACTGTATAGCCAGACAAGATCTCCTTGATTGAAAATAGTTCCATTTATTTTACTGTCATATCTTGTTTTGGTTCTGTCACTTGTTATGTCGATGTTATGTCTAACGGAGTGATGGATTTCTTCTAGTCGTTGTTGCAATTCTTGTACGTATTGTGGAGTGGACACAGGCATTGCTTCGGGCCGACCATATAAAAGGTCACAGGGAAGACGTAACTCTCTTCCAAAAATCATCATGGAAGGTGTCTGTCCAGTTGTCTCATGCACTGCCGTTCTATATGCCAGCAAAAGGAGTGGTACATGGCGATCCCAGTCACGTTGGTGGTCGTTCACAAATAATGCTAAATGCTGAGCAATTGTTCTATTGAACCTTTCAACCATACCATCCGACTGAGGGTGTAAGGGAGTTGTTCTGGTTTTCTGAATACCTAATAGTTGACAGATGCCTTTAAACACATTGGATTCAAAATTCCGTCCTTGATCAGAGTGGAGTTGTAAAGGTACTCCATACCTACTAATGAAGTTATTAACTATCATCTCAGCCACTGTTGTTGCTTCCTGGTCTTGGATGGGATATACCTCAGGCCACTTTGTGAAATAATCCATTACCACTAATAAATATCGATTTCCATCATCAGTTCTAGGAAACGGACCCATTACATCAATGGCTATTCTTTCAAAAGGGGCACCAACGTTATACGTCTGCAGCTTACCCCGACTCCTAGTCTTAGGGCCTTTCTTTGCTGCACAGGCTTCACATTGCCTACACCATCTCTCAACGTCTGCCCTACTTTTCAACCAATGAAATCGTTCCCTGACTTTGGCTAATGTCTTATTAACACCGAAGTGTCCTCCAGTGGCACTATCATGTACATCTTTCATCACAAGTTCCACTCGGGATCGAGGAAGGATTATCTGCCAACGGATCAGCCGTCCAGTGGGATTCTCCCATCTTCTGTATAATACTCCGTCTTCCATTTTTAAGGAGTCCCACTGTGCCCAGTAACTTTTAGTAGTTGGACTATACCTCGAGATTTGCTCCCAATTAGGTCTTGCATCAGATTTTTCAATCAATTCCATTATTGGTTTTATGTCTTCATCATCTAGTTGAGCCTTCCTGATTTCAATTGGATTCCAGATGTTAGGGGTGTCACTGTTTGTTTGTGTCGATACTATTTGTCTTATGGGCATTATCTCTTTAGTTCCAAATTTCAGTTCTGCATTATAGCAATGTTTACAGTTGTCAATACATGGGCGCCTGGAAAGAGCATCTGCATTCTTATGCATTTTACCACTTCGATGTTCGATGGAGAAATCGTATTCTTGTAACCGTTGTATCCACCTAGCGATTTGTCCTTCAGGGTTTTTGAAGTTTAATAACCATCTAAGTGCAGCATGATCAGTACGTATAAGGAATTTCTGGCCATAGAGATAGTGATGAAAATGTTCTATTGCTTTTACTATTGCTAACAGTTCTTTGCGTGTTACACAGTAATTCCGCTCTGGTTTGGATAAAGTTTTACTAAAGTATGCAATAACTCTCTCCTGTCCGTCTTGTTCTTGTGAAAGCACAGCACCAACTCCTGTGTTACTTGCGTCAGTATCTATTACGAATTGTTTTCCAGTTTGTGGGTACGCTAGCACTGGTGCTGTGGAAAGAGTTTTCTTCAGCTGTTGAAAGGCTATATCGCATTCGGTGGTCCACATAAACCGCTGGCCCTCTTCTGTCAGACGATGTAATGGCCTTGCGATGTTGGAGAAACCTTTGACAAATCTTCTATAGTAGGTGCAAAGTCCAATAAAACTACGAAGTTGATGAACATCTTGTGGTGGAGGCCAGTCTCTTACAGCTTCTATCTTACTAGGATCAGTCTTAATCCCTGCTGTAGTGATCACATGACCAAGGTAATGAACTTCTTGCTGGAACAGTTTACACTTTGTCGGTCCCAATTTTAACTTGGCTGCCTTAAGTTTTTCAAATACTTGACGAAGATTTCTCAAATGTTCTTCAAAAGTTCTTCCAAGAACTATGATGTCGTCCAAGTAAACCAGGCAGACCTCCAAAGACAAACCTTTGAGCACTGACTCCATTAGTCGCTCAAATGTGGCAGGTGCATTACAAAGTCCAAATGGCATCACCTTAAACTGCCAAAGTCCATTCCCTGTACTGAAAGCCGTTTTCTCACGGTCTTCAGGACGTATACCAACTTGCCAATAGCCGCTCTTTAAATCTAATGTTGAGAACCATTCTGACCCAGATAAAGTGTCTAGTGTATCGTCAATCCTGGGTAAAGGAAAGGAATCTTTCTTTGTTACGTCATTTAATCTGCGATAATCTACACAAAATCGTGTAGATCCATCTTTTTTCTTGACAAGAACTACTGGTGATGTCCAGGGACTCTGTGATGGTTCTATAATGCCCTGAGCTTCCATGTCCTTTATGAGTTGTTCCGTCTCCTCTCTTTTTGCCAATGGAAGCCTTCTTGCCGGCAGATGGACTGGAGGAGAATCACCAGTGTTGATTTTATGTTCTGTCAGGTTAGTACGGCCATAATCATTTGATGTGGCAGAAAAAATGTCAGAAAATTCTTTTAATAGGTTCTCGGCCTTAACAGCTTGGTTTTCAGTTAATATTTGTCTTGTTTCTCTCCATAATTCAGTAAGATGAGACGGGATGTCTGTATGATTTTGATATGAATCGGTAACTTCTATTTTATTTATACTTGTTACACAGGTAACAGCTTCACATATTGCTAATTCCTCACCTTTTTTTAACATTCTACTGGATTTGTTACAGTTCATCACTCTGATAGGGATCTGTTCTTTATCTATTCTGACTAAAGTCCTTGCAACCAGGATATTATGAGCCAAAGCTCCTTTACCAGAGGCATCAGTAACTGCCAATCGGAAGGCCCCAGAAGTCTCCGCCCGATGTCCACGGACTATAACTTCACTTTGTGCTGGGATCTCTGTGTCTTCCGTCACTAATATTGGAGTTACGCTTGATAAAGAATCAGTCGTCCGGCTAAGCAGAGGAATCTCTTCTGTCTCATAGATGAGTAGGTTATCACTGGGTCTAATGTTGAATCCATGTTTCTTAAGAAAATCAAGGCCTAATATGCATTCGTCGTAGATGTCAGCGATGTAAACAGGATGGCGAACCAGACAGCTACCAACTCGAATATTAAGTTCTATTTTTCCATGAACCTTTGCACGATCTCCAGTGGCCGTTTGTAGGCTTATTCTAGACTGTGTAGTATTCAAGTTTGGGTGAGGTATTATTTTCTTTATTATATCCGTTCTGAGTAAAGTTACATTTGCACCAGTGTCGACTATCATACGGCAAGGTATTCCATTTATGGCTCCATCAGCTACTAATTCATTATTATCGCCATGTAATGTTGAAACGTGGGCGACTTCCCCTGGGGCCAACCAATCAACTGCCAGCCTTTGCCCCGCAAGACTGACTAATTTCTGTTTCCCTGATCTTGTTGTCTAGTTGATGGACTTGGACTCCTCATTCGTTTCCTAGTGCAGTTGGTACGAATGTGTCCGGTCTTGCCACAATTCCAACACTGGAGGTCTGTTGTAGGTTTTGAAGAACCTTTTATATCTTTCAAAACGGATAGTATGGCTTTGGTTAGTTCTTTCATTTCATTATCCTTTTCTACAGTTTCTTCTGCACTCACAAATCTCACTGCACGTTTGTTCGCTCGGGAGGAAAGCCTGGAGCACTCGTATTTCATAGCATGTACCACAGCTGACTTTAAGGATTCACCTTCCAACATCCTCAGAGATTGCTGAGTGTCAGGGTCAGCAATAGCATCAATAAATTGTAATTGAGCTAAATTATCTTGAATTTCTGGTGGACAGTTACTATAAGCCAATCTAGCTAGACGCTCAATATCACTAGCAAGCTCTTGCAAAGTTTCACCATTTTTCTGCATGCGATGTTTAAATTGAGTCACGTAATATTGTTTTAAATAACTATCACCAAACCTTAGTTCTAATGCAGAAACTAGACTTTGATAATCAAGTCGTTTTTCTTCTGGAACAGACTGCAAAACTTCCGCAGCAGAATTTCTTAAGGAAGCTGCAAGAAAACTGGCCTTTTGGAATTCATTCCACTCATTGGCTGTAGCGATAACTTCGAATTGTGTTTTAAATACTGTCCAAGATGATTGACCATCATATGTAGAAGGTTTAGTTGTATTTTTAGCGATATGTGTAATAACATTATTTCCACTAGAATTATTATTATCACAGGCAGAAGGTAACATTTCATTTCTCAAAATCTGAAACTGGCGTTCACAATCAGTTTTTACAATTTCAATTTCGTGTTTATAATCTAACTTAACACTATCAAGATCATCTTTTACACTATTTAGTTCGGTCATAATGTCCTTACACTTATCAGAAATCTTATCAATTTGAGAAGCCACTTCAGCTCTCATCTCAGTATTTTGTGCGGCCAGGTCACCTATTTTATTTCTCAACTCATTATTTTGTGCGGCCATTTCGGCTTTCAAATCATCTTTTTGAGAAACTATCTCAGTTCTCAACTCATTATTTTGTGCGGCCATTTCGCTATTTTGACTTTTAATGTCATTCATCTGTGTAGCGATATCAGCTTTCATATCTTTCATATCAGTCATCTGCGTAGCCATATCGGCTTTCATATCTTTCATATCAGTCATCTGCGTAGCCATATCGACTTTCAAGCTATTTATCAACTTTACTAATTCGTCCATACTTCTAGTTAACGGCATTCAATAAATAATCCCGCTTCTGACACCAAATGTTGCGGATTACAAAAATGGATAGCCACTGAGCGTGAGTATTAAAAGCTATATTTCAAAACCAAATTCAATACAAGGTAAATTGTTACAAAGGAAATATGGATGAAGTATCTTATTAACAAATCAACTATTAACATGCACAAGTCATCAATCTTCCTGCGTAGAGCACACAATATCAGCTCTGTGTATTTTACTAAATACTACCTTTTACTTGATTTACCAGGTCACCCGAAGATCTTCACTCGTAAACCAATTCTCGTCCTGTGCTAATAACTTTTCACACACTAGCCGAACAAAAAGACAGTCCGTGTAGACATTCGAAGTTAGCCATAAAAGTTCCCACTTTTATACTTCCGCATATACACAACACATCAAGTTACTTCTTGATACTTAACGATAAAAGATCCCACTTTTATCCTTCCGCGTATACACAACACATCAAGTTACTTCTTGATACTTACGCGCACTGTCTCAGAACAGCTCACCGTCCATTTTCGAACTCACCGACCGTTACAATACAACGACCGTTAACGCTCCACTCTCCTTCTCCAAATTCTCCCAAAGTTCTTATTCGTTGGCTGAAACTTTTTGCTTTCGGTTGCCAGATTCCTTCTGTCGTAACAATATTTTAAAAGTTTGTGTAAATAATTCTTTAAATATTCATCAATTTTTCGATAAGTTTCTTAGGACTGGTATTGCTGCTTTTGGATATTCAAGCTTCCGTAACTCTTTGAATTAACAATCATCGTGAGAAATAGAGATTTAAAGAGATTCGAAAGAAATCTTTATTTTCTGTCACATTTTTTCATAAAAAGCTTTTTTAGAAAGTTTTAGAGTTTCGAGTTTGATTCTCTGTTAACACAACATAGGGATGTTTTCCTGTCAAGTAACAAGAACCATCACACAATATTCCTTCTTTTTTCCCAAACCTTATGGGATCAAAAAGTACGAAAAATATCAAGTTTTCCAAATGCAATGGTGTCCGATAGAAATTTATTAAAAATTGTTTAAATCTATTTTGACAAACGAAAAGAAAAACTTTTCATGAGGTTTTTCGTCACAACAAACTTTAAATTTCGGTTTTTGTTGCATTTAGCGATATAACAACATATTGTTTAGTAGAAATAGAAAACAATAGAGTGGAAATTAACTGCCTTTTTGATATATGTGCATGTGGATGCGTTAATAATGCAGGTAGGCTCTAAAATCGAAAACTACTGAAAAATGTAGATTAAACTTTCGGGCGAGCCATATAACCTCCAATCGTTTTCATCTAATGAAAGAGAGAAATCCTGTTAAATACTCAGTTCTAAATTATGGCCAACATACTTCGAGTCGAAAGTGTTATGGAAAATAGATGTTTTGTAAAGCTTGAACTGCAGCAAATTGTTTATGGTGTTCCTTAAAGCTCTACATTGTAATCTACTTTGTTTCTAATACAGTAGAACCTCGCTTAGTCCATACAATGCAAACCACAAGTAATAGAAATCGCTCCGTAAGATTTTAAAATTAAATGGGAAAACTAAGAATATGTCCTAAAAATCCAAAAATCACCTTTTGTTTCATAAAATGCGTAAAAAATAAAAAATATTTCACATAAGCAAGAAAGAATACAGCCTCTAATCCCTGCTGGTCATGAATCCCAAGAGACATTGTGGTGATAATGTGTGTATCTCTATGTGTTCAGTTGCAAAGCGATATAACAGCACGAGAAAGCAATCGCCGTTTCTCGATTTCTCAACCAACTCTTATTTGACTTCCAACTCCTATTTGACCTTGAATAGGGATTACGGCGAAGGACTTCCAAGGCTGCATCTGAAATTTCTTAACAATTCTCACTTGTAGATCAAATTTTGACCTCTGACCTCGTGAAGCCCGTCGACTCGGAAATTTTCCAACATTTCTGAGATGTAGAACCTGAAAACAACGCCTCTAGGAGTTAATTTTCAACTTTCTATCTTATGTACATCTAAATTTGACAACTGACCACGAGGGACCCGCTGGATCCAAAAGTTCCCAAATGTTTCTGAGCTCTACGACCTGAAAGACATTTAGGCACCAATTTGTTTTACCTGTCGACAATTTGTTGATCAAGATTTAACATCTATTAGATCTTGAATGACACGTCAAATTTCAGCTTTAGGATTTTTCACCGAGTCTGTGATCCGGATTACCCCGAGGTGAAATTTTCACCGACATAACACTTCTGCATCGTAATCAGAATTATCGTGATTTTCTGTCACTCAGTGACAATCATATATACGAGTATATGATAATGAAACCTTTAGTTAAATCGTAAAAAGTTCTCCGCTGCTTAACAAAGCAATCGAGTCGGGAAGATTGAATCAGATGAATTCAGAATTTGTCTGGAGAGCGGCAAAGAAATAGAAGAATAAAAAAGAGCGTTCTCTATACACAGATCTGCAAGATTTGTCTGAAACCGCTGCAAAGCAAATAACTGCAGCTCATGATAATAAAATGTTTAACATTTTCCATTTACAGCTTCAAACGAAAGCTTCCCAAAGCTAAACTTTCAACTCTCTATTTGAATACATTTTAATAAATCCAATTAGGGAACAAACACAATGTAAATCCTTCGAAACGAAATGAAGGATATCGTTTGGCATGAAGACTAGCACTGCCAGACAGAAGCATGATGATGATGGATGAAGAAGATGATTTATTGCTCCCTCCCGAATGCATCGCGTGTTTAGCTCAAAATCTAACATCTCTTTTTTATCCGCAGATCCGTAATTCCCTTCCAAATCAATGTTGCAGTTCTTGGAAACTGTTTAAACAAAAGAAATGATTGCTTAAACTTTTCAACTATTTGGATCTTTCCTAATACACCGAAATAACATAAATGGGAAATAATCGATTGTTATTTAACTTCGATGTCAAGTTGATATATGCAAATGGCCCATCAGTTGTCCTAGCATTCAAAGCATCCCGTATCCACGTTCTGAACATCAAGAAAAGGAGAAATTTTCCCATTCACATAATAGATTTCTTTTTTTTGGCGTATCTAGTAATCAATAAATATCATAAGATGTAAACTTAAAATCGCTCTTTTGCTCCACCTGAATGAAAGCATTTCATTGATTATGATTTTGCACCCCCCCCCCCTCTCTCTTTAAAACTGTCAACATACAAAGTTAAACGTTAAGAGATAAACTAATTCTAACCGTTTATCGGAATAACTTAATATCAACGATAATTCAACACGTTTAGTCCCAAGCTTCTTCTCCACAAAAGCGCCATGTTTATTCCCACAAGGGTTAAACGATCAGATCACAAGGGCCTCAAAGACCAGAATGCAATTCGCAAAGAGATCGTTCAAAGAGAGATGGGAGCCTTTCGTGAAATCCTTCCAGCTGTTTTTCTAATTATGCACATATTACGATTTTTTAGCCATTTAGTTTGCAGAAATAAGGATCCTTCTGATCAGTTAACCAATTGTATGAAAAAAAGTGTCGCTCAGAGGTAATAGGAATCCAGCAACAAGTGTGCATCAATTACAGCTAAAAGATGGGACATCGGGGAAGAGGAGCTTGCCTCTTTAACCACTAAATCTCTAATCACTGGAACAGTTAATTATAATAATAAAGCTAAAATAATAAAAGAATAGTAATTTATAAGTAAGTTTATGGTAACATTCTTCCGATGATGTTAACTGACAATATCATTGAGAGCATGACTTTCTTTTCCCCCTGACACTATAACAAAGAAGTTTTTTTGTCAATATTTGCCGTTAGAATGGATTTCTGGGTGATATTCTTGGTTGAGATCCTTACTCTGTCTATCTCGTTTCGTTCTATTTTTTCTACAAGGAAAATTTGAATTTCATTTCATTTCTAACATATATTGTCCGACCCATAGAATTTACTAGAATTATTATTTGAGAAAAGATCAACCACGTTTCTCTGGAATTTCTGTTTTTTTTCATGTTTCTCTGGAACTCTTGAACGTTGATCTCTTGATGAGTCTCTTGATAAGTCCCTTTTCTCTGCAACGCAACAGGGCAGTTGCTTGGGCAGCGGGACCACTTATCCCAAAAGACGAGTCAAAAAATAATAAGTGCTTTCTGGTTCGTTTTAAGATTTGGTGACATACACTTAAAAAACATAGTTTATTAACTTTGTATTATAAACTTTATAGTGACTGTTTTGCCATGCTCCAGGGAAAGTGAGGGTGGCTCAGTCGGTAACGCGCCAGGCTCGTAATCTGCAGTTCCCAATTCAAGTCCCAGCTGGGTCAGCGTTGAGATTTATCTCCGCAAAAGTTCCCATCCTGCCCACGGTCAGTAGGGGATACCGATGGACTTGGAAAGGTTGCCGTCCGTCGGATGAGACGTTAAATCGTGGCGCCATATGCGGGAGAGTGTGTACGTTAAAGAATATGCTAGATGGCCTTGACTTGTGGCACTATAATTATCCTTACAGCTATCTAGTGGGTCCCCTTCCTTCTCTGAGCCTTCGGGATCCTTGTGGCCTGGCCATTGATGCGCCAAAAATGCCGCCCAATGTTAAAGCAACCCAAACCATGCTCCAAAGACTTTTTCTTCTTCATTTATCTTCTGTTTGATATAACCGTGCAGAGACCTACTCATGATTCCACAAATTCGATGCATATCTTTACTCAAGAAATGGCATTTTTATCCTTTTGTTCATCGAGTAGAAGGATGAGAGTGAGTAGAATTTCGACATCTCTAAATGGCATTTCGAAAACAAAGAAAATGAAAACGTAATCTTATTAAAAGCTGATGGGTTTTCTTTTCGTAACTCACAGATCAACAGATGGGAGACCTTAATACTTAGAGAACATCTTTTCGGAAACAATTGTATCGCAGATCCAACGAACGATGTACGGTGATGGATTTCTGTTGCTCTTTCGCTTTCACCTAATACTCGTCTAAAGTGACTCTGTAAACACCAGATGCATCTGGAAAGCTGCGTGCGGCGATTCTGTTGCGAAAACCAGATCCATCCTGTTGAGTGTGTGTTTATCTCGCGCTTGACTGCCTCCTTTTCAGAAGTGAGTATCAAGAGCCATCTTTTTCGTGATGAATGAGCTCCGTTGTGTGTGTTTTCTTCCGTTAACCGGATATTTTGCTTTAAGCCATTTTAGACTTCTTATTTCCTTTGTCGTTTCTTGTTTCAACATCAGCCTTATCGATACTTCCACATTGACCATTCGGTGTCCAGAGGTCATTTTTTATAATTCCAGGTGCATTAAAGAAAAGAAATCGATTCGGACAAATGAAAAGAATATCATTGCAACTACGAACATAAAAACAATGAATTACAGCCGAGTTTAGGATTGAATTACAATCTACTGCTTTTATTTTTTGGGCTGAGTGTTGATCTACTATTGTTATTGATGCATTATACCTATATTAAGAATTTGAAAAACGAAGATAAATTTTATATATATATAGCTTATATCAACATCAGAATAAGGTTGGGTTGGGTTGTTTTACCTCTGAGCGGCACTTTTTTGCACACAATGGCGCCAGGCCACAAGGACCCCGAAGGCTCAGAGAAGGTTGCGGGAGGGGACCCACTGGAACAGCTGTTGGGAGACAGATGGTACCTCCCGTCAAGGCCATCCAGCGTGTTCTTTAACGTGCACAGGGTATGGCTCTCCCGTACACGGGGCCACTGCTTAACGTCCCATCCGACGGACGGCGTCCTTTCCAAGCCCATCGGTGTCCCCTACTGACCGTGGGCAGTGCGGGGAAATTTTGCGGAGATAAATCTCAACGCTGACCCAGCTGGGACTCGAACCTGGGAACTGCAGATTACGAGCCTGGCGCGCTACCGACTGAGCCACCCCCGCCCCCTCAGAATAAGGAAACTGCTGAATGAAAAAAACACTTTCGTTTGAAGAGTTTTAGATGTATCCGCACAGAAAATATGTAGAACAAGAATTCTTTTATAGTAACATTTCAATTATTTTGTTGAGAAGTTGAATCTTTCCTCTCTTAACGATACTTAAGAGAAGGAGGAAATTTCGTAATCTTCCGAGAAAGGAGCATTCAACTTTTTTTCACTGAGAGACCATTTTTTGCTCGTTACTTTTTTTTAAAGCTATTATTTTACTTGCTCTCTGTTCGTTTGTAGATATTCGATTTTTACTTCGGAGCTATTTTAAAAAATTCTTTATGGGTTGGGTAGGTATTGATGAAATAATAGAATTCCCGCTTTCTTAATCTCCCAATTTTTAAACTGCGTTCTATACCGGTTAAAATATTTGGAAAATGCCCAATTTTTGAACGAATATTGCAAACGATGTGTTTAAGCTATAAATCTAAAATTTTTGAAGTAGCGTTTAATATTGATATGAATTCAAAGAGATGAAAACGTAGCGTGAGTTCAAAAACAGTATATATGTATACTAAAGTAAAGTATTATACAAAGGCACAACTATTATACAAATTAATCAATCTTATCTAAACATAACTATTTCTATTCCTCTTAGCATAAAGACAAACCATGAAAAAGACGATTTACTATCTTTAACTAACTCTCAATGCTTAAACCACAATGGTGTCAATATTCAGTTCCTATGACAAAATAGAATCTTTCACTTTGTAACATCCAAGAAACAAACTAAATTAAATTGAATTTCATTTGTTTTAGAGGACTAGCTTAATAATGCTTTATACCTTATAGATGCGAAATATCTAACGTTGATCTCTCCTGATAGAGGACTCAAAAGTAATTTTGCTGTTGATTCTCTTTCAGCACCGGAACCAGACTCATCTTGAATCAAATGTTAACAGTCTTTTTTTTTTGATTTGCGACATATAGGACAGAGAAGAATCCTGGAAGCTACTCCTAGCTTAATACAGGCTTTCTCATACAAGGACATGCCCTACTAAGACCGAAGTCACTGCTGACCACTGCCTTAGTCAGAGCTAACACAACACACAAAGTTTGCCCTGCTGGAACAGTCGCTAGCTGCCTAACCACTATGCCAGTTAAGGCTTTCTTACGTAGTATCACACAACACTAACTTAATACAATATATCCTTATTTCTTCACTACTCCACTACACCTCTTTGTTTTCCTTCCACAATTCTTACTTTTCAAAGCATCATCGTCCTGAACCGGCGCTCTCCAACTAGCGGCCCTACACAAGGATTTTTTGTGGCCCGCGAACAAAACCAAGTTTTTACTTGATATTTAAAATAAATATCTATAATAATTTTTTGTCAACTTATATTACTTTACTTGATATGCACTCTTCAACTTACTCATTCTATGTGAAATCATTATTTCATTATTTCAACTTACACATTCTATTCTTATTGCCCAACAACGGCCACAATGCTCCCATTAAATTTATTAAATATTTGATATGGTTTAGAGCAGGGGCGGGCAAATAGCGGCCAGCGGGCCGCATTCGACCCGCTAAGAGTTTTTTGTGGCCCACCAAGACAGTCAGAAAAATCCTCCTTGAACCGAGATTTCCTTCCCGTGCGCGACCGAAGATTCGTCTCGTATTTTCCACTAGGACGGCCACGTCAATACGCATGCGCAGTGTAGATACGAAAACAATTGCCCACCCCTGGTTTAGAGAATTTATATTATTTTATTATTACTTATTATTTTTCGTATAAATGAAATAATTTTTTGAGATGACATGAGCTGACTTTTCAATTACCTATCTGTACTATTCTTTTTTTTGGCCCGCGAAATACTGGCGAAAGGAAAAATGGCCCGCGGTCTTAGAGAAGTTGGACAACACTGTCCTAAAAAGTTGATAACGTAATTGTCACGCTGAAAATTAGGCGAGCGTTCATGACACATCTGCCATAAGCCCATTGTAGCACGTTCATCTGTCGTAACAATATGAATGGTCAAGACATCAAGAGGGTTAACAACAATGATTTCCCCCCTTAACCTCGGTGTGCGTGAAAAAATATAACTTTTTTTTCTTTTAAGAAATAAATAAAAAATTTATTTTGTGTTTTGTTGGTACTAATAAAATATTTGCATTTCTTCCAATCACCCATTAGTTCGCATTTTCACGGTTAGAGATTTCAGAAGTCGTAATGTGAAAATTTTATTCTCTCTGAAAACAAATATCCTCTATTCACCAAGGGTATTTTATTTATTTATTACTTTATAAAAAGGGAAGAAGTTATTCCCTAGAAGCAAAGGAAGGATATACCCTAGAAACTCTATTGGCTTCTCTATTGGTTTCTCACACAGGAACCTGCCAACAGTAAAATATTTCTAATTCCCATGCTTGTGCTCTCGAAAGACATGCCTTAGAGGAAGTGTTTTGTGTGTTCTTACATTACCTTAAGAAATTAACTTAAGTTTAATACCAAGACTACAACTTGCTGTTTATTATTTCTAAAGTAAATTTAGTGTTATTTTAATATTCGATTTGTTAATTAAATTTAACTTAAAAATAATGCAGAATGAGTTTTTTTTAAATTCTATTTTATACTGGTTTAGCAGTCAGGTACGTAGGCCACTAAACCTGGTAGCAGGTTTAGTGGTTCTTCAAGGTTCAATAATGGAGGTTTCTCGAGGGCCAGAATATTAATCTGTTGTAATATTTAGGTAGAATAAAAGAAAAGTTCCAAATAACATAACAACTTCGTTTTTAGATACGATTATCATTAATTACGCGCTGCAACATACTGATTGAATTCCGGAGCTTCCGTAAAGTTTATCTGGAAGAAGAAACATAAACTGCATTAAATTGAACATCAGTTCCCATCCACGTATAAATGTTAATACTTCTCTTCATTCCCATGGATGTTCATAAGTTGCATGCCACTCTTCTGCGTGAATGAGTCATTTCGATAGAAGCAAGAGAAATGTTTCAAGATCGTGTCATGCAAACCCTCTCGGTTGCAAAATTCAAATCCGTTTTCTGTACACTGTACACTGTGCACACAAATCCATCAAACAAGTACTGCAACGAAAAGATTAACTAAGGGGTGAAAGAAAATGATAACATATTCTAAAACCACTCTTCAAAATATTTTACTCTCTTTCCATAGTTGCTCATCAATCAAAGATTTCTAATTCCCATGCAAAAGACATGCCTTAGAGCAGTGGGTGAAAAGAGGGTTAGAGCAGTACGTGAGGCATAAAAGGTCTCAACCTTTTATGCCTCACGTACCCCCTGGAAATGTGTCCCCTATCTATACAAGGGCGTACCCCTTGTATAGATAGATAACTCTATAGTTATAATATAACAATGGGAATAAAATAAAACACTGACTTTGTTACTAGATCTTAGACTTTTGTTACTAGACTTTGTTACTAGATCTAGACTTTTGAGCTCTCACGGTGGACCCCAAAAAATTTTACCGCGTACCCCACATTGAGAACCCCACCTTAGAGGAAGTGTTTCGTGTGTTCTAACATTACCTTAAGGAATTAACTTAAGTTTAATAGCAGAAAGAGATTTTTTTTATTATTCCTTGCTTTATTTTCAATACTGAAATCAAATTAACTTAATACTACGTATTAAGCAATATATATATATACGTAGCATTTTACACTAATATCTGATTAATTTGAAATTCTTTAATTTCAAATTTCTGTATATCTTGAAATTTTTTTAATTTTAAGACCCAAAAAACAAATTTTGTACTAAAGTACAGTCGCTCAAAAAAGTATCCGAACACTAGGGTTGATTACAGAATTCAGAAAACAATATCTGGCAACGATTTTTTAAAAAATTAGTGATCTGGCAACCTTCGTGTCACGTGACACGAAGGTTGCCAGATCACTAATTTCTAAAAAAATCGTTGCCAGATATGTTTCTAAAAGAATCGTTGCCAGAAAGAAGTGTTCGGATACTTTTTTGAGCGACTGTACCTGGATAAATTCGTAATTTGAAAAATTTACACCTGTGCTCATAATATCGTTTTTTTGGGGTGAATAATTATTAAACTAATGTTCGTAAACATTAGGTATTTGCGAACATTGGCTCTTTCATCTTATCTGCGATCGCTTGTCTCATCTTTGATTACAGATTCTCTCTTATCTCTGATTTCGTCAAATAAAAACTCTGTTTTAAAAGAAACTGTTTTAGGTTCTGACCGCCCTTTTATATGGATCCCTCATCATGTCAGTGACCCAAAATATGACAATCGCAATATGTAAAAAAGATAATGGTGACGTCATGCATCACTTTGCGCTAGGGAATCCCCAAAAATGAAACAGGACAAATTTAGTGACTCTTTGAAGTTAATTATTTGTGTTTTTACTGATAGTATTTGTGAATTGTTTTCTATTAAGAACATAATTGGTAACAGTGATGATGTTAATATTTCTACTGTCTGTATTAGTGAAGTATAACGTTTTGCATAGTTTTAGAAATAACTCTATATAATATAACAAGCCAATAGAGTTTCTAGGGTATCTCCCTCCTTTGTACAGGGGAATACCTTCTTTCCTTTTTATAAACTAAGAAATAAATAAAACACCCTTTTATTTGGAATTGCATTTAATATCACATTATAAAGTAAGCCATGTCCTTTTTTATTTCGCACTTTATATCTGTGTTTTTATTTAGTTGATAGTTCTGTTGTTTCGTAAATATCGAATAGCAAGGTTTTCCCTAATTCGAAATATTTTTTCTGTCCCTAGAATTTCGAATTAATCCTGTTTTGTTGATTGTACAAACAGACAAAAGGTGCCAGGCGCTGTATTGGCCCGTTTCCGATGCACTCATAAGAGCAAGATTTTTTTTAAATATACTAATTCTTATTTTGCACAAGTTCCACAGAATTGGGGAAAAACTTTGAGAAGCTAGTACGAACTGTCAACAGAATAAGTATTGAAATCTTCCAAAAAATCGAGTTTTTTTATCGCATCCCCCCCCACCACTCCGACGTACTGCATCCTTGAAAAGACGTGTCAGTCTGCTGTTGTATACAGATATCAAGTAGTATGTGAATTAAGATAGTATACATGTATACAAGACCAGATCTTGAAAAAAAAAATCGAGGCATTGGGGAGGGGGTCAAGAAACACAATCGAGTCGGAAAAGTGTAAACCCCCTTACACTTTTCGGACTATAATATTTTCCGATATGTTAAGAGACTGGATTTCCAATGCAGCATAACATTTTCCCCTCCGTTTTATAGATCTTTAAACAATTTCTTCAAAAATGCATGAAATATAAATGAGCTTAAACTTTATCGTCACTATTACCATTACTAGCGTTCTGAAAGGGGGGACACTTTCACACTTGCACCCTTCCTAGATGCCTGCATGTATATAATATAAAATACTTAAGTAGGATTTAAAAAGAAGTCACTTTAATCAATGTCATCTATTTTCAACAAGTCACAAAACAGATAAATTTTGAAATTTTATCTCTTGCGATAACCACCATATTTTGAAATGAAAACGAGAAGTCCACCAGCAACAGTTCATCGGACACAACTGTACTGCTCGTGCTTCCTTGACCCACATCATTGTGTTCTTTCCTCTGGAGTGCACTTCGCCTCTTCTGAAGTGAACTAGGTCACTGCCATGAGTAGCACACTTTCGTTTTCCGTAAGAGGCAGCTGCCGTAGCGGAAAAGGTCAATGCTCGAACTGAAGAACATTTGGAATCATAATTGAAGAAGAAAGAATTTCACTTTTTAACTTTTCATACTACGAAAAGGTCAAAAAGCAGTTTCCAAAAATTTTGTTCTAACCTATCTTCCTCTTACTTTTCGCTTTGACATTTGTCGGTTGGTCTTTCAGTCGGTTTGTGGATTTGACAAAACGTTGTTCCACCATATCTTTCGAACGCGATGCAGAAACTTAATAATTTATGTGCCAAATGAAAACTTGTGACGTGGGGAGTGTCGGAGGCTATAAAAAATTCCCCGCCGTGCTTTCTTTCCCCCTAAAAAAGGGAAAATGGGAAAATTGTTCTTAAGCTATATCTCCAGAAAGCGAAGGTCGGAAGTAACAAACGATACTTCTAATGAAAGCTACTGACACGGGGAATGCCGTAGGCTACGAAACATTGACCCCTCCATGCTTTCTTCCCCCCTAAAAATGGGGGACAATGTGAAAACGATTGTTCCTGTATATCTCCTGAACGTGAGTGCGGAAAGTAACGAATAAAAGCTTGTGATGCGGAGGTGTCGCAACTATTAAAAAATGACGCCCGATTCTCACCTTCCCCGCAGAAAAGGGGAAATAGTCGTTCTGCCATGTCATCGGAACTCCAGGGCCTACAGTTACGAGTTAGGTGTAAAATGAAAGTTCGTATAATGACGGTCGTATACTATTTCGAATTTCGCCCGCACTATTCCCCTCTGATAAAATGTGGGGGGGCGGATTTTTGCTGGGGTCGACTTTAACGAGTCGTATCTCAAATTAAAGCTTGTGACGTCTCCAATGACGTGGTCTATCTCAAGACTGAATCCAAAATGTTGGTAAACGTGATTCGATGTTTATGAGTCATATATTAAAGTTTTTGAAGATAGGTGTTTTTAGTGACAACAAAAAATAAATTAAAAAATTTTAAAAATGCCTCTCTTCCTATAGTGCCCTAAAAAGTAGAAAATAATCCTGAAACATATCGATGGTGCAATCAGTCACTGAGTTCGTAATCGCTTCGAAGGAAGATAGGACGCCGATTGACCTACTCGACAAGATTTCCGGAGCCCAATCTTCCTCTGAAGCTAATCTGAACTCAGTGATTGATTGCGCCATCGATATGTTTCAGGATTATTTTCTACTTTTTAGGGCACTTTAGGAAGATGGGTATTTTTTAAACTTTTAAATTTATTTTTTGATCTATCCGTTGCATTTTCATTTGTTATCAACCACTTTGTCATTTTCCTTATCCGTTGATTCCGTGTTTGCTCGCACATTTCTTAAAATGCTATTTTCCTCGTCTCTCCCAATTCAGGTGTGGCGGGGGTTCACTCAATGGATAGCGTGCCAGGCTTATAATCTGCAGTTTCCAGTTCGAGTTCCAACTGTGACAGCGTTGAGAATTTTCTCATCAAAATCCCCTCCTGCCCTCGGTCAGAAGGGGGCTGAAAAGTCTCCGTCAGTCAGATGGCGTGTTAAACCATGGCCCGTGTGCGGGACGGTCATACCATGCGCACGTTAGAAAAATACGCTGAATGGCCTTGACGGGAGGCTAAAAGCTGTCCAGAGGGTTCCCTTTCCTCGACCTTCTCTGAACCCTTAGAGTGCTAGTGACCTGGTGATTTGTGCAAAAAAGTGGCGAATCAGAAAAGAATCCAATGCAACAGCAATCCAGGTGTCAGTAGTAAAAAGTGTTATATATCGAAAGAAAGCTCATAACGTCGAAAGCGATAGGAGCTGTAAAAAAAATTTCCTTCGTTAAAAAGCTGAGGAAATATTAATTATGCATTTTTTATCATATTGCACCAACTCTGGAGTTAATCGTAAGTTGTTATATATATCAACTTACGATTTATATCAAGCAGCTGCTTGCCACAGAGGTCTGACAGTAGCCTGTCAGTTTATATGCCACAGTAGAAGATCTGAGAGGATGGCAGGACCTCAGCAGAAAAACGACACATACATCCATGCCTTACCCGGGGCTCGAACCCAGGTCCCTTAGGTCAGTAGCTAAGCGCGCTAACCACTCGGCCATGGGACGGCCTTAAAGTTGTCACTACACGACAATAAATAAAAATATGTAAAATTCAAAAGATTTTTTTAGATGCATCTGCATTGAAACTAAAACAAATATAAATATATTGCTTCTTTCGAAAGTATTGGTTCAAGACACTAGTACACCCATCCCCAGCTAACATCATCATCCTCAAGCAGCCATGGGCTACCGAGGTCCAACCAGATTGTGAAATTTTATTCTTCAAGCATATCTGTGCTGAGATACATCTGCTGAAACTGTCCAATGCACACCAATTCTAACAAGGTGCTATTTGGCATTGTCTGCCCACAGTATCCTAGGTCTCACCCCCCCCCCTCTTTCTGAGACTTTTTAGGCACACTGTTCGTAACCCTATTTGCTAAATTATAATTATCCATACTGGAAACATAGCCTAACCAATGGAGTCTCTCTCTCTCTTCACAATTGGCTGCGTAAAGGAGGTTGTCGACTCCTTTGCCTAACCTCATCATTACTTACAAAGTTGAACCACTTAATGCCCAAGATAGTGTGTAAGCATCTAGAATGAAAAGCATTAAATTTCCTGTTATCTTGTTTTACAAAGCATCCACGTTTCACTATCATAACTAACTCTCGGAAGAACCAAACTATTATAGAGTCTAATTTTACTCTTTAGGTGTATACTCCTATTTCTCCACACTCTCCATAGATTCTTAAAAGTCTCGGCAGCAATCCCTATTCGTCTGTTAATCTCATGCCGCACATCACCAGTATCTGTTACATAGCTCCCAAGGTAATTAAACTGTGACACCTGCTCAAGACTGCAACCATTCAGATTAACAGAATCATAGCCTGCCTGACCAATTTTCATCACTTTAGTTTTCGCTCTGTTTATAATCAAACCTACTCTACTACCAGTCTCATCAACAGCTCGAATAAAAGAGTTCATCTCATCAATATCATTTGCCAAAAGGGCTAAATCATCAGCATCATCTAAATGACAAATTTTCAGATCTCCAGACCACTTAAAGTCAAAATCTTTCCCATACAATGAATTTCGCATAACATAATCAATAACCCAACTAAAGAGAAAAAGAGACAAAATGCACCCTTGTCGAACACCATAAGTAATGCTAAACCAATTGCTACAAGCCTTACCAACTCTCACACACGACTCAGTCTTATTATAGAGAGCTTCCATTATGTTAACTAACTTGTCTGGTATGCCATACGATCTCATAATCAACCACAAATTATGATGATCAACAGAGTCGAAAGCCTTTTTGAAATCAAGAAAGCCGGCAACCAAAGGTTTCTGAAACTCTAAACATTTCTCAAGAATCTGCCTGAGTGAAAATATCTGATCTACACCCCCCCCCAACTTCTGAATCCACATTGTTCGTCACACAATTGACTGTCAACCAGATTCTGAATTCCATAAAGCAAAGAACTTTACCTGGAATTATCATCAATCACCTTTACCTGGAACAGAAAGTAAGCTTATACCCCTATAGTTATCACAAGAACTGCAATCATCTTTTTTTAAAAATAGGGATAATAAAAGCTCTGGTAAAATCTTTAGGAACCATGCCTTTATCATAAAAGATATTCAGAATTTCAGTCATCCAAGTGATAACCGAAACATTCCCAGCTCTAAGCATTTCTGTAGTAATTTCATCTACCCCTGGGGATTTATGAAGTTTACGTTTAGAAATAGCAAAAATAACTTCAGATTGTGTTATAGGGCCAACATTAAAGCCACCAATGCATCTATCATCAGTGCAAACAATGGGAGTAGAACTAACCACATTGTTTAGAACATCACTGAAATGCTCAGCCCACCTAGCCATGACAGAATCCTCCCCTTCTATAACCTTACCTTGTTTATCCTTCAATCCCTGTATACCTGTCCTTTTTCTACCACACAAAACATTAACTATCTGGTACAGCTCTCTGCTGTTGTGCTTCTAACTGCTTCCTCGGCTTTGTCAGCCAAGCCATGAAGCCAATGATTCTTATCAGCAGTCAACTGATCTTTTGCACGTTTATTAAGTTCTCTGTAATGCTTTCTATTAGGACTAGTAGGGTATTGATTAGGGACATTCCTGCAGTTCTTTCTTTCTGAAATAAGCTCAAGTGCCTTATCACACAAATAATTCTGCCTCCTCTGCACCTTTCTTTCCTAAAAGAGTAACATTAGCAGGGCCGGACTTACGCCTATTCTAACTAAACTACAGCTTAGGGTCTCACGATTAAGAGGGACTCAAAAATTAAGTTTCAAGTGTATTATGTCACGATTTTTTAAAATTCAAATTAATTTATTATACAAACACTATTCATCCCAGCTTTACTCAGTCATCATTGTGTACCAGTGCTGATAAAAGTTTTTCATCACATCAATTTAGTAGTTGTTTTTTAATGTTCCCTTCAATCAAAATAATAAATACAACATACACTGGCGGATATTGAAAAAAGAGCACCCAGAAGGAATTCCTTTAGGAACGTCATATTATAATATGTTAATATGTTTAAGGGCAGCAGAAACCGTAATCCAAGATTGAAAGTCATTGGATGAAATAATGACGTCACTGAGGATGACAACATGCAAATGTACGCAACACGTATTTAAGGACTAGGGCGTGAAGAAAGAAATTATTCGTCTTGTGTCATGTTGTTCGGTGCTCCTTGAAGAAGCTAACATGCCTGGACGATGCACACGCACAACATTTGTTCAGTTAGCGGAGTTTGAGCGAGGTCGTATAGTGGGTCTTCGGGAAGCACATTGGTCTTTTCGTCAAATTACACACCGAATTGGACGAAAGGTGTCAGCAGCGGTACGATGGTGACGTCGATGTCAATAGAGCATTCGCGCACTCATAGACATGGTTCCGGATAACATAGAGTTACGGATGCACGAGAGGATCGGCACATCAGGAGGGCGGCAGTAGCAGAGCGGACGGCTACTGTGTCACAAATTCGATCCTCTGTCATATCAAGGATGTCTACAAGAATGATACACAATCATCATTTGGAAGCAGGACTACGGGCACGCGTCCTGCTTCCAAATCGTCCGCTGGTACGGTTATTACTGTCACCTCGTCACTGTCGAGCACCAGAATTCTATTCCACGAGATAGTGTGATACTACTGCGCAATCGAGGTGATTTTATCTATTTCAAGCATCTTTCACTCACTTCCATTAAACGTCCGTAATTTTCTCGCGTTTGACAATTCCCTTTTTTGGATTCAATGCTGTATAACAAACTACTGTGACTTTCAAAAACAAATGGGCAGAAATGACATTCATTTTTCTTGTTAACGAACTTAAATGTAAAGCACTGTTGCCTGAAAGCAAATAAATTCCAAGCATTAAATTTCAGTCTTTATTACAAAGAAGTACGAATTCGGCTGTTACACGAGATTGATTTTTTTTTGCATTTATATTGATTTTTACCCATTTTAAAGGAACGTGGTTTTAGCAAGTCCTATAATTGTTGTTTTATTTCAGTCTTATGAACCCAGCGCAAAAATATTAGAAAACAATTCGAACTTCTCATTTAATACATGAACAAAGAAATGTTTTAAAAATAAAAAGAGGAAATTTTAAAAAAAATTCTCAAATGAAGGTAACTTTTTAAGTATTTAATATTTTTAACTAAGAAACGAATATTTTCAATATTAATTCGTTCAGCCTTTATTGATAGAAGAATTTCACAAGGTATCCTTTTAACTGAAAATCGTTACTATTTTTCTTGCACGATGAAGAAATGCGCTTTCTGTCTCAAATGCGACGACGATGAACTAGAATCTGTTCTCGAACAAAATCAAAAATGTTAAAAACGGAAAAATTCTTTAAGCTTGATTCTGAGAAAATTTTTCAAATGCTTCGTAAATAATCTATTATGCAACTATTAATATTAAATGCAACGCAATTTTATTTCAAATTGAATTCAATGGCATTTCCAAGAAAGAGAAAAATAAACCCGATGTAAATCTTTCAAAGGATTAACTCTCTTAGCCAATGCTTCCCAATTGGATAGCCGTGAAAGAACTTCAGTTGCACATAAAAGAACTTCAGGTGTGACGCAAAATATTCATGTTTATGAAGATTTTTTTATCGACCATTCTCTTAACTATAAGCTACATTTTTTTAGGTTATATTTTTTCATATTGGGAGTATTAAGGTCGGAAGTAGAAATTTTGTTCCATTTATATTTTTGACAAAGTAAAGGTCCCAAAAGGTAAACAATTTTTTATTAGCTTCAGTTCTTTCAGTATTTTGGTCAGTAATAAGAACCTACTAGTAACTTAGTTTAAAAATTGCATTAAATAGTTTTGTGCTATTCCACAAGTAATTTTGATCATAGATTTTCATTTTATTTTGCCTTGTGGTTTGAAATGTTTCTTTAAACTTATGATTGCGAAGATTTGTTAGAAAAACTGTTTAAATCTTTCTTTACAAATTGTATTGAAATTTGAACATTCAACATGGGTTTTAGTTGGTCGACCTCTTCACGTGAATATAAAAATATCAAAAAAAATTGTAAAATAATATCCAATTAAATTACTAATAATATAAATCATTATTTTTGCATGCATTTTTTTTCTGGAGCGCCAGAATTCTGCATTCTTAAAAGTGTGCCGTGAAATCAAAGAAATTTAGAATCACTTCTGTAGGATATAAACTAAATTGTATATTTTTTCTAAAACAATATCATTTTTCACTCCACTATTTTTACGGAAGTAGCATTTTGAGTCAAGTTTGACCTAAGTCTCTCACTCAAAAGCTTCACCCATCATAGAAGAATTGTAAAATATATGCGGGGTATTATGATAGTATTATAGTGTAGTGCCGTTTCCTTTTGTTGTTGTAAATAAATACAATTTTGACTTTCAGTAACATTTCAGCAAATAGGAATTATTCTCTCAGAAGCAAAAGCGATTTAACAGAATTGCTCAAATGGCAGTTCTCAGAGAAAATATGTTAGCTCTCTGAGAAGACGTAAAAAATGCGAAATCGAAACAAGGAATGTATTTCGTGGCGCAAATGATTTAAGAAATGTACGGAAGAAAAGTATGAAAATGTATTTCATGAATGCAATTTTATGAGTACTTTTGTCTTTACCTATGACTCGTAAAAAATACGAATTTTTGTTAAAAAAAATTAAAATCCTACAACGTAACAATGAAATTTATGAGCTCTGGTTTATAACTAACTCCTCCATCAACAGATCCATAAAAATAATAATTCAGATGAAATCATGAAAGAAAAGGAATGATATTGCACATCTGAGGTCCAAACGATGTTCCGTCACTGATTTGTGAACTTTTGAATTGCACTTTGTTTTCTTCATCTCTTTCTAAGAATGCATCTCCTAAAACCATTGAATGAGAGTTCTAATCTGAAGTTCATAACTATCCATTGGAAACATTGAAAAGCAAAGGATAATATCACATACAAAAAATGAAATCTGCTGAAGGTTCTTTTAAAATGAAGTTTTTTTTAAAAAAACGATTGCTTTTAAAGTCAAAATCATTCTTTAACTACAAGTCTTATACTAAATCTGTCTGCCAAGTTAAAAATGGGTTACATCCTCTAAAGCAGTGGTTCTCAACCTTTTATGTGTAACTAACTAACCTCTGGATATGTGCATGTAACTGGCGTACCCCTTGTATAAATAGATAAAATAATAGTTAAAGTATAACAGTGGGAATAAAATAAAACATATATATATATACACATTAAATTTTGTATTCATAAATTACACATATCGATAAACACTAAAAATGACATTTTTGCACAGCAGTGTTGCTAATTTAGCGACTTTGTTACTAGATCTAGCGACTTTTGAGCTCTCACGGGTACCCTAAAAAATTTTACCGCGTACCCCACGCTGAGGACCCCTGATCTAAAGTAATGAGAATACAATCAGCGGAAACAAGGGAATTTATCTTTTCAAGCCCTTTTTGCTATGAGAATTTAAAAACAACAATAATGAACACTTTCCGTTTATTTAGTTATTTTCGTCCTCTTTTTATGTCCAGATATCATTTCAGCTCTCTCAACCACAAGATTTCCTTCAATTTTTATTTAATTCGATACTTAAGACTTTTCAAATAAAATTTAAAAAAACTGAATTCTTAGGGAAAGAATCATCTCTTATGCATATAACTAGCATTTCTACAGTTTTATGATCATTCCATTTAAAACAATTCTCAAAATTGCATTATCACATGAAAACTTGAGTCTCCATTGTAATAAATAGATCTAAGTAAATTGAAATCAGTATTGAGGAAAGTAAAATACTTTCCAAATGTTAAATTTCACTTGCTGGATTGAAACGAAATGAATCTTGTTGATTATGACGGATTCAATTTCTTATTTCAGCGCACTTGCAGATTCACGCAGAGCCTTTTGGAAACAACTTTGGCTTTGACTTTAAGATATCTCTTCAGGGATTTCGATAGCCTTTTATTGATTTCTTAATAACAGCTGTTACGTTGGGAAATTCAGTTATGTCAAAACCCGAAAGAGAGAAATTTAAACAAAACATATTTTGCATCTACTTGAAAAGGTTGAAATCATCTTTACAAATGAGCTACTTTTGTGTTTCAGAGCTATGTATCTTACAAAAATAAGCATTCCAATAAACAATGGAAATTTGATGCTGAATTCCAATACTTATAAAGATCCCCAATATCTCGAGTAAAATCGAGTATTTGTAAAATTATAGAAAAATACGTTTCTGCCTTTTCATTTTATTTCAACGTTCCGGTTGTTTTTGACATATTCTTATAATCAGTTTTCTATCTTTCAAACTAATCATGCGATTTTAAAGATTTCAGTTTCGTAATCCTTATTCATTTTTAGCCCATTTCGTGCAAAAAAAGGTGCCGTTCACAGGTAAAACAACTAACTTTGCAACACAAATATTATAAAATTTTCTTTTAAACTTTTGATTTTTCCTGCTACATGATATGGATTGTTTCCCATAACTCATGCGAAACAGTACGTTGTAAAAACTTGAAAAAGTTGCATTTATCCTTCATGGAAGCATTTATAATTCATAGTACAGGAATCCCTTGCTTAACGCTGTTAATTGGTTCCTACCAAAAACAGAGCGCTAAGTGAGCGTCATATTTTCAAAAGAATACTTGTTAATTAATACATTTTGGTCATTGCAATATGCTGCCTTGATAGTTACCTTATTCGTAGGGTGTATGAGAATATAATTAATTAATTAAAAATGAAAACACGCATAATGTCGTTCAAAATTATTTAATATTTACAGATTTTTGCAATATTTTTAAACACATTTTATCCTATATTAAAATTTAATTACAGTATCAAATTAAACAATGAGTTTATTCACGTGATGGATCTGATCAGTCACGTTTTTGTATCTTCGGACTGAAAAATGAGTTGGTTGTGTGCTGTACTTAGCCCTCTTTCTCTCTTTGTACAAAATCATGTAACAAGTCTTTTTCCTCAATTTTCATCAGTTTCGAACTTCCTTCCATATCAGGGTCGTTCTACCCTAAATAAGCACACATTTTCTCCAAATGTTCAAAAGCTTCGCTACGTTTTTTGCCTTCAGCGATTTTATGGGTTCTACATCTGCAGCATCGTGGTCTCCTTTTTTTTTTCTCGATTGCACGCTCTTGTTCTTTCGCCACTTCCACGAGCTCTTCGTTAGAAAGGCCTTTCCTGCTATTGTCGTTCAGATCTTGGACGTCGTCGTGGTCAGTTTCGTAGAGTCCAGCTTCTTTTCCGAGCTCTGCAATTTGCTCTCTGATTTTCCCAACGGGTTCCTCAGATCCTTGGAAATCCTTCACGAAAAGTTCACAAACTTTCCTCCATATTGCATTCATAGTTTTCTGAATCACTTCTTCCCATGCCCTTGAAATATCGATGGCGTTTTTCGTATTACAGGATTTACAAAACTCCCTCAGGCTGAGTGCATTTTATCCATTATATGTGGCATGCAACTCGGAGCATCTCGGTTTTCTCATTCATTATATTACCTGTCCTTGATCAGGATTGATTTTTTTAGTAAGATCATAATGCTACACAAGATTTCCCCACTGCTGAACAAAAGCATCCAGCATACCAATTGACAAAAAAAGTATAAAATTACAGTCAAATATATAAGTGTTCTTACTATTGAACCTGCTAATCCAAACTTTTTTCACACACCGACTTCACGTTTGGACTTGAGTAATCTCTCATTCACCACCGTCAATTCCTTTCAAAACCTCTTTAAACTGATTTTATCTTCCTTAACTAGACTAGAAGTTGATACCATTCCAAGTCTTATCACTTATCGCCACAACTTAAAAAACGCACTAACCACTAATTTCGCGAAAAATTGCTAAATAAAAACACATGCGAAGCAATGCATGCCAGATCCGTTTTGCGAAACTAGAAATCTTTAGTCTATTGCCAGATCCGTAGCTGTTATTATGCTATTCATAATTATGTAGTGAGAGAATTACAAGAACGTTATAGGGAGTTAAAACAGCGCATGTCATACAATGATGGCGTTATAGCGAATTAGCGCTCAACGAACCGCGGTATAACGAGGGATTATTGTATCAATCTTTGCGCGTAATTTTAAACATCTTTTAACAGAAAATTTTACGCTTTATGAAATTATCCCTGTTTAGTTACACAACCTTCAGAGCAAAAACCGACTGTCAGCAAAAATTCAAAACCCCAGGGAAAGTCCTTACACAGTAGTTACAAGGGTCAATGGCACAATGTACAGTCGCTCAAAAAAGTATCCGAACACTATGGTTGATTACAGAATTCAGAAAAAACATCTGGCAGCGATTTTTTTAGAAATTAGTGATCTGGCAACCTTCGTGTCACGTGACACAAAGGTTGCCAGATCACTAATTTCTAAAACAAATCGTTGCCAGATATTTTTTCTGAATTCTGTAATCAACCATAGTGTTCGGATATTTTTTTGAGCGACTGTACCTTTTACGTCGCCGACCAACTGCAAAATGGTCAATGTGGATTGTTTGTCCCCTTTCGGTAGAAGTAACCATACCCTACAGATCATGGGCGTCCGCAAGTAGGTGAGGGGACGCTTCCTCCCCCCCCCCTAAAAAAAGAATTTTTTTGTATTTAAAAGCAGCCTATCGAATAAAATCTTACCTAATTTTCTTTTGTATCAAATAAAATTAATTGAAACGAAACTAGATGCGATTAAACTTATCTAAAAAAGAAAATCTAATTTGTTTTCCCTCCAACCAGAATTTGTGAGTAAAATTAATCACTTTTATAGCCTATAGATTACTTAGATGTCCTTGATAATTTGCTGCCTGATGGGGACTACTTGGAAGAACTTTTGGCCTTCCAATGAGAAAACGTTCCCAGCCATGGTCTAATACTTGGGCATCAACAGATTTATATGGCATCAACAGATTGGGGCATCAACAGATTTATATATTTTGTTCTATAATTCTAATTCTTTTTCTTGATTTTTCCTTCTTTTCAATCATTTCTTTTTATTACTTTGCATTTATACTTTTTTGTCTCTGTAATTGACCTATTCCGCTGCTGTTGACTAGATTATGAATTGAACTAGATGTAAAAGGCAATTATTTAATAGTAAGCACAGAAATGCATTAAGGTATATTTCACAGTGCTGCGTCGCATTATGGAATGCAGAATTTAGATCTCATTGATAAAGGAAAGACTAAGAAGATAACGTTGCTCGTCGGCTCAAATCACAACGCAAATGCATTCCTCTCCGAGATATAAATTATCAGCCAACAAGGTTGCTTAATACTTAAAATAATTTGCATCCAACAGAATTAACTAGATAACATATTTAAGGTATTGGTTCTTTTGTTTCTTTATAGAAGGAATGATATTTAATTAGTCCACACGAGACAAATCTCTTGTGCTCTTTCACATAATTAGTTTGCCGACGAGTCATGTGCCATCAGTGGATCCATCCCTTGCCCTTCAGATAGTTCCTCTCCACGTGAAGTATAGCTGAGAAGAAATGCGCAGTTGTTCACTCCAAAAGAAGAAGCAAAATGCTTATTCTCTGCTTGTACTAGCCAAGGGTCACCAAGGAATGCAAACTCCAACTCTGAGAAGAGCAAATATTTAATTCAGCTGAATATGGGAGTTTCGAGTTTTTTCACACAACTCGGAATACAAGAATTACTCCAGTTTCTCACTACGATGCAATATCTGCAAACCAGAGAATGTCGAGAGTTCTCCCGAGCCTCCGGCTCTGCTGCCACGAGGACTGTAAGAGATGGGGAATCGGTGGCACAAAAGAGAGTCATCACCAAGCAGGAAATGGACTGCACGCTCCTTATAGGAAATGGACGAGGCACTAGTTGCAGCGGCAATGGCTATCTCGTTAGGAGATGTTGAGAAGCGAACAATGCACGTGAAGCGATAAGCTTTGAAATGCCGCCACCGTGGCCGAGTGGTTAGAACGCTTGGCTACTAATCTAAGGGATCTGGGTTCGAGCACCGGGTAAAGTATGGACGTGTGTGTCGTTTTTCTGTTGAGGTCCTGCCATCCTCTCAGACCTTCTACTATGGCATATACTGACAGGTTCCTAGTCAGACCTCTGTGAGGTCCTGCCATCCTCTCAGACCCTCTACTATGGCATATAAACTGACAGGCGCCTAGTCAGATTTCTGTGACAAGCAGCTGCTTGAGGGGGTATTTAGTTATTTATTTTATAAGCTTTGAAAACGAATGCTATTGGAGCTCCAAAGCAGGCAAGTCATCTCAAATAACGATTTTAAAAATCCTTTTGCCTCAATCCCGCGAAAAAAAAGGATGCCTTAAACAGCTCTTGTTTCACTTAAATTGTCAAGAAATTTCAGCCTATTTATTAATGATATATAAATAATTTGCACATCCCGAAAAATGGAAACGAAACCTGAAATTGTGTTTGATGGTTTTTAACCGAATAACTCTGGTAAGCATCGTGTCTGCTAAGTCTAAGTGTAGTTCCATTTCGCTGAGGCCCAGTTGCATCGTAGAGCTGAAAACCGATTCAGAACTTCTTCTTTCGGTATCAGCAGATGTTACTACCACTTTAATGAATTGAGAGGATGCCAGAAGAAATTTAAAAAGCAATTTACTTAAAGCATACATATACCACTTTACAAGGATTGGAACGACACTCTCTTCGCCAAAATATTCGCGTAGATTTACAATATTAAAAATAAACATTTCGGGCTGGCTCTATTTTGGGACCTTAATCAAAAACTTTTGAGATAATTGAACAATTCTTGCTCGAAAATAGTCCAAGAAAGAAGACTGCTTGAATTACGTTATATTTTTAGTGCTATAAATGTTAGTGATATTAAGTGGCAAGGTTTTTTAAACAATATAGTTCCAATTGGGTGTCAGAACGTTCATCGATATTAAGACCAGTTATAGTCTTAACTAATGTACCGTAACAGTAAACATCGTTATATTAATCTCGATAAAAATTTTGTCGAATTATTTTTTCAGCAATTCACAAAGTAATCTGTGATGAAAAAAAAGTGTTGCAGGATTGGATTGCATTGTTTTACCTCTGAGCGGCACTTTTTTGCACACCATGGGCTAAATGGCCAGGTCACATGGACCCCGAAGGCTCAGAGAAGGTTGGGGGAGGGGACCCACTGGAACAGCTGTTGGGAGACAGATGGTAGCCTCCCGTCAAGGCCATCCAGTGTGTTCTTTAACGTGCACAGGGTATGGCTCTCCCACACACGGGACCACGCTTAACGTCCCATCCGACGGACGGCGGCCTTTCCAAGCCCATCGGTGTCCCCTACTGACCGTGGGCAGGGCGGGGAATTTTGCGGAGATAAATCTCAACGCTGACCCAGCTGGGACTCGAACCTGGGAACTATAGATTACGAGCCTGGCGCGCTACCGACTGAGCACCCCCGCCCCAGTGTTGCAGGAAAATAATTTCAATATTTTAAGCTAATCACTTTTCCAGCTAATTCGGAATCAAAAGCAATAGAAATTAGGAGACCTTGAGTGGAGTATAATAAATATTGACTCAGTTTAACTGGAAATAAATTTATCCTTGGCAAAGCAAGAGTTGGGAAAGGGCAACACACACAGAGAATGGATTTCACAGCTTCTCTAATCCCATCATTGTATCTCTGCGAACGAAGATGTTAAAAAAAACTCCGATCAATTCCCATCAGTTCAAGATTGGAATGAACGTATGTGCCTCAAGTTGCGCGGCTGTCATGCCATTAACACTCTGAACTCCAATTTCTCTCAGCGATTTTCCTTTTCACAATGCAAAGAGATTTGCGGAATTTTTTATGTTTCCTTATTACGACATAAATTTACTCTTTTCTCTTTTAGCTACTGGACAAAATAGATTGTGTTTATCACACGAAAAATAATTATTTGGGAACTTTTCAGAATCCTATCTTTACGAAACTCGGTATACTTCTAAGCAAATGTACATTTTGTCAAGCAAACCTGTGCTTGGGTTGGGTTGTTTTACCTCTGAGCGGCACTTTTTTGCACACCATGGGCTAAATGACCAGGTCACATGGACCCCGAAGGCTCAGAGAAGGTTGGGGGAGGGGACCCACTGGAACAGCTGTCGGGAGACAGATGGTAGCCTCCCGTCAAGGCCATCCAGCGTGTTCTTTATCGTGCACAGGGTATGGCTCTCCCGCACACGGAGCCACGGCTTAACGTCCCATCCGACGGACGGCGGCTTTTCCAAGCCCATCACAAACCGGTGCTAATTTGAATATGCGATGAAATGACCGTCGCTTCATTTCTGGTAGGAATGGTCGTGTAATGGGAGATTTAAAGTAGAGAAATCAACGTTTAGATGCACTTTGAACCAAATTCGTTAATTACGAAGTTACATCTTAAAGTTGTCCTGGAATGTGCCGTCGGTTACGACTTAATAAATGCTCCTCTGTTGAGACCATTTAGAATTTAGCAATGGAAAAAGTCAACTCGCCCTCAGGAAGAGACTGAAGGAACTTTTTATAGCTTACAACCACAGGAGCAAAAGGCCACACCCGCGACTTTTAAAAGCATAAAGACGATAATACTTAAAACATGAATTGGTCATTCTGTTGATCATCCGGACAGCGTTTCCTGTCTCTCTGACCAAAAAAACGAACTCTCTGAATTCTCTGACAAACGAAAAGATGAAAAGAAAAGCTAAAAAAAGGCAACCTACCATAGACTGCAGATCTAAAAAGGAAAAAGAAAGCATAAAAATATTTCTCTATGAGAAACGGGAAAAAAGAAAAAGAAAAACTCAGCGAAGAAGTTTTCGTATCACATTAATCTGGGAGGAACAGAGATGACCCCAATGTGTGGGTGGATGATGGAAGAAGGCGGGGGAGGGGGGGGGAGGGAACGATAGATCGTTTTGTCTGCATCTAGCCCACATGGGATGGTGGCATCACCAGGCCATAACGACGACGTGTCACCTCGATTTCCTTCTAATCCTCCCTCTGTTTTCCTTTGCGACGGGTATTAGTGAAAGGCAACTGACATTCGACAAAGAAAACGATAACCCACGAATGGAATCCTGCAGAGATTATTTTCTGACTTGAAGAAGCAAGATCACTTTGATTTGACACGAATCTTCCAAGATGTTATGAAAGAACTTTCGAAATATTTCGAAATGCCCAGTAATTACTTGCATTTTTGTGTCTGTTTGAGTTAAGCAGCTTACATGAGGAGGCCGATGTTAATGACTCGGAATTGGAAGGTAAAAAAAAATTAGCTTATCTTCCAGGAGAAGAAGAATCTTTAAGTCCTGCCTGGTATCAGGGTTTAGAAAACCTCACTACTACACTTTGGGCATATCCCTGTGGAACAGTTTTTAATGCTGTTAGAAAAACGAATACAAACTCAGTAAAGCCTTTCGGGCAGAGGTCTCTTAACACGCAGCTGACTGAGTCATTTGGTGAAGCCCACAAGCAGCATATTGAAACTTGACGTATGAAGCGAACTGTGGCTTCTGATGATCGCTTCTGATGATCTCACCTTAGTGTGGAGCATATGATCGCGTTCAACAGAAGATGAAACCACCAGAAAAGAAATTTAGATTAATGTTCTGGTATTAAAAGCATGGAACATTGAAATATGATTCGAGTTTGAGACTTTGATCTAGGCCTTCTCAGTCCTTTTGTGTTGAAAAAACATTCATTTCTTGTTTAAACAGAATGCGGGGGGACAGACATCGATAAAGTTATGGAACTCGGGTATTAACAATCTCTTTATCGTGTATATAACAATATTTTTTTTTCTTTATAACAATATCTTTGATATTTTCTTTTTATTATTTTAGTGTATATAATCGAGGAATTAATTAATTAATTAATCTTATCTGTTAATCGAGGAATTAATTAATTAATTAATTCCTCGATTAACAGATAAGGTAACGAAATTGGTCTCGTGCACATCCAAAGAAAATAAACTTTGACACCGGATGAAGAAATTTCCTGTTTTTCTCTTTAGCAGTCTATTCTAAATACGTCATGTTCCTCATCTGGGTCTACAGACCAGAAAAGAATTTGCTTGCAAGCAGTCAATTGAGTTCACGTGTCGCAAAGTGTTTTATGGTAATTGCGTGATCATCCTTCCAAGATGTATCGAGCATTCCCGAATCCTCCGTTGCCACCTCGTTTGTCACGCTTCGGAGGATTTTTCGCATTAATGCGAATAAAATTTCTGATTTCTCAAACTGACAAAATAATTATACTTTGATATTTTTTGCAAACTTATTTTACTTCAACTCAAATGTCAAAAAACATAAAATTTTCTCGGCGCATACTTTTAAAATCCAAATTTCTCCGAGAAGAAAATTACGCCATTTGGAAAGTCACCATTTATTTAGTTTGTAAATAAAAGGAAACCAGGCTCTTCTGTATTACTCTTCAGCACTAATAACTTACCTCATCGAATAACCTAACTAGTTTAATCACGCTGTACTCTTTGCTAAAGATATCGCAATGTATCCAAAGGTTCGTATTTGAACAGAACATTTTGCGCAACATGAAAATAAATAAACCGTCGGGGACTCACGGTTAATGTTTTCATAATGCAAACGTACAGGTCCGGATCTAGAAAAAAAATCGAGGGTGGGGTGAAGAAACACAATAGAGCATAAAAATGTAAAAGAGGGGGGCCAAGAGACTGGATTTCCCTCTCTGTTTTATAAGTCTATAAAACATTTCTTGGAAAATACATGAAATATAAATTATTTGCTTTCTGAAAAGGGAGTCGGGTTTTAGGGTTTAGCAAACCTCAGTACTACACTTTGGGCATATCCCTGTCGAAATGGGGGCGGGGGTGGCTCAGTCGGTAGCGCGCCAGGCTCGTAATCTGTAGTTCCCAGGTTTGAGTCCCAGCTGGGTCAGCGTTGAGATTTATCTCCGCAAAATTCCACGCCCTGCCCACGGTCAGTAGGGGACACCGATGGGCTTGGAAAGGCCGCCGTCCGTCGGATGGGACGTTAAGCCGTGGCCCCGTGTGCGGGAGAGCCATACCCTGTGCACGTTAAAGAACACGCTGGATGGCCTTGACGGGAGGCTACCATCTGTCTCCCAACAGCTGTTCCAGTGGGTCCCCTCCCCCAACCTTCTCTGAGCCTTTGGGGTCCTTGTGACCTGGCCATTTAGCCCATAATGTGCAAAAAAGTGCCGCTCAGAGGTAAAACAACCCAACCCAACCCTGTCGAAATGTTTTTTTATGCTGTTTGGAAAACTAATACAAACTCAGATCCCCTTGCCTCCCCCCCTCCCCCCTAGATCCTTCCCTGCAAGCCTATAAGCAACATTGGATGAGTTCACATTTCACGGTTTTATGCATTTTTGCAGACAAAGATAAATATCCGAAACTTCCATTTCTTTCCTCAGTCTTGTAAACAGACGATAGGAACAGAAAGAGAGTCCCTAATTACAGTGTTTGCGCAACGGACTGACTCCCTTGACTGGGCCACAGAGCAGGAGGATTGCCATCAAGCCAGCTGGAGTCGGGGCTAGGCCGGACTGGACAGTAGACGATCTACGGCTGCAAACAGCGCTCGCCCGAATAAATGGGGCGAACACGTTTCGGCAATCGCTACTGCTCGCGTGTCATGGAAAGGCTGATGAAGCTTAGAGAGGGAGTCGAGGGTGGGGAAGACAACCATCCGGATTACTCGTCTGGCTCATAAGAGCAACGAATGGGATGGAAACAAAAATGTCACGCAGCTAAGACGAAACTCAATGAAGTCTTTTGACGATGGAGGCGCTGACTCTTAAAGTTTCTGCAAAGGCCAGGTGAAGAGATGGCTTCCATGTAAACTGCACAATTCACTTGTAATTCAATCAATGTTCTATAGGTTATAATCCGGAGCATTTATTTTAGGCTTAAGTTTTACTGATCAGATCAAAGGCTACAAAAATCTTTTGACGTTCACGCATAGGACCGAAGAGCCTAAAACGAATCGATTCCTGTATCAAAGATGAAATCCATAACTCTTTAAATACAAGTCTAGATCACGTTTTTAAAACGGATCGGAATAATTTATCGCAACCTCTCTTCTTTTGATTTTTTTTTCTCAACAGATCCTGGGTTCGAATCCGAAAAGGTCTCTGTTAAGAGTTGTGTTATGAGTTCAGATTCTTGAGCTTAAATGAAGCGAACATGAGAGAAATATCAAAGGTATCGAAATGCCAGTTGTTCTGAGTGATTTTTGAATGAGCAGATGATCAAATAAGTGAATTCATCAATTGCAATGCTGAGAATAAAAAGTGGCCATCAATTTTTTAAAGCATTCCTATTTCTTTCGGAAACGAAAATAAAGCTCAACTGCCACTTCCGAAGACTTCACTAGAGCATGTATGAGTGGAATATTTCGCCAGTGGAGAGAGAAGGCACATCGCTGAGGATGCTCCATTGCTCCGAGGCATCCGATGTGTCACTCTCAGAAATCTGAACATCGAAATAAGATGTTAAAGTCTTTTTTAAAGATTCTCTTTCAGATAGATAAGTCACGTCCATGAGAAAATGATGATCCCCAGGACATTATGAAGAACCACTTACATCAGAGAATTTTAAAGTTTGATTTCGGAAAAAAATGTTTTCCCACCTATCCTCTTATTCTGCGCACAATTATTGGAGGAAATAACTGCTAAATAAATATAGCAAATTTAACAAAAAAAATGGCAATAAAATAATACACTTCCTCACTCTCTTTATTTACTAAATCTGCTCTTAAGTAATTCGAAAAATTCGCCACAATTTGAAACGATTCCTATGGATCTGAATAATACCATGCAAAATTATTTTTATTAATCAATGTTTTAAGCTAATGACTTTACAAAACATTCTCCGAAAATCTAAAAAAAAAACTGCGACACATACAAATATTAACAATTTTCTGAAAATTATCAGAAACTGCCCACCTACAAATACTTACAGCGTTCTTTAAATTTAAGTTTTTCGATAGCATTCGATAGTAATAGTTTAAAAAAATGCGAAATGTGACTGATTGAGTGGGGATTTTTTTATTTTGGCCTAAAACGAAATGTTTTGGTCTCCATTCGTTGCTAACTAATCACGGATAATGATCATTGAGAATAAGCGAAAGAGCTCATCTGTTTTGAAAAGCGGCCACTCCGAGAAAAACGTTTTAACCAACATCAAAGACCTTTCATCTTCTTTGGCAAATGAAATTTCTTCTTCCCACGTGTCTCCCTCCTTCCGAACTGCCCGCAAGAGGATGCTGCTGCATCTCGAGCTCCCGAGACGTGCTTCGTGGTCCATTCCCGATCTGTGTTGCCGGAAGCAGCATCATTCTCCCTCTCGGATGAACGGAAGTGCACAAATAGCCGGATTAGCGGTCACATCGAGGGAAGTGACCTCGTTCGCTTCCGGTGCTGCGATTGGCGGCGAAAGGGAGGTCGGTTCCGACCAAGCAGATGCGGATCTTTTTAGCGTCGTCTGCTCTCCCGCTAGACGTCTAAGTCATTGACTGGAACTTATCTCTGGCCTACAGGGACACGGAATCGCATGAAAAGTCCGCTCCGACGAAATCACGTGATCACTGAACAGAAACACTATTCCGCTCCAGGGGTTCGAAAAGAAAATAACGATAACTTGGTTTTAGACTCTCCAATGAAATAATAACTTCTTCCTTTTAAAATAAACTAGCGTTTCATTCCGCAAAATGTCGTCAATATCTCTCCAGCAAATCCCTGATATACAGTTTGATCGAATTTTTTTTTTTCCTTTGCACAGAACTCGAAAAACTTTTTGTAAAGTATCCGATTCTTTTGACAATTCCCTTCAAGTGTGTACACCGAGATGCGAATTTATTTGGTGCATACCTCTCGGCACACAAATGGTTCACTCCAACGCGTAATATGTCACATGACAGCGGTGTGCGATGTAAATCAGCCAGATCAGCCAGCCCTAATCTAGGAAACGAACAAACCTCCTAGATTCGAGCCAGTTCGTAAACGATGAATGCATCCAATGAATTTCCTGCCCTCCTGGGTATAAGGTAGCAACTGAATGTCTACAAACGAACAGACAGACAGACAACAAAGTGAAAGCGTTATCTATCTCGTCTCTTTGTCTGTTCATAAAAACGAGATAAAAAGAACAAGATCACTACCAAGTAATAAAGGATAATCCAGAACAATTTTTATTTCGCTATTTAATACTTTTTGCTCAGGCATAAGAGGAGAACCTTTGACTTGTGTTTTGTGCAAAAAAAAACAACTTCGTTTGTGACAAAAATGAAAACAAGAAGATGAAGGAATTTTATCTGTTCTCAAGATCAGACAAAAAAAAGAATTTGGTAAACAACTCTTCTATTCTTTAAAATTTCCTCCTCACTTTCAAAATTTCGTTTGAATCAGTGAATGATTCACTGAACACTTTAATAACGTAAAGAGTATACCATGTAATCAAATGGTGTTATAAAAAAGTATTTTAATAAGCTGAAATTCCAGACAATATATTCTCGAAGTTCGAGCATTTTTTCCGAGGCAAGTTTACTGTCCAGTTGTTCAGAATCACTTGTTTGAAATTCACTATGCAGATTTAGTTAGATTTAGTTCAAGGCATGATTTAGTCCCAATACCAAAGAACGCACACTGCTTCTAAAGATGATCCATTTTCTAACTGGTAAAAAGAGAAATAAATATTTTCAGTTAATAAATGGCAGTACAGGTAAACTTGTTTTTTTTGCTGTAAAGTTCCTGAAAAGATCGTTAAAAAATGGGCGGGCGTAATTGGTTATTTAATTGCCAGGCAGATATTTATCTCTTTCTCGTCTGTTTTTCGCTGATTTTCCCTTCTTTCAACGAACATTTAAATTTCCCTATAAATGGGGAATTTTCCTGTCATGTACTATTATTGGACACAGATCCGAATTTTTACTTTTCTTTAGACACTGTTTTATTTTGGAACAAACTGATGATTAAAAATAATCCTGCCCTTTCCCTTTTTTATTTCTTTTGCTTCGGAGGTAGGAGCGGAAACTAAAAAAAACGAAAAGGTTGATATGATTTTAACCTTGATCGCATCTAACTGATACAGAAACGAAGAATGTTTAACTCCCTTGGTCATTTGCGAAAAAATATCAATGGTAAAGAAAATGGCAGATTCGCTTCTAAAAATATGATAAATGCTTAACGAATATTTTTAATTTTTTGGTAAATTGTAACAAATCGCGAAAAACATCTATGGAGAAAATGAGTTAGAAACACCATTTTGCATTTAGGGTATTTAGGGTTTGGCTTTTGCTGAATTTCATTCATAAATGAAATGAATTCTGAATTCGTAAATGGGGAATGCATCCAAAGGATAACTGCTTTTGTAAAAAGAATGTCACATCAAACGTTTTTAAGCAATTTCTTTGTGGTATAAACTGAACAAAGTTCTAAAAAAATGGAATCTTGCAAAATAAAGGAATCCTTCTATACAAAAAAAATTATTTTCTCCAAACTTGCTGTTAATTTATAATAAGCGTTTATCCTTCTATGTTGACACCGAGAGACTTGTTGGGCACCCTTCATCACTTTACAAGAATCTACTCTTGAGATTTAAAGCTCCTTTCTAGGTGGATTGTTAACTGAATTCTTCATTCTGTTAATTTGAGCACAGCGAATAAAAGTGGAAATTTTCCGGGTTTGGAAAGAAGAATTTTAGAAATGTTCACCTAAGTGTTAGTTGAGTCAAAAAGTGATTATTTCGGGAGATAGAAATACTGTGGGAAGGATTCAGTCATATCCTTTTCAGAATATTCTCATTGGCCTGAGCCAACACGACTGCACCGATGACCTTGAAACTCCAATTCCTTCTTCAGTAGTGTCACTCTCAGACCACACTCTGTACTTATTCGGATTCCGCAATCGTAGCTCATTCACCACAAAAGGAGCCAAAGGAAGTCAATCTCACTTCCAAATAGTTGCTTTTGTGTAAATAATTAATCCTCTCTATTTGACTAATTTCTGACAAAGCAGGCAAATAAAATAACAGAACCCCTCATCTGAAATCTGTGGCATTTCTACGATACAAATGTTTTTCATCCGAAATAGCAATGTTCCAATGATCTCAGCATGGTATCCATCATACTCCAAGAAACTAAACAATTTATCATCTTTCATGGATTGTTACCGAATTCTTTCTGCTAATTTGAATGTTTAATGTGTATGACAGAGTAACTACTAGAAGATACTTTTCCCCAGAATAAGTTTTGAAAGCAAAATTCTTTCTGCTTCAATCAACAAAAGATACATGAGATGTTTTGAACAGATGTGATACAACACTTTTACTGCCTCCTAGAATACTACAACTTCTGTGCTTTCCTTTGCAACCACGGCCGGTTTTTCAAAAGGCACGTGCTTAGAGCCTAGCCTACGAAAAGAATTTTCATGCAAAACTCTAACAAATAGTGATCAAATCAGCTGTTAAGGCCTGTTACAGACCGTTTTGCTATTCTAGAAATATTATTCAAAATTTTTCATCTATCTACCCATCGAAATCGATACACCCATAGAAATGCAACATCCGCCAAAGGGCTTACGAAATAGAAATGACCTAGGTCCTATGAAATGGAAATACCAAGGGACTACAGAATAGAAGTGTCTATGGCCTACGAAATAGAAATGACTAGGGACTACGGAATGGAAATGCCTAGAGCCTACAGAATAGAAATGCTGGGTCCTACGGAATAGAAATGCCTAGAGCCTACAGAATAGAAATATCTGGCCTACGAAATAGAAACACCTAGGGCCTACCAAGACCTTAATCCGACTCCGCTTGCAAACAGAAAACGATTAGTATTATCCGTTAAATATTATAAAGGCTTGAGAAGTTGACATAGCGTCATATAAATATTTCACTGGAAAAGATACAATTTTTTCAACATTCTAAAAACCTTATTTGATAACTTTAATAACCCTGTCACAAACGATATCTTTAAAAAAAGAAAATTATCAGTTTTCATTTTACAAACCTACAAACTCACTGCTGTTCATGATTATCAGAATACCGCGGAGGAATAAAGTATTATATGCGGCCTGTTAAGCACCTGCTACTGAAGAAGTGATTCGAGTTTCGATTTCATAGGTGCAGCATGTTGGCAATGAGGACATTCTGGAAAGGATCTGATTGGACCCTTCCCATGAGTATTTAAATGTGGGGCAGCGGTGTTCAGGTTATCGATTCTTGTGCAGATGTTAAGGTATGACATGCCGACCGGTGCGAGCTCCGTATCTCCAGGTGAGCGAGTTCGACAGAGGGCGTATTGTTGGTGTGAGTGAAAGCAATCTTTTGTGTCGAGAAATTGCAACTCGTGTGGAACGTAATGTATCTGTTGTGCATCAAATATGCAGACAACGGGTCAAAGATGGGCAACGAACACATCAGGAAGGTTCTGGACCTCGTCCACAGAAAACTCCAAGAGAAGATAATCATATCGCTCTGCCCTGTCTACGGACTTGGACCAAAACTGGAGGTCAGTAACACATCATCCAAAATCGGCAATAACAGTTCAACGTCGTTTATTGCAATTCAGACTGCATCCTTGCTGGCCATTGCTAAGACTGTCTCTGACACCCCAGCACATAGCAGCCAGACTATAGTGGTGCATCGAGCGATAGCAGTGGCACGACGAATGGTACAACATTGTCTTTTCAGATGACTCTCGTTTCGTCTGTTGGAATCTGATGGAAGAATCCTCGTCTGTGGATGGGTTGGTGAGAGGCACTGAGAGGAGTGTATTCGGATGAGGCATTCTGCACCAATGCGTGTAATAATTATATGGGGAGCGTCAGTTCTGAAAGTAACTCCATCCTAGTACGAATCCACACCTCCAATAACGGTTCTCGTTAATTTTACAACCAAAAGGTATTCAACAGCTGCCACTGTTGAATACCTGAGGCAAAACAATATGCATATCCTTTCGTGGCCTGCTAGATCCCCCGATTTGTCATCCATCGAAAATATATGGGCTATAGTCAAACGGAGGTTGCAGCAATATCAGCACATCCTGGCAAATATAGACGAACGACTATTCCACAATCCAGCATCAAATATTTGTTAGACTCCATGCCTCGCCGTGTACAGAAAGTCATACAAGCAAAGGGTGGCCCCAGTCATTATTAAACAACTCGATATGTAACTCTCCAGTTGTCTCCATATTGAAATCATTTATCACCACAATAAAGCTACATTGGACCCCCAAATATGAGCATGCTCTGATTGGTCCTTCTATGTGTTCTGATTTTCATGAACACCAGTGTAGCTGTGTAAATCAAAAGGCGAAATATTATTGATTCAACTTGAACAGTTTACAACTTGTTCGTACACAAATGTATTGTTACATAAAAATTTTGTTTCCCGTGAAACGCACTGCGCGCATGTAAGCATGCGTCAGTTCATCGTTGCTCCAGATCCTAATAAGTTGCAATGAAAGTGATCCGTTAACTGTGAGGTTCCCGCAAAAGAATGATTCTGATGCTCTGTCATCATTATCTGTCCTTTCCACGCCATCAGGGTCTGCAGATGTGAAGTCGAACAGGAACTCGATGATAAGAAGGAAATTGCACCAATACCGCGATGCCACAATGAAGGCTCCAGAGATTAGACCGTCGGTAATAAGAGGAGGAGGGAGAGATACTGCAAAATATGAATTATGTGGCAGGAAGATAAAAGCTGGGAAACAATAATTGGGTCCTGTTGTGGTTCATTTCTAGATGTTTTAAATATAAACGTTTCATGAAACTTCAGCGATGGCATCTAAAATTTAACAATAGAAGTGACGGGAAAAAAAGCGGAGCTTTCAGATCTCTGCTTGAAAGAGATTACTGAACGACTTCAATGGTTTCTATCCTCGCCAAATCAGACAACATGTCATGTAATTAACACATCTAATTTTCATCACATCAATTTTTTGTACCTGTTAAATATTCGAGCATTCATAACCTTTTCAATACTGAACAACTATTGTTTAAAATCGGGCTTTAGATAGATTTGATTGGAATCTTTAATTTATCTTCAGACAAATTTTTCATTAAAAATCGTATTGAAGAAGTTATTGAGCTCTGAATGCGATTTTCTATTGCGATAACACGGAACTGTTTCCATTTTTCAGTCCAATACCTGTTTAGAGCTCTCCTTATCAATCTACTCAGTTATTTTTTTCCCTTTTTCGATCACAAAAATATTTTTTTTATTTTAAAATGAATTACTGGTACACTAAAACTCACTGGAAATGCTGATCTCTTTTTAAAAAATAGGGAAGATCCTTGCATAAAAGGTTACCTAACAGGAAAGCAGGTGGGGGGGGGGGGCAATCTTCATGTGGCTTATGTAGGCCTCTTTGAACGATTAAAAAGGAGACTGGGTGAGGTAGTTTTACCTCTGAGCGGCACACAATAGATTAAATTTTCTGCACACAATAGACTAAATGGCCAGGTCACAAAGATTCCAAGAGCTTAGAGAAAGTTGGAGGAATGGAACCCACTGGGCAATTGTTAGGGTTAGGATCGTAGCCCGCCCCCCCCCCCCCCCCCGACGTCAAGGCTATCCAGCTTGTTCTTTAATGTGCCCGGGGGTAAGGCTCTCATGTGCACGGGCCATATCTTATAACATCCCATCCGATGCACGGTGCCATCGGTGTTCCCTTTCTCACCGAGGACAAAGTGGGAGTTTAGTGTAAATAAATCTTAACGCTTGCCCAGGTGGGACTGGAATCTGGGAACCGAGCGCAGATTACGAGCTGGGAGCGCTACCGACTGAGCAACCTCCTTTTTCTTTATGTATACACACACACAAGCACATACAAAGAGTTAAGAAGTGGAGGGGATGGGCGAGGAAATATTTGAGAAGCTGAGGGAGAGGAAGTTACCAGTTTATAAACTTTAGAAACCCACTATAATAAGATATTCTTGTTAAGAGATGAGATGAATGCTCCTAAATTTTCAGGCGCTTACATCGATTAAATCAATTGATGCTAAAACGAGCTAAGCATATTCAGTTTGGACTTTATTTCTTTTCCAAACACTGTGAACGAAAGAGATAAACTTACTTCAATATTGGCTTAATTATTTCGTAATGAGATCTATTTCTTGAAGGATGAGACATCAGCGTCATTAGATGGCAGTATGTTCTCTACAAAGGAAGTTAATTGATGTAGATACGGATATTGGATGAAGGAACACTTGAATATATTAAGAGAGAAAAGTTTCCTTTAGGCTCCTCTTGACTAAATTTTTCTAATTAACAAAGTTTTAAAATCATGATCCATACGACGAAGTGTTAAGTAGGTTTTCATAATAATTGGGGCAGGCAGTGTAGGTGCATTTGTTTATGAGTAGCCCACATTTTATTTTAGTAGTTTTATCACATTTTGTAATGTGATAAAAATTAGTGGGGTACTCATAAACAAATGCACCTACACTGCCTGCCCCAATTATTATGAAAACCTACTTAATAGTTCGTCATGTTCCGCCACCCAAAAGAGCTTGAAAACCATTTCTTTACATCGTCAAAGAGTGAGAATATTTGGAATTATCAGAAATAGTCATCGCTCAAATTCTCGTTAACTATGCTACCATTATTGGCGTATGAAAGATATGGAAAGTTAGCCATCGAATTTAAAGTTTTACACTTACTAACAGTTCGATACTTTTGTTGCATAAATCTGTATTTTGGAGACTGATTTTGTCTTTACCATTCTAACCACAGAGGTTTCGCAAAAAATATGTAAATTTTGCATATTTTTTAAAAACAATTTTTTAAAAAAAAAGGCACAATTTTTTTTAAAATGGTATGCAAAAATTTACATTTTTTTTACTTTTTTTTTATTTTATTGGCACATCTTAGTAAATAATTCAAATAGTTTTTAAATCTCGTAGCAAATTTCAATTATTCATTTTTACGGTTCAGGAAACAAAGCCTCAAACTTCGAATTATTTTTCGCACAATGTCTGCAGAGAATAAACGACTACGGTGCACTGTAATTTTTAAAAAGCTGATGTTTTATTATGAAAGGAGCTCGTTTTTTGCATGCAGGATAAGAACAATACTGTAATTATAAATTCTTGACAACTTTCTTTGCGAAGTCAGCTGAAATTTAAAACTGTGATCTGAAAACGGCAGTTGCAACCGAATCGCTGAAGAGGAAAGACATTGCTAATGGTTGGTTTCGTAGGTATGGGAATTTGATCTCTCAGCCAAGAAGCAATATGTCCATGCTTATATTCCAGTTGTCTTATTAGATTGTTTTCTATTTCAGTGGCTCAGAAAATGAGTGTGGGTTGTCTTACAAAGAAACGTATGAAATTATTGCACTCAATAAAATCTTCATGCTTTTTTAATAAAAAGTAAACATTGTCTTTATCGAGTTACATATGTGTATCCTTTCAAGTTCCTTTCCATTTCCCTTCTTAAAAGCAGCTAATTATGAGGCATTTCCCGTGCACTGGCTTTGATTCACAGCCAATGGCTTCATGATCATTTTCACTGTAACTGTTGACCCAACAGAGATGAAAATTAATGATTAGCTGTGTCAGTTTCGTTGTTCACAGCTCGGTCATCCATCCTCTGCGTAGCGGAGGGCTGCCTTTCAAAAGGAAAAGACGACCTTGTGCAGAGAGAGAGAGAACGAAAAATCATTTGTCATCTGTTCACTCCAACGGCATTAGCTCCACTGGCAGCGAATGAGGGTCTGGGAGATTTAATTACCCAGCTTGCGGTTATGCCATTTGGCTGACGTGAATCCGTTGACAGAATGTCCAATAAAAAGGTGTTGCTGTGTTCGATGGAGCCCCTAAAAACCGATGTCGATAAACGCGGATGATTTTCAGAAAGTTAGTAAATTATTCTTGGCAACATATTTCCAGTTTATTTTATCCCTACGTATATTAGCACAATTGGTAATAACCTTAAATCAGAAAAAAAGCACTTGGCATTAAATTTCAATTACTCAGTATTCCTCGTAATCATTTTGTGTAGCGAAATAATCGGAAACCGAGAAGAGTTTGCTCCTGCACCGATATCTCTATCCAAAAGTCGAGAGATAGGTTAGTCGGGAATCATGATAGACTCGAAGGCTCGGGTTCCAATTGTTTGCCAAAGTCGAGATTTTCTCCGATCGTCCTATTCTTGCTTCGGTGAAAGCATGAACACTGTTGGGCTTCGAAAAGAAGACCACTGTTCTTTAAATGTGACTTTGAATCATGGTCCTCAGTACAGAAGAGATATACAGTCGCTCGAAAAAGTATCCGAACACTATGGTTGATTACCGAATTCAGAAAAAACATCTGGCAACAATTGTTTTAGAAATTAGTGATCTCGTGTCACGTGACACGAAGGTTGTCAGATCACTAATTTCTAAAAAAATCGCTGCCAGATATTTTTTCGGAATTCTGTAATCAACCGTAGTGTTCGGATACTTTTTTGAGCGACTGTAGGTGGTCATATTATTTAGATACTAGATCGTGTGGGCTCACTCACAGAAATATTGAGCGTGTGCAGTTACCGTTCACAGCAAACTGGAGCGTGTGCAGTAACTGCACACGCTCCAGTTTGCTGTGAACGGTAACTGCACACGCTCAATATTCACAGCAAACTGGAGCGTGTGCAGTAACTGCACACGCTCCAGTTTGCTGTGAACGGTAACTGGAGCGTGTACAGTTGCTGTACAAGCTCCAGATATTTTTCCTGAATTCTGTAATCACGTGACACGAAGGTTGCGAGATCACTAATTTCTAAAAAAATCGTTGCCAGATGTTTTTTTCTGAATTCTGTAATCAACCATAGTGTTCGGATACTTTTTTGAGCGACTGTACACTACGAATGTTGAAAAAAAAAGTGTTGGGTGACCTTGACAGAAGTCTCCGGTCTTCCCCTAAGTGATCCTTTTCTCCAAACCTTTTTTAAAGGTTGAGGATCTTACGACTGTTTATTTCGCTACTGCCAGCGCTTGCAAGTGACACAATTTTGCGTAATTGTAGTGAACAAGCGAAGTTATTATTAACTGTATGCATTTTGTGCATTTTTATTTTTTGGATACTTCATGTTGCTCTTTTGTGTCATTTGTTAACATGTCAAACAAAAAAAATGAACAGAATATTTTACATTACAACGAACTATGTAAAAATGCTTGCCACTAAGTAAAATAAACAAAGTAAATAATCAGGTCACACGCGGAAATGACTTCCTCTTGGAGCAAATTCTTTTTATGTAAAAATGAATTTTGCTCCAAGAATTTTGCTCCAAGGAATTTTGCTCCAAGGATTTTTGTTCTCAAAAAGAATTTTTAATTTATTTGTGAAAACAAGCGGCATACTGAGCACCAATCTTTACAAAATTCATAAATGTTTAAAAGCAATCTACATCCTGCTTTAAGATATTAATATCCACTTGAATCCATCTCTCATTGCTACCTATTGCACGTGTACGAGAGTAAAAAATCAAAATGCAATGATGCAACTTCTAAAAATGCTTGTTCAAAAAAATAGCGATTCCAAAATGTGTAAACAGATTATAAACTTTCGAGGTTAAATTATGATTTGAGGAAAAGATTTTAGATTCTTGATATATTCATGTTCAAAAGTTTCATGAATATCTGATGTAAAAGAAAATGATCAAAATAACTTTGCGATATTCTGCACTCCCCAAATGTTCGGGAAGGATCCTGAATTTGCTCCAAGGGGAAGTCATTTCCGCTATCGCCTGTCTTTGGTCAGAAAAGAGACATTGATGGGCTTGGAAAGGCCACCGTCCGTCGAAATAAAGGTTAAGCCGTGGTTGTGTGTGCAGAAGAGCCATGCCAATACCTCCTAGAACGAACAAGCCCACCAACCTGTTTTGGCGTCACATTAAAATGCTGATAGCTATCGCTGCGTTTGCTCGCTGCTGTTTATTTCGGCACCTCGCTTCATTTGAATGAAGTGGAAAGGGAAATTATTGCCGATGGTTTCAAATGAACCAATTTTTAACGCAGATGCAATTTATCATTCTTTGAATAAAAAAAATTCCTCGACAAAAACGGAAAAAACGGAAAATATAGCTGCCGAATTTTGCACTAAAGTAAAAAACAAACGGAGTTAGAATTCAATCGTGAATCCTTTCTGATAACAATTTCAAAAAACAATAAGGAACTTTTGGAATATTCTGATGTGAGAGAGTAATTATTCAAAATTCCTCTTGAAACAATAATTTTTCACTGAAAAAAAATGAATAAAATCTCAGGTAAAAACAATGTATCTTTCACGATTTCAAAGAAACCAAAATTACAAATAGTGTGAACGATTTTTTTAGAAATTAGTGATCTGGCAACCTTCGTGTACAGTACACGAAGGTTGCCAGATCACTAATTTCTAAAAATATCGTTACCAGATATTTTTTCTGAATTCTGTAATCAACCATAGTGTTTGGATATTTTTTGAGCGACTGTACACCTTGGAGATGCTTTCCGTCCTCCCTCCCTGAAAAGAGAAATTTAAAGTTAATTTTAAGTATATCACTTTTATCTGTCCATCTGTCTTTTGCAAACCTAGAATATCTAGGTTATGGCGCTGAAATTCCTACGTGAGGACATCAAGAGAATAATCTCTATATAATGTCCTCACGTTCCACGTTCCTGCAGAGAGAAAATGATTAGTAGGATTTTTAAAGAAATTAGGTTTATTGAGTTAGGTAGGGCCAACAATGTCAAACAGTTCCCTGATCGCAGGCATGGGGCAAAGACCTGTTCCTCGTCTGCTAAAGGCTGAAGTCACCGATGCTGGTAGGACATAGTGGTTACCACCTTTTCAAGTGGACCTTTTCAAAAGTCATATGACCCTGCCTGAGACATAATTACTCCAGTTTAGGCTTGACGATGCCCAACTAGCTAAGTAAGGTTCAGGTACCTGCGATGGCCTCTGATTAGGATTATCCACCAGCTGATATAAGGTATCCCATGCCTCTGTTCACTTAGAGCTGGCAACCCAGAAGCAAACAGAAAACACAGCGGCAGACTCTCCCTCAACACAGGCCCACCAGTGCAGCAAGTCCAGGATCCATAATCAAGCTCAAATCCATAAACAAGTCCAGTCTAGTAGGTATAAATGGTCAGCACCAGGACCCTGTGAAGTTGACCACTCCTCATTAGGGTTGAAAAAAAAAGAAAAAAGTGGCCATAGATGACCAGATCAGTATACCACACTGAGCTGGCAGCCCTCCGCTTCCGTTCCCTTCCAAAAGAGAATATCTTTTTTGAAAGGTACTAACGGTCTTCACCACGAGAAGGCGGGGTCGGACATTAGGCGCTAGACCTGGCCGGTTCTATGCATCATCACTGGGAATTGGTTCATAGCTCTCCTTACAGCTACCATTTATAGACAAAGATGCATTCTTTGTTTGTTTACTTCTAGTAAAATTTAAAAAGCACGTGCAATAGAATAACAAAGAAGATGAAAATAAATTATTACACGCAGAAATTAATTACATTTTACCGAAGTATTTAGCCAGCCTTCCGACAATTTCGATGGTGGGAGACTTGTCCCATCTCCTATTAGTTAAATCCCAGAATTAGAAAAACGAACTCACGAAAAGGAATTTTGATCTGGTGTATCTCTGATGTATTTTTTTCTTAGCCATTCTGGATTACTTTCGGCCTGTAGAGTTCAAGAAATGATTTTTCATTTAAAAAATGGGGGGTAAGGCATGGCTGTTTGTGTCGTTTTTCTGCTGAGGTCCTGCCATCCTCTCAGACCTTCTACTATGGCATGTAAACTTACAGGCTCCTGTCAGACCTCTGTGGCAAGCAGCTGCTTGAGGGGGTATTTATTTATTTTTTATAAATTTCTAACGTTGATTTGCCTAAGAACTGTTAGGAGAAAAAAAATCAAGACAACGTAAAATTATGCGACCTTTATCAAAACACTCGTGAAATCTCAGTTCATTATAAATACAGTCTCCAATACGTGTGCATAAAACACATTAATTTTATTTAAAATGCAAAAAATATTGAAAAACTTAAAAAAAACGTATTAATAAAATAACTTTTAATTTGTCAAAGGTTCAGACTATTACAAGAATTATTGAACAATTTAGTATACTTGAATAATTCCTAATTATAAATATTATAGTTATGTGTTATTCATTCCCTAATCATATCAACAATAATAAAATAAATTTATCAAACTTAGTGGCAAGGCAGAACGAATTTTATTTAGTATCAAAAATATAGAACTTTTAAAGGAAGAACAAAAAAAATATACGATTAAAACATCTTACCGATTTCTTCATAAACATATTGGAAAATACCTTGACGACAATTTCTTCAGACAACATTCTGGTGATAAATCTTCAATTTATGCCTAGTGACATCTTACCGTAAAAGACCTATTTTCAACGTTAGGAATCTCTGGACGTGTCTTACTTTCCCATAGCCCTGAAGTGTCCGGAGCATTCTTGTAAAAGAGTGAACCGGATCGGATCTAGGGGGGGAGGGGCAAGGCAGAATGTTAATAAGAGTAATGGAGGCCAAATATTATTAAACTGTGCATATTTAAAGCATTTTCATGAATTTTTTTTTAAACCTCTAAAACGAATGGGAAAATGTTAGACGTAGATCCGGGCTTGATAGTGTATAAATGCATATTAATATATCATAAACATATAAATTGTAATCGTCAATCAGTACATATACAAGATGAATATATTATAGAGATACATTTGGCCCTTTTCAAAAGGGTCCTGGCCAGCGGCGATCCTTTGCGCTATGGTTCGTTGCCACCCAGAACAGATTGGACACCTATGTTTGCTTCCATTAAAAAGGCGAATTACTTTGTCTTTACTTCTTGTTCATTCAATTAGCATTTTACACAAATTAATTCAATATAGACAAGCGAATATATTGCGACATCTTCTTCCTAAAATAAGCTCTCCTTTTTCGTAAGGTGGAAACGCTTTTAAGGGAACGATCGCCTCAAATAAAGAAACAAAAAAAGCGAACAAGGTTTCGTGTCGTCAACTTTCATTGAAAGTATCAACAAACAACAGAGCACTCTATTCAGATGCATAAAAACCTGTCTGCATCTTAGGAAAATAAGTGACTCTTGGAAAAGACAAAAAGTTAATGACAATGTTAGCTGCACAAAAAAAGAGGAGGAGATCCAATAACAACACATCGAAGACGTTCATATTTTTTTAAAAATGCATTTTTTTTCTTTTCGCTTTCAGCCTCTGAAACGAGAAAGAACTTTTTTCATTTACGAACATCTCTTGGCGATGAGTTTCTCTTTCTTGATGATGGAAACAACTCTGAAGGAAAGGATTTATTAATGCATTTCACATAAATGAAACAGGATTGCTCAAAAACTTCATATGTAGCCGAGGATAGGAATTTCTAGTAGGGAAAGTGAAACTCATCGTCCAAGACCCGTTATTATTCGTTCAAACTATAGAAAAAATTTCAGACTGTGCCTTTAAATAGTTCTATAAAAAATATCCCCATAAGTTTTGTGTAAAAAAATATTTTTCAGAGGCCGTGGGGCCCCGGCAACTCGGGGGTTTCGGGGCCTATTAGTATGCCACTGGTCTGCCCTGCCATTAATAAATGCCTTGAGCTGTTTTTCGTTCATTTTCTATAGTCTGGTTTTTCAAATACTCGAAAGGTTTTATAGAATTCACTGATGGGACAATCGAAGCGATGTGATTCATCGATCCCAATATCTCGCTTTTGCTTTATTTTGATAAATCAAAGGAAATTACATTCTGGTTAAGTTGTTCCTCTGAGTCAAAGAGCAGAAGTTGATTTTTCAACCCGTTATAAAAAAATATTTTTCTTCCTTCTTTAGCTAATATCAATTAGATTCAAAATTTCGCGTCTGTTCCTGATGATGGATTTCCGTTACAAATCCCTGAACAAATCCGTTACAAATCCCTGAAACAAAATCCGTTACAAATCCCTGGAATTGTTCCTCAAACAGCTCACTTGCCACGAAGAACGAAAATAATTCGCCAGAGAGAGTTCTGTGACTAAGGGTAGTTGTCTAAATTCTAAAAAACTCGTCTAAAATAAAACTCGTAAAAAATAAACTCGTAATAAAATAAACTCGTAAAAATTAAAAAAAAAGAAAAAGTCTTTTTTTATTTCTCAGCTGTCTTGTTGCAAGAAACAAAAATGGGATATTGAGCAATTAATCGCAACGCATGTCGAGAGTATTCGGAAAACTGAAGAGAATGGAGGGGGGGGGGGGCTGCAAGGAAATACCAGAGTAAAATAAATAGGATAAAATGTTTCGTCCATAACTAGCATTTCGAAATTTTATTAAGTAAATCTCAGTGCCAGCGTGCTTGCTTAAGTTAGTAAAAGGTCCTGGGTTTCAGTTCCCAATAAATTATGGACGTTTTCTTTCTGAGGTGAGATTGTGCTGAAGTTTTGCCTTCGTCTTGGGGCGGGGAGGAAGAGACTCGGCTCATTCGGCAGCGCACCATCCTCTTAATCTACATTTCCTGGTTCGAGTCCCAACTCAGCTGAAAATATTTTTTGGCTAACTTCCCGTTCTATCCCCAGTGAGAGAGGAGACACCGATGTCATTAGAAAGGCTATCGTCCATCGGATGCAATGTTAAGTCGTGCCCTTGTGCAGGAGAGATATAATCTGTGCAAGTTAAAGAACACTCTTAGTGGCCTTGACGGGAGACTTCCATCTGTCTCCTAAAATCTGCCCAGTGGGTCCTCTTCCCCTAACCTTCTCTGACCCTTTGTGGTCCTTGTGACGAGATTATTTAGCCCATTTTGTGAAAATGCCGCTGAGAGGAGAAAAAAACAACTATCCTTAGTCACAGAACTCTCTCTGGCGAATTATTTTCGTTCTTCGTGGCAAGTGAGCTGTTTGAGGAACAATTTATTTTATTTTCTAAAAATTCTTTTAAACTGAACATGAAATACTTCTGTCTGTATTATCATTGGCAGGCAGAAACTAGAAGAACGCATATCGCCTATGGAACATATGGGAATCTCGTTTTCAAAAAGAATGAAGTTTTTCTTTACCTACTTTTTCACTCTTCTTAAAAGTTTTAACTCAAAATAATGGATCACGGGGGGGGGGGAAGCGAACAGGAGTATTTTATTAGCACTTATGTAATATAAAATGTATTTGTCTTTTATTTCCTAAATTTACAAAGTTGCTTTTCCTCTGAGAAAAGGGGGCAGTTTTTTGCTGTCAATGGAATATCTCTTGGCACTCGAATTACCACCGAAATTTCAAATTCCTTCCACAAACAGATCACTTGCAGCATTCGTTAAAAGTTTTATTGTTTCCATATTTAGCAACCCTACAGCGATGTTAATTAAAACAACTTAAGGATTTAAAAAATGCGAATCCTAATATTTCATTAGCACAAACCCAATTAAAAGAGTTTTTGAATCATCTCTGAAAAGAAAACAATTGCGTTTCCCACCCACCTTGGGTGCAAGAGGTCATCTCATTGTTGCCAACGGAATCTTCGAGACCATCATATTCCACCACCAAAATTTCAAAATACTAGCATAAATATATCGTTTGCGATATTCATTTGGATTTCTTTTAATTTTAAAATTTTTCTACCGTTAGAGGGTTGGCTTACCTCGTAGCTGTTGGGAGAATCGAAAAGTGTGAATCGTGATGTTTCATCAATTCCTATTCAACTCAAAAAGCATATTTAATTTATTTGTGAAAACAAAATAGTTCGATGTCTACAGATAAACGGTTGGGTTGTTTTACCTCTGAGCGGCACTTTTTTGCACACCATGGGCTAAATGGCCAGGTCACATGGACCCCGAAGGCTCAGAGAAGGTTGGGGACCCACTGGAACAGCTGTTGGGAGACAGATGGTAGCCTCCCGTCAAGGCCATCCAGCGTGTTTTTTAACGTGCACAGGGTATGGCTCTCCCGCACACGGGGCCACGGCTTAACTCCCATCCGACGGACGGCGGCCTTTCCAAGCCCATTGGTGTCCCCTACTGACCGTGGGCAGGGCGGGGAATTTTGCGGAGATAAATCTCAAACGCTGACCCAGCTGGAACTCGAACCTGGGAACTACAGATTACGAGCCTGGCGCGCTACCGACTGAGCCACCCCTACAGATAAACAGACGGACGACAAAGCAAAGACATTATGTCGGGTTTTTCTTTTCTTTGTTTTTTGAAAACGATTAAAAATTGAAACAAGCTGCCTCACAGTACTTGTTGTATTTATAATCAAAAACTTTGTTTATTTCACTATTCGAATGGCAATGCTTTATAGTTTTCTTGAAGCGGCATACCAAACACCAATTCGCTTCAAAAATTAGAATATTAAATAAATGGCAAAATTCTACTAAAATTAGAAAATTATTCTTTTATCGCATCAACAATATGAGATGGGAAAAAGGATTTATATTCCATGTTGTGATGAGATTTTACTTGGAACGGTGTGGGTCGTGTGCTCCGTGCCCGAACGCCGCTCAATGACATGTCATCAGTTGCAGCTTTGAAGTGGTGACATCTGGAGGAAACTTGATTGGTGAAATTGATCGATGGCCCCTCGCGAAACCCGGATGACGAAGGGACCTTTAAAAATCACCACTGAGGTGTAAACCACTGAACTTTGGCTAAAATTATACAGACAAGAAAGTTATTGCTTTTTATACGAAGAAGCGACCTCTAACAGATTTTGCTTTTTTCCTCCCCAAAGAAATCGAAACTTCTCCACAGATACGAGGAAAGTTTCGATAGCTCGACTTTAGTTTCCACACATTTTTTTTCTTAGTTACATTTTGTATTGCTTCATCCACATGGTGCAGTGTAATATGAGCATTGAGGTATTTATGGGACAATTTGATTCACCGATAAAAACACAACACTGTGAAAATTTTAATCTCAAAGTATTATATAGAACCAATTGGCCAGAATTCGTTGTTCGGCCATTCGTTCGAGTTTTGGGACACACACATTTTGAACTGATCTCAACCTTTCTCATTTGAATTTAATTCAACTCTCTAAAGAAGAATTTCGAAGTTTTTGGTGAAAGAGATCTTTCGTGATGTCTGTTTTCACTTACAGAGAAAAATTGATAGCTTTAAAAAAGAATAGAAGAGGAAAAAAAGCTCAGTTCCTTGTTCTGCATGTTCTCCTAAATTAAAGTTCGGAGCATTTGTAATATTCAAAACAGGTGAACCGGAATATTTCTAGATAAAGGTAGTTTCGTGACTCGCAAGGTCCCTCAGCATAGATATTAAATATCACGGAAAGGTGATGATTACTATAAGAGTTGTTCACAATTTCTCCTCTGAAGAATGGAAGAATCGAGGAGGAGGAGGAGGAGGAGGAGGAGGAGGAGGAGGAGGAGGAGGAGGAGGAGGAGGAGGAATGACAATGATCGTGTGGTTTGAGGAATGGAAATAGGCACTGACACTAATTCTAAATTAGGAAGAGAGAAGGATTCCGAAGCCTGTTCTCCAGGACTCGACAGCTTTCATTGAGTCAGTTCTATCCAAAGAGGATTGTTTTCATTGTAATCCCCATGAGAGAGAGGATGACAGAAGCTGTGAGATGAGATCATCTAGTTCAGCTGCCGCCTCTGAACTAATAGTGAAGGGTACGGTGCATCTATGCATACCAAATCCTTAAGCAGCATACGCTACAGAGGTCCAACAAGATTGTAATTTTGTTCTCCAGAAATTTCTGTCCTGAGCTACAACTGCTGCATTTGGGCACTACAGGCCAATTCTAATGAGGTCCTCTTTAACATTATCTACCCACTACACTCCAGGTCTCCCCCTTTTCCTGGGTTATAACCCATTTGCTAATCTATAGTTATGCATACGGGCAACATGGCCAAACCACCGGAGTCTCTCTCTGCACAATATGCTGCTCAAAGGAGGTTGCCGACTCCTTTGCCTAGCTTCTTCATCATTCACAAAATCAAACATTTAATGCCCAAAATACCGCGTAAGCATCTAGAATCAAAGGGATCACGTTTCTTGCTATTCTGCTTATAAAGTGTCCAAATTTCACTTCAAACGAATGTATAGCCTATTTTTAGTCTTAAGATCCTATTTCTCCACACTCTCCACATATTCTTAAAAGTCCCAGAAGCAATCCCTAGTCTTCTATTTATCTCATGCCGCACATCACGAGCAATGACGTACCCAAGAGGGGACCGGGGGATCCACACGACCCACCCCCAAACATGCGGTCGTCTTATACGAATTATAAGACGACCGAATATGACCCCCATTGAATGGATGACCAGAATTGAGGCACAAGAGAAATATAAAAGGAAGATAACGAAGAAGAAGAAAGCAAAGAAGACGAATCTTCGTGCCGAGTCTACTCTGCTGAAGAGATTGAAGAACCTTGAGTCGAACTCATAGGTGAAAATGGAAGATGCAGGGCCCGTGATAACTTCACTCATCCCAATCTTCACAGGATGGTTACATCTCTACGAAGACTCCAGCATCCTCAAGTCGTCGTGTTCATGATTTTTCATTCACAGTAAGCAATGTTGGATCTAGGGAAAGAGCCCTCCCCATTTAAAATGCTAATAACTGGAATGGAGTCGAAAATATATTAAACGTAATGTTATATAACTGTCGTAATTCCTGGAGAAGGAACGAAACAGTTGACACGCATTTCTTGTACGTTTACGATGTTACACCGAAAAAAAAAGACAAAAATATTATGACCACCTGCCTAATATGATGTTGGTCCTCCACGTGATGCCAAAACAGCTCTTACCAGGCGAGGCATGGACGCTACAAGATAAAGGTACCAGATACAAGGTAACTCGTATGGTACCAACATATTACCAGCAGATCCTTTAATTCTTGTAAGTTACGTGGTTGAGCCACCGCAGATTGGATATGCTGTTCCAACACAAGCCACAAATGCCCTATTGGATTGATGTCTGGAGAAGTTGGAGGCCAGAGTAATATCTGGAAGTCTTCCTCATGTTCTGCGAACCATTCTCGAACAATCCAGGCAGTGTGACATGGCGCATTATCATGCTGAAAGAAGGCACTACTAGAGGACAATACTGTTGCCGTGGCAGGATGTACGTGGTCTGCAATGAGATTTAAGTAGATGGTAGACATCATAGTTTCCTGCACATGAATTACTGGACCCGGGGTTTCCCAGCTGAATATTGTCCAAAGCATTATGCTTCCTCCACCAGCTTGTTTTCGTCCCATGGTGCATCCTGGTACCAACACTTCCCCAAGTAAACGACGTACACGTACCCGGCCATCCACATGGTGTAACAGGAAACGAGATTCATCGGACCAGACGACCTTCTTCCAATCATTCAAGGTCCAGTTTTGATGCTCGCGTGTCCATTGTAGGCGCTTTCGACAATGAACCGAGGTCAGCATGGGCACTCAGAGCGGTCTGCAGCTACGCAGCCCATTTTCAGCAGGGTTCAATATACTGTACATTGTGACACATTACTCCCGTCACCAGCATTCAAATTACGGGAGAGTTGTACCACACTATCCCTTCTGTTGGCTCGTACCATACGGGATAGCTTTCGTTCACCTCTAGCATTGATTAGCCATGGTCGGCCTACACCTTACTTGTGGTTTGTGGTTTTTCCTCCTCGGACCACTTTTTGAAGGTACTAACCACGGCTCACCGTGAGCACCCCACAGGCCATGCCCGTCTCGGAAATGCTCTGATCCAGTCGTTTGGCCATTAAAATTTGGCCTTTATCAAACTCACTTAAGTCTTCTGCCTTTCCCATCTCAAGAACAACTGATTAACAGAGCTCAGTACAGGTGTTATTTATACCGTTTCGTGACCTTCACACACGTGTCGTTTTTACCTGCAATTGCTTCGATTTGCATAAAGATGCACTTGTCATAATGCTTATGCTCCTCGATGTAATAAGCGTAGCAGATATTTTCGGTTTCCTGTGATTCCGAGGGTACTTGAGCGATCGATCCATGACCGACTGGTTAGCGCGCTTGGCTACTGATCTAAGGGACCTGGGTTCGAGCCCCGGGTAAGGCATGGCTGTTTGTGTCGTTTTTCTGCTAGGGTCCTGCCATCCTCTCAGACCTTCTACTATGGCATATAAACTGACACGCTCCTTTCAGACCTCTGTGGCAAGCAGCTGCTTGAGGAGGTATTTATTTATTTTATTTATAAAATCATCGGAAAGTGCGTGACGTTTCTGGAGACGCTGCTACCTTTTGAATGGAGTAGTACGTTATCAGTAATAGTTGTGGATAGAGTAGTACATTAATGGTGGAAAGCTACGAAAGAAGTAGTAAGTTATCGATGGGAAAAGTCATCAATGGACTTGCGTTTCACACCAATCTTTTGATGGGGTTCACCTAGTATATATTAGCCATAATTTTCAAGAAATTTGTTAAAGTGCACTAAAACAAAGGGAAAAAGTTGATATCGGAACGGCATTCCGGTTCATTCCGACTCAATCTTTCCCTCCACCTCCTTAGATTTCTTTTCTTGGTCCTGGCCTTACAGCAAGTACCTTAATTATTGCGTCATAAAGTTCGTATTCACAGCACACTGTTGCCTCTATGTCTAACTGTAAAATCTCAACCAATCAACTCAATGGATTGAACCATTTCGTAAACAGGTGTCTCTGCAGACAGAAGGCGTTGGGAAATCTCGCTTTCGAGTTCTACGACACATGAATCCTATTCCAAATCGAAAATCCCGATTTCATTTTTCTCACTATCGTAATAGAACTTCTCGCATATTTCGTAGAAACTAGGATGGAAAAATTGATATACCAATGTATGCATAAAAAAGTGTCAATGATCATTTATACCTCGTCCTGCCATTCACCTGATTCTAGGTTATAAGGAATGGTTGAGATTTCTAATTCTGCAATTCTGTTGGAAAGGTATAGGCAGATTGCCAAAATCATGGCTGTAACAACCGGAAAAACAAATCCCGCAGCGGCAGAGGAAAGAAGTGGGGAGAGGGGGGGACCTGCAGCGCCATCTATGAAGAGGGCTTGGAACTTGTTACTACGCCACCGACCAAAATTTTTAAATTTGAAATCTTTCTCTCACTGGTAAAGGTTGACGAACCTTCAATAGGACGAAAAACTTAAAACGAATGAAAATGCAGCAAAATTCTTTGTGCTTTCACAAACCGACTTAGGAACAATTGCTAATTCATTTTTCGATTCCCTTTTATGAAAAGTTTTAAAAGTGCTTTTCGTAGTCCTGATTTCTGCAAACGCATTTCTTCTTATTTTTCAGTTGCAACTTTGATTCAGTTGCTTAGCTTTCAAACGTAGTTCAAGTAAAAATTTCGGTGAAAAGATTTTCAAAGATAGAAAAATCATAATTTATCTGAAATAAGATTTTTAGTATAAAATCACTCCCCACAGCGAAATACCTCATTGATTACATGGGCAACTTGTTCATCTTGAATTAACAGAAAGCTCGAGGGCGCTCGGATTTCGCCTCTGAGACATCCTCCACCTCGTTCAGCTGCTCAAAAAACTTCGTGGAAGGAAACAAACCCAGATAAATAAAAGAAAATAGGGAAAGGGTTGTCTCGGCGTCACGTGGCAGAGCTGTGTTGTGTGCTGGGCTCCATTGTCATGTGTGGCACGTAACTGGACGATGCCGTCCCCGAGGACTCGTGTAGCTTGGGAAGCGTCAGCTAGAGTGATTCCTTTCTCCGTCCTCTTCTGTTTCAAAGATTCCCTTTTCTTCTCTCTTGCTCCAATTCGCTCTGCACGTCTCGTGCCTTTGATTCTTATGCCACTGAGAAGGGTTAAGCAATCGCCCAAACGATGCCGACTACAAATCGCACTCCTTCCCACCCAGCAACTGTTGTTGCTGAAACTGGGGCTTGTTGGCTTCGAATTATCTAATTCAGAAAAACAAATTATCAATCGACATTTATAACGTTTTTAAGAAACCATTACTCATAACTCCTAGACTCATATCGTGAACTTTGTAACAGATTCCGTTATTTTGTCGGGTATGTTTTTTCCGCTCAATAGACTAGAAGTGCAGGCCACGTACTGGGCCCCATTGCTCACAGACGGTCTGAGCAGAAGGCACAGTTGGTTTTGTGAAAAGAATTAGAAGTGATGTAACAGAGTAGGCTTAAGTAAAAAGCAGCTTGGTCATAAAAAACCTGACTTTTCCTTTGAATGAAGTGAAACTGGGGAGAATTATAACCTTATTCTTTTTCGTATTCAGTAAAATTGGCTTATTTAGATTTGCAATAACAGTCGCACTCGCAAAAACTCAATATAATTTGAATGTTCTACGTCAAAGCTTTGTTCAATTATTTGACTCACATTCATTTAATCTGAAAGATCTGAAAAATAAGAGTCCAGGTCACAAGATTAAAACCCTCCTGGTACAAATATTAATTCAAAGAACTGCCAAAAGTTTTTCTTCTTATTCAACGAAAATTTTTCATAATTGATCTGTTTTAAACAACGAAATGTAGAAAAATCTACGTTGCAATATAATTTTTAAAGAAATGTATTCTAATTCTGTAATATACGAAGGAAGCTAAATGGAAAGCTTGTACCAACCAAATTCTATTCGAGTCCAGATTATAGAATATACTTTGGCACACTTTTATCATAAGTAAACTTCGAAAAAACTTTAATAATAACAAAACACGTTATGATTATTTATTATGAGAGTTACCTATAAGCATTTCGGCTGTCAATGATATCAACGCGAAACAGCTCTTTCTAATCATTTGAAAAAATTATGCCGACGGTGCAAGATAAATTTTTTTCAAAATAATTATTTATTTAATTATATATATATATATCTACAGGAAACGTGAGAATTTACTCTGAATTGATAGCTCTTTCTGTTAGTTATTTTGTGATCCCATTTCGTGAATTTGCGTTTTGTTACCTTTCACTTTTTCTTCGCACAAAATTACTTGTTTCAAAAAAATTCAAGATATTCACGAATTCATCAAACTTTACAAGAATCTCTTTTTCCCTTGTTTACTCTAGTTAGGAAAAAAATCATTCCATCAATGTTGACAGAGTTGCAATTTTTTTTCAGATGCTTTAACTATTGTTGAAGCATTTGAAATACCTTTTTCCCGCTAGGAGGCCGAGATTATTTTTTCATGAAACATTCGATATTTGAAATCCATCCATAGTAAATTCACAGATTACCTGTAGAAATAGACCTCAACAATAGTTAAAGCATCTGAAAAAAATTCCCGCCGCGTCAGCGATATTTTTTTTCAGATGTTTTAATTCAATATCTGAATTTCTTTTAAATTTGAGAGCTTCTTTCTTTTCCTAAAGGCTCTAAGGACCTAGCTTTGGTATCACTGCATAACAATATTTCTCATCTGTTCATAAAGTTTTTCAAGTGCGTAAACCTTAACTGGCACAACGGTTGGGGAGCTAGCCACGTTCTAGCAAGGCAAACTGTCTGCTGCGTGTTAGCTCTAACTGAGGCAGTGGTCAGCACTGACTTCGGTGTTAGTAGGGCATGTCCTCGCATGAGAAGGCCTGTAAAATACAGGAGTAGTTTCCAGGATTGTTCTCTGTGCTATATGTCGCAACAAAAAATTAAAAAAAAATAAAAATAAAAAACAGGGTGAGCAGAATGGACGGACAGGATGGAAGTTTTCTTAAAACAGAGAGAGCATAATGGACTGATAGGGTAGAAGTTCTCTTAGAACAGGGAGAGCAGAATGGAAGGACAGGATGGAAGTTTTCTTGAAACAGGGAGAGCATAATGGACTGATAGGGTAGAAGTTCTCTTAGAACAGGGAGAGCAGAATGGAAGGACAGGATGGAAGTTTTCTTGAAACAGGGAGAGCAGAATGGACTGACAGAGTGGAAGTTCTCTTAGAACAGGGAGAGCAGAATGGAACGACAGGATGGAAGTTTTCTTGAAACAGGGAGAGCATAATGGACTGATAGGGTAGAAGTTCTCTTAGAACAGGGAGAGCAGAATGGAAGGACAGGATGGAAGTTTTCTTGAAACAGGGAGAGCAGAATGGACTGACAGAGTGGAAATTCTCTTAGAACAGGGAGAGCAGAATGGAAGGACAGGATGGAAGTTTTCTTAAAACAGGCAGAGCATAATGGACTGATAGGGTAGAAGTTCTCTTAGTACAGGGAGAGCAGAATGGAAGGACAGGATGGAAGTTTTCTTGAAACAGGGAGAGCAGAATGGACTGACAGAGTGGAAGTTCTCTTAGAACAGGGAGAGCAGAATGGAACGACAGGATGGAAGTTTTCTTGAAACAGGCAGAGCATAATGGACTGATAGGGTAGAAGTTCTCTTAGAACAGGGAGAGCAGAATGGAAGGACAGGATGGAAGTTTTCTTGAAACAGGGAGAGCATAATGGACTGATAGGGTAGAAGTTCTCTTAGAACAGGGAGAGCAGAATGGAAGGACAGGATGGAAGTTTTCTTGAAACAGGGAGAGCAGAATGGACTGACAGAGTGGAAGTTCTCTTAGAACAGGGAGAGCAGAATGGAACGACAGGATGGAAGTTTTCTTGAAACAGGGAGAGCATAATGGACTGATAGGGTAGAAGTTCTCTTAGAACAGGGAGAGCAGAATGGAAGGACAGGATGGAAGTTTTCTTAAAACAGGCAGAGCATAATGGACTGATAGGGTAGAAGTTCTCTTAGAACAGGGAGAGCAGAATGGAAGGACAGGATGGAAGTTTTCTTAGAACAGGGAGAGCATAATGGACTGATAGGGCGGAAGTTCTCTTAGAAAAGGGAGAGTAGAATGGAAGGACAGGATAGAAGTTTTCTTGAAACAGGGAGAGCAGAATGGACTGACAGAGTGGAAGTTCTCTTAGAACAGGGAGAGGAGAATGGAAGGACAGGATGGAAGTTTTCTTAAAACAGGCAGAGCATAATGGACTGATAGGGTGGAAGTTCTCTTAGAACAGGGAGAGCAGAATGGAAGGACAGGATGGAAGTTTTCTTAAAACAGGCAGAGCATAATGGACTGATAGGGTAGAAGTTCTCTTAGAACAGGGAGATCAGAATGGAAGGACAGGATGGAAGTTTTCTTAAAACAGGGAGAGCATAATGGACTGATAGGGTGGAAGTTCTCTTAGAACAGGGAAAGCAGAATGGAAGGACAGGATGGAAGTTTTCTTAAAACAGGGAGAGCAGAATGGACTGACAGAGTGGAAGTTCTCTTAGAACAGGGAGAGCAGAATGGAAGGACAGGATGGAAGTTTTCTTAAAACAGGCAGAGCATAATGGACTGATAGGGTAGAAGTTCTCTTAGAACAGGGAGATCAGAATGGAAGGACAGGATGGAAGTTTTCTTAAAACAGGCAGAGCATAATGGACTGATAGGGTAGAAGTTCTCTTAGTACAGGGAGAGCAGAATGGAAGGACAGGATGGAAGTTTTCTTGAAACAGGGAGAGCAGAATGGACTGACAGAGTGGAAGTTCTCTTAGAACAGGGAGAGCAGAATGGAAGGACAGGATGGAAGTTTTCTTAAAACAGGCAGAGCATAATGGACTGATAGGGTAGAAGTTCTCTTAGTACAGGGAGAGCAGAATGGAAGGACAGGATGGAAGTTTTCTTGAAACAGGGAGAGCAGAATGGACTGACAGAGTGGAAGTTCTCTTAGAACAGGGAGAGCAGAATGGAAGGACAGGATGGAAGTTTTCTTAAAACAGGGAGAGCATAATGGACTGATAGGGTGGAAGTTCTCTTAGAACAGGGAAAGCAGAATGGAAGGACAGGATGGAAGTTTTCTTGAAACAGGGAGAGCAGAATGGACTGACAGAGTGGAAGTTCTCTTAGAACAGGGAGAGCAGAATGGAAGGACAGGATGGAAGTTTTCTTAAAACAGGCAGAGCATAATGGACTGATAGGGTAGAAGTTCTCTTAGAACAGGGAGATCAGAATGGAAGGACAGGATGGAAGTTTTCTTAAAACAGGCAGAGCATAATGGACTGATAGGGTAGAAGTTCTCTTAGAACAGGGAGATCAGAATGGAAGGACAGGATGGAAGTTTTCTTAAAACAGGGAGAGCATAATGGACTGATAGGGTGGAAGTTCTCTTAGAACAGGGAAAGCAGAATGGAAGGACAGGATGGAAGTTTTCTTAAAACAGGGAGAGCAGAATGGACTGACAGAGTGGAAGTTCTCTTAGAACAGGGAGAGCAGAATGGAAGGACAGGATGGAAGTTTTCTTAAAACAGAGAGAGCAGAATGGAAGGATAGGATGGAAGTGCTCCATATTCTGGCCTTAACTGTCATAGTGATTAGGGAGCTAGCCACTGTTCCAGCAAGACAAACTTTTTTGTGTTGTGTTAATTCTAACTGATGCAATGGTCAGCAATGACTTCGATCTGAGTAGGGTATGTCCTTGCATGGGAAAGCCTGTAAAATCCAAGAGTAGCTTCCAGGATTCTTCTGTGTGATATATGTCGAAAACGAAAAAAAATGTGTCAGGAAAATAATTGCCGAGAAATGGTTTTTAGCTTTGTTATGTGAGGGCAAAATTTTCGGTTTTAACATTTTAAAACTAGAATAACCAGGAAATGGCGGCCCGCTGGACCTCTTCCAGTTAGATTTATTTACGTCAGGGGGCCCTCAATATATGGCCGCGATAAATTTCAAATGCTTGATATTTTTATTTATGCTTTATATATTTGAAAACTGAAAAAACATTATTTTGTTTACGCTAGTTTATTTGTTAAAAACGCTAAGTATATTTCAGTTTTGATATTGACATTTGTAAATTTTTTTTAAAAGGAAAAAAGTGTGCATTCGATAAATTATGAAACATGACATAATTTTTTTACCTGTGATTGCAATGAAATAAATATTTGTTAATCGCTTGTCTGAAAAAGTCCGTTTAACTGAGATAAGAATTTTCAAATTAAAAGGATTAATTTTTCCTATGAATATTTGTCGGTTTTAAAGATTGCCTTATCAATTTAATATAAATTAAAATGCTAATGGCTAAATAATGTAATTTGGATTGGAGAGTGAGACGATGGTTTTTCTCTTGAAAAGTAAAATTGATTTTATTTTACTTTGAAAATCTAAATCTTGTTACGAATTAACGAACAACGCAGATCTGAACATGACTTAATTAATTAACCAGTCAAATAAACATTATGTGCAAAATATCACGAGATAAATTTCGAATGATTTCTTTTCAAAGCAGGTAGATATCTACTTTCAATAATATGCGTTTTAGACCAGAATTGTTTTTCAAAGTGGTCTGCAAATTGAGCTCTCCTTTTTCCTTAACCAGCGTGATTGTAAGACCCTCGGAATTAATACAACTTTTAAAAGTTTTCCCTTTTTGTTGTATTAATAATAATTTCAGGTTTAGATAATAGTTTCTAAATAATTCATGACTGTAAATAAGAAGAAATGTATTAAAAGAATTGCTACTAACAGCTTCCAAAGACAATTAATTTTAGAGTACATATTCGTAATAGATACATTTATATAAATAATAATGTAATAGAAATGAATTATCTGCGCCATTGTTACAGAATGATTTTAGAACAAATAAATGAACCCATAACAGCTAAAATAGCAAAAGGTTCACTGGGTTAGGTTTTTTTGTCTCTGAATGGCACTTTTTTGCACACAACGGGCTAAATGGCCAAGTCACAAGGACTCCAAGGGCTCAGAGAAGGTTAGGGAAAGGGGACCCACTGGACGGCTATTAGGAGATAGATGGTAGCCTCCTGTCATGGCCACCCATTTCTTTAACATGCACAGGGTATGACTCTCTCATATATGGGTTATGGCTTAGCGTCCCATCCGACGAACATTAAGCCCATCGGTCTTCCCTAAGCCTATCAGTTTTCTAAGCCCATCGGTGTTCCCTAAGCCTATCGATTTTCTAAGCCCCTCGGTCTTTTCCATTCTTCTTCTACTGACCGAGGTCAGGGTGGGAAGATTTGCGGAAAAATTCAATGAAGTCCGAGATTTCGCCTTGTCAATAATTGCTTTGTCAAAATGATTTTAAACGAAAAAAGTTGTACTGTTTAATATATCCGATTTTCGGATTTAATATTTCCCGATTATCCGAGATGTGGGTTATCCCGAATCTTGAAAAAAAGAAATAATATATGACATGTTAAAAGCTAAAATGCAAATGCGATAGTAAAAGATTTCACGGAGCACTTTGTTTTCAGCACAATTCGCCGAAAGGAGAATGAAGGAAAAAAAACAAACTTTCTGCTTTCCTGTTTTGTAATGTATAAATTTTGTAAATGAATAAAATAATCCATGCTACGATACCGTAAAAAAATTTAGAAGTTTTTCTACGTTTCATATGGGTGGCGGATTAACCGCAAATTCTATTATCCGGGATTTTTTTTTTCTCCATTCATTCTGGATAAACCTAGAGTCCAATGTATATTAATTTCCCTCGAGATGAAAGCACTCGTTTACACAATACAGAATTCTTAAAGACTAACAAAAAATTTCCAATGGAATTTATTGATAGCGATGCAAACTGGTCATGTGACTTTGACTGAAAACATGCCACGTTGATATTCCGTTGAATTGATATCGATACTAATGTCGCTTACTCTTTTATACGTGAGAGCGTGAAGGGCTAATGAGTAGGAACATTAAATTGGGTACTCTAAAATAAAGGTAAAGTCCCTGGTGGGAGGAAATTACTGCAATGCAATATCTTTATATACAAGCAATTTATTTACATTCATATGTACACTTCAAATATACAATGACTATCCTTGGCAACACCGTTAACAATTAACACTATGAGCCAGCCAACCAAACGTGGGGCTCCTGAACCCCTAGTCCAATGAAGGATGACATCCATGATGCATGAGCGACGGTCCCTGCTTTGACCATCCTCACCGAGATGCAGCTGATTCAGCCAGGAAGTCGTGGTGCCAGATCATCTGTTCGCAGCTCAGGAGAACGCCGAATGCTTACAGCCGATACACCCACTCCACGACTAACACGATAAATGCGTTCTTCAAAAATTTCTTGTAAGCTGAGATCGCGTTATTCGGATAGTAATTTCTCATAAGAAACAATGTAAAGAAGGAGAGATGCCTTCCAAAATACTAACCTGATTGAAATATTTTAATTTTTTTCCTTTATTATATTTAATGCTGTAGGTTTTTTATTTATTTATGTATATTCATCCTTTTCACAGAAAAGGAACAATGAAATGGCAAAAACGAAAACCTTCTAAATACAATTTCATTTTAATACATGTTAATGAATTGATTGATTCATTAACATGTATTAAATCTGATTGTCAAGTAACAATGATTAAAAAGGAGGAAAGTGATTGTTCTAAAAATGTTGTCGAATAAAGAGGACGACTAACTATTTTTACAAGCGTTTCTCTAAACATCATAAGTTCTAATTATTAACCAATCAGGGTGAATTCGTTTACATGGACATTGTCATCGGTTCGCGACCATTAAAATGTTAATAATATATGTATCACGTGATATTTACACTCATATGTCTCCGGTTCGATTCAAGCTGCATTCATAATCAAAACCTCGTAATATTATAACCATATCACTTTATTACAATTCATTACAAAATAAATTGATGAATGGAATAAAATATATATTAATAAATTAATATTCTAAATTATATTGTAACCAAAATTGACGACTGTTCAAGTAATCATTCACTATGAGCAATTCAGTTTAGGATAATAAATATAAATTTGAGATGTTTACCTCAGATCGGCACTTTTTTTGTACACAATAGGCTAAATGGCCAGGTCACAAGGACCTCGAACGCTCAGAGGAGGTTGTGGGGAGAGCACCCACTGGCCAGCTGTTAGGAGACAGATGGTTGCCTCCCGTCAAGGTCAACTAGTATATTCTTTAACGTGCACAGGGTATGGTTCTCCAACACACAGCGTCACGGCTTAATATCCCATCGAATGGACAATGGCCTTTCCAAGCCAATCGGTGTCCCCTACTGAGGGAGGACAGGATGGGGAGTTTTTCAGAGATAAATCTCAATGCTGGCTAACTAGGAAACTGCAGATTACGAGCCTGGCGCGCTACCAAATGAGCCACCCCCCCTCCTCTCCCCAATAGAGCTTTTAAAATATAACTGAAACGGAAAGAAAAAATGCATATATAGGTAATTATTACAGGTAAGGAACGAAATACTAAATTGAAGTAAAAAAGGATAAGAACTCTTTTCGGGTTTGTTTTTTTTTTGTTAAATAGTGCTCTTATAGAATAGCTGAAGAAAAAGTCTGCATATTCATTAGGTAACATCGTTTCATTCAGATTCGGTTCAATTCAATATCAGGTACATCCCCAAAAAATCTTTCCTACATTCGGGCTCAGCATGTGCCAACACTTCCTATAACACAAAGCCAGTGAACCGAGTTATGACGTCAGAATATGCAGGCCTAACATCTAGATCAGGGGTTCTCAATGTGGGGTACGCGGTAAAGTTTTTTGGGGTACGCCGTGAGAGCTCAAAAGTCGCTAGATATGTGTTATCTATATATATTTTACTTTATTCCCATTGTTATACTATAACTATAGTTTTATCTATCTATACAAGGGATACGCCAGTTACATACACATTTCCAGGGGGTACGTGAAGCATAAAATGTTGAAAACCACTGATATATATGTTTTATTTTATTCCCATTGTTATACTATAACTATAGTTTTATCTATCTATACAAGGGGTACGCCAATTATATACACATTTCCAGGGGGTACGTGAAGCAAAAAAGGTTGAGAACCACTGATCTAGATAATCCTTTTATTTTAGTTTCTGTTATTATTACTGGTGGACACTTTTGCCATTTTTCTTACTAACGTTTATCGTAAAATATATTTTATTTAGAAAGAAAATATTTTGTATATATACTGCTCACAAAAATTAGGGGATATATTATCGCTTCATATTCATTTTGAAATATCCCCTAATTTTTGTGAGCAGTATATTTCTCTTTAGTTTGGTTATTGATTATGCTATGCGAAATTCATTGCAAGGGAAAGATTTTGGCCCTAAATGGTCGATCGGGAGATCTGAAAATTTCTGATTTAGATTATGCTGATGATTTAGCCCTTTTGGCAAATGATGTTGATGAGATGAACTCTTTCATTCAGCTGTTGATGAGACTGATAGTAGAGTAGGTTTGGTGATAAACAGAGAGAAAACTAAAGTGATGAAAATTGGTCAGGCAGGCTGTGATTCAGTTGATCTGAATGGTTGTAGTCTTGAGCAGGTGTCACAGTTTAATTACCTTGGGAGCTATGTAACAGATAATGGTGATGTGCGGCATGAGATTAACAGACGAATAGAGATTGCTGCCGGAACTTTTAAGAATCTATGGAGAGTGTGGAGAAATAGGCGTATACACCTAAAGACTAAAATTAGACTGTATAAAAGTTCGGTTCTTTCTAAGGTTAATTATGGTAGTGAAACTTGGACTCTTTTTAAACAAGATAACAGGAAACTAGATGCGTTTGGTTCAAGACGCTTACATAGTATGTTGGGCATTAGGTGGTTCAATTTGTAAGTAATGATGAGGTTAGGCAAAGGAATCTGCAACCTCCTTTAAGCAGCATATTGTGCAGAGAGAGACTCCGTTGGTTTGGTCATGTTGCCCGTATGGATAATTATAGATTGGCGAATAGGGTTATGAACAGTATGCCAAAAGGCCTCAGAAAAAGGGGGAGACCTAGAATGCTGTGAGCAGACAATGTCAAACAGGACCTTATTCGAATTGCGGTGCAGTGGCCAGATGCAGCAGATGTAGCTCAGGACAGATATGCTTGGAGAACTAAATTGCACGGTCTGGTTGGACCTCCATAGCCATTGGCAGATTGAGAATGATTATCAAATATCATAATGCTAATTTATTTGTTATGAATTTAAACGGATGGAAATTGAGCGTGAGTTCAAAAACAATAATGTAATTTATTACAAAAATATGAATGAAAACATTTATATAAACTAAATTCAACCAACAAAAATCTTTATCAGTATAAAAATAAACCTTCAGAAGAACATAGCACTTTACTACTATTCCTACAAAGAGTTGTTTCTTCTATAATTCTTACTATCTACACTCAAAGCATAAAATAAGGCTTTTTACAACAATCGAAAAGTAACACAATCATATTTGTGATCAAACCTGCAATCTGTAAAGAATAACTTTACCAATTCCTAAACAAGCTGAATATAACTATGCATCAAACGATGAACTCTTCCCACAGAAAAGTTGAGATCAGCTATGCTTGTTCGACTAACATATAACCTCCTCAGCCACATCTTTAAGTGTTCTAAAGCATCCTTCTTTTTCTGACCAGTCTACTAACAGAATCAACACTAATAAACTTATTTAATCTCCCGCGAACATGCCAAATAAAAACACTTATTCTTTATACTATAATGCATAGAATAAGACAAACTACGTTTTCCTTCACACTCTAATTCCACTTAATTACAACAACTTATTCTTTATTTTTAAATTAAGTTCGTACATAAGTGGTTGGTCACGCGAGCATCAAGACGAGACAGAACATCACGGTTTCATTGTTGCTCCTTCATCTGTCGTAACACTGCCCCCTCCTTAGATCTTGTTCGTCCCGAACAATTCTAGATTCCGAAGCTTCTTCAGTTCTTCGATGAAACGGGGCCAAACGATCCATGTGAACCATCTTGTACTTTGTAGTTGGACGTTGATGAATGCGATACACCTCGTCGTTAATCCTGTTAACTACTGAGTACGGACCTTCCCAAGGTTTCCGATGTTTTGGAGAAAATCTCTTTTTCTATATGGATTGTACAGCCAAACAAGATCTCCTTGATTGAAAACAGTTCCATTTATTTTACTGTTGTATCTCGTTTTGTTTCTCTCGCTTGCTAAGTTGATGTTATGTCTGACGGAGTAGTGGATTTCTTCTAGTCGTTGTTGTAATTCTTGTACGTATTGGAGTGGACACAGGCATTGTTTCGGGCCGACCATATAAAAGGTCACAAGGAAAACGTAACTCTCTTCCAAAGATCATCATGGAAGGTGTCTATCCAATTGTCTCATGCATTACTGTTCTGTATGCCAACAAAAAGAGTGGTATATGACGATCCCAGTCACGTTGATAGTCGTTGACAAACAATGCTAGATGTTGTGCAGTTGTCCTATTGAATCTTTCAACTATACCATCCGATTGAGGGTGAAGGGGAGTTGTTCTGGTTTTGTGAATGCCTATGAATTATTTGTCTTTAAACACATTGGATTCAAAATTACGTCCTTGGTCTGAGTGGAGTTGAAATCATTGATTATCACCTGCTAATCAAGTTATTAACTATCATCTCTGCAACTGTTGTTGCTTCCTGATCTTGAATGGGATAGACTTCAGGACACTTCGTGAAATAATCCATTACCACCAATAAATAGCGATTTCTATCATCAGTGCTAGGAAACGGACCTATTACATCAATTGCTATTCTCTCAAATGGGGCACCAACGTTATACATCTGCAGCTTACCCTGACTCCTAGTCTTAAGGGACTTTCTTTGCTGCACAGGTGTCACATTGCCTACACCAACTTTCAATGTCTGCTCTACTTTTCAGTAAATGAAATCGCTCCCTGGCTTTCGCTAATATCTTATTAACACTGAAGTATCCTCCAGTGGCACTATGATGCACATCTTTCATCACTAGTTCCACTCGGGAGCAGGGAAGGATTATCTACCAACGGATCAGTCATCCAGAGGGATTCTCCCATCTTCTGTGTAATGCACCGTCTTTCACTTCTAAGGAGTCCCACTGAGACTAATAACTTTTTGTAGTTAGACTATACCTCGAGATCTGCTCCCAGTTAGATCTTATATCAGATTTTTCAGTAAAATTTATTATTGGCTTTATATCTTCATCGTCTAATTGGGCCTTTCTAATTTCTATCGGATTCCAGATGGTAGGAGTATCATTGTTTTCTTGTGTCGATGTTATTTGTCTTATGGCATTACATTTTTAGTACAGTCGCTCAAAAAAGTATCCGAACGCTATGGTTGATTACAGAATTCAGAAAAAATATCTGGCAACGATTTTTTTAGAAATTAGTGATCTGGCAACCTTCGTGTCACGTGACACGAAGGTTGCCAAATCACTATTACGTTCATGTCTTCGTGTCACGTGACACGAAGGTTGCCAAATCACTAATTTCTAAAAAATCGTTGCCAGATATTTTTTCTGAATTCTGTAATCAACCATAACGTTCGGATACTTTTTTGAGCGACTGTACCATATTTCAAATCATTCTTGTCCGTCTCGTTGTTGTGAAAGTACAGCATCAACTCTTGTGTTACTTGCGTCTGTATCTATTATGAACTCTTTTTTCCAGTTTGTAGATATGCTAACACTAGTGCTGTGGAAAGAGCTTGCTTCAAATGTTGGAAGACTAAGTCACATTCGGTAGTCCACATGAACCGCTGGCCCTCCTCTGTCAGACGATGTAATGGCCTTGAAATGTTGGAGAAACCCTTGACAAATCATCTATATTAGGTGCAAAGTTTAATAAAACTACGAAGTTGATGAACATCTTGTGGTGGAGGCTAGTCTCTTACAGCTTCTATCTTACTAGGATCAGTCTTAATCTTTAATGTAGTGATGACATGATCAAGGTAATGAACTTCTTGCTGGAACAGTTTACATTTAGTCGGTCCCAATTTTAGCTTGGCTGAGCTAAGTTTTTCAAATGTTTCTCAAACGTCTTTCCAAGAACGATTATGTCGTCCAAGTAAACCAGGCAGACCTCCCAATACAAACTTTTGAGCACCGACTCCATTAGTCGTTCAAACGTTGCAGGTGCGTTGCAAATTCCAAATGGCATCACTTTAAATTGCCAAAGTCCATTTCCTGTAGTAAATGCTGTTTTCTCACGGTTGTCAGGATATATACCAACTTGCCAATAGCCGCTCTTCAAATCTAATGTAGAGAACCAATCTGACCTCGATAGAGTGTCCAGTGTTTCATCAATCCTGGGTAAAGAAAAGCAGCTTTTCTCTGTTATTTCGTTCAATCTGCTGTAAACTACACAAAATCAGGTAGATCCATCCTTTGTCTTGACAAGAACCACTGGTGATATCCAAGGATTCGATGACGGTTCTATAATGTCATGAGCTTCCATGTCTCTTATAAGTTGTTCTGTCTACTTCCATTTTGCTAATGGAAGCCTTCTTGCTGGTAGATGAATTGGAGGAGAATCACCACCGTTGATCTTATGTTCTGTCAGGTTAGTACGGCCATAATCATTTGATGTAGCAGAAAAAATCTCGGAAAACTCTTTAAGTAGGTTCTCGGCCTTAGCAGCTTGGTCTTCAGTTAATATCTTCCTTGTTTCTCTCCACAAGACAATAAGATGAGAGGGGATGTCTGTATGGTGTTGGTTTGAGTCATCAACTTCTATTATGTATGCACTTGTTACCCAAATAACAGGTTCACATATTGCTAATTCTTCACCCTTTTTCAATAATCTATTGGATTTGTTACATTCATCACTCTGATAGAAATCTGTTCTTTATCTACACTGACTAAAGTCCTTGCAACCAGGATACCCAGCAGCAAAAACAAAAAATAAAACCTCATAACGTTTGTACATTTCTTCACTTTCGGAATCATTACAATTTACACAGCACCGGCATAAATAACAATCGGATATATATTTTTAAAAATGCTTGGAATTTTTATTTCCGACAAACTTTTTTTATTATCATCATTCAAAGGTGTGTTATTAGGATGTATTATTATTATTCAAGGTTGTATATTAAGTAAATTTAATTATACAACAAATATACGTACAAAAGTTGATAACTTACTTTTCAATTCTTTGTTACAAGAAAGTCCTCACTGCGCGTATCCATTTACTTCGCAGCTGCAGATTTTTTGGAAAATGAAACACAAACGTTTGCTCCTGTTCAATAATTTCCTTTCAACCGGGTGCAGAACAGCGGTAAGGCACATTGAAGACTGTATACCACTTCAAATAACACTATAATATTATGACTAAAACAAATTCAACCAACTATACTGAAATACCACGCTACCACTGCACGTGTGCTGGGACTGGAAGGACTACCTAGGTTAACGTGTCATCATTTCCGGTCTTTGGTAAATCGCCTTCCGTTATAGGAGGTGTTGGATCTTGTCTGCAATGATGACATCGCAGTCAACCATGGCCAATTCCACCGACGAGTAGTACTTTGAGCCATCTGTGGAGACCATGATGGGGACAGGCAAGAAGTCCGGATGCTCAGGGCGATCGATGGCTGACCAAGAGTTGCTGATACACGCAGTCTATACGTCAGGGATCTGGAGATTCCTACTTTGTAGAAATCATATTCCTCTGCTTTGGAATTCTGTGGAAAGAATGCATTATTGATAGGTATGCCGCGAATATTGTTAATTTTCTGTAGAGGTATTTTGGACCAAAAAAAAAAGATTACGAAACACTATAATCTCTAAAAGTATTGTACGTACTTTTTGGTTGCTCTGCATTCAAGTGACGATTCCAAATGGTCATGCAAAGCATTTTTTTCTCCAGCGAGAAATTATATTATTCTTTGTGCGAAATGAGAATAAATTGATCTGAATGGCATCGCCGGTAAGCTCATCTGTGTTCGTGCATCTTCTGTTTTAACAAAGAGCATTATGCCATAAGTGGCCACTTAGTCTTTACGTATTAAAATGATCATGATTTTAAATTGACCCTATTAATGACAAATCCTTAATAATTATTTTCAACTGGAGCATTCTGTTCAGCACGTGGTTGTCGAGGGAAGGAAGGCTACTTTGTCTGAACTGAAAGAACAACAGAATGGTTAATCAATCAATTTAGTTGGTTTCTTTCGCCTTTGAACTGCCACCGCTGATTGACGCTGATTGCGTTAACGAAACTAAAAACAAAACCATCGACTCGGGATGAGGCTGATGCCAATCCACTGAAGGATTCAGAGAAAAGACAAATTCTTTCTCTAAACAACAAGTCTTCCTTTCACTCTTAGATGCTAAAGAACGTTTTAGATCAGCATTCTTCTGCTTAATGAAGATTTAACTTACTCTTTTTAAAATTAACCTTCTCGTTCAAGAATAATCAAAATTCGATCGACAAATAGGCGGTAGAATAACCTTATGCTCCAAATCAGTGCTGTCCAACTTCTCTAAGACCGCGGGTCATTGTTTCCTTTGCCAATATTTCGCGGGCCAAAAAAAAGAATAGTATAGGACAGGAAATTGAAAGTCAGTTCATGTCACCTCAAAAAATTATTTTCTTTATACGAAAAATAATAAGTACGTAATAATAAACCTCAAAAGCCTCAAAAAACTATTTTAATTATACGAAAAATAATAAGTACCTAATAATAAACCAATATAAATTTTCTTAACCTTATCAAATATTTAATAAATTTAATGGGAACATTGTGGCCGTAGTTGTTGGGCAATAATTTTTTACGTCCATATCGATATATGTTGTAGAGCCGAAGTATATGTTCAAGTTAGAGTCTTTCAAGCAGTTTCTGTATCTTGATTTTATATGTTTCATATCAGAAAATGCGCGCTCTCAGATATATGTACTTCCGAACATGGAAATTATTTGGAGTCCAAAATCTTTCATTTTTGGATATTTTTCTTTAGTCAAAAGTTTGAACAATTCTATTCCAGTTTCTCTATTAGATGCAATAATTCGGTCGTCCTGAAGATCACATAATTCATTTGATATTTAGGATCTACGGTGCTAATATCAATATTTAATGGCTTACTGAATAAATTTAAACTTTGCTTAAGGTCATCAAATTGAGAAAATCTTCTATTAAAATCTTCAATTAGGATATCTAATTTAGATACAATTTTTTTCAAAATTAACTGTTTTACTAAGTTGCTTCATTTCTTCATAGAACTCTTGACAAGTTTCAAAATGAATTAAATTGTTTTCCTGCAAATTTGACTTCAACAGTTATAGTTTGTTTCTAAACACAGTAACATGATTATAAAGACAGAACACCTTTTGATCTTTTCCTTGTAAGGATTTATTCAAGACATTTAAATAATCTGTAATGTCTGTTAGGAAAGCAAGTGAACATAGAAAATTTTCATCAACAAAACTTGCTATTAAATCTTCATCGGTGCCCACTTCTGTGAGAAAAAGATGAATTTCTTTTCGAAGTGTAAAAGATCTTTTGAGGCATTTTCCAGAACTTAACCAGCGAATATTACTATGCAAAAGCAGATCGCCATACTCAGCATGCAGTTCGTCCAAAAAAGCTTTAAATTTTCTGTGTGTAAGAGAACGATTTCCGCCACGAATTAAATAGGTAATTTTGACAACCTTTTCCATTACGTCGTTTAGTCTCAGCGAAATGCCACACAATGTCTCCTGGTGCACAATACAGTGCAACATTCGACAATGCATGCCTTACGCATGTGCAGTGAGAGCGATTCGTGCTCTCGTTAGATGCTTCTTATTACTGCAGCTTCATAAAAACATTTGTCTGATGACGCCGCAACGCTCTTAAAAGGGTTCAGAAGTTTGCCGATCGGCTTAAGAATGTTTTGTAAACTTTATAGAATGAGGAAGTTGAAGATTGCATATCAAGTAAAGTAATATAAGTTGACAAAATTTTTTAAAGTGGATTACAGATATTTATTTAAAATTTTAAATAAAAATTTGATTTTGTTCGCGGCCATTATGTAATTTGATGATGCAATTAGTAGGACGTTTCCCTACAACAAAAATCAAAACTGTCTTCATTCAGTAACAACGATCTTTATTAGTCTGCGATATTACTATCCAGTAAATACCGGATAATATCCAGTATTATCCGGTAACAACTATCTTTATAGTCTGCAATATTAACTAAGAGAAATCGAAATCGATCAGGAAAAGTACATCGCCAATCTTGAAGAAAGATGACATTGCTTTGACATTGCTTGTGCGCATGCATAAGTATTTTTGCATAATATGTGAGCATTGAGCTAAAAGGATGTCAGAATCTAAATTCGAAATTCTATAATTTTTTTAACAAGCTTTCATGGAACAATGCGAGAAATAAAAAATCTTTAAATTTATCCAAATCCCGATTTTCAGCAATATTCATTTGGTATTGAGGAATAATTTGTAACAGATGTGTCAGTCCTAAAAAAACTATGCAGACTTGCCGAATATTGAAGGAATCATTTACATAAAAACTTAAATATTCTTGCACTATTAAAAATAAAAAAAATAAATAAATAATTATCCCCTCAAGCAGCTTCTGCGTCAGTTTATGTGCCATAGTAGAAGGTCTGTGAGGATGCAGACCCTCAGCAGCAAGACACTGCAAGACAACACAACCTTACCCAGGGCTCGAACCCAGGTTTCTTAGATCAGTAAGCAAGCATGCTAACCACTCGGCCACGGGAATGGTTTGAAATAATAACTATTTTTTTCCAAATTTTAATTAATCACAGAGTGCATTCTTGGTCGACCTATCTGCTGTTAAATTTTGAAATTTCCACATCTGTTTAAATGCATTAAACGAATATTATTGAAATCCGAGATTCATATAGATTTGCCTGAGATCTTTAAGAAATTACAAAATGTTGAATTTAGATTCCTATTCACATATTTTGTACACCAGTGTATATAGAAACTAAAGTGGTCGCTCTATGAAACTATTTCAATGTCTATAATTCTTGTGATACTCAACAACAGAAAGTACCCAGAAATTTTAAATATTCTTCTTTTATTACATATGCTCACATGGTTATAAATTTCTAGAATTTTTATTTACTGAAACTTAGAGTTACTGTTTTTACAGCAGATTTCAACTCTCATCAAAATCAGCTTTACGTTTCTTTGGTATTTAGTGTGATAAATTTAGGATATATTATTCTAGCATAGGTACATATACACTACCTATAACCAACTTATTATGAACACTTCTTAATACTTCGTCGGGCCTTTGTGGGCAGAGATGACAGCCCGAAAAATTTTAATTCTTTGAGCATAGTGCTCATTGAAATGGATTTTGAAATACAGTCATGATTAGCTCTCTCAACTGATCAATCCAACAGCTCTGTTTTGACGTACAGTTCGTGCCAACGCCGTCTCTGTCTATCAGAGTCTTTTCCTTTTCAATTTGTCACTGTTTTTGAGACCGTTGTCAATCTCCATACACTTGAGATATATTGTGCCCTGTGATTTTCCGCTGAGTTCCATCACCACCGTTGCGATGCTCCTGCCCATCCCATACAATAAAACCATATATTATAATACAGTACATTTAAATCACGGTGCCCCAGAGGTTATCGCGCTTGGCAACTTATTATAGGGCCCTGTGTTCGAGCCCCTGGTAAGGCATGATGAATGTTTGTCTTTCCGCTAAGTTCCCGCCATCTTCACAGACCTTCTGCTATAGTGTATTAATCTGAAAGCCTCCTGTCAGATCTCTGTGGCAAGCAGCTACTTGAGGGGGTGTTTTTTTTTATGGAGAAGGGCAACAGCGTCAAAAAGCATCCACCAATGGTGGCAAATTCAGGAGGAAAAAGATTCTGACAGACAAGGACAGGAGTTTGTTCGCACGAACTGTACGACACAACAGAGCTCCTACAGTTCATCATCTGAGAGAGATTTCACATTTACATTCAGTTCATTTACCATCATTCTTAATGTCAATCGACGGTCTCTTGCGAGTGAATTGCTCATTTTGTCCATCAAATCCAAATTAGAGGTTGTATTCGGTCATCACCTTCCACATCCTCTCTGCCCTCTTAAAAATCTTAATTCATCGAAATGTTTGATCTCTGGATAGAGCTTCATCCCCATAGCTATCACAACTTTTCATGCATTTCAGTGGAACTTTTCCCTGGCTTTACACAGAACTTGGCGTTGACATGTTGTTTCATTGACCCAAGGTTGATACAAGGTTTCTGACGGCGCAGTAATGAACAAGGCACATCCATACGAAACCAGAAAGCAATCCCAAATGGTTACGGTTATAGTGAGGCTGCCAAGGTAACATTTCAATTCATTTATAGCGGCCTCTCGCGGAATGAATTGATACTCGGACTGCGTATTTTGATTTCAGTCTCGTTACTTTCTTGCCGCTCTTTGGATGCATAAAAGTTTAAATATTTGTTGTTGTTCTTTCTATATCTTTAAAGCCAAAGTAATTAGTTTCATGAGTAAAAATTTAATGCTGTCTAATGTAAAACTCATAAAGTCTGTTCGATGAATTTTTTTTTTCTTTGGTCTTTTAATTTCGTGAAATTTTCTTTAAACTCACAGAGTATATAAATAAAGATTTTTTTTTTTACATTTCTATATATAAGGGTGCTTAAAGGTTAAGGACCAAACTAAGAGATTTTTGGTAAAATTATATTTAAAAATCTGCTATGACCTAGTATTGGAAAAAAAATTTATCAGCTTACTAAATTGCAAAAGTCATAAGAGTTTCTTACTTGCAGTTTTTCTAAAATTTTTTCAGTCTTGTTGGAATAGTTATATTATATATTGCTATATTATATATATTGCTATATTATATATAATATGTTTGGGATGCTACATGAAGTGGAATCAGATTTTCATGAACCTCTTTTGAAAATCTCCCGATTCAAACAACGGATGGTATACTTAGAGGTCATGTATAGTTAGAGGCGGGCCATCTCGGTGATTGACTGCCATTAGTTGATTGAGTCACATGGTTTATGGGCGCCAAGTTTTGTCGTACTGCAAAAGCCTATGAGTAAGTGTGTGTACCTTGATAAAGTTTCTCAGTTGTTAAGTTTAATACATTTCTACCGCTTTTTTTGCCTATAAAAGCGTGCATGTTTTAGTAATGCCTCACTGTACTGCACTTGGTGGAAAATTCTATTCACAGAAATAAATTAATGAAGTTATTTCGAAAAAATTTCGTCAGAATAGAGCAATGGGATGCAAAAGTGAAACCAGCTAATTGAAACCCAACAAATAATTTCTTTTTAGTTCACTTGCAAATCGGGCTAATATTTTTAGTTTGTCGTCTGTGTATGCAATGTTGGTTCGTTTATCTATTTTCCTGTCAGTTAACTGTTGCCCATTGTGCTTAATAGAATTAAGAATCTGGTTCACAGTCAATTGCGTGATGAGCAATGTGGATTCAGAAGTGGTAGGGGATGTGTGGATCAGATATTTTCACTTAGGCAGATTCTTGAGAAATGTTTAGAGTTTCAGAAACCTTTGGTTGCTAGCTTTGTTGATTTCAAAAAGGCTTTCGACTCTGTTGATCGTCATAATTTGTGGTTGATTGTGAGATCATATGGTATACCAGACAAGTTAGTTAACATTATGAAAGCTATCTATAATAACACTGAGTCGTGTGTGAGAGTTGGTAAGGCTTGTAGCAATTGGTTTAGCATTACTTCTGGTGTTCGACAAGGGTGAATTTTGTCTCCTTTTCTCTTTAGCTTGGTTATTGATTATGTTATGCGAAATTCACTTCAAGGGAAAGATTTTGGCCTTAAATGGGCTGGAGATACGAAAATTTCTGATTTAGATTATGCTGATGATTTAGCCCTTTTGGCAAATGATGTTGATGAGATGAACTCTTTCATTCGAGCTGTTGATGAGACTGGTAGTAGAGTAGGTTTGGTTATAAACAGAGAGAAAACTAAAGTGATGAAAATTGGTCAGGCAGGCTGTGATTCAGTTAATCTGAATGGTTGCAGTCTTGAGCAGGTGTCACAGTTTAATTATCTTGGGAGCTACATAATAGATAATGGTGATGTGCGGCATGAGATTAACAGACGAATAGGGATTGCTGCCGGGACTTTTAAGAATCTATGGAGAGTGTGGAGAAATAGGCGTATACACCTAAAGACTAAAATTAGGCTGTATAATAGTTTGGTTCTTTCTAGGGTTAGTTATGGTAGTGAAACTTGGACACTTTGTAAACAAGATAACAGGAAACTAGATGCTTTTGATTCCAGATGCTTACGCAGTATCTTGGGCATTAGGTGGTTCAACTTTGTAACTAATGATGAGGTTAGGCAAAGGAGTCTGCAACCTCCTTTAAGCAGCATATTGTGCAGAGAGAGACTCCGTTGGTTTGGCCATGTTGCCCGTATGAATAATTATAGATTGGTGAATAAGGTTATGAACAGTGTGCCTAAAGGCCTCAGAAAGAAGGGGAGACCTAGGATGCGGTGGGCAGACAATGTCAAACAGGACCTTGTTAGAATTGGTGTGCAGTGGCCAGATGCAGATGTAGCCCAGGATAGACTTGCTTGGAGAACTAAATTGCACGGTCTGGTTGGACCTCCGTAGTCCATGGCTGCTTGAGGATGATGATGATGATGATGATGAACTGTTGCCCGGCTGTCTGTCTCTCTACCTGTTTGTCCCTCTATAGAAAATGTAACATTTTTACCTTTAGAGATAAATGAATTTTTTTTTTGCGTTGCATAGGTACTGATAAATATTACGATTAGCAATTTTTAACTCTCCCAATAGCGCCCTCTAGCGATGAAAAAATGGAAAATGCTAAATTTCAAACGAATATTGCAAACGATCTATTCATACTGGAATTTGGGTAGTAGAGGGTTATGATCAGAAGGTTTACAAGGGCAGCAAGGCTTTGCCCTCTTACCCTCAAGGGGGTGGGAATATGAAATTATTTTTATTTTACGATATAAATGAAAATATTTTTTTTTCACAGGTGATAACAAAATATTAATATTTATATTTTTCAAATCACCCATGAGTTGAAATTTCCATTATTAGAGAGTGCTAAAGATGGTAAATAAAAATTCAAAAAGCAGTCTCTAGCGATAGAAAAACCTGGAAAATACCAAATAAACGAAAATGCAAAATATCTAGCATATTCACAGTCGTTTCAGAATAATATGACCACCTATCATACATATACTATGGTAGGTGGTCATATTATTCTGATACGACTGTGTATGCTAGAAATTTAAAATTTTTGAGATTGACTGTAATGGTCAAGTAGCCAACTAAAAGTAATGATTTGCCTCCTTACACCAAGTAGTTGGTAAAATGCAACTTTTCACTTTTAAGAAATATATAATATTTTTTGTGTTGTACAGATAATAATAAAAGATTAATAGTTTATTTTCCCAATCACCTTTAGTTATAATTTTCACTGTTAGAGGGTGCTGAATGAGTAAAATAATTCGAAGAACGCATATCACCTCTCGCGCATATGGAAATCTTGTTTACAAAGAGAATGAAGTTTTCCATTTGCCTACTTTTAAAATCCTTAAAAATTTCAATTCGAGCTATTAGATGATATAGGAGGGAAATGCACACAGTAGTATTTTATTAGTAATTATGCAACATAAAAACATTTGTCTTTTAGTTCTTAAATTTAAAAAGTTGCTTTTCTTACACCTCTCTAAAAAAAAGAAAGGGCAGGTCATTGCTGTTAGTGGAATGTCTCTTGACACTCTACAGCCAAAGTTTCAAATTTCTACCATAAACAGAAAAAAATAAATAAATACCTCCTCAAGTAGCTGTTTGTCACAGAGGTCTGACGAGAAACAGATCACTAGGACAATTCGTTAAAATTTTGCCGTTTGCATATTTAGTGATGACTAATGATATAAATTAAAACTACTTTTGAAAATGTGAATTATAATATATATCATTAGCACCAACTAAAAATGTTTCTAATTATCTCTTAAAACAGTGACATTTCCTAACTACCCTCTGCGTAAGGAGTCAACCCACTGTTGTCAATGGAATCTTCAAGACCGTCACATTCCGCCATCAAAATTTCAAATTTCTAGCATAACTACATAGTTTGTAATAGTTGTTTAAATTTTGGAATTTTTTAATATTTTTCCACCATTAGAGAGTGCGATTATAGCTTTTCGGAGATTCAGAAAGTGAAAAATGGTAATATTTCATCAATACCTGTCCAACCCAAAAAGAATTTTTGATTTATCTCTAAAAGCCAACAATTTTCTGTTAAAACCAAAAAAGTTGCTTCTCGCTTTCCTCCCCATTCCAAAGGATCAACTCATTGTTGTCAATGCTACTTCGTGAGCTTCACATTACAACACCAAAATTTCACATTTCTAACATAAATACATCGGTTGAAATATTCGTTTGAAATTTTTGAATTTTTGAATTTTTACACCGTTAGAGGGCGTAGTTATACTTTTTACGAGATTCGGAAAGTACAAATCGTAATATTTCATCAATACCTAACCAACACAAAGAGAATTTTTTATTTTTCTGTATAAACCAAAAGGTTCGATGTCTACAGAAAGACAGACGACAAAGCGAAATTATTTTGTTTTTCTTTTTCAAAAAGCCATAAAATTTACTTTTCTGTTTTAGCCGTTTTCTAAAGTGCTTCTAGTCGTGAGCACTGAAATCTGTATCAAATATTACCGTTATGGATTTCCTTTTCGGAAATCCATAAGAATTCGTGCAAAACCATTCAACTATGCACGCTAAACAATTCGAGGGACGACAAAACATGGCGTCCAATTTTGAGATGGCCAACCTCTACCTATATAGGGCCTCTAGTACCACCAAGAACGACTCTTAATGGCCTCACTCTTAAGAAGCAAGTATTTTTTAGCTCAATTGTCTCTTCTTCAGTTCATTTCGCATTCCCGACAAAAACCATACGGACAACCAAAAAAGATCCGAGAAAATTTAATGCAGCGAAATTTCATGTCTATTTTAAATGAACAAATTCATATTACAGCCATGAAGGGAATTGTAAATAAATTGCAATCTAAAAGCAAGACTACTGAATTAATAATACTTAATGCGTAAAATTCTGAAAGATCCAATACAGCCAGAGATCTCCCTTTATGCGAAGAATTAATAAAGTTTTCGCAATTAAATGAATACCCATTTTTGCATATCTCTTCATTTATACCTATTAATTACTACCTGACTGTCACGGTTCAAAGCTATATTTGGAGGACTATGTTGGACCAGAAACCGAACCTACATAATTCTTTTAACAAAAGAGCAAGAACAATACATTATCCAAACCGATTCCAATCTCTGTTCAAATTAATAGATTTGCGTGTTCGTATGGACATTTACACCCAACAGAATTTTATGTAATCCGATCATAGCAGATCTTTCGTATTCAAATGCTTAATATTTCCTAATACATAAGATTACGTTTCTTAAGTTCTATGCATTTGCCTAATTTGTGAATATTTGATTGCTGACAGTTTCCCTCTTGTTTTTCCAGTTGCCGTTGTTGTGGCCTTCTTTCTCTGCTGGGCGCCTTTCCACGCACAGCGTCTTTTGGCCATCTACGTAACGAATCCTACTCCCACAGACGTGATGGTGTACACAGTGCTCACTTACATCTCCGGCGTCACCTACTACGTGAGCGCCACCATCAATCCCATCTTGTACAGCATCATGTCTCTGAAGTTCCGCCAAGCCTTCAAGGACACTCTCGCCCATTGCTGTACGAGACGTGCATCCCGCCCAGCCAGGTTCACCTACACGTCGCATCCCAATAGTACGATCCGCTCCACAGGGGGTTACGATGGCACCGATCTCTCCGTCGTATCGGACTCGCCTCGCCACACTGACCTCGTGGGAAGCAAGCGACGACACGAGAACGGCAAGTTACTACTCGTCACGAAGCGAGACGAAGAAACAGATCTCTCTATGCCCACGAGGGCGGCTGTCCATCAGAACGGACATTCGGACAGCCCCAAGGGTGGTTGCCATCCCACGCATGTCTCCTCGACAGTAGAAGGAGTGCAGATTTCTGACTACATCCTCAAGATTAACAATTTTAATCGATGATCACACATTTCGCGGATGATCGCCCTTTAGGTATACACGCCAACTCTGCGCTTCTATGATGTGCAATTTTCAGAACATTTTGTGCACTTTGGTAATATCCAACTCGTCCCTGGCTTATGACTTCGTAAGGAACTATTGTGACATTTTCCGATTCCGTGATCAAATGTAAAGAGACTATTGAGACTGCTCAGAGAGAAATTAACCTTTTACGAGGTGTTGAGTAAACAACTGTGATCACTGCAATTTAGTCTGCGTTGCTTGCGACAAAATCTATTCCATACTGTAGAGGTATCTGAGATATCAAGTGTGTGATATATGTGTTGTAATTATATATATGATATTTCAAAAAATAAAACTATGTATATTTTTATTGTTCACAAAAAGAAAACTATATTGTCTTCGCTTCACTTAATTACCGTAAGGGATCCAATCTAACGGAATCCCTAGGTGACACGGGGCGGGGGTGGCTCAGTCGGTAGCGCGCCAGGCTCGTAATCTGTAGTTCCCAGGTTCGAGTCCCAGCTGGGTCAGCGTTGAGATTTATCTCCGCAAAATTTCCCCACCCTGCCCACGATCAGTAGGGGACACCGATGGGCTTGAAAAGGCCGCCGTCCGTCGGATGGGACGTTAAGCCGTGGCCCCGTGTGCGGAGAGCCATACCTGTGCACGTTAAAGAACACGCTGGATGGCCTTGACGGGAGGCTACCATCTGTCTCCCAACAGCTGTTCCAGTGGGTCCCCTCCCCCAACCTTCTCTGAGCCTTCGGGGTCCATGTGACCTGGCCATTTAGCCCATGGTGTGCAAAAAAGTGCCGCTCAGAGGTAAAACAATCCAATCCAATCCCTAGGTGACAAAGGATTTCTCTGTTGTATCAGATGATTTCGAGGGTCATTTCAAATCAGTTCAGTAAATTTTTCGTTCGTTCTGTAGAAGAAACCAATGGCGAATTATGATCTATTTTGAATGGTATTTCTAAAAAGTAATTGGCTAATGCAATAATGATTGACAGTCGATTTGATATCACGTGATTAATGACTTAATTATTCTCTTCAGGATCAGCCATTGATTGAAGAAATGTTACTGATGTTCAGTATTTTAAGAAAAGTACTGAAAGCTTTTATAACGGTCATATGGCTACCTACTACCATGCTCTTTCATTTGAAACCCAGAGATCTGTGAATATCTTATGATATTACCATTAATGAGAGCTGATATCTCCTTTTCCGTTATCACAAACAAGTTATTGGCATATATATATATACCTTTAATACAAATAATTATTTAACGAGTTCTATAATTCTTTTGCGTCCCCTCAGAGAGCCATTCGCCTCCTCCCTCATTAAAAACCACCTGAATTATCGTTCTTCATTTGTACCGAAGCGATAATCAGACTTAAAATCAAGCCTACGATAAATTTTGTTTGATTGGCGGCTCGTTTAAAGGAGCGCATGATCACGTAAACCCTAAGAAATGATTAGGAGAAAAACATATATTTCGACAATAAGTTATTTCTTGCATTAAAAAATATTTTTTTTTGTATATTTCTTTATTTATAGGTGCAAGAGTGCTTATCACACACATTAGTAGGAACCAACGAGTACATCAATAATCGAGAAATCACCACTTCAAACAATTCTCATTCTTTGGCTGCACTTTTTTCTGTGATTTTTGTGTTAAAAATATAAATTCTGAAGAAATGTCTACACTCATTCAACCATCTAGTTTTTAAAACGGTCTAAAAAAGTTAACCATCGCTCTTTTTAAAACGGTCACACTAAAAGCAAATTTCTAATGCATTCCTGGAATCTGTTTTACGTTGTTTCTGAAACAAAAGGAAAATCTCGCATGCTTACTAATTTCCCTACACAAGCGCTTCTCAACGGGTGAACTTGAAGGCCATCTAGCTGGAAGCGAAGTCTCAAAATCAGTTACAGTGAACCCTCGATTTAATGGACTAATAAGGGTGAAGAGGTGTCCGTTATATACGAATGTTTATATGGTCATACACACTAAACATAAAAACAGTTATTCTAAGTCTGTGGAGGATACACAAAAAACAACAGGTTTCAGTTGATATAACCTATCTGCATTGATACTAGTTAATACCTAGATCCTTTCCTTATTCCATATCCTGGTATAGAGCTTTCATGTTTATATATCTGTTTGTTTTTTGGGAGCGACAGCCAAAACTAAACAGCCTCATTAGCATTGTATATCTGAGATAAGATAAGGTCTTCTTAATAAGGTCATTAAAGGTTTTTCACAATGGCTCAATGTCATCTTTGGCAAACTTCGATTCGCCAAATGCCTTCCTGTCCCCTTGGAAGAGGTCTAGGGAGAAGATTTACAGAAGATCCTGGGAGACTTTTGAAAATTCAGTTTGAATTCAGTTGCTAGCTGTCAACCTTCCTCTTTTTAGGGTGACCAGATGTTCTCCTTTTCCGGGAGTTTCGTCACCTAGTTTGACAGTTTCTATTTAACGGCTTTCATTTAAAAATTCTAGCCTCAAATTTTTAGTCACCTCTGCATTAGAGAGCGAAATTTTTTATAGCAATGTTGCCATTACTATAGTAAAAAATCTGCTCATGCTGTAATAATAGTTATTAACAAAGCACCATTACTATAATAAAAGATCTGCTCATGCTGTTAATTCAAAATTAAAAATAACATCTAAAAATAAATTCGGGTGTGGGGGAATGGAGTCTATACTTTTTATACCGGGATATGCAACAATTTTGCATTTAACTAAAAAGTGTGCGTTCATTTTCTTTTCTCTATTGCTCGTTAACAAAAGAGGAGGAGCAATTTGAGTATCAAGGTCCCTTTCCCGAACTTCCTCTCAACATCCTCACCAACCAGGTCTCTTCCAGTCAATCCCTATCTTTGGCTTCTCACGATACTCACCAGTCAATCCCCCTGTTTTTGGCCTCTCAACATCCTCACCAGCCAATCCCTCTCCTTGGCCTCTCAGCATACTCAATAGCCAATCCCTATCCTTGGCCTCTCAACATCCTCACCAGCCAATCCCTATCCTTGGCCTCTCAGCATACTCACTAGCCAATCCCTATCCTTGGCCTCTCAACATCCTCACCAGCCAATCCCTATCCTTGGCCTCTCAACATACTCACCAACCAGATCTCTTTCCTTGGTTTCTCAACAGCCTCACCTGCCCAGTCCCTTTCCTTGGCCTCTCAACATCCTCGCTAACCAGATCCCTTTCCTTGACCTCTTCTCAACATCCTAACCAACCAGATCCCTTTCCTTGGCCTCTCAACATCCTCACTAAGCAGGTCCCTTTCCTTGGCCTTTCAGCATACTCACCAACCAGATATCTTTCTTTGACTTCTCCACATACTCACCACCCGATCCCTTTTCTGGACCTCTCAACATCCTCACCAACCAGGTCCCTTTCCTTGGACTCTCAACTTCCTCGCTAACCAGATCCCTTTCATTGACCTCCTCTCAACATCCTAACCAACCAGATCACTTTTCTTGGCCTTTCAACATCCTCACCAACCTAGTCTCTTTCCTTGGCCTTTCCACATACTCACCAACCAATCCCTTTTCTTAGCCTCTAAATATCCTCACCAACCAGGTCCCTTTCTCAACATCCTCGTCAACCAGATCCCTTTCCTTGACCTCTTCTCAACATCATCACCAACCCGATCGCTTTTCTTAGTCTTTCAACATCCTCACCAACCAGGTCCCTTTCCTTGGCCTCTCCACATACCAACCAATCCCTTTTCTTGGCCTCTCAACATCCTCACCAACCAGGTCACTTTCTCAACATCCTCGCTAACCAGATACCTTTCCTTGACCTCCTCTCAACATCATCACCAACCAGATCGCTTTTCTTGGTCTTTCAACATCCTCACCAACCAGGTCCCTTTCCTTGGCCTCTCAACAGCCTCATCAGCCAGTTCCCTTTCCTTGGTCTCTCCACATACTCACCACCCAATTCTTTTTCTGGGCCTCTCAATATCCTCACAAACCAAGTTATTGAAAAGGTCAAGGAAAGGAACTTGCCCTTTCCTTGACCTCCTTTCAATAACCTCACCAACCAGGTCGCTTTTCTTGGCCTTTTAACATCATCACCAACTATGTCCCTTTCCTTGGCTCTCAACATCTTCACTAGCCAGGTCTCTTTCCTTGGCCTCTCAACATCCTCGCTAATCAGATCTTTTTCCTTGACCTCCTCTTAACATTCTCACCAGCCAGGTCCCTTTCCTTGGCTTCTCAATATCCTCACTAACGAGGTCTTTTTCACTGGCCTCTCAACATCCTCACCAACCAGGTCCTTTTCCTTGACGTCCTCTTAATACTTTCACTAATCAGGACAACCAAGCCCCACTCCTCATCTTCTCAAAGTAAGATAAACCTAATTCCCTAAAAATCTATTGAAATGTCTTCAAAATGTTCTTTCTCTCTCTAAAATGAACAATAGATTATGCAAAGCATGTTTAATTCTTTAAGGGTCCTATACCGGACAGAGATTTTTCAATTTCTCCATTCTGGTTCCAGCGTCGGACTGAGACCCACATTAGATAGCAGAGAGTTAAAATTAATGGATTTGAGCTGAGCTTAAAAATTCGATCCAACAGGGTTGAAAAAAAGAAAGTCATCTCTAATATTTATCTTTATTACTTGCAACTAATTTTTACGGGAAAAATTATATTCTCTTTGTGTTTTATAATTTAAACAGTTAAATTTAATAATGAGAAATTTTTTCGATATCTTTAAAATTTCCATTAATGATTAATATAATATTTTGCCTAATACACGGTGTAATAATAAAAAATTTCAATCTCGAATAAACATAGAGGTAAAATTGTGATTAGCCACATGGGATCTGAACCCATGACCTCCTGATAATATGTCGGGTGCTCTTGCATTTTTCAAGAAATTTTTTGAAAACCCATAAAATGGAGAGGGGAAATGTTATATTGCATTAGAAATCAAGTGTCTTGTTTCCCTTTCAAATTTTCCTAGATCTGGACCTGGTCATTGGGGATGTGTCTGACTGTAATTGAAGACTGTTTCTGGTCTAGAAGGGACTTTCCAGGTTAGTGCTCACAACCAGCACATGTCAAGATGCATTGCTTTTCTTTTAAGTCAACATACTTTGTATCAAGCATAAGGATTAGTTGTTTGGCGGCTGGTAGCTTAGTGATCAGAGCACCTGACATGTTATTAGAAGGTTGTAGCCTCAGATCCCACCCAACCAATGAATAAATAAAGGAGAAAATTGTCAACATATCACCAACAGAGGCATATTTGTGATTTCCTATTATTTCTTAACTATTTCTTCTCATCATTATAAAGATAGACAATGCAATTTTATCACAAAAATTCTTAGCAATATGAATTCATATAATATATAAAACAAATTTAGCCTCAATGACATAGAAGTCCAATTTGCCAGGCTTGTAATCTGTAGTTCAGAGATTTGAGTCCCATTTTGCCTTCATTGGGAAAAGGGATACTGATGGACTTGGAAAAGCTGTTGTCTGTCAGATGGGAAGTTAATTTGCAACCCTGTTGTTATAGCCACACCTTGTGTATAACTAAAGAACACACTGGATTACATTGATGGGAGGCTATCATTATTTCCTACCAGCTGTCCAGTGGATCCCCTTCCCCTACCTTCTCAGAGTCCTTGAGACTTGACCTTTTAGACCAAGCTGTAAAAAATAATGTCCCTCAGAGGAACCTCAACCTTCGTGAGAACTTAAAACTTACTTGTCGAGGTCACAATTAATAAATCACAGAAATGTGTACAAAAAGATCTATTTTCATTTAATAACAAACATTTATAGGGAAAAAATGAATAATCCAAATTAGCTTCCCCCCCCCCCTCTCATAATAAAAGTAATAGTGGAAAAGATAAAAATAAATTCTAGTAAGTAAATATTTTAAAATAATATTGAGCCTGTATATTTTTTAAAACTACTCTTAACTCTTTTAAAAAATGTTGCTTATTTGAAGGCCTTCGGGTAAAGCAGAAAAACTGAAATGTTTCTGCACAAAAGTTTTGCAAGTGCATAGACCAGCCAAAATATGTTTTCCTTTGATGGACATACACTAACCAAGGTGATTTGTAGGTTTAAAAATGAAAAAAAAATTAATGTGCTCTAATACATGACACATATATAACCTCTTATACTTAAATCAGAATATATAGTGACCAAGCTATTTTATCTTCTCATTTTCATCAAAATCTAAGAATGTGAGTTAGTGAATACTGAAGACAGTTCAGTCAGAAAGCTACTACATGTTATCAATAATGATATATTCTCCATTTCAATTAGAGTGAATCTCGGAGTAACCATGTTGGTCATACTATTATATGGTATAATCTGTTATATGGGCATTAATCTGTTATATGGGCATTTAAACTGCCTAAAAATCTTCAGTGTTACAGTGATGTCACAGTGTTTTTCAAATTCATTTTTCAATTTCACAGTAATTCTTCAAATTTAACCTTTGAACAAAGAATAACTATATGTATTTTTCTAATATTATATAGATAAAGCAGATCACAATTGTTTCTTGATGTTGCCTACAACATGTATTATTTTTATTGTATTTTCCAGTGAGGGCATGGTAGGAGTTTTATGGGAAATATTTTTATAGAAAACAATCTGAATGCAAGCACAATACTGACATTTGGTGGAAATTGAAAGTAGTAGGTTAGAAGTCTGGTATGCTGACTGAGCCAGCCTCCCATTCAACAAATTTTCTTGGCTTCTGAGAAATATGTGTAGACTGAAAGAGGCGAAACATTTTTTAGCAGACACATCTAAATTCCATCAAGATCACATTTCTTTTATGTGAATATTTGCTGTTTTCCACAGCACTCATTTATCATTATCAGATCCAGATGTGAATGGAAGGTGTCATCATTTTTGTGATTGACCGTTGCCTCATACATCTGAGAATGATAACCAGATTGGAGGCCAAATATTATTAAACATCTGTATGGTTACACAGCCGTCCCGTGGCCGAGTGGTTAGCACGCTTGGCTACTGATCTAAGGGACCTGGGTTCGAGCCCCGGTATTAGGCATGGATGTGTGTGTCGTTTTTCTGCTGAGGTCCTGCCATCCTCTCAGATCTCCTACTGTGGCATATAAACTGACAGGCTCCTTTCAGACCTCTGTGGCAAGCAGCTGCTTGAGGGGGTATTTATATATTATTTTATGGTTCACACCTTTCAACAGACACATTTTAGACCACTAAAATGGAGGTAAATTTGTTAAGAATGGTTATACACTCTCTTGGCCTGCTTTATCTTCCTAGTTCAGTTTATTCATTTGGCAACTCCCCCAAAATTATTTTTTTTTTCTAAATCTGGGCCTGCTTCGTATCTGTGTAGTAATCAGAGCCATACCTACAGAACAGAGTAAAAATATCTCCGAAATTCTGGTGGCACACCAGATTATGTTTTTTTTTTTTATCTAATATGGATATTTCAGCAAGCAGAATTGATCATACAGAAAAAATTCATAAGCCTGTTCTAAAATTTGTCACCTTACCACAAAAATGAGGAAAAAAATCTATGTGCAATATAATCTATGCATATATATCTATGTGCAATAACCCAGCTTCAGAAATAGAAATGATTGAGTCAGTTCATGTAACATGAAATTCTTATCCATCCAATTGGTTGGTTTGGTTGTTTGGGGTTTATTGGCGCAACAGCAACTAGGGCTATATTGCGCCAAACAAACGATAAAAAGGGATAAAAGTCGCATAACCCACAACCAAAATTAAAATGAACACAAACAAAACGGCACAAAACGACAAGTAAAAAGACTAAAAAGTAACAACAAGTGTAGAAGTTAACAATAAAAATGGGTGTATAGGACCTATTTAAAACCACAAACAAGAGTAAAACCAGGAAACAGGGTAAAAATCAAATACGTGTAAAATAACCAGTAAAACGTAAAAAGTCGAAAACAGGAGTTAAAAACGATTCATCAGATAAAAGATGGCTGAGTGTAAGAGGCTCAGCCATAAAATTGTGGAAGGTAAAATACATTCTGCGTTCAAGATTAAAAGCAAGACAATGAATTAAAATATGTTTAACAGTTAAAATGGTGTCACAAAACTCGCACTTAGGTACTGCGTCCGCCTTAAGTAGAAAAGAGTGAGTTAAAAACGAGTGACCTAAGCGGAGCCGAGCAAGGACAACTTCCTCCTTACGATTCCTGCGAAAACAAGACTGCCACGGTTTGACAATGGGCTTGATCTCGAAGAGCTTGTTAGCAACCTGTTCAGACCAAGATCTCTGCCACTGTGCCCGGAGCTCGATGGTGAAACGCTGCCGGAAATCCACATATGGAACCGGCAATGGAGAGTCGGACAGGGGCGTGGCTGACTTGGCAGCAGCATCTGCCAAGTCATTGCCCCTGATCCCGACATGACCGGGCACCCAACAGAAGAGAATCGTGGTGGTGGCTGCCAGACGATGGAGCTGCTGGCGGATCTTGGAGAGAACAGGGTGAGGCCGATGCCTCACTGAGATCAAAGCCTGTAGCGAGCTAAGCGAGTCGGTGTAAAGCACACACCGACGATGATGCTTAGCTGCTATATGGTCCAAGGCAATGCTGATAGCATGCAACTCAGCAGTGAAGATGGAACACTGCTGTGGGATCTGGTCTGCAATGATTACATCACAGCAGACCATAGCTGATCCCACTGAAGTGCCGGACTTCGAGCCATCTGTGAAGACAGGCAAGAAGTCCGGGTGCACAGCACGATGGCTGGCAAAGAGTTGCCGGTACACACAGTCGGGTGTAAAGGCCTTCCCCGTCCTGCACAGGGAAAAATCGCAGGAAGGGGAAACAGCGAGCCAAGGTGGAAGTGGCTCAGCTGTCGACTGTGCGATGCTATCGAGACTGGTGTTGATGTCTCGCAGGTAACCTCGGACACGCAAACCGAAAGGACGAATGGCAGTCGGCCGATTGTGGTATAACATTTCCCACCTGGGACTGAAAACGCAGTCCCAAGTGGGATGGCCTGGCAGGGATCGCAATTTTGAAGCATACTGCAGGGACAACTGCTGACGGCGAATAGATAAAGATGGTTCATCGGTCTCAACGTAGAGACTCTGGACCGGTGAAGTGCGGAAGGCCCCCGTGCACACACGGAGGGCCTGATGATGGAGGGGGTCCAGCACCTTCACCACCGAATCCCGGGCGGAGTCATACACCTGGGATCCGTAGTCCAGTTTCGACCGGACAAGTGCACGGTAAAGGCGGAGCAAAGAACATCGGTCCGCCCCCCAAGAGAGGGAGGAGAGGACCTTGATGATGTTCAATGCCCGCGTGCACTTGGACCTGAGATGTCGAATATGTGGTAAAAAGGTCAATTTCCGGTCGAAGATGAGACCGAGAAACTTGGTCTCCGCCACAACTGGAATGATGTTACCCCCGAGCAGCAGCTCGGGGTCCAGATGAAGATTACGCTTGCGGCAAAGGTGCACACATGCGGTCTTCTGTGGGGAGAACCGGAACCCATTCGCCGTCGCCCAAACCGAGAGATTGTTCAGGGCAGTTTGCAGTTGTCGTTCAATGACCCTCATGCTGGACGATGAGCAAAAGATGCTAAAGTCATCAACATAGAGGGCATTGCCTACAGTCGGAGGAAGTTGCCGTGTAATGGAATTGATCTTGACAGCGAAAAGCGTAACACTCAGGACGCAGCCTTGAGGCACCCCCTGTTCTTGGGGGAAAGGCCGCGACAGAGTGTTGCCGACACGAACTCGAAAAATACGAGAAGATAAAAAGTTTGCAATGAAGATCGGCATGTGACCTCGCAAGCCGAAGCTGTGAAGGTCACGAAGAATGCCGAATCTCCATGCCGTGTCGTACGCTTTTTCGATGTCGAAGAAAATGGACACCAGGTGCTCTCTACGTAGAAAGGAATTCCTGATCGCCGATTCGAGGCGGATCAGGTGGTCTAAGGTAGACCGGTGCCTGCGAAAGCCACATTGGGTGTTGGAAAGAAGGCCGTGATGTTCCAAATACCAGGCCAGTCTGGTATTTACCATCCTTTCCAACACCTTGCAGACGCAGCTCGTCAACGCAATTGGACGATAATTTGAAGGAATCTTGGGATCTTTCCCTGGCTTAGGGAAGGCCAAGACGATGGCCTCCCGCCAGGAGTCCGGAAACTGCTCCTCGATATAAAGACGGTTGAAGAGTCGGAGCAGTCGATCCTTACTCGATGGTGAGAGATGTTGGAGCATGGCATAATGGACATTGTCTGGCCCAACAGCAGATGCACGAGAAGTGTGCAGAGCATGGCGAAGCTCCTCCGCTGTGAATGGCCTGTTGTAAGACTCCAGGCCATTCGAATGGAAGGACAGCGGAGAGCGTTCGGCCCTGCTCTTCTGGGCCAGAAACTCGGGGGAGTACGAGGAAGAGGAGGAGATGGAGGAGAATGACTCCCCCAGAGTGTCGGCAATTGCTCTAGGATCAGCAATTGCCTGTCCATTTTGCTCCAGGATCGATAATGAGTGGGACGTGTACTTCCCACTCATCTTCCGGACTTTATCCCACACGACCTTAGAGCTGGTCGTGCGGGTGATAGAAGATGTATATTTCATCCAAGATTCCTTCTGGCTCTGGCGCCGAATGAAACGGGCTTTTGCCCTGGCGCGCTTGAATGCTTCTAGGTTGGGGGACGTCGGATATCTCCGAAACACCCCCCAAGCCTTATTCTGAGCCTTACGAGCTGCGGTGCAGTCGGGATTCCACCACGGCTTTGGGAACCGTGGAAACCGAGTCGAGGTCTGAGGAATAGTAGAGGCAGCTGCATGGATGATACAGTCCGTCAACTCCGTCACTGCAACATTGATGGGCTCCTGGCTGACAGAGTGCTCATCGAGCTCAGACAAGAGCTCGAAGCCACTCCAGTCAGCCCAATCAAGCCTCCACCGGGAGACACGCGAAGGGTTGCAAGGCCCCCCACGAGAGATGGTGCACACCACGGGGAGGTGATCGCTTCCATAGGGATTGTCCTCGACCTCCCATGTAAAGAGTGGAAGGATCGAGGAGGAGCAGATGGTGAGGTCAATGGCAGTGAATGTGCGGGTTGGGGAGTGAAAGTAGGTACTGACACCGGTGTTCAACAGGGAGAGCGATGGATCCAGGAGACACTGCTCCAGAACCCGGCCCCTCCCGTTGGTGTCAGCACTGCCCCACAGTGGACTGTGTCCATTGAAATCCCCCATGATGAGGAAGGGGGACGGCAGCTGCGAGACGAGGTCATCAAGGTCGTCCCGGAAAACGATGCTTCCGGGTGGGAGATAGACAGAACAGAGAGTCAACGAAAATCCCACAAAGAGGCGGATGGCTACCGCCTCTAAGTGTGTGGAGATTGGAATGACCTGGAATGGAGAATGGTTGCTCACGAGGATGGCAACACCTCCGTGAGCTGGACCATCTCCATCCCGGTCCCGGCGAACAAGAGAAAAGTGCCGGATAGTGGGATTGTTGGCTGTCTGTAAGAATGTCTCCTGAAGGCACACACAGAGGGGTTCGTGTGCCCTCAGGAGGACCTTGATGTCATCAATATTCCTCTGGAATCCACGACAGTTCCATTGAAGGAGTGTGGCCATCTCAGGTCTTTGAAGAATTGGCGGACGACTTTCGATTTATTTTAACCGTCGCCAGCGACGGTTTTGGAAAAATGGGGCGGTCGGTGTCCATGTCCTCGGAGTCGTCCGAGCAACACGGATCAGAGACCGCCGAACGAGGAGGTAAAATTTTCTTTTTGGGCCCCGGCGGGGGCCCCTTGGGTTTCGTAGGTCTTGCTGTCTGTGGGCGGGGTGGAGGGGGCCTTCCAGAGGTGGACGTGGAAGGCACAGACACAGGAATAGAAACCGGTGTCGATGTCGAGATGGACACCGACGTCGGCTTCGCCTGCGTCAAGAGGTACTTGGCAGCAGGCGAGAAAGATTCAGCAGGTGGAACGCTGATGTCGGTCTGCACCGCCACAGAAGCCATCTTAACGATGGGCTTTCCGGCAACCGCACCGGCATAGGAGACCTTGCCAGGTGGGGCAGGCGGTGCAGCGAGCTTTCTCGCCTCTGGATAGATGATGTTATGAAGGGTCTTGAGGCGCTGTACCTCTTTCTCCTCCAGCCACTTCGGACAGTCGCGGGAGTACGCCGGATGTTCACCACGGCAGTTTACACAGCATGCCTTTTCTGCTGTGCAGTCAGGTTCGAGATGATCCTGACTGCCACAACGAGCACAGGTGGGCTTGCCCCGGCATGCGGTGCGGGCATGGCCAAACCTCTGGCATTGAAAGCAACGCAGAGGGTTGGGGATAAATGGCCGCACCTCGCAGTGTAAGTATCCTGCCTTGATGTAAATAGGCAGGCGTGGTGTGTTGAAAGTTAGGATTAGTACCCTGGTGGGCTCTAACTTTCCATTACGGCGTGACGAAACCCGGTGGACTGCGATCACCCCCTGGGCTGAAAGCTCCGAGAGGATTTCCTCCTCAGAAACCTTGAGGAGGCCCCACTCGGAGATCACGCCCCGGGAGGAATTGAGCGTTTTGTGTGGAGTGACTTCGATTGCCACTCCACCAATCGCTGTAACCTTTAATAAAAGCTCCGAGTGCTTGGAGCATGCAGTCTCCACCTGCAAGTCACCAGATCTTAGGCGCTTGACAGAATTCGGCTCTCCCGCAAGACCTTGAATACCCTTGTTTATAAAAAAAGGGGACATGTCCCCAAGAACCTGATCACCCGTAGAGTGGATGATCAGGAACTTCGGAGACGGAGACACACACGAAGACGAAGGCAAAGACAGAGAAGTTGGGGGTTCATGGCGTGCCCTCTTCGCGGCATTGTTCGAAGAATTATGAGTAGGTGTACTCATGGTTGTGTTTAAAAAATTCAGTGCCCGTTGTCCCCACCCACCATGGAGTCCAACAAGGGGACGCCCAGTTGGGCGCCAGGGCTGCCCGGGCACCATACCCACACAGCCAGTGAGCCAAGCCCTCACTACAAAACAAAAAGGAAAAGTAAAAGAGAAATGGTGGGAAACTCGTCGGAGTTCCCACAAAAGAAAAGAAGCAACAAAGCAATAAAGTGTGAGGCAAGAGCTGGCCTCACAAAAGAAAGAAAACTACAAAACTAGTAAATGTGTGGGGAAACTCGCAAACCGTTGTCCGGACGGTGGACAAGGTTACTCACTGAGCAGCATAGTTGACCCTAGCAGGACCAGCCCACCAGCCGATTGATCCTGAGGGGGCCGCCCCAGGACCTCCCGTTTACCTGAAGCAGAGGCCAAAGCAGTGTATAGCAGCGGCCCCGGAATTCGCTGCCCAGCCCCGCGACAGACAGGCTCCCCAATGGCAAAACGGCCAAAGGGGACCCCACCAGTCATGAGCTGGGGAGAGAAGACGGGGACCCCTGAGCAACTGCCAGGATCCTCTTTTCCAGGGACACGGGTCTCCGCGCACGGCAAACACGCGGGCGAGCGTTTAGGACCCTGTGAAGGTAACCGAGCCAGCGGAACCTTCACAGGGTGGTCCCCTCACCACGGACAGACTCTCGCATCGAGGGGTTATCCATCCAAAGACCACACAAAACAATCTGTTGTGGTGACCAAGTTGGCCTCCATTCTGGTTATTCTCAGGGGGGATGGGACAATGGTCCACCACAAAAATGATGATCCCCCCCGCCCCATTTACATCTGGACCTGTTACTGATAAATGAGTGGTGTGGAAAACAGATTACTTACAGTATGAAAGAAATGTAGATAAAGGTGAAACTTCTCAGAGTACCCAAGTGTCATAAATAAATCAAGATACCAGGCATATCATTAGTTCATAAGGAAACCTTGAAAGGTTAACTTTAATTGGCGAGAGTTCAAAATTTTGCTGTGTAACTTTCTTGGCAAAATTTCAGGGGGTGCTATAGTACCCTATGTTACTCATCCAGGGTTAAAATGAAAGTTGTGTTAACTTTCACATAACTTATGTGGTGGCAGATTCAAACATTCCACCCCCAATATTTATTAAACTGGATTTTAAAAAAATTCAAAATATACCCTTCACATCAAATTGTGCTTTTAACAGAATTCTGTCAGAATTTGCCACAGAAAAGATCTGTGAGGAAGACCTCAGCAGAATGGCAACACAGCAAAACAATACAGAAGATTCATTATCATTTCACTGCGCATGCATGAAGTTATATTTCGATTCTAGTCCCCCTGTGGGTAGGGGACCATTTTTTTACATTTTAATGGCTGGGCTATTAACAATTGCCACACTATATACTATAGGCACTATAGTAATGCTTTGTGTCGTAAAAACGGATAGTTATACAGGGATTGAAGGATAAACAAGGTTAGGATTCTGTCATGGCTAGGTGGTCAGAGTATTTCAGTGATGTTCCAAACGATGTTGTTAGTTCTATTCCCATCGTTTGTAATTATGATAGAAGCATTACTGGCTTTAATGTTGGCCCCATAACACAGTGTGGTTATTTTGGCTTTCTAAACTTAAAACTACATAAAACCCCAGGGTTAGATGAATTACTACGGATATGCTTAGCACTGGGAATGTTTCGGTTACCACATGGATGACTGAAATTTTGAATAGCTTTTTCGATAAAGGCATGGTCCCTAAGGATTTTACCAGAGCTATTACCATCCCTATTTTCAAAAAATGTGATCGCAGTTCTTGTGATAACTATAGGGGTATCAGCCTACTCTCTATTCCAGGAAAAGTTCTTTCCATGATTGTGCTTAATAGAATTAAGAATCTGGTTGATATGCAATTGCGTGATGAGCAATGTGGATTTAGAAGTGGTTCAATGTATATCAGATATTTTCACTCAGGCAGATTTTTTTTAGAAATATTTAGCATTTCAAAAACCTTTGGTTACTAGCTTTGTTGATTTCAAACACTTTTGACCCTGTTTATCGTCATATTTGTGGTTGATTGTGATACAGACAAGTTAGTTAACATAATGAAGTCTCTGTATAATAACACCGAGTTGTATGCGAGAGTTGATAAGGCTATAGCAATTGGTTTAACATTACTTCTGATGTTCGACAAGGGTGCATTTTCTCTCCTTTTCTCTTTAGTTTGCTTATGTTCTGCGAAATTCACTGCAAGGGAAAGATTTTCGTCTTAAATGGACTGGAGATATGAAAATTTCTGACTTCGATTATACTGATGATTTAGACCTTTTGGCAAATGATGTTGATGAGATTAACTCTTTCATTCGAGCTGTTGATGAGACTGGTAGTAGAGTAGGTTTGGTTATAAACAAAGAAAACTAAAGTGATGAAAATTGGTCAGGCAGGCTGTGATTCAGTTAATCTGAATGGTTGCAGTCTTGAGCAGGTGTCACAGTTTAATTATCTTGGGAGCTATGTAACAGATAATGGTGATGTGCGGCATGAGATTAACAGACGAATAGGGATTGCTGCCGGGACATTTAAGAATCTATGGAGAGTGTGGAGAAATAGGTGTATACACCTAAATACTAAAATTAAGACTGTATAATAGTTTGGTTCTTTCTAGGGTTAGTTATGGTATTGAAACTTGGACACTTTGTAAACAAGATAACAGGAAACTAGATGCTTTTGATTCCAGATGCTTACGCAGTATCTTGGGCATTAGGTGGTTCAACTTTGTACGTAATGATGAGGTTAGGCAAAAAACGTAATGATGTGGTCAGGTAATGATGAAGTCCGCAACGTCCTTTAAGCAGCATATTGTGCTGCAAGGAATTTTGATAATTTTAATTACGACTGAGCCCGAACTCGTCTCTTAATAGGTACTATCAGTAAAATTGAAGTTGATTGCTACTAATTCGACTAATATATCATGGTCTCTTAACCGATTAAAATTAAAAAAAAATGAATTTTCCAAATTCTTTTAATGAAATGACCACATCGTGAAGCATTTCAATGACCATGAAAAATTCAATTCATAAGCACAATCAAGATTTTCACTATATAGGCACTACATATGAGTTCGGCTTTTTTTATTTCAAACTTCAATCCAATTACTGAAAAAAAAATGTCCGATACATCGTAAAACACATATACAGAAATGTATACGCGTAAGACACCATTTAATTCTTAATAGGCATCATATTGTGAGAGTGGGTTGACCATGTTGCCCGTATGGATAATTATAGAGACTAGGGTTATGAACAGAGTGCCTGAATCCTTCAGAAAGACTTAGGATGCGGTAGGCAGAAAATGTCAAACAGGACCTTATTGGAATTGGTGTACAGTGGCCAGATGCAACAAATATAGCTCAGAACAGATATGCTTGAACTAAATTGCACGGTTTGGTTGAACCTCCATAGCCCATGGCTGCTTGAAGATGATAACTTTAAAATTAGACAGACACTTTAAAAAGCCAATAGTTAATTTTCGATTTTATATTATATACTCTTAACCTTTGTCACATTTTTTTTTATAAAAGGCGATAAAAAAAAGCAAATCATAATCAGGTGCAGAACTGCAAAGACGTCCACAGTTTGAGTTGGTGGTAAAATGAGAATTACTGCCGGCTAATAAAGGCAGTGCTGCAAGCAGTGGTATCTAATCGCCCAACTGTGCCAGCTAGTTATTCTGTGACCCACACAGCCAAAAAGCAGAGATCACACAAAATAAGAAATGTGTAAAGAAACTTAAACCTTTACCCAGATAGGACAAGGTACTAATCACACTGCACAGTTGGCCATAGCGGGTTGGACCAGCTAGGATCAAAGTTGATTCTGTGGAAAGAGGGGAGATTGAACGCAGTAGTGCCAAAGACCGTCCACTTACCTGAAGCAGCGACCTTCTAAAGCAGGCTACTCAATTCAGACAGTCCAAAGGCGATTCCAGTGACACATGGTCTTTTAAGCAGCAAACATTTAAGACCCCGAAAGTACCCGAACCAGGTAGTCGCTCAACCATGAATAGATTTTTCAGTAAGATCACCTGAGTAATCTTTTATTGGTCATGTCATCATGACTGCGTCTGTATAAGCAAACCGACATGACAGCTCTGAACGTTTAACGCTCATCTTTTACGTTCAAAAATTAAACCTCTCCACATAAAAAAAAAAACAAAAAATTTTATCCTTTTCAGTGGCTATGCTGTTTTAAACAACATGCATTGCATTTCTCCCAACTCGCGGTATGAAAATTATTGTTCATTCTGTCGTTTTTTATATTCATGTGATTTATAATGGTCAGGTGATTACAATCTAAGATAAATTGAAATTTATAATAATTAGCCTACAGAATCTTAAATTCTGTTACATAGTAATGCTAGTGAAGTGGCCTTCAACACGCTTCATCGCAAATTTTGTACACTAAATAAAAATTTCAACAGCCGATTAAATTAAAAAAAAAATAGTTGCGTCTTCAAAACTTTACGTGTAAATGCAGGAAATAAAACTAACACGAAATGAAGCAGAAATATTTTGATACAAGTATTTTTATTTTACAAAACAAAGCTCAACATTAATCAGTTAAAGGTGTAGAAATTAGGATACGGAACACTTCCAAATAATTAGTTTTGGCACTACTATTACATCACTAACAGCAGGAAGCAATTTCTTTCATATTCAATCTATTATGCAGATCTATCATGCGCATATTAAAGGAACACAATGCTAACAAGAATACTTGAATTATTCAACAATTATTAAATCCTACCAAATTTTCAACGAACTTCTTCAGATTGAAAAAAAGGAATTCTTAAGTCTATTTACATTTTAAATCATTAAAAAAAATCTCCCAACTTGGTAACAAAATAATCAACATAAAAATAGCAAAGCATATATGTTTCCAATGAAAAATTCAATTCATATGTACAATCATCATTTTCACTATAGGCACTATACATGAGTTCGACCTTTTTTATTTCAAACTTCAATCCAATTAAAAAAAAATTCCGATACATCGTAAAACATATATACAGAAATGTATACGTGTAAGACATCATTTAATTCTTCGTAGAGTATTTACAAATATTAAAATAATTTTCTACATTTTTAAAATCTTAACAAAAATTAGAAACAATTTGCAGAAACCAAAAAATGGGTTGGGTTGTTTTACCTCTAAGCGGCACATTTTTGCACACCATGGGCTAAATGGCCAGGTCACATGAACCCCGAAGGCTCAGTGAAGGTTGGGGGAGGAGACCCACTGGAAGAGCTGTTAGGAAACAGATGGTAACCTCCCGTCAAGGCCATCCAGCGTGTTCTTTAACGTGCACAGTGTATGGCTCTCCCGCACACGGGGCCACGGCTTAACGTCCCATCCGACGGCTGTTGGGAGATAGATGGTAGCCTTTCGTCAAGGCCATCCAGCGTGTTCTTTAACGTGCACAGTGTATGGCTCTAACGTTCTTCTTTAACGTGCACAGTGTATGGCTATACACTATGGGCTAAATGGTCAGGTCACATGGACCCTGAAAGCTCAGAGGTTGGAGGAGACCCACTGGAACAGCTGTTGGGAGACAGATGGTAGCCTCCCGTCAAGGCCATCCAGCGTGTTCTTTATGGCTCTCCTGCACACGGGGCCACGGCTTAACGTCCCATCCGACAGCTGTTGGAAGACAGATGGTAGCCTCCCGTCAACAGATTACGAGCCTGGCGCACTACCGACTGAGCCATCTCCGGCCCACCAAAAATTGTTGAGGTAACATCATTATGTTACGAGAAGAATCGATAACCGCGATGGAAACAGAATTATTTTTTAAAAAAAGTCAAAGGCTGAAATTATTTTGAATTACTAAAGACTGATTAACAGGTTGAAATTATAATCAAAAGAAATTAATTATTTTTGCGACTTATTTTTTCACAATTACAAGGAATTTTGAAAATTTTAATTATGACTGAGCCCGAACTCATCTCTTAATAGGTACTATCAGTAAAATTGAAGTTGAATGCTACTAATGCGACTAATATATCATGGTGTCTTAACCGATTAAAACTAAAAAAAGAATTTTCCAAATTTTTTTCACATGAAGCATTTCAATGAAATGACCATAACAGCTGGAATTCTTAAGAGTTAACGTAATGGTTTTTTTAAAATGCAATTGATAGAAAACAATGGTTTCATTTCATCAATAAAAAAAGATACATATACATGGTTCTTTATAGACATGAATTACGATACGATTACATCAAAATTGTACAAAAAATTTCCTTCACAAACGATGTACCACAATGCATAAAAAAAGATATGTTGAACATGGATCTAGTATTTTGTGACTATTACCCAAAATATTCAATATGTAAAAGTATGAATGTTAATACTAACAATTAATACGGTATTTAATACTTAACAAAACAATTTAGTACATTAACAAAATCTGAAATACACACTCGAAGCAATAATTTGCGCTTTGAAGTAATAATATATACCATTAAAATAAAATCGAAGTTAAAAAGTGGAGTTGTCCCTGCTCTTGCACTAGACATTCTCACACCGCAAGATGTTAATTTGCCTAGATCCCTTGAAAGGGTTATCTGATTTGCCAAATAAGTTAATACATCATTTCAGTATGGTGCACCGCAACAACAGGCTAACGTACAATATTGTTTCATTTTCATGACTTTTTCGAGAAATTGCATGTAAATTGCTCGTAAATCCGCGCAAAAAATTTGTATTCCTGGAGCAATATTTCTAGTTTCTGTTGTTTTGTTTTTTGTTTTTTTTTTAATATTAAAATACTAAAGCATTTTATTTTATTGTATTTAGCCTTAATCTAAAAATTTCAGTCTGGCACGATAAAATGCCTTGAAGTTGAATAATTGACGTATTATCTGGATAGCAGTTAAGTACCATCTGTTTGGAAAATATTCTATTAAACTACTGTCCAAAACACTTATACATTAGAAAAATCCGATTTTTCTGCAGATTTTTAAATCTTTTAGAGAATAACAAGTACTTTGAATACCAAAAGACAGCAGTTCGATGCGACTTAGAATTAGTTTAATAAAATGGATAAAAAGTTAGCACTATAATTCATTTACTACGCTCATTGCACTATTTTACTTTTTGCCGTTTCAACACGTATAGCAAACTGATTATTAATTCAATACAGTTACGATTAATCAGTAAATCGTGATACGATGAAACAAATTCATAAATTACAGACTATCTGCTTCTCAAAAATATATTCATGAATTTCCTCTATTGCTGTAAGTACATAATTCACAATATACATCAGCAAAAGAACTAGGCATAAATTCACAAATTACATCCGCATCCAACATGACTGATTTGCCTAGGTTTACAATAGTCAAAAATTATCTATTATGGTTGTGCATATGCAATCCCTTGCATTTTCATCTACTCATTTTCCTGATACACTGTAAACTGAAAAACTATTTTATGAACTACATAATCATGTTTGTCATTGTAATGAGTTTTCGATAAATTTTGCCCAAGTTCATTTGCAGTTACTAATCTATATGAGAAAAACAGAATAGTAATATAAAAAAAGCAATAACTGGAATAAATGTTTTGATAAAACTGAGCCATTACAGGTAGTTTCTTTCAACGTGAAACCAAAAGAGAAATTAACCATACAAACTGTCTTGGCTTGATTTATTTATGGTAGCTCTTCCGAGAAAATGGCATTATTAATCACAATGTGATAATATCGAAACTTTTGCCATTTAAGCATTTCAGGTAATTTACCTCCATAAATGTAAAATGATGCAGTGATTCAAGCCGATAGGGCTTTCATAGTTGGACAACCGCCTCGTCATAGTCGCAGTCGGAAATAAGTACGCTTGAAATCCATGAAAGTACTCTATGGACATGTCGGAAATGTACATAATCTACAGAAACAATTGGATCATCTGTAATTACTATGCATTCCAAATCTTGTAATATTTCCGCAAGAAAATATTATACATTACCATTGCCAAGCACAAGGAATTTGCTTTCTGAAGTTTTTCTTTTACTTCGAATTAATGAATTCTCTGCGTCGCAACTTACACTGAAATGCATGGCAATCACAATTTTTGGAATGTGTAAAAACGAAAAGTATATCCGACTTATATAAAAGCCATGGCGTATAACAGGAGAATTCTTCATTATGTGCAAGATAATCAATTAAACGTACTTCTGGATGAAAATATCCCCCAAGATATTTCGACTGAAGCTCGATTTGTCAGGAATATATGGAACCAACTGAATGACAATGGAGCGATGTCAATGAATAATCTACAAAAAGCAATAGGAGAGAAATTTTCTGGTGACACCGCAACTGCCAATCAAAACTTCACCAGTTTTCTAAAAGATCTGGTTGGAGTTAATGTTTTAACATCATTTGGTGCAAATTATTTTCTCCCTCAAGCCATTGTTAATCTTCTAAACCCAGGACTGCACGTGAGAAGGAAAATTTCAGTTGCTGCAAGTGATGGTTCATCTGTAACTGTTGCTAAAAGTGGTGAACCACTTCCATTTAAAGTAGATAAGTATTTCACTACTTCAACTGACGAACAGAAGAGTGTGTGTATTAAAATATCAGTGGGTGACTGTATTCAAGCCAATCATAATGTTATGATTGATCAAACTCAACTCCAGTTAATTTCATCCCCAGCAAGATCACTGAAGCTTTTATTAAGACTAGAAATCAACCAATATGGTACCATGTCACTTTTAGTGAAGGATAGTGTTACAGGCATGGAAACTGTTAAGATCATAAACAGGCAAATGTTTGTGCTTTCAGATCAGCAGGAGAATGTACTTGCTGCATTGGAACAGGCAGAAATGAGCAATTGAAAGAAAGTCAGAAGCAGCTTTTGATGGATATGATTAACAATAGCAACATTATATTGAATAGGTGTACCCTTATCTGAGATCACAGAGATTTGTTAAGGCATAGAATTGGATCCAGTGAAGCTGTTTTGAATAATCAGATTTCTGGTTTAACTGAAATTAATCAAGCACATGAAGCTCTTAAGAAAGTGCATCTTCAGATGTTGTCAAGATTATCTAAAATATTTCTCCCTACTCTGCCATCTGTTTAGGTAAATCTGAAATATGTTGATGCTTTACAAAGTTGTTTGCAAACTTGCTCTTTGGTATGGAAGCAGATGTGATATAATAATTCACCATAGACTGTCTTCACTGGAAGCCACAGTAAAAATTAAATACTGACTACAGTGAAAATGTGAAGCTTTCAAAATGTACGTTGCACAAACAAGCTTTTTAGGTTGTTTAATAAAAAAAAAAGTGAAATAAGATTTCAAAATTGCTCATAATTTATTATTAAGAAACTGAATCCAAAAAATACGAAATCTCTTAATTCACAGAAACAAGCTTCCTGTTTTAGTTTATATGCTAGCAAATAATCTTTTCAGATTCATGGTATAAATTCAGACCTACCGGATAATTGCCCGATTTTAGATACCTAGTCAAATTCCGACAATGTGCAGCTCAGGAACGTAACGAGGGCAACCCTCCCAAATTTGGCCTTCTTAAACGAAATATCAAACTTGACTAACTGCCTTGAAATCCAAAATAGTTGTCTTTGTATATTTTTATTTTTGTCCCATATTTCTTGTCCGACACTTAAAAATAGATTTTAAAAAAATGTAAAATCTCATTCCATATAGAATATCACTTTAATCTTTCCTGTCGGGTGGAATATTTTAGTAATTGGGAAACCCTACTCGTCTTATTTACAGCCTCCCCCAGAAACTAAATTCTCGGGGACCGCCCCCCATCAACTAAATCCTAGGCAGTGCCTAGTGCCGCTCCTTACAAAATATGATTCATAAAATAGTCTCAAGTTTTACAATACATAAGAAAATTGAGTAGAACTGTCGAATGTTAGCGTGCTACACGGGCCAACCAGATGTATTTTGGAGCTAAGACTCAAATCAGCACTTACTTCAGAAAATATTGATAAAGGCATCGTTTAATATTTATATTATTAATAAACGTAGCTAGTTGTACTAAGTGCGTTGGATGGCATCATGAGCAACAGTGACAGGTCGTATAAAGTGGGTGATTTTTAAAAAAAATGCTAAAAAATATTTACCAAACAAAATTTAATGATATTAAAAATTATTAAAATGAAATTTTAGAATTCTTCAGCAAAAGCAACTTCATTTAAAATGCAAAAAATCTAATTAGTATCAAAAAGTCATGATGTGCTTACCTCATATTTCTATAATACACTGACTTTCTTCCTCAAAAACGTTAAGTTGTGAATAGAAAGTTCTTTGTGGATAATAAAATTGCCAAACCTACAAAAAAAATTGGGGAAGATAAAACCAAATAGTTAAGACAGCATTCCGTCATCGGTGAACATTACTGAATCTGAAATATTGAAGTGGTCTTTTAACTTTTATTGAAAACCATATTTTTAAATGCAAAATTTTGAAGTAATTTTTGTAGTAAACTTTTTTCCATTTTTATATATTACCGCCCATATGGGAAATAGATACACATTCTTTCATGGCTGCATTATCAGATTTTTATAATTGTCCTATAATTTATATCCTGTTACTTTTATCCAGGTTACATGAAATATTACTATATTATTATATATAACACAAAGGTTATTGAATAATTTTAGCCATCAGTGGCCAACTTAAAATGTTTATGCAGTGAAACATATCTAAAAAAATGTGAAGTGATCAATTTTTTATTGTCATTAAATTTACATTATGTTTCTTACAAAACTGTCATGTTGGCTCATAACCTGGATAAAAAAAATAGCTGGTATAAAAGTTACTGAGAAGAGTGGACAAAAATACTGTAAGAGAATGCTCGAGGCTTACTTAAAACAGAAAATCAATTAATATTATGGATAAAAGAAACAAAAAGATATAAAATCTCGAGGTTTTTACTGAAATCTCAAAATGACTTTTACATTGGAAGTATGTCAGATAATGGCAAGCAAAAGCTGAGGCTATTCATATTATTCGGACGGTAGCACGATATAATACTAATAGCAGGCTAATCATTATTCGGACGGTAACATGAAACGATAACACTAATAGCAGGTAAGTCTAATTGTTTTCTATTAAGAATTTCATACTCATTATTAATTTTTCTTTCATTCACATTGTTTGCTAGTTTTTTTTTTACATACAGCGCGGTGGATGTGTTTCTGGCAACTCCGCGTAAGTTGAAATCAGCGTTCGCTGAAGGTATTCAAATGAGATAGGACAATCAACTAAATAAATAAAAATAAAATATAAGCAAAGACACAGAGTAAAAAAGAGTTGTAAAAGTTAATAAAGCTCAGTAAATGTTTGGCTTAAAAATATAAATATAGAAAAACACTCGGAACTCGCTGCTTAATAGTCTTAACGGCCAGGGCATGGCATAATTCACTGGGAAAAAAGGGAATAAAGAATCAACTATTTGTTTTTTTCTACTTGTTATGCAATATTTATACACTCAAACAGCATGTCATACTCACGCTTCACTAATGTGAAGTCATCGTGATGTTGCTCCAAAAAACCAACTCACTGATTATGCAAAGAAAGCGACTGTTCAATGACTTCGAAAATCAACCTGCCGCTCATTCAAGTACTGCATTATGGATAGGTTGCTTCACTAGTTGCGTCGTTTAAATAAAAAAAAAATACCCCCTCAAGCAGCTGCTTGCCACAGAGGTCCGACAGGAGCCTGTCAGTTTATATGCCACAGTAGAAGATCTGAGAGGATGGCAGGACCTCAGCAGAAAAACGACACATACATCCATGCCTTTTAAACTGTGTATAATCCTTCGGATAAGGAATTATTTTAATTTTTTTTTTTGATAATCTGATGGGGGGGGGGGGGGGAATATTAATATTTTTTTTTACACTGCGTTTGTTGATTAAGCCAACACTTAACATAACAGGACGTACAACTAAGTTATGACGTCAGCATACAGGTAAAAAAAAATTGAGATATTTCTTATATATTTATTTCTATTAATGATTTATTTTATTACTAATCTTTCCACTAATGTTTATTAACAAATATGTTTTTTAAAAGGAAAATTATTACCATTAGCATTAATAATAGCATAATTTTTTTTTCTAAATAATGCATTTGTTAATAAGCATTAGTAAAAAAAATTGCATTAAAATTTACCAGTAAAAATAAAAATATATAATGAATGTCTAGAAATTAGAATTCCTATGATGAATATAGAATTCCTATGATGAAATTAGAATTCCTATGATGAAGTCATAATTTAGTTGCAGGGCCTTCTGTTATAAGTGTTTGTTAAGCAAGGTTCCTCACTAATATCTTTATATAATGCATGTATCAAAGATAAAACAGCTAGGTAATTTTAGTCTTATTACTACTTCATTTTGGTCCAGTCAAACGACTCAAATATTCTGATTGCATGCAACAATTTTATTCAAAATTAGAATAGGCACTCGCCAATCGCGGGTTATAGTCCTGATGATCGCCCAAATATGCATTCTGAGAAAACTAAAAGCGTATGCGACAGTAGAATTAGGGACCAATACTATACAGCACAGAAAGATGTATAACGATTATTGCACTATGCATTTCGTCCTTTACTTAAAGCACGTGAAAAAAATGTCTTTTTATTGCCACCTATTGTAATAAATGAATGATTATAAAATATTATTGTCCTGCACTATTATAACAACAACACATAACACAAACATCATTTCGTTTTGTAGCTGACAACCGGAGTAGGTTAATTAGTAACTTTGATGAAAGTTTCGGTGGTAATTTTAAACTAATATTAAAGAAAATTTATTCGAGTATTTTCTGTAGCAATGTCTTACTTGACCTACAAAAGATGAGCCTTGCATCAAAAAAATTATCAAATAGCCAAATCTACCAACTTATTAAAATATTACGAATAAATTATATGATATTTAGAGATTTGACTTTTTTTTATTGCATTTGTTAATATACGAAATTCAACAATTCAAATGCAACCTTCTAAAAATTTTGATGAATTATTGTTATATAATGAAGGCTTGAGCTAATAATCATTTACTAACACAAAAACGCAAAATAATTCATCAGTTTAGTATTAAGCTTAAAGTCTGCGTGAAAAAAAACTTTCGGATTTATTCTTTTGGTTGATTCTGAGAGGATGGCAGGACCTCAGCAGAAAAACGACACACACATCCATGCCTTACCCGGGGCTCGAACCCAGGTCCCTATCAGTAGCCAAGCGCGCTAACCACTCGGCCAGCTGAAAAAAATTGGTTTTGTCGTGAGTGGGATTCGAACCTACGTCTCCAGGAAACATGCCTTGTTATGCTACCACTACATCACCAATAATGGCTAACCTTTTCTCAGCTTGTGTGACCTTAAAACTTTCCGGATTTTTTTTTATTCGAACAGTGGCGCTTTCTATCCGGGAAGTGGACAACTCTGTTTTCAACTTATTTCATGAGTTCCATGTCTACAGGGACCATGAACGTGAGTGACAAATATTAATACCATCTGTATGAGGCAACAGAGTTGTCCACTTCCTGGATAAATGGCGTTACTGTGAGAATCAAATAAAAAAATCTGGAAAGTTTGTAAGATCACACAAGCTGAGAAAAGGTTAACCATTGGTGGTGTAGTGGTAGCATAACAGGCATGTTTCTGGAGACATTGGTTTTGCCATGAGTGGGATTCGAACCCATCTTTTTCAGCTTATTATTTCATGAGTTCCATGTCTACAGGACATATCCTGTGATTCTTTACTACTGATATGAGGGGTAGTTTTACCCCTGAGCGGCACTTTTTATGCACACAATAGGCTAAATGGCCAGGTCACATAATGGCTCATGACAAGGCCAGCTAATGGCTCAGACAAGGTTGGGGAGAGGACCCACCGGAAGAGCTGTTGGGAGACAGATGGTAACCTCCTCTCAAGGCGCACACGAGGCCACAGCTTAACATCCCATCCAATGGATGGCAGCTTCTCCAAGCCCATTGGTGTCCCCTACAGACTGTGGGCAGGGCAGGGAGGTTTATGGAGATAAATCTCAACATTGGCCCAAGCTGGGACTTGAACCTGGGAACCACAGATTACGAGCCTAGCGAGCTACCGAATGAGCCATCCCACCCAAAAATATGTTAGAAGTGTCTGACATGTACTAATACTTTTGTACAAATCCTGCATAATGGTCAATACATTTCTGCAAGTACTAGACAAGCTTGAAAATCCTGCTGCAGCGCATATTGCAACCAACTACACATGGTTTCCTCTATTAATTTATCATTTTGAAAGTGTCTCCTCAAAGGTCTTTCAATGGCCCAAAATGATGGCAGTTGGTGCCAGATCTGTCCTGAAAAGGTAAGGCTTGTTTTTCCTCTTCTACAAGGATTTCAATCACTATACATTGTCAAGATGAAAAGTTAAAAAAAACAGCTTTTTTCTAGTGGTATACAAGGATTATAGACGGGTGTAACCCCCCCCCCCACACACACACACACACGCGCTTAATATTGTGCACCTACCTATGTTAATACTGTAAACAGATAGTGCTACTAATACCTTGTACACAACAGCAATTGGCAGAAGTGTATATAATCTGATTGTGTTCATGGCTATCCATAAAACCCTCTTATATGCATAATTTTTAGTATCATTATAATCAAAATATTATACAATACATTTAAACATGAAATTTGTTCTCACATTCTATATAATTGAATATCTACACATTAGAAAATTTCACGATTTCATTAGAGAATATTTACTTAGACAAAGCAGAAACTGTTGAGGAATAGTTCAAACTTACAACCATATTTATTATTATACTTTCCTGGAAATGGGCAGGGTGTCTCAAAAAAATGTGTACACATTTCATAAAAGGATATTTTATGTTGATAAAGGAAATACAAGTAACTTTGCAAAACAATAATTTGGTAAATATTACATTATAGTAAATATTCAAATTGATCCCTTTAACATCTAGGCCCTGTTAAGAGCAGTGAAGAACTGACCAAGAAATTTGAGCAAACATTTCTACCAGGACAAATGCACAGGATCACTCAATTTAACGACTAAGTTCTTGGAGTCTTGCTGTACATTGCATCCTTCAAGTAACTATAGAAATATGGATGTAGGATGACCTGTAGAATGTTACCTGCATGATGTGTTTTTCCTGTTTGGTTACTTGTAGGTGAGAACATGGGCTATTAAACACATCCTCTTTGCCCTATTCAATGGTTTGAAAATTTTGCATCAGACAGGCCCTGGCATTGTGATTGAAATGTGGGGGTTCGGCAACTTGTAACCAACATTTTCCTTGACTGTAGTACCTGACACGAAAATGGGAGATGTGGGTTTGAATCCCACTCAAAAGCAAAACTAATTTTTTTCACAACTGTATTTCTTGGAAACTACATTTCCTTCATTAGACGATATTCTTTCATGAAATGTGTATGTTTTGAGATACCTTATACATATATATAAAAATTATAAGCTGCACTAATGATACCTCAACTTGTAAATTATTTTTCTTTGGGTATATTTTCCCCTTTGGCATATTCCCCTAGGCAATTCACCATTTTCTTCACCAAATAATTTTGTATAAGCATTTTTCCCCCTACATTTGACATGAAATTACACGAAAGGTACTTCCTTTTACAATGCAATGAAAGTTTTAAAAGATCACCACACCTGCAGCTACAGAACAAGTTGTAGCATCATGTGTATTTCTAATCTTCATTAAAAGCTTGTATCTTTATAAATTCCTTGGAAACAACACAATGACTAATGAAAGTTTATATAAAGTTTCTTACTGGGAAAAAATATTCATACAATGACCGTGTTTATTTCACATTTATCATTAGTTTGGTCACACAATCATTGTTTTTTTTTGATATTGCATTATTATTCTTGGAATATATTGTTAATCATCTTATTATTGGAATGTATCATGAATGATCATATAGATAGTGAACAAAATAAGAAAATTTATATCAGTGGAAAGTTAAATTCAAAACTTTATAAATTTGAAATTAAATATTTATATTTCAAATACTGCAGGAGCTGTAGCATCAAATAACTATGCCGATTGTCATATGAATTTATTTTAAAATTTTATTAAAACAAAGAAATATAAAATGAAATAATTTAAAAAATTAATGCAATTTAGTAAGTTGTAGAAAATTTTTGCAGTTTAAAATACCAAGAATTACACCCACACACAAAATAAACCTGGAACTATTGTTAAATGTTCCAACTTCAAAAGGTTCTTGAATACTGAATAGATATAACTCATAATAGAGATCTTCAACTTATCTCCAATGGTATTTTCTCCACATGCTTTTTCCAAAGTTGCAAAGCTCTGAATTTGGATATTCACTGATATAACAATAAAAATTTCTTTTATTTTGTTCAAAACATGTATATTGCAGTAATTTAATAACCATATATCATGCTAATACAATATGCTACTGTATAAAACTAGTACTAGGCTTGAATGGTAGCCTGGTTCACAACTACATACCAGTGATCCAGTATCTATCCTTTCAAGCAACCATCAATAATTATCATGAAATGTATTAAAATGGAAAATATATAAATTATCACTTCAAATTCACATATGGTATCAATCATTAGTGCACCAAGAGGGAATGGGCAACAGTACATTTAGCTTCTACCTCCAAGACTGCAGTAACGTAAAAAATTGTAGAACGTGTGTATATACAATGATAAAATTGAGTATTGAAGACATAGTATATTTCTTTTAACACTAGAGCATGCATACTTGATTTTGTGATAACAGTTAACACAGGTACATTTATCTCAAACTAAAAATAGGCATTTAAATGATAAGAAGCTGAGTTTCAATAAAAAATACACAAATCATGGAAGTAATACTTTTGAATGCTTACAGTGCAGAATTCATGATTGCAAAAAGTCTTCCTGGGATTGAGTTCAGAAGTATTATGTTAAGAAAATGCTTTTTAAAAATCATAAACCAGTGGTAGCACACATTTTCTTCACTGTCAGAACAGCTTCTCCATGAAAATTCTTCACCTCTGACAGAGTTAAGCCTTTCAGCTAATTTTTGAGCATGATTTCTCTTTTAAATTTTCAGTCTATAGTAGAATAAGAGAGGTTTAAAATCTTTATCTCAGATTTTTAAAAGAATGACCAACTTTTAGCTATTTCAGAGAAAATATTTATGCATTAGATGTGCAGAAAAAAGAACCTCTGTTTTCATTATGTTTACTAAAAATTTTCTTTAAAAATTGCTCATGAAAATGAGGCTCAGTATTAATATAAGTGCCTCCTCTAATTCACCATCTTATATGGGCTCATTTTCAGATTTGTCATCTATTTCTTAAATTTGTGAAGTCTGCAAGTTTCTCTTCCATGGTTCATTATCATATTACATAACATTTAATAATTTAAAAGGCAAAAAAAAAAATACAAATTTTATATTTTACACAAGTGCAAAAATATTTTATACAAGTGCATACAAAGTAAGCTTTACTCTTACATTGATTCTGTTGTGCTCTCTCTTCATGATTGCTGAAACAACTGAGCAAAAGAAAAAAGGTGGAGCTTGGGAATGTCCTTTGAAAGATCAAATTAATCAAGTTACAATTTCCCTTTTTCAACATATTTCCTGTTATATAACATTCTAATACTTCCTATCATAACCAACATTCAGATGCTAGCTTGATTAAATCTCAGACTTGTTAAAATGAAGTTGAACAAGCATAAAAAATAATTTGAATCCATAATCTAAACCTTTTCCCTATTAAATATTTCCTACCATTAGATTATCTATTTTGCAACACATAACACTGAATCACCCAATATTTGGTAATATGTTTCTCACATTACAATAAAAGTTTACAGTTATTACATTTTCTAATAAAACACTCCTACAAACTAAAAAAATTCTTAAAACTATTATCTACAAATATATGTACATTGAATGGAACAAATAGAGTGAATTGTGATCAAATACAAATAGTTCACTTGAATAACAATTTCTCTGGAAAATTTAATTTAGTATTTATACAATATTTTTAAAGGTAGTATTAAAAATAATCACTTTCTTTCATAGATAAACAGCCTTATCTTTAAGCATCATTTATTTTAAACTGAAATTAAGCAATGGTTATGTCTCAATAACAAAACCAGAGTTTAATTTCTTTCTAAATATAAGAAGAAAAACTGTAACTTAAAAAATGTTGCTTTGTATTTAAAATAGCACTATAAAAATTTTTAAACCCATATTTTTTTTACAAATTAAGCCTTTGAGTGGTGAAATGAATAAGTTGCATTAATTTTCCAACTGCAGCAATATAAAAGTTTTCAAAATAAGTATCTCCTGAGTAAAAGTTAAAAATTGTGAATATAGCCGTGAAATGTAAATTAGCAAGCTTACATATTCAAATGAACAAATCACATACATTAAAGTTCATTTTCAAGAATTTGGAATACAGAGGAGTCTTAAAGTCCCATATTCATATAATTTGGGCTTTTTGGCACATTGTGTTGGTAAAGTTCATATTTTCAAACGAGTAGTTATTCTTTACTCCAGAATATCTATGTACATATAAAATTTTAAACCAAGTGCAACAGACTGCTTCAAGAATGTGGAAAGATAATACTAAGGTACCAAGGTAATATTACCTCCTGCCATCAAATAAAAGTAACATGTAGTTCTTGGATAATGAAGCAAAGAATATGGACTGACTTCCACAGTCATAGATCTGAATCTAGCTGATATATGACATACATCATTATGTATATTTAAAAGTACTGTTTAAGTCCTGTAAAACATTCACATATTCCCACAAACTAAAAAGTTATGAAAACTATTCAAATATTACCTTGAATCTGAATCTAGTTGAGAATTTGTGTTCTTAAGTTGGTATTGGAAAGATAAAGAAGCAGATTAGAACTAAAGAATAATTGCTGCCTGAAACATAATAAATAATACTATTACAAGCGTTCCCTCTAATTTTAAGAGTGTACATGGAAAAACGTTCTCATGCACAGAGCCATCATTTGTGAAATTACTGAGCACTGAGAAAAATGTACATTGATACATTTCATCTTTGCAGCTGTGAAGTCATATAACCATACAGCTCAGAGAGAACCCCCCTCCCACACACAAACACACACACACTTTAGAATAACTTGAGAAACTTGGGGATACCATACTGAATAGGTGTAGACTGGTGATCATAGAATACTAATGAAAAGTAAGCAATATTATATATAATTCATTCAACTCTTAATTTTCTGAATGTTCATGAATTTTGTTAGTACATTTAAACACTTAATTTTTACCAAAATAGTAAGATATTTACTAGTATTTAGCAACTATATATGTGACCTAATCATACACATTTTTAACTATAAATTTTTCCCACAAAATAGTATAAAATTCTCTTTCAAAAAATAGATTCATCATAGGAGTTTGATATTAAATGAGCTAAAGTAAAAAAAAGTTGAAAATTTAAATTATGCAGAATCTTTGAATGCCTCGGTATATTTCACTTTTTCTTCAGCATCTAAAATACCAAAATAATTGAAATACACATTATTATAAATTGTATGCAACTGAAATGAACTATTTTTATCTACACATTAATATTTATTAATACACATAAGTAAAAAATAATAAAAGTAATTTATAAAATAAAATTTTAATTGAACACTACTTTTTTTCACCTAATATTTTTCTTGTGATTTTTGTGCAGTAAATGTTTATATTTATTTCATGATTCATTGTGAAATTGTTACTTTGAGTACTACAGTAAAATGTCAATATATTGAATGGTAGAATAGCAAAATATTCAGTATAATGAAAATATTTTCTGACCCCATTCAATTTACTACATATTTCTATGTAAAAATGCTTCATTTTAATGAATACCAGTATAACAAAAATATCAGTTTAATGAAATAAAAATTTATCCTGATACAAAAAAAATATGATCAGTATAATGAAATTTGTAAAAAAAAAAAAACTTAAACAATATGTACATTTTTCCCATCTTTACCTACTTTGGTATTTAGCTTCTGGTAATGCTGCAATGATTTAAATGCTATGAAATATCTACCAATCACAATGCTATGAATCACATGTTATTGTATATCGTGCAGCACACATTTTTGCATATCTTACTGTGTAGCATAGATGCTCTGTATACATGCTAGCATAACACCTTAAAGCCACATTCCTATATTTTACTTGCATAAAAGAAAATTTTCAAACTTGGAGATCTGCACAATTCTGATTGTATTGTAAGTAACAGTAAGTATCAGCAAAAAGTTTTTCAATCCACTTCCAATTCACACATTTTATCATCAGTTAAATTTAGGTTCTTGTTATATTTGTTTCTAATTATTGTTGTTGTTCTCAATAAGTTCATTAATTAATTTAGTTTCTTTATTAGCAGCCAATATGGTGCAAAGTCTTTGCCATTTGTAATGACATGGAAAGTATCAAGACAATGTGTTGGAGATTTGCAACATCATTTAAGAATTCATGGAGAGATGCTTGTTGTAACAGACAGTTAAAAATATTATCAACATTTTAAAGAAGTTATTATTACTAAATTTTTAAGTAAAATAATATTTTTTAAGTTTAAGTTTATTACTCTAATATGCAGTATATTTCTTTCAAAATGATTATTTTGCAGTATGTAACTATAATATGTGCTTTCAGTTGCTTTGAACATTTGTGCTCTTGAGCAAGTATCCCAGTTTAATTATCTCAGGAGCTACTTAACAGATACTGGTAATGTGCAGCATGAGATAAACAGAAGAATAAGGTATTGCTGCTGGGACATTTAAGAATCAATGGAGAGTGTGGAAAAATAAGCATAAACACAAAAAGACAAATTAGGATGTGAAATAGTTTGGTTCTTTCTAGGGTTAATTATGGTAGTGAAACTAGGATCCTTTGTAAGCAGGATAACAGAAAACATTGATACCTATGCAATACCTTGGGTATTAGATGGTTTGACTTTGATAGTAATGATGAGGTTAGAAGTCATCATCAAACTCCTTCGAGCATCATATTCCACAGAGAGAGAGAGACTGCATTGGTTTGGTCATGTTGCCTGTATGCATAGCTTCAGATTGGCAAACAGGATTATGGCAGTGTGCCTAAAGGCTTCAGGAAAAGGAGGAGACCTAGGATGCAATGGGCAGACAGTGTCAAACAGGATCTTGCTAGAATTGTCATACAGTGGCCAAATGCAGCAGCTGTGGCTCAGGACAGGAACTGTTTGGAGAACAAAATTACACAGGCTGGTTTGACCTCCATAGCCCATGAATGCATGAGGATTTTGTACGGTTTTTTTTGTATAAGTGTATGTAACTATTATAGCATTTTTATACATTTCAGAATAACAAATATATTTTGGTCACCAGCTCCATTTCATTATATCGACATTTCACTGTACTGACTTAAAACGGGCAAACATTTGGTACTGAAGCAAAGAATGCTAATGGATTGGCATATATTAACTATTTTAAATATAGCATTTGTTCAACACTTTAATTATGCTCCCTAATTTAGAAATACAGCATACACTACATAACAAAATACTGGAACAAATCAAAGTTCACATGACAAAGAAGCCATATTCAAAGCTCATCTAACTTACAAATAAACTTTCACAGAAAATTTTTACTAGAGGTAAATCAAAGTTCTCAAAAAAAATTTATTTTAAGAAAGTTTATTGTTTGGAGAGTTACAGAAGCAAACATTTAAGAGCAGCATTGTTAGTCATAAGAATTTACCATAAAAGTTAAGCACAAATAGTTATATCAAATCATTTACTAAAACATAGTTTTAAAATTTTGTGTACTAATTCAGTTTTCATCAATTTCATAGTTGTTTTATCTCCGAGCTGCACTCTTTTTGCACACAAGGGACTAAATGGCCAAGTCAGAAGAATCCTAAGGTAGGTCTCAGAGTTGGGTAGAGGAAGAGGATCCATTTGACAGCTGGTCATGTGATCCAGTGTCAAAATCTTTACTTCATAGATTTTGATGAAATTTGATACATTTGTAACTCCCAAACTCAGATTAAAAAATATGATTTTTTTAATTTTTTGAAATGAATAATTTTCAAGTTAAAATCTTTAAAAAAACAGTGAAAAAAAATGCAATCCATTTCCCTTTGATTTTTTATATCTTGAGTTCTATTGAAGTTATAGCTTTAAATAAGATTTTTCATTTTAGAGCTCTTGGTATAAGCTTTAAAATAAGATATGTATGCATTAACAAAGTGAATATTTCCAAGATTACTGAAATCAAAGTTTGATCTTGAATCTAAAAAAAAAACTTTTTTTTGCATATTTGTTAGTAACATTTGTTAAAAGTTTCAAATGAGTTCAAAATGGAATTATATTTCAAAAAATGACACGAAAGGTAAGGTTGTGATTTTTTTACTTTATATCAATGTTTCTCAACTTTTTTGCTCATGGCCCATTCTGCCCCTGCACCCCCCTCATTGCTGCTGTTAGTTGGAAAAAATGTTCCATGTGGTCCCTTGGGGACCATATGGCTCACACTGAGAACCACTACTTAACTACATTAGCAGTAGTGACAAATTACATCACAAATACAATTATTAGGCAATGCTATTTATATACATAAAAAACTTACTGTACAACATTCCTGATTCAAAAAGAAGTTTAATATGTTGAATTCACCCTTCTTGTTAATATTTCTCTTGACTTCTGAAAATCAGATTAAATGATTTCTCAGATGCAGTAATAAAACAACATAATTCTGTGTGCTTTTGAATATAAATCCTTCCTTCAACATTACAGCTTCTTCTAAATAAGCTTCATTTGAGAAATAATTTGATCAGTGTAAGTCTTCATAAGGTGACATCAGTAGGAAATCTTTTAACTGTTCCCCCCAAACACATTAAAAATTTTAAAACTACCTGGTAGTAGTTTGTTAGAATAATATTTCTATTATTGAACAACAATGCTTATGCTCAATTCTCAGCGAGTTGACTTAACAAAAAATAATACCATGCCATTTGATGCTTGATGTGGGCTGGCCATGTGCATTAAACTGGAAGGTGACATCTGGACCAGAGTCTCCAATTACAGTCAACTACATTTCCAATGACTATTCTATGGTATAATGCTTAAAGCCACTGATTCAGGATGATTGTTTGGCAGCCGGTAACTCAGCAGTCAGAGCACCTAACAAGTTATTGGGAAATTGTGGGTTCAGATCCAACTTGGCTAATGACAATTTTTTCCTCTATATTATTCTACCACCAGGTGTATATCTGAGAAATTCTATTATTGTAATTATAATAGTATCTTCTACCACAAACAAAAAAAAGTTTGGATTGAAAGCAGAGCAATATTTTTGGCTACTTCTTGTGGAAAAAGTGTGTGAAGGGATGGGGAAACAATTAAAAGATTAATTTCTCAGGCCAGCTTAAAAAGACCTTACACCAACCAAATTATGACACCTTGTATATTATTTGATAGGGTAAAAGATAATATTTCTTCCATTAGTATTTTTTTGCATAAATAAAGATTATTCTGAAGGAGCCAGAATGTTAAAAGTTTATCCAATCAGTTTCCAGTGCACAGAAGTTATATTGTTTTATTCCTGCATCAACTGAATAATTGTATAAAAAATTTACTCATTTTGTGATGAAATCATTAAACAACCCATGGTTCATTGATTTAATCAATTGAAAAGGGGTGAAATTAGCATATTACACTTCTTTTTGAATAAAAAAACTTTATATAATAAGCCCAGCCTTTTATATGTATAAATAGCATCTCCTAACAGTTGTATTTGTGATGTAATGTGTGATTAACAATAATGTATATTTAGTATAAAGCAAAAAAATCACAACCTTAACTTTTATTTTAAAAATTCTCAATTTGATTCCATCTTAATACTTTTAAGAGTATAATTCAAGACAATAAAGTATATTTTGCAAATTAATGATGTAACTAGTTACCTTACTTTTAAGTTATACCAGATTATAGAGGTGGTTTCAACAAATGTTAACAACATATGTACAAATATAATTACTTATTTTAAAAAAACATATCAAATTTTTGGGATTCAAGGTCAAATCTTAAAATCAATACCTGGAAAATATTCATTATGTTAATGTTTCTTGCTTTAAAGCTTATATCAAGAGCTATAAAATGAGGCCTTATTTACTGTTGTAACTTCAATAGGATTCCAAATATGATAAATCAAAAGAAAATAAATGGTATTATCTGTTTTTGCTGTTTTTGAAATATTATAAACTACAAAACTATTAATCAAAAAATCTAAAATTCATATTTTTGTAACCTCAATATGGGAGCTACAAGTGTATCAAGTTTCTAAAATACAGTGGTTTAAGTCACAGCATTAATTTAAAATTATTAAATTTTCTTGGTGTCCCCTCTTGAACATAGAGCAGAAAAAATTCTGGTGCAAGGCACTGTGGGGAATCAATTTAGGAGTATCAAATTAGGAGCTTTATATGCTACTGATTGAGTCAATTTTCATTCCACAAATGTTTGGGATTAGTGTAACAGCATTGTCTATTGTTAACCCTTCCAGTGTCTATGTCATCTGTATATGTTCAGAGAATCTGAATTGAGAGGCCAAGGACGTGTATTTAGTACAACAAAAAAAAATCGATTTTTTTTAAATAAAAATTGCCATTGTAATTTTTTATATATATAACTTATAAAAATATATAATTTAGGCTTCAAAAATAATATTGTTTTTTAATTTGATGCATATTTTATTAAACTACAATATAAACAATTTTACAAAGCCATCTGATTGCCATTTCTTAGAAGCACTAAATGGTATTGCCGATTTGGTTGTTAACATTCCTATTTGCTGAATTAACCTTCTCACAAGTTTGATTTGAACTATTAACAATCATTTTTTTACTTAAATTTTCAAAAATCTCTTAAAAATTAACAAAAAAAACCTGCTATTTTTAAAAATGATAGGTTTTGGAAGTAATTACAAAATACGTACCACCATTTTTTCCCCCGTTTTTCTCACTCTTTTCTGTCATAAACGTATTTCAGTATTCCCAAGTTATTTTTATCATTTTTCCCAGCATTCTATGCATCTTTCCCACCTGCAAATTGAAACTGAAAGTACACACATTCTTCTTAGAAATTCTGGTTGCACCTGCATTTAATTAGTTATGCTTCACAGAGTCAAACAAGATGCAGATGGCTGACACATTCTATCTCCGTTGTGTGCTATAAGTGTTTTTTACAGTTCTGGTCCATCGTACTGAATAATCACCTTAGTTTTCATTTCAGCAGATTTATTTTCAGAAATTAGCCATCTTTTGGCCAATCAATAAGCATTGATTTTTTTTTTCATAGTTCACATCGTATGGCCAGCCTACAACTTATTGCTGTGGATATTTTAACATCGCATTAGGCTATAAGTTATTTTTTATTTTATTATTTATTGCTTTTCCAGTAAAACTTTGATATAGTATTATTTTCTGAAAACAAATGAGGTCTTCGACATGAAAGCAAATTCATTTCTGCATTTTTACTTCCATTAGTTAGCAATCTTTAATCGACTGATTTATCGATCTTTCTGAGTTATCCTAGATCGGAGGCCATCTTAAAAGTTGTTGCAGATATTTTGTTTAACATCCCATTAGGTTATATGTAACTTTTCTTTTATTATTTCTTGTTTTTTTAATAAAAAGAACTTTGTGCTTGTACCATTTTCTGAATGTCTTATATATGGAAGCAAAATAGACTTCCTTGCTACAGAAAATGGTCATCATTTGGGAAGACAATTTCAAGAAGGTCTGGTTCTTGATGTGCAAACCTTTCTGCACTTAGCCAAAATCACCAAACTTCAACACCCACAGAAAAAATTCATAATGTTTAGTAAAAAAAAAAGCAGCCAAGGAAGCTTTTTTCTATTTCACGATCAGTTCAGAAAATCCCATGAATGTGAGAAGGCCAAGTCACGTTGTATAACACTGGCCATGTTTAAAATATATACGATACTGAAAAGAATCATTAAAAGAAATGAAAATCATATTTCAGGTTGAATTTATATTATTCGGGGGGAAATTTCCTTTTGATAAATATATAATTTAACAATTTTTATTCAGCAAATTTTCCAAAATGAAGCCTTAATTGTATAGTGCGATCTTTTTTTTTTCACCATATCACATTGAAAAAGGCTTATTAAAAATCAATATGCTTACAAATTTGTTTATATTATTTATTTTCATAAAATTCGTAATTAAATTCGGTATATAACATGATCTATTTCCATTGATTGGTTATTTTTTTTTAAATTCTAAAGTTGACTTGTTTATCTGACTCAGCACAGTTGGCTAAAAGCCTGGAATTTTCTCAAAGTATGGTACCGAGAAAAAAAATTACAAAACGAGGAAAATATTTGCTTAAAACCAAAAGAGTAAATTTTTTGTTATTCAGAAATATATAGTCATTCTATTCATGTGCATTGTAATCATTTCTTTCCGTTTTTTTTTTAAATAAATTTTTATTTGTGTTGCCAGATGCATTTTTTTAATACATGACTAAAAAAAAAGTCCTATTAAAATAAAACTTATAAATCTTTTTTGTTAAATACTTGATTTTCAGAAAATCCAGAATTAAATGCTGCTTAATTTGGTATACAACATGCCATAATTCCTTTCATTAGTTATTTGGCAAAAAAGTTTTTTTTTTGGCTGAGCATAGTGAGAAAATAGCTTGGCCTCTGCATGGAAACCTGCTTTTCAGCCTGGACAATGGGAGGGTTAAATGTTCCTGTTTCAATAATTCTTCAAATATTAAAAGTTCATGAAAATCAAGATTTAGAGAGATTTGAGATCTTTATTCCCAGTAATTATTTAGGTGGGAATCCTATTTTCAAAGTTGAGCAGTTTCTAATGCTACTTTGATTTGCATAATGTGGAAGTTTCCCAATTGGTAATGTAGATTAATTCTGGCGAGTTTGTTGAGTATTAAGAACTTAGTAAAATTATGTCATCAACCTAAAAACAGATCAAGGACTAATTTTAAACTTTTTCTGAAGGCAGAAAAAAAAAACTTGTATTCAGAACAATATAATAAAACATCACTTAGCCTTTCACTATACCTTATGCTTGACTAATGATAAAAGTATTAGTAGTGATATCAATTACACACAATACTTACTCAACAACCACATTGCAAAATTTCTGCAATGTAAATTATTTATCCTTTAAACTGCTGCTGAAGGAAACATACATACCACAGTAATTTGATGATTACCATTAGCCCGTATTACTAGAAAATAAGGCATCTTAACTAGGGACATTAACTACTCCATGGTATAACACAATTGCTTTAGTAGAATATTTTGGGGCTTAAATTTCTAAAAGCAGTATGCTGAAAGTTGAAATATGCTGGTGAAAATAGACTCAGGTTCAGAATTCACTGAGCAGTTACTGGAACAGTTCAAAGTTCTGTTATGATAGATACTGGACTATGCTTGATGTAATGTAGTTGATATTCCAAGTTTGCTAGCTCATGCAGGTAAGTGCTCAATATTTTAGTGCATCAGTAAGAGAACTATTGTCAGTGCAGTAATAGTGACAATGTTAAATATAATTGTGAATTCACAATTGTGGACATAAATATAATTGTGTTTAACATCAAGCAATTATCAACAGTAAGATGGTTGTAGAATACTGGCCCATAATAGATGGAATGGTAAAAGGAATACAGATTTTGCAGAATCGATCATTGCACCAAATGAATAAACTCTCTTTTAAAATTCCTGGTGATACTATCTAGTGTCCATGATAGCAAAATACCTTTTGATGATGTATAGAAATTTACTGTAAATGTATAGAAATCTACTTTAAACTTTTTTTAGAAGTTACTTTATTCATTTGATGCTGTGGTAGATGTAACTAGTATGCTTTTTATCTGATGCTATTTCATCTATTATGGGTCTGCATTGTACAACCATCCTCTGTTGATAATTGTCTGATGCTGAACTGGTATCCTAAACTACATTTAATATGAATTATATTAATATTTTACATTAATCCACCTTGGACTACTAACTGCATTGCATCTCAGCATTGTTCAATGTCCATCATAAAAGAACTTAGCTTTACTACCAGTAAAGCTAAGTTCTTTTACCAGTTTGTTTCAGCAACATCATTCAATGATTTTTTCATAATCTTTCAGCTTCCAGCATACTGCTATTAGAACTTTAAACACTAAAGTATTCTACTAAGCATTTGATTTGCCATGGAATAATTAAGGTACCAAGCATTGTCTAGTATAAGATTCCACCACCACCTAGTATAATAGCTAATGGAAATCAGTAATGTGATATGCATTCTTCCTTTAGCAGCATTTCAACAGATAAATAGTTTACACAGTAATCATTTTTAATACTGAAAGTTTATATTTTTTGCTTGATGACTAACCTAATATTATCCACATCTTTATTAATTATTGATTTTGATAGTAGTTATGTAGAAACAAATTTTTTGCATAACTACTATCAACATATATAATAACTTTTACAATATATATATGGTTACAAACTGCACAACTGTTGCACTCAGAGATTAACATTAATAATGAAGTATGAGAAAATATAAAAACTATATTTCCACTTCTACATACTGCTGCTCTACTATTTGTTCCCCCTTGTAAAGAAATAGATTATAAGCACATGTGGAAAATCCAATGCCCACAAGTTTTTTAATAAATCGATTTTAAAATTTGAGAATGTATTTTCTTTTGGTTTCTGTAACACTCAGCAGATTTACATTTGGAATTTTTTCCTTCTAAAGAGTAGAAACAAATTTATTTTAATACCCCATTTTAACTTAAATTTTGAATTTAGTGAGTTTCCTTTTAATTCAATTTTTTTTTTCAGATTTATACAATATGTAGTTGAGTTTGACAAATGAAACAATTTTACTGATTTTTCAGGATGGGAGAATGAGATAGAATTTAAGCTGCTTTATCATGGTTTTCTTTACTTTGCATTGGTCTTTTTTCTTTTCCTGCATGCTCACAGAAAGGGAATAATTCGGAAAATGTATTACTAACATTATTGGTGGTTTCATCTGTAGTTTTAACAGGTGATAAAATGCCAAGAGAAAAATATTTTGTATCCATTTGTGGGGAAAGTTTGGGTAAAGGTTTCGCCTTTAAATCCACATTGAAGCTTGGTAAACTACAATATCCATTTGTATTAGGTAAAATATTTACAGGCTGTTCTACATATTGTGAAGAGTCTACAGAATTTTTTCGAGTGCCAGTTGTAAAACTTGCATCACACATTTTATCATCTTCATTAGCTCCTTTAATTCTGACATAACCCAGTTCTGTTTTATCTAATTTATTTGGTTGCAGTGAAAACTTGGAATAGTATGTTCCACTTAGTGTACCTTTTGAAAGCTCAGAAGAAGATGGAGACTTCAATTCATTGGCATCATTTTCATCTGGTGCAAAATTTCTTGTAATTTGATTTGATCTGATAATATTTACAGAACCTGCTTTATCTGCTTTTTCATGTGGTCTAGCAGCAAAGGAAAAACTAACATATGGATTTTTTGCTACACAAGAATCAATGTTATTTTGAGATATTACATCTTGAGAAATTTTCTGGAAATTAAAGTCAGTAATACCATCTGCCACATCAAATTCTGGATGACTTAGTTTTTCGGGTGTCATCCTTCTGGCAACATATAAAGTATCACTATCACTTTTTGACAACCCATATTTGGAATATGGAAAAAAATTATGGCAAGTTTGAGGAAAATAATTTTTGATTGCAATATCTGCTATTGATGGTTCACTGCTTGCTAAAGAATAATTTTGTGATTCCAATGGTTTACCACCACATGCAATATAATGTGTCTTGCTGTTTATATTAAACTTGCTATAAGGTTGGAATGTTTCAAAATTATCTGTTGCTAAATTAGAGTTACTGCAACTCCATACACTTGGGAAATGAATCATTTTTTCAATAACTAATGAATTTTCTTTTCCAAGACCAGAGTCTTTACTGCACGATTTATCTGTACTCTCTATATCACTTAAATTAAAGTCAAATGAATGTTCTTTGCAAAAGAATTTTTCACATAAAGTGCATTGTAAGAGTTCATTTTTCTCATCTTCTGTCCCAGAGTCCAGTGATTCTTGTTTCTGTTCAACTAATGATGACACAGAAGTTAACTGATTGGGGATAGGACTAACTTTTTGTCCATCTTTAGAATCAGATAAACCTTCATCATAAAAAAGAAGCTGAAAATAGAGAAAAAAAGATTAAATAAACATTGCTGTTGCAAGAAATTTAACACAAATAAATACAACATATAAGTCTGTGCTCGTGGTTCTAGAAGGCTATCAGGTTGAGATCTGAAACATCAATTTTATTCAGAAATTGCAACTAAGTTTACTGCATCATATACAGGAGACCACCAATTAAGGTACCCCAAAGCCAACACAATATCATTATGTCATAAATAGATATTCATCTATCATACAAATATATTTTTCACATCAAATTATCAAAAAAAATATAAGTTTTTTTATTCAAAGAATTTCTTAAGTGCAATACCAATTTACCCAACTGTTAGCTTTACCAGTTGCACCCTCGCTATTGATCAAAATCAATAATGAAGGTGCAATGCAGCTCACTATTATTAATCCTGGCTAAGAGTTGGTGCTGTAAATAAATATTGCATATAAGCAAAAAATAAGCCAAGCAATAAGCTCTGAGAAATTTTATAATTGTTTTTGATGTTGTTCAATTTCCATTTGTAGTAAAAAATTTTGACAAACTTTATGTTTTACAGATATCTGCACTGCTATGTCTATGTTTATATTCTATCTATATATATATAATTGTTCATTTGAGTGTCTTGAGATTGGGGCCTGTATTACATCTCATTGAAATACTGTGTTGGCAAATACAAAGAAAAACTTTTTTTACACCCAAATATTTTAATATCATTTTTCATTATAGCAAAATTTAAATTTTGTTTTTCTTTATATTTAATGTTATAACAAAATATTTTTAGTACAAATACAAAATAGTAATTATTTTTATTATATATGTATGTAGTATGTTGCACCAGTTAGATAAAACTGGTCGTGGAAAAGTAAAAGAGAAAAAATTCTATAATTGGAATATACAAATTTTAAATATATATGCATATTATGCAAAACACTATTTAAAACCCTAAAAGGGAAAAGCAATCTGTATACCTTAACAGCACTGTGGATCCATTTTATGACTTGTCCCCTACTCCCATAATTTTTTTTTTACTAGATCAGGTTCTGGCCTTGATGAACAAAACCCCACTTTTACAGATAAATAAATTACAAACACAGCTACACTTTATCAAGTTCAATTGTCATGATTTCTAGCTGTTATTACACTTTAAAAACTAAAATATTCCTATGATAGTTGCCAATGTCAACTATTGCTTCCTTATCTGAGGTATATTGCAGCCGATGCAATAACCTAAACCCAATCAACAAGCTAATATAATAAAATATGCACATAATTTCCCCATACACTACTGCAGTGGTTCTCAACCTTTTATGCTTCACGTCATCATCATCATCATACTCAAGCAGCCAAAGGTTACAGAGATCCGACCAGACTATGCAGTTTAATTCACCAAGCATATCTGTCCTGAGCTACATCTGTTGCATCCAGCCACTGCACACCAATTCTAACCAGGTCCTGTTTGACATTGTCTGCCCACCACATCCTAGGTCTCCCCCCTCCTTCTGAGGCCTCTAGGCACACTGTTCATAACCCAATTCACCAATCTATAATTATCCATACGGGCAACATGGCCAAACCAGTGGAGTCTCTCTCTGCACAATATGCTGCTAAAAGGAGGTTGCAGACTCCTTTGCCTAACCTCATCATTAGTTACAAAGTTGAACCACCTAATGCCCAAGATACTGCGTAAGTATCTAGAATCAAAAGCATCTAGTTTCCTGTTATCTTGTTTACACAATGTCCAAGTTTCACTACCATAACTAACCCTAGAAAGAACCAAATTATTATAAGCCTAATTTTAGTCTTTAGGTGTATACTCCTATTTCTCCTTTCTACAATCTCCATAGATTCTTAAAAGTCCCGGCAGCAATTCCTATTCATCTGTTAATCTCATGCCGCACATCACCAGTATCTGTTACATAGCTCCCAAGGTAATTAAACTGTGACACCTGCTCAAGACTGCAACCATTCAGATTAACTGAATCACAGCCTGCCTGACCAATTTTCATCACTTTAGTTTTCTCTCTGTTTATAACCAAATCTACTCTACTACCAGTCTCATCAACAGCTTGAATGAAAGAGTTCATCTCATCATCATTTGCCAAAAGGGCTATATCATCAGCATAATCTAAATCAGAAATTTTCGTATCTCCAGTCCGTTTAACGCCAAAATCTTTCCCTTGAAGTGAATTTCGCATAACATAATCAATAACAAAGCTAAAGAGAAAAGGAGTCAAAATGCACCCTTGTCGAACACCAGAAGTAATGCTAAACCAATTGCTACAAGCCTTACCAACTCTCAAACATGACTCAGTGTTATTATAGAGAGCTTTCATTACCTATGATCTCACAATCAACCACAAATTATGATGATCAACAGAGTCGAAAGCTATTTTGAAATCAATAAAGCTAGCAACCAAAGGTTTCTGAAACTCTAAACATTTCTCAAGAATCTGCCTAAGTGAAAATATCTGATCCACACATCCCCTACCACTTCTGAATCCACATTGCTCATCACGCAATTGACTGTCAACCAAATTATTAATTTTATTAAGCACAATCATGGAAAGAACTTTACCTGGAACAGAGAATAGGATGATACCCCTATAGTTATCACAAGAACTGTGATCATCTTTTTTGAAAATAGGGATAATAATAGATTGGGTAAAATCAATAGTAACCATGCCTTTATCATAAAAGATATTCAAAATTTCAGTCGTCCAAATGGTACCGAAACATTCCCAGCTCTAAGAATTTCTGTAGTAATTTCATCTACCCCTGGGGATTTATGAAGTTTAAGTTTAGAAATAGCCTAAATAACTTCAGACTTGGTTAAAGGACTAACATTAAAGCCAGTAACGCATCTATCATCATTACAAACAATGGGAGTAGAACTAACCACATTGTTTCGAACATCACTGAAATGCTCAGCCCACCTAGCCATGGCAGAATCCTCACCTTCTATAACTTTACCTTGTTTATCCTTCAATCCTTGAATGCTTGTCCTTTTTCTACTACACAAAACATTAATAATCTGGTACAGTTCTCTACTGTTGTGCTGCCTAACTGCTTCCTCAGCTTTGTCAACCAAACCATCAAGCCAAAGATTCTTATCAGTAGCTAACTGATCCTTTTACACGTTTATTAAGTTCTCTGTAATGCTTTCTATTAGGACTAGTAGGGTATTAATTAAGGACATTCCTGCAGTTCTTTCTTTCCGAAATAAGCTCAAGTGCCTTATCACTCAAATAATTCTGCCTCCTCTGCTCCTTTTTTCCTTAAAAAGTACTGTTAGTGTCCAAAAATGCCTGTTTAAAATGGCCCCATTCTTCCTCAACTTCAGTAGTAAGTATACCATGAGAGTAATGATTAAGTAACCTATCATGGTAAGCTTTGACTATAACTGGGTCTTTCAGAGCTTTAGTATTAAAAGTAAATTTTTTAATTCTACCACTACACTTTTTAAGTTTAAGTCGCAAGACACTTTTAACAAGGTAATGGTCAGATCCAATTTCAGGTCCCCTATATGACCTGGTATTCCTAACAGAACTAGCCCATTTGCTGTTAATTAATATATAATCAATCATATTCTTATGCAGCCCATCAGGTGAAACCCATGTGTACTTATGTATGTCGCGGTGTTTTTAATAAGTGTTAGTTATTCTGAAGCCATTGAGTTTACTTACCTGTAGGAGACGTTGCCCATTGCCATTGCAGCTACCAATACCAAAAGGGCCTATCACCCCTCCCCAAAGGTCAGAGTCAGTACCAACTTTGGCATTGAAGTCACCTAGAACAAGGGTAATATCTCCTTTCTTGACAGAATTCAAAATATCCTGAAGTTATCCGTAAAACCTATCCTTCTCATCCTCATTGGCATCCTCAGTGGGGGAAAAACAGCAGATAACATTCAAGTCTTTAATGCTTGTCTGAAATTTTGCTGTAAGAAACCTTTCATTAATGCACTCATATCCTAGAAGAGCATCACTAGCATGTCTGCTGAGAAGCAGACCCACACCTTGGTGATGCTTTCCATCCTCCCTCCCTGTAAAGAGAAATTTAAAGTTATATTTAAGTTCTCACCATTACCTGTCCATCTGGTCTCTTGCAAGCCTCGAATATCTAGGTTATAGCGCTGGAATTCCTGCGTGACATCAAGATAATAATCTCTATATAATGTCCTCACGTAACACATAACCTGCAGAGAGAAAATGATTAGTAGGTTTTTTAATGAAACTAGGTTTATTGAGTTAGGTAGGGCCAACAATGTCAAACAGTTCCCTGATCACCGGCATGGGGCAAAGACCTGTTCCTCCTCCGCTAAAGGCTGAAGTCATCTATGCTGGTAGGAACTTCAGGCACCACCTTTTCAAGTGGACCTTTTCAAGAGCCATATGGCCTGCCTGAGACACATTACTCCAGTTTAGGCTTGACGATGCCCAACTAGCTAAGTAAGGTTCAGGTACCTGCGATGGATTCTGATCAGGATTATCCATTATCTGACATAAAGTATCCCATGCCTCTGTTCACTTAGGGCTGGCAACCCAGAAGCAAACAGAAAACACACCGGTAGATTCTCCCTCAACAGAGGCCACCAGTGCAGCAAGTCCAGGATCCATAATCAAGTTCAAATCCATAAACAAATCCAGTCTAGTAGGTATAAATGGTCAGCACCAGGACCCTGTGAAGAATAAGTTTAGAAGCAATAAGCTGATGGGCACTAGGTGGTAATTGATGCTATAGCCTTCCACTAGAGCCATTTAAACTCTCCAAGAATTTTCATTTGTAATTACAGCTAAAATCATGAATATTAAATCATATAGTTATAGTTATATGAGCTATCAAGTCTAGTAAATTTTAATCAGTATTTAATTCTGGATTTTCTGTAAATAAAATATTTAATAAAAAAGACAACTAGTTTTACATTAATGACTTTTTTAGAGTCATGCAGTAAAAAATGCATCTGGCAACACAAATAAAAATTTATTTAAAAAACACTAATAGTCAGAAATGATTATAATGCACATGAATAGAAAGGCTATTGATTTCTGAATACTTTAAACAAGAAGTTTTTTTGTTAAATATTTCTTCCATTTTGCAATTTTTTTTTCTCCAGGCTTGTTGCAGTCATGTTACATACCAAATAAAAGAGAATTCAATTCTAAATTTTATTGAAGTAAAAAATATTAAAATTAACATGTTACTACAATATTCATAGCACTTTTTACAGTGGTATACCAAAAAAACAGATATATATATATTTCACAATTACTTCCAAAATCTTCAGTTTTTAAAAATAGCAATATTTTTGTTAATTTTTAGATTTTCAAAAATTTAAGGAAATGTGTGTTGACAATAGTTTAAATCAAACTTGTGAGCTTAAATCAGGTGTTTGCTTCAATACAGAGTAATGTTAAAAAACAAATCAGCAATACTGTATAGTGCTTCTAGAATATGGCAATCAAATGGCTTTATTGAATTATGTGTATTATAATTTAATAAAATATGCATCAAATTAAAAAAGAAAATATTTTTCAAGCTTGAATTGTGTATTTTTATAAGATATATGTAAGAAAATTTTCAAATGGCATTTTTTTTTTAAGTTTCATGTGTTGTACAAAAAACATCTTATAGATGTCCTTGACCTGGAAGGGTTAAAGAAGAGCAATGCAATTAATTCAGACGAATTCTAAAATTTATTTCCATTTAACCCTTATTACTGATATTGTGGGCTGAAAATGGGTGATTTCAATTTTTTTTCCCCAAATTGAGACAGTACCTTATCCAGAATGAACTGATCCACTGAAATTAAAATCAGCAAAATTATAAAGCAATAACTGTTTGATGTTCTGCAGATTCATAACCAGAAAATTTTAAAGGGTGCAGAAGTGGGAGAGGTTTACTCTAAGCTAAATTCCAGAGGTAGGGTGGTACCAAAGCAAAAAAAAAGAAAGATGGGAAAAAAAATATAATTTCATTTTCTTTACTACTGATATGGTTAACATGTTTAACTATGATGCAGAGAGACTTTCCCATGGTGTGGACCATTAGTCCTTTTGAAAGAGATACTCTTTTGTGGAAGGGAATGAAAGAGGAGGGCTATCAGACTAGACTATTATGGCTAATTTTCTTTTTTTTTCTATCCTGCTGAGGAGTGGTCAACTACACAAGGTCCTGGTACTGACCAAATACACCAACCAGAATGGAATAAGGACTCTGAGCTTGATTGTGGATCCTGGACTTGTTGCACTGGTGGGATTCCGTGGAGGGAAATATGCTGCTGTGTTTCGTTTGCTTGCCTGTGGGTTGACAGCCACAAGTGAATAGATTCACAGGATATGTTTCATCAGCTGGTGGATAATCCTGATCTGAAGTCAATATGGCTCTTGAACTCTTGCTTCTATGGACATTGTCAAATCTACATTGGAGGAAGTCTTCCAGTGCAGATTGCTTCAGCCTTTAGTAGTGGGAGAACAGGTCTTTGCCTATGCCTGTGATTAGGGGGCTGTTTGATAATGTCAGCATTCCCTCTCTCAATAAAAATAATTTCTTTAAACATCCCATAACCATTTTCTCTCCATGGGAAGTTGGAATGTGAGGACTCTGCACATAGATTATTCTCTTGATGTCCTCACACAAGAATTCCACCATTATAATTTAGATATTCTTGGCTTGCAAGAGACCAGATGGATAAATAGAAGTAAGATTTTTAAAAATAATCTTAAATTTCTCTTTTCAGGGAGGGAAGATAAAAGCACTCCACAGGTTTGCTTCTCAGCAGACATACTAGTGATGTTCTTCTAGGATATGAGTGCATTATTGAAAGGTTTCTCACAACTAAATTTCAGACAAGCATTAAAGGCTTGAATGTTATCGGTTGTTACGTCCACACTGAGGATGCTGATGAGGATGAGAAAGATGGGTTTTAGGACAATTTCAGGATATTTTGAATTCTTACACTTGTCTAGGCAATGTCAATGCCAAAGTTGGTAATGATTCTGACCTTTAGGGAGGGGTGATAGGTCCCTTCAGTATTGGTAGCTGCAATGGCAATGGGCAACGTCACCTACAGGTAAGTACAACTAATGGGCTAGTTCTGTTAGAAATACCAGGTCATATAGGGGACCTGAAATTGGATCTGACCATTACCTCGCTAAAAGTATCTTGCAACTTAAACTTAAGAAGTGATGTGCTAAGGTTAAAAAATTTACCTTTGACACTGAAGCTCTGAAAGACCCAGTTAGAGCTAAAGCTTTTCATGATAGGTTACTTAGTCATTATGACAGTCCTGATTTGCTTACTACTGAAGATGAGGAAGAATGGGACTATTTTAAGCAAACTTTTCTTGAAACTAACGGTAATCTTTTTATGTACACGGGAGCAGAGGAGCCAAAATTATTTGAGTGATAAGGCACTTGAGCTTATTTCAGAAAGAAAGAAAGAACTGCAGGAATGTCCTTAATAAATACTCTACGCCAAGTAAGCAGTTAGATAGCACAACAATAGAGAGCCATACCAAAGAGTTAACATTTTGTGTAGTAGAAAACAGACAGGTATACAGGGATTAAAGAACACTTTATATACAAAAACTGTTATATAAAGTTCATATCAGCAAATAGAAATCTGAAACACAAAACACATGCAAAAATTTAGGTGTGTTCAGGACTTTTTGACACCAAAGTATGCTTGGTATATCCGAGAAAACTTTTTTAAAAGTTATCATGAACTACAATGTAGTAATGCAATCTGTTCTCATGCTCCTTTTTATGGTAGTAAATGAAATCCCGAGATCTGCAAAACTATCAGAGACAAACATCTGAGCTAAGAGACATAAGGACCAAGCTTTCACACTACAAGAATTTAAAATTGCATAGAGAAAAATGAACACATATCAGGATGCATAATTACATGAAAATTTAGTCTTTATTTCTAAAAAATGCTTTAATATATTATTTCTTTTTCATTTTTTTTGCGTCTTCACTGTAGTACGCAAACACATAGAATACATACATTTAACCCTTCCAAGGTCCCCATCGATTATATATGTTGATAGAATCAGGCATGAGAGACCAAAAACAGTTGTACCTGTTTTTAGTACAACACATGAAACTTTGATTTTTTAAAAATAGAAATTTCTGATTTAAAAATTTTCACTATATATACTCTCAGAAAACTTATATTTTTTAGGTATTAAAAAATACCTTTTTAATTCATGATGAATTTTTATCTGAAATTGCATAAAACTATGCCATGCTTCCAGTTGCCATTCAGAGAGCAAAATCAACTCGGAATATATTATAATTATATTTTTCAAATGGAATAACTGCACTCTCTTCCCAATGAAATGAAGCCTTTCCAAACAAAATTAAAATTGGGAATGAAGCATTCCCAATTTTTAAATTTGTGGTAAGATCATGATCTGAACTGTTGCCATTCACTTTTCTCTCAAAATTTTAAAAAACTTCCAAAAATTAACCATATTTTTTTTTTGAAGCAATTTCAAAGCATTTACCAAGCATGCACTTTTACTCTTGGATTTCATTGTACTTTTTCCTGTTTTAAATTTATTTCAATATTCTGTAACAGACAGTTCAAAGTGATTTTGATTCTGAAATCACTCCTGCATAAGATTATCAACGAGTGTTTTTTTATTTGAAAGCTGATTTTTAATATATATTTTTAATTAGGTGAAAGCTATCCCTTGGCTGAGTGATTAGAGTGCTTGGCTACTGATCTAAGGGACCCAGGTTTGAGACCTGGATAAAGCATGAATGTTAGTGTTGTTTTTCTGCTGATGTCCCACCATCCTCACAGACCTCATATGGTGTATAAACTGACAGGCTCCTGTCAGACCTCTGTGGCAAGCAGCTGCTTGAGGGGGTATTTATTATTTTTAGGTTATATAAAATTTAATAATTAATATTTACATATCTATGATATATCTATATCTATTTCAAAAAACAGAAAAGGAAAAATGCAACTTTTCCTAACAGTATTTAATGCAAATTGATCTGGAATCTCAATTTCAGTTATTAAAATAAACTATATTTGCTTTGTAAAAAAAATATGTCCTTCAAAAGGAAAAGGGAAAGCCATGGCAAGTAGGAAAAATAGCAAGCCATGGTGGAAGTGGCTGTGTGAACTAGGCAATGCTATCAAGACTGATTTTAATGGACCTGAGGGAGCCTCAGACATGCAAATCAAAATGAGAAATGGAAGCCGGATGGTTGCTATAAAGAATTTCCCACTCAGGACTAAAAACACAATCCAGAGTTACCATTGCCTGCAAAACCAACTGGGTTATTAATTATTATTATTATTATTATTATTATTATTATTATTATTATTATTATTATTATTAAATATGTCTTTATTTATTGTATTTATAATAAATTTATAATTTAATACAAGTCTTATGTCTAAAATAGTTTCCTTTATAACTAAAAGCAATGTGTGATAACTTGGTCTTTTCTCACACCCTACAAAAAAAGGTAGAAATGTATAGACAACTGCTGAAAGTGATATGATGATCATAACCTACATCAAATGAAAGCTTTTGAAGTAGGGATTATATCCTCTACTACACTGAAAGAACAAATTATTGTACACACCCATCAAATAACATGTGGGTCCTCCTTTCAACCTCACAACAACAGCAACATATCAAGGAACAGACTATCAGGTGTTGGAAACCTTTGGGTGGAATTGTGGCCCACGATTCCAGGACAGCCATCCATAAAGTAACAAGGGTTACCGATGGTGGGTTTTGGGCTCAAATGTATCACTCCACTTTGTCCCACAAATGCTTAATAGGGTTAAAATCTGGAGTGAGAGGGACATTTGAAGGTTGTGAACTCACTGGAATGCTCCTCCAACCAATCCTTTGCCAAATGGGAGCAATGAGACAGGCCATGGTTGAAAGAAGGCATACTGCTGTGGGAAATGGATAGTCATGAACAGGTGTAAGTGGTGGGCAAGTACATCAACATAATCTTCTGCAGTGATGGTGGTCTCAATAAGTAAAAGGGGCCCCAAGGTAGCCCACATAAACAAGTCTCAGAATATTACACCACCTCCACTGGCCTTTAACGCCATGACTTTACAGTTGGGATCCATGGCCTCATGTGGAATGCACCTAGGAATATAGGGGAGATGGTGTGCATCTCCCATCAGCATGTTGTAGTTGGACCTCAATTCGTCAGACCAAGCTACCTGTTTTCAGGCTTCCACAGTCTAATGGCGATGTTCCTTCGCCCACTGACCTATTTATAGCCAGCAAGGGGTTTTGGCTGGCCACAATGTAGTGGCAGAATGAGCAGGTTTGTGGATGGGTGAAGTGTTTACAATAAATTGTGCTTTCAGTGTATGTAGTAAAGAGAGTATATACCTAATTGAGTTATGTGTATGTACCTAATTGAGTTAAAGGCCTGAGCAATGTTTAGTAATGGAATAAATTAAGAAAATAGCAAAACAAATTTAGATTTTTTACTGACATTCTGAAAAAAAAAAATAATAAAATTTTGCCTTTATAAAAAAATATGAAACTCACTTTAGTATTCTTTGAATCTTTGTCATTTTATTCCTCACAATTAAATTTATTTCATTTGATATGCAGCATGGCATTTATACTTCAGAATAAGATTATAAAATTGCTTCTCATATTTTCTGAAAACATTGCAAAATTAATAGTATACAGGGTGATTCAAAACTTATCGTCTAAATTTCGTGGGGAGGTAGGGAATACGTCAGGAAACCGATTTCACATAGGAAAGAATGTCCGCAAATGTATGCATGCGTATGTAGAGGGCGCTGTGTGTACCCAACCAGTGTACAGCTCACCCGACCACTCCCGCTGTCATCAGTGTACGAACTGACTTACTAGTGATAAGATGAATCGTTTTACGCATCAAGAGCTAGCAGATATGCATCTCGCATATGGGGCAGCTGGCGAAAACGGCTGCCGAGCTAGGCAAGTTTACGAAGACCGATACCTCAACAGAAGAATATCGCAGCATCAAATGTTTGCACGTGTGCATCGCAATCTGCGCGAACGTGGTTCACTGCGCAGCAACATGCAGGATACGGGGAGAAGACGACTGACGCAGACTGTCAATGTCGCAGAACAAGTCCTACAGTCCATCGAAGATAATCCGAATACCAGCACACGAGCTATTGCTCAGCAGCTTGGGGTCTCTCAGTCAGCAGTGTGGCGGATACTGCACGAGGAACGTGTGCATCCTTACCATCTGCAAAGGGTGCAGTTACTGCATCCTGACGATTATCCGAAGCGTGTGGAATTTGCACAATGGTTCATGCAGAAAGGTGCCGTGGACCCCAGTTTTCCAGCTTCTGTCCTTTTTACAGATGAAGCTTCATTCACTCGTGAAGGTGTTCAATACACACAATTCACATGTGTGGGCTTACGATAACCCGCATGGTATGAGAAGTCATGCTGCGCAACATCGTTTTGCCGTAAATGTGTGGGCTGGAATCATTGGTGACTGTTTGTTGGGACCTTACTTGCTACTGCCCCGATTGGACGGCCAGAAATACCTAATATTTCTCGAGACAGTGTTACCGACTTTTCTGGGCGCTGTTCCTGCGCATATCCACTGAGATATGTGGTATCAACATGATGGGGCTCCAGCCCATAGCACAATTGTTGCGCGTGATTACCTGAATCGAACATTTGGAGCTCGATGGATCGGTAGAGATGGACCGATTGCTTGGCCACCCAGGTCACCTGATTTATCGCCCATGGATTTCTTTTTGTGGGGGGCCATGAAAGACCATGTGTACGGGACCCCCATCGACAGTGAAATGGACCTTGTTGCACGAATAGTGGTGGCCACAGGCATTGTCCGTGATATGCCAGGCGTTTTTGAAAATGTTCGGCGGTCAATGCAATGGCACTGTGAATCCTGTGTCCGTGTAAATGGTCGTAATTTTGAGCACCTACTGTGAACCTGTACTTTACCTTGTTGGAATAAAAGTCACATTCATTACCACTTAACTGTACTGTTTCCTTGTGTTCACTTTACTTGTCCATTTTGTTCATGTAGATGACGTTTGCGGACATACTTTCCTATGTGAAATCAGTTTCCTGACGTATTCCCTACCTCCCCACGAAATTTGAACGATAAGTTTTGAATCACCCTGTATATGTACCTAGAATCATTTTAGGTAGATCCCATTATGGTTGTATTCTTTTATATCATAATCTGTATACCTTTTTTTAAAAAAAATCTTCTAGAAGCATTAAAAATATTCGTGGGTGAGACATGGAAGTAAAATACGAATTGCAGAAAATTAGAATACATTTCACCAACTTTACTTGAAATAGTTTACCTTATCATGTGAAGTATTCCATTCTTCAGCCCTTTCAGATTTATGTCTGGTTCTAGGCTGATTTTTGCTTGACATAAAAGACTTGTCTAAGGTCATTGGTTGTGAAACTCCATTCTTTTCTCTTATTCTATCCACTTCTTGTTTGAAACATTCATATGTATTCTACAACAATAAAAGAGGAATTTTTAAAAATATTTTATACGCATTAAAAAAGATTAACGAAGAAACTGTACATTACATAAAGTACATTCATGTATTGACACAAACGATATAACAGAGAAATAATATAGTAATGCATAAAAATATATGTGCAACTTTGAACAACACCTGAGGTGTTGTTCAATTTTTCGCTTTTTTTTTAAATTTTTTCAAAAATTTTGAATTTTTCAATTTTTATTTAATTTGTTTCAAATTTTCAAGCAACAGTAGCCTCCTGTTGCTGCGGACAAGACAAAATAGCTTGTGCTGACCTCTGGCATCAATGAGGAATGGCTGGCCTACGCCTTGTCAACAGCTTGAAGTGTCGCCTGTTTCAGACCATCTTTGATTGGTACTAACTACTGCATAGCATGAGCAACCCACCAGCGTAACTGTTTTGAAGATGCTCTTGCCAAGGCATCTTGCCATAACAATCTAGCCTTTGTCAAAATCAGATAAATCTTTTGCTTTTCCCCCATGTTGAGACAAAACAAAATACTGCCTGTGACAGCTCTGACAGAGGTATTACATATATTGTTTGCGACCTTGGCACTTAACACTGATTGGCTGCACATATGCTTCTTTGCATATTGCAGAGGTGGTTTCAATGTATTGGCTGATCAGTGTATTTACGTATTGGCACCAAAAAACTGTTTTACTAAGGTCATTCCAGTGTCGCTGAGAGGGTGTGCTCCATGACATCCCAATGGGGATAGCTGAGCTAATGGTTCATAACACAATCATCTGTTCTTTTGTCTTTCTTTGTTGTTCACTTGGGGAATCTTTCTCTATGTAGTCTTTCATGTATTTTTTTTTTCTTTTGATCATGACAAACTGTGCAGTAGCAAAATACATGAATAATCCTTCAAGAATAAGAAAATCGATGTTTCATATACATTCCCATCAAAGCAAAAATTAGTATGAAGTGGGTGTTGCAGTGTCAGCATGAAGATAAATTCAATATGCATCATGCTAAGATATGTAGGAAACGTTTCTCAGGTGCTTGTTATGATCATGACCTAGGAAGTGAACTCTCAGGATTACCTGTTAAATGTATACTAATGAGAATGCCAATCCAGATATAGAAAAAAACTTATCACACGAAAATTCAGTCTTGTTACAACTACAGATTCCACTCCAATCAAACAACTGTTATCTTGGGGAACACAGAAAAGATTGCTGCAAAAATAAATCGATCACTCTGAAAACTATGACACTGTACCCAAGGGAAAAAAAGTAGCATTATCTCAGGCAACTGATAATTTAAATACTTGGCTTATATTGCATTGATCTGTGAGAACATGATAATTCATGAGAACTCATGTAAGTGGATCTGAGTCTAAGTATTAAAAAATTAGAGCATCAGTTTCAAATTGCTATTAAAAAATTAAGTGGATGGGGGAAATCTCTGTGTTGCAAGCAAGATTGCAATCAAAGTAAAAAGAGCGGAATAAACATAAACACAAAATGATAAAGCAGAATATCAACTTTGAAATTAATCAAAACAAGAAAAAAGAAAAAGACGTTTTGTTGAATAATTCCAGGAGAAATTTTCTTAGTATATTGAAAACTGTATTTACACTGGGTAAGATTAAATATCCTATGGAAAGTAAATTTTAACTACTACTCACAGTGGGGAGAAAAATTGATCATTTTTATTATGATTATTAGCATAGTTGGAAATAAGATAAGTTTAAATAAATTAAGTTCTTTTGCTTTAATTTAACCTAAAATTCTCTTGTCATTGAGCAATAAAATTTTTAAGTTTATCCTTCAAATTATTTGCATATTAAAAGTTTTTAGAAAAGAACTCAAAAGCATTTCAGAGCTTCTGAGTTCTTTCTTCAGTGAAGTGACATTATGCGGCGACGTTAGGGCTGTTTAGACCTTCTTTCTACATGTCGTGAAGGGCAATCCCAGTATCTCGCCTTGGTGATGCTTTGGTGACCTATGCCTTGGTGATACTTATTATTGTCCCTTTCTGAAAAGAGAAATTTAAGATTATTTTCAAGAATCTGACCTTTATCTGTCCATTTGGTCTCTTGCAAGCCGAGAATATCTTATAACGGTGGAATTCTTGTGTGAGGATATCAAGAGAATAAGCACTGTGCAGAGTCCTCACATTCCAACTACCTATGGAGAGAAAATGGTTAGTGGGATGTTTAAAGAAACTATGTTTGAGAGAGGGAATGCTGATAATATCAAACAGTCCCCTAATCGCAGACATGTGGCAAAGACCCATTCCCTCACCACTAACGGCTGAAGCCATCTACATGGGAAGACTTCCTCCAATGTAGAATTTCACGATGACAGTAGAAGCAAAGAGTTCAGGTGCCTGCGATGACCTCTGCTCAGGATTATCCACCAGCTGATAAACATATCTTGTGAATCTATTCACTTGGGGCTGTCAACCCACACCCAAACAGAAAACACAGCGGAAGATTTTCCCTCCACAGAAGCCCACCAGTGCAGCAAAATCAGGATCCATAATCAAGCTTAATCCAGTCCAGTAAGTTTATATGGTCAGCATCAGGACCCTGTGCAGTTGACCACTCTTCAGTAGGGTAGAAAAACAGAAAAGTACCATAGCTTCCAGATCAGTAGGCCACACTGATCTGGCAGCCCTCCTCTCCTGTTCCCTTCCACAAGAGAGTATCTCTTTTGGAAGGTACTAATGGCCTGCACCACGAGAAGGCAAGGTCGGACATTAGGGGCTAGGTCTGGATGGTTCTGTGCATCATGAAAGGGTATTGGTGCATAGGTCTCCTTCTAGTGACTACCTAGCTACCATTTACAGACCTTTTCTTAATAGTTAAACAAATATGTTGACAGAAAAAATCTCTTCAATTTAATCAATTGTATACTCATAATATACTTTCCATCTTCATAGCATATTTGTCATTGTTTCTTGAGGCTGAGAGCAGCTGGGACAATACCTTCATGAGACACAGAGAATTGTATACTTTTGATACAAAGTTCACAGCATCAATTAAAGATCTTGATAAGCAGCTAGAGTAGCTCAGCGGTCAAAGCACCTGACATGCTATCAGGAGGTCGTGAGTTCGTATCCCACCTGGCTCAAGACAATTTTCCTCTAAAAATTGATCAACATTAAATTCAGTGATATCTTTCTTAATAATTGAACAAATACGTTGGAAAAAAAATCTCTCCGATTTGATACAAGATCAATTTTTTTACAAGAAACAAAAGAAATATTAACACATAACCTAATGCAATGTTAAATAATATCTGAAGAACTTGTAAAGCCAGCCATCTGATGTAACATAACTCCAAAAGATCAATAAATCAGTCACTGGAAAAAAAAAATATATTTTTTACAGAAATAAATCTACTGAAATGAAAACGAAGGTTAATACTGACTAAATACATGGTCATTATCCTGTACCTGAGAAGAAGCCTTTCTGTAAACATTCACTAAAAAGCAACTTTATTGCACTGTGAGCAATAACTAGGTGACTGCACCTCATCTACTGTGCATACTTTACATTGCAGGGAGCTTCACAACATCTCTGGGCTTGCTTCCTCTTTCTAAGACTCATGTTACTTACAGTTTCGATTTTAAGAGTGAGAAAGATGCATAGAATGTTGGGATAAATAATATAAATGATAAAAATAATTCTGGGAATACTGATATAGATTTATGGCAGAAAAGAGTGTAAACAGGGGAAAAAAATAGTGGCATGTGCTTCGTAATTACTTCCAAAATTTGCCGGTTTTAAAATTTTTATTTTTGATTTTTGTTAATTTTTAGGATATTTTCGAAAATTTAAGGAAAAGTTTTTTGATAATAGTTCAAATCAAACTAACAAGTTTAAATCAAAAGGTTGCTTCAGAAATGAGTTAACAAACAAATTAGCAATACCGTTAGTACTTCTAAGAAATGGCAATTAGATGGCTTTAACAAATTATTTATATTATAGTTTAATAAAATATGCATCAAATGAAAAACCAAAATATTACTTTTCAAACTTGAATCTTGTATTTTTAAAAGATGTATCTAAGAAAATTTCAAATGGCAATTTTATTTTTAAAAAATCAAAGGTTCATGTGTTGTACAAAAGACTATTGACATCTTTGATCTCTCATTGCGGATTCTGTCTATGTTCAATGGTGACCCTAAAAGGGTTAAACATAAGATGTAATAATTAAAAATAGGTTAATTTAAAAGATAGAGAAATGTATACCCCAAAAGGAGGATTCTTATGTGCTTTGAGACATACATTGCAAAGCCTGATGCCTTATATCAGAAGTGGCAAACAGTCAATCTTGGTGGATCGCATAGGTGCCATAGCTGGTTATAAGCTTACACTAATGTAATTACCTACAACATATCTATGCGAAACAGCCTTCTCCCAAATGAAGATTATTAAATCAAGGTACCGAAGTCATCTCACTGAAGAACATTTAAATTACTGCCTTCATTTGTGCCTCAGCGGTTACGAGATCTCATTTAGTAAGCTAGCAGAAGATATGCAGTGTCATGCATCTACTTCTCAATAGTAAGGTTAGTGAAAACAATCACCTTTTATGGATATTTATAATAAATAGTTTAGGAAAAGATTGCATTTGTTTAATGTAACAATGTCACATTAATATGTTTGATGCTAAACTGTTATTTTATGCTTATCTGGTCAAGCAGTGTTAAATCATTATTATGACTTGTACCATGGTCGATTGCGAAAGATTTTCTGTCTTAAAAGTCAATTGCAAAGTCCAAAAGTTTGGCCCTCTCTGCCTTACATTGTTAAATTTTCTTCAATAATGAATTTTCAAATAACTATCCTGTAAGTGTACTTTACTTCAAATAGACTGGAATAATGTTTGAAACTCAAATCATTTTGCAAAAAGAATTATAAACTTGCAGCAGAACTCTTAATATTTGTCTGGCACCTTCCATCAATGTTTAAGTGATTTGCTTACATTATACAACACTGAATTATATTCAAACTTTAAAACAAGTAAATATAGTTTAGTTTAATATATTTTTAATAAAAGGATACTAAACAGAGTAATATATAAAAGAGCTGATTGGAAGTAGATGAATTTAAAGGTTGGGTTGTTTTACCTCTGAGCGGCACTTTTTTGCACACCATGGGCTAAATGGCCAGGTCACATGGACCCTGAAGGCTCAGAGAAGGTTGGGGGAGGGGACCCACTGGAACAGCTGTTGGGAGACAGATGGTAGCCTCCAGTCAAGGCCATCCAGCGTGTTCTTTAACGTGCACAGGGTATGGCTCTCCCGCACACAGAGCCACGGCTTAACGTCCCATCCGACGGACGGTGGCCTTTCCAAACCCATCGGTGTCCCCTACTGACCGTGGGCAGGGCAGGGAATATTTTGCGGATATAAATCTCAATGCTGACGCAGCTGGGACTCGAACCTGGGAACTACAGATTACGAGCCTGGCGCGCTACCGACTGAGCCACCCCGCCCCGGATGAATTAAAGATGTCTGTCTCAACCATATGCCAAACATACACACCAATTATTTCATACATCCAAAAGAAGAAAATATGTTACAGAATTAAAACAACAAGAATTAGAAAAACGGTTACAGATGAAGTTTCAAAAAAAAAGGTAAAAAACATCTACTATAGAGAGATGATTGTGAGTGACTGAGTGACAAGGGATCACACTAATTCTAACTATGATGCAAGAATAGTAAGCTTTGAAAATTTGCACCTAGAGGTAATTCAGGTCATAGATCTCAGGGAAAAATCGAAATTTGAATGAGGTATGCAAAATGTTCTTTGAAGTCAAACAGGTCTCATATAGATCAAACCTTGATCTACAAGTGCTAGAAATGTGAAAATTGGTATCTTAGGGATTGCTTTGAAATCAGAGGTCAAATTTAGATCTACCGGTGCTAGATAGCTACAAATTGGTGTCTGGGGTATTTCAGATCATAGACCACAGAAACATTGTGAAATTTGTGTTTCAGAGGGTACTTTGAGGTCAAAGGTCAAATTTCAATGTACTGCTGCTCAACAGCAAAAAAAAAATTGATTCACAGAGGTGTTTTGGATCAGCAATCTCAGAAATGTTAAGGAAGTTGAGTCCAGTTCAAGGTCAGATATGGGTCCAAGTAACAGTCTAGAAATCAGGTGGGGCAGATTGATTTCTGGAAGTTTTATACAAAAGATTTTATTAAACCTATTTAAGTAATTGAACTATGCTTCTAGAAGCTTGACAAAGAGGGTTTAAATGATCAAGAATGTTCATATTTCAGATTACCTTTTAATTTCAGCTTGTAATGATTCCAAGCAGCTTATTTGGATCTTATTTGATGATATTTTTAAATTAATTATTCATTTAATGAATATGATTATAAAAGAATATATAATACATAAAAATAATATACGACTCTGTGTCAAAACATGTCAGTAATGGTGATATCTTCAAACCATTTACCTCCTAATTTTCTCAATGTATCAATGATTACTATGATGCACTTTTCCAAAAACATGGTTCTTCAAAATAACAACTACTGTTATAAAAATAATAATAAATACCCCCTCAAGCAGTTGCTTGCCACAGAGGTCTGACAGGAGCCTGTCAGTTTATATGCTATAGTAGAAGGTCTGAGAGGATGGCAGGACCTCAGCAGAAAAACGACACAGCTATGCCTTACCCGGGGCTCGAACCCCAGGTCCCTTAGATCAGTAGCCAAGTGCACCAACCACTTGGCCATGGACGGCTAACGATTATATTTATTTTATAGCAGAAATAACTATATCAGAAAATGAATAGCAATAATTGGCACTATGATTCTTTTTGAATTTCATGATTTGTCCACAATACCACAGCAAAATCTGTTAATGTAATAAGAACATCAAAGTCAGCAAGAGAAGCAGATATGCATGGATGTCAAAAAATTCATTTGTGGCTATCCAAAAATGAATATGGATAGTGGAAAACAAATAGCAGAAAAAAAATAGTTCCTGGGTTACTGAACTAATATCATAAAATCAACATCTATTAATGATCTATCAAACGTTCACAACAATTAACATCAAAATAGGAAATCAGAAATCATGAAAACTGATAGATAAAACACTAAATGTCCACTGGCAGTAAAAAAAAATAAACAAATATAAGTATGATTTCTACATATTATGTAATATTTTAATTACCATTACACTTCAGTGTAAAATAGAAAGTATTAACCAGCAAGATTACAACTTACTTCATCAGCAGCTTCTAATCCATCAGGCAATGTAACTGGAATTTTTCTTTCCATATCTATTTTCCTTTTTAACCTTATAAGAAATGTTTTTATCAGACTTGTTTTCATATTTACTAATTACTTTTAATATTTTTAAGTGACAAATAATATAGTTCATATATATTACTTTTTTCTTTCCTCTGTTCATTGATTAAATTTGTAATAACTTGTGAAAATATAAACTTTTGCTGCATAAAATTTTATAGTCATTTATATATCTAAACAACAATTTCAATAACAAAACATTTTATGATTAAATCAAACATTACTAAATAATGTTTTCATGATGTTTCTATCATTAAATTGTATGAGAATGTACATCAACATAAACTAGACTAGAATGGATAAAAAAAAAAACACAATTTTTTTTTCCAAATTTGGAATTCTCATAGTGCACAAAACTTGCCAGTCAAGTTCTTTACAATACATAAAATTTCAGTGATCTTGGTTCAATATTTAGCCAAGAAATCTGGGCCTTAAACATGATAGATATTGCCATATATCTGCCACTTTTAAGGCCTGTGCAGCAACATTAAAAATTGAGTACTTTTTTTTTCAATACTTATCAATACTTTTTTTCTGTAGTAAAGGATATGACAATCAACCTTGCGCAAAACAATTTCAATAAAAAGTGCTTCTAGACCAACCATAACATATGGTAAAATTGCATTTTATTTTTCTTTTGGGGGTGGAGGCCATGCTCTTTGCTCGATTCAGTTGCTTTTTTCCTTCACATTCAAAGGAAAAATGCTGTGATATTTCACATATTTTTACCTCTGTTCTTCCCTTATATACTTAGTCCAGAAAACTATATAATCAACTTTTCCAGGATTTTATAGCTGCCAAATCAATCCAGATAAAATTTGTATTTTCCATGGTTTGCAGATGCTAGATTGTTTTACCAATGAATAGCACTTCTTTGCTCATAATGGGCTAAATGGCTAAATCACAAGAACTCCAAGCGATCAGAGAAAGTTGGGATAAACAGATCCACTGGACAGTTGTTAGGAGACAGATGGTAGCCTCCTATCAAGGCCATCTAGCATGTTTTTTAATGTACACAGGGTATAGTTCTCTTCTGCATATGTTCCATCTGATAGACAGTGGCTTTTCCATGCCCAATGGTATCCCCCTTCTTACTGAGGGCAAAACAGGAGTTAGTGGAGGAAATTCCTAAAGCTGGTCCAGTTGAGACTCAAACCTTTTAACCTCAGATTACAAGAGTAGTATATTACAAACCGAGACAAACCCCAACCAGTTTTGTGTCCAAAACTAATAAGGAATGGTATTGCCATGATACATCAAAATCAATTATCAGAACATCAGGATGGCATGGTTATTGAAGTTATGTTCCTGTCATGACTAGATGGGACAAACATTTCAGACATGTCCTGAACAAAGCGGTTGATTTACTCCCATTGTTTGCAATGGGAGTAAATCATATTACTGGCTTTAATGCTGTCCTTATTTCATTAATTAAAAGATTCTGAAAAAAGAAATTCATTGCCGACATGGCAGGAATCGAACCCGCATCTTTCCAGATTCATGCCAGAGTGCGCTACCATTGTACCACATGTTGGAAATGAAATTTTTCAGAACGAGACCTTATAAATCTTCTTCACTGAGACGTGGCTGACCCAGTGCCATCTATACTCAAGGAGATGCAACTTTTTCAGTCATTGCTATTGATTATCAGATGTTAATGAGAAGGTCGCTAACGCTAAAGCGTATATATGATTAAAAATCAATCCATAGTGAATGCACAGTATTCCCTGTTAAGATAAACATTAGCATTAGCAACCTCCTCATTAACATCTGATAATCAATAGCAACGACCGAAAAAGTTGCATCTCTTGAGTATAAATGGCGCTGTGTCAGTCATGTCTCAATGAAGAAGATTTATAAGGTCTTATTCTGAAAAATTTCATTGTCCGACGCGTGGTACAATGGTAGCCTGCTCTGGCACGAATCTGGAGAGATGTAGGTTTGATTCCCGCCGTGTCGGCGATGAATTTTTTCAGAATCTTTTAATTAATGTTTGATGTCTATCTTAACGGGGAATATTGTGCATTCACTATGCATTGATGTCCTTATTTCAAAATATGAAATTACTTCAGCTATCTCCAAAACATGGGTTGGGTTGTTTTACCTCTGAACAGCACTTTTTTTGCACACAATGGACTAAATGGCTAGGTCACAAGGACCCCAAGGACTCAGAGAAGGTTAGGGGAAGGGGACCCACTGAACAGCTTTTGGGAGACAGATTGTAGCCTCCCATCAAGGCCATTAAGCATGTTCTTTAATGTGTATAGGGTATGGCTCTCCCACACACTGGGGTCGCAGCTTAATGTCCTATCTGACAGATGGCAACTTTTCCAAGTCATCCACTACTGACCAAGGGTAGGGCAGGGAGTTTTTCAGAAATAAATCTCAATGGTGACCTGGGCAGGACTCAAACCTGGGAACTGCAGATTATAAGCCTGGCACACTACTGACTGAGCCATCCCTGCCCCTCTCTAAAACTACACAAATTCCTATGGATATATTAAATTGCTACTGATAGAGCTGGTATTGTTTCTGTTGACACATGGCTGACTATAATCATATATATTTTCTATAATAAAAGGGTTGTTCCTAAGGATTTAATTAGAAGTATTATTCCTATTATCAAGGTGATTGCATTTCTTATAATTATATGGGTATCTGTATACTCTGTTTCAGGTAATGTACATTACTGTGCTTAACACAATTAAACGTTTGGTTTATGGACAACTTCAGGATGAATGGTGTAGGTTCAGAGGTGGTAGGGACTACACAAACAATCTTTTCATTTAGATTCTTAAGAAATATTTAGTTACAAAAAGCTATGGTTGCAATCCCATGGCCTAGTGGTTAGCACGCTTGGCTACTGATCTAAGGGATCTGGGTTCTAGTCCCGGGTATGCATGGATGTTATTCTGCTGAGGTCCCGCCACCTCTCAGATCTTCTACTGTAGCATATAAACTGACAGGCTCCTGTCAATTTATATGCCATAGTAGCCTCTGTGGCAAGCAGCTGCTTGAGGGGGTATTTATTATTTTTATTTATTTATGGTTACTTTCATTGTAGATTTCATGAAAACGTTTTTCTTTGGTTGTTATAATTTGTGGTTGATCATGAGATTACATGGCATACCGAAAAAGTTTATTAATATGATGACAGCACTTGATAACACTGAGTCATGTAGGAGAGTTGGTAAAATTTGAAAAGTGATTGCTTTACCATTATTACTGGAGTTCAACAACATTGCATTTGTCACCTATTCTTTTCAGTTTGATTATTACAAAGTGCAATCCAAAAGTTCCCAGACTTTACACATATAGCACCATCTTGGCATAGTTCTGACTTCTGCTGTTAGGTATTGCAAACCTACTCCTTTTTCAAGCAGTTTGGCAAGTTTCACGTTGACAGTTGGAACCAAGCCTTCTTTAAAAGCATTTTAGTGAGTTTGCGTTTGTGCCACTTTATGATTTTTTTTAACAGAAAAATGGAAGACATGAAAGAACAATGTTTTCATCAAGTTTTGTTTCAAACTCAGTAAAACTGCTCCACAGACTTAACACTTACTTAACTGCTTAAACAAGTATTCTGTGATGACATCATGGGCCAAACTCAGACTTTTGAATGATTCTCTAGTTTTAAACGTGGGCATATGTCAGTGAAAGATTCTAAACATTCTGCCTGGCCCTCAATATGCTGAAAATGAGAATGTGGAGAAAGTGCATCAGGCTATCCATGAGGTATGTTGGTGAACAATTAATGACATCTATGGAATTGTTGGACTAATTTATGAATCGTGCCAATGAATTTTAACAGAGGAACTGAACATGAGAAGGATTGCTGCCAAATTTGTGCCTTGACTACTGACTTAGGACCAACAACAACATCAGCTCACTGTGTCAGGGACCTTCAGGAGCAAGTCAAAAACGACTGAAACTTCTTTTCTAAAGTCATAACTGGTGATGAAAGCTGGGTTTATGGGTATGAGCCAGAAACAAATCAACAATTATCCCAGTGTAAGAGTCCTGCTTCACTGCAACTAAAGAAAGTGAGGCACAACAATCTTTTCATTGACAGGAGAAGAGCAATGTGAAGAGATGCCAATGTGTTTCTTTGATGTGGAGGAAATCATGCACAAGGAGTTTGTTCCTACAAGCCAGACAGATATCAATACTACTACATCAGACGTCGGCAACCTTTTTTGGCTGCGGGTCAATATCAACCAAAATGTGACTATTAAGAAGACAGTTCGGGTCAATGGGTATTTTCATTTTAAAACAGTCCATTAGTGAATAATAAGATAACTTTTATTGAGAAAACTATTACAATATGCTTTTAACTCAAAACATGAAAAAAATTATAATTCTAATTATTATAAAAACAAATTTAATTGTCAAGTTTTAGTTCATTAATAATTTATGAACTTTATAAGCGTTCTCTTCGTTATCAATGGCTCCCCTGATGCTGAATTTGTGACGTCAATTTATTCAAGTCTGGTTCATACTTAGTCACCTTAAGACGAATACAAGTGTCTGAATTTTCGGTAGTTAACCTGCTTCTGTTCTTAAAATAAATTTCATGTGTGAATATATTTGTTCACATTTTTACGTAGAACCGAACGCGGACAAAATGGCAAAGCCAATTTTTTTCAAAGATGAAAACTTCGTAGGAAGTGATGCCCAATACGATGATATCATGAGAAGATGATTATCTTCCGTGTTTTCTAAATCTTTCCGCAATGTCTTGAATTTGTCCATCCACAATGTTGAACTTTTAAAATCAATCATTTCTAAACATAAATTGTCAATTTTAAAATATTCAAAATACTGCACAATTTTTGACCTGTGCGTCAATATTTTTTGCCATATCTTCAATGCGACGCTGAACTGTTCTGGCCGACAATGGCATTTCTTTAATTCTCTCAATTATTTGTTTTTTATTTGCGAAGTCATTGAATAAGGGTTCGGAACAATTTATGAATGTGTTTTTCAAAAATTCGCCGTCTGTAAACTGTTTTCCATTGGTACCAATACTAAGAGTTGCAATAAAGCTGGCAGATGTAGCATAATTGAGGCTGGTAACAAATCTCTTCAAAAATTTATTTTGTTACCATAATTTAATACACGTTTAGCAATGTATTCATATTTTTCATCATTTGGCATTTCACTCACATCTTTATGTTTTGAAGAAAAGTGTCGCTCAATATTGTAAGTCCTGGTGGTAATTATATCTGTACATAAAGTACATATCAATTTGTCACCATTTTCCATACATCCATACTTTTCAGTCCACACATCTTGAAATAATCTCTTTTTTGCTTTTTGTATGTCCATGGTAATAAAAATAATAATTATTTCGCTTAGGTAACTGTTCTCGCGCTTCTGAACTACCGTTTATTCACGTTAAAGACGAAGTAAACATAGACAAGAACAGATGCGTGATCAGCAGGTGGGCAGGGCTCCTATTGCTCGGCTGCAGGTGGCATGAAGTCACAGAGCCCAGCCGACCAATAGGAGCCCTGATCACGTGCTGATCACACATCTACTCTCGTCGAGTAATGATGAGATTCGTTCAGACAATGTCACTGTATTCCGCCTATGTTCATTTCTGCAACTTTGTAATCAAACCAAAATGTTAATCTTATTATTTATACTTTCACAAAGTGTTTGCTTCATGTTTATGTTTTATAATTTATTTTTATGTATTATACTTTATTTGCGGAACTCAAGTGGGTCACTTGAAATTATTAAATGGGTCACTTGGTGACCCGCGGGTCATAGGTTGCTGCCGCCTGTACTACATCAAGGTCCTGAAACATTTGAGAGAGAGTGTGACATTGAAATGTCCATGAAAATGGCACACACAGGATTGAGTGGTTCATCATGACAACATACCGACCCACACAGCTCTGTCTCTTTGGCAGTTTTTGGCCAAAAATAACATAGCAGGCAGTCCTTACCCCTTAGACTTCTTCCTGTTTCCCAAGATGAAGTTCCACCTTAATAGTTGACAATACACTGTATCAAAGTGATTCAGGCAAAATTGAAGGATGTACTGAATATCATCTCAAAACAGGAGTTTCAAAGGTGTGTGGTTAGCACGCTTGGCTAGAGATCTAAGGATCTGGGTTCGAGCCCCGGGTAAGGCATGGATGTGTGTGTTGTTTTTCTGCTGAGGTCCTGCCATCCTCACAGACCTTCTACTATGGCATATAAACTGACAGGCTCCTGTCAGACCTCTGTGGCAAGCAGCTGCTTGAGGGGGTATTTATTTTATTATTTTTCAGCAGTAGGAAAAGGGCTGGACTCAAGGTGTTAGTTCCCAAAGGGACTACTTTGAAAGGGATAACAGTGATTAAAACTTAAGGCAAGCCTACATTTGTTTATCAGTACAGTTGGAAACCTTTTGGATTGAATCTCCTATGTTATGAGGAATTAATTACAAGGGAAAGACTTATGGCCTTAAATATTCTAAAGATGAAAATGTCTAACTATTTAGCCACTTTGGAAAACAACATTAAGCTCTTTCTTTAAACTTACTGATAAAACTGGTAAAAGGATATGTTTGGTGATAAACAGTGAGAACAAAAATGCTAAACATTGGTCAGGTGGGTGGTGCTCCAGCTCTTTCGAACGGCTGTCGCGCTTGCCTACTAATCAAAGGGACCTGGGTTCAATCCCTGGGTAAGGCATGGATGTATGTTTTGTTTTTCTGCTGAGGTCCTGCCATCCTCTCAGATCTTCTACTATGGCATATAAACTGACAGGCTCCTGTCAGACCTCTGTGGCAAGCAGCTGCTTGAGGGAGTATTTATTTATTTTTATTTATTTAGTCTTGAGCAAGTTTCTCAGTGTTCCTATCACATGAGGTTGTGCGACAGATACTGGTAATGTCCAATATGGGATAAACATTAAAATAGGCATTTCTATTGGTACTATTAAGTGGAAAAAGAGGCATGTACATCTAAAGGCTAAAATTTAGCAACATAATAATTTAGTTCTTTCTAAAGTGTGCTATGGTAGCAAAACATGTGTGATGCCCCATCATTCACTTTTACTTTACCTTAACCAGTTTTGTTTAATTTACGTTATATTTATCATTTTGGGGATTTTTTTATTTCCTTTTTGGCATCACAGAGCTCATTTCCAAGAGCTGGGAGTTGCGCATGCGCAACTCCGATCTTCCGACTGTCACCTGCTAAAACGCGTGCACAAGGACACGCCTCCTCTTGCGTCATAGCTTGCGTCATTCGTCAGTCATATTATGTAAATGTCTTTTCCGGCGTGCAACAAGACACGTGTCTGGCTCTTGTCTTTTAAACCGGTGACCTGCGAGTCACAGAAGTTAGTGTAGAGTACAGGGGCACTCAGTGAGTGTAGAGTGCAGAGGCACTCAGTGAGTGTAGGCAGTTAGTGCAGAAGCACTAGGCAGTGTAGAGTGCAGAGGCACTCAGTAGAGAGCACAGTGTGTGCAGGAGGAAAGTGCGTTGTAGCACAGTGAGTTTGATGTATCTTCTTCATTGATGTCTTGGTGAGTTGAACTATTTTGGAAATAAATCTGTTTGTTATTTTAAACCTTTTGAGTCTGTACAATTTTTTCTCTTGAGCAATGTGCATTTAGATTGATAGTATTTATACTATTTTTTTTGACAATCAATTTGATTCTAACTATTTACTCATTAACGCTCGCTGGCATTTTGAACCCTACTTTAAACTTAGTCTACTTTTTTGGCAATTTGTTAATTATTGCCTGGCGCCCATATCAGCTATCCGGTGCATAAAACAAATTGGATCGAAAGAAGGGTCCAATTTTAAAGCATTATTGCATTTATTTGGAGCGTTACACATGGACCTTTGGAAGCAAGATAACACAATTTTTTATGCTTTTGATTCTAGGTGTTTAAGCATTATTTTATTAGTGGTTTGGCTATATAGTAAGCTAATATGGTTAGGTAAGGTACAGTCATCAACCAACACTGATCAGCATCTTATGCAAAAAGAAACTGCACTGTATAACTATAGATTAGCAAATAGAGTTATGAACAATGTTTGAGTTGTGAACAGATCTGAAAAGAGACATAGAAAGCAATGACTGGACTGTGTGAAATAGGGCCTTTTTAAATTTGGCCTGAGGTGACTAAATGAAACATCAGTAGCTACAAAAACATTTCTTACAGTTGAATAGATGTATTTCCTTAGATGACAGATGTGCATTGAAAACTAAATTGCACAGTCTAGTTGGGCCTCCATAGCTCATAGCTTTCGAAAAAGTTATACCAACCAATCTACTGGCCCACTCACCCACCCACTGGCATATTATTATTGCACTTTATTTATATAAGATATACACCACATTGAATATAAATGTGATCATTTCCTATTAACTCTTTCCCTGGAATTGGTGTGCTGTAATGCCAAAGCAATTCTGCCTGTTCCCTGGCAAAAGTTTATTTAAACACTTTGTTCAACACTTGCAATTGTTTCTATTCTGTCTACCACCACTTTGCAGTGTAGCACAGCAGGAGCAGGCAGAATGAAAGTCTGTAACAAAAGAGTCTAAACAAACAAAAGAGTGCAGAAAACAGGTGAAATACTTTAGTGTTATATCACACTAACACCAGGGAAAGAGTTCAAATTATCTTGAAATTTAAAAGGAACTGTATATTTTCACATTGTTATTTATAGTATGGTTGAAAGGTGGTAAGGTATAATATGTTTGCTTTATTCAGTATTGTAACAAGATATATGTTAGCCTGAGTATGAATTAAAGTTGTTGATATTAAAAAATTTATTACTTGTCATGCAAAATCTTATTAGGAATGAAAGAAGCTATCAGCATTAGAAGAACTTAATATGCTTATGATAGAACTAATTGAAAATTTAGAGATACATTTAACTATTTATGAAAAATAGATAATTGAATTCAAAAGTCTTGTCATTAGTAAAAATTCTACTACAACAGTGACAACTGAATTTGTTTGATGACAGAATTACGAGTTAATTATATGGAAAACTTCATAAAGCATGAAATGGGATAGATTGATAAAAAGGGAAAAAGACATGAGTCATATGCATGGGCCTCAATCCTTCCTGGGTGAAGTAACACCCTCTGCACCATTATTGTTACACCACTAGCTTTATTAATACCAGCCTTTTGTTTAATATCAATCTTTTTATTTGCAGATCAGATATTTTTAATTGTACTTTATTATTCATTTCCTTTATACTAGGTAGCTGATATCTAGCATCAAAGACTACATAGTAAGGTCCAAAAGTTTCTGACCCAAGGGTATTAAAAGAGATAATAGAATCAAACAATAATTTTTATTTTTCAATATAATCACCCTTTATTTCAATACATTTTTTTAGAATGGTTAATTAATTTTTCTATACCACTGAAAAAAAAATCTGAATTTTTGTTCTTAAAGTGGTCTAAAACTGCAGAAATGACTTCTTCATCACTTGTAAATTTTTTCCCACGCAGATCCAGCTTCACGAAAACAAAATAGTCAACAGGGGCTAGGTCAGGCTGTATGGTAGGTGATTAATTCCTGGAAACCACATTGCTGAATAGCAGCCTTGGCAGCAACTGAAGTGTGCACTGGCGCATTGTTGTGCAATAACCTCACTCCCCAGGACAGCCTTTCCTTGGCATTTCTCTTTGATGGTATCCTTCAATTCGTACATTGTAACACTCCAAGCAAATGCAAAATACTTGAAGTTTTATGCTCCAGATAGCTTAGACGGGCACCAGGCAATAATTAACAAATTGCCAAAAGTAGAATAAGTTGATAATAAGTTGATTTAGGGTTCAAATACCAGCAAGCGTTAATGAGTAAGAATCAAAATGATTGTCAAGTAAATTTAAATATAATTCAAAAATCCTTAATTCGCGTTGCTCAAGAGAAAAAAACTGTACAGACTCAAAAGGTTTTAAATATAACAAAACAGATTTATTTCCAAAATAATTCAACTCACCAAGACATCAATGAAGATACAACTCCTGTGCTACACGCACTGTGCTTGGTGCTACGCACCTTGTGCTCGTGCACTCACTTGTGCTTATGCTTATCCTAGTGCTTATGTAACTCGCAGGTCACCGGTTTTTGACATGAGCCGGCAATGCTTGCCGGGAAAGACATTAACATACTATGACGAACGACGCAAAAGCTATGACGCAAGAGGGGGCATGTCCTTGGCACGCGCTTTAGCGGTACAGTCGGAAGATTGGAGTTGCGGGTATGCAACTCACATCTTGGAAACGAGTGCTGTGATGCCAAAAAGGAAATAAAAATCTCCAAAATGATAAATATAACGTAAATTAAACAAAACTGGTTAAGGTAAAGCAAAAGTGAACGATGGGGCATCACAACATTAATGATGCAAAATATTCACCAGCAATGGCAGTATTTCATTCTTTAAAGTCGACTAGCAGAATCCAAAAAGATAGTGGCCATGATCTTTTTTTGGGATTGTATCACTTTTGCTTTTTTTGGCCTTGGGGATCCAGGATGCCGCCACTCCATATTTTCTCATTTAGACAGGGGATCATGGTACAAAATCACAGTTTCATCTCCCATGACAATTGAATCAATCACTTCTTTTTCTTGCCCCTCACAGAGTGCTAAAAATTTAGTATAGCATTCCACGCATTGTTGTTTTTGGACAACACTCAAAAGTTTTGGAACCCATCTTGCACTCACTTTGTTCATACCAAGATGGTTGTGTAAAATTCGAAGCATCGTGGTTTTTGAAAGTCCACACCTTGCTGATAATTCTTTAGTTTTCAGTCACCTATTCTTTAGTACTTCTTGCACCAGCGTAATTTTTACCGGAGCGAGTGTTTCTGCAGGTCTGCCTTGACGAGGTTCATCTTCAATCGAATCTCTCCCTAAGTGTAACTGTTTAGCCCATTCTTTAACTGTCAAATATGATGGGGAAGATTCGCCGTACACAGCATCTAAACATCATTTAATTTCTGCTGGGCTTTCTCCTTCCCTTGTCAAAAATTTAACAACTTCTGGACCACACGACACTCAAGTTCAAACATTTTAAAATATTGGACAATAGCACTTCTACCTGTGATGCTAGATGGAATGCTACTGATGCTAGAGCTGCAAAATTTTAACTGCAGTGCAACAAAACATAGGGTGGGGGGGTTAATGGAGTTAGACCTGTCAATTCTTGTTCTAACATGTTCGGGCCAGAAACTTTTGGAACTTACTAGGTATATGCTAATTAATTTAGTTTGCAAAAATATATTAGTGCTGTTACATCTATATGCTGTATAGAAAAATATTTCTGACAGTTAAATAGATTTTCTTAGGTAATTAGACCCAAATGAATTGTTGATGTTTTTTCTTTACACCTTTGTTAATAATCTATTGTTGGATCTTCCAATTAATATTATTATTTGGAACAAAAGACTGATATTAATAAATTCAAATCAAAATATACTAATGCTCTACAATTCTTACTAGCTTTGAAACATACTATAATTCATATTATGAAAACCTATAGCTATTAAAGTTCTTTATCACTTGTATTGATAAAATTATGTTGTAACTCAGCAGTTAAGGGGTCTCTTACTGCTTATAATTAAAGAGAACTGAAGCTGTTAAAATGCAATTTAATGCACTATTTAAACTCAATGTCAACTGGGTATTTTCAATAACCAATCGTTTATTTTTATGCAAATCGTTTTACCATTTAATGGCTTTTTGTGTGTTGTATGCAATAAGCTAAAAGACCAAGTCACATGAACCTCAAAGGTTCAAAGTTGAGTTAGGAAAGAGGGTTCCACTGATAGCCAATAGGAGACAGATGGGTTGCTAAATGGCCAGGTCACAAACTTGACCATTTAGCAATGATCAAGTTAGATGGTCAGATCTCAAGCAAAATTGTATGCATGTAGTTGCATGTTCAGTTTACTATTTAATGGCATTTTTTTTTTTGTACACAATAGCTAAATGACCAGGTCACAAAGACCTCAAAGTTTCAGAGCTGTGTTAGGGAAGAGGGTTCACTGGAAAGCCACTAGGAGATTGATGAGTCGAGTTGTTTTGCCTATGACAACACTAGTTTGTTTTTACAATGGGCTAAATGGCTGGTTCACATGGGCCTTAAAGGTTTAAAGAAGATTGAGAAAGAGGACCCACTAGACAGATTTTAGAAGACAAATGGAAGTCTCCCATCAAGGTTATCCAGTGTATTCTTTAATACCCACAGGGTATGGCTACTGCACACTGCACCATGGTTTAAGATCCCAACTGATGGACGGTGGCCTTTCCAAGTCTATCACATACCCTTTCTCATCAAAGGCAGAAAGGGGGGGGGAGGGGTTAATGGGGAAAATGCTGATGAAGAGGGAACATCAGATTATGAGCCTGTCATGCTACAGAGTCAATTCCCACCACATAATTGCTAGATGACACAGCTTCTGCTAATGATAAAAATTCATTTTTATTATTAGTAGAATCATTAATGTTTTAAAAGCATTACCAGATTACAAAAGAGGATAGTAGCAGTTCAGACTTTGAAACTGATCAATAATCTATTCATGGAACAGTTGAATGGGTTAGGCTATTTTACCTCTGAGTAGCATTTTTGTGCACAAAATGAGTTAGATGGTCAGGTCACAAGGGCTCAGATTTGGTAGACAGCTTTTAAGAGACAGATGGAAGCCTCCCCATCAAGGCCATACAGCATGTTCTCCTGAATACTGGGCCAGAGTTTAACATCCAATCTGATGGCTTTCCAAGCTCATCAGTGTCCCCTTTCTTACCAAGAGTGGGGTGGGGGATCATCATCATCAACCTCAAGCAGCCATGGGCTATGGAGGTCCAACCAGACCGTGAAATTTAGTTCTCCAAGCAAGTCTGTCCTGAGCTACATTTACTGCATCTGCCACTGCACACCAATTCTAACAAGGTCCTGTTTGACATTGTCTGCCCACCGCATCCTAGGTCTCCCCCCTCCTTCTGAGGCCTCTAAGCATACTGTTCATAACCCAATTCACCAATCTATAATTATTCATACGGGCAACATGGCCAAACCAGCGAAGTCTCTCTCTGCACAATATGCTGCTTAAAGGAGGTTGCAGACTCCTTTGCCTAACCTCATCATTAGTTACAAAGTTGAACCACCTAATGCCCAAGATACTGCGTAAGCATCTAAAATCAAAAGCATCTAGTTTCCTAATATCTTGTTCATACAATGTCCAAGTTTCACTACCATAACTAACCCTAGAAAGACCAAATTATTATATAGTCTAATTTTAGTCTATATAATAATTTGAGTTTAGGTGTATACGCCTATTTCTCCACAACTCCATAGATTATTAAAAGTCCCGGCAGCAATCCGTATTCGTCTGTTAATTTCATGCCGGACATCACCAGTATTTGTTACATAGCTCCCAAGGTAATTAAACTGTGACACCTACTCAAGCCTGCAACCATTCAGATTAACTGAATCACAGCCTGCCTGACCAATTTTCATCACTTTAGTTTTTTTTCTCTGTTTATAACCAAATCTACTCTACTACAAGTCTCATCAACAGCTTGAATGAAAGAGTTCATCTCATCATCATTTGCCAAAAGGGCTATATCATCAGCATAATCTAAATCAGAAATTTTATTATCTCCAGACCATTTAAGGCCAAAATCTTTTCCTTGCAATGAATTTCGCATAACGTAATCAATAACCAAAACTAAGAGAAAAGGAGACAAAATGCACCCTTGTCGAACACCAGAAGTAATGCTAAACCAATTGCTACAAGCATTACCAACTCTCACACACAACTCAGTCTACTTGTCTGGTATACCATATGATCTTACAATCAACCACAAATTATGACGATCAACAGAGTCGAAAGCTGTTTTGAAATCAACAAAGCTAGCAACCAAAGGTTTCTGAAATTAAATATTTCTCAAGAATCTACCTAAGTGAAAAAATCTGATCCACACATCCCCTACCACTTCTGAATCCACATTGCTCATCACGCAATTGACTGTCAACCAGATTCTTAATTCTATTAAGCACAATCATGGAAAGAACTTTAACTGGAACAGTGAGTAGGATGATACCCCTATAGTTATCACAAGAACTGCGATCATCTTTTTTGAAAATAGGGATAATAACAGCTTGGGTAAAATCAATAGTAACCATGCCTTTATCATAAAAGATATTCAAAATTTCAGTCATCCAAGTGGTACCGAAACATTCCCAGCTCTAAGAATTTCTGTAGTAATTTCATCTACCCCTGGGGATTTATGAAGTTTAAGTTTAGAAATAGCCTAAATAACTTCAGACTTGGTTAAAGGACTAACATTAAAGCCAGTAATGCATCTATCATCATTACAAACAATGGGAGTAGAACTAACCACATTGTTCAGAACATCACTGAAATGCTCAGCCCACCTAGCAATGACAGATTCCACACCTTCTATAACCTTACCTTGCTTATGCTTCAATACCTATATACCTGTCCATTTTCTACCATACAAAACATTAACTACCTGGTACAACTCTCTGCTGTTGTGCTGTCTAACTGCTTCCTTGGCTTTGTCAGCCAAGCCATCAAGCCAAAGATTCTTATCAGCAGCTAACTGATCTTTTACACGTTTATTAAGTTCTCTCTAATGCTTTCTATTAGGACTAGTAGGGTATTAATTAAGGACATTCCTGCAGTTCTTTCTTTCCAAAATAAGCTCAAATGCCTTATCACTCAGATAATTCTGCCTCCTCTGCTCCTTTTTTCCTTAAAAAGTACTGTTAGTGTCCAAAAATGCCTGTTTAAAATGGCCCCATTCTTCCTCAACTTCAGTAGTAAGCATACCATGAGAGTAATGATTAAGTAACCTATCATGGTAAGCTTTGACTATAACTGGGTCTTTCAGAGCTTTAGTATTAAAAGTAAATTTTTTAATTCTACCACTACACTTTTTAAGTTTAAGTTGCAAGACACTTTTAACAAGGAAATGGTCAGATCCAATTTCAGGTCCCCTATATGACCTGGTATTCCTAACAGAACTAGCCCATTTGTTGTTAATTAATATATAAGCAATCATATTCTTATGCAGCCCATCACGTGAAACCCATGTGTACTATGTACACGTGAAACCCATGTGTACCATGTGTACTTACGTAGTGTTTTTAATAAGTGTTAGTTATTCTGAAGCCATTGAGTTTACTTACCTGTAGGAGACGTTGCCCATTGCCATTGCAGCTGCCAATACCAAAAGGGCCTATCACCACTCCCCAAAGGTCAGAGTCAGTACCAACTTTGGCATTGAAGTCACCTAGAACAAGGGTAATATCTCCTTTCTTGACAGAATTCAAAATATCCTGAAGTTGTCCATAAAACCTATCCTTCTCATCCTCATTGGCATCCTCAGTGGGGGCATAACAGCAGATAACATTTAAGTCTTTAATGTTTGTATGAAATTTTGCTGTAAGAAATCTTTCATTAATGCACTCATATCCTAGAAGAGCATCACTAGCATGTCTGCTGAGAAGCAGACCCACACCTTGGTGATGCTTTCCATCCTCCCTCCCTGTAAAGAGAAATTTAAAGTTATATTTAAGTATCTCACCGTTACCTGTCCATCTGGTCTCTTGCAAGCCTCGAATATCTAGGTTATAGCGCTGGAATTCCTGCGTGACATCAAGAGAATAATCTCTATATAATGTCCTCATGTTCCACGTTCCTGCAGAGAGAAAATGATTAGTAGGAATTTTAAAGAAATTAGGTTTACTGAGATTGGTAGGGCCAACAATATCAAACAGCCCCCTGATCGCAGGCATGGGGCAAAGACCTGTTCCTCCTCCACTAAAGGTTGAAGTCATCGATGCTGGTAGGAACTTCAGGCACCTACCTTTTCAAGTGGACTTTTTCAAGAGCCATATGGCCTGCCTGAGACACATTACTCCAGTTTAGGCTTGACGATGCCCAACTAGCTAAGTAAGGTTCAGGTACCTGCGATGGACTCTGATCAGGATTATCCATTATCTGACATAAAGTATCCCATGCCTCTGTTCACTTAGGGCTGGCAACCCAGAAGCAAACAGAAAACACACCGGCAGATTCTCCCTCAACAGAGGCCACCAGTGCAGCAAGTCCAGGATCCATAATCAAGTTCAAATCCATAAACAAAACCAGTCTAGTAGGTATAAATGGTCAGCACCAGGACCCTGTGAAGAATAAGTTTAGAAACAATAAGCTGATGGCCACTAGGTGGTAATTGATGCTATTAGCCTTCCACTAGACCCATTTAAGCTCTCCAAGAATTTTCATTTTGTAATTACAGCTAAAATCATGAATATTAAATCATATAGTTATATGAGCTATCAAGTCTAGTAAATTTTAATCAGTATTTAATTCTGTACTTTCTGAAAATAAAATATTTAATAAAAAAGGCAACTAGTTTTACATTAATAGGACTTTTTTAGAGTCATGCAGTAAAAAAATGCATCTGGCAACACAAATAAAAATTTATTTAAAAAACATTAATAGCCAGAAATGATTATAATGCACATGAATAGAAAGGCTATTAATTTCTGAATACTTTAAACAAGAAATTTTTTTTGTTAAATATTTCTTCCATTTTGCAATTTTTTTTTCTCCATACTACATTTTGAGAAAAGTCCAGGCTTGTTGCAGAGTCATGTCACATACCAAATAAAAGAGAATTTAATTCTGAATTTTATTGAAGTAAAAAATATTAAAATTAACATGTTACTACAATATTCATAGCACTTTTTACAGTGGTATATACCAAAAAAATAGATATATATATATTTCACAATTACTTCCAAAATCTTCAGTTTTTAAAAATAGCAATATTTTTGTTAATTTTTAGATTTTCAAAAATTTAAGGAAATGTATGTTGACAATAGTTTAAATCAAACTTGTGAGCTTAAATCAGGTGTTTGCTTCAATACAGAGTAATGTTAAAAAACAAATCAGCAATACTGTATAGTGCTTCTAGAATATGGCAATCAAATGGCTTTATTGAATTATGTGTATTATAATTTAATAAAATATGCATCAAATTAAAAAAGAAAATATTTTTCAAGCTTGAATTGTGTATTTTTATAAGATATATGTAAGAAAATTTTCAAATGGCATTTTTTTTTAAGTTTCATATGTTGTACAAAAAACATCTATAGACGTCCTTGACCTGGAAGGGTTAAAGAAGAGCAATGCAATTAATTCAGACGAATTCTAAAATTTATTTACGTTTAACCCTTATTACTGATATTGTGGGCTGAAAATGGGTGATTTCAATTTTTTTTTCCCCCAAATTGAGACAGTACCTTATCCAGAATGAACTGATCCACTGGAATTAAAATCAGCAAAATTATAAAGCAATAACTGTTTGATGTTCTGCAGATTCATAACCAGAAAATTTTAAAGGGTGCAGAAGTGGGAGAGGTTTACTCTAAGCTAAATTCCAGAGGTAGGGTGGTACCAAAGCAAAAAAAAGAAAGATGGGAGAAAAAATATAATTTCATTTTCTTTACTACTGATATGGTTAACATGTTTAACTATGATGCAAAGAGACTTTTCCATGGTGTGGACCATTAGTCCTTTTGAAAGAGATACTCTCTTGTGGAAGGGAATGAAAGGGTTGGGTTGTTTTACCTCTGAGCAGCACTTTTTTGCACACCGTGCGCTAAATGGCCAGGTCACAAGGACCCCGAAGGCTCAGAGAAGGTTGGGGGAGTGGACCCACAGGAACAGCTGTTGGGAGACAGATGGTAGCCCCCCGTCAAGGCCATCCATCATGTTCTTTAACGTGCAAAGGGTATGTCTCTCCAGTACATGGGGCCATGGCTTAACGTCCCATCCAACGGACGGCAGCCTTTCCAAGCCCATCGGTGTCCCCTACTGACCGTGGGCAGGGCGGGGAATTTTATGGAGATAAATCTCAACGCTGACCCAGCTGGGACTCGAACCTGGGAACTACAGATTATGAGCCTGGCGCGCTACCTACTTAGCCACCCCCGCCCCAGGGAATGAAAGAGGAGAGCTATCAGACCTAGATTATTATGGCTAATTTTCTTTTTTTTTCTATACTGCTGAGGAGTGGTCAACTACACAAGGTCCTGGTACTGACCAAATACACCAACCAGAATGAAATAAGGACTCTGAGCTTGATTATGGATCCTGGACTTGTTGCACTGGTGGGATTCCGTGAAGGGAAATATGCTGCTGTGTTTTGTTTGCCTGCCTGTGGGTTGACAGCCACAAGTGAATAGATTCACAGGATAAGTTTCATCAGCTGGTGGATAATCCTGATCTGAAGTCAATGTGGCTCTTGAACTCTTGCTTCTAAGGACATTGTCAAATCTACATTGGAGGAAGTCTTCCAGTGCAGATTGCTTCAGCCTTTAGTAGTGGGAGAACAGGTCTTTGCCTATGCCTGTGATTAGGGGGCTGTTTGATATTGTCAGCATTCCCTCTCTCAATAAAAATAATTTCTTTAAACATCCCATAACCATTTTCTCTCCATGGGAAGTTGGAATGTGAGGACTCTGCACATAGATTATTCTCTTGATGTCCTCACGCAAGAATTCCACCATTATAATTTAAATATTCTTGGCTTGCAAGAGACCAGATGGATAAATAGAAGTCAGATTTTTAAAAATAATCTTAAATTTCTCTTTTCAGGGAGGGAAGATAAAAAGCATCTCCACAGGTTTGCTTCTCAGCAGACATACTAGTGATGTTCTTCTAGGATATGAGTGCATTATTGAAAGGTTTCTCATAACTAAATTTCAGACAAGCATTAAAGGCTTGAATGTTATCGGTTGTTACGTCCACACTGAGGATGAGAAAGATGGGTTTTAGGACAATTTTAGGATATTTTGAATTCTTACCCTTGTTCTAGGCGATGTCAATGCCAAAGTTGGTAATGATTCTGACCTTTAGGGAGGGGTGATAGGTCCCTTCAGTATTGGTAGCTGCAATGGCAATGGGCAATGTCACCTACAAGTAAGTACAAGTAATGGGCTAGTTCTGTTAGAAATACCAGGTCATATAGGGGACCTGAAATTGGATCTGACCATTACCTCGCTAAAAGTATCTTGCAACTTAAACTTAAGAAGTGATGTGCTAAGGTTAAAAAATTTACCTTTGACACTGAAGCTCTGAAAGACCCAGTTAGAGCTAAAGCTTATCATGATAGGTTACTTAGTCATTATGACAGTCCTGATTTGCTTACTACTGAAGAATGGGACCATTTTAAGCAGACTTTTCTTGAAACTAACGGTAATCTTTTTATGTAAATGGGAGCAGGGGAGCCAAAATTATTTGAGTGATAAGGCACTTGAGCTTATTTCAGAAAGAAAGAAAGAACTGCAGGAATGTCCTTAATAAATACTCTACGCCAAGTAAGCAGTTAGATAGCACAACAATAGAGAGCCATACCAAAGAGTTAACATTTTGTGTAGTAGAAAACAGACAGGTATACAGGGATTAAAGAACACTTTATATACAAAAATTGTTATATAAAGTTGATATCAGCAAATAGAAATCTGAAACACAAAACACATGCAAAAATTTAGGTGTGTTCAGGACTTTTTGACACCAACGTATGTTTGGTATATCCGAGAAAATTTTTTTAAAAGTTATCGAACTACAATGTAGTAATGCAATCTGTTCTCATGCTCCTTTTTATGGTAGTAAATGAAATCCCGAGATTTGCAAAACTATCAGAGACAAACATCTGAGCTAAGAGGCATAAGGACCAAGCTTTTACACTACAAGAATTTAAAATTGCATAGAGAAAAATGAACACATATCAGGATGCATAATTACATGAAAATTTAGTCTTTATTTTTAAAAAATGCTTTAATATATTATTTCTTTTTGATTTTCTTTTTTTTGCATCTTCGCTGTAGTACGCAAACACATAGAATACATACATTTAACCCTTCCAAGGGCCCCATCGATTATATATGTTGATAGAATCAGGCATGAGAGACCAGAAACAGTTGTACCTGTTTTTAGTACAACACATGAAACTTTGATTTTTTAAAAATAGAAATTTCTGATTTAAAAATTTTCACTATATATATATACTCTCAGAAAACTTATATTTTTTAGGTATTAAAAAATACCTTTTTAATTCATGATGAAATTTTATCTGAAATTGCATAAAACTGTGCCATGCTTCCAGTTGCCATTTAGAGAGCACAAATCAACTTGGAATATATTATAATTATATTTTTCAAATGGAATAACTGCACTCTCATCCTGATGAAATGAAGCCTTTCCAAACAAAATTTAAATTGGGAATGAAGCATTCCCATTTTTTAAATTTGTGGTAAGATCATGATCTGAACTGTTGCCATCACTTTTCTCTCAAAATTTTAAAAAACTTCCAAAAATTAACCATATTTTTTTGAAGCAATTTCAAAGCATTTACCAAGCATGCACTTTAACTCTTGGAATTCATTGTACTTTTTTCTGTTTTAAATTTATTTCAATATTCTGTAACAGACAGTTCAAAGTGATTTTGATTCTGAAATCACTCCTGCTAGCTGCTAGCTGTACATAAGATTATCAACGAGTGTTTTTTTATTTGAAAGCTGATTTTTAATATATATTTTTAATTAGGTGAAAGCTATCCCTTGGCTGAGTGATTAGAGTGCTTGGCTACTGATCTAAGGGACCCGGGTTCGAGACCTGGATAAAGCATGGATCTTAGTGTTATTTTTCTGCTGATGTCCCGCCATCCTCACAGACCTCATATGGTGTATAAACTGACAGGTTCCTGTCAGACCTCTGTGGCAAGCAGCTGCTTGAGGGGGTATTTATTATTTTTAGGTGATATAAAATTTAACAATTAATATTTACGTATCTGTGATATATCTATATCTATTTCAAAAAACAGAAAAGGAAAAATGCAACTTTTCCTAACAGTATTTAATGCAAATTGATCTGGAATCTCAATTTCAGTTATTAAAATAAACTATATTTGCTTTGGAAAAAAAAATATGTCCTTCAAAAGGAAAAGGGAAAGCCATGGCAAGCAAGTAGGAAAAATCTCAAGCCATGGTGGAAGTGGCTGTGTAGATCTATGAAGCATCATTAAGCATAATTCAAACGTATATCAATATAAAATGTTGAAATAGTTTGGATGAAATCCCATGGATTGTTTTACCTCCGAGAGGCACTTTTCTGCATGAACTGGGTTAAAGACCAAGTCACAAGGGCCTTAAGACTCAGAGAGGTTTAGTGGGAAGGGACCCACTGGACAGCTATTAGAAGGCAGATGGATAGCCTCCCATCAAGGCCCTCCAGTGTGTTTGTTCTTTAAAGATGAACAGGATACAACTCTCCTGCACAAGGAGGCATGACATAATGTCCCATCTGACTGAGGCAGGGTTGAGGAGATAAACCTTAGTACTGGCTTAGGTGGGACTTGAACCTGGGAATGCAGATTTTGAGCCTGTGATATTGCTGACTGAACCACCCCCACCCTATGAAACCCCATGACACTGGTCAATTAGAAAAAAGAAAGTAGAAGCAGCAACCAAATGCATCAGCTGCTACCCAAATTCCATGATCTGTAAAGGTATAATTTTATTATACTTTTAATTTTATTTTCAGTAGAATTTTTTTCTTTTTGCATTATCAAGGGGGGAAATGCTGAAGAACAGATGTGCTTGGAGAATAAAATTGCAAACTCTGGTTGAATCTCTGTAACCTATGGCTGCTTGAGGATTTTTCTGTGATTTATATAATTTTATTATTTAAATCACATATACAATTTTCTTTCATTTACCTTAATATACATTTCAGTGAAATAAAATTTAATGGATTGCAGTCAAATTAATTAGGCAAAGGTAAGTATTCTTCAGAGGTTTACACAGTAAGGTATCTCATCAATACATAGTTATATTTTTGTCACTCAAAAACACTTTACTTAGCAACAACTTAATAAATATGTGCTCCTTCAGAATCGTTCAAGAAAAAAGTGGAAGGGAACTAAATTTATAAATCATTTTTAAACATCCAAACCATAAAATAATAATAAAGTTGCATTTTTCTTAAAAATTACGCACTTAGTTGAAATGTCTAGGGAATAATTTAGCAGCCTCATAATCAAAATCAGCAGCTTCACTCTTTGTCTTTACATTAAGTAGAGAATTCTGGTGAACCACCCTTGACTTGAGATAAATTTTAAAATATAAACATTTTAATTTACCTTGAGAATCTATTACTGTATAAAATTTTGCTGTAAAGTGTGGACTGATCTGAAGTGAGCTTGTTATGCAAGGATATCCATGAAGTGCATTCACGTTTCATAATTAGTATATGCAATTAGGTATAACTTTAATGCTTTTTATACAGTTGTTTTAAACATCTTTTTTACAGTTATTTTCACACAAAAAATCACAAAGAAATACTCTTGTAGCTATTTTACTTAATGTTTAATTTAATAAAGTCTTGAAGACTTTACAGTTCAATAATTGTTACAATAATTAACTACAAAAGAAAAACAACTCAAAGTTAATACTATTAACATTAACCTAGACCTATAAGTTACATTTCAAAAGATTGATAGGTATGAAAAGAGAAAATCTACAAATTCAGTGAAAGAATACCTACATTTGTAACTGGATAGCATAACTACAGAAGCTAAAAGCATTCTATGACTGATAACAATATGTTTTATATATTAGCTTTTAAATAAATATCTTGATAACTGCTCACCTTTGAACCCCACAATAAAGTATGAGAACAACAAATATGCAAGCAAATGCAATGCCAACTGATGTACCAACAATTAGTGAACTTTCAGCATCTGCAAATGATAATAAAAAATTAAGTTATAGTTATTTCCCACATCTTTTACAAATAATGGTAAGGAAAATATTCCTTAACACATTTTCTTTGTTTTCATAATATTAAGAAACATATATTAATTTCTTCAAAAGCCTCACAATGTCTTGAATATAAAGTAGCACATAAAGTAGAACAATTAACAGCATGCAAAGCTTGTAACCTGAGGTAAGGACCTTACTTGTGCAAAAGTTTAGAATTTTTCCCATATCTAGTTTCAGAATGGAAACATTGATGGACACATGCAAAACACTGCTTACTTGCCTGAGAACTGATCAAATAAAATTCTTTGTCTGTAAGCAATAAAACTAGAATTAAAATATGAAACAAATGTATATTCAAAAATTTCATTTTTTGATAAACCTTGAAAGCTTTTTGAGGCAATGACAATGGACTGTTATTATGGTAAACCTCATGACACTGGTCAATTAGAAAGGTCACCAAATGAGGGAAATCTCTGAAAGGCAGTGGCTTCTAAAGTGTGTGGCATGACACCTTGGGGAGGTGGGATTTTCCAGAAAAATTTTATGGCAAAATTGATTTGATTACAATTCTCAAAACATTAGAGACTGTTTTTTTAAAAGCAACACATGAAACTAAAAATAAACTTTGCAGCTACAGATGATTCAAAATTCGTGCAACCCAAAATGTAAATGCTTATTATTTCGCACCAACTGAATGGAATAAAATACTGATTCTAATGTTGGCAACCCTGCAGTCACTGACATATGCAACACTGTTTAGTTCTCACACTATCAGTTCTTTGTTAGTGATGTGTATTGTACTAGTTGCCCATAATTAAATTTTCCCAGGCCAAATGTTATTTAACAACCAAATCATTTTTAACTGTTCACGTCCACTTCAATGAACAATTTCCTGATTCTCCAGTACCCAAGTAGTCTACAATATCATGTTTATTGCACAAATCCCTGAGACTGGAAGCATACATGACATTGTGTGAGGTTGTGACAATATGATGAGAAGGGTTCACTGTTGCATTCAAGAAGAGGGTGACACTTTCAACATCTATTGTAACCCTTTGTTAACAATTTGTAATGCATATTGAGAATAAATGAAATTTCTAATATGGGTTGCATGAATTTTGAATCACTCTGTACAATATCACTATGTTCAATTAAAAACTTTCTTTACTCATTTGCATTTCTTGCATAATTTGAAGTTCAATGTCACAAACAATATTACTTGACAACTGGCAACATTTGTCACATGCATATTGAGTTTTCTCTGCCTGTCACAGTTCAACAATTGACATTCCATTGCACAAATATTTGGAGGGCACGATGATACCAAAAGGAAGTAACTGAAATATTTGCTAAGCTGAAGGGCATCATTATGGAAAGTATGGAAACCCCTGTGGTAGTGCTTCTCCACACACAGAAAAGGGAGTTCAAAAACTAAGTTACAGTGATAACAGGAACCTCTTGAACAATCATTCTGTGCTATGATGTCACAGCCTCAAGCATTTGGCTATTTCTCAGTCAGCAACTGCTATGTATTTTATGATACACTGCCTGGCAAAATTGCTGCAAAAAATTAAACACCTACCTAAAACTTTGTTTTATGTATCATGGTACAGTTCCCAAATTTAAAAGTTTTAAATTCTCTATGCATTGTTCTCATTAAAATAGATTTAAAGTACTGCTAATAGTCATCTCTCTCACTTGATGAACTGCAGTAGCTGTTTTGCTATAAAGTTTGTGTCAGCAAATTCCTGTCCCTGTCTGCCAGAGCCTTTTCCTCCCACATTTGTCATGATTAGCAGACACTTTTTGAGACCACTGCCATTCTCCATACACTTGGAATATTATGTCACATGATTGTCCACTGTATTTCATAACCTCCATTAAGGATACTCCTGCCCATTGCACTCCATCAATGAGCCCTTTTCAAAAGCCGATCAGTCTTTTTACTCATGTCATACTTGACTATGATATATCTTGACTATGATATATCTTGACTATGATATAATGGCCATTGTGCTTTTACTGTTTTTATAGGACTTCACAGTGACATAGAATACTTATGTCAGTAAGAAATTTTACATCCACTGGCATGTTTCAAGGTACTTTGTTCACAATGAAGTGTTCATAATAATTTGGTCAGGAAGTGCAAGTTCTACTAATTCTGTTGTACATTTCTTTTACATGATGAAGTTTAAATTTTAATTCACATTTATGGAAAGACACCTTATAATTACTTTTACAAAAAACATTGCAAGTAAAGTTTTTTTGTAGACACCCTTATGACTTTTGCACATTTTTTTCCCCTTTGGTGCAATTCACTGTTGATAAAGCATTGTCATTATCAAGAAAAGCTTTGATTTTACATGAAAATAAAATTTTCAAAAGCAAATCTGATTTTCATGGTTCAACTTATACTATATTTTTGCTCAGATATAAATAACATTAAAATATTTTTAATATTATTTTTTTTGATTTGCGACATATAGGACAGAGAAGAATCCTAGAAGCTACTCCTAGCTTAATACAGGCCTTCTCATACAAGGACATGCCCTTCTAAGACCGAAGTCACTGCTGACCACTGCCTTAGAGCTAACACAACACACAAAGTTTGCCTTGCTGGAACAGTCACTAGCTGCCTAACCACTATGCCATTGAGCAAGAAGTCTAATTTAGTGCATTTAAAAGCATTGCAAATATTTTATTAAACATTGCTTTAGGTTATTTGTTAGCTATGTTATTATTTCTTGTTTTTCCAGTCAAAAAACTTTGAATTTTTGTAATTCCCTGCAAATGAATGAAATCTTGATTATGGAAACAAAAAATATTTCCTTTATGCAGAAAGCAGTCCTCCTGTGACATGCTCAGGAGAACTAGTTATCCAAATGGATGGTTTTCACAATGGAAAGATGCTAAGAGAAAAGTAACATTTTAAATTCTATTAATGTCACATCAAAAAGATTTTCAAATAATACAGTAAAAAATAGCGTAACACTGCTATAATCCACAATACCAAAATTTGACTAGCCTAAAATAATAGTATTTCCTTCTAAGATATCAATTTAAATCATATATACACCAAAGAGCCAACATGACCAGTGCATCTTTATGCAAATTGAAGCAACTGTAGGTAAACAATGGCACATGGTGAAGGTCATGAAACGGTATAAATAACACCTGATACTGAGCTCTGTTAATTGGTGTTATTCCTCTTCTTCAGATGGGAAAGGCAGTGGACCTGAAGTGAGTTTGACAAAGGCCAAATTGTAAAGGCCAGAATGACTGGGTCAGAGTATTTCTGAGATGGCAAGGCTTGTGGGGTGCTCAGTCAGCCGTGGTTAGTACCTTCAAAAAGTGATCCAAGAAGGAAAAACCATAAACCACTGGCAAGGTGTGGGCCGACCATGGCTCATGATGCTAAAGGTGAGCGAAGGCTATCCCATATGATACGAACCAACAAATGGAATACTGTGGTGCAACTCACCTGTAATTTGAATGATGGGAATAATGGGTCACAACACAGTACATCGAACCCTGCTGAAATTGGGACTGAATAGACAGGACACTCCGAGCGCCCATGCTAACCTCGGTTCACCATCAAAAGTGCCTACAATGGACATGCGAGCATCAAAACTGGACCTTGAAAGACTGAAAGAAGATAATCTGGTCCGATGAATCTCGTTTCCTGTTGCACCATGTGGATGTCCAGGTATGTGTGCGTCGTTTACCTGGGGAAGTGTTGGCACCAGGATGCACCACAGGATGAAAACAAGCCAGTGGAGGAAGTGTAATGCTTTGAGCAATGTTCTGCTAGAAAACCCTGGGTCCAGTCATTCATGTGCAGGAAACTATGACATCTACCTCTACCTAAACATCACTCCAGACCAGGTACATCCTATCATAGCAAGGTATTTCTCTCTAGTAGTGCCTTCTTTCAACAGAATAATTTGCCATGCCACACTGCATGGATTGTTCTAGAATAGTTCGCAGAACACGAAGAAGACTTCCAGGTATTGCCCTGACTCCCAAATTCCCCAGATATCAATCCAATCGAGCATCTGTGGTTTGTGTTGGAACAGCACATCTGATTTGTGGCGGCTCAACCACGTAACTTACAAGAGTTAAAGGATCTGCCGGAAAAGTGTTGGTACCAGATACCACAAGACACCTTTGGAAATCTTGTAGTGTCCATGTCTCGCTAGTAAGAGCTGTTTTGGCTGCACGTGGAGGACCAACTTCATATTAGACAGGTGGTCATAATGTTGTGGCTCTTTGGTGTATATATGTGGGAAAACAAATTATGCAATATGGATATTACACCACCACTTTCTATATGAAAATTACTGTAGTACTTATCTTAGGACTTTATCTTGAAGTAAAACAGAACATAGTGTTTTCTTGTTGATAGAATAGTCCCCTCCCCCTTCCATTCTGTCAACAATTTGAAAAAGCACTTGGGGAAATACAAAGGGTTACTATATTCTTTTTTGTTTACTCTTCTCTTCCCCTCTCCCCCAAACTAAACATATTTTGGCCCATAGCCATAAAACTTCTATAAAAATTTTCACTAAATGGGTTTTTACTCTCTCCCAAATTATCATATTAGCTTTAAATCATTACAAATTTCTTTAAACTTTATTGAATGTTTTTTCAGTTTTTTTTCTATACTGCAGTGAATGGGTCAATGTTGGCAATATCAAATGGTTAATGCAAGTCAAGATGATGCAGCACAACCTATAAAATTTAACATCTGCCATAACTATTGTTTGTCTGACAATGCATTGAAATTGTTAATATAAATTGCAAAAATTGAAACATTATATATTACTAAGAGATAAAATCAATATATGTATTGTCATATTTCAAATCTTATTGTTTTCGAAACCTGGATGAGCATAAGGTGCCCCTTGGTTTCTGACACTGTAATTCCCCCCCCCCAAAAAAAAAAATCCCCCTTTTTTGTGTATTTTTTTTTTCTTTTCGTCATTTTCTTTCTTATTTTATCATTTCTCTTTTATTTTTTCCACAGCTAAATTCATTTTCTAAAATACCATGTGTAACTATTATGTAATGTGATTTTAAAGAAACAAATAAAATTGATTAATTTATTGGTTGGAAAATACTAGCCCTAGTACTTTCAATTATTTTAATGGCAAATCAGCTGGTTAAAATCGGCATGTCTTCACCTTATATTCCAATTCTGGAGACCTGTTTCCTATGCATTTGGACCTCTTATGATATTGTAATGAACTTTTACATGACGGATGCTTATATCAAGGAGAAAGTTCGTTAGTCTACCAACTTGCAGTAGGCATGTTTCATGTCTTGCACCATTATATGGGATACACCAACAAAAACCATCCTGTATATACACTGAAAGCACAATTTATTAGGCACACTACATCCATCCACAAACCTGCCTTACTCTGCTACAGTAATGTACCCAGCCAAAATCCTTTGTGGACTATAAATAAATCAGATACCTGACTGCAACTGTTATGTTGCATGAACATAGTGACCTGATCAATCGTGGGCAGATAGTAGGTACGAGGAAGATGGGATACACCATATCCACAACTGCAGAATGTCTGGGATTACTGCATGCAACTGTCACATATGTACCAAGACTATATCAAAACAGGATAAACCTGCAGCCACTTGGAAAACGTAGCAGTAACCGGTTTGATGTTTGAGGTGAGTATCATAATATTAGAATGCAGAGCCACAGTGCAGATGATAACATCGGCATTCAGTGATGGGACAGCTACGAAGGTGTGTGCAAATACCATTTAACATATGATGGCATGACTGGGCTATGGCAGCTGATACCCACATCAAGGACCCTTGTTAACAACATGTCACCTGGCTATGAGGCTGCAGAGAACAACGGAACATGATCAATGGACCATGGAAGACTGGAAAGGGTAACTTGTTCCAACGAGTTGAGGTTCCAACTACAATATGCCAATGGGAGATTGCATGTGTGGTGTAGACCATGAAGCATGGACTTGAACTGTCAAGTTGGGGTGTTACAGGCCAAGATGGTATAATGTTCTGGAGCTTGTTTACATGGGCCATCTTGGGGTTCGTTGTACCTACCGAGATCACCATCACTGCACAAGGCTATGGTTACATACTAGCCCACCACCTACACCTATTCTTGGCTATCCATTTCCCACAGCAGGATGTCTTCTTTCAACAATGCCCCATCTCATTGCTGCCATTTGACGAAGGACTGATTGGAGGAGCATTCCAGTGAGTTCACAACCCTCGAATGGCCCTCTCACTCTACAGATTTGAACCCTATTGAGCATCTGCGGGACAAAGTGGAGCAATGCATTTGGAGCCCGAAACCCACCACCTTGCACCAACTCTCTGCTCTTTACAGATGGCTTATCTTGGAATCATGGACTGCAATACCATTTCCAACATCTAGTAGAGTCCATCCCACAATGTATTGCTGATGTTGCAAAGGCAAAAGGTGGACCTCATCTTATTAGGTGGGCATTTATAATAAACTGTCCTTTCAAGTTATGTATATATTGCAAAAAGACTTTATATTTACATCTCGAAATGGGCACGATATTTCACATTTGGATCAATATTTAACAAATATGGGATTTTACCATTTTTTTTTTAAATATGGGATTTATAAAGTATTTGGGACAACCAGTTACAACCCCATTCCTTTACTGGAGTATGCTTAATGGTGACCAATATTTGCATTTGAAACTTGTCTACAACACTGGCTGCTGAATATGCCCCTGCATAGTTGCAGATGTAGTTTTATGGGAATTAATATTACTAAGCAGTGGGTGAACAATACTTTTGATGGCCAATAGTAATCCTTCAAATACCACATAGCTTCAACATAATACATACCAGTAATCACATATATTAAATCACTGCCTACACTCCAGCCATCTGATGCAAATGCTGTGAGATTAATCCTATATCTGGTATTTGGATGAAGACCTTCAAGTTTGTATTCTTCAAGCAGAGGGTTTGAAATATTCTTGAATATCTGCTCTCCTGAAAAAAAAAAATAACATTATAGAGCATACATGTATATTTGAAACAGTTTTAATGATTCAGTATTGGATAACCTTTCACATTTATATTAAAAAAAAACTGAAAAATTGCAGTGTTCTATGCTAAACATTATAAAACATAATATGTTTAGTTGAATGCACAGGTCTTTAGCTCATCTGAAAGATCTATCAGTCATATGAGTTGTGACTGAGTCAATTGTACATTTTTTTTCTTTTCAGATTTACTCTGTGTTCCAATATATATATATGGCTTCAGTCAAGGCTGATACAAGTGGATGTGTGAGGTGTGCATGACCCACCAGCAACCAATTAAGGGCAGCCACATGTCACCTCTTTTTTAAACTTTAATATGAATATTGATAAAAAAAATTAGCTTTTTTTGTTGACTGTAGAATGGTGAAGTAATCATCAACTGATTTAATACCCAAGCACATCTGAATCAGTTACTTGGGTCAGTAGTGTTTGCATTCTCAAAGAATTTGCCTTGAAGCATCTCTCAACCCAAGTCACCCTCCTGTGTAGCTGTCACCTCTCAAGATGTGATAATCAGTTCTCATGGTCGAGCTAAATTTGCAGTGCTAGACATTAAACCCATTCAAGCAGATGAGTGACAATTATACAGGGTGAAAATGAGGTAGAGATGATTTTTTCCATATGTTTTCCTGAAAGCTGTCTAACTGCATTGTAAAACATAAAAATAAATATGAACTTCACCAAGCATTAATATCTGAATGTTCTTTTAAATTAAATATATTCGTGCTTTAGCAATTCCACATTGTGACTCCATCATAATCACCCTATGACCACACGATCAGAAACCACTCCATCAAAATGTGTGTACATAAAAAAAAAACAATTGAAAAACTGAGAATACTTTTATTATTCATGCAAATCAGTTTTTAAAGACTGTTATAAATATTATTAATTATAAAGCCTAAAACTGAAACAGTAACTCACATACAATCTAGCAACTGAAAAACATTTACGAAACTCCATGGGTCAGTTCAAAGAAATCTTTCCAGGTATGAGTATAAAACACAGTTGAAAAGAATCCCCAAAAAAGTATATTAGACAGTTTTGATGCAGATTATCACATTAAAGGTGAAGAAATTAACAGAAAAATATGAAAAGTGGACTCCTATTTGGTATATGGTAGTTAATTGTTTTGTTACACAAGAAAAGTACAGAAAGCCCAATACTTTCAAGAAAATTCACACCTTCTGAAACACAACTGGAAAATGATCTTTCGAAGACTTTAAGTAAATAAGTACCCCCTCAAGCAACTGCTTGCCACAGAGATCTCACAGGAGCCTGTCAGTTTATATGCCATAGTAGATGGTCTGTGAGGATGGCAGGACCTCAGCAGAAAAACGACACATACATCCATGCCTTACCCGGGGCTCGAACCCAGGTCCCTTAGATCAGTAGCCAAGTGCGCTAACCACTCGACCATGGGACAGCTTCGAAGACTTTAACATAAATTAATTCAAAAATATACATACATTTTTAAATTTCATATGAACATTTTCAAATTACTATTCATACTTATACACACTTACCACTGCACATGTTCTCTGAAAATTGGCAATAGGAAACTCTGTATTCCTTAATAATTTCTTCGAAATTAGCAGCACAGCCAATTAATTTCCACTGAACTATAAGACTTGTCAAACTTCTTTTCTTGATTTTAATATTTATTCCTTTAAAATCTGTTGAAAATAAAAAAAATGCATAAATAACACATACTACATAGAGAATGTAATATTTTAAAAAAGATAAATTCACTAGGAGGGAGAATTAATATAGCACAAAAACCTAAGTAATATGTAGAGTTGGGTTGAGTTGTTTTACCTCTGAGCGGCACTTTTTTGCACACCATGGAGTAAATGGCCAGGTCACATGGACCCCGAAGGCTCAGAGAAGGTTGGGGGAGGGGACCCACTGGAACAGCTGTTGGGAGACAGATGGTAGTCTCCCGTCAAGGCCATCCAGCGTGTTCTTTAACGTGCACAGGGTATGACTCTCCCGCACATGGGGCCAAGGCTTAACGTCCCATCCGACGGACGGCGGCCTTTCGAAGCCCATCGGTGTCTCTCCCTTACTGACCGTGGGCAGGGTGGGGAATTTTACAGAGATAAATCTCAACGCTGACCCAGCTGGGAACTACAGATTACGAGCCTGGCGTGCTACCGACTGAGCCACCCCCGCCCCAATATGTAGAGTAGTAAGTTACATAAATATACATTAAGCCAAATATGGATCTTCATTGAAATAAAAATATAACCACACCCAAAGAAATATGTCCAGTACTAAAATGAAAAAAAAAATGGTCACCAGTCTCTCTCCTCTGAAAGCCAAATCGGCTCCCAAACATTGGTGTTCACTGTTAACACTTTGGCAATGGGTGAAAACAGATAATATGTTGGATATTTCAGCCAGAAATTTTTCATTATTTATGATGACAAGTTCTTCATCTCAACACAAACCTACCAATTATGGAATAATGATTTTATTCATTAGCCATTCAAAATGTGTTTCACCAAGAAGCAATGCTCATTGATACAAAAGTGCCTCCCAAAGCTGTTGGAGAATTCTGAGAATTAACTGCTAAAAAAGCAAAAAGTATATCTCAAGATACTTAATATACTCTATTATCAGAAAGAAAATCAAGAATATATGGTTATCAATCCACATACCTAAGACCTTATGGTTCCAATTATTAGGAGACTAACTGTACTCAGAATATATGAGAATGGAAAATAAAGCATAATTTTAGAACAGCCATTTCTTCAGTTTCATGCTACATAGTCTGGGGTTTTTTTTCTTTGTGTGTTTTTAAAAAGATATATTTTCATTCTGATAATAAATTAAGAGAAAAGATAAGAGATAAGTGAAAAATTATTTTTCATTGGAATAGGTAATAATAAAATATTACTATTCAGATTTTCTGAACCTTCCACTAGGCCTGAACTTTTACTGTGGAATTTGACAGAAAAATTGCAAAACTTTATATGGTAAATAATCTATTTATCCTAGAAATTTGTTTCAGATATAGAGTATGTTGGTCAAGGCTATCACACTTCAACTGAGTTCGTAATGACCTCACAACTGTGGTCCCTTCTCCAATGTGCTGTACTAATAACAGAATAAATCGATTGCTAAGCTATTATACTTTTTATTTACTTAATTATTTTTTTCCTAATGTTAAACATTTTTCAAGAGTTTCAGTTGTATGATTTCCAATTCTATTTTTATCCCTATTTTAAAATAAAAAGCAAACACAGAATGTATGCTTAATGGGAAGAGGAAATGAAAGTTTAAGATTACTATTTACCTTACAAAGGGCATTCAAAAAGTTCTTGACATGTGTCTGTAGATTTGCACTTGTCCCTCCAAATTTAACATGCTACAACTGTAGCATGTAAAGTTAGATCTGCAAAATATGTGTGCTACATGGAGCCTACTAAAGACAGGAAAAGATTTTACATTTTTCACAAGGAGGCAGCTTGGGGACGATGCAAAAAAAAATCATGCCAATTTATCACAAGTATATGGGGGATCATACTGTTCATATGGCACTGTTATGGGATAGATGTGGAAATTCAGAGAAGGACAGCAGAGCTTCGAATATATCTGCCTCATGCAAGAAGACCAAAGTAAGCCGTGAACAAGAGAATCATAGCTGCTGTTCGTGAACTCGTTAAGGAAAACCCACATATCACCATTCAGGTCATAAGTTTAGATATGAGTGTATCGATTTGAAGTGTGAAAACAATTATTCATCAATATTTAAAGTTCCAAAAGATCTGCTTCAAACGAACATCCCACAAACTGGCAGAACAGCAAAAAAAGCTAGAGTCAACTTGTGCAAGGATGTGTTGGCAATGATTGAACCTAGTGGGCCCCAAATGGTTAACAGACATTGTCACAGATGATGAGATGCAGTTTTATTGCTATACAACTCTATATTTTAATAAAATTTTAATAAAGAAAGATCGATAACTATGTTTGGGTTGCAGAAGACAAACTGCATTCTCAAATCTTCCAACAGGCTTCCACTCAAGGAAGATGTTCATAATTTTTTTAAATTCCCAAGGAGTGGTAGCTGTGGACACCTTACCTAAAAAAAAAATGACTATAAATGTCCAATAGTTGGGTTGTTTTACCTCTGAGCAGCACTTTTTTGCACACAACAGTCTAAATGGCCAGGTCACAAGAACCCAGAAGGATCAGAGAAGATTGGGGGAGGGGATCCACTGGAACAGCTGTTGGAAGACAAATGGTAGCCTCCCATCCCTTGATGGGAGGCTACCATTTGTCTTCCAAAGCGTGTTCTTTAACTTGTGTTTGTCTTCCATCCAGCATGTTCTTTAACGTGCACAGGGTATGGCTCTCCTGCAAACGGGGCACATGGCTTAACATCCCATCTGATGGATGGCAGCCTTTCCAAGCCCATCAGTATCCCCTACTGACCATGGGCAGGGCGAGGAGTTTTGCAGAGATAAGTCTCAACGCTGGCCCAGCGGGGACTCGAACCTAGGAACTACATATTACGAGCCTTCTGTGCTACCGACTGAGCCACCCTGCCCCCTAAATGGCCAACACTACATCAATATTGCTTTTCCCAAAATGGTTATGGAGATGAAGGAGTAGCATCCAACAACAGGTATGTCAAGAGTTCTTCATGATAATGCCAGTGAACACAAAATCAGATAAGTTATGGACTACCTGGAGCAGGAAAAAATCAAACAGTTATCCCATCCTGCATATTCACCTGCATGATCTTGCATCATACAATTTTTGGTTGTTTCCAAAAAATTAAAAAGGAACTTGCTGGGAAGCCTTTTTTAGGGATGCAAGATCTTGCAAAATGCATTCATTCTGAGTTGCTGAGTATTCACCAATAGGGGTACTACCAAACATTCCAGAATTCACATAGACATCTTCAACTTTGCATAGATGCTGGAGGAAAATACTTTGAAGGACAGTAAAAGTTTCGTTGAGGCAAATGCAATGATTTTTGCTCTGCAGATGCATGTCAAGAATTTTTTGAATGCCCCTCATATTGGGTAGAAATAATTTAATAATTTGTTTAACTAAATAATGGGTTTATCAGTTTTAAATGATTTTGCTGAGTAAGCTTTGACATATCTGACCTTTCTATCATTCTACCAATTTGTGTAGCTCTTATTACTAAAAATTAATCACTTATACACTGAAGTGTCATTAAATTAGGGATAGCAACCTAGTAATGTGTTGGAACCCCTCTGCCCCTGATAACGGCTGTGACACGACAAGGCAAGGACTCCACAAGCTTGCATAAATGTTCCACAAGTGCATAAATGTTCCACAAGTGCATAAATGACCCATGCATCCTCCAGAGCTGTCCACAATTCTCTCAAGGTCGTTGCTGATGGGACATGGGCCCGAACACTCTGCTCGACGGTATCCCAAAGATTTTCAATGGGATTTAAGTCTGGGCTTCTAGGTGGCCAATTCATTATTTGAGTCAGTAGAATGCTCCTGTAACCATGCAGTAGCCAACCTGGACCTGTGAGATGAACAGTTGTCTTGCTGGTAGATGTCATCTCCATTGGGATGCATGATGGCCATAAATGAATGTAAATGGTCAGCCATGTCATATGTTTCATGATGGTCAGCCATATGTTTCATGATGTACCGGGACGCATTGAGAGTCATCAGCACACGTACCAAAGGTCCCACAGAGGTCCAACTGAAGACAGCCCAGGCAATCACTGAGCCACCACCAGCTTGTACTGTTCCAACATGACATGCAGGATCCATGGGGTTTGCACCATACCCTCAGTCTCCCATTGACGTGATGAAGTTTAAATAGGGATTCATCACTCCAGGCTATCCATTGCCAATTTTTGATGGTCCAGTTTCGATGTTCTTTAGCCCAGGCAAGGTGTTGAGCCTGGTGTTGTGCTGTTAGAAGTGGGACTCTCTTAGGTTAGCGGCTCCCAAAGCTGAGATGATGAGGTGAGTGTTGCACGGTCCATGCACTGACTTCCTGGCTGGAACCCATGTTCAGATGGGAGGTAATTTCAGATAATGTCCGGCCCCTATCAGTCCATACGATGAGGGTCAGACAGCCAGCCATGAACCATTACATTCAAGGCTGGTTGTCCTTTGCAGTTTGTCCAGGTGCTTGGTTTTTTTTTTGTTTGAATTTTCATATTCCCGGAACACTCTTGAAACTAATCCCAGAACACTCTTGAATCCAAGTTCATTGACAATTTTAGAGATCAAGTGTCCCATCCGTCTGGTACCTATGATCTTCCCTCTGTCAAATGCATCTAAATCCTGTGCCTTTCCCATTACACTTCTCACACTGAATGCTTGGGGAAGCCAAAGCTGACAGCTATATATGACTAGAGTTTCAGCCACGCATGCATGCAAATGCGGGACTTGCAGTACTGAATTTGGATAACATCTCCTATCCCTAATTCAATGGCACTTCAGTGTATATTCCATGAATTACTCAGTTCCTTCTAATTCCAGTAATAATTATAAATAACTATTCTCTTATTCGTACTTTGGCATCTTTGGTCTATATTTTATTAATGCTAAATGTTTATCTCATTAAGTGATATTTATTACACTATATAATAAATTGTATTATCATGCTACATGTAACACTATAACATCATATACTATATGTATAAAATGCTGAAATTTAAATGCATGGTAAAAGAAAAGAACACAGAACATTATACAGTATTTAATAATAGATATGCCCTCAAGCAGCTGCTTGCCACAGAGATCTAACAGTGTAGCCTGGCAATTAATATGCCATAGAAAAGATATGTGAGGAAGGAAAGACCTCAGCAGAAAGACAATACAAATAAAGAAACATCCAGGTCCCTTTGATCTGTATCCCAACAATATAGTAAAAAAAATAAATACGTAGTAAAACAGAGATCATCTCCACAGGAAAACTAGAAGAATGCATATCACCTCTGCTGGATGTGAGAATCTCATATTCAAGGAGAATGAAGATTTTCATTTACTTACTTTTTAACTCCTTAAAAGTTTTAATTGAAGCTAATGGATGATGGGGAAAATGCAAATAGTAATTTTTTTTAAATTAGTAATTACGTATCGTAAAAAGTTCAGCATAATGCTTCATTTGAAATATTTATTAAAAATCTGAATTTTCATTTTCCTACTGTTAAAGGATGTAATTATAGTTTTTGAGCAATTTGAATAGTTTGAATCAAAATATTTCATTGATTCCCATCCAACCTAAAAAGAACTTTAAATTTATTTCTCAAAAATAAAAAAAAATTCTCATAGACCAAACACAGTTGTAAAACAGTTTTCCTCCCCCTCCCTGGGTCTAAGGGGTAAACTTATTCATGCCAGTGGAAACTTCATGACCTTCACATTCCACTACTAAAATTTCTGGCATAACTACATCGTTTGCAATCACACCAGTTGGCCAGGCTAATTTTTCAACTGTACTCAGTCAGAAAAAAAAGTGAACTATAAAAACTTTTTTTTTACCAAATAACTAATGAGAGGAATTATTGAATGTTATATACCGAATTAATCAGCATTAAATTCTGGATTTTATGAAAGTAAAATATTTCACAAATATGATGTTTAATTTCAATATGTTTTAGGGTGATGTAGTAAAAAAAACATCTGGCAATGCAAATAAAAATTTATTTTAAGCTAATAGACAAAAATAATTATAATGCATATTGATAGAAAGTACTAATTATGCAATTTAGCCTTCATGCCATATATACAGACTTCATGAACTACATTTTAGCAATCATGGCAGCTTCATGTTTAAATAATATTTACATTCATATGACTCTTCATCATATAATGATTGGGTTATTACCTCTGAGTTAAAACCCTTTTTGAACACAATTGGCTAAGTGGCAGGTCACAAGGCTAAGTGGCAGGTCAAAGGTTCAGGGAAGGTTGAGGAAGAGGATCTGTTTGACAACAATTAGGACACAAATGGAAGCCTCCCATCAAGGCTATCCAGCATGTTCTTTAATTTGCAAAGGGTATGGCTTTCCTGCACATGGAGCCATGGCTTTATGTTCCATACAGAAAATTGCAGCCTTCTTAAAGGGGTTCCTTACTGCTCATTGTTGTACTTTTTCTAACCGAAGGTGGGGGTTTAATGGAGATAAATTTCAACACTAGCACAGACAGGACCTCAAACCTGGGAACTACAAATTACAAGCCTGGCATGCTATCAACTGAACCAACCCCCATCCGCATCACATAAGGAATAGATTACAATCTGATTGGAAGAAATCAGTTTCATAAGAATTTGTAAGTTCACACATTACACAATGAAATGAACATGCACACAACTTTCAATTTTCTGGTAGAAAATTAAGCTACCTTTATCAGTTTATGTAAAAACGAAACTTCCTCGTTCCTGGCATTTTTCCTTCAAAAGCCAATTTTTTCCATTTTGCAAGAACTTTTCTTAAAGCTTTTTTTTTCACATAAAATCAGCTATATACATCAAAATTGAAATAGTATCATGTGGTATATGAAAAATTCTAAATTCTGTTCCTAAAATATTGGTCTACCTAAATAAGTCGTGAAGGAAAAATGTCTCTGGAATAAAAGAATGTCTAGTGGAAGGATGCAATATACAGTGTCTTCTTTTAAAAGTGAACATTTTACAGTTTATCAAGTAACTGTCAGTAATCAAAGCTATAACAATAAAACTAATGTTATTAAGCATTCCCAATACACTCAGAATTGAGTGATACAAAAACTCTGGGTTTGGTGTAATTTGTTCAGTGGAAACTTGTTCAACCAACATTTTGTCAAAAGTTTAAGAGACTGATATAGGCATTCTCCTTGAGATCTTTTCTGGTTAATGGAGAGTGGGGATCATCAGAGAAGGCGAGGTTCTGGGAAGATCAGTTACAAAAGAGAAGGCTTTGTTTCAGATTAGGTAGAGAAACTCTTTTGTACCAGACAATCTAGGCACCATTTCTTTCAGTTTTTCAGTTTTTATAAGCTGTACTCAGAGCTTTGAAGAAGAGGGATTATGTCTGAAATTTAAAACTGGAGTAATTTTCCAAACTAGATATGTCTTTTCTAATACTGAGACCTATATATCGATAAATATTTAGGGGCAGGACCAAGTGATCAGATTGAGCCAGAATGAACTGGAACACCATGGTTTAGTGTAATTTATATGACATTTTGAAAGAAATTTGTTTGAGAGGTAATATAATCATTCCATATTTATTCAAACAAATATTTATGACACCTTGCAATTAGCATTACATTTTTTATTGCGCAAATAAAAATTATGTTTTCGCATTTTGCTTTTGAAATTTCACATTTGTGTAGAAATTTTATCTTGAAATTTTGCATTCATCAGCATAAAGATAAATATCCTCGATCCTCCACATATGCATGAGTTTCATTCTCCAGTAACCTCATGCACATTAAATTTGCGCAAATGGAGCTTAGGAAACAATAGGAAATAAAAGGTTAGGTTGCAGGATCACTTGCAATTACATCTATATATTTTTTTTTTGGTAAACTAATTATTTATGTAAATTACATAAAGCAATGCCAATAAAAAGTGAAGGTTTAGGAAAATGGAGTTTACTACATTTTTGTACAAGGTACATACAATAGAAAACAAAAAATTCAAAAATTTTTACAAGATGCCATTATGGCTTCCTTTGCATGAATGAATGGCAGGCACTGTGGATTCCAAATGCATGCCCAATGGCCGATGCACCTTCACAGGCATTCATTGAGATAATCTCAAGCTTCTTGTGAGGATCCACCCATTCCCTTTTACTTTACCTTAACCAGTTTTGTTTTATGTTATATTTATCATTTTGGGGATTATTTCATTTGGATTGATCACAATTCTCATTTCCGAGCATAGGAGTTGCGCATACGCAACTCCTATGCTCTTGATTGTCAACCACTAAAGCTGCTAAAGATGCTTTTGATTGTCAACCACTAAAGCGCATATAGGACACAGGTTGGGTTGTTTTACCTCTGAACAGCACTTTTTTAACACATCATGGGCTAAATGGCCAGGCCACATGGACCCCGAAGGCTCAGAGAAGGTTGGGAGAGGGGACCCACTGGAACAGCTGTTGGGAGACAGATGGTAGCCTTACATAAAGGTCATCCAGCATGTTCTTTAACGTGCACAGGGTATGCTCTCCTGCACATGGGGCCATGGCTTAACATCCATCGGACAGACAGCAGTCTTTCCAAGCCCATTGGTGTCCCCTACTGACAGTGGGCAGGGCGGGGAGTTTTGCAGAGAAATCTCAATGCTGACACTGCTGGAAGCATGTAGGACACGATCTCACTTGTATCATAGCTAGCACAATCGTCATATTATGCAAATGTCTTTCCCAGCATGCAATAGACACGTGTCGGATTTCTATGCAAGTTATAACTAAGTGACATTAGGTCACAGAGGAAGTTGAGAGAATGAGTTGTTGTGAGATGTGGAGTAGAGATGTAGGAGTCAGAAGTAAGTGGTGTAGATAGAAGGAGTTGTTAATACTCCAACTTTTGTATTGAATCGGGAGAGTCTTTGAATTTTTTGGAAATAAACTTTGCTTTAGAAACTTGAATTTTTGCTATTTTTCTCTTGAGCAACATTAATTGATTTTTGATTATATTTAAACTTTAATTAAACGTGACAATCTTTTTTGAATTCTCACTCGATAAGTAATGCTTGATATATACTTAATGAACCCTATTTCAACTTTACTTGGCAAGTTATTATTGCCTGGCACCCGATACAGCTATTTGGAATTTGAATAAATTTGGATCAGACAAAAGGTCCTACCTAGAAAAGTTAATAAATATTTGGATTTGGAGCGTTACAGAGTGTTGAAAGAAAGTGGCGCACTGAACACAGCGACTATATATATATGTGTATAAATTGTATATTATTCAATGTGATTGTCAAAGTAATTAATTTTTGAGCTCATTAATTATATGTACTATTCTTAGATTTAACGGCAGCTTAAGCCGAAATTTTTTGTCGAGTAAGAAGCTTAACTTTTGTGTATTAGTCAATGGTATTGAAATTTCAGTGCAGTTATTGCTGATAGTTAAGATCTTTATTGTATGCAAGTAAAGATTAGAAGTGTCTGGACACACAATACATAAACTTTTCGATAAGCAAGTTTATTTTTTCAAGCTTAGTATAGCTTTAGTATTGTATTATTGTATAGCAGTACCTTTGAGTGCTGCTCAAGATAAAGTTTAAAAATTTTGGCAGACCACTAAACATGTCTCCTAGCAATATGGTCGATTCTGTCATAATGACTCCCAACTTAGTAAAAGAAAAGTTGCAGGATGTGATGAAAGAAGTGGAAGTGTTAATGAATCTGCTTAATGAGCCTCAGGAGAAAAGGGGAATCTACCCAATTTTCTATTCCATGATGACATCCTGTGCTATTCCACCATTGCTTAGCACATCCAATTAGACAAGATACTGCTAAAACCACCTTTTTGTTGCCAGGCACTTCATGTAAATGGAAATGCTCTTCCATGGACTTGACAAATGTCCATGATGACGGATGTTTTGAACCATCGAACCTTATCTCAGGTATAGGCCAATTAACATAAGGACTACAGTTAATAATTGGATTGGCAACTCATTGCGGCGGTTGATAATACTCTGTTATATCACTTGCTTCTGACGGTACAAGAAATGGAAACTTGCGTTCAAAGTTGCAATCCTCACCAAAGCAGTACTATTTGTTTTAGTCTCGCAAAATGACTCCCACACAACCGGAAGTTACACGGTCTCAACAATTTGCACTGAACATGCCTACAACGATGCAGAATGAACAAAGCAGAGAATTTGTTCCGCGTCAAACTTCGAACAATGACATTACACCTAAAATTTTACTATATACAATAAACTTTTAGATGTAATTTTTTGTGGCCAACTAGGGCACATGGAACAATATTGCTACAGAAGGAATGACAATTTGGGAAACTTAAATTAGGATCTTTGAAGCGAGAGGCCAGAGCTCAAGAAAAGCCCTCTCATGAGTTAAGTCTTGCCACTGTTGGTTTACCTTTTGTTAAACCTTGTTATGAAGAAACTGAATTAATAGATTGCAATGATACAGAAGCTGATCATTCATGTTCAAATGAGCAAGTTTTTGATGATATTTACGACAATTGTCAATTGAAATTACAGCTGCGGTTCAGTGGACTTTTTGAGTTACCTTGTAGTCCAAAGCATAATGTTCAAGAAGAACCTGTAAAAATTCCCTATTAGTGTAATTAATGTAAATTTAGAGAAGCAAGTTGATGCAAAGCAAATTGATAATGAGAAATCTGTTGATATAGTTGTAGGGGAAAATAGTACAAAATTACTTGATGAAAAGTTTTTAAAGTAGAAGTTTTGAATTAGAAGTTTCTAATGAACTGTTAGATGAAACTAAAAAAAGCAACCCAGAAATTGTTTTAAGTGAAAATAATCCTGATGAGTCTAGCAAGTTCAGAAGTTTTAACTGTTGAAGTTACATTCAGAGGCAGCAACAATAAACCTGGAAAGCACAAAGCCAGGCTCTTCAAAGACCAGCAAGTAGCGACGAGATGTCAATGAAATGACCACAGCCTGCTGAGCGACAACAGGCAAACAAAGCAGTCAACATAGATGATGTCACCAATGAGATCTTGAGGAGTGCATGCACCTAACATATTGATCAACGAGGGAAGGATGTCACTGGGAAACGACTGGATGATGATTTATTGTAACGGAGTGCCAACAATGAAAATTTAATACATTATTCTTCTTCCACTGTGGCACTTAATGATTTATAATGTTTTATTTCTTTTCTCTGAAATAGATGGAGAAGCTTGAATTCGAATTCATCATCATCATACTCAAGCAGCCATGGGCTACAGAAGTCCAACCAGACCAAGCAATTTAGTTCTCCAAGTATGTCTGTTTGGAGCAACATCTGCTGCATCCGGCCACTGCACACCAATTCTAACTAAGTCCTGTTTCACATTGTCTGCCCACTGTATCCTAGGTCTCCCCCTCTTTCTGAGATCTTTAGGCACATTGTTCATAACCCTGTTCGCAAATCTATAATTATTCATATGGACAACAATGGCCAAACCAACAGTCTCTCTCTGCACAATATGCTGCTTAAAGGAGGTTGCAGACTCCTTTGCCTAAACCTTCCTTTCCAATAATGTTAATATGCAGTTAACTGTCACAGCCATTGGTATGCAATATACACTAAGTAGCTTTACACATTGATAGGAGGAACGGGAGGAGGTACCTTTTGGTTGTGATGGAAAATCATTGCGAAGTGAGAGTACCTCTACCTCTTCTTATCAAAATTTGCGTAAGCATACTTTCACTTTATGTTCAGCAATGTGTAAATGATGCGAGAAGTGTCCTATTTTTCTAAATTTGCTCATCAAAATCTGTTAAGGGAGTCAAAATGTGACCCCCTTTGGGATGGAGAGTTGAGATGGCCCACCCATTCACTTACTTTTCCTTAAATATAACGTAAAGCAAAACTGGTTATCATTTTGGGGATTATTTCATTTGAACTGATCGCAATTCTAGTTTCCAAGTGTAGGAGTTACGCATGCGCAACTCCTACCTTTTGATTGTCAACCTCTAAAGTGCATGTAGGACATGACCCCCACTTGAGTCATAGCTAGTGCAATCATCATATTATGCAAATGTCTTTCCAGGCGTGCAATAGACATGTCGGATTTCTACGCATGTTATATCTAAGGACATTAGGTCACAGAAGAAATAGAACGAGTTGTTGTGTTGCGAGATGTGGAGTAGAGATGTAGAAGTCAGAAGTATTTAGTGTAGATAGGAGTTGTTAATGCTCCAACTTTTGTACTGAATTGGGAGTCTGAATTTTTTGAAAATGAATTTTGTTTTAGAAACTTCAATTTTTGCTATTTTTTTCTTGAGCAACATTGATTTTTGATTATATTTAAGCTTTAAAGTGACAATCTTTTTTGAATTCTCACTCAATAAATAACGCTTGATAAATACTTAATGAACCCTATTTCTACTTTATTTGGCAAGTTATTATTGCCTGGCACCCGATACAGTTATCTGGAATTTGAATAAATTTGGATCAGACAAAAGGTCCAACTTTAAAAGTTAATAAATCTTTTGAGTGTTACATTCTTCTCCAGTTCATCATTTGCTTCTTCTTCATGGCTCCAAGGTTTAATTGCACTTTTCTAAGGTTCACAAAATGTAAATAATTTAATATAGATTATAATGTAAATGTGACTAAAAATGTAGCATTTGTGGACAAAACGACTTTCTAGAATGTTTATGGCAGTCTTTTTCATCTTATTGTCTTTTCATATTCAGTCTTTTTGATTATTAATGACAGCAGTGTTAACTAATTTTCATTATTATAACGACCAGTGGTAGCTAAAGGTTGGGCTTTCATATATTTGAATTTTGGTTCACGTACAAAAAAGGGCATTAAACAGTCTGCGTAGATTCAAATTCGCACAAATAGAACTGTCACACATGAAGGGTCTATTGTACATTACTTCGAAAACTATTAGCTTTATTTTCCAAAAACTTTTAGCATTGTGTGTAATTTAGTTGTACTGTTAGTCATATTCTTTCAATGATTTGGCACAATTGTATACAGACTAAAGTACCATTCCAGATAAAAATTCTTTAGTCTTGTCCATGTCAACTGAAAGTCCACTTTAGGGAATTCAGGAGAGCTACATTTCGTGGCCAAAAGTAGACATCTGGTTTTTCATCCTAACTGTTCTCCCCGATTAATTTGCTATGAAAATGCTGATAGCAATCTACTATTATCAATTACATTGCCAGTGTGGAAAATTAGAATATTTCTTAGTAATGAGGAAATAACCTTTTCTTTGCCACCAGCAACAAATAGATTAAATAAATTTCTTTATAAGTCACTACTTGGGCTACTTTGTTTTCATTTTTCTAAATGGTCAGCTTTTATAGAAACTTCCTTAAAAGTTTCCCTAAGCATCATTTTTAATGAAGTTTGCTTCTGATGCCATCAGCTACTTAAAGAACTCCTAGTCTCAAGCCCAAATAGCCCTTCAGATTGGTGAGTCATGGTTGATTTCAGTAATTCTAACTTTTCCTACAATAAATGTGGTAAGATTAATAGGATACCTCCAGATCATTAATGATATTCATTTTTAGTTACATGTTTCTGCAATAAATTTCGTTTGATAAAGGGGTGGCACTACCACAAATGTGATAGCACCAGGCATCATTTTTAGGAGCAAACCAACTAACGACCTTAGTGCAGTAAGGCTCAACAGACTAAAGTATGGCCTATTTTTCCACAAATGATTTTAAACTGCTTTTAAAACTGACATTCAATTTAACTAATCATTAATATCCAAGATCAAACTTCAATAAAAGGGTGGTAGAATCCAAATTTGCTCCAAGCGGCATATATCGAAATTTGCTACAGGTGACAAATCCAAGCACCCCGACTTTTAACCATTCTGTTATGGACAAACTATCATCCTCAAATGGTTTTATTAAAAGCAATGTACTGTAAAAGTTTCCAATTTTTTAGAAAGTTAGCTTATGTTCAAGATAAATATCTAAAGAAAAAATGCTGCTTGGAACAAAGAGTTCCATCTTGTAATCACAGAAAATCTAAATAAATACACTTTCAGAACGGGAATAAATTTTTCATATTTTATTTAACTCAATTTAAAACTGCAGAAACATCATACTGAAGATCTATCCGACACAAGGCAAAGGCTTAAACCAACACTGAATTTTGCATGAACTCAATCTACCATATAACTCTTGCTTGCAATCGACCTTGCTGCTCTGCTGTTAAATTTTTCTTATGCCAGCTCACTTCTTCTCTGGGCTCACTCGCATGTCTGCCGAATTTCTCCCTCTCTGGGGCTCACTGCATATCTGCTGAATTCCACTATTTTTGATCTGTGTCACAGAAGACAGCTGCTCATTAAGCTACTTCCCCCTTGAGCATTAACTACGTTAACAGACCCTGCAGGACAAGTTGCCCATATTGCCACTCCTACATTGTTTAGTCCATGCCCAAGGAGAGTTTAGTGTGAATAGTCTGGTTGTGGGTTGGGGAACATTGTAAATGGAAACTAAGTGCTATTACACAGAAATGCAAAATAGGGGTGCAGCAAGAAATATGAATATTTCAGTGGACGCACTACTTGGATGTCATCGGCCATTGAGTACAACTTCTATGGACATGTCAAATTTGCTACTCAAAATCAATCTTAACCCTGTTCAAGACTAAAGGCAGCTACAGAGTTCCAGATCAGTGCCACAAATTGTCAGCTGACCTCTGTGCCCATTTCAACTTCACTGAATCACTGCCAATACCAAAATATTTCTGGGAAGTGTATTTTGGATTTTTACCTCTGAACGGCACTTTTTTTTGCACACCATGGGCTAAATGGCCAGGTCACATGGACCCTGAAGGCTCAGAGAAGGTTGGGGGAGGAGACCCACTGGAACAGCTGTTGGGAGACAGCCTCCCATCAAGGCCACCCAATGTGCTCTTTAAATTCTTTTCATGATCTGTGACCCAGATTACCTCTAGGTGAAATTTTTAAGTATCTACTACAGCTTCTGCATCATAATTAGAATCAAGTTTTATCCCCTGTCACCCAGTCACAATCAGTTATATATAGAGATATTTTTACTTTCATTTTTGTGATAATTTTTTTTAACAATTTTGCCTTTATCAATTTTTCCCCAGCAGGCCATCCAGTGTGTTCTTTAACATACATATGGTATGGTTTTCCTGCACATGGTCATGGTTTAACGTCTCATTCTATTAACAGGGCACTCTCCAAGCTCATTAGTGCCCTTTTTCTCACCTAGGGCAGAATGGAAATCAGTGCAGATAAATTTCCACACTTGCACATTTGGGGCTCGAACCTGGGAACTGCAGATTATAACCTAGAGCCCTGCCAACACCTGCCCAAAGCCATTTTGATACATAAGCCTTAGAACTAAGGTGGCAATGGTGTTCCTGATGCCACTATTGAGATCCTATGTCTCACCGCATTTGCACATGTTGTATGGTGGTAAACATCAAGTAAATGCATTGAAAAATTATTCAATTGGCTTTATTTTAAAAATATATTACACAGGTAAAGTGATATAAGGTTCATATTTAAATGCTATTTATTTGTGTTGTTGTTTTACCTCTGAGCAGCACTTTTTTCCACACAATGAACTAAATGGTCAGGTCACAAGAACCCCTAGGGCTCAGAGAAGGTTGGGGGGAGGAGACCCACTGGAACAGCTGTTGGGAGACAGATGGTAGCCTCCTGTCAAGGCTATCCAGCTTGTTCTTTAAATGTACACAGGATATGGCTTTCCTGCACACGGGGCAACAGTGGCCTTTCCAAGACCACCAGTGTCCCCTATTGACCATGGGCAGGGAGTTCTGCAGAGAAAAATCTCAATGCTGACCCAGCTGGGACTCGAACCAGGAACTGCAGATTATGAGCCTGGCACTCTAATAACTGAGTCACCCCCCACCCCATTTTTTTTAATTGCAGGATATAGTTTTATACTGTAAAAAACACCATACATTTTGCATAAGCTTTGCACTCTGCATGATGGAAGACATTGTGTTCCTATGTGCAAATCAAATTATGAGAGAACATCAGAGTATGTTTAATCATCATCCTCCTCAACCAGCCATGCACTACCGAGGTCCAACCAGCCTGTGCAATTTAGTTCTCCAAGCAAGTGTGTCGTGAGCTACATGTACTGCATCTGGCCACTGCACACCAATTCTAACAAGGTCCTGTTTGACATTGTCTGCCCACCGCATCCTAGGTCTCCCCTTCCTTCTGAGGCCTTTAGGCACACTGTTCATAACCCTATTCGCCAATCTATAATTATTCATACGGGCAACATGGCCAAACCAGCGGAGTCTCTCTGCACAATATGCTGCTTAAAGGAGGTTGCAAACTCCCTTGCCTAAACTCATCATTAGTTACAAAGTTGAACTACCTAATGCCCAAGATACTATGTAAGCATCTGGAATCAAAAACATCTAGTTTCCTGTTATCTTGTCTAACAGTGTCCAAGTTCCACTACCATAACTAACCCTAGAAAGAACCAAACTATTATACAGTCTAATTTTAGTCTTTAGGTGTATACGCCTATTTCTCCACACTCTCCCTAGATTCTTAAAAGTCCCGACAGCAATCCCTATTCGTCTGTTAATCTCATGCTGTACATCACCAACATCTGTTACTTAGCTCCCAAGATAATTAAACTGAGACACCTGCTCAAAACTGCAACCATTCAGATGAACTGAATCACAGCCTGTCTGACCAATTTTCATCATTTTAGTTTTCTCTCTGTTTATAACCAAACCTACTCTACTACCAGTTTCATCAACAGCTCGAATGAAAGAGTTCATCTCATCAACATCATTTTCCAAAAGGGCTAAATCATCAGCATAATCTGTCAGAAATTTTCGTATCTCCAGCCCATTTAAGGCCAAAATCTTTCCCTTGAAGTGAATTTCACATAACATAATCAATAACCAAACTAAAGAGAAAGGGAGACAAAATCCACCCTTGTCAAACACCAGAAGCAATGCTAAACCAATTGCTACAAGTCTTACCAACTCTCACACACGACTCAATGTTATTATAGAGAGCATTCATTATGTTAACTAACTTGTCTGGTATACCATACGATCTCACAATCAACCAAAAATTATGACGATCAACAGAGTAGAAAGCCTTTTTGAAATCAACAAATCTAGCAACCAAAGGTTTCTGAAACTCTAAACATTCCTCAAGAATCTGCCAAAGTAAAAATATCTGATCCACACATTCCCTACCACTTCTGAATCCACATTGCTCATCATGCAATTGACTGTCAACCAGATTCTTAATTCTATTAAGTAAAATCATGGAAAGAACTTTACCTGGAACAGAGAGTAGGCTGATACTCCTATAGTTATCACAAGAACTGCGATCACCATTTTTGAAAATAGGGACAATAGCTCTGGTAAAATCCTTAGGAACCATGCCTTTATCATAAAAGATATTCAGAATTTCAGTCATCCAAGTGGTAACCGAAACATTTCCAGCTCTAAGCATTTCCGTAGTAATTTCATCTATCCCTGGGAATTTATGAAGTTTAAGTTTAGAAATAGCCAAAATAATTCAGATTGTGATATAGGGCCAACATTAAAGCCACCAATGCATCTATCATCACTGCAAACAATGGGAGTAGAACTAACCACATTGCTAAGAACATCACTGAGATGCTCAGCCCACCTAGCCATGACAGAATCCTCACCTTCTATAACCTTATCTTGTTTATCCTTCAATCCCTGTGTACCTGTTCGTTTTCTACCCTACAAAACATTATCTGGTACAGCTCTCTGCTGTTGTGCTGTCTAACTGCTTCCTCGGCTTTGTCAGCCAAGCCATCAAGCCAAAGATTCTTATCAGCAGTTAACTGATCCTTTACACGTTTATTAAGCTCTCTGTAATGCTTTCTATTAGGACTAGTAGGGTATTGATTAAGGACATTCCTGCAGTTCTTTCTTTCTGAAATAAGCTCAAGTGCCTTATCACTCAAATAATTCTGCCCCCGCTTCTCCTTTCTTCCTAAAAGAGTACCATTAGTGTCCAAAAAAGCCTGTTTAAAATGGTACCATTCTTCCTCAACTTCAGTGGTAAGCATACCATGACTGGCATAATGACTAAGTAACCTAACATGGTAATCTTTGGTTATAACTGGGTCTTTCAGAGTTTCAGTATTAAAAGTAAATTTCTTAACCATAGCACAACACTTTTTAAGTTTAAGTTGCAACACACTTTTAACAAGGCAATGGTCAGATCTAATTTCAGCTCCTCTATATGCCCTGGTATTCCTAACAGAACTAGCCCATTTGCTGTTAATTAATACATAATCAATCGTATTCTTATGCAGCCCATCGGGTGAAACCCATGTGTACTTATGTATGTCGCAGTGTTTGTAATAAGTGTCAGCTATTCTGAAACTATTGAGTTTACTTACCTGTAGGAGACGCCCATTGCCATTGCAGCTACCAATACCAAAAGGGCCTATCACTCCTCCCCAAAGGTCAGAGTCAGTACCAACTTTGGCATTGAAGTCACCTAGAACAAGGGTAATATCTACTTTTTAACAGAATTCAAAATATCCTGAAGTTGTCCATAAACCTATCCTTCTCATCCTCATCAGCATCCTCAGTGGGGGCTTAACAGCAGATAACATTCAAGTCTTTAATGCTTGTCTGAAATTTTGCTGTAAGAAACCTTTCATTAATGCACTCATATCCTAGAAGAGCATCACTAGCATGTCTGCTGAGGAGCAGACCCACACCTTGGTGATGCTTATTGTCATCCCTCCCTGAAAAGAGAAATTTAAGATTATTTTTAAGAATCTGACCTTTATCTGTCCATCTGGTCTCTTGCAAGCCGAGAATATCTAAATTATAACTGTGGAATTCTTGTCAGGACATCAAGAGAAAAAGCTCTGTACAGAGTCCTCACATTCCAATTACCTATGGAGAGAAAATGTTTAGTGGGATGTTTAAAGAAACTATGTTTATTGAGAGAGGGATTGTCGACAATATCAAACAGCTCCCTAATCGCAGACATGTGGCAAAGACCCATTCCCCACCACTAAAGGCTGAAGCCATCTAAACTGGAAGACTTCCTCCAATGTAGAATTTGACGATGCCAATAGAAGCAAAGAGTTCAGGTGCCTGCGATGACCTCTGCTCAGGATTATCCACCAGCTGATAAACATATCCTGTGAATCTATTCACTTGGGGCTGTCAACCCACTAACAGAAAACACAGTGAAGATTTTTCCCTCCACAGAAGCCCACCAGTGCAGCAAAATCAGGATCCATAATCAAGCTCAGAGCCATAATTTCATTCAGGTTGGTATATATGGTCAGCACTAGGACCCTGTGTGGTTGACCACTCCTCAGCAGGGTAGAAAAAAAAAAGAAAAGTAGCCATAGTTTTCCAGATCAGGCCACACTAATCTGGATCTGTTCCCCACCACTAAAGGCTGAACTAAGCCCTCCACTTCTGTTCACTTCCAAAAGAGAGTATCTCTTTGGAAAGGTACTAACGGTCTGCACCACGAGAAGATGGTATCGGACATTAGGTGCTAAGCCTGGCCGGTTCTATGCATCATCACAGGGGATTGGTGCATAGCTCTCCTTCCAGTGACTACCTAGCTACCATAATAATAGAATTGGTCTATTATATAATAGAATTGGTATATAATAGAATTGGTCTATTGTAGTAAGTTATTCTGTAAATACAGACCAATGTTTCACTCTTTCGATTTCCTAAATCACAAAATATAAGGGATCTGTGGTTGAAAAAAAACACCCACAAGCTGGTTTTATTCCTTCTAGGGGGGAGTTGTTTGCAGTAAACATTTTGAGACAGACTGAATAATAACTTGCGATGCTTTACCAACTCTAAATGGCAATGTGAAAATCTTACATGGTACACATTTATGGTATACATTTTCCATTTCTTTTGCTACTTATGATAGCAATGCTACATCAAAAATTTCCTGACGTAATTTTAAATAATTAATTTAGTACTATAAAAATATTATAAGCTAGCATTGCATTTTAAATGTCATTCTACACAAATTTTGCTTAGTTACAAATGCTACTGCATTTTTTTTACGACTGTAGGGTGACCACCTGGGAACACCGGGTGCAGTTGGCAAAAATTCTGTTGATAAATTTATGTATTATTTTTTCAGACTGGAGACCACAATAGGCCATCCACCAGTGGTTGAAAAATTCTAAATAATGGCATTTTTACATTCCTTGAATAGAAACATAAATGCATTAATTCTAAATTCATTCACATTCATTAACTTTTTTGTTGCTTTAGATCAATATTCATGCTTCATATTCAGCATTCTACTTTAGTTCATTAAGGAAAAATTTTTAACCATTGGTCTATTATAGTAAGATATATTTCGTATATGGCTATATAGATATATAAGCTTTGAGCAGAAGAAATCAGGATTATTAAAAATGCAATTTTTAAAAGAAGAGGTAGTTAGTTATTTTACATACTTCCACTTTTAGCAGATTTTTTAAATATCTAAAAAATTTATTGTTTTAATGAATATTTATTCATTATCAAGCTGTTTTTATGTAACAGGATGAAGATGGGTGTAGAGAAAAAAATCTGAACCCATGACCTTCTGATGACATGTCAGGTGCTCTGGCCACTGAGCTACTGGCAACTGATCAATCTCTCCTCTACTGCATACCTGATTATACCAGAAGTGATGCAATTCCGATTTGCTCACAAAAAATATCATCCAGGAGGTGGGTCATGTGCACATGACTGGGATGGCTCTGAAGAAATAGTTCCCAAATGCATTCAAAAGACAGTGATTGACCAGATTGAGTATAACATAACAGCAGCAGTAAAGATTGATCAGTGGCCGGTAGCTAAATGATCATAGCACCTGTAATGTCATCACAAGGTTGTAGATTCAGATCCCACTCATGACAATTTTTCCTCTACATCCATCATCATCCTGTTACTTAAAAACAGTTTGATAGTGGATAAATATTCATTAAATGAATGATGAGCAGTGAATTTATATGTCTAAATACCAATATGCTGCCTAAGAATTACAAATTATACATTAATAATTCAGTCTGTTACTCATTTCATATTAATTTCAAAGGAAAGCAAGTCTGAAGCATTTTTCTGAATAAAGAAATATTGTTTGATGTCCTGCCTTCCTTTCAAATTAATATTAATGAGAAACCGATTTCAGTTTTGGAAATATTTTCACTTTATTAGAGTACACAGAAGAATTATCATAGAAAACAAACTTTCTCTTGCTCCAAGAAGAGAATTATTATGCTTTTTGCATGTTATAATATGCCTGTCTGTCATAAGTTTCCACTGATATTTAACTTATTTGGATCTACCATATGGGGAGATATAAAGCATGGGCTGTCTTCAAAAGGAATGTGATAATGGTGCATATATTGCTACTGTAGACTAGTGAAATTTGTTTAAGGAGGAATAAAAACCTTTGCCAATGTACTTTTAAACATTTGAATTTTTCATGAGTTGTGAAAGATATGGAATTTTCACATACAGTTGAGTGAAATTAAAAAATATTGTTCTTTCTGCTGGTGAATACAATTCCTTTTTTAGTCCTTTGAGAAATGAAAAATATATATCTGTAAATAAAATATGTTTTTAAAAATGATTATCTTTATGATTTTGATACTTTTATATCCAATAAAATGCATTCTAGCGAATGTTAATCACACAGGGATGGGAAATCATATTTTGAAGTATATTTAACTGCAGATAAAAGTGTTTAATGTAATTAGAAATCAATAATGTAGTTTCCAAATTTTAACGAATATAACAAATGTAGAAGCATTTTACAGTATTAAAAAATGTGCTTTCATCAATGCTAAAATTTAGCATAAAGCAATATCCCCCCCCCCCCTTCCCAAGAAAATTTCCCATTATCTTGTAATTCTTGGATAATATACATTATCTCATAATTCTTGGATAATATATCTCTCTTAATTCTCAGTACAAATCAATATACCTCCTTTTCTTTAACAAAAAACAAGTTTCACACTTACAGGAAGGGAAAAAAAAATCTATGCAAAACCTTCAATTTACATATTGGAATGCAAGTTTCAGTGCATCAGTAGGATCACATTTGTGATGTCATATTTCTTAGTTCCAGGCCTCATTCTGATTGTATTAGATATAGTCAAGATGGCTTTGCCCTGCCCTAGGTCAAACTTTGATCTACCAGTGCTAGAAACCTGAAAACTGCTGCTTAGCAGTATTTCGGATCACAGATATCAAATGTTATGAAATTTGTAATCTGGAAAGTCCATCAAGATTAAAGATTACATTTCAATTTACTGTTGCTAAAGAGGCAATTATTTGTGCCTAGGGGTATTTCAGGTCCTACATTTCAGAAATGCTACAAAATTCCAGATCTGATAGATCCAACCAGGTTACAAATCAAATTTCAGCTACATGTACTAAAAAGTTGAAAATTTGTGCTAATGGATATTTCAGAAATGTTAAGAAATTTCAGTTATGGCACCATTGTTCAAGTTTTTGGAGTGATGGTTGAAAACTCAAGAGACAACAATCAATTTCTGACATTAAACAACATGGGCTGGTCACCATTAAGAGCATGGCCCCCACCAACATTTCTATAATATAGATTTATCTTAATTTTAGTTTTATCTCAATTTGAGTTTGAATTTTATCTTAAATTAAACCTAAATTGAGTGCATCATTTCTTTCAAAACTGCAGTTCTTCACCTTCGTGGATCTAAACAGGCCCACTAACAATGTGCTCCACAACCCTGTATCATTCACCATGCTAAAATAAGAGTTAAATTATTCACCTTTTGTGCTTTTCCTCTCTTGCAACAATTCACTGGTTGTGAGCTGTGATTTTGGATCAATATGAAGCTGCCCTTTACTTGTCAATCACAGAATTATATTTCATCCCATCTAAGTACACAAGGTGTCATTTATTTGGCTGAATGCCAAAATCACTAGTTTGAGTATCCATGTGCAAAAAATAGCTATATTATATATAGTATGATTATTATATATTACTATGATTATATGTTATATAAATGTGTTCCAATTAATGTATGATAATTATACTGTTAGAGACTCGTTTTGACACTTCACACCCACTGTCAGTGGCATCTCATGACTAAACGTTTGTGGGTTACTTGACTTGCAAGAAGGCAAAGTGGGGATGTAGGAAATTTTTTAGGGGATCCACCTGATATTAAATAGAACTGAATTGGAGTGAAAAGATATTTCACTTGGATTTAGATAAATTCAAGTGAAATTATCACTTGAATTTATCTAAGAAAAATTCTTAGATAAATTATCTAAGAGAATTATTTATCTAAGAGAAATCAATTGAAAAATGGGGCGATAGTAATTTATCAAAATTTTCACTTGAATTTATCACTTGTAATTTATCACAATATCAAAGTAATTTATCTGAATATGAATTAAGTCTGTTTATTGTCCTTAACTTTTACTTTAATTCAAGAGTTCAAAAACTGACTAGTCCATTTTTGATGTAAAAATCTTGGATACAGGGCTGGACTTGCACATAAGCTAACTAAGCTAGAGCTTAGGGACACAATATGAGGGGGACTTAAAACTGTACAAAAAAATTTTTAATATTTAATCTATTGTGCAAACACTGTTCATCTTTGCTTACCATTGCTAGAATATTTTCACCACATCAATTTTGTGTTTATTTTTCAATGTTCCCCTCATCAAAAGAATTATATATATATTTAGACCCTTGAATTTTTGGGGGATCTTAAATTTGAATAGCTTAGGGCCTCTTGAATATGTCTTTGCTTATGTCCTAAGAAGATCATATCTGGTTCTGCTTGGATAGCAGAAATTATTAAGGCAATACCTTCTGACAATGAATTATTAGTTTCATTTGTGTGATAGAGATAAAACATCAGAATATTGAGATCAAATATTTTCATTAGACTGAATCTGCAGCTTAGATTAAGTTTAAGAGACATCACAAGCTTCAAGGATGGATTCAGATTGAATATTTGCAGAAGAACTTGCCTTGGAGCATGACAGGTATCATGAGATTTCTTTGTCAGATAGAGGATTATGTTCAGGGAATCCATCACTTTTCATTGCATGGGAACAAAACTTTTTTCAGTTTCTTTTCAAAAAGTTCTCTTTCTACATTTTTTTTTCACTTCCAGTCAAATGTTTATAAAAACTTAAAATGTAAAAGTATGCATATTAGACATTTTGTACTCAAAATCGCCACAATGCCTTATGCCCATTTAATCATTACCTTATTGATTGACGATTATGCAGCGATAGCCTAGTAGTGATTTCACATCCAGTTTCAACCTGACCCCCCCCCCTATCAATGTCAGAATCATTAGAAAAGTGCAAATAATTAATAATGTATTATAAGTTCATAAGCTTGTACAGGTAAGTCAGTTTGCAGGATGTGATACCGTGTGAAAATTACAATGTTAGTTGAAATTTTGGGAAAACATTGCAGTACACAACTTTCATCCTCCTCCTCAAGCAGCCATGGGGCTACAGAAGTCAAACCAGATTGAGGGGACTGCTCAAGAGTGAATTACATCATTTGAAGTTGCAACTGCCCGAATTTGGGTAAATATGGGTAAGGGAATTGGGTTATCTACTTCCAAAAGTTGGATTGATGAATCCATTGGTTGCAACATGGAAGATTCAATTTCTATTTTTATGAAGTCTGTTAATTCCTAAGATCAATATCATTGGAATCCAGTCTTTTAAAGTAAGCTCAGGGGATAAGTGTTCATCTATAAGGTAAAGAGTACTTAGGGAAAGAAGTGCAATAAAGATTAGCAATGAAGCCGTCCCCAAGTGGTCAGCGCGCTTGGCTACTGATCTAAGGGACATGGGTTTGAGCCCTGAGTAAGGCATGGATGTGTCATTTTTCTCCCGAGGTCCTGCCATTCTCAGACCTTTTACTATGGCATATAAACTGACAGGCTCCTGTCAGACCTCTGTGGCAAGCTGCTTGAGGGGGTATTTATTATTTTTTTTGCTAATAAAGCTGGGATTAAAGTTCAAAATCTTTCTAATTCTTTACCCTCCAAGAGAAATCAATTGAAAAATGGGGTGACAGTAATTAATATTAAGATGTATCTGGTCAAAATAGTAATTATAATAAGAATAATTATTGTGTGGTCATGGAAAAATCTTAATTGTTCTATTAATGGGGAAGCACTATCTTGAAAAGACAAATTGCTCACGTTGGCAATAACTGCTCAAGTTATATTGAGTTGATTGAAGGTATGTATTGGTGGGATGTTATGGGATCATTCTACGATTATGGGAAATGAGTAGTGAAAATAATAGGGTGTTGAGAAGTAAAACTTTCTCATATGATGAAGATTGTTAGAAGTGATAAAATGATTCCTAATGAGGAGATAACATTTCAAGTTGTTAATGCATCTGGATAGCTGAGTACCGGCGAGGTATCCCATTTAATCCTAGGAAATGTTGAGGGAAAAAAGTTATGCTACTCCTAGGAATGTTGAACTTTATACTCAAAAAATGAATTTTTTAGTCATTTTGGATTTAATGACAGGTTAAAAAATAATGGGAACCAATGGATTATCCCTGCCATAATGGCAAAAACTGTTCTTATAGAAAGTGCATAATGGAAGTGGGCTACAACCCAATAAGGTACATTGGAGAATGGTGTCAGTTGATGAATTGGCTAGAACAACCCCTGTTAGATCACCAATAGTAAACAGAGAAATAAAGCTAATGGATCATATTAAAGATGCTCTTATAGCTAGTTGAGTTCCATATAAGGCTGCTAACCTTCTGAAAATTTTAATCCCTGTAGGAATAGCAATAATCATTGTTGCTGCTGTAAAGTAGGCTCAAGTATCAACATCTATTCCCATAGTAAATATATGATGAGCTCAGACAACAAAACCTAATAAACCAATAGCTGCTATAGCATAAATTATTCCTAAAGCTCCAAATGGTTTTTTTCCCTGCATTATGTCTAACAATATGAGAAATCATACCGAAGCCTGGGAGAATACGGATATAAACTTCAGGATGACCAAAAAATCAAAATAAGTGCTGGAGTAAGATAGGGTCACCCCCACTAGCAGATTCAAAGAAAGATGTGTTGAAGTTTCAGTCAGTTAATAGTATGGTGATAGCACTTGCTAATACTGGTAGAGAAAAAAAAAAAGAGTAAGATAGCAGTGATTAAGACAGACCAAACAAATAAGGGTATTTATTCATTATATTAGTATACCTCTTGACCATATGTTAATAATTGTGGTGATGAAGTTAATGGCTCCTAGAATTGAAGAGGCACCAGCCAGGTGAAGAGAAAAAAAATGATTAAATCTACTGAAGCTCTTGGATGAAATTCTAAGCTTGCTAGAGGGGGGTATACTGTTCATTCTGTCCCTGCCCCTTTCTACTATTGAGGAATTAAGAAGTAGAAGGATAGATGGGGGGAGAAGTCAAAATCTAAGATTATTCAAACATAGGAAAGCTATATCTGGGGGCTCCTAATATTTGAGGAACTAATCAATTACATAAACCCCCCAATTTCAATTGGTATTACTATAAAGAAAATTATAATGAATGCATGAGCAGTAACAATAACATTATATGTTTGGTCATCTCCGATTAGAGATTCTGGTTGTCCTAGCTCTGTTCAGATGAGAATGCTTAAAGCTATTCCAGCCATGGCTGATCACGCACCAAAAATTAAATATATTGTTCTGATATCTTTATAATCATCGCAATAGGAATGTCTAAGTATATTGTAAGTCTATAGAAGATAAATTCTCCTACTAAACTTGACAGTATATAAAAATAATGATTTGCAAAATCATAGAATTTATAATTTAAGATTTATAATTTGAAGCCCTGAAGACTAAGATTTTAAGTTAAGACAAACTAGTAATTTATAGTTGGGAGTAATGGCAGGATGAAAGTTGCCAAAGAAAGGAGAATAGTGGAATAAATTGGCAGGGATATAGAATGTAAATTAAATTTAGACAAAGGACCTCTAAAAAGCATTGGTACATAAAAGGTTCAGAAGTATAAATTTAGAATAAAGGATAAAACTAAAATTAATCTGATTATCAGAGAAGAATAAATTAAATAATTTAATAACCGTCCCATGGCAGAGTGCTTAGCGCATTTGGCTACTGATCTAAGGGACCTGGGTTCTAGCCCCGGGTAAGGCATGGATGTGTGTGTCGTTTTTCTGCCGAGGTCCTGCCATCTCTCAGACCCTCTACTGTGGCATATAAACTGGCAGGCTCCTGACAGACCTCTGTGGCAAGCAGCTGCTTGAGGGGTATTTTTTTTTTAATAAAAATCATTTTGGTAAAAACCCATATGGAGGGGGGGGGGGCCTCCTAAAGATAAAAATGTAAATAGAATTAGAAATTGTTTTGGCCATAATAAAGTTATATTTTTGAAGGTAAGTAAAGGTAAAATTTTTAACGTTAAAATGATAAAGAGTAAAATGTAGCAGCTTCAATAGAAAGATCATATTATAGAGGTGAAGGGAATTAAACTAAGCATTCAATCAAGGTGTATAACCGATGAGTAAGCAAGTCTTTAAATTAGTTTGGTTCAGTCCACTAAGTCTTCCTATTACAGCCGATGTAATAGTAAAAATTTGAATTAAGATTTGATAGAAAATAAGATAGACAGAGGAATGATTTTTTTTTTTTTAATAGCTGAAAGTACAAGACAAGGAGCCCATTTAATAGACTGCATTAAGGAGATAATCATAGATGAAAAGGTGCTGCCCCAATTTAAATAAAAGAGCTTGGATAATAAAAAAATATTATTAAAAAAATTATAATACGTTGAGAAAAAAAAACAGAAGAATAATTGAAGAAATTACTTGAATGAAGAAATATTTAAAGCAGCCTTCACTAGAAAATTTATTATCTTCTTCATAAACTCATGAGATGAAAGAGATATTAATTTCTAAACCAGAAGTTAGGCTAAAAATTAGAAAAAATAAAAATAGTCTTGGTGGGACTATAAAAGGGAAAAAACCATAAATGGGGTATGGGCCCATAAGCTTAAATTAGCTTCTTTTATAGCATTTAGTATTAATACGTAGGATTTTGATTCCTAAGATAATGGAGACATTATTGCTAAAGTATGGGGGGAACCATGATTTATTCTACCAGAATAACCCTTTTTCAGGCATCTTACTATTAATTAATAGGCCTTTATGCTAAGATATTAATATATATGTTTATCTTTTTTAATTTAATTAGCAGTAACTCATTACATTATTTTGAATCAGCTAATAAAGTCCTTAAAATCTAAGAATGCATATATTGTAAAAAATAAGGAAATAAAAAAAATTAAATTTTCATAATGTGAAAATGCAAGTAAAATATTTATTAAATGGCTGCTAACATTTCTTTACAATCTTTATACTGTTAATCATGTTAATTTACACTATCTTTATTTAGAAATGTAAGTGGGTTTTATACACACTCCAAATTGTAGTATGATTTGGAGTTATATAAAACCATAAATGTTTAACATCCAAAAAGTTAAAACATTACTTGATTTTTACTTTACCAGTTATTTAGATTTAATATTTTGAATTAAAATTGATCATGCATGCCAACAAAGAAATAGTTGGCATGTCCTGCCAAATATGTGCCAACCACCACGTTAGATGAGGGCAGAGTCAAGTTTATGATAATAATGTCATAATTCTTAATTTTGAGGTGAAATTTGATTTTGAAAAATGTAGGTTAATGAAAATTATTTTAAATCAAGATGTCTAATTAGGATCAGATATCCTATTAAGCTTGAGATATTAAGGTAGTAGACTTTATTGAAACCTAAGTGGTTTGGCAGTTTTTAATCTTATTATAGGAGCTTTTAGTATAATCGATGATGCCCATTAAATTTTACTTTTAGTTTATATACCGACATTTAGATTTTTTTATAGACTAATTCCTCTAAAAATAAATAGTTTTGAAATCAGGTCAAGGTGTAGTGGATGTTAAAGAATGTGTGAGCTACTGTTAGGAAATAGATTGTTAATCTTAAGATTATCATAAAAAAGGGTTTAAAAAGGTAAAAATAATATTTTGCCTTGAATTAAGTAATTGAAAATGTACATATCACCCATCACTCTCATTGTAAAATGAGATAAGTTGCAACATAGTTGAGGTACTGGAAAGTGTCTCTAGGTTGAGTAAGGTTTATATAGCATCTTAGTTACATTAAGAAGGATCTTTTTGAAGGTACTCTATTTTTAAAAAAGGTACTTATTTCTAAAAAAAATATTGTTGGCAATAAGGTTATTGAAGACTAAATTGTAAGAAACTGTAAAGGTAAAAATAAAAAGTTAAAAGAAAGTTATTTACCTTTAGTATCGGGGGTAGATAAGCTCATTTTATGAATGTAAAAACCCAAATTTGGATGATCTAAAATAAATTTAATGAATTGCGGTAAAAATTTATAAAAATTCCTTTTAGGTGTGATATGCTAATTGAATCTAAATATATCATTTTTTTAGGAATAATTCTTAGTATGAAATATATTGAATGTTTTTATGGATTATCATGAGGATGGTTTATTGATATTAGAATGTTGATTAAAGGCTTGATAGTAGCTAAAATGTTTAATAACTCCTTTATAAAGAATGAAGAGTGAAGGAAAGAAGATATATATAGAGGTTGAAATGTTAGAGTAGTAATTAGTAATATAATGAAAAGGAATTCAGCAAAAAATTTTCCTGCCGGTTTACCAAAAACATGGTTTCTTGGCAACGATAAGGAATATGGCCTGCTTTGGTAAAGAGCCACAATATTGCGACTGTGCTAAGGTAGCATAATCATTTGTCTTTTAAATGAGGTCTGGAATGAAAGATTGGACAAAGAAAAAGCTGTCTTTATTATTATTATTATATGAATTTAATTTGCTAGCAAAAAGGCTAGTATAAGCCTGAAAGATAGTAAGACCCTATTAAACTTAATTTTATAATTTTACTGGGGTGGTAGGATAAGAATAAAATTCTATTTTAAAAAGGGATAAATTTTGTAGACCCAATATTATTGAGGTTAAGATAAGCTGTTGTCCCTATAGTAACTTTAATTTTTTTTCTTGAAGTTCTTATTTAGGAGAATGAAACCTCGATGTTGAATTAAAGTGTCTTATAGGAACAGTGGCTTATAAAGTCTGTTCGACTTTTAATTCTTTACATGATTTGAGTTCAGATTGGTGCAAGCCAGATTGGTTTCTATCTTCAGGTTCATCTTATATTTGTAGTATGAAAGGACCTAAAGAAAATTATTATTAGTTCTAACTAAAGTTTAATATTTATACTGAATTTGCAGAAAATCACATTATATTTAGAATAAGAATATAGGATATCATATTTAGTAGTTGATGTGGAAGATATAATGCTAAAGATTTAAGCTCTTTATATAGGTAACTCATCAATAATTCAAATTTTTAGGATGTTGTTTAGATTATTAATAATCTTGGTAACAGCAGCTTTTTTTTACATTGGTTGAACTTAGGTTTTTAGGTTATATTCAGTGCTGGAAGGGCCCAAATAAAGTAGGAGTGGCCTTCTCGTGGTGCAGACCGTTAGTACCTTTCAAAAGAGATACTCTCTTGTGGAAGTGAATGGAAGGAGAGGGCTGCCAGATTAGTATGGGCTACTGATCTGGACTACTATGGCTACTTTTCTTTTTTTCTACCCTGCTGAGGAGTGGTCAACCACACAGGGTCCTGGTGCTGACCATATAAACCCACTGGAGAGATATATGGCTCTGAGCTTGATTATGGATCCTGACTTTGCTGCACTGACGGGCTTCTGTGGAGGGAAAATCTTCCGCTGTGTTTTCTGTTTGTTTGTGGGTTGACAGCCCCAAGTGAATAGATTCACATTATATTAGTTCAGCCTTTAGTGGTGGGGAACAGATCCAGATTAGTGTGGCCTGATCTGGAAAACTATGGCTACTTTTCTTTTTTTTTTCTACCCTGCTGAGGAGTGGTCAACCACACAGGGTCCTAGTGCTGACCATATATACCAACCTGAATGAAATTATGGCTCTGAGCTTGATTATGGATCCTGATTTTGCTGCACTGGTGGGCTTCTGTGGAGGGAAAAATCTTCACTGTGTTTTCTGTTAGTGGGTTGACAGCCCCAAGTGAATAGATTCACAGGATATGTTTATCAGCTGGTGGATAATCCTGAGCAGAGGTCATCGCAGGCACTAAACTCTTTGCTTCTATTGGCATCATCAAATTCTACATTGGAGGAAGTCTTCCAGTGTAGATGGCTCCAGCCTTTAGTGGTGGGGGAACGGGTCTTTGCCCCATGTCTGCGATTAGGGGGCCGTTTGTTTATTGAGAGAGGGAATGCTGAAAATATCATAGTTTCTTTAAACATCCCATTAAGCATTTTCTCTCCATAGGAAGTTGGAATGTAAGGACTCTGCACAGAGCTTTTTCTCTTGATATCCTCACACAAGAATTCCATCATTATAATTTAGATATTCTCGGCTTGCAAGAGACCAGATGGACAGATAAAGGTCAGATTCTTAAAAATAATCTTAAATTTCTCTTTTCAGGGAGGGACGACAACAAGCATCACCAAGGCGTGGGTCTGCTTCTCAGCACACGCTAGTGATGCTCTTCTAGGATACGAGTGCATTAATGAAAGGTTTCTTACAGCAAAACTTCAGACAAGCATTAAAGACTTGAATGTTATCTGCTGTTATGCCCCCACTGAAAATGCCGATGAGGATGAGAAGGATGGGTTTTATGGACAACTTCAGGATATTTTGAATTCTGTAAAGGAGATATTACCCTTGTTCTTGGTGACTTCAATGCCAAAGTTGGTACTGACTCTAACCTTGGGGAGGAGTAATAGGCCCTTTTAGTATTGGTAGCTACAATGGCAATGGGCAACGTCTTCTACACGTAAGTAAACTCAATGGTTTCAGAATAACTAACACTTATTACAAACACCGCGACATACATAAGTACACATGGGTTTCACCCGATGGGCTGCATAAGAATATGATTGATTATATATTAATTAACAGCAAATGGGCTAGTTCTGTTAGGAATACCAGGTCATATAGGGGAGCTGAAATTGGATCTGACCATTATATTGTTAAAAGTGTCTTGCAACTTAAAAAGTGTTGTGAAAGCTTACCATGTTAGGTTACTTAGTCATTATGACAGTCATGGTATGCTTACTACTGAAGTTGAGGAAGAATGGGCATGAGATTAACAGACGAATTGGGATTGCTGCCGGGACTTTTAAGAATCTATGGAGAGTGTGGAGAAATAGGCATATACACCTAAAGATTAAAATTAGACTGGAATTAAAATTAGTAGTGTGGTTCTTTCTAGGGTTAGTTATGGTAGAGAAATCTGGATGCTGTGTAAACAACAGGAAACTTTATGCTTTTGATTCTAGATGCTTACGTAGTATCTTGGGTATTAGGTGGTTTAACTTTGTAACTAATGATGAGGTTAGGCAAAGGAGTCTGCAACCTCCTTTAAGCAGCATATTGTGCAGGGAGAGATTCCACTGGTTTAGCCTGTATGGATAATTATAGATTGGCGAATAGGGTTATGAACAGTGTGCCTAAAGGCCTCAGAAAGATGGGGACACCTAGGATGCGGTGGGCAGACAATGTCAAACAGGACCTTGTTAGAATTGGTGTGCAGTGGCCAGATGCAGTAGATGTAGCTCAAAACAGACTTGCTTGGAGAACTAAATTGCACAGTCTGGTTGGACCTCCATAGCCCATGGCTGCTTGAGGATGATGATCGCGGGGATTTTTACAACAATTCGGAGATGCTGCAAGGTTATTTATTAAAGAGTTTTTTTTCTTTAGAAATGTCAAATATTATTTACTTTTATTTGGATTCTTCCTTAATGATACTTCTTTCACTGATAATATGGGTAGTTTTAACCTATGATGAAGGGGTGTTAGATTTAAAACATGTATTTTTGCTTTTTTCATTTTGTTCTGGGGTAGGAGCATTTTCTTTAATGATATTAGGGTGAGGCTCAAATTCCAAATACTCATTATTAGGATCTTATCAAGGGGTTGCTCATATGGTTTCATATGAAATGAGATTTATATTTATTATACTGGGGTTGTTAATTGTAACAAAAAGTTATTAACAGACATGCTTTGTTTGCAGGAAATAATGATTTTTTTTGTAGGTAACTTATTTTTACTTAAAATATGAATTATTACATGCTTAGCAGAGTTAAATCGAACCCCATTTGATTTCGCTGATGGGGAATCTGAACTTGTATCAGAGTTTAATGTTGAGCTTATAGGTGGGGGTTTGCTATTATTTTTCATATCAGAATATTCTAGTATTATGACTATTAGAACTTTGAGCATTATTCTATTTTTAGGGAGGTTAGGATTAAGAACAATGTGGCTAGGTCTATTTCTCATGTTATTTATGAGTGCATGAGACTTTCCTTCAATTTCATTATGATAAATTAATGTTATTAGCTTGAAAGACTGTTATCGGGTTGTTTGATCATTTTTTATTTAAAAATTTTTTAAGAGCGGGAATCTCATGAAACACTTAAAAGAACCTAAAATGTTGCTTTCAAAACAACTGCCAATATGGCTAAAAAGTTAAAGTGTATCATGTAGCTTGAATGAAAGTACAGAGTGTTTTAAAAAGGATGCAACCCCAAATATAAGAGAGTAGAACTTATGCGCATGTACATTTTATGCCATAATATTAGTCAGTTGGCATTACTGTACTCAAGGTTAACAGCCTTTAGCAGTTGAAATGACCTTGTCGTGCACTAGTCTCACTCAAGCATTCATTCCTTTGTGTTGTGTCAGCTATGGCATTTTCCAAAAACGAACGTGTATTTATTGTTCAGACTTATTGTGGTACAAATCTTGCAAATATGTGAGAGAGGAGTTTGAGTTGAAGTTTCCTCAGTCTGCAGTTCCCAACAAGTCGACAATATCTTGTTTGATTGATAATTTGTGACACTGGGTCTGTACAGGATCGAAAGAGCCCATCACTGTTAACTGCTGAAGTTCTTGATGATGTGTCTCAGCATTTAACTCACTCACCCAGAAAATCTCTTAGAAAGTTATCTTCACAGGTTGGACTGTCACCAGCTACTGTTTTCAGAGCTACAAAGAAGTTAAAATTTCATGGCTACTGCATTGGTGTTGTTCATCAACTGAAAGAACAAGACCATGAAACATGTTTACAGTATTGTCATTGGTTTTTTCTTTTGTTGATGAAAATGGAATTGAGGTATTAGACAGTGTTTATTTCAGTGATGAGGCTTGGTTTCACTTGGATGGGTATGTGAACAGTCAAATATGGAGCAGTGAAAATCCTCACACTTTTCACGAATGACCATTACAAGAATGGAAAATTGGTGTTTGATGTGCAATTTCCCATCGTAGTGAGATAGGGCCTTTATTTTTTGACTCAACTGTAACTAGTGAAGTTTATCGTGACCTCATCCAACAGTTTATTGCACTATTGGATGTGAATAAAAGAGTGTTGGTTTCAACAAGATGGCGTGACTGCCCATACTGCAAATGACACAATGGTCAACGTTGCAGGAATTTTTTGGTGATCATTTGATTCATTCATAATTGATTCTTCATAAATCAGGTTTTTTTAACGAAAAATGAGGCTGAAGGAAATTAAATATCTCAATATAGTCTGTTTCGAACATCAATATCTGTTTGTTGTTTATAGATATGGAATTAGAATACTTACTATCTGTGAAGTCTGTATCAACTTTCAGATTAATTCAACTAACATGGTAAAACACAAATAGTGTAAATTATATTAAACTGCAATGGACCACATAAGCATATTTCAAATAGAGTATGACATTTTGAATTTTAACCAATTTTGAATATTTTTTACAACCTGAACTATTTTTACCTCATTTTTAAAAAGATACAAAAAATCTTTGACTCTGTCTGAACAAGCCCAGATCTAGAGGGGGGGGGGGGGGGGGCAAGAAACAATTGAGCAGGAAAAATGTAAACGAGGGTAGGAGGGGACAAAAACTGGATTTCCAATGCATTATAACATTTCTCCCTCTGTTTTGCAGATTTTTAAAAAGTTTCTTGAAAAATGCATGAAATATAAATAAGTTTAATAATTTTTTGCCTCTATTACCATTATTAGCATTATGGGGGGAGGGCATTTTCTTGCTATAGAAAGAGGCTTACCCATTGTTTCTTATTTATGTCCCATTATTTCATCTCCACAGCAACCACCACAGGATCACTCACTTCAGACATCATTGAAACAATGAGGTACATTTATTTACAATTTACTAAATGGGGTAGCACTGATGAAGACAAATCGAATTGCAGAAAAAATTTAATTGCTTCAGTGTGCAATTCTTTAAGCAATTAATTTGCAACACTCATAATGCGACAATTGCATCACAATTGCTTTCAATTTGTAGTCTAATTGCTGTTGCAAATTGTGGCAATAAGTGTAAGGGAGGGCACACAACTTACTTTACTTTGAAATTAATCAGCGATATCATTAACCGTTATTACATTGCACACATTAATGATTAAAATACCTCCCTCACAAACTTTGCTTGCCTCTTTATCTCCCTTGTGTAAATTATGTAGCAGTCTCTCCAGGCAATAATAATCCTCAAGTAACTGTTAATATGATTTTATATCACCATTAATGAAAACTGGGATAGCAATATCTTATATGATAACTCATGCCTGCCTGCCAAGAACTCTTCACACCAATCCACTGCTGAAGATACATTGATATTGGATGAAGAATTGACATTAAGAAATAATAAATCTTAAAGATAAAAGACAAAGACTTATGGCTAGTTGTTCACAGAAATTTGCATTAAAAAGGACAAAGGAAATATATTTACTGGCAAATACATGGAACATGAATATTTTGAAATGTGGCGTCTGCAAGCAAACTGACACCATTACATTTCCCATAAACATGTGAACAATGACAGATTTGGGTAACAGTGGCCAAAATTTAGATATTAATGTAGTTTCTTAGAGAGCAAATTACATAATCTCAAGGTGCTACAAACATGGGTTGATTTACTGATATAATTATGCACAATTTTGATAGAATGAAAAGTAAAATCAAATTGTTCTCACCTTGTGATCCATTAACTGGTAAAGCACATGAAGACCATTTTATCCCCGATGTTAAATTTCCTGAATTAGCAGCAACAGCAAACTGATAATAAATACCCGTATCAGGAACAATGAATTCATAATGAGTATTCACTGTATAGATCCATTGCAAAGATTTGCAATCTAAAGGCAATGGTTTTGAAGAATCAAATGCACACCAAAAGAATGTGTAATTTTCTACTGGAACACCATTCTCATAATCAGATAGTTCCCATGATATATTATAACTTTTAGCACTGTTTTGGGAAATTTTTATATTTTCAACATCAGGTAAATCTGAAAAAGAAAAATAATTGATAAATATATTTAATGAATATTTAAAACTGAGTAGAAATGAAAAAATTACTAAAAGCAAAGTCATTTCAAAATCTTAATACATAAAAATATAATTAGGTCAATGAAAAACATTTTTAACTAGTACTCAATAGAATAAGAATATTTAATACAGTAAAAGCTCGTTTATTCACCTACCAGATATCTGGAAGGCTCAAGCATATGGCACTTTTCCTGTTTCATTATAACACTGTATTCAAGCTAGATGGTAAAAATTCTTAACCATCCAACATCCAGTTTGTTTTGCAATTTCTCATATTTTCTCATTTACAAATAATTCAGGAAGCTACAAGCCATGTAAATACATCCAATTATGCCAATAATTGGATTTCAACAAATATCAGTGAATTAGATAATTTAAATTATTAAAAATCTTACAATTCTTTTTCACACTGTGGCACACTTAGTACTGGATTCGTGTCATTGGAGTACACTTAGTATTTAATTAATTTTATCATGGCACACCTAAATACTGGATTCCCTTCATCAGAGACACCAAATCTAGCATTTTAACAAATTCAAAAACTCTGCTACTAATAACTTTGGATTACCCTCATTTATGGAACATCAACATCTGCATCACCATTCTTCAGCAAGCCAGCAGTAGTTTTGTCTACACAGTGCATGAAGCATTAATATTATGATTACTTAGCATAATTTCAGATCATATCATAAGGACAACATTAAAGTCAAGAATATCTTTACATCAACTTCAAACAATGGAAGCATACTTAACATTATTCAGAAATTCTTAAAAAACACTCAGCCTAACAGTTAACAGATTTTTTTGGATGATCAAAGGATTAGAATGCTTAACTGTGAAATAAAGGGATCTGAATTTAAAACCCAAGGTAAAAAAAGTATAGATTTGAAAAAATTTCCAATTTTTTTTCACTAGAATTTAAATTTTGACAAGCTAATCCTCCAACAACAGGCATGTCAAAGGTTCTCCTTCATGACAATGTCAATGCTCATGAAAACACAAGTTACAGCCTATCTCAAAGAGGAAAAAAAAAACAGCTACCCCATCATACATATTCACCCGATCTTGCACCATGTGATTTTTGGTTGCTTCCAACAATTAAAAGGAACTTGCTGGGAAGCCTTTTTCAAGAGTGCAAGACCTTGGAAATGTATTCATTCAAAGTGAAGTCCCCAACAGAAGTACAACCAAATGTTCCAGAATTGGCATAGATGTCTGCAACTTTGCATAAATGCTGGAGGGGAGTACTTTGAATGACAGTAAAAATTTTGCTGAGGTAAGTGCAATGGATTATGTTCCAGAGATGCATGTAAAGAACATTTTGAATGCCCCTCAAAAACATTTTAGAAATACAAACATTATAAATGTTTGTATTATTATAAAACATAATTTAGATTAGTGGTTCTCAACCTTTTATGCTTCATGTACCCCCTGTAAAGGTGCATGTAACTGGCGTACCCCTTGTATAGATAGATAAAACTATAGTTATAGTAAAACTATGGGAATAATATATACATAAAACATATCTAGTGACTTTTGAACTCTCACAGCGTACCTCAAAAAATTTTACCACATACCCTACATTGAGAACCCCTAATTTAGATTATTATTTTAATTAGTCATTTGCCCTGCATGTGCATCATGTGTGGATATAAGAAGGATTTTTTTTTTCAGAGGGGGGCAATAAACAAATCAATGTTTCAAGATATAAATATTTAATATAAAAATAAACACCCCTCAAGCAGCTGGTTGGTACAGAGGTCTGACAGGACCTGTAAGTTTATATGTCATAACAGAAGATCTACAAGGATGGAGAGACCTCAGCAGAAAACGTCCATGCCTTATCCAGGGCTCGAACCCAGGTCCCTTTGATCAGTAGCAAAGTCTGTTAGCCACTTGGCCACAGAATGGATATGTTTAGGTCAAGCCAATTATTAATGAACACAGCTGCGAATACAGATTCCAAAAAAGGAAATTAAAAAGGAAATTTTTATTGAAAAAAAAACATTTAAAAAGTTTTTTTTTCATATTAATGAAGGATACGCTTCCAAAAACAAAGAAAAATGTGCAAAAAAATAAAGCAAGACTGCATTTTGTTAATGAAAAAACATTAATTTTTGGTACATTGATATTAAAAAAAAATACCCCCTCAAGCAGCTGCTTGCCACAGAGGTCTGACAGGAGCCTGTCAGTTTATATGCCACAGTAGAAGGTCTGAGAGGATGGCAGGACCTCAGCAGAACAACGACATATACATCCATGCCTTACCCAGGGCTCGAACCCAGGTTCCGTAGATCAGTAGCCAAGCACGCTAACCACTTGGCCACATTCTACATAAATTTATTTTCCTACCACACTTTTCCAGAGGGGGAGGGAGGCAAATAATCTCCTTCCCCCACTGTCCATGATGCAAATCCAACCCATTCTGTTGGGGAAGCAATTTTAATATTTTATGTATATATGCTGCTTAATATGTCTGTATATGCTCTAGAAGGTTTTTTTGTCACCAAAAATACACAAAATGAACCTGCAATTTAACACTCAACTTTATCAATTTCTTGATGCACCAATCTCAATCTTTCTGATGATTGCTTTTCAGTCATGCAAGTGAGGGCACAGATTGGCTTATTATCAAATCTCCTTGATTCCTTTCTGGTTCTTTATATTTGAAACATCTTTCAGAGCTGCAAAGATGGTCCACTAAGGTCTACTCCACTTTGTATTCGACGTGTTTTAATTATTTACAAATGTTAGTCCAAATGGTAGATTTTATTTATGTTTAAATAATAAGCTGATGAAGTGTATTTCAAGCACAATAACAGACTCTCTTTTCAAATGAAAAATACACTTTTTGCCACTAATTAAACAACCAGCTTTTGCAACTGTCCCATTATTTTACCTATTTCACATATTCTAATTTCTTCCCTAGCTTTTGATGTAGAACATCTATCTAATCCGACATATAAAGAAGAAATTTCGTTCGTGTGTTTTTTGTCTGTTTGCTTATGCACCCCACCCCCAGAACACTAGAGGCACCAAAACCCTGCATGAACATTCACTTCACCCAGAGGAAGAATATAGGCTATATGTGAACCCACTGTGGTGGGAGAGTTTGAATTTCAAAATCTCCATAGACTTAACATTAACGGTTGAAAGTTATTCAAAATAACTACTGCCACCAATAAATTTGAAAGAAGGGAATGCAAACTAATTTCTTTCTGCTTTCACATGATAAAGTCATTGTTCAGTTTGTTGGGTCATGAGTATCCATGCATATTGAAGTCATTCAAATTAAGCATGAGCAGAACAGATTCTTTGTTGAAATGGTTGAATGTATTCTTTGTTGAAATCTTCAAAAACTAAAATATTCGTATCGAAAGATAATTAATCATTAAGTTAATGATATATGAACTTTTTAAAATTAATTTATAATATATGAAAACTTTTTAAAATATTTATTTATTAAACATTTTTCTCATATTATATTAAGCAATAAATAATTTTTTTAGTACCTTTACATTTTTTTGGCACCTTAGTTAATTTTCTTTTGCTATAAACATAGATAACAATCACAGTGTTACCTGTTGACTTTTTAACACTGATACAACAATAAATCTTTTCGCAAAATATTTATTGATTTATCAACGTTAAAAAGTCAACAGGTAACGCTGTGATTGTTATCCATGTTTAAATCATTATAATGCTAAATTGCGTGATGAGACTATTATTTATTTCCATCTTATTCAGTGCAATATAAAAAGTAACAGTTGCCACCTGAGATCATAAATGGTCCAACAGTTGGTCCAAAAATCTCTGAAGAGTTTAAAGTATTAAACTAGTGGAAAAAAGACAGAGCTGGCATTAGTTCAATGGTAGAATACTCTGGCATGTTTCTGAAGAGATGTGGGTTCAAGTCCCGTACATCAAAAATTTTTCCGCAAAATATTTTTTGCTATAAAGTTGAACACACCTGGCAAATTGTATCTGAGGAACTCTGATGGGCATGAAGCAATTTGAAAAGTTAAATTATCCGAGTGAGGAAATTCCATTTTTTGGTTTAGAAACTATTAAAGTGGTGAGGATTATGAATACCTCAAACTATATCCATTTCTTTCCTCCCCTAAGAGAGGGAGAAATTTTTAACCAGAGGGGGAGGAGATTGATCATAATGATTTTTATGCCAAATATGGGGTGCCACCTACTCTATATTCTAGAGTTTCAGACCAGAGCAATGTCACAGGTAAAAATCATTACAGTATTTTACATTTAAGCTCTCGCAATTTGCCATCATAGATCCCGATACTAGTACATCACTCGTATGACACTTTGGCTTTTAACTCTCCATGTTTTACTTCTTACACTATACAGTTTTAACAGATATTTGATTTTATCTATATTATTTTCATCCAGATTATCTACACTCATAATTTATTTTATCTCTGCTGTAATCTTATTCTCTTTATGGCAAATGTCATTTTAACTTTAGTTAGGTGGTTTATGACGTCTTTTTATGGTGACTGGTGCACTACAGCATTAATTGCTTGTATACCATAAAATCCAAAACAACCTTTAATACATTAAAAATTTAATTTCACCATTATGCTGTAATTAAAAACACTATAGCATCTGAATGCACTACTTTGACCTTAAGGACATTAAAATATGTGTTTAAGTCTCAGAACCCTTAGTTCTGACATCAATTTACCATGTTTTGCTGACAGACTTAATTCAATATCTTTCTAGTTCATAAAGGTGAAAAAGTCGGTTTTAAAGTACTTTAAATTGTAGGAATGTTAAATACCTGCTGCCACACTCATTGTTACTGCAGTTATTTTTTCTGACAGATACCAGTCCTGGTTAGATGCACATGGGGTAACAATATTCCTTGAGTGCCCTGTTGAATCTTGACTGTGTTGACTTAAAGATGTTTTTAATGTCCAATGGGCAATAACACTCTCAGTAGATCTGTTGTGCTATCTGTAAGTCTGCTCTGATTATGCAAAGAAGACATCACATCCACTGAGTTGTTATGGGCCTCCAACTGCTTTTCTTTTGATGCACTCTGAGCATTTTTGCAGATTTTTTTTCATCATGGGAAATTCAGGCCAATGTTTAACCAGTAACTTTCAAATTTAAAAGTTTTAACACCACATTAACTAAAAGTTAAAAACATTCAGCAATGTGTTATGCCCCAACACTTGTGGGGCTTCTTCAGGCAAAATGAGTTTCATACTCAAGGCTATATATGTCAGGTCCCTTAAAGGTGCTGTCTTGCTTATGCAACAGGAGGTTCCATGCTGCTTAGGAGGAGACATATATTATTTTTCTTCCAATTAATAAATTTAATTGAAATTTGTTTGGTGGAGCTGCCAGTATTTTAAACAGTATATTTTTTTTATTGACTTCTATTATAGTTTGTTCAAATGCTGTTTTTGGATTACTATTATTAATGACTTTTTGATGCTCTGCAATTCTTTCAGTAGCCATTTGGTATGATCTGCTGGTATAGTAGTACTTCCCTCATAGTTCACTTTTTATATGTCTATTGTATATTAAAGGTAGGTATTTATTAGAAGGAGCAATGCATCAATCCCCTATGATGATGCACAGAACCGGCCAGGCCCAGCACCTATATTTCGATCCCAAATTCTCGTAGTGAGATCGTTACTACCTTTCAAAAGAGATGTTCTATTGTCGAAGGGAACCGAATAGGAGGGCTACCAGTTCAGTGTGGCCTACTGATCTGGACTACTATGCCTACTTTTCTTTTTTATACCCTGCTGAAAAGTGGTCAACCACATAGGGTCCTGGTGCTGACCATATAAACTTACTGGACTGGATTAAGGCTCTGAGCTTAATTATGGATCCTGAATTTGCTGTACTAGTGAGCTTCTGTGGAGGGAAAATCTGTATTTTTTGCTTGTGGGTTGACAGCCCCAAGTGAATCGATTCATAGGATATATTTTATCAGCTGGTGGATAATCCTGAGCAGAGGTCATCACAGGCACCTGAACTCTTGATTCTATGGGCATTGTCAAGTCAAATTCTACATTGGAGGAAATCTAGTGTAGATGGCTTCAGCCTTTAGTTGTGAAAGAACGGGTCTTTGCACCATGCCTGCAATTAGGGGCCTGTTTCATATTGTCAGTTATTCCCTCTCTCAATAAACATAGTTTCTTTAAACATCCCACTAACCATTTTCTTTCCATAGGTAGTTGGAATATGAGGACTCTGCACAGAGCTTATACTCTTGATGTCCTCACATAAGAATTCCACCTTAAAATTTAGATATTCTAGGCTTGCAAGAGACCAGATGGACAGAGAAAGTCAAATTCATAAAAATCTTAAATTTCTCTTTTCAGCTTTTACGCTGTTATGCCCCCACTGAGGAGCTGATGATAAGGAGGTTTTACAGACAACCTCAGGATATTTTGAATTCTGTCAAGAGATATTACCCTTGTTCTAGGTGACTTCAATGCCAAAGTTGATACTGACTGAGCTTAGAGGAGGGGTGATAGCCCTTTTGGTATTGGTAGCTGCAAAGGCTTGGGCTGGGTTGTTTTACCTCTGAGCGGCACTTTTTTGCACACCATGGGCTAAATGGCCAGGTCACATGGACCCCGAAGGCTCAGAGAAGGCTGGGGGTGGGGACCCACTGGAACAGCTGTTGGGAGACAGATGGTAGCCTCCCGTCAAGGCCATCCAGCGTGTTCTTTAGCGTGCACAGGGTATGGCTCTCCCACACACGGGGCCACAGCTTAACGTCCCATCCGACGGACGGCGGCCTTTCCAAGCCCATCGGTGTCCCCTACTGACCGTGGGCAGGGCGGGGAATTTTGCGGAGATAAATCTCAACGCTGACCCAGCTGGGACTCGAACCTGGGAACTACAGATTACGAGCCTGGTAGCTGCAAAGGCAATGGGAAACATCTATATGTAAGTAAACTTAATGGAAATAATGAATAATGGAATAATAAAACTCTTGTGGAAGTGAACTGAAGAAGGCTGCCAGATTAGTGTGGCCTACTGCTCTGGACAACTATGGCTACTTTTCTTTTTTTTTTCTACCCTTCTGAGGAGTGGTCAACCACACAGGGTCCTGGTGCTGACCATATATAAAAACCTGAACAGAATTATGGCTCTGAGCTTGATTAAGGATCCTGATTTTGCTGCACTGGTGGGCTTCTGTGGAGGGAACATCTTCCGCTGTGTTTTCTGTTTGGGTGTGGGTTGACAGCCCCAAGTGAATAGATTCACAAGATATGTTTATCAGCTGGTGGATAATCCTGAGCAGAGGTCATCGCAGGCACCTGAACTCTTTGCTTCTATTGGCATCGTCAAATTCTACATTGGGGGAAGTCTTCCAGTGTAGATGGCTTCAGCCTTTAGTGGTGGGGGAACGGGTCTTTGCACCATGTCTGCGATTAGGGGGCTGTTTGATATTGTCGGCATTCCCTCTCTCAATAAACATACTTTCTTTAAACATCCCACTAACCATTTTCTCTCCATAGGTAGTTGGAATGTTAGGACTCTGCACAGAGCTTTTTCTCTTGATGTCCTCACACAAGAATTCCACCGTTATAATTTAGATATTCTCGGCTTGCAAGAGACCAGATGGATAGATAAAGGTCAGATTCTTAAAAATAATCTTAAATTTCTCTTTTCAGGGAGGGACAACAATAAGCATCAATAAGGTGTGGGTCTGCTTCTCAGCAGACACGCTAGTGATGCTCTTCTAGGATACGAGTGCATTAATGAAAGGTTTCTTACAGCAAAATTTCAGACAAGCATTAAAGACTTGAATGTTATCTGCTGTTATGCCCCCACTAAGGATGCCGATGAGGATGAGAAGGATAGGTTTTACAGACAACTTCAGGATATTTTGAATTCTGTCAAGAAAGGCGATATTACCCTTGTTCTTGGTGACTTCAATGCCAAAGTTGGTACTGACTCTGACCTTTGGTGAGGAGTAATAGGCCTTTTTGGTATTGGTAGCTGCAATGGGAAACGTCTTCTACAGGTAAGTAAAATCGGTGGTTTCAGAATAACTAACACTTATTGCAAACAGCGCGACATACATAAGTACACATGGATTTCGCCCGATGGGCTGCATAAGAATATGATTGATTATATATTAACAGCAAATGGACTAGTTCTGTTAGGAATACCAGGTCATATAGGGGAGATGAAACTGGATCTGACCATTATCTTGTTAAGAGCGTCTTGCAACTTAAACTTAAGAATGGTTGTACTAAGGTTAAAAAGTAACCTTTAACACTGAAGCTCTAAAAGACCTAGTTATAGCTAAAGCTTAACATGATAGGTTAGTTAGGTCTTTATGACAGTCATGTTTGCTTACTACTGAAGTTGAAGAAGAATGGACTATTTTAAACAGGCTTTTCTTGAAACTAACAATACTCTTTTAGATAAAAGAGAAGAGGAAGCAAAATTATTTTTAGCAATAAGTCACTAATTTATTTTGGAAAAGAAAGAATGCCCCTTAATCAATACCCTACTAGTTCTAACAAGAAGAGTTACAAGAAGCTTAATAAATGTGTAAAGGATCAGTTAGCAGCTGATAAGAATCTTTGGCTAGATGGATTAGTAAGAAAGCAGCTAGACAGCATAACAGCAGAGAGCTGTACAAGATAGTTAATGTTTCGTGTGGGGAAAAACAGATGGGTATACAGGGATTGAATGATAAACATGGTTGTTGAAGGTGAAGATTCAGTCATGGCTACGTGAGCTGAGCATTTCAGTGATGTTCTAAACAATGTGGTTACTTCTACTCTTATTGTTTGCAATAATGATATATGCATTACTGGCTTTAAAGTTGTCCCTATAACACAGTCTAAGGTTATTTTGGTTCTTTCTAAACTTATACTACATAAATCCCCTGTATAGATGAAATTACTACAGAAATGCTTAGAGCCGGGAATGTTTCAGTTACCAAATGGATGGATGATTAAAATTTCGAATACCTTAGCCGTCCCATGGCCGAATGGTTAGCATGCTTTGCTACTGATCTAAGGGAGCTGGGTTCAAGCCCCAAGTAAGGCATGGATGTGTGTGTGTGTGTGTCCTACTGTGGCAAATAAACTGACAGGCTCCTGTCAGACCTCTGTGGCAAGCAGCTGCTTGAGGGGGTATTTATGATAAAGGTATTATGGTTCCTATGGAGATAATGACAGAAAACTAAAGTGATTAAAATTGGTCAGGCAGGCTGTGATTCAGTTAATCTGAATGGTTCCACTCTTCAGGAGATGTTTCAGTTTAATTATCTTGGGAGCTATGTAACAGATACTGGTGATGTGCTGCATGATATTAACAGTTGAATAGGGATTGTTGCAGGGACTTTTAAAAATCTATGGTTAGTGTAGAGAAATGTCCACACTCTCCTTAGATCATAATGAATTATAATAATCTTTAAGTAATATCATTATGAATTACCTAATAGTAAAATTAGACTGTATAATAGTTTGGTTCTTTCTAGAGTTAGTTATGATAGTGAAACTTAGATCCTTTATAAACAGGAAACTTTATGCTTTTGATTCTGGATGCTTACGCTACTTATCTTGGGCATAGTGGTTCAACATTGTAAATAACGATGAGGTTAGGCAAAAGAGTCTGCAACCTCCTTTGAGCAGCATATTGTGCAGATAGACACTTCATTGGTTTGGCCACATTGCCCATATGCATAACTATATTTTAGAGAATAGGGTTATGAATAGTGTGCTTAAAAGGCTTCAGAAAGAGGAGAAAACCTAGGATGCAGTGTGCAGACAATGTCAAACAGGAGATTCGTTAGAATTGATCTACAGTGGTGAGATGCAGCAGATGTAGCTCAGGAAAGAGGCGTTTGGAAAACTAAATGGCATAATCTGGTTGGACCAGATTATGCAATGGCTATTGGACCATCTGGTTGGACCAATAGCCATGGCTGCTTAAGGATAATGATTTGTATTTGGTATATTCCCCCATTGATGGTAATCTCTCTCTCTCTGTCATTAAGCACTAAGGTTTTCATATTACTAATTACATGAAATCAATAAATTCAATTTTTCTAAGATTTTCATTACTGCATAAGATGAATTATTCACATAAAGTGTACTTATATTGGGGCAGGGCCAGATTACAAGCCTGCCACTACCCTTGCCCAACAAAATTTGGGATTTGTAGAAGGTAAACATCATGCAAGGCACGCTATTATGTTTTGCTGTTTTTACAGTTCAGTGATAATTTCAAGTGCACAAGTAGTAGTAACCGAAAAGGTCAGAAACTTTGATATGACTTGTGCACTTGAAATTAATCAATGAACTGTAAAAACATCAAAATTTAACAGTTCACCTTGCATGGCATTTACCTTGTCCAATAAATCTCAAATTTTGTTACCAACTCTCTTATAGAATTTTATTCTACAGAGATATAGAAATTGTCATTCTATATCAAGGAGATACCTCTGTACTTGAAATATAGAGAAATATGCCTTATATGCTCTTTCAACATCCATCTTGTTACTCTTATTACCATATATCCTGATAGGCCATTGTTGTATTATACTGCTGTACTTCTGAGTTTTATTTATATATCATATATAGTGTTATAGTATTTTTTATTACTAACAAAATATTATTACAGTTAACATATATATATATAAACTGATACAAATGTTAAATAATTTAAAAGTTGTGTGTAAAATTGTAAATCCAGATGCTACTTACAATCATAATTTTTGGGAACTTTGATGTATGCACAGCTTTGAGAAACTCCAAGGTCATTAGATGGACATATTTTAAAAAAATAGCAAGCATCAACAGCCAAATCCATGATTTGCAAATAAGATTTTTTTTCGCATTCTGAACCAATTACATTTTTGTCATCCAAACAATTGTTGTAGGTTATATGGTAACAGAAATTTGGCCCATTGTAAAATTCTTCTGGAACAGACTTTAGAAAACAAGAAACATTAGTGAAAACAACACTAGTGGTTGCAGCAATAATAATTTTAGTACTGCACAAAACACAAAAGAAAAACTATCAGAAATAATAGAACATTAATGAAATTTGGTACTTTAATCTCTTCTGGAACATACATAGCTAGAAATATTTAGATTTTAAAAATATAAAAATATCCTAAACTCAGTGAAATCACTGTAAATTGTTACTCATATTAAAGAAAACTATAGTTAAAGTTCACTGTTCCGTGGTAGAGTGGTTAGTGCACTTGGCTACTGATGTAAGGGACCTGGGTTCGAGCCCCAGGTAACACCTGGATGTTTGTGTGTTGTTTCTACTGAGGTCCTGCCATCCTCTCAGACCTCTGTGGGCAAACAGCTGCTTGAGTGGGGGGGGGGGGTCTTTATTTTTTTTATTTATAGAGTTAATTGAAAGGTAAATGTAATACGGCCACTCAACATACAACAGATCTTCATTTGCTGTCAGGAGGGAAAAAACTAGAAGAGCCACAGATGTAAATAACGAAAACACTATAAATGTTTAATACATTAACTTTTGGTCATTGTAAAATAAACAACCAGCATTTATTTGGCAAAAAACATTTGCTATTTTCCTATTTTCCATAATTATGTAAAAAAATGGAAATGTATATAACTGTTTAAACAAGGGTGAACATTTTTAAAATACCATCATACAGAACTAAGAGTAGATATCTATGAGCAGATTTAATGATTTATTTTCAAATTAGTGAACTGTCCTGACTTAATTCTTGCATTTATTGACAGATTTTGTAATTTTTTTTTTTGTAGACAGTAGTTTTCATTAGAACATTGAAACACAAGGGTTCATGAATGATACACTGGGAATGCACTACACTAAAATTGCTAAAAAGACAGTATATTCTGATTAAACCACTGATTGTACTTTCATTTTGTATCTTTCTTGCACAACATATTCTTATCTAGTTGTTACAATATGTTTTGTTAGTAGAATAAATGTTTCTAATGATAAGATTACAAGAATATGTACATGAGTGGCCTCTCATTCAAAAGAGAAGATTTCATCCTCCACAACTAGGAAGTCATGAACAGATGAGATCATCAACATATAGAGCACGATTTTGTAATCATAAAAAAATTAGAACACTGAAATTTCTAAAAGCACAAAATTAACTTGCACATGCATAATAGAAATATATATCTAGTGCACACACAGAGTATTTACTATGATTTGCACACAGACCCCAAAATTCGATTCCTTAATATAAAAGCAAATGAAATTACTCCAACACATATGATTTCAGCCACAGAGATAACAAAATCAAATGATGCAATGTCAGAGATACAGTTACAGAGCGACAGTATAATTTAGGAAATATAGCAAAGGTCAAAATGACAAATAACCACATGGATGTAACCAAGGTTAGTGGAGAGTAAGATTGGCTCAACGGCACTGAACTCCTGCCCTTGGCTGAAGGAAACGTCATCTGTAGCAATCCCAACAACAATATCAACAAGAATACAATATTTAAAACCACACTTTGTGAAGAAAGAACTATAGAAGTATATAAGCAATACCTTTGAGCATCCCTTTAAATGTTGTACTGCCAGTCCTTTAAGGAACATGCCTAAATCAGCTGCCGAAAGAAAAAGCCATTTTATTGATTGGATGTATGTGAAAGCTAATGATGGTAAAGGTAGCGGATGAATCTCATTTATGCTCTCATTGTGCATTTCATTTATGTAAAGGAGGTGATGGATGCATCTCATCCAATGACAATGGCCCTTTTCAAGCCCATTGGTGTCCGCTACTGACCAAGAGCAGAGTGATGGTTTGCAGAGATAAATCTCAATGCTGGCCTAGGTGGAACTCTATCCTGGGAATTTAAATTACAAGCCTAGTACATTACTGACTGAGCCACCCCTGCCCAGAACTAGTCTGATAACACTAAACAACAAATTGAAACTTTTTTTTTAGATAGCATTGGTCAAATAGGATGTTTTGAACTAATTTTGGGGTGCTGTATTCAAATGTGGCTGTGAAAAATCAGCAGCATGTACAGTTGTTTTTTTTTAAATTATGGATTGATGCATTTCAAATTTCCAATGAATATGCATATTTGGGAAACGAAAATAAATGACATATTAAATTGCAACTTAAAACTCATTAATTACATGATTACAGTGAAAAAATTTAGAAACGTCATAGTTATAAAAGACTGAATATAAATAAAGTAACAAATGAATACTGAAACTCAAAATATGAAAATATAGGTAAAGATCTTTTATACTTACAAGAAATTAATTTTTGTCTTTTATGAGCTGAAGGATCTTCCTTCTGCAAGAACCAGCAGTTGTCACTCATCATTGCTATATCCCATCTGCCTTGGTATCTCTCCTCCATGGTATCCTGGTGAAATCTTTCCCCTTGCTTATCACTGATAGCTCCTAAGTTCTTGGGAAAGAAATCGAGATACGAGTGCAAGAAATGGATCTTCAAAGACATTCAGCAGTCAAGATTTTCATAGATCTTGAATAAGTTAATGATAGTTTTCCTCTTTGCGATTCTCCAGAAAACCCTGGACCCACAGAAGTGAAGGATTTCCGTGCAGCACACTATTTCATATTCAGTTTTTCTTCGAAGACAGTATCATTCAGTAGCTTCCTGATCTGAGGACCAACAAAGATCCCTTATTTGAGTATGACATCACTTAGTTTTAGAAATTTTTCCTTTAAGTGCAAAAACCCTTTACCAGTTTTGTCCATAGCCTTTAAAAAGTTTTTCATAAGCCCCAGTTTGATGTAGTGGTGGGAACAGAACATCAGAGGGATCAACTAGAGGCTTATACTTAACATAACCCTTTCCAGGAATAAAAACATCTCTTTCAGGCTAGTCTTTTGTTTTGCAATGTTCCTTTCTGGCCCTACTGTCCCACAAACACAGAAAACAGCAAAATTTTGTGAAGCCTCCTTGAAGCCCAAGCAAGAGAGATATGATTTAAGTCACCATATATTGTCCACTTAAACTGGTCATATTTTATAGCAGTGAGTATTTTTTTGTGCTTTCATAAGTTTCCTTCATTCCCACAGCATATGTCACTGGAATGGAAGGTTTTTGGTTTCCTTTACACAAAAGGACAGCTTTTAAAGATATTGAATTTTGATGAATCTATAAATAGATGCCATTTCTTAGGGTCACGAGTTGTTCCAATTTCTTCCATTAGCCCTGAAATATATGTGCAGAAACACAAACTATCTTGCATCTCATAATAAGCAGATAAAGCTAAATTTCTCTTTATGAATAAAGAAACTCTTGTACCCTTGGTCAGAAGATTCCACTCTAAGTCTTGAACCTCAGTTTGTTGTTTAGAAAGACCTAGGTCTCGAACAAGATCATTTAGTACATTTTGCTGAATTAGATGAGGTTCGTCCAACATTTTAGAGGTGTATGTAGGATCAAGATCTGTATGTACCTCAAAGTCTTCCTCTGATGAATGTAAATCCATCTCTCCCTAGTTGGTTGGAGGTGTTGATCTTCCTATACCTTCTCCATGAGAAACTGGCTTTATGGCTGAAGGCACATTTGGATATTTTATTTTGCTTTTGTTCTTTTTTGAAAAGCTAGACATTTTAGTAAAACAAAAATAGCAATCATGCAAGTGACTAGTTGGCTCGTGCCAAACCAGTGGAACTGCAAAGGGAATGGTTCAAGGTGTTTTAAGTTTTGGTGAATTTAGCCTCCAATAAGAGGCTTTCTACACCAGACGGGCAAGACTGCAGATGCAGAAGAAACTGCCTCTCAGCCATCTCTCGAAGCTAATAAGAGTACTAATCAGGAGAAAGAAAATATTAGACCTTGCAGAAGAGGCCAATGTTCTGAAAGAAATCGGTGGCCATTCGGAAGCACGATCGCTGCAGCTTCACATTGTGATTACCGAGAAGGGAGGTGATGGAGTTGGGTTGTTTTACCTCTGAGCAGCACTTTTTTGCACACCATGGACTAAATGGCCAGGTCACCTGGACCCCGAAGGCTCAGAGAAGGTTGGAGGAGGGGACCCACTGGAACAGCTGTTGGGATACAGATGGTAGCCTCCCGTCAAGGCCACCCAGCATGTTCTTTAACGTGCACAGGGTATGGCTCTCCCGCACACAGAGCCACGGCTTAACGTCCCATCCGACGGCCGGCGGCCTTTCCTAGCCCATCGGTGTCCCCTACTGACCATGGGCAGGGCGGGGAATTTTTGTGGAGATAAATCTCAACGCTGACCCAGCTGGGACTCGAACCTGGGAACTACAGATTACGAGCCTGGCGCGCTACCGACTGAGCCACCCCCACCCCAAGGTGATGGAGTAATCTGTGGTTCTGATAGAATGAAGCTCCTGGAACAAAGCTTCTTTTTGGTATTGTAGCAAGAGCAGTTGAGCAGAATGTGGGATACAGTCAGGGGGCGTAGTGAAGGACTATGGTTGGGGGGGGGGGGGGGGAGTCCAAAATTTTTCCAACTCAAGCAAAATTTTTGCAGATTTGACAACTGAGCAAAACTTGCTTAGATTTTCGCTCGGGGGGAGGGGGGGATTTTCACGTCTCTCCTACATTCCTACATTTTTGCCATCTGACTTCCAATTCTGCCAACTGCCATTTCCCGTAATTTGCCATTTGATTTTCATTTTTGTCAACTACCCGTAATTTGCCATTTGACTTCCAATTTTGCCAACTATACCGTATTTCTCAGTAATATTTCCAACACTTACATCTCGTCTTAATTGTTGCAAATCAGTATGAATTTTTGCCTTGATTTTGTCAAATCTCCTTAATTTCTCAAAACTAATCCCTATCTTTACATCTCTACCAAATCACTTCAAACTCCCCAATTTGTTTTTTTTTTTTTTTTGGAAAATTAAGGGGATTTGTCAAAATCAAAGCAACTTGGCAAATCTAAGGCAGTTTGGAAAATGAAGAGATGGCAAAATTTAGAGCAGTTGGCAAAATTCGAAGCCACTTAATAAAAATAGGTGAGTTGCCAAAATCTTAGGGAGTTGGCAAAATTCAGAGCGACTTAGTAAAATCTTGGGCAGTTGGAAAAATTTGGAGTGACTTGGCAAAATCGTGGGGAGTTGGCAAAATTCAGGCTAGATGTAAAAATTAGGTTTTTTTCTGTAAAATTATGGCGAGTTGGCAAAATATAGGGACATTTGGCAAAATTTGGAGTGACTTGGTAAAATCTTAAGGAGTTGGCAAAATTCAGGCGAGATGTAAAAATTGCAATCCTTTTTTCTGTAAAATTATGGTGGGTTGGCAAAATCGTGGCAGCTTCGCAATATCTAGGAGAGTTGGAAAATCTTGGGGGAGTTGGCAAAATTCGGAGTGGCTTTACAAAAATCGGGTGCGATGTAAAATTGGGTTTTTTTTCTGTAAAACTGTGGCGAGATGGCAAAATTCAAATCCACTTGGTAAAATACAGGTGATTTGTGAACATTGGGAATGTTTTTGAGAAATTAAGGAGTTGATAAAAATCGTGAAAACTTTGAAAATCTAGGGAAGTTGGCAAAACTGGAAACCACTTGGTAAAATACATAGGAGTTGTGGAAAATGTGCTTTTTGTGCAATTAAGGAGAGTTGATAAAATTTGAAGTGGCTTGGCAAATTCAGGGAAGATGTAAAAAGTGTGATTTTTTCTGTAAAATTACAGCGAGTTGGCAAAATCTAAAGTAGTTGGCAAAATTCGAATGCACTTGGTAAAATATAGGAGAGTTGTGATAAATAGGATTGGGTTTGTGAAATTTAGGATAGTTGACTAAAATCATTTCAAACTCGCCAAGATTTTACCAAGTGGATTCTAATTTTGCTAACTGCCCTAGATTTTGCCATCTCGCCACAATTTTACAGAAAAAATCCCAATTTTAAATCACACCTGATTTTTGTAAAGTCACTCTGAATTTTGCCAACTCCCAAGATTTTCCAACTCTCCTTGATATTGCGAAGCTGCCTTGATTTTGCCAACATGCCAGAACATTTTACAGAAAAAAATATTGCAATTTTTACATCTCGCCTGAATTTTGCCAACTCCCTACGATTTTGCCTAGTCACTCCAAATTTTGCCAACTGTCCCTAGATTTTGTCAAGTTGTCCTGATTTTGCAACTCCCCAAGATTTTACCAAGTCACTCCGAATTTTGCCAACTCCCTAAGATTTTGCCAACTTGCCTGTTTTTACTAAGTGGCTTCGAATTTTGCCAACTGCTCTAAATTTTGCCATCTCTTCATTTTCCAAACTGCCTCAATTTTGACAACTCCCCTTAATTTTGCAAAAAAAAATTACAAATTTTCACAACTCGCCTAGATTTTACGAAGTTGCTTCCAATTTTGCCAACTCAGAGTTGCTTTAGGGGGGAGCCTTCCCCCCATGGCTATGCCCCTGGATACAGTCTCAGGTGTGCTGCAAGTGGCACACCCGAGACTTGATGGATTTCATCTTACCTTTCAACCATTCTCTCGGACCAAAGAAACACGAAATACAGCACACATGTGGAGCCCATGTTTTGTCCTGATCTCCAACTTGACATTCAAAATGCAAGTTATAGGCTTTCTTCATAATCTTTGTCAAAGAATGACCCTGGTATTTTTAAAATATAATTTCCAAACACATAACAAAACTTATCTGGCACATTAATACATCCAGAACACTGCCTTTGTGCCATTTAAACACCAAAATTCACTCTCCAACATACAGCACATGTTCCTCCTACAATAAAAACAAGAATGGCATGTTTTCTCCCACTTGGCAATCAGTGTTGCCAGCCACAAAAAGTAAAATATCTAGTATCCTCCCAGTTGCCTGGAGGTGTTGGTATAGGAAGATCTTAATAGGAGTTAAAATGACCAATAACATAAAAGGTGACATGCTAGCCATTTTTAAGGCTAGATCTGAAACCAGCACCTGAAAAATAGTTATAAAAACCTTGTAAACCAGTGTAATGTTTAGCATGCAAACTGTTTGAAGAATAAACTTTCAAATTTTGCTGCTCAATGGCAGAGAGCTTTTTGTTATTTTATTCTTACTTATTTTTTAATTATAAAAAATAAATTATTTACAAAATGCTGCAACCTTTCTTAAGGTAATATAAATTTTAATACTAACCTGCCAGTAGATGGTAACATTTCTTTTTCCATGATCTTGCTTTCCTTCCTTTTTTTTACCACTGATTCCTGCAGGTGTAACATTAGGGGCAAAGTACGGAACTAAAACAGGAATTAAGAAACTTAAATGTGAAATAAAAAATTGAGAAGTACAAACATAACTTGGCATATGTAGTAACAAACAGAAATAACAAATAGATACACAATTTCAACATTTTCCCATTCTGCTGTTAATCAAACCAGCTTCTTTAGCCTATCAAGGGGAAGATGCTACAAGCCCTTATGTTGGAAGCACTGATGAAATTAAAGGTTTAGGTGGCCATTTAACCCTCCTTACAAACTTCTCAAATGTAATCAAGAGTCTAAAGTGTAAAGTCATTCATATAAATGGTCTGTTTATCTACTATCATAAATTTCTCCACCTCAAAAGTTTTAGCTCTTTAAATTTAATTTTCAAGATTTTTACATAATAAAGTCAAATTTTCCTAAATACACTGTCTTGCATAATCTGGGGAATGTCTGCATATATATATTATATTTCATTATTCTTTTATAATGAGCCTGTAAACATTTTAAAATATGGGTAAATAATAAAATTATACAAGTGTTATTGATGTTTACTAACATTATCATTTTATGTGCATAAGTACCACACTGCCATCCCATAGCACACTTGGCTACTGATCTAAGGGACCTGGGTTCGAGCCCCAGGTAAGGCGTGGATGTTTGTCGTTTTTCTGCTGAGGGCCTGCCATCCTCTCAGACCTACAATGGCATATACACTGACAGGCTCCTGTCAGACCTCTGTGGCAAACAGCTGCTTGAGGGAGTTTTTATTATTTTTTTTTTAAGTACCACACATTGCGATGCTATAATCAAAGCCCATTTACTTTTTACTTCCACATGTGAATTAATGTAAAAGTCTACATTTTCAACACTTGCATTTTGCATAATTTTGCACACTGCACTTTTTGTACTCTATCTGCTACAAATCTGTAAGTGTGCCTCTACTATCAAGAGAGTAATTAAAAAATAAACATTCTTTTCAGTTCAATCTTTGACTTTGCACATCATTTCACATTTATTATCACATTAAAAGCATCTTTATCATCTTTTGCACAATGCTAACTTATTGGCAAAATTTTCATTCTTGATTATTAATTCTTTGCAAGTCCAAGCTGAATTTACAGTTTTCACTTTTCCAATTCTAGGTGGTGTATAGAATGTTAACTCTTTCATAGTGCGAGATGGTAAATTTAAAAAAAAAATTTTAGAATACAAATTGGCATTTTTTAATGGTTTCTAATCAAATTTAAAAAAAATAATATTTCAGTGTACAATATATATTTTCTGCCTGTTGCTTGCACTTGAGAAATTATGATAAAGTTTAAAAATAAATCTATTTGTGCCTGCAGTCATCATACACAGATGTTAAAGTCATCATAAATAGCATCAAGTAAGCCATTTAGTTTATGCCTCTATTCTGCAATATTGTACCTAGATTATTGATTGGTTTTCATTTCCTGCATTCTGACCTACTTTCCACTGTAGTAAAATTTTAATGCCCTCTAAACTTTTAACATAAGATATTGATTTTATTACTACCAGAAGTTGTGGCATCCCAAAATTATACATGTCACTTTCAGTCAATGTTTTAGTAGGCTTTCAATTTTGAGCATTTCTTATATGAAATATGTGTAATTTTCTGAACTCGTGTTACACAAGATGTTACTGATTTTCAAATAGCTTAGGTTTTATCTTAAACTACAAATCAATGCCTATGGCAGCTCTCGATTTCTAGATAACTGGACCACACAACCAGCTTTTCTATCATTGAGTATAAGGCAGAAAAAATAAAAAAATAAAATATGCCCATAGAATGCTTTACTCGTATCAGTTCTACAATTTTACTTCTGATGAAATAAACAGTATTTCAAATCATCACTAAAACCACTTTAGATAACAATTTACTCCAAATTAGTGTACCACTCAGAAAAACATTTGTTTTTTGTATAATAAATCCACAGTTTTGTGGGGAAAAAAAACTTTTATTGATCAGCGGGACTCAAAACCACATCTCTCCAGATTCATACCAGAGTGTTCTCTCACTCTAACATGAATCTGAAGTGATGATTTTGAGAAACTGATCAACTCCTTTTTTCCACAAAACTATTTATTTCTTCTCTGTTAAAGGTAACTGTTTATTATTTATAAAATAATCTTTAAATATTGTCAATACCAGTAGATAATTTCAAGCCACTTGAACATTTAAATTAATATTGAAAATTATCTGTATCTTGGCTTTACTGTAATCCCCTGCATGAAATAAATTATTATTATTATTTCTACATACTTAACAATTAAATATCTAATTGAAAACTTAAAAACTTTCTCATTCTGCTGGTCATAAAGAAATAAGTTCTATTGTTTTTTTTAATTAGTGTAATTTATTTTACATTGAAAAATTGATCGATATTCATATATTAATTACATTCTGAACAATAAGCATTTTACATTGGAAATAAGCAGCCTAATTAGCAAAATCGAACAATGCAAGTTTCTTTCAAATTTAGTGTCCAAATAACATGCGTTTGATTTTTCTCTCTCAAATTCTTTCCATGGTTTTTATAATGCAATGGCTGCAAAAATTAGGATTGTCACATTAAGAAATGAATGTGATCCTTATTTTATTTTGAAATTTTATAGAAACTCCATTCTAACACTTTTTCTGAGGTCTACATTATGAAATATTCCCAGACATCAAATTCTACAATTCCATCACAGCAAGATGTAAATGTAACATTCAAGATCAAATTGTGGTAACAATCTGAATTAACCTCTATTTGGCCTGAAAAATTATAAAAACTTCATTCTGCCTCTTTTTTCCCTCCCAAGATCTACATTATAAATTATCCCTAAATACCATTTTTCACAATTCTAACACATGCAGATCACAGTTAATATAATTATGGCCCCAATTTTGTTTTTAAAATATAATAGAAACTTCAACAATCACCTTTTGAAACATTCATTATAAATTATTACCAGAGACTAGTTTTCACATTTCTAACAAAGAGCATGCTTTTGTTAGAACTATGATTTCTATTTGACCTTGATCACATCAAATCTCAAAGTTTGCAATTTTTCTGAGAGCTATGACCTTAATCCTTGGTGAAAATGTTCAGAGCTTTACTACTTCTGCATCATATTAGAATTTGCCCTCCCCACTCACTCTAGATTTCAAACAGAAGAGAGTAAAATTTAAAATTACTTACTTGAAAATTGCTTCCAAAATCTTCCAACTTTAAAAAAAGGTTTCAGTTAATTTTCAAAAGCATTTCTTAATTTTGTGGGAAAAATGCATTAGGAACAGATTAAGCTCTTGAGCTGAAATTAAATTGCTTAAACATGGAATAAAGTGAAAGAAAGAACTGACACTAATGCTGAATATAGATAATAATGAATAGCAATCTGAATATCAGCAACAGTTCTTTATTTTAACATATCAAAATCTGCACCAAAAAGGTAAATATTTTTTATTGCACATAAGCTATGCAATTTCAACCTTCCAGGGTTTCCATCAATTATACCTATTGACAGAATCCAAATTATGAGGCCAAAGGAATCTGTTTTCAGTACAACTTTTTTTTAAAACAGAAATTGTTTGAAAATTTTCTTGTATGTACCTTATATACATAAATAAAAATGTTTTAAGCTTAAATTTTTTTTATTTTTATCTGAAGCATATTTAAGCTAGGGCATAAATCATTTATTAAAGGCATCTGATCACCATTGCTTAGATGCAATATATTGTATTGCCAATATGTTTGTTAATGTTACTCTATGCTGAAGCAACCCTCTGATGTTAAAGCTTGCATGTTTGATTTGTATGTTACAAATTTCTCAGTTTCAAAATTCTGAAAATTAACTGAAAACTATTTTAAAATAGGAAGATTTTGAAAGCAATTACAAAGTATATACCTCCATTCTTCCTTTCCATTTTATGCTCTTTTCTGCCTTAAAACTGCCTCCAGATGGCTTTTGTTTTATTACATGACTAAAACCCTATTAAAATAAACTTCTTTTAGTTAAATATTTTATTTTGAGAAAATCCAGAATTAAATGCCGATTAATTTGGTACACAAAACATGCCATAATTCCTTTCCTTAGTAATTTGGCAAAAAGTTTTAAATTTTTTTTGGTTGAGCATATGGGAAAAATAGCCAGGCCTCTGAGTGTAAACCAGTTTTTCAGGTTGGACCTTGGAAGAGTTAAAAATTCTCCTTTTAAAATTTTTATCTTTTAAAAAAAATGCATTTGTTTGTTCTAGCAATGCTCACTAACATCGACGTCTGTTTGAAAATTTGAAACTTTTAACATGCAAATGAAATGCAAAGATTTAACATTTAATTAATTGCAGATTTCAAGTTCTATAAGGAAAAGTTACAGTTTGCCCATAATTGCTGGAAATATAAAAAAAATTACACTGGCAGTGATAAGATCCACTAAAAATCCATACTTGTCACATATATAGAAATTAACAAAATCTGCTGTTATTCAATTAAAAATGCATTTTTTGCTAACAGAAATCTGCAAATGTGACAGTATTACTACGAGTATATAAAAATACTATCATAATCTTACTATTTTGAAAACAAAGTTGAACCTACCATCAGCTTGAATGTTAATAATTTTTTCAGTAAAATTACTCCACATTTCTTCATTAGCATCTTTAGGTTTACAGCGAAGACAGAACAAATGACTTGTATAAGGTAACAAATTATCCTTAGTGAAATTCTTTTCACTATTAAATATCTGCAAACATATATATATATTGAATAAGGGCACTTTGCTTTAATTACTATTTTAACAATTCAAACATAAATGAAATGTGTAGGTAACATGAATAATTGAAATTCAAATTAATTATAACAATGTCAACAGAAAAATTCTTAAAAACTATTAAAGGAAACCAATGAGATCTATTCAAAATGTGATTGAGAATTACATTCAGCATTTCTCTTAATTCTGCTTACAGTGTTACAGAGGAATATTAGCAATGTTACAATTTGAACATTATGTCCTATACAGAATGGTAATGGTTTAAGCCACCAGTGCTAGTAGGAACTTTAGACTTCACCTTCACAATTTGACCTTTTCAAGAACTTGAATTCAAAGAAACACTGATCTGCCTGAGATCCATTACTCCAGTTTAGGATCAGCAACACCTGCAGAAGGGTTCAGGTACCTGCAATGGCCTCTGATCAGGATAATACACCAGCTGATATAAGGTAGCCTGTGCATCTGCTCACTTGGTCGGTGGAGCTGAAAACCCACAAACCAACAAAAAACACATCAGATTTTCCCTTAACAGGAGTCCATCAGTGCAGCAAGTTCAGGATCCATAATCATGCTTAAAGCAATTAGACAATACAGTGGGTTGGATTGTTTTGCCTCTGACACTTTTTTTGTACACAATGGGCTAAATAGTCAGATCACAAAGACCCTGAGGTTCAGAGAAAGTTAAGGGAGGGGGCCCACTGGACAGTGGTTGGGAGACAAGGTATCCTCCTGTCAAGGCATCCAGCGTGTTCTTTAATTTGCACAGGGTATGGCTCTCCTGCACATGGGATAAGCCAGTAAGTATAAATGTTCAGCACCAAGATAATATAAGCTGATCACTCCTCAGCAGGGTAAAAAAAAATAGTGGCCATAGAAGATCAGATCAATAAGCCACATTGATCTGGCAGCCCTTCCACATGAGAGTCTCTTTTGAAAGGAACTAATGCTACAGCAGGAGTGTAACAAGTAGGCCACAGATGCTCTCATTCAATTCTATTTCAATACCAGAACTTTTGAATACTTGCTCTCATTTGCATTATACTTCTTACTTTGAATATTTAAAATTTCAGTGATCTAAAGCCAATGTTGGTTGAACTACAAGCACATGTTTATTATTAGAAATAAATATATAATACAGTGCTACACAATTAGTGATAAATGTTTATATATATTTCCTATTACATTGTAAAGTCCTTTTTGCAATTGTTGCTGCCCGTGCAAATGAAAGTTCTACTGTTCAATTTCCACCAGAGTAATCAACAGCAAAATAACTAATATTCATCAAATTATTATGCAGAGTGATACTTATGTTTTGGACAATCTGCTTATTCTGTCCACGCTTCCATCAGTTGTTTACTGGCATCTGGTCATTTGCTGATTGTCTTTCACATAAGGGAGTCGCTTTTCATTCTGCAGACTAATTCCATGAACCATGGTATCGACGCTTTTCAAAGCTGTAACTTCATTTTCAAGACACTACTCTTGGCCCATGTGAATGGAGGTTATATACTAGGGATGGAGGGGTCTGATGTCCACAGTACCCCTAGTATATAACCTCTGATCGTGATTCCATCGTTCATGGAATTATTTTGCAGAGTGAAAAGTGACTCCCTTATGCAAAAGGCAATCAGAAAATGGCCGGACACCAGTAAACAACTGCTGGAAGCATGGACAGAATAAGCGGATTGCTCAAAACATAATATTCATAAAATTATTATGCAGAATGATACTTAATTGTTTTTCTATTGATTACTCCAGTGGAAATTGAATAGTAGAACTTTTATTTTCACAGATAGCAATTGCAAAAAGGACTTTACAGTGTAATAGTGATGCATGTTTATATATATGTTTATTATTTGCAAAATCTCTTCAATGTAGATGCAGCTGATATATATATATATGGGCTTTTATAATCTTTTTGTTAAATATTTATTTTCATAAAATCCAGAATGAAATCCTGATTAATTTGCATGCAACATGCCATAATTCCTTTCCTTAGCTATTGGTAAAAAAAGTTCAAGTTTTTTTTTCCCTGAACACAGTTGAAAAAAAAACTAGCCACAGGGCACAATTAAGTTTTTCAAGACTGGCATTGTAAGTGTTAATATGGGTGTGATCATCTCAGACAGCAATAGCACAACTATTCATGCTACAAAATCAGGTTGCCAATGAAGTGTTGAGGGAGTAACTGCCATTCATGCAAGAGTGCAGATCAGAGCTCCTGGAGGTTCCTGGGAGGCAGATTGTGACCTGTGTCACATTGTCCTAGAGCACCCAAACATGTTCTATTGGATTTAGGTCAAGTGATTGGGAAGGTCAGTCCATATGGCTTATGGTTTCACTCTCAAAATATTGATCCACTAAGTGAGCTCTGTGAGGGCAAGCATTATCATCCATTAACACAGAATCAGGACCCATTGCTCTGAGAAATGGACAAGCATAAGGTTCAAGGATCTCATTGTGATACCTTCCAGCTCTTACAGTCCCTCCTGGGAAGACATGGTCTGTGCACCCATTGAGAGTAATGCCTGCCCACACTAACACACTACTAGTTCCAAATATTAATGGGATATAATACCTGGTTCCAGGCTGTCTCCAGACCAAGTCATTGGGTTGCAGACTAAATTGGGATTCATTGATATCAGTGGGGCAATGTTCTGTTCACCAAAGTCCAGTTGTGATGTTGCCAAGACAAATTGGGCACTGACTGCACATCAAAAGGGACACATACAACTGGTCGTCTTACATAAAGATGACCTACATGAAGCTTTCTTGACAAAGTTTGCCACAATACAGTAGATCCAGTGGATGTAGAAAGGTCAAAAGCAAGCTGGCATGCAGTATGGGTTTTATGGTGACTTGCATTTAGGAACAGGTAACTATAGTCCCTAGTCAACATAGCCCTCAGACATCCAAGAACAGGTGTTCTAGCAATAATTTGGCTTGTTTGAAATCGATTCAAAAGGTGGCTTACAATATGATTCACATTTAGCCATCTGGCTAACTCAGAGTGGTATTGTCTGGCCTTGAGATTATCAAATACTTGCAACCTCATTTCTTCACTTGAAAGATATTTTCTAGATATTACTAATGGTTAGCTATCTCAGATATCATACATCAAGATTAATATACTCTGCATGCATGTACCAATGAGGGGTTTTGATACTGACATTTTCACATGCATGACTGCATTTAATGCAAATTTTGTGTGCAGATTAGAACTCTCCCTTTTTTTTTATATATAAAAAATCTGACTTTTGTTATCTATCATCAATTATTACAAAAGACAAACAACAAATGCAAAAATCACATAACTTTTGAGCACCAGTATATTTCAAGAAGAGGCCATATTCAGCTTATCACTTCTTGTGCAGGTGTTGTTAAGATATGCCATAGAGATATGGAGCTCACACCCATATGCAGGTCAGAAAGTTCAACAGATGGCATATTGTTGGCATAAGAGAAGGCAATCTTTTGTATTTAGAAATTGCAGTTCATGTGGGATGTAGTGTACCTATTGTGCATTGAATATGCAAAGAATAGTTCAAAGATGGACAACATATCGGGAAGGTTCTGGACCTTGTCCACAGACAACCCTATGGCAAGATCATCATCTTTGGAGGCTGGCTATAACTAATTGCTCTGCCCTATCTAAGGCCTTGGCCCAACAATGGATGTCAGCAACACATTTTCTAATGTCAGCAGTAAGTTCAACACCATTTATTGCAATTTGGACTGCATGCCCTCCAGCCATTGCTAAAATTGTCTCTGGCATCCCAACACAATCAGACTACAGTGGTGCATTGAGTGATGGCAGTAGTGCAATGAATGGTACAACATGGTCTTTACTAATGAATACTGCTTCTGTCTTTTCAAATCCAATGGCAGAATCCTTGTCTGCTGATGGATTGGTATAGGATGCAATTTGTTATGAAAGCAAATCCACCCTAGTATGGATTCACACTATTACTAGTGTCCATTACATTCAGAACATTTTACAGCCTACAGTTCTTCCTTACAGATTGTCCCACATGCCATATTTCAGCAGGACAATGCAAGACCACATGCAGCAGCTGCTACTGTTGAATAAGCGAGACAAAACAATGTTCATATCCTTCCGTGGCCTGCTAAATCCCGTGATTTGTTAACCATCAAAAACCTATATGATATAGTGAAATGAAAGTTGTTTCAGTACCAGCACATCCTGGCAAATGTAAACAAACTTTGGAAATGGTGCATAATTACATGTATAATGTTTGGATGACTATTCTACAATCCAGCATCAAACATTTGTTTGACTCCACTCTCCAAAAGTTATATATGCCCTGCATGCCATGCAGGCCAGTCAATTCCCTTCATATTGTAAGGATTTATTACTACAATGAAGCTACACTGAATACCAAAATATGAGCGTGTTCTCCTTTTTGGTGTTCTAATTTCAGTGAATGCCCTTTGGAGCTAGTCTCTTGGTTTGTGGATTAAGTCATCACCTCTCAGCAGTGCTTGCAGACTTCCCTCAGGGTCCCCAATTAGATCCCAACAGTGGGAAACCTCATCTCGGCATGATGCATTCTCGTCTCTGAGTGGAGCTGCTCAAGTCTGATTTGACTGATAACCAGCGATGTTCGGAGAGTCAGAAAAAGATTTCTCTTTATAAAGCAAGAATTAGACAAAAAAATTAAGGAGTTTAATTCAAATGTTGGTTCCCTGCTCTGTGCCTAGATGGCAGCACGAATCAAGTTGGGTTGTTTTACCTCTGAGCAGCACTTTTTTGCACACAATGGGTTAAATGGCCAGGTCACATGGACGCCGTAGGCTTGGAGAAGGTTGGAGGAGAAGACCCACTGGAGCAGCTGTTGAGACAGATGGTAGCCTCCTGTCAAAGCCGTCCAGCGTGTTCTTTAACATGTACAGGGGCTATGGTTTAACGTCCCATCCAATGGACGGCATCCTTTCCAAGACCATCAGTGTCCCCTACTGACAGTGGGCAGGGTGGGGAATTTTGCAGAGATAAATCTCAACACTGACCCAGCTGGGACTCTAACCTGAAAACTACAGATTACGAGCCTGGCGCGCTACTGACTGAGCCACCCCCGCCCCAGCACGAATCAAGAAGACAGTATCAGAACTCACCTTGTAAAAGAAGAGAAGGATAGTGTCAAGCATGTGACCTGAATAAAATTAGTACGGTTACGGATCTTCAGATGGCTCCCTTCTACTTCACTTTGTAACATGTAGCCTCACCATTGAAGATGTTGAACCCCAAGATTTGTAGAGATGATGAGAAGATATTAGAAGAGGATTTGTTGAATACATTTGAGAGATTTAAAGGATTATGCCACATTTGTTTCTTCAGTACGTTTGGAATTTGGAGTTTGAAAAAATGTGCAAGTTGTCACATCTGTACTTGTAGAATTCCAAAAAGAATATTACGTGTGACAATTTTATTCACCTTTAATTATATAGCAAGATACTTTTCAGAAATAATATGACTCATTTGTGAGTGCAATTATGTATTCATAAAATTTTTCGAACAATATTATACTTACAACACATGACATACAAAATATTAGTGTTTACACTAAAATCTTGTTTAACACATTATATTTTTGTTTTTTGTCAATAGTACAATCAATACCAACAGTGGTTTTAAAGACTACATCAAATGGTTAATTCATTTAAATTTAATTTTGGGCCAATAGCAAAGATTCAGTATTGTCAAAGTTAAAAACCATAATTTTACTTGTTTAAGAAATTGTTATTCATTGTTTATAGTTTTAATTTCATTTGACAAAGCTTTGAATAATTTGCTTGAAAAATGAACATAATGTTTAGTAGTAATATTTTTATTAACTAATATTTACCAATTGCAAAATACACTATATCAAAAGTATCCAGACACTAGCTCATCCACAATCCCCAGGTAATAGGAAAGGAATTAATATGTTGGTCCACCCTTTGCTGCTATCACAGCCTCCACTCTGTGGGGAAGACTTTCCACTAGATTTTGATATGTTGCTATGGGAATTGCCTGCCATTCTACCACAAGCGCATTACTAAGATGGTCACTGATGTCAGGTGGTTTGGCCTGGCTCGCAGTCTGCATTCCAATTCATCTCAAAGTGTTCCATGGGGTTAAGATCAGGGCTGTGTGCAGGCCAGTCAAGTTCTTCCACACCCATCTCATCAAACCATACATGGTCCTCACTTTGTAGACAGGAGCATTGTCATGTTGGTACAGAAGTCTTCACCGAACTGTTGCCATAAAGTTGGAAGCACAGAATTGTTGAGAATGTCATTATAGGCTGCGGTGTTCAGTACTAGTTCCAGTTTCACACGTTTATTTCCTTACTACATAATTCTCCATTAATATAATACCAAGTAGCCCAGTAAAAGTAAGAATTTAAAGCTGCTGCTTTGTATGTATATGGATGTACAGATGTGGCTTGAATTGCATAAAATCAATGTAACTTTAAAGTAATTGAAATGTGAATAACTTAATGTAAATCCAATCTAACACTTTAAATGCACTTGGTAAATTAAAAAATGACTCCTTTTTGCCCACTGAGCTTGCAAAAGTGTGCATACCACCTATTTATCACACAATACCACAGCTCTTTGTAAAACTTAAATTGTACTTTTAGGTAGCGGATATTAAAAAGAAAAATCCATTACAATCTTGAAAGCTTTATTTCATGATATTTCATGTACAATATTCCTTATCAATGCTCAGCAAACCCTCTAACAGGTTTTGGAATTAGAAAAGCTCTGGTGTCACTGGAAACTACAATGCACTTCCTAGATGTTGCATTGTTGTATCTAAATACACCTATTTTGGATGCAGTAATGTGACTGAAGTAAACATGATACTTCATCACATACTTCGGTTTGCACAATGCTTTGGACCTCATGACCGATACCAAATGGTTTCAAGTCAATCAGAGCACTAAAGTTCCAATGGGTACCCATCTGTCAGGCATCATGACCAAGTCATTGATGTATTATGCGAGATGCTTCAGAAATGGTAGAATGTAAGCTGTTGTTGTATATCCATTACATATATGATATTTTACTTTCCTGGAATTATAATTTAATTAAATAATAAATTAATAGATAACTTTAACCCTTTCTGGGTAAGGACGTGAAATTTCTATTTTTTAATGTGTAAGAAAATTTTCAAATGGCAATATCTTTAAAAATACATAAGAAAATATTTTTCAAGCTAGAATTTTTTCATTTGATGCATATTTTATTATAATATAAATAATCTGATAAAGCCATCTGATTGCCATTTCTTAGAAGTACTATATGGTATTGCAGATTTGTTTGTTGATGTTACTCTACACAAGTTCGATTTGAACTATTACCAACAAATTTTTTCATACAATTTTGAAAATCTGAAAATTAACCCCTATTTGGATGCAAAACAGAAGATTTTGGAAGTAATTACGAAGTATGTACCTCTGTTTTTTCCCCCATTTTACACTCTTTTTTACTTTAAATCTATTTCACTATTACTAGAATTTTTTTATCATATCCCAGAATTCTATGCATCTTTTCTGCCCTTCAGATCGAAATTGAAAGTAAAAATAAGCTTTCATAGTGCTCAATGCACAGCATCACAATAGGAGGAGGAAGTAGCAAGTGTCCTAATTGCTTGCTCACAAACATGCAGCAGTGGGTGTCCTCTGCTTAGTGTTAGTGCAAGTTGTTTGTTATGCAAGTTGATGTAAATCAAGTAAGATATACACTCTTTATAAAGTTAGTATTCCATTTCCTTTTATAATTAAACACTAGTTTTCATTTCTATGGATTTACTTGATTTCTGTAAGTTATCGATTCTTTGGCCAATAAATATCTGAGTTACGCTACATTGGATGGCTGGCTTACAACTTTTTGCTGTGGATATTTTAACATCACATTAGGTTATAGGTTATTTTTAAATTTATTTCTTTGTTTGCCAGTAAAAAAAAAAATTTCGATTTTGCATCATTTGCTGAAAACAAAAGAACTTCCTTGGCATGGAAATCAGTCCTCACGTAAGATGGCAATTTCAGGAAATTGAAATCCCCCCCCCCCAAGAAAAATTATTAAAAGAAAAATTACGAGATTTTATGTTGCTTATATCGAATAATTTAATCCCCACACACACACCTCAGTATCTTGGCTGTGCCACTCTGATGATATAATAACCTTTGTTTTTTGCTTTGGTGCACAAACTTTTCTGCACTTGCCAAAATCGCTAAACTTCAATACCCAAAGAAAAAAAAACATAATATTTAGTTAAAAAAGCAGCCAAGAAAGTTTTTTCCATTTCACAAAATCCCATGAATGTGAGAAGTCCAAGTTACTTTGTATAATACTGGTCATGTTTAAAATATACAATACTGAAAAGAATCATTAAAAGAAATAATCATATTTCAAGTTGAATATTATATTATTCGGGAGGAAATTTCCTCTCGATTAATATAAAATTTAACTAATTTTTTTTTCAGTGGATTTTCCAAAATTAAGCCTTAATTGTATAGTCCAATCAATTTTTTTTTTCACCATATCACATTGAAAAAAGGCTTATTAAAATCAATATGCCTGTAAATTTGTTTATATTATTTATTTTCATTAAATTCGTAATTAAATTTTTTTGAATTTAGTATATAACATGAACTATTTCTGTTGATTGGTTATTTTTTAATTCTAAAGTCTACTTGTTTATCTGACTTAGAACAATTGGCTAAATGCCTGGACTTTTCTCAAAGCATGCCGGGAAAAATTCCAAAAAAAAAAAAGGGAGTAATTTTCTTATTTCAAGTAAAAATTTATTTTTGTGTTATTTAGAAATAAATAAGCTTTCTATTCATGTGCATTGTATCATATCTATTAGTTTGTTTTTTTAAATAAATTTTCATGTGTTGCCAGATGCACTTCTTTATTACACACCTAAAAAAGTCTTATTAAAATAAAACTAGTAGCTTTTTTGTTAAATATTTTATTTTCAGAAAATTCTGAATTAAATGCTGATTAATTTGGCATATAACATGTAATAACTCCTCTTATTAGTCATTTGGCAAAAAAGTTCTAAAGTAAATTTTTTTGCCTGATCAGAGTAAAAAAAAAGCTCAACCTGGGAAAAATTAATGTTTTGCCTAGTATAAAGTTTACCCATGAAAGTGAACAAAACTGCTAAAAGTCGACAAAAGTTGGCATCATCTGAGTGGGTGTTGATGTGGGAGGAGCAAGTTAGTAGTAAAATAGGGAATTGGTGGTGGACCACACAGTATGCAGGTACAGTGTCTCATAGGCTACCTTGTTTACCAATAAATTGCAAAATGAAACTAAACAATTCTGGAGTTATTTATACATTCCACTGGAGTTGGCCTAACAAATATTTTCATTCCTGAAACATCACACAAACTGTACACTGACTATTAGACTTTTGTGCCAAAAACTAAAGCTCTACTCAAAAGCAACTAGTAAACCCTCTATTTCCTACTCTGTTAAATTTTCACAACAAAAAAAGTATTTATACTGTTTTTTGGTATACAAATTTGTACTGCTCATTAGTGTAAAAAAAATCGTAAAGCAAGAGATTGGTATTTTTCAAAAAAAAACTTTTTTGAGGTAAAGATGGAGAATAAAATGTACTTTTTTTTACAGAACAAAGACACTTACTTGGCACTGGTATTTTTCATATTCATCACATTTAATTCTATCTTTTGACAAAGCTGTATAACATAGCTGATAATGCAAATTCAAACGCATTATACTATTTTCAATTTCATACGGAGGTCCCAATTCCAAAGTGACACTACTTTTTCCTACAAAAATATTCAGAGATGGTGGACCTGGTAGCACTGCAAAAAGATTAGACTAAATTGTTAATAATACATAGCATTTTAAAATAAAACTAACAATAAATCTTTTAATAAAACTATAGAAAAAATACTGGTAACAGCAACTGGATGAACATAAAAAAAAACATCAGTGGGCTGCTACTACAACCAATTATTACATTTAAATTATACAAAGATTATTACAATTATTATTAGTAGTGGTACAACTTTGCATTGCACATTTTTGGTAACATTTATTGTGGTTTGAACTTCAAAATTAAATTCAGAAAGTAATTTCTGAACAAGTTTTTTTAGTGTAACTAAGATGCCTACAACCTTTATGAGAGGAGAGCACAAAGACATCCTAAGATGGCTTAGCAAGCAACAAGGAGTCCAGGGGCAGACTTAGTGAACATCAAATAAAAGTAGCATAATGATTATTCAATTTGTTTTTTTTTTTTTGTTTATTATTCACAAACTGGAATACATTTCAATGAAAAACATTAAGTATTTTTAAACATTATCATATGTTTTATTTTACATATTTTATTAAAGCATACAAAATATCCGATTTGTGCTAATAAGAAATTCAGAGTGCTTTTATCGCCAAACAAGTCTTGCTAAAAGCAACCAAATTTTGCATTAGGTCATGATCACAAGAACTTTTAAAGGCTGCATGCATTAGTGAAATTTTCACAGTTCTACAAGCAACAAGTTGCATATGCCTGGTCTAGCTGAATACTAGTTTAAGCTTAACCACAGAAGTATGTGATGAAAGTAGTGAAGCATCTCAGAAACGAGACTTTAATGAAAATTTATAAGCTCCTACTGATGGAAATGATCAATCATTTCCTTTGAATCAGGAACATTCAAAGTTCCTGATATAATATTTCAGCCATTTAGCTTCTATGTCTAAATTACTTCTGAATAGCTAACAATTATGTCAAAAGGCTTAAATCATTATTTGAACTTATTAAGCTTAGAGCTTATATTCAGGCCTTTATAGATTTATTTTTTTTTTGAAACAGAAAAGGCTAAAATGATCTCTTCTTACATTTTCTCATTAGTGAATTTGAAATCTAATGGTAAATGTAATCTAAAGATTCGATTTATTATAAGGACAGCAAAATTCCATTTAGTGAAAGTAATGGAATTTTTCGATTTCATGGGCCACTAATAAAACTGCCAGACCACAAATTGAAAAATTCAAAAAGAGCAATTTTTAGTTTTCTACAGTTAAAAATCAATCTCAGCCAATATATTGCATCTTCCCACATTTTTTTTTTTAAAGAATATGCTATTTAAAAAAAGCTTATGCTAAATGTAATAATTGGAATTTCTGGGATAAGTCGTTACAGAAGGGAATACCCTAATGTATTAATTCTAACTTATATAGTGAATCACAGGGCCTGACTACTTCCTTAGAGTACATCCTTAGAACCTAAACAAATTAGGAGTAGTTTGGTATTTTTTTTTATCTGTCATATAATAAGCATAATAATATTGTTTACACCCAAATTTGCTCAAATACTTCATGTGTTGAAGTAATGTGTTTTTGAAAAACTATATATAGCTCAAAACAATTTGTTTCAATGCAGTGAATGGGAAACCATTTCAGCTATTTCAGAATTTACTTTTTTTACCGCAAACTTTACAAATTCAAATTAGATTTCTGAAATAAATTATTAAACTGCTTACTACCAACTTAAAATTAAACAGCACAATTGCATAAACAAATGTATATAACACATTCCTTTAATTTTGTTTTATCACTAGGGTTCTTGAATGTTGCTTTTCCTTCTACATCAAAATTAGTTGGATTAGGAGACACTTTTGTACACAATGGGCTAAATGACCAGGTCACAAAGACCCGAGGGCTCTGAAGGTGGAGAGAAGGGACCCATTGTACAGCTGTTAGGAGACAGATGGCAGCCTCCCATCAAGGCCATCCAGAGTGTTCCTTAACATGCACAAGGTATGGCTCTCCTGCACACAAACCATGGTTTAATATCCCATCTGATGGACAGCAGCTTTTACAAGCACACTGATGTCCCTACTGACCAAGGGCAGGGAGTTTTGTAGACATAAATCTCAACCCTAGCAGGATTAGAACCTGGGAACTGCAGATTATGAGCCTACATCATTACTGACCAAGCCACCCCTACAAATTAGTAATAAGTTTCATTAAAGGCTTATATTTAATCAATTAATATTAAATATACATATTGCATGTCGACATTTCAAGAATAATTTTGCAGAAAAAATTTGTTTTGCCAATGAGCGAGACTCAAAAACAAGCCTCTCAATTACATGCCAGGCAGGGGGGAGCAGACGGTGCTGTACAGTAGGAAATGTGGTTTCTTTGTTCTGCGCATTACGTCAGGTGAAGCACATGTCTGATAAGGTAGTAGAGAGCTTGGCTAAAGTAATGAGAACCGTAGCTAATGAGAGTGTTAAGAAGTCACAAATGCTTTGTTAGTAGAGTTGTTTTCAAGATTAATTCTTGTTATCAACAGTTATTTTAGGGAACTTTAAAACAGTAATCACTAAAATATGGAAAAATGACAGTATAGTTATTAATTTCTTGTTTTACAAAAGACAAACCATGAGTGGAGTATAATTTATAACATATTACTGTTGTCAAATACTCTACTTCCATAACTCCTTAAATAATGAAGAAATATTGTTGAAAAATTGAGATTTAAATAGATTTTATTATGATCTTTAATTTACCTTCGGTCACATTTTTCTCTTAAATGCGCTACAATGAATATATTCAATTTAACTGCAGTCATTGGCAGGATAATTTTAGGGTGGAGCAATGGTTTTTCAGGAGAGGGGTAAAAGACAAATCAATGTTTCAGGATAGAAATATTTAGGTTGAGATAGTCATTAATGAGTGCAGTTGCTAATAGAGCAATCACACACATATAATACAAAGTTTCCCGAAAAAGGAAAAAAAGTTTGTCTTTAAAAAAATTCTTGAAAAATGCACAGAATGTACCTAAGTTTCATAATTTTTTTTTTGCCTTTTACCCTTACTATACTGTCAAATATATAATTCTCAGGGGGGGGGCTGGTCCCATTGGCACCCCCTACATCCAGCCACAAATGCAATTTTTTCTCACCTTTCTAGATATATCAAACAGATATTTCTAGATATCTAAAAAAAAAAAAGATTACATTTCGTTAAGGAAAAAATGAGATGCATTTTTGGCACAACAGAGCTATTCCTCATTATATATTTCATTCAATTTTCCCATGGGGGGGGGGCTGTTAAGACATCTCTAATTGTCCAAATCAGTTGCATAAGCAGCTCTTAAATCATGGACAAATGACTTATTTGGACAATTATAGATTAATGAAATATTCTAATAATTGTGAAATATTCTACACATCAAATGATAAAATAAGCTCAACCGACAAAATCTTTCACCATTTGAATATCAAATTGATTTATGTCAGTACTGTTTCATTTTTCGCCAATATACAAAGGGCAAGAAACAATTGCATTTCCATGTTTATTTTTAAAGAGCAAAACTGATTTGAAATCACCAAGTAAACAATATTCAGCTAAGTTGAAAATAAAGAAGAATGATGACAATGTAAATTAGATTATTTTTGATTTAAACTTATTTTTTCTCATATGTATGATAACCACTTTCTAAATTTAATATGTTCTTTAATATCTACATTTTATATTTACAGTTTAACTATATAAAAAATAAAAATGGCTTGCTTTTAATTTCAAGAAAATTAGAAAATCTTAAATACATTGTCCTACCAAAATATTAGAGATGGTTTACTTCTGAGCAGCATCTTTTTTTGCATACAATGAGCCAGATCAGAAGAGCTTTAAAGGCTCAGAAAAGGCTGATATAAGAAACAGCTTCTAGAGGGTAGTGTCCCATCAATTTAACATGCACTTGGCACCTCGACTTAATATCCTATCCAACGGACAGTGGCCTTTCTATTCTTTTCTCATCGAAGATAAGGGGAGAGTTAGCGAAGGTAATTCTTAATGCCAAGCTCTATTTAACAGACATTTAGTTCCTCCCTCCCCACCTCCCCAAAAAAATATAGGTTTACAATAACACAACATTGGAATTCTCTAACTTTGAAGCTCTACAACTTCAAAAATATGCAGTTATTGGAAAGTGTGACTAAAGATAAATCGAAGATCATAATCCAATCTATTTAGATCTCATTTTTTTAAATGATCGTTCATTGTTTAAAGAGTTATGGAAGTTGTAATATTTAACAATAAATTATCCTGCTTTAGAAGTTTCGCCATCCTCACAGATCTTCTATGGCATATAAACTGACAGTCTCCTGTCAGACCTCTGTGGCAAGCAGCTGCTTGAGGGGGTATTTTTTTTTATAAAAAATAAAACATTCAGAATTGTCTAATACTAAAATAATCATTATGGAAACTTATAAAATGTGCATATTTTATTAAATAGTTTGAAATTGTGCTTATTTAAGTTTTAATTAAAATCTGAAGTAAAAATCTTATGATGCATTATTTTGTGAAATATTCTGACTTACGTAACTCTTGAATACAGAACAAATATTGTTGAAAACAGATTTAAAGAGCTGATTATGATGTTTAATTTATCCTGTCACATTTTTCCATTAAATGCATATTTTAGAAGTTATAGAGCTCCAAAATTAGAATCCCATTTACATGAAATTCTCAAATATTTTGGTATGGCACTGTATATTGGATTAGCATCAGTTAAGAGAATTTCATTAAAATAAGGAAAATAATCATATATAGTTGTTTCTAGCAAAATATTTAATTATAATTACATTAACTATTTTGATATTAAAAATTAATCATAATTTATGCCCTTTGGTTTTCAAAGTGTAGGTCACTACCAACTTGGAAAGAGGTTTGAGATCCTCTACTTTAGGTAATAAAATTGATTATAGAATTGTGAATTCAATCCATTTTGTCACCGGCACGATTTAAAAATGGACTTTTCTTTTTGGTTTTATTTTTATATAAATGTACATTATAACAATATAAATAACCCAAGAGCATATGCTCATCCAAGTTATCGTAATAATTAACACAGGAATAAAGTAGTGACAACATATTTTAACATATACAATCTTAAACATATTCAATGATAGATGAACGAACATTAATAGAAAAATATATCCTTTTCTCGAACATCATCATCATCATTCTCAAAAAGCCATGGGCTACGGAGTTCCAACCAGACAGTGCAATTTAGTTCTCCTAGCAAGTCTGTCCTGAGCTACATCAACTGCATCTGGCCACTGCACACCAATTCTAATAAGGTCCTGTTTGACATTGTCAGCCCATCACATCCTAGGTCTCCCCCTCTTTCTGAGGCATTTGGTAAATAGGGTTATGAATAGTGTGCCCAATTTATAATTATCCATACGAGCAACATGGCCAAACCAATGGAGTCTCTCTCTGCACGATATGCTGCTTAAAGGAGGTTGCCAACACGTTTGTCTAGCCTCATCATTAGTTACAAAGATGAACCACCTAATGACCAAGATAACTGCGTAAGCATCTAGAATCAAAAGCATCTAGTTTCCTGTTATCTTGTTTACAAAGTGTTCAAGTTTCACTGCCATAACTAACCCTAGAAAGAACCAAATTATTATACAGTCTAATTTTAGTCTTTAGGTGTATATGCCTATTTCTCCACACTCTCCATAAATTCTTAGAAGTCCCAGCAGCAATCCCTATTCATCTGTTAATCTCGTACCTCACATCACCAGTATCTATTACATAGCTCCCAATGTAATTAAACTGTGACAATTGCTCAAGACTGCAACCATTCAGATTAAAATTGGTCAGGCAGGCTGTGATTCAGTTAATCACTTTAGTTTTCTCTCTGTTTATAACCATATCTACCTTACTACCAGTCTCATCAACAGCTCGAATGAAAGAGTTCATCTCATCAATATCATTTGCCTACAGGGCTAAATCAGCATAATCTAAATCAGAAATTTTAGTATCTCCAGACCATTTAAGGCCAAAATCTTTCCCTCACAGTGAATTTCGCATAACAATCAATAACCAAACTAAAGAGAAAAGGAGACAAAATGTACCCTTGTCAAACACCAGAAGTAATGCTAAAACAATTGCTACAAGCCTTACCAACTCGCACACGACTCAGTGTTATTATAGAGAGCTTTCATAATGTTAACTAACTTGTCTGGTATACCATATGATCTCACAATCAACCACAAATTATGACGATCAACAGAGTCGAAAGCCTTTTTGAAATCAACAAAGCTAGCAACCAAAGGTTTCTGAAACTCTAAACATTTCTCAAGAATCTGCCTAAGTGAAAATATCTGATCCACACATCCCCTACCACTTCTGAATCCACATTGCTCATCACGCAATTGACTGTCAACCAGATTCTTAATTCTATTAAGCACAATCATGGAAAGAACTTTACTGGAACAGAGAGTAGGCTGATACCCCTATAGTTATCACAAGAACTGCGATCATCTTTTCTGAAAATAGGGATAACAATAGCTCTGGTAAAATTCTTAAGAACCATGCCTTTATCATAAAAGATACTCTGAATTTCAGTCATCCAAGTGGTAACCAAAACATTCCCAGCTCTAAGCATTTCCATAGTAATTTCATCTACCCCTGGGGATTTATGAAGTTTAAGTTTAGAAATAGCCAAAATAACTTGAGATTGTGTTATAGGGCCAACATTAAAGCCACCAATGCATCTATCATCATTGCAAACAATGGGAGTAAAACTAACCACATTGTTTAGAACATCACTGAAATGCTCAGCCCACCTAGCCATGACTGAATTCTCACCTTCTATAACCTTACCTTGTTTATCCTTCAATCCCAGTATACCTGTCCGTTTTCTACCACACAAAATATTAACTACTGGTACAACTCTTATGTTGTGCTATCTTACTGCTTCCACAGCTTTGTCAGCCAAGACAGCAAGCCAAAGATTCTTATCAGCAGATAACTGATCCTTTTACATGTTTATTAAGCTCTCTGTAATGCTCTATGTTAGAACTAGTAAGGTATTGATTAAAGACATTCCTGCAGTTCTTTCTGAAATAAACTCAAGTGCCTTATCACTGAAATAATTTTGCCTTCTCTGCTCCTTATTTCCCTAAAAGGGTAATGTTAGTTTCTAAAAAAGCCTGTTTAAAATGGTTCCATTCTTCCTCAACTTCAGTAGTAAGCAAACCATGGCTGTCATAATGACTAAGTAACCTACCATGGTAAGCTTTAGCTATAATTGGGTCGTTCACAGCTTTAGTATTAAAAGTAAATTTTTTAACCCTAGCACAACACTTTTTAAGTTTAAGTTGCAAGACACTTTTAACAAGGTAATGGTCAGATCCAATTTCAGCTCCCCTATATGCCCTGGTATTCGTAACAGAACTAGCCCATTTGCTGTTAATATATAATCAATCATATTCTTATGCAGCCTATCAGGTGAAACCCATGTGTACTTATGTATGTCGCGGTGTTTGTAATAAGTGTTAGTTATTCTGAAACCATCGAGTTTACTTACCTGTAGGAGACATTGCCCATTGCCATTACCAATACCAAAAGTGCCTATCACCCCTCCCCAAAAGGTCAGAGTCGGTACCAACTTTGGCATTGAAGTCACCTAGAACAAGGGCAATATCTTTCTTGACAGAATTCAAAATATCCTGAAGTTGTCCGTAAAACCTATCCTTCTCATCCTCATCAGCATTATCAGTGGGGGCATAACAGCAGATAACATTCAAATCTTTAATGTTTGTCTGAAATTTTGCTGTAAGAAACCTTTCATTAATGCACTCATATCCTAGAAGAGGATCACTAGCGTGTCTGCTGAGAAGCAGACCCACGCCTTGGTGATGCTTGTCATCCCTCCCTGAAAAGAGAAATTTAAATTATTTTTAAAAATCTGACCTTTATCTGTCCATCTGTCTCTTGCAAGCCGAGAATATATAAATTATAATGGTGGAATTCTTGTGCGAGGACATCAAGAGAAAAAGCTCTGTGCAGAGTCCTCACATTCCAACTACCTATGGAGAGAAAATGGTTAGTGGGATGTTTAAAGAAACTATGTTTATTGAGAGAGGGAATGCCGACAATATCAAACAGCCCCCTAATTGCAGACATGGGGCAAAGATCCGTTCCCCCACCACTAAAGGCTGAAGCCATCTACACTGGAAGACTTCCTCCAATGCAGAATTTGATGATGCCAGCAGAAGCAAAGCGTTCAGGTGCTTGCGATGACCTCTGCTCAGGATTATCCACCAGCTGATAAACATATCCTGTGAATCTATTCACTTGGGGATTTCAACCCACAAACAGAAAACACAGCGGAAGGTTTTCCACAGAAGCCAACCAGTGCAGCAAAATCAGGATCCACAATCAAGCTCAGAGCCATATATCTGTCCAGTGGGTTTATATGGTCAGCACCAGGACCCTGTGTGGTTGACCACTCCTCAGCAGGGTAGAAAAAAAGTAGCCATAGTTGTCCAGATAAGTAGGCCGCACTAATCTGACACTCTTGTGGAAGTGAATGGAAGGAGAGGGCTATCTCTTTTGTAAGGTATAAGAGTCTGCACCATGAGAAGGCGGGGTCTGACATTAGATGCTAGGCCTGGCCGGTTCTATGCATCATCACAGGGGATTGGTGAATAGCTCTCCTTCCACTGACTACCTATCTACCATTTACAGACAACAGTGGCAAATATATATGTGAATTCATTTCTCTACACAGATAATTTTTATGTTCATGCAGACAGAAAAGTGAAACTTTAAGGAGCTAGCTTAAAATATGAAAGTAAGGCTCTGTATCGGTTATATATTGGAGGAACTGTTTCAATTTTTCATTAATGCAAATATCCAGAAATGTAATTTCTGAGATCAGGTAGTAAGGAATGGAATAACTTAGCTGCAATAAATAGTGTTTGTGAAGTATTTTTTTTTGTCTTGGTAACCTCATGCCAATTCTTCTTTTGCAAATAATATTTACAAGTTTTCATTTGAAACTCAGAATTATGTTTATAAAGATAAAGCATTAGTTTGTATTTATAAAGATGTCTTAATTTGCAGTATTTATAATATATTTTCATTAAATATAGGTTTAATTTTTTTTTGTGGAATGGTTATATTCTTTATTTTGTTTTTCAATGCAAACATCGGTCTAAGTGTGGTTTTACAAGTTCCACCATAGCATAATATTCCATAACTCAAGGCAGACTGGATCCAAGAAAAATAAGTACCCTTAGCATATCAGTATTCAATATTTTCCTTAAATAGTACAACCTGTGAAGCATTGATATAACTTTTTTTTTTTTATCTGTTTATTTAGGTAAGGTTTCCAGCTTAAATTTCTATCAATTTTTACTCCAAGATAATCTGACATTTTCTATTGGATTTCATTTACAGTCAATGATTTTAGAACAACTAAGGTCATGAATTTTAATATTAAGGAAACTATTTTCTTTGTTTTTTTAACAATATAACTTTTTTTTTGTCTTTGAAATATTGATAGTTAACTCATTCAACTTAAACCAATCCCCAATAACAGATAATGAATTATTAGTAATCCTAAGCAGATCAAAGTTATCAATACAGAAAGTCGCTGCAGTGTGTCATCTGCAAATATATTGATCTTTCCATTTATATTCAAGGAGAAACAAAAAATCATTAATAAAATTAAGGAAAAGCACTGGACCTAAAACTGACCCTTGAGGCATGCCATATATGTAGTCATTTCAGAACTAATAGTACCATGTATTTTTATAACTTGTGTTCTGTTATGTAAATAACTTCTGAACCATTGTAGAACAGTGCCTCTGATTCCAATTTGCAGAATAAAATCCAACGTGACGGTGTCAAATGTTTTTGAATATCCAGAAACATAGTAAACTGAAAACATAGCAACAAAATAAAAATATTGACAAAAATAAACAAATTATTTTAGTAAAGTTGAATAAAGCATCCTTGGCACCAAGCCTTTCCTAAATCCAAACTGATTTGACGAGAAAAATTTGTACTTTATAAGTGGTTTTTTTTTATGTTTTTCCAAAATGTTTCCAAAAACTGAGATTACTGATATTGGCCTATAACACTGGGCAACAAATTTTCATAAAAGTCATGCCTCAGAGATAAAAGTAGTCATTTCTTAAAGATTTCAAGGTTCTGAAGACTAATATGACAATGAATATGCAAAATTGACTATGATTTCTGAGAAATCTGCAATAGTTTCTTATATAATAGAATAATACGTACATGTGACATGTATCGGTAAAACTTCACTTCTACTTTTGACACTGCTTGCACAGCTGCTCAGGATCATCCCTGGCGAGCGTCCAACAGTAGTCAGCCAACATTGAAGTGGACCAGTTTCCCAGGTATCGTTTTTCCATCGTTGCAATGTCCTGGTGAAAACGTTCACTGTGCTAGTCACTAACCATGCCGCAGTTTTTGGGGAGGAAATCCAAGTGGAAATGGAGAAAGTGGATCTTTAAGGACATATTGCAGCCAATACACAGACAAATGTCCGCAACCAGTTTCTTGTAATTGTCTGCCCTGACATTCCCGATGAATTTAGTTGACACCAAATGAAACGCGTCCCAAGCCTTTTTCTCGTCACCCTGAAGCAGGTTGTTCAACATCTGGTCTCTGAACAGCTCACATATCCGAGTACCCAAAAAAATTCCCTCTTTAATTTTCGCTTCGCTGAGTCGAGGGAATTTCTCAGTCAAGTACTTGAAAGCTGATTCAATCCGGTTCATGGCTTTTAAGAAGTTTTTCATCACACCGAGTTTGATGTGTAGAGATGATAGGAGGATTTTATGCATTTCTGCCAGTGCTGGGTCCATTCACATAAGAAACAGCAGTACTTCATATATCCCAGCTGCAGACACATCAACAGAGCCACTACCTTCAAGTCACAACATAGATGCCAGCCATACTTACTGTATTGAAGACAGTTCAACAGCTGTTTTAGGTTGTCGTAGGTTTCTTTCATGTAAACAGCATGTCCGACCAGAATGGAAATCAATTTCCATTATGCAGCAACAATGCCTTGAGACTCGATTTCGAGTAGTCTATGAATAGATGCCATTCTTGAGGGTCATGTTTGATTCCGAGGGCATTCATCAGGCCATCTACATTAAAGTAGAACACAAGGTCATCTTCCTTTCTTTCTGAAGTAAGGTGCAAACTGCTCATGACGAGTTTGAAACGAAGTCACTCAGATATTTTCTTTGAGAAGATTCCATTGTTTAAATCTTGATCCAAGCAACTTTGTTTTGGCCTTGGACAGTTCCAAATCGTGAACAAGATCATTCATTTCTTCTGCGAGAATATGTGGTGCAGATGACTCACCATGGCAGATGAATGGATCATCATTAGACACTAAAGGCTGCGGGGAACCTGATGTCGGTTCGCCTCCCTCATCATCTGAATCTATGGAAAATTCTTTTGGAGGTTCAGGAACGAGAAGGCCTTGCGGAACTGGTCAGAGAGCAGATTGCATATTCAGGTATGCTATTGTCCACTTTTTCCTTGCGACACCTCCAGAAACAGGTGGAACCATGCAAAAGTAGCAGTCATTTGTGCGATTGCTTGGCTCTCTCCAAACCACAGGAACAGCAAATGGCATCGTCACTTCAGAAGATTTCTTGCACACATACTGCATCATATGTGTGGGGCCCAGGCCTTGTCCTGGTTCCCAATCTTGCATCCAAAATAAAATTTGCATGCCGCTTTCACTAGTCGAGTGATAACCCTTTTCTGGCTTGCAAACATCACTTCCTTGTAAATGTAACAAAATGTATCTGCACTATTAACACAGTTACGAGGCATCACTACTGCTGGATTAAAACTGCAAGGATCACTTGTGTTATACTTACGACTCTGGGGTAAATGGGAGTCGCTCACAAAAGACTTGCACACCCTATGAGTTGTCGCTTACAACTAACAATTGCATCATCCTTTGTCTGCGATCGTAAAGCTGCAATGTCACGACTCGCTATATTGCATCAGACAATGATGCAATACCTCCGGGTGTTGTATGGCAGGTTGATGCAATACAATGCAATATGTTGCAATCTTTAGTTTAAAATACAGCGTTGCAAAATGGTTACCTATGTACTCAATGCAGACAGTCATTTATACATGACCATCTGTCTCTCCTAAACAAGAACCAATCGACAAATTTTATTGTCATTTTTATCTTCAGCATCTCGAAATTAGTAAAGATTGGCTATTTTCATTTCAAAGCCTTTTTGTGTGTTGCCCAGTGCAATTAGTATATATATGGAAATAAAAATATATAGTTACTACAACTACTTTTTTCATCAGGAAAAAGTTCTTTTCAAGAGATGAACCCCTAACCCATATTTATAATTTAACAATATAATTCTTACACTTTTTTAAAATGATTGTAGGTACCCCCATCATTCCCTACACTTTTGTTATCTTGAAATTTCAGAATTATATTTAATATCTCATCTTCAGTTGTTAGAAATAAAAACATTGTATTATCATTGCGAGTAATGCGATGAATATTTCTATTTAGACTGAACTTTCCTAATGTTTTCTGTAAGACTAATAAAGTGCAAATTAAAGTCATTTGCTAATGCTTTGATCTCCACATCATTGTTTAATTTGTCAAAGAATTTGAAAGAACTGTGCACTATTTGCTATTATCAATTAAATTATTCACAAACTTCCATTGTTTCTTGCTAATTCCATGACAATTAAGAAATTATCTTCTATAGTAATTATTTTTAGCATTTACATTTATCACATTTAGTTTATTTCTAATGATTTTAAAATTTGTCTCATGAAGATTATATGGTTTTTTTGTGTAACTGATACTTTTATCTCTTAATTTAATCACATTTCTGATACCATCAGAAAACCAGGGATTTTTGCTATTTATCTTCCTTTTACCAGTTATTGATTAGAATATTCAATTTGTTCCAGTAATTAAGAAAAACTTTGCAAGCAGAGTTAGGATTATTGTCAAATAATATTGCATCCCAATTACATTTCTTAAATTATCACATAAAACAGAATAGTTTATTCTGTACATTAGTTGCCATTCTCAGAATGAGCCTCATATCTGAATTAGGAAATTCAATTTTAATAGCTACAGGATAACTGTCAGATATATCAGATCTTACTATTACCACACTAATATTAACACCATTTGCTTTCCTACCAAAAACAAGATCTAAACATTAAACAGTAGCACTTGTTTCTCTAGTTTCACTAGTTACATAGGACTGGAATCCCTGAGATAAGACCTAATATTCATTCACACGATTTTTTTTTTTATAGTAAATCAATATTAAGATCACCAGTTAGAATTACATTTCTATCTTTAATTCTTTTTAACACAATACCCAGTTCCTCAACAAACGATATGGAGTATACTGATGGGAACGATATAAACCAAGTATATAAAAATCTTTTTACTTATAGACAAACTTAAGGATTCAATTGTTACCATTTCAATTTCTACTTGTGACACAATTTTTTTTTTACAAAAATTAATATGCCACCAGCTTTGTTATATTGTCTACAATTATGAAATTTAATATAGCCATCTAAATTACATAAACAGACCATCACTTTTTAATTCAGATTTCAGTCATGATAATTACATCCAACTGATAATTACCATTATAAACAATTTCTTCAATATGATGGAATTTATGCCTGATACTACGAATATTAATATTTAGCATATTTAAACCATTATTGTTAGTCATATGAAAAATAGTTTAATTTATCAAAATCTAAGTACTCAGGGACAATATCATCAGGAAAAAAATTCACATTATTAGCCATTAAGAGACACAAAAATCTTACAAACTTTCCATTCTAATTCAAAGATCAATAGGCCATTCATTCCATGTTCTCTCAAAGTATCATTTAAATCAGAATCATTTCTAGTATTCCAAATCTTTGAATTTTCTGAAAGCCTCAAATATTTTTCCTTCCTTAATCCAGATGTATTTAAAATTAGAACATTTTCCATACTGTTATTTAAAATTAGAACTTTTTCCATACTGTTGTCCAAGAGTTGTTTAAGAGCAAGAGTTAAATGTTCATTTAAATAAACTTCGGATTTTTTTAATTTTACATCAATGTCAGAATAAGTGATACTATATTGACCATTTTTGTTTGCTTGAAGCCACTTATCTCTAATCTCCTTGGCACGGAATTTGACAATTATAGGCTTTATTTTTGATTTATTAGTTGTTGGCACACTGTGAGCAACAATAATATCGCCTTCATGCACTGGAACATTAATTTTATCTGAAATTTTGTTTAGGATCAGCGAGATGTTTTCATTTGGCTCCTCAGGCACACCAACAACCTCCAGGTTCTATTTCAAGAATACATCTGAAGATCTTGTACTTCATCTAAAACCTTTTCAAGATTTTGCCTTTAATTTTTGTTTTTAACTTGAAGTTTCAAGTTTATTTTTTTACCTCAGCAATTTTGTTCTTCAGCACATGCATTGCATTAATAAAATCATCTATTTCGTTTGAAGAAAAATCAGCAAAAGTTTTTAACTCCTTAACATCTTGTCCGATTTTGCAGATAGAAGTTTAAGAAAAGATCAAGTTTCATACTTGAACTATCGTCCTCACAGTGTCACTTTCGAGTCTAGTGACACTTCCACGCCAGAGCCAAGGTCAGGATGAGAGGGAAGACTCTCGCATTTCCTGCCACAGGCACTGCCAATCTTGGCTCATCACTGTCACTTCTTCCAAATCGCCAAATATGCACTGTAAACACATACTTTTTCTTCTTCGTTTTACTTAGAGTGCAGATATCACTATCAGTAAAACCTTCACATGAATAACGATATTGGTAGTAAAGAATCACAGGATATGTCCTGTAGACATGGAACTCGTGAAATAATAAGCTGAAAAAAACTGGTTTTGCCACGAGTGGGATTCGAACCCATGCCTCCTGGAAACATGCCAGTTACGCTACCACTACACCATCGATATCTAACCGTTTCTTCAGCTAGTGTGACATAACCTTTCCTAATGTTTTTATTTGATTTGCATAATGGTGCCATCTATCCAGAAAATGGACAAACTGTTGCCTCAGAGATGGAATTTAATATCACTCACTCTTATGGCACTAAATCAATGAATCAGTAGTAAAGGATATGTTCTGTAGACATGGAACTCGTGAAATAATTAGCTGGGGAAAAAAAAAAACATTATTTCATGGGTTTTCAATTATTTCATATGTCTACAGGACATATCCTTTACAACCGATTCATTGATTTAACACCATGAGCACGAGTGGCAAATATTAAATTCCATCTCTATGAGGCAACAGAGTTGTCCACTTCCCAGATAGATGGCACCACTGTGCAAATCAAATAAAAAATCCAGAAAGGTTATGTCACACTAGCTGAAGAAAGCGGTAGCCATTGATGATGTAGTGGTAGCCTAACTGGCATGTTTCCAGGAGATTGAATCTCTCTCATGGCAAAACCAAACACCTCGTGAAGATAAACAAAATATAAACTCGACATACTTGGTATTAACCTATAAATTACCACCTTGAAGTCTAAATTTTAGAGGAAAAATTGTCTTGAGCCGGGTGGGATATGAACCCATGACTTCTTGTTAACATGTCAGGTGCTCTGGACCACTGAGCTACCAATCAAGATCTCTAATTGATGAAAGGAAGTAGGTTGAAATGGTTCATATGTAGGGAGTTTTCAGCCAATTTACCACATGTGGTAGACATATGCCACATAGATGGAAAGTATTTCCTTACAAGTAATACAGTTGATAAATAAACTTGACATCCTTGGTATTAAGCTATAAATTACCACTTTGAAGCCTATTTAAATTTTAGAGGAAAAACTGTCTTGAGCTGGGTGGGATATGAACCCACAACCTACTGATAACATGTCAGGTGCTCTGGATTCTGATCGTGGGTTCATATCCCACCCGGCTCAAGACCATTTTTTCTCTAAAATTTAAATCAACTTCGAAGTGGCAATTTATAGGTTTATGTCAAGTTTATTCTTTTTCAACTGTATTACTTGTAACAAAATACTTTCCTTCTATATGGCATATATCTGCCGCATGTGGCAAAAATTGTCTGAACACTACCTACATAGGAAGTAGATTGAAATGGTTCATATCATCAATTAGAGATCTTGATCAGCAGCCGGTAGTTCAGTGGTCCAGAGCACCTGATATATCACGATATCAGGAGATCATATCCCACTCTGCTCAAGACTCGTGGAGAAACTAATTCTTATCTTATTTCATGAATGATAAGGTTGCTTTACATTTAGTACTATTACATTGCACAAATTCATTAGCTTCCATACCACACTTTTTACATAATAAAGGAATATTGCCAGACTGAATATATATTTTAATATAAATTGATAGTAACAAGGGTTGGGTAGTTTTACCTCTGAGCGGCACTTTTTTGCACACCATGGACTAAATGGCCAGGTAACAAGGAACCCGAAGGCTCCGAGAAGGTTTGGGGAGGGGACCCACTGGAACAGCTGTTGGAAGACAGATGGTAGCCTCCCATCAAGGCCATCCAGTGTGTTCTTTAATGTGCATAGGGTGTGGCTCTCCCGCACAGGGGCCACAGCTTAACTTCCCATCCAATGGACAGCGGCCTTTCCAAGCCCTCCACTAACTTTGATGCCAGGGATCACCAGCTTCATTTATACACTAGTTGAGATTTTTACATCTTCCTAACCTTAAAACACCTGGTATGTAACTGGGAGAAATGGGGTTAAGTCCCACTCATCAGTGAAACTTTCTGAAAAATTATTTCTTGAATCCCCACATCAACAGGTATTCTGTGCATTTAATATTGATCGATTTTTTCATAAATAATGCTTTAGCACAAAATGATTTCTTTATCTCTATACTGATCAATGTAGGAAAGATGCCTTTTCCAATCATAAATGGAGCCATGAGCTACAAATTTGGGAAGATATAAAAGTTCCAACTAGTGGATAAATGACAGAGCTGGCAATAGTTCAGTGGTTAAAACATTTAGTATGTAAACAATAAATATTACTCACAGAGTTACCTGTTGACTTTAATGTCAATAAATCAATATATATTTAGGTGGAAAAAAGTTTTGTTAATGTGTGCAATTTGAACCATCTCTCAAGAAACATGGAGTATTCTACCAACATGTTTCTGGAGAGATGTAGGTTCAATCCAACACGAAACTTTTTCCACAAAAATAATTATTGATTTTGCATATAACTAGGAGGCATGGATTTGAGTCCCATCCATCAACAAATTTCATTTTTCCCACAAAATTATTTCTTTGCTTATATTTCTTTGCTCTTTAAGCTTTAGCACATAAATCACTGTATTTATATATATATTGACAGATTAGTGAACCACCTTTAAATTGATGTCAACCTCCATCTTATTACACAAGACAGGCAATATTCAATCTATTTTAGCTGAACACTTAATTTTAAAACGATGAGAGTAACAGCGTTTTTACCACATTCCTCCCCCCCCCCACACACACACACACGGATGCAAGCCAGTTGCATTTGCTGACTGATGCACTCAATTTTGAGACATACTGTTGTTGATATCTTCTCAGTGTTTAATATGTTGAGATGTCAGCCCCTACAACCAGGATTCTTCTTAGTTGTTTAAGATTCACACTGTTGTTATACATATGGTTGAATATCCCACAGTCTTTGCTAATCTCTTTATATTCCAATTACGTGGTTCACTTTTATTACAATATGACATGCTAACTTAAAAAACATAGAAAAGATTTATCTCCCTAATAAAAAAAATAAACCCTACTGCATGCATTTCGCTCATCTTCATTAGGCACTGTGCATTGCTTGTACATTAGACTCCCCCAACCTTCTCTGAGCCTTCGGGGTCCACGTGATCTGGCCATTTAGCCCACGGTGTGCAAAAAAGTGGGTTGTTTTACCTCTGAGCAGCACAACTCAATCAAGAAATAAACTGAAGAGTAAAGTGTTTGCTAAATGACGCACAGCAAAGAATTTTTAATGGGCCACCTTGTATCTGATACAGAATATCAACATTTAATGCAGTTGAATCAGTTTATATTAGCTGCTTAAATAATTGCTATCAGGAGTGTAAACATAAAAGGGGTCATGATGATCATTAATAAAAGATTCAAGAAATTATTAATTTTGTTTCTTTGATAAAATGTCTACAAGATTATTGATACTAGTGATGTAGTTCACATCACTAGTATAATATTTTTTTAATATATTAATTAATAATTAATTTAAATATATAGTTTTTTTCTGTGAAGTTCTCGCAGAAAAAGACTAATATAGCCAGCACTTGTCTTGTTAAATGATTTAAAATTAGTTTCCATGCTGATGGTACAGGTTTTATATCTGTATTACATATTATTCTGATCAAAATAAGTTTTCATACAATTTGTGTTTTAATTCCAGGTGATGCAATTATTTCAGCTTTTAATGTATAATTATGCAAATTAGCTTGTAGAATAGCCTGTGTTAATGCTGTGGGGAACATTAAATTTGTGGGAAAAATTAAATTTGTTGATAAGCGAGACTCAAATCCACACCTCCCAGTTATATGCCAAATCAATAAATATTTTTATGAAAAAGTTTTGCCAATATGCAGGATTTGAACCTATGTCTCTCCAGAAACATGTCAGTGTGTTTCTGGAGAGATTGTTCAAATCACACATGTCGGCAAAACATTTTTACCACAAAAATATATACACAGTCGTATCAGAATAATATGACCACCTACTATACATATACTATGGTAGGTGGTCATATTATTCTGTTACGACTGTGTATTGATTGTTAATGCTGTTTTTCCTATAATTCATTATCCAAGTCTTATTGGTGTTCTGTCATTCGTGCTGCCATCTGTTGGTATGCTTTCCTTATATATTTAATGTTATCCAACACTACTTTATATTTAATGTTATCAAAAAAAAAATAGTATTGGATAACATTAAATATATATATAGGGGAAAACATAAATATAATAGATGGCAGCACCAATGACAGAACAATAAGACTCGAATAATGAATTATGAAAAACAGCATTAATGAAGATTATTCTACAAGTTAATTTGCAAAATTATACATTAAAAGCTAAAATAATTACATCCCCTGGAACTAAAACACAAATTATATGGAAAACTTACTAATTTAAATGATTAATTTATGTAATACAAAAATAAAACCAGGACCATCAGCATAGAAACTAATTTTAAGTCATTTAACAGGACAATCTTTTTTTACAAGGCTATCCTCCTAGTGGATAGCCAGCGCATCTAATGTACCAGCAATGCACACTGCCTGACGAAGATTAAAAACACTGCTACACACGTTTTGCTAATCATTTTTTATCCGAAGGATATGCTTTTTTGTATGTTTTTTAAGATGGCATGTCATATTGTGATAAAAGTGAACCTCGTAGTTTGAAAATAGAATAGCAAAGATCACTGTATATTCAACCCTATGTATAACAGTGTGGATTCCTTTCTGATGAATCACCTTCAGTAGGAAAAAGGAATCAGTTGTAAGTTTTCTTCAGTTAATGCCACAAGTGCACGCATCCATTTGTTGGAAACAAAGTATAGGACGATTCATTAGAGCATATTGCAATCTTCCATTGGTCTCTTTGCACCACTATATATGATGACATGCATTAACAGGTGTGATGAGTGGCTTGCAAAGTGCAACTCAACCACGATACCAGTACTGGGCTCAGGTGGTGGCCACGATATCCAGTACTGCCCCTCACATCCTGCATTGAAATCTGTGCATAACTGGTCAGCTGTAGCTTGATGAATTGCACATCACACTAACACTCAAATGTCCAGATTCTGTAATATGTGCTTTCACCCCCTATTGCCTTTTGCAGATATCTTCCCTTTAGATTTCCATGCCGACATGAAGTTTGAAACCTCCTTCCTGCGAAGCATTTGAGAGCTCAGCTGCGTTAGTGATCAAAGCTTCTGCCAAATGTGCTCCAATAATCATGCCCTTTTAAAATTGCTAAGGTCTTATTCTCGAGGATCTTATCGAGGCTAAGGTGATATGTTACCAATAATTACATGCAGTTAAGTCAGGTTTGCCTTTACACACGTGATGTTAAGCATGCTAGAATGACATTGATGATTATTTTTAAAATGTGGCTGTTAAAAAAAAAAAAGCCCATAATTTCTGATGGAATGTTTTAGTATGGAATTACAAAGAGCTCTGTATATTTTTTAGTATAAACATTAGTTAATTTTAAAATCTAACAATGATATATATATACTAATAGCATATTTACCTGGCATTGCTCAGATCTGAAACTTTAAAATATAGAGTAGATGGCACTCCCCATGTATCAAGTTTCCATTTGACATAAACCTCAAAACAATCAATTCACCCTCCCTCAGTAAAACATTTCTCCCCCTCTTTGAGAGGTCTGAAACTCTCTAAAGTACATATATAGTAGATGGCACCACCAGGTCGCAAGCTTCCATTTTAGACAAAACTCATGATTGATATCCTCCTTCCCCAAGGAGCAGGGGTGGCTCAGTCAGTAGTATGCCAGGCTTGTAATGTGCAGTTCCCGAGATAAAGTCCCACCTGGGCCAGCATTTAGATTTATCTTCCCTAAACCCCCACCTGCCCTTTGTCAGTAAGGGATGCCAATGGGTTTGGAGAGGTCAGCCTCTGTCGGATGGAACACAAAGCTGTGAAAGAGAGCCATACCCTATGCATGCTAAAGAACACACTGGATGTCCTCAATAGGAGACTTCCAGCAGTCTACTTACTAATGGCCATCCAGAGGGTCCTCTCCCACCAACTTTCACTGACCCCTTGTGAACTTTCACTGACCCCTTCCATTTAGCCAATTGTGCACAAATAAAAAGTGTTGCTCAGAAGTAAAAACAACTCAAACTCAAAAACAAGAGATAAAAACCAAGGTAAACAACTTTATATAATAACTAATGAACAGGGAAATTTCTGATGATGAAACTTCAGGTAATGTAACTATCTCAAGTAGGGTAAGTTACACAATAAAAACATTTACATTAAAATATTAACATTAAAACTTCAACTTTTTTGGTTAAAGGGCTTTCATAGATGTATTTCATATTGTGTATTTCATACACCATTGCTGATTACAATGATCATGCTCCTATCAGAATCTCTTAAATTTGAAAATATTTGAACTTTTTACTGATGGTGAAATTATTAAATTTTTAATTGACCTATTTATTTTTTTTTTTTTGCAATTCTGAAGCAGGTTTAAATCACAAAGTGATACTTATTCTTTATAAATGGGATACAACAAATTTAAGCAGAGAAATTCAGTTTTTCACATTTAATGCCTCTTGACAGTCAAAAAGTACACTTTTTTTATATTTTAAAATATTGCAACCCTAAATAATAAAGCTAACCTTAAAATATTGCCATTTAAAACAAGTGTACTTTTGAATTTTTATTGAGTTTAAATTCTGCAATTCAAAAATATGGACTATATTTAATAAAGACTCCAATTGTAATAAAAATGGTTAGGTCAGAGTTAATTGTTTTTTTTTTAATTTGGGGCAATGTTTCACCCAGAAAAAAAAAGGATCACCAGAATGATATAACACCATATTTTTGCTAGAAGCATAGAATTTGCATTTGAAATGGTTTTGAGAAAATTTCTTGAGATATTGAGTAAAAATAGTAAAAGTTAGACAAAATTAACTTTAATAATCCTTACTGGATGTCCACTATTGCTTCACTTTAATGCACTATATTAAAAATGATTACAAAACTTGAAATATTCCCAATAATTTTTAAATGGTCTACCTTTAACCCTTACCATGTCATAGCCCAAAGAATCACTTTCATCTTTCCCATTCTAGTGGTCAGAGACCAAAGCTTCACACCCACAGCAAAAGGTTGTGAAAAAAAATTCCGAGTAGAAATCTTAATTTTTCGCAACTGTTTCTACTCAAATATCGAAAATAACATTTAAATTTACGATCTTTTTACCTGTTGATTCCACTTGAAAAACTTAAAATAAAGTTTAAAAATAAATCTATTAGAGTCTGATGTGCATGTTCAGTCACCATAAACAGTATCGAGTAGTGCAGATTCAGTTCATGCCTTTATTCTGCCATACCATGCTTAGAATATTGATTGGTTGCGTTTCTCGCTTTTTTCTGCTATTTATAGCTGTACTAGAGTTTTAATGCTTTCTAAACTTTTAACATAAAGATCCATTTTTTTACTACCGGAAATTGAGTCATCTGGGACATCAGCTTTTGATCAATATTTTATCGGACTTTCAATTTTAAAGACGTTTTTACTTACTTTAATGTTTCTAAAATTATTTTTTATTGCTCTCAAATGGATATTGTGATTATAAACAGTAATTAGAAATGATTGAAAGTGAAACTGCTAGCAATCTATAATGATAGCAATCGGAACAAGCATTAGGATTACTCAGTCCTACCATTTAAAAATTCCATTCTATCAATATTTTAATTACATTTAAAGCATATACAGAAATTAAGGTCAGGAAATTGTGATATTTAACCAAAATTTCTGCCGGAATTTTGGAATTAAACTTTTTTTTTGTAGTCATTATGCAGCTTCATAATAGAGACTCATTCTCAAATTCAGTGCATCGATTAAACTTTAAATGCTACGAAACTTTTTATTTTCATAATTCTTTATCACTTTTCTGATATATTCTTCATTTCTTATTTAAACTATCTAATTTTAAAGCAAAATTATATTTTATGACACTGCTTTATACTTGGGCTTAGAGTTTGCAGATCATCAAAAGTGTAAAAAAATGCATATGCATAAATTACTAAATAATTTTGAAAAAAATAAGATTTAAGCAATAACAGAAATATTATAAACTGTTTATATTAAAATAATATAGAAAAAATGGGAAAAATATATATACATTTCTGAAATTTTACTAAAGATGAAGTGGACAAAATACAGTAAAATTTTGCAATGTTTTTAAAAAAAATGCTTAAAAAAATTTAACCTACCATTTTTTACTTCGAATTTTTACCATTAAACAATTAAATGCTCTTTCTTTTGGTATATAACATGACATTTCCATTCATTAGAACCTCATCCAGAAGTAACTAAAGTTTTTTATTTTATCTTCTGAAAACACTTTAAAATAAATCTGGCTACCACAACATATTCAGTTTCAGAAACCTGACACTGTAAGGGTTAATAGTTCAAGATTTATGGGAAATGGTAAAAACCTTTAATGACCTTTTTTTGGGTCATCTTGAAACACTTTTAAAAAAAAGATAAATACTCCCTTAAGCAGCTGCTTGCCACAGAGGTCCGACAGAAGTCAGCTTATATGCCAGAGTAGAAGGTCCGAGAGGATGGCAGAAACTCGGCAGAAAAACAACACATACATCCATGCCTTACCCAGGGCTCGAACCCAGTCCGTTAGATCAGTAGCCAAGCATGCTAACCACTATGACATTTAGGATATATAAACTCATAAATTGTTGGACATATTAAAGCATTATATAAATGAGAGAAATGTTTAAGAAAAAACAAAGAAAACATAAAATAACTACCATATTCAGTTCCACCATCATTTTATCTCTCTGTAGCACTTTTGTGCACACATTATACTAAATGGCCAGATCACAAGGACCCCAAAAAGGCTCAAAGATAGTTGGGAAAGAGAACCACTGGACAGATATTAGGAAACAGAAGCTTTGCATCAAAACCATCCAATCTGTTTAATATGCACAGGTATGGGACACCAAACGAAGTTAGTACAGCAAGTTTTTACCAATAATGGGGGAGAGAGGGTATGCTCTTAAAAAATAAATACTCCCTCAAGCAGCTGCTTGCCACAGAGGTCTGACAGGAGCCTGTCAGTTTATAGGCCAAAGTAGAAGATCCGAGAGGATGGCAGGACCTCAGCAGAAAAATGACACATACATCCATGCCTTACCTGGGGCGCGAACCCAGGTCGCTTAGATCAGTAACCAAGCGCGCTAACCACTTGGCCATGGGACAGCTAATGCTCTTTAAACATTGCTACAAATAGTAAATCTACAATCTGAAAGATTTATGAAAAAATTGGGATTAAAATAATATGCACACCAATATGCTGTACAGTATTGAATGTTTACTGCAGTAAACAAATACTGCTGTATCTTAGTTTACTTTTAAAAAATTTTAATACAGTAGTAGTAGTGCTTAAAACTTAAATACGTGAAATATAATAATGCTGATTATAATGTGGGAGGTAGCAGTTTAAGCACTAGCTCATTATCATCAAGGATCATCAAGGGATGATAAACCTCTAGGAACTTGCAAGGGATTGTGGACAGAAGGTGACACTATAACGGTAGGAAATTTTAGATCATTGAGCTATAAAAGTTAAAAAAAAAAAACAAAAAAAAAAAAATCACTTGACATGAAAATCTCTAGAGCCACGACATTCATGAAATTTAGCAGGCCCTGCATTGCAAGGAGCAAAATGTTCCATAGACGTTATTTTTCTATAGGTTATAACTAATTTCACTTGCATCCATATATATGGTTTAATAAATATCTTTATTTTGTACGTAGTTTTCAGCTGACCAAACCATCAACAGAGATTGCAAGGAATGAAAAATATTTTCGGAGATAACTATTTCGTTAAAAATTTGATGCAAAACTTAAATGACTTCCAGCTTGATCACCAAGGGTTGTTATTTCTCCCATTCAAACATGAAAATAATTGTTTCAAATTAGCCTTATGTTTATTGGCACCTAGTGGAATCAATGTTTGAGATGTATTACTGTAATAGAAATATAATTAAAATACAAACCACGATTAAAAAAAGTGCTGTAATACTTCTCAACTAAAATATAAAATTCATAAAAGTACTTTTCTAATTCCCTTACATAAGAGCAAAAACTAGCTTTATTATTATATACTTTCATGCATTTTGTAACATTTGAAATGATTATATAATAGTGTGTTCAGATTCATGCAAAGATCAAAACATTAAAAACATCTATTTCAAAAATCCTAACTTCTAGTAATTAACATTTGCGATATTACCAACTCCCAAGCTTCACTTCTAAAGCTAATTTGCAAGACATTATATTCTTTACTAAACCTAGTACACAACCCACATAGAAATTTTATTTGTTTACATTACAAACTTTTTGACACCAGATAGTCTCACACAATAAATTTTATTTTCCAAAATTTACATGTTTTCACCGAACACCGATATTTGCCCAGGATTCATTTAAGCTTCGACTCTCAAAATGATTTCAGTTTTTTCCTAATTTTATTTCCCCGTTACTTTCATCCAAAACTGCTATATTATCAAAGTTTAAATAAGCTGTCTATCAGATAATAAACTGCTCAAGAATCACAAGGTTAAAATTTCACTAATCAGAACTTCATTTATAATACTAACTACTATACTAATCTCTAGCAACAACTAATTTATGCACACTGTCACAACTTACTTTTAATTCACTTAATCAAGTTACTATTGTATCAACTTAGCATTCCATATTGCTGTTAACACAGCCAGCATACAAGAACCGCTGGGAAATGCAAACACAGTCAAATTGGTTGCATAACACATTGGAAAGATATGTGCAAGACTTTCCTTATGGCCTAAGGATATGCAGTCTTTTATTTATGGATGATGTAGTAGGAAGGAGAAAGAAATTATGCTCATTAAGCAACTGGTGCTATGTGATAAACAAAAGACAAAAAGCTAAAATGTGGAATTCACAACCAAAATTTGAAAATAAACGTCAAAGAGCAAAACAAAAGTAGTGCTACAGCAACAATGATAAAATATATAAACGAAAAACAAGGACAGAAAAAATAAAAAAACAGGTGCAAAAGATCCAGATAAATACCACAGTATGAAAAATTATAGACAACCAGTATAATGTAAAAAGTCCAACAGGTGGAAAACGATCAAAGATGTCAGAGTTAAAGGCTTGCATATATATTCATAAAAGCCAAAATAAATATCCCATTCAAAATGAAAACAAGGACATTCAATTAACCTTTCCAGGGCCCCATATGTTGTGTACAAGTTGACAGAATCCAAAATAAGAGGCTCCAGACACTTTAGAGACACCAAAGAAGTATTCACTCTTATCTCTTGCAGTTAAATTCCACAAATGTCACATGGAAGAATATGTGGTCCTTCCATGTGATATTCAAACTTTTATTGGAATAGAAATGATCAAATTTAAAGTTTTACCTTTTAATTGCAGATGTATCCATGACAATAGCAAGAAATTAAATTAATTGAAACACAAAAACTTGCAGAATTTTAATATTTAAGTTATACATAAATCAAAATTTCAAATTGTACACAACACATATATATATATTCAAGCAAATTTAAGATAACAGAACATGTTTTCATTCTGTTTTTTCTGCATTTTTTTTGTACAGTAACTGATCATTTATGCTATTACATAATGAACTGCAAGTTACTCTATAGTAAATAATAAATAAACTAAACATATTTGGTATTAACCTATAAATTACCCAATCCAAAGAATTTAGATCTAGTGATCTTGCTGGGTGGCAATTTGTAGATCTCTTCCATTTCTAAGTACTTCTGCACCAGGTTGGCTCTATGCATATAGGTACTGTTGTCCATAAACAGGAAATAAGTGCCAAGTTGCACCTATGGTTCAATGATCTCTTCTCTATATCTCTGAGCAGTTACCGAGTCCCCATCAAACATGTTAAGAGGAGTACAACTATTGATGGTTATGCCACTTCAGACTAGTACACCACCTCCACCATAAGGATCCCTTTCTTTGATATTGGATGGATGGTATTGAATTCCTTGTTCTTTCCAGATTAAACATTAGGAATCTGGTTGTAGGCTAAAATAGACTCATCAGAAAACAGAACATTAGTCCATTGTTCATGGCTGGAAGTGAAATATTGATGGCATCAGTTTAGATGAGCTTTTTAGTAGTTTGAAAGTTAGCTGGACAAACTACTGGTCTTCTGGCATAGATCCCATTGGCACTAAACCTTCATGACATTATTCTGCTGGTAAATCCTTTCATCTGTGACCACAGAAACTCCAAGAAACAGTTGGTAAGAAGTTGTCATACTGTTTAGTCTTGCCATTAGAGCCAGATGACTGTCAGTTCAGGTTTAAGTAACTGTCTAGCAACCTTAGCCAGCTATTCTGGTAATGTCATCTGGAACCGTTTCCAAAGTGTAAATACCACCTTTCTTGACACATCCATCAATCTTGCTACCTTCACCTGCAATTATCCCTTTTCCAGTCTTCCAACAACCCACCAGTACAAAAAAACTGTCTAAACAATGATGGCTTGCAATTTTCATCAGAAATAATGAGATTAACCCTCCTTGCAAGCAATAATTTGAAATAGTGATATAGTAGCAATCCATGTTTTTTTAGGCATTAGTAATCTGCATGTTGTAGAGAATTGTGGGGTCATAGATCAATTACAATTGGATATTCAAAATTTGCATGTAACATTGCCTAAAATAGCAAATTCTTACCTTTGGGGACATTAAAAATAAAATACTGATGAAAAATGCTGTGTTACCTTAATTTTTTTCATTTAGTTTTTACACATAATCACTGTAATCATACTTCAGTTTAGTTAAATAAACCTTTATTAAAAAAAATAATAAAAAATCACTATCAACCTCAATCTTATCACACAAGATAAGCGAGAGTCAATTATATCATAGCTGAATACACTTTATTCTTAAAGTGGTAAGAGAGGAAAGATTTTTTTACTACTTTGTTCAAGTTTGGTGGTGAAGTCCTTGGAGTTTGCAGGCTGGCGTGCTCATTTAGAAACAGACCACAAATATCAATGTCAGTTCTGTTTACACACTCTGCTAACTCAACACTGTTGTTACATGTGCATTCAATTATTCTGCGATATATTCTGCTCGCTCTTATCCATCAACCTACATTTCTCAATACATTTTCTCAATGTATTTAATAATATCAATTACTGCTTTATTTTCATCCTCTAATTCTACTCAATAAATTATAATATAATTATATATCTTAAGCCTTTTTGGAGAAAAATGTTGCATATTTTCAAAGTTAGGGAGCTCTGAATATGGTTTTCCATTCACAAAACATGGAAGTATCCACAAAATATATTCTTTTAAAAGTTTATATCTTAGAAATTTTTATCTATCTCATTTTCAAAGAAAACGAGATAATAGTTTTGCTTTTTCGTCTGTCTGTCCATCTGTAAACATCTAACTTTATTGTTTAAATATAAAAATTTTAAAATTATTTTTGTGTTTGGATAGGTATTGACAAAATATATCTTCTGTTATGACATGCACTTGTGGAATCTCTCCAAAGCTACAATTACGCCCTCTAGGGTGGTAAAAGTTGAAAATTCCAAAATTTCAAACGAATATTGCAAACGATATACTTATATTAGAAGTTTTGGTGGTGAAATGTGAAGATCACAAAATTTTCATTGTTAACAATGAGTTGCCCCTTTAAGACCCAGGGAGTGGGAAAACAACTTTTTTGTTTTAGCAGATAATTGTATTTATTTCACTTCATTGAACATTTTAGGGATAAACTTCTATTGGACAAAGCCGCAGGATATTTATAACTCAGTTGAACAGTAGTACTTCCCCATTATGGGGGAGAAAGGGTCGAGCCACAAGGACTGACCTTGACTCCAGAGGGTCGGTAGATCTCCAAGCAGACAAGAAGCAGGATGTTGTGGAACACAAATGAAAAATTCCTTTTTGGGATAGATAGGAATGGGTAAAATATTATGATTTGCACTATCTAAATCTTTTGAACACTATAATTGCACCCTCTAATGATGAAAAAAATTTTAAATTCAGGAATTTCAAACAAATATTACAATGATGTATTAATGATAGAAGTTTTCGTGGTAGAATGTTATGAAGTTTCCATTGGAAAAAATGAGTGATAGATAATTAGAAAACTATTTTAGTTGGATTGGTACTAATGAAATATAATTTGCATTTTTCAAATACATCATCATCATCCTCAAGCAGCCATGGGCTACAGAGGTCCAACCAGACTGTGCAATTTAGTTCTCCAAGCAAGTCTGTCCTGAGCTACATCTACTGCATCTGGCCACTGCACACCAATTCTAACAAGGTCCTGTTTGACATTGTCTGCCCACCGCATCCTAGGTGTCCCCCTCTTTCCGAGGCCTTTAGGCACACTGTTCATAACCCTATTCGCCAATCTATAATTATTCATACGGGCAACATGGCCAAACCAACGGAGTCATCCTCTCTGCACAATATGCTGCTTAAAGAAGGTTGCAAACTTCTTTGCCTAACCTGATCCTTAGTTACAAAATTGAACCACCAAATGCCCAAGATACTGCGCAAGCATCTAGTTTCCTGTTATCTTGTTTACACAATGTCCAAGTTTCACTACCATAACTAACCCTAGAAAGGACCAAACTATTATACAGTCTAATTTTAGTCTTTAGGTGTATACCCCTATTTCTCCACAATCTCCATAGATTCTTAAAAGTCCCGGCAGCAATCCCTATTCGTCTGTTAATCTCATGCCACACATCACCAGTATCTGTTACATAGCTCCCAAGGTAATTAAACTGACACCTGCTCAAGACTGCAACCATTCAGATGACCTGAATCACAACATGCCTGACCAATTTTCATCACTTTAGTTTGTTCTCTGTTTATAACCAAACCTACTCTACTACCAGTCTCATCAACAACTTGAATGAAAGAGTTCATCTCATCAACATCATTTGCCAAAAGGACTAAATCATCAGCATAATCTAAGTCAGAAATTTTCGTATCTCCATTCCATTTAAGGTCAAAATCTTTCCCTTGCAATGAATTTCTCATAATGTAATCAATAAAAAAACTAAAGAGAAAAGGAGACAAAATGCACCCTTGTCGAACACCAGAAGTAAGGCTAAACCAATTGCTACAAGCCTTACCAACTCTCACACATGACTCAGTGTTATTATACAGAGCTTTCATTATGTTAACTAACTTGTCTGGTATACCATATGATTTCACAATCAATGACAAATTATGACGATCAACAGAGTGGAAAGCTATTTTGAAATCAACAAAGCTAGCAACCAAAGGTTTCTGAAACTCTAAACATTTCTCAAGGATCTGCCTAAGTGAAAATATCTGATTCACACATCCCCTACCACTTCTGAATCCACATTGCTCATCACGCAATTGACTGTCAACCAGATTCTTAATTCTATTAAGCAAAATCATGGAAAGAATTTTACCTGGAACAGAGAGTAGGCTGATATTCCTATAGTTATCACAAGAACTGCGATCACAATTTTTGAAAATAGGGACAATAGCTCTGGTAAAATCCTTAGGAACCATGCCTTTATAATAATAGATATTCAAAATTTAAGTCATCCAAGTGGTAACCAAAACATTTCCAGCTCTAAGCATTTCCTTAGTAATTTCATCTACCCCTGGGGATTTATGAAGTTTAAGTTTAGAAATAGCCAAAATAACTTTTGAATGTGATATAGGGCCAACATTAAAGCCACCAATGCATCTATCATCATTGCAAACAATAGTAGAACTAACTACATTGTTTAGAACATCACTGAAATGCTAAGCCCACCTAGCCATGACAGAATCCTCACCTTGTTTATCCTTCAATCCCTACCCATTTTCTACCACACAAAACATTAACTATCTGGTACAGCTCGCTGTTGTGCTGCCTAACTGCTTCCTCGGCTTTGTCAGCCAAACCATCAAGCCAAAGATTCTTATCAGTAGCTAACTGATCTTTTACACGTTTATTAAATTCTCTGTAGTGCTTTCTATTATGACTAGTAGGGTATTAATTAAGGGCATTCCTGTAGTTCTTTCTTTCTGAAATAAGCTCAAGTGCCTTATCACTCAGATAATTCTGCCTCCTCTGCTCCTTTTTCCTAAAAGAGTACTGTTAGTGTCCAAAAAAGCCTGTTTAAAATGATCCCTTTCTTCCTCAACTTCAGTAGTAAGCATACCATGACAGTCATAATGACTAAGTAACCTATCATGGTAAGCTTTGACTATAACTGGGTCTTTCAGAGATTCAGAATTAAAAGCAAATTTATTAAAAGCAAATTTTTTAACCCTAGCACCACACTTTTTAAGTTTAAGTTGCAAGACACTTAACAACGTAATAGTCAGAAACAATTTCATCTCCCCTATATGACCTGGTATTCCTAACAGAACTAGTCCATTTGCTGTTAATATATAATCAATCATATTCTTATGCAGCCCATCGGGCGAAACCCATGTGTACTTATGTATGTCGCGCTGTTTGCAATAAGTGTTAGTTATTCTGAAACCACCGATTTTACTTACCTGTAGAAGACGTTGCCCATTGCAGCTACCAATACCAAAAAGGCCTATCACCCCTCCCCAAAGGTCAGAGTCAGTACCACTTTGGCATTGAAGTCACTTAGAACAAGGGTAATATCTCTTTTCTTGACAGAATTCAAAATATTCAGAGGTTGTTCGTAAAACCTATCCTTGTCATACTCATCGGCATCCTCAGTGGGGGAATAACAGCAGATAACATTCAAATCTTTAACGTTTGTCTGAAATTTCGCTGCATGAAATCTTTCATTAATACACTCACATCCTAGAAGAGCATCACTAGCATGTCTGCTGAGAAGCAGACCCATGCCTTGGTGATGCTTATTGTCCCTGAAAAGAAAATTTTAAGATTATTTTTAAGAATCTTCTCCAATGTAGAATTTGACAATGCCAGCAGAAACAAAGGGTTCAAGTGCCTACAATAACCTCTGCTCAGAATTATCCACCAGCTGATAAACATATCCTGTGATTCTATTTCACTTGGTGCTGTCAACCCACAAATAGAAAACACAGAAGATTTTCCCTCCACAGAAGCCCACCAGTGCAGCAAAATCAGGATCCATAATCAAGCTCAGAGCCATAATTCCATTCAGGTTGTAGTTTTAATAACACACACACACACACACAAAATCAACCAATACATTAAAACCAACTCTGCATTATGCAAAGATGCACATATGAAGTCAATCAGCATTGCATGCTAAGGTCAAGAATGATTAGATTATATATATATATAATCTATCGGGAATCAATGTGCCAATGTCGAAACGATATATATATGAATCAGAGCTCTCGCAGGCAGTAGCTCTCACAGAGAAAAGCAAAGGATTTATCATATTTCGATAAAGGCCAGATAACTATGTTAAGACGCCTTAGTAAGAGCATCTCCGAAATGCTGGTAAGCTGCTCACACTATGCAGCAATTGGTACCTTTCAAATATGGTCCGAAACAAGCGACACTTCAAGCTGTCAACAAGGCATGGCCATTGATACCAGAGGTCAGTGCAGGCTATTATCTTGTCCACAGCAACAGGAGGGCTACTGTGGCTGACATTACCCATAATTTCAATTGTAGTAAAGGGTCCAATGTATCTGAACACAGTTCATCGTAAGCTCTTGGCTATGGGTCTCCGCAGCCACAGACCCATTTGTGTGCCTATGCTCAGTCATTCACTGCCGTCAATATTTGCAGTGGGCATGTAATCATCGACATTGACCATAGAAAACTGGAAGAGGGTCGCATGGTCAGATTAATCAGTTTTCTTTTACACCATGTGGATGGACAAGCTCGTGTGCAACGTTTACCCATGGAAGCCTTCTCACCTGGATATACTGTGGAATGGATCCAGGCGGCTGGAGGGAGTGCAATGGTCTGGCCAATATTTTCTTGGGGAACACTTGGACCAATTATCCCTGTAGAGCAAACTCTGGCAGCTGTCACCTACCTAAACATCTTGGCTGACCAAGTATACCCTTTTAAGGCGACTGTATTCCCTGGCAGAGGTGTCTTTCAACAAGACAATTACCCATGTCACACTGCAAAGAAGGTTCAAGAATGATTCCTAAAACATGAGGAATTTCATTTATCGTCGTGGCCCCCAAATTCACCAGACACAAATCCTATCAAGCATTTGTGGTTTGAGTTGGAGAAATGGGTACGAGCAGCATCACCCTAACCACGCAATTTACAGGAACTGAGAGATTTTCTGTTGCAGTCATGGTACCAAATATCAAGCAACACCTACCAACATCTCATTGAATCTATGCCTCATTGGGTGAGAGCTCTTTTGGTGGCAAGAGGACCTACATCACATTAGGTAGGTGGTTTTAATGGTTTGGCTGATCAGTGTATCTTTACAGATCACTAAATATGGAAAAGGACAGCTGTTAACGAATTTTACAAATAAGTATATAATAGCAAATTGAAATTTCAGTGGTAGCTTTTCAAGATATTCCACTCGCAGCAATAATCTGTTTTCTGAGAGGTGGAGGAAATTAAACTTTTTAAATTTAAGAATTAAAAAGACATACTTTTATGTTGTATAATTCTTAATAAAATACTATTTGTATTTTTATCATTATCCACTAGCTCAAATTAAAACTTTTAAAGATTTTAAGGAGTGAAAGAGTAGGTAAATGAAAAACATCATTCTCTTTGAAAATGAGATTTTCATATGTGCCAGAGGTGATATGCATTCTTCTAGTGTGTAAATGCACGACATTTATTAGTTTTTTAAATGACTTTAAGCTTTTATAAAGTACATAAAAAAAATTGAGTGAAAGTATAGTAATCTATAGACACATTATTCCATAATAACTGGATACTATATATTTGTTGTGAAATGGCTCATTACAATGTAATTAAAAAATGTAACTCCAACTAACCTATTGAAGAGTGACTGAACGAAAATTTCGTATTAATTTGGCCAAACATATTTTCTCCCAAAAGTGTAAAGTACAACTGTTTCCACTGTCGGTTGTATGGAGGAGTTGTGGACATTGTCCATGTACAGCTATTAGAAGTTTTAGTATTATTTGGACATACTATTTTGCCAACCCTATAAAGAAAAAAAGATAAAATGTTAATTAAAATGAAAATATTTCTTAAATGGTCATTATTATTGCATTAAAATGATGCTTATAGAAAAAGCTGGGAAAATAATTTAACTTGCAACAAAATTCAGAAAAAAATTCTTAGTAGTTTCCTCATTATTGAGCAAAACAAACTATAACATAATGATGGCTTTAAAAATAATTCACAAAATTGGCTAACTAGAAGTATACAAACACATTTCAAGTTTGGGACATTTAGTTTCTAAAATACTACTTAATATTTTGAAAACTTTATATTTTTGAATATTTGAAGCAATCTGAAATTTTTATTGTATACATAATCAGGAAATATTGTACTAGCTGCTCAAGTCCAGAGCAACTAAAATAACTAATGTAAATCCAAGATTTCTTAATTTTAAATCTGGGGAAAAACAAAGATGTATGATAAATGGTCTGTAAACAGTAGCTAGGCACAACTGGAAGGAGAGCTATGCACCAATCCCGTCATAATGCACAGAACCAGCCAAGCACCTAAAGTCAGACACTGCCTTCTTGTGGTGCTGATCGTTAGTACCTTTCAAAACAAAGATGTATGATAAATGGTATGTATAATAAACAAAGATATGGATAATATGTATATATGATAATGGTAGGTATGTATAATAAACAATGATGTATGATAAATTTTCAAAAACAAAGCTGTATGATAAATGGTCTGTAAACAGTAGCTAGGCACAACTGGAAGGAGAGCTATGCACCAATCCCGTCATAATGCACAGAATCAGCCAAGCACCTAAAGTCCGACACTGCCTTCTTGTGGTGCTGATCGTTAGTACCTTTCAAAAAAGATACTCTCTTGTGGAAGAGAAGGGCAAAATTAGAGAAGGGCTATCAGATCAGTGTTACCTATTGATCTGGACTACTGTGGGTATTTTTTAATTTTGTTTTCTACCATGCAGAAGAGTGGTCAAACACAGGGTCTTGGTGTTGACCATGTATACAAACGTGAATAAAATTATGGTTCTGAACATGTCAGTTGATGTCTTTATTCTGCCTTACTGCAGTAGATTAGTGATCATTTCAGATTTCATACACTAACATACTTGGTGCTCTAGCAGAGTTTTAATGCTTTCTAAACTTTTAACATAAGATATTGATTTTATTACAATTAGAAGTTGCATCATCAGTGAACTGTGGAAGTCTTCCTTATTAATAAGAGCTATGCAATTCTTATTAAAAACTATGCGAGCAATATTTTAGCAGACTTGATTTTTAAGGACTTTCTTACTCTGGTGTTTCTAGAATTTTTTTTACTGCTTTTTCAAGTGTATATCATGATTATAAGGAGTAATTAATTTGAAAATATAAAATGAAACCACTAGTGATCTCTAATGGCAGATATTGGAAGAATAATAAAATTAAGCCTAAAAGAGATTTTGAAAATGCTTGAGCTAAGTATTTAATAATATTTTAATATTTTATTAATAATTTTTTAATAATTTAATATATAACACTAATTAATGTTGCACTTTCAGGGAATATTTAACCAAAATTTTTGCTGCAATTTAAAAAATAAACTTCTCTGTAATAGTTATGCAGCTTCATATTAAAATGATTCATTCTCAATGCTTCAGTTCAATTTTAAATGATTTGAAATATTTTTATTCAATTTTTGTTTCATTGTTCTTTATCTTTCTTTAGATATATTTCAGTTTTTATTTAAATTAACTTGTTTTAAAACAAAAATGAAATTTTTATACTGGTTAGACTTAGAGTTTGCCTATTTACCAAAAATCTAAAGCATATGCATTACAAGCTATTTGCATAAATGACTAAAATATTTAGAAAAAACTTGATTAATGCTTAAATCTTTTAGGTAAATATTACTAATTATTATATATTAGAATGATAAAGCATTTTACCACTTTTTCAAAATTATTAAAATTTTTACTGAAGTGAAAATAGAAATACAGTAAAATTTTGCAATATTTTAATGAACATTTCAAAACATTAACTTGCATTTTACTTTTCTTCGAATTTTTGCCATTTTATTAATCACAATTAAATGTGCTTTATTTTGGTATATAGCATAATACAATGAAATCACAGTGCCATAAATTTAATAAAATTAACACTATATATATATAAGTAAAACAGAAATAAAGCAGTACAATACAACATTAATGGTGTAACAGGATCTGTGGTAACAAGAGTTTACAAGATGGATGCCAAAATTGCATATGATGTATTTGCCTACATTTCAGGTACAGAGATATCTCCTTAGCATAGAACGAACATTTCTATATCTCTACAGAATGAAATTCCTTTTAGATTATGCAAAACAATTCTCAAAATACAATTTATATATATATATTTTTTTTAATCAAATTTTTTGTTGTGCTAAAAATGAACACTAACATCTTGGGCCTCTCATTTTGGATTCTTTCAACATCTAGGTTTGTAGGGGACCCTGGATGGGTTAACAGATTTTCAATCTGGTACAGAATACATTGGGCCATATAATTGGGATAAAAAAAAAATTGAACATTAAGATGAAAGAAACAATTTTTGTATGTGTTTTTGTTTGTAAAACATAACCCACCTACCTACTATTGAGTGCTCTGGGATGGGGAATTACTATAGTTTCCAGTTGTGTGATACACACAAAAAGTTTAGATACCTGCAATGGTCTCTTATCGGGAATTAGCTAATGTAAGAGATCTAGTATATCCTCCTACATGGGGAAATCAATACACAAAATAAATTAAAATCTGTGTTCCAAGCCTATTGTCAGTCCATTTGGTTAAAAAGTTCAGCATTGACTAAAATTTACCACTTCTCAGCAAAGTGAAAAATAATAAAAGCTTTGTAAACTACATATATATAGGCCAAGGTAACTGGAAACCCTTCCATTCACCTTCAGAAGAAATTATTTCCATTTGAAGATACTAACCATCTGTATTATTTCAGGACATGATGGACTATACATGATTCTCCTTGTGGTTTTCTTGGTTACCATTATAGACAGAGTACACTAACCTGTAAATTACTTTAAATCAAACTTGCTATAAAATTACGGTAGTGCATTTTTTCAGGAGTTGACAGATGTTTTTACTTATTCCTTAATAGAAATAAACCTAAAAAATAACATATTTGGTTAGAAAACCACATATGCAAATTCTGTGGTAATATTGATTCAAATATTTTTAAATCCTAGCTTCTGTTATCACAATTCCATACAGAATTATATCATTTAAAAATTAAGAGTTAAAAGTTTTTGATACTATGTTGACATTTAACTATAAAAAATTATCTCTAATATTAATTTTATTGCTAAATTTGAATGCTTAGTTTTAGAATTTACAGTTGCAAGTTTGAGGTTGGTAATAAATGCATTGATTAACAATTAGGAAATTAGCACATTGAAGAATCCTCACCCACCTGCCCAGGGTAATATCTCCTTTATCGACAGATTCTAAATATCCTGAAGTTGTCCATAAAACACCATCTTTCTCATCCTCATCAGAGTCCTCTCTGGGAGCATAAAACATAACATTCAAGCATTTAATCCTAGTTTTAAATTTAGCCATAAGAAACCTTTCATTAATGCAATCGTATCATAAAAGAGCATTGCTAGCACGTCTGCTGAGAGCAAACCTATGACACGAAGATTCTTTCCATCCTCCCTCCCTGAAAAGAAAAATTTTAAATTACTTTTAAGTATCTGACAATTCTTGTGTGAGGACATCAAGAGAATAATCTCTGTGCAGAGTCCTCTCATTCCGAAGTACATGTGGAGAGAAAAGGGTTAGTGGGATCTTTAACTCTTAAAGTGTCAGATTTCTGAAACTCGACCTGTGGTGGCCAAGTTAATTTTGAAGTGTTTTTTCAGAAAATGAAATACACAACTTTAGAACCTTATCCTGAAGTAACCAATCAAGGGAAATACTAGTGTTTTAAATTTAATAAAACTAACACTATATATATAAGTAAAACCTAGCAGAAATAAAGCAGTATGATCCACATTAATGGTAATAATTGTGTATCAGGATCTGTGGTAACAAGAATTTACAAGATGGATGCCAAAACTGTATACGAGATGTATTTGCCTATATTTCAGGTACAGAGATATAGAAATGATCTTTCTATGTTAAGGAGATATCGCTACAGAATGAAATTCCTTAGAAGAGATAATACATATAATAATATACGAGGTTTGTAGGTAAAGGTTAAGTGCCACGGAAGGCGAATTGTTACATATTTGATGTTTTACATTTCATTGGTTGAATTTATGTGCACAGATAGTGCTTAACAAAAAGGTCAGTAGCTTTGATAAAGTCCGAGTGCAGAGAACTGTTTTAAGTTGGAAATCTAATTTACCTGCCAAATTATCTTACAGAGGTCTACTTATCTGAACTATTACTTTACCTATTTCCCGATTTGCACTACCATTTTTTTTTTACAAGACCAGTGGCTAGTTTTTGGAGCTTATGCAGACATCTGGTAATGTGTTAGATTATACTTTATATTTACTTTTTACTTGTAGTATTTTAAGTATTTAGTTAAAAAAAGGTTTTATATGCATCACCATTTTGTTGTTGTATAATCTAATACATTACCTAATGTCTGCATAAGCTCCAATAACTAGCCACTAGTCTTGTAAAAATTGATAGCGCAAGTCAGGAAATAGGTAAGGTTAGGTAAGCAGACCTTGGTAAGATAATTTGGTCAAGTAAATTAGACTACTAACTTAGAATAGTTCTGTGCACTCAGCAACTTTAATGTTATAAAGTCTTACCTTTTTGGTAAGTTTTAAAAATAAACAATTCAAATCAATCAGCAGACACTTTTACGTCGATTTTAGTTTTTGAGGAAAAATTGTCTTGAGCCGGGTGGGATACGAACCCACGACCTCCTGATAACTTGTCAGGTGCTCTGGACCACTGAGCTACCGGCCGCCGATCAAGATCTCCTCTAACTAGCGCTATGAACATTCCTTCTATGTTTCCCATTGGCACTTTTGCCGACAATATTTCCAGCCACAAGCGGCACTTATATTGCCCAATAGATGAAAGCATATACGATAAGGTTGCAGATATAATTAATTAGTGAAATGACTTCATTAATGAAATAACTCTGATTTGAATATCTGTCGAGTTAACTCTGATGAGTTATTTCATTAATGAAGTCATTTCACCAATTATATCTGCATACTTATCGTATATGCTTTCATCTATTGGGCAATATAAGTGCCGCTTGTGGCTGGAAATATTGTCGGCAAAAACGCCAACGGGAAACATAGAAGGAATGTTCATAGCGCTAGTTAGAGGAGATCTTGATCGGCGGCCGGTAGCTCAGTGGTCCAGAGCACCCGACATGTTATCAGGAGGTCATGGGTTCGTATCCCACCCGGCTCAAGACAATTTTTCCTCAAAAACTAAAATCGACGTAAAAGTGTCTGCTGATTGATTTGAATATCTGTCGAGTTAACTCTGATGAGTTATTTCATTAATGAAGTCATTTCACTAATTAATTATAAACAATTCAAGTTTGAAAAATACTACTTTTTCATTTGTTGTATATTTTATTAAACTACAATATAAATAATTTGTTAAAGCCATCTGATTACCATTTCTTAGAAGTGTTAAACGGTATTGCCAATTTATTTGTTAATGGGTTGCTTTCGTTTGATCGCCTGCTTCCATCTTGCTTTTGTTCGAAGCAACCCCCCGATTTAAGCTCACAAGTTTGATTTGAACTATTATCAACAAATTTTTCTTTAAAGTTTCAAAAATCTCGTGAAAATTAATAAAAAAACTGCCATTTTTAAAAATGGAAGATTTTGAAGTAATCACAAAGTACATGCCTCTGTTTTTTATTTCCATTTACACTCTTTTCTGCTTTAAACCTATTTCACTATTACTAGAATTATTTATATCATTTATCCCAGCATTCTATGAGTCTTTCTCACTCTTCAGATCTAAACCATAACTAAAAGTTTTCAGAGAAAGCTTCTTGAAGACTGGCTGAAAAGCACAACGTCATGGTAAAAGGTTGAAGTAGCAGGTATTCTAACTGCTTGCTCAAACGTGCAAGTGTGGGGAGAGCCATCTGCTAAGTGGCTGCATGCCATGTTGTTTACATCGATTAAATGGATATACACTCCCTTCATATAGTTAGTACTTTGCTTCCTTTTACAATTAACCTTAGTTTTCATTTATGTAGATTTATTTTATTTCTGTAAATTATCGATCTTTTGGTCGATTGATTTTTCAGCATTATACTACACTGGATGGCCAACTTACAACTTGTTAATGCGATGTTGAATAAAATATCCACAGTAAGTTATATGTTATCTTTATTATTTCTTCATTTTCCAGTAAAAAAATTGTTTTACGTTTCCTGAAAATGAATGAGGTCTTGGATATGAATGCAAAAGGATTTCCTTGACATGAAAATCAGTCCTCATTGTGGAAGGGCAATTTCGGCAAGTTGCTGGCATATCCTGTACAGTAAAACAGTTGCTGCAGTTCATCAGCTGAGAGAAATTATAGGTAGCTGTACTTCGAAACCCATTTCAATGAAAACTACACTGAGTAATCACCGAATTATGACCACTCATCCCCATGTTATGTCAATGGGATGCTAACATCGAAGCTCTACAACTTCTAAAAACAGTCTTCTTATTTTGAAGAATATGATAGCAGATATCTTTGAAGAATGCAATAGCAGAGATCAGTCAAATATATCAATATCTCAATTTTCAATACTATTCGTTCAGTATTTAATGAGTTTTGGAAGTTTCAATATTTAACAATAAAAATGCCAGTTTTTATTGTATAGTGTACTTATGCAAAACTGATGAATAGTGAAAAAATTCTTCACACAAACTTCCAAAATATGCATTTATTTTATGAAACACTTCTATACAATATTTATTGCTGTTTTAATTAACTTCTGAAGTCAAGGCTTGTGATTGGCATTGAATATTTAACAAACTTCCAGAACTCTTTAAATATTGAATGAATATTATTTTTTTAAAAAAGTTAGTATTTAGATAGAACCGATTGAAATCTTTAATTCACCTTTAGTCACATTTTCCCATAAAATACTTATTTTAAAAGTTACTGAGCTTCGAAGTTAGCATCCCATTGACATAACATTGGGTGGGGTGATCATAATTATCACTCAGTGTATGTGAAGAGAATTAAAACCTTCAAAATTTGGAAACTATCACGATACATACAATGAAGTAGTAGTAGGTGTTCATAATAATTTGGAAAGACAGGTTGGATTGTTTTACCTCTGAGTGGCACTTTTTTGCACACCATGGGCTAAATGGCCAGGTCACATGAACCCGAAGGCTCAGAGAAGGTTGGGGGAGGGGAACTGACTGGAACAGCTGAAATGACTGGAACAGCTGTTGGGAGACAGATGGCAGCCTCCTGTCAAGGCCATCCAGTGTGTTCTTTAATGTGCACAGGGTATGGCTCTCCCGCACATGGGCCACAGCTTAACATCCCATCCAACGGACAGCAGCCTTTTCAAGCCCATCGGTGTCCCCTACTGACAGTGGGCAGGGCAAGGAATTTTGTGGAGATAAATCTCAACACTGACCCAGCTGGGACTCAAACCTGGGAACTACAGATTACGAGCCTCGCACGCTACCAACCGAGCCACCCCCGCCCCTTGGCCAGACAGTGTGTGTGTGTGTGTGTGTGTGTGTGTGTGTGCGCGCGTCAAATAGAACAATATTAATATGAACCATATACAAAAGATAATAGTTCTTAAAGCTAAATAAACTTAATAAGGACATTAAATAGTTATGTGTTTAAACATTTATTAATGAAATCATTTTGGCATTATTACTTACTTGTCAAAAACTGCTAAAGTATAATTGGTTTGAACAGGATTCTCTGGAATTTTCCATTGGCAAATCAAGCTTTTATAATACAAACTCACACAGGAAAAATTGTCCACATCCATTGGAAAATCTAAAAAACAAAAATAATTTATGAAAAAAGGTTTTAACATATCCGAACTTTAACCTAAAACAGGAAATATTACAATTTCTATTCTTTCTAATACAGAAAGCAAAAGCATATCATAAGCAGGGAGTGCATACAGTCACCATTGACAATCAAATTTCTCTCTGTGCCAGTTTTTGTTTTTTCCACTATTCAACTCTTCACTAGTAAAATACTGAATATAAAATATGTTACATTTCTCAAAAATTATGTTTGGTTCAGCTGCAAAAGGGAAATATACAATGAAACCTACCACCCAAAAATATGGTATCATTGGAGAGCTTAGACATCAGGTAGTGTAGAGTTATAAGTTGCATTAAAAACCCATAAAAGATTTTTCAATTCCACTATTGGTCTTGAACCCGATTACTAGACATGCACTGTAGGTCACTTTGCTACTAGCTAAAAGCCGACTTTAAAAAACATTTCAAAGACATGTAGTGGGATATCTTAAAAACTAACCAAATGGCATGTCATATTCTACTTATTATTTTAGAATGAATATCAAATTCGATTAAAAATCTTTTTCACTGTATTGTTTTAAAATACTCAAGATTAATATATTTTTTGTCAAATTTGGCTTTAAAAAAAAATCTCAATGCTTTTTAATTTTGGTATATATATATATGACACATTTCTGTCTAAAACCTTATCCTGAAATAAGCAAGTTTTTTTTTCTGGTAGAAACACTTCAAAATTAACCAGTGACTACAGTGTCATTTTAAAAATCCAGCACTTTAAGGGTTAGTGTTGGCCTATATCATATGAAATTACTTTAAACTTTTACATCTGAGCAGCACTTTTGTGCACACAATGGGTTATATGGCTAGATCACAAGGACTCCAATGGCTCAAAGCTTGGTAGGATAACCACTAACAGTATGGCCTTAAAAGGGAGATTTCCACCTATATGTTATTTTAGCATACAAAAGAGTTATGGCTCCGAGTTTGGCCCCAAACTTAACATCCCATCCTATGGAATGCACCCTTTCCAAGTCCACTAGTGAACATTTTTTGAGGGTAGAATGGTGGTTTAGTGGAGAAAATCTTGATGCAGAACGAGTGTGAATTACAATCTGGGAACATTAGGTAATGAACCTGACACACAAACAACTGAACTTTTTGTTTGAACAACTGAACGTTTGAGCCCCATCCTAAGTTACTATGGCAATCCCAAAATTACAGCTACACAAGTTGTTACAAGTAGATGAAGTTATTACTAAAATGCTGAGAACAAATGTAGGTTATGTTGTCACACGATAGACTGGTCTTGAGTATTTCCTATGATAAGTGGGTTATAGGATTATTCTGGAAAAAATGCCATTGATAAACATGACAAACAAGGCCTGATAATGAAGTACATAGGCCATGGAAGTGATGCAACATAATTGTATGGATAGTTGCTGTCGGATACACAATTTATTGGCTGTAACATTTCAATATAATGCTGAGTAAAATATGATTAGGAAACTTAAATGGTATTTTTTCTGGGCCAAAATAAAATAGCCATTTCAAAATATAAACAAATATGTTGGTTGACATGGATGGCTATTTTTTCAGTATATGATAGTTTAACAGCTGGCTGTATATATGATGGTGGATCTTGGAAAAGTGCTATAGCTTTATTGTTGATGACTTGTAGATGCAATGTAATAGCTGGAATATTTTGTTATGTTATTGAGTTGTCCAGAAAGTGCATTTTTTAGATAAAACTAATATATATATTAATAATTTACTACCCATCTGTATTTATGATGTATTCTCTATCTACTAATAGTTGCATAAATGTATTATACTTTGAACACTAATAGATGTTAAAATGGTAAAGATTCTGTATAGTTTGCTCTAAATGATGAAATCAGTACACAATGGTTCTCAGCCTTTTATGCTTCACATACCCACTGGAAATGTATGTAATTGGCATACCCCTTACATAGCTAAACTATAGTTATAGGAAATAAAAACATATCTAGCAACTTTTGAGCTTTCATGGCATACCCCAAAAAATTTTACCGCGTACTCAATGTCGAGAGCCCCTAATAATCATAATTTGTTATGCTCTAAATAAGTCCATAGTCAATTGGTAAGTTGCCAATGAACATTGATTAATCATAAATCTATGAAGTTATTTGTGGCAAAGTGCCAATTTTAATTCCATAAATGGTGGAGTGGCACTTACAGTTCCTGTTTATAGAGCCCTAAAGGAAAAGAGTTTGAAACTTTGTTGAGAATCTGCCAAAGTTTCACAATATTATGACAGACATAATTTTGATGCAAAGGTTTCTATAAAAATGTTTAAAAAGATTGTGAAAATTGATATTTGTATTACCATAATATCCAAATTTCAGATGCATATATATCCTTCAACAATAGAGTGATTAGTTTTAAAAAAATTGAAGGTAAATTTGAAAGTTATATATTTGATGAATAGGTATGCTGCCATGTGCAGTTGATATTACACTATTGTGAAGAAATTGCACTGGCAATTTTTATGGTTGAGTGTTTTACATGAATAATGGTAATATTTTTTGTTGTTTATCAATATATTGGTGTTACAAAATTCTCTTACCTGCTGCTTGTAAAATCTTAGTATTTCATTGTTGCAACATAAAATAATTATTCATATCAAAATTTTTCAGTCTATATCCAGCTGATAAATTCCAAAAACTGCTTACCCCATTATAATTGACTACAAATTAGCCATATAAGTTCTTTCCCCCAATAGATATTGCACATATCATTAATGGTCCCCAAGTCTCAAGAGCACTAAATGATGCCATGAACTGCTATAAGAAGTTGTACAAGAGATAAAGAATTTTTTTTTTACTATCATTACAACCAAGGAATAGGATTCTAATCTACATGTAAATTTAATTTTTTTTAAGGCAGACATCAGTACCAGTTCTGAGCTTCTCACTTTAACCAAATTGCCACCACCAAATCAACTACCCCTCAAAATTTCTGACAATTAATGTTACATTTCTTTTTTAGTTTACTTTCATGCACTTACTATTCTGTACTGGATTTCTGATGTTTAAGAGTGAAACATCTTTTATCATAAATCAGTAGCTTTCATTTATTACAAATGTAGACAAAAATATTACTTAGGAACACATCTCTGCTTATAATACTGGGAGAATGTAAAAACAGAAGTCATACTATGGATACACATCTTGAAAAAACAAGTTTCCTATAACTCAAAAGCTTGCTGTACTTACTTAGTTTAGGTAATCATACATTTATAACTGGAAATTCTAGTTTAATGTGATATCCTAGTGCACATAAATTCTTGGGATGCCAGTTTTACAATAATTTACATTTTTGCTTTGTCACATATTGTCTTTTAATTGCTTAAAAGAATAATTACTTCCCTTTTCTAAGTTTATGTTCAAGGTTCAACAAAATTAATCAATCAGTGGATTTACTACCGATTAATTCATTAATAACACTTTAATGCGAGTGACTTTATATAGTTGCATCTTACTCAGTGCAATATAAAAAAATAAAAGTTGCCTTCCCTGATCATAGATGGTGCCAATTGGCAACAAAGATGGGTAGATCAGTAAGTCACAGTGGATCACATACCCCCTGTTAATCTAGTTGTCTTAGAACACTAGCATGATGTGGGTTTGAATCCGGCACATTGGCAAAAATCCTTTTTCCCCCCCACCAAACTATTTACCGATTAAATTAGTATTTAAATTAGTTGGTATTTATCCACCAAACTATTTACTGACCAAAAATTATAATCTCATTGATACCCCACCAGAATTTCAAATTTTAATTTTTCACCATTACAGCACCTGCCTACTATGGCCTCCAATCAGAATAATAGTGAGAAAGACTTATCTTTTTATATTCAATTATATATTCATATTGTATTATTTACTGAGAGTTAGCAACAATGATCTACTTGGTTGGTTGGTTGTTTGGGGTTTTTTGGCGCAATAGCAACTAAGGCTATAATGCGCCAAACAAACGATAAAAAGGGTAAAAGACATGGAACCCACAACCAAATTTAAAAGAGACACAAACAACATAGCATAAAAACGAGATGTATAAAAAGAATAAAAGAAAGCAACAAGTGTAAAATCAACAATAACAATGGGTGTATAGGACCCATGTAAAAAACAACAGGTAAAACACAGGTACAAAATCCAGTAAAAAAGAGAAAAATCATAAACGAGTATAATAACCGGTAAAGCGTAAAAATTCGAAAATAGTAGTTAAAAGTGAATCATCGGATAAAAGATGTCCGAGTGCAAGGGGCTCTGACGTAAAATCGTGAAAGGTAAAAAACAAACGTCGGTCGAGGTTAAAAGCTGGACAATAAATTAAAATATGTTTAATAGCTAAAATGGTGTCACAAAACTCGCACTTAGGTACTGCGTCCGCCTTAAGAAGAAAAGAGTGGGTTAAAAACAAGTGACCTAAGCATGATCTGCTACAAAAATATTCCTATATTAATACACTTGACTCAGTAGTACATCCTATTTTTGGTCGGGGAAAAGTAGCATATAAGTTGAGCACCACTAGTTTAATTGTTAAAAATAAAATGTACGAATGGAGAGAATAGGTCCAAAACAAGCAAAAATAAACCAACTACAATTATAGTGTATCTCCTCTGGCAAATAAGAAACTAGTTTTTGAAGAGAACCGACTGTCATTTTGTGACTTTAGCACACTAACAGTGAAATTATTCAATGATTTGCAAGATACAAATAGTAACATTTCGTTAGTACCTATACAATTCAATAGGGTGGAGGTTGGCTCAGTTGATAGTGCACCAGGCTTATCGCCTGCATTCCTAGGTTTGAGTCCCAATTACTCCTGCACAGGGATTTATCTCTGCTAACCCACTTTCTGCCCATGGTGAGAAAGGGGACACTGTTGGAATTTGAAAGGCCCACATCCATTGGACTGGATATTAAGCTATATCCCCCCCCCCCCATTGTACAGGAGAACCATACCCTACACATATTAAAGAACACACTAGATAACATTAATGAGGCCTACTGGGAAGTATTTTTTTTATTTCAAATATAATTATGCTCATTGCATAATCAAATAATAGGGACTTCATGTGTAAATAAATTCTGCAGAAATATACAAATAAACCAGATGAATCAAGAGCTTGTAATTCACTTTTCTTAATGAAGCTATTTCTTAAGTTGGGCATTTTCAGCAAGAATCTGAAAGTTAGTGTTATTGCAGAAACGTTTCTGTAAGTCACCTAATTACTGTAATAAAGAATATGGGGTAAGTCACAGTAAAAAGAATATGGTGTTACATATAATATGGGAGAATGATTTACTACTAATATACCAACAGCAAAATATGTAACATATAGCATTGTGTTATTCTTTGTAAAGTTGGCCAAGAATAATATTATATTAGCAAAAAAAAAAAAACTGGAGACTACTACTTTACTTGTTTGGAAATATATAGAATACTTTGTCCACCCAGTAAGGCTAATCATATAGGTTAGGCTGTAAAGTGTCTCAGGGTGCCATTTTTGCAAGGCACCAAAATTTGGAATAATAATACAACTTAAATTTTATCACTATTATTAATCCTCCAAATGATAAGACACCGATTCCAAGATCCAAATGCAGAGTTACAGTTACCAAGAATTTATTTTTCCCCTAGAATTGCCCATTTAAAACTTTTAATCAATCCTGAAAGTTTTTTTTTATTTAACAATTTATGATTTATTGGATAAAGTTTATGTCAAGTTTCAAAAAAAATGACAAAAGAAATATCACACTACTATATGGCAGCCATTACTGAAACTTTTTTCACACATGAACATTTTGGTTGTTTCCTTCTTTCTTTGAATGTTCCCAAACTAAAGTTCCATGGAGAGTATTCTTTGAATTCTTACCATTAAACTTTCTCTTTATCTTTTTAAATTAGCTGACAGTGAAAGTACACAATAGTGACTGTGAAGAAATTGAAAACAGTGCTCTTCAAGAAACAAATATAGAACTACATAATTATCTCCTTTCAGGTAAATCTGTTTATATACTATGTAGAATTAAATGCTCTTTCTATTAAGATATAACATGACATTCTGTTCATTAGTTATTTTGAAATGAGATTCAAATCCAATGAAATTATTTTTTACTACATTGTTTTAAATTAGCACTATTAAAATTGCCTGCAGTTTTCTCAAATATTTTACTTTCTAAAAATTTCCAATTAAATATTCTTTATTTGGTGACCTGACCATTTTCCATTAGTTGTTTCAGTATAAGATTTCAGTTTGTTTTTCTGCTGGTAGCACTTTAAAATTAACCAGGCCACACTATAGTGAATTCTGCTCTAAAAATCCAGCATTTTAAAGATTAAAAACAATGCAGTAACTCAAAAAAAAAATTTACTTTATTTTTGTTAATCATTAAATACAACACAAAACTTTGTAATTTTTGTCTGATGCTGCCCTTTTCATGGTATTTCACAAGAAAAATTATCTTTAGAAAGTCTTAAGAAAAATCAACTTTACAGCCCTAAATAGACAGTAATATTTTCCAAATACTATATAAAGTACTAGAATTTCAAGAAATTGACCAGGAAACATTCACTGCAGGCATTCCTGTTGCACTATTTGATGGAGAAGATGGAGATGGGAAAAGTTAAATACAGAACTTAAAAACCTAGACTGTAATTCAGATTTGGAAATTTGAAATTTAAAACATTACATGTACACTAGCACACGTGATACAAACTCCATACCATCATGGAGCAGGGGTGGCTCAGTCGGTAGCATGCCAGGCTTGTAATCTGCAGTCCCCAGGTTTGAGTCCCAGCTGTGCAAGCATTGAGATTTATCTCTTCAAAACTCCTAGCTCTGTCAGTAGGACTAATTTGGAAAGGCAGCTGTCTGTCACATGGGATGTTAAGCCATGGCCTTTTGTATAGGAGAGTCATACCCTGTGCACATTAAAGAACACACTGAATGTGCCTTGACAGGGTTGGGTTGTTTTACCTCTGAGCGGCACGTTTTTGCACACCATGGGCTAAATGGCCAGGTCACATGGACCCCGAAGGCTCAGAGAAGGTTGGGGGAGGGGACCCACTGGAATAGCTGTTGGGAGACAGATGATAGCCTCCCGTCAAGGCCATCCAGCGTGTTCTTTAACGTGCACAGGGTATGACTCTCCCACACACGGGACCACGGCTTAACGTCCCATCCGACGGACAGCAGCCTTTCCAAGCCCATCGGTGTCCCCTACTGACTGTGGGCAGGGCGGGGAATTTTGCGGAGATAAATCTCAACGCTGACCCAGCTGGGACTCGAACCTGGGAACTACAGATTACGAGCCTGGCGTGCTACCGACTGAGCCACCCCTGCCCTGGCCTTGACAGGAGATTACAATGTCTCCTAACAGCTGTGCAGTGGGTCCTCCTATCAAACTTCTGAGATCTTAGGGTCATTGTTACCTGGCCATTTAGCTCATTGTATGCAAAAAAAAAAGTGCCACTCACAGACAAAACAACAAACATATCATGTCATAACAAAGAAACTGAGCATTTCTTTTTGGGCACAAAATGATATTTTATTACATAATTTGATAGCATTTTAACACATGGGAATTCCTAAAATGATACTACATATTACCCTAACATAGGTACATTGGGTTTTGGGGCAAAATGAATACCTGTCAAAGGACATTTTTACCTCACTCAGGCATCAGAAAGTCTGCTTGGACTTGCTACCCAGAATACTATTTCCATGCACCCTGTCAGTTACTATTACATAAAATCTTTAAAACAAAACAAAGTGCCACAAGACTCCACAGTTCTCTACCAATAGTACAATTTCATTTATTCTCTCCCCAACATTCTCTGACCTATTATAAGTTATCTTTAGATTAACAAAATACATTTGACAATTGGGAGGACTAGAACTAGGTCAACCAAATGCATAAACTACATTTGGTTAACTTGGTTTTTTTAACGACTTATTTCAGGATAAAGTTCTAAAGCTTTTAGCTTTTGTGTTGAAAACATTTCAAAATTAATCTGGCATTTTAAGAGTAAAAATTCATTAAGAAAAAGAACAAAATATTCCACTATACTTACATCCTACTGTTAAACGTGATAAGCAGACAAACTGTGGATAATTTATTTTAGGTACTTTTACATAACAACCATAATACCCTGCATCATCAACTGTTACATTTTTCAGCCAATACTGAATTGACAGTTCATCTAACACTTCTGTTTCCAGCACCTCTCTTCCCCTTCTCATTATAAGATGAGAAGAATTAACACTAGAGGTTATCCGATTTAGCTGTACAGCTGTGCTGAAGAGAGAACATGTCAAACGATGAGATGTTCCATTTTGAACAATTGAGTCATTGGTCATATCTGAAACAAATATTTTTCATTACAGATTGCAAAATTAATATTCACAACAAACTTCTTTCAAATATTTACATACTAAATTTACAGCTAATAGTAAAGCTTATACATTTAATAACAATCATTTAATTTTACAATTTACTGATTAAGTAAATGAAGTTACTACATTTCTGTTGAAATTCTGATGACATGAAAAGGAAGTGCACTAAAAGCATCATGCCCTCCGCATATTTTGAAATTAGTAAAATGTGGCAGTGAAAGGTCCTGAAATTCTGATAATGTGGAACACCTGGTTACAAGCTGTCTATAACACACCTGGATATTTACCCAATGTACAACTTTTTACACATTGAGGAAAAATTAAAAAAGTACTGAGCTGAAGCTCTGTGGCACAGTAAATATTGTGTGGGTTCACAGTGACATTGCAGCTACTGTAGTCCAGGTAAGGTCTGGGGTATCATGGGCATTTGTACTGCCATAATCTACAAATAAGCCACTAGCTTTGTAGGTCTCATCACAAAATAAAAATAAAAAATAAATAAATACCCCCTCAAGCAGCTGCTTGCCACAGAGGTCTGACAGGAGCCTGTCAGTTTATATGCCACAGTAGAAGATCTGAGAGCTGGAGGAAAAAATATTTAACCTGAATACTGTGCTAAATACCAGAAGAGTGTTAAGTGATTAAACAAATATTTAAGTTCCAGCAGTATTTAGTAGGGTGCATATGTTTTTTAAACAGTAGGAATTATGAATAACTCCTATCTTATATATTCTTGGGTTCCTGAACAAAGGAATTACTATAGAAAGGTATGATACAATCCAATCCCTCCAACCTATTATTTTATGAACCAGTTGAATGTTGGGGGGGGGGGGGGGGAAATCTAACTTTGGCATACAAATATGGCCATAAACGTCACTGCTGTATTAACTACAAATGCTCTTCCAATAGCTTTCAATTGACAAATCGGAAAGATATGCATAGAATCAAAAATATACTGCTCACAAAAATTAGGGGATATATTATTGCTTCATATTCATTTTGAAATATCCCCTAATTTTTGTGAGTAGTATACCAACATTGATGTACTAATGTCAGTATCCTGTGCACAGAAAATTAAAAATGTTAATATTCTCAAAGATTATATATACTTCAAAATGCAGAAAAAGTATATTTGAAAGATTATTTTAGTTTGTATCAAATTGAAATATTAATTTTATTACTTGTTTATCTAATATATTTAAAAAAAAATAGGGTACATAAACTGGAAGGAGAGCTGTGTACCAATCCCCAGTGACAATGCACAGAACTGGCTAGGTCTAGAGCTTAATATCCGCCTTTTCATGGTGCAGGCCATTAGTTACTTTCAAAGGAGATATTCTCTTTTGGAAGGGAATGGAAGAGGAGGGCTGTCAGTTCAGTTTTTTTTTTTTGCCCTGCTGAGGAGTGGTCAACTTTACAGGGCCCTGGTGCTGACCATTTATACCTACTAGACTGGACTTTTTTTATGGATTTGAACTTGATTATGGATCCTGAACTTGCTGCACTGGTGGGCCTCTGTTGAGGGATAATCTGCTGCTGTGTTTTCTGTTTCTGGGTTGCCAGCCCTAAGTGAACAGAGGCACAGGTACCTTATATCAGCTGGTGGATAATCCTGATCAGAGGCCATCACAGGTACCTGAACCTCACTTAGCTAGTTGGACATTGTCAATTCTAAACTGGAGTAATCTGTCTCAGGCAGGTCATATGGCTTTTGAAAAGGTGATGACTAAAGTTCATACCAGCAATGGAGACTTCAGCCTTTAGCGGAGGAGGAACAAGTCTTTGTCTCATGCCTGCGATCAGGGGGTTATTTGGTATTGTTGACCCTACCTATCTCAATAAACCTAGTTTCTTTAAAAATCCTACTAACCATTTTCTCTCTGCAGGAACGTGGAAAATGAGAACATTACATAGAGATTATTCTATTGATATCCTCATGCAGGAATTCCAGTGCTATAACCTATATATTCTAGGCTTGCAAGAAACCAGATGGACAGGTATGATACTTAAAAATAATTTTAAATTTCTCTTTTCAGGGAGGGAGAATGGAAAGCATCTCCAAGGTGTAGGTTTGCTTCTCAGCAAACATGCCAGTGATACTCTTCTAGGATAGGACTGCATTAATGAAAAATTTCTTAGAGCAAAATTTAAAACAAAAATTAAAGACTTGAATGTCATCTGTTGTTATGCCCCCACAGAAGATTCTGATGAGAAGTATACGTTTTACAGCCAACTTCAGGATATTTTGAATTCTGTGAAGGAGATTTCTCTTGTGCTAGACAACTTCAATCCTAAAGTTGGTAGTTATTCTGATCTTTGGGCAGGAGTTTTAGATCCCTTTGGCATTGGTAGTTCCAATGGCAATAGGGAACATCTCCAACAGGTAACTAAACTTAATGGTTTACGAATAACTAATACATACTACAAACACCGGGACATTTATAAATATACATGGGTTTCACCCAATGGGTTGGATAGCAATACGATAGATTGTATTTTAATTTAACAGCAAATGGGCCACTTCAGTTAGGAATAACAGATCATACAGGGGAGCCGAAATTGGGTCTGACCATTACCTGGTCAAAAGTGTCTTGTAGCTGAAGATTAAGAAATGTTGTTCTAAGGTTAAGAAAATTACTTTTAACACTGAAGGTCTGAAAGATCCAGATATAGCCAAAGCATACCATGATAGGCTGCTTAGTCATCATGACAATCGTGGTTTACTTACTGCTGAAGTTGAGAAAGAATGGGATCAGTTTAAACAGGCTTTTCTTGAAACCTTGCTAGTGGAGTTAGACAAGGATGCATTTTGTCTCCTTTTCTCTTTGGTTATTGATTATGTTATGCAAAATTCTTTGCAAGGGAAAGATTTTGGTCTTAAATGGTCTAGAGATTTCAAAATTACCGATTTAGATTATGCAGACGATTTGGCCCTGTCAGTTAGTGATGTTGATGAGATGAATTCTTTCATTAGGGCTGTTCATGAGAATGGCAATAGAGTAGGTTTGGTGATAAAAAACTAACGTGATGAAAACTGGTCAGCAGTTGGAGCTTCAGTTTCTTTGAATGGCTGTACTCTTGAGCATGTCTCAGTTTAATTATCTTGCAAATACATTTGACAATTGGGAGACAAAATTGCAACAGATACTGGTGATGTACAATACGAGATAAATAGAAGAATACGGATTGCACTGGGACTTTTAAGAATCTATGGAGAGTGTGGAAAAATAGCCGTATACACCCAAAGACTAAAATTAGGCTGTATAAAAGTTTGATTCTTTCTAAGGTTAGTTATGGTAAGAAACATGAACCCTTTGTAAGCAGGATAACAAGAAACTTTATGCCTTTGATTCAAGATGCTTACACAATATCTTTGGCATTAAGTGGTTTGATTTGTAAGTAATAATGTTAGAACAAGTCAACCTCTTTTCAGCAGCATATTGTGCAGAGAGAGACTGCATTGGTTTGGCCATGTTGTCTGCAGGCAGAGCTGCAGATTGGCAAACAGGATTATGAACAGTGTGTCTAATGGTATCAGAAAAAGGGGAAGACCTAGGATGCAATGAGCAGACAATGTCAAACAGGACCTTGATAGAACTGGCCTAGAGTTGCCAAATGCAGCAGTTGTAGCTCAGAAGAGATGTCCGGAGAGGAAAATGTAGTCTCGTTGGACTTCTATAGCCCATGGTTGCATGAGAATTTTGTATGCATGCATATATTGATGCATGCATGCATATATTGATGCATTTATGGGAACTCCCAACATAATTAGTCCAAGGGTCTAGAATTTACACTTTTCATGCTTACACTTAACATGGATAAAAAAACATTTTCTTTCCCATTATCTAAGAGCTCACATAATTCAAATTCTGTAAAAAAGGTTAGAGTATAATATAATCTATGTATATTGTATGAAATAATATAATGTAAAGCATGTCTAAATTGTAGCTAGGTAGTCACTGGAAGGAGAGCTATGCACCAATCTCCTGTGATGATACATAGAATCAGCCAGGCCTAGAACACGATGTCTGATCCCAACTTCTCGTGGTGTAGGCCATTAGTACCTTTCAAAACAGATATTCTCTTGTGGAAGTGAATGGAAGGGGAGGGCTACCAGATCAGTGTGGCCTACTGATCAAGGCAACTATGGTTACTTTTTTTTTCTACCCTGTTGAGGAGTGGTCAACCACACAGGGTCCTGGTGATGACCATATAAACTTTCTAGAAAAGACTGGAATATGGCTCAGAGCTTGATTATGGATCCTGAACTTGCTGCACTGGTGGGCTTCTGTGGAAGGAACATATTTTACTCTGTTTTCTGTTTGTGGGTTGACAGCTCCATGTGAATAGATTCACATGATATGTTTTATCAGCTGGTAGATAATCCTGAGCAGAGGTCATCGCATTCACCTGAACTCTTTGCATCTACTGGCATAGTCAAATTCTATATTGGAGGAAGTCTTCCAGTGTAGATGGCTTCAGCCTTTAGTGGTGGGGGAATGGGTCTTTGCCCCATGCCTGCGATTAGGGGACTTTAATATTGTCAGCATTCCCTCTCTCAGTTTCTTTAAACATCCCACTAACCATTTTCTCTCCATAGGTAGTTGAGATGTGAAGACTGTACAGTGCTTATTCTCTTGATGTCCTCACACAAGAATTCTACCATTATAATTTAGAAATTCTCAGCTTGCAAGAGACCAGATGGACAAAGGTCAGATTCTTAAAAATAATTTTAAATTTCTCTTTCGGGGAGGGTTGCGTTGTTTTACCTCTGAGCAGCACTTTTTTGCACACTATGGGCTAAATGGCCAGGTCACATGGACCTCGAAGGCTCAGAGAAGGTTGGGGGAGGGGACCCACTGGAACAGTTGCTGGGAGACAGATGGTAGCCTCCCGTCAAGGTCATCCAGCATGTTCTTTAACGTGAACAGGGTATGGCTCCCCACACACGGGGGTACGGCTTAACATCCCATCCGACGGATGGCGGCTTTTCCAAGCCCATCGGTGTCCCCTATTGACCATGAGCAGGGCAGGGAATTTTGCAGAGATAAATCTCAATGCTGACCCGGCTGGAATTCTAACCTGGGAACTGCAGATTATGAACTGGCGCACTACTAACTGAGCCAGCCCCACCCCATTTCAGGGAGGGAAGATAATAAGCATCACCAAGGTGTGGGTCTGCTTCTCAGCAGACACGGTAGTGATGCTCTTCTAGGATATGAGTGCATTAATGAAAGGTTTCTTACAGCAAAATTTCAGACAAGCATTAAAGACTTGAATGTTATCTGCTGTTAAGCCCCCACTGAGGATGCTGATGAGGACGAGAAGGATAGGTTTTACGGACAACTTCTGGATATTTTGAATTCTGTCAAGAAAGTAGATATTACCCTTGTTCTAGGTGATTTCAATGCCAAAGTTGGTACTGACTTTGGGGAGGAGTAATAGGCTCTTTTGGTATTGATAGCTGCAATGGGCAACATCTCCAACAGGTAATTAAACTTAATGGTTTGAACTACAAAACTAACACTTATTACAAACACTGACAAACATAAGTAAACATGGGTTTCACCAGATGGGCTGCATAAGAATATGATTGATTATTAATTAACAGTAAATGGGCTAATTCTGTTAGGCATACCAGGTCATATAGGGGAGCTGAAACTGGATCTGACCATTATCTTGTTAAGAGTGTCTTGCAACTAACACTTAGGAAGGATTGTGCTAAAGTTAAAAAAATTTACCTTTAATTCTGAAACTCTGAAAGACACAGTTATAGCTAAAAGCTTAACATGATAGCTTATTAAGTCATTATGACAGTCATGGTTTGCTTCCTAATACAGTTGAGGAAGAATGGAACCATTTTAAACAGGCCTTTCTGAAACTAACAGTACTCTTTTTAGGAAAAATGGTGCAGAGGTGACAAAATTATTTGAGTGATAAGGCACTTGAGCTTATTTCAGAAAGAAAGAACTGCAGGAATGTCCTTAATCAATACCCTATTAGTCCTAATAGAAAGCATTACAGAGAGCTTAATAAACATGTAAAAGATCAGTTAGCTGCCGATAAGAATCTTTGGCTTGATGGCTTGGCTGCCAAAGCCAAGGAAGCAGTTAGACAGCACAAGAGCAGAGAATTGTACCAGATAGTTAATGTTTTGTGTATTAGAAAAATGGACAGGTATACAGGGATTGAAGGATAAACAAGGGAAGAAGGGGTTCCATTGTTTGTAATAATGATACATGAATTACTGGTTTTAATGTTGGCCCTATAACACAGTCTGAAGTTATTTTGACTATTTCTAAACTTAAACTACATAAATCCCCAGTATAGATGAAATTACTACAGAAATGCTTATAGCTGGGAATATTTTGGTTACCACATGGATAACTGAAATTTTGAAATCTTTTATGATAAAAGCACGGTTCCTAAGGATTTTACCGAAGCTATTATAATCCCTCTTTTTTAAAAAAAAAAGAGCGATTGCAATTCTTGTGATAACTATAGAGATATCAGCCTACTTTCTATTCCAAGAAAAAAGTTCTTTGCATGATTGTGTTTAATCGAATTAAGAATCTGTTGACAGCCAATTGTGCGATGACAAATGTGGATTCAGAAGTGGTAGGGGGATGTATAGAGCAAATATTTTCACTCGGGCAGTCTTGAGAAATAGTTTCAGAAACTTGTAGTTACTAGTTTAGATTTCAAAAAGGCTTACGACTCTGTTGATCACCATAATTTGTGGTTGATTGTGAGTTAACATAATGAAGTCTCTCTATAATAACACTGTCATGTGTGAGAGTTGGCAAGGCTTGTAGCAATTGGTTTAGCAAGGCTTGTAGCAATTGGTTTAGCATTGCTTCTGGTGTTCGACAAGGGTGCATTTTGTCTTCGCTTTAGTTTGGTTACTGATTATGTTATGCAAAATTCACTGCAAGGGAAAGATTTTGGCCTTAAATGGTCTGCAGATACTAAAATTTCTGATTTAGATTATGCTGATGATGTAGCCCTTTTGGCAAATGATGTTGACAAAACTGGTAGTAGAGTAGGTTTGGTTATTGACAGAGAGAAAACTAAAGTGATGAAAAATGGTCAGGCATGCTGCGATTCAGTTAATCTGAATAGTTGCAGTCTTGAGCAGATGTCACAGTTTAATTATCTTGGGAGCTATGTAACAGATAATGGTGATGTGTGGCATGATATTAACAGATGAATAGGAATTGCTGCCAGGATTTTTAAGAATCTATGGAAAGTGTGGAGAAATAGGCATATACATCTAAAGACTAAAATTAGACTAATAATTTGGTTCTCTAGGATTAGTATTCTAGTAGGATTGATTATTTATTAATTAACAGCAAATGGGCTAGTTCTGTTAGGCATACTTCTAGGATTACCTGTATAGTCCTCTCTAGGATTAGAAAATGAAATTTGGATGCTTTGTAAGCAACCTAACAGGAAACTTGATGCTTTTGATTCTAGATGCTTATGCAGTATCTTGGGTATTAGGTGGTTTCACTTTATGAATGATGAGGTTAGGAAAAGGAGTCTGCAACCTCCTTTAAGCAGCATATTGTGCAGAGAGACTCCATTGGTTTGGCCATGTTGCCCGTATGGATAATTATTATAGATTAGCAAATAGGGTTAGGAACAGTGTGCCTAAATGTCTCAGAAAGAGGGGGAGACCTAGGATGCGGTAGGTAGACAATGTCAAACATGACCTTGTTAGAATTGGTGTCCAGTGGCCAAATGCAGCAGATGCAACTCCAAGCATAACTGACAGATATGCTTGGAGAACTAAACAGCATATTCTGGTACCTCCATAGCTGCTCGAGGATGACGATGAAAGAATGTTTTTCAATTTTTTTTTTTAATAAGGACAGTTTTTTTAATTAAAAATTTTAAATTACCAGTATATATATTTATAGAATTTACATTCAAAAACACCAATTTTGATTTCACCACAGAATCAAAGAAAAAATAACTTTACAGTGCAACTACAATTTTTATATTTCCTAGTTAGTTAATTGTAGATGTTCCATTTTCGGGTTGCCAGAAGTTGAAAATATGAAAAGAACTTCTCAAAAATTTATCTTAAAAAAAGGGACAAAAAGAGGACAGGCATAAAATTTAAATATTTTTATTTGCCTTTCTACAATTATACGATTTTTGCATTTTATAAAGTCAGCTTAGGTCCACTGAAGGATATGCAGATAATGTGAATACAAAAAAGCATTATAACAACATTAGTATATTACTAGGGCATGCCATGCAGAATATGTGCTCGCACTCATTGTTTAATCCCACCTCCCAGGAGCCAAGGCCCTCTGAAAGGAAGGAAAGCTGCATCCAGGTGACATTGAACATTTCCAGAAAAAGGTTTCATTTTATATTAATCATTCACATTTTAATAACAGATATTATGTTCTTAGTTGGAGAGAGGTCAAAATAAATAAGATAAATTATGTAACTTTTAATATTTGATCTGTTGTGAAGTTTGGCGATCTCTTGTCCTGTGGTGTTCCTCGAGGTTGTTGCTGGGGTTGCCAGTATATTGATTGAGTAACCACACGACATATTTCGAATTTAAAAAAAAAAAGGGGGGGGGGGGGTCATTTCAATAAAAAAAGAAAAAATTACAAAAAAAAAAGGAGCATATTCTCTTTAAAAGAGATGCTGTGGCAACCCTACCCTTTTGCCATAGATGTCTGTTACCCTTCAGAAAGTTAATTTTAGGCACTTTATATCTTAAGTGGTCAAGCATTTATGCCCAATTTCATTATAATCTGTAATAGGTGAACTTCTGTAAATTTCCAGTCCATTTAATATATAGGACTCATATTTGTGCGAATTTTCAATAAAACTTTCAATATAACTAATTTGATTTGCTGTGTTAACACTATTAGGCTGTAATTTAATTGCTATTGAGCAAGCTATATAGGCCGTCCCGTGGCCGAGTGGTTAGCACGCTTGGCTACTGATCTAAGGGACCTGGGTTCGAGCCCCAGATTTAGGCTATGGATGTGTGTGTCGTTTTTCTGCTGAGGTCCTGCCATCCTCTCAGATCTCCTACTGTGGCATATAAACTGACAGACTCCTGTCAGACCTCTGTGGCAAGCAGCTGCTTGAGGGGGTATATATATATATAAGCTATATACTCCCCAGTTTACTTATACATTGCACTTGGGCAATATAGAAAACTCTACAAGTTTTTACAGGTTACACTCGTAGCTCTTAGACCAGTGGTTCTCAACCTTTTATGCTTCACGTACCCCCTGGAAAAGTGTAGGTAACTGGCGTACCCCTTTTATAGATATTATTATACTATAATTATAGTTTTATCTGCCAACTTAGTGAATTTGTTACTAGATCTAACTACTTTTGAACTCTCACGGCATACCCCAAAAAATTTTACCATGTATCCCACATTGAGTACCCCTATCTTAGACCATAGAGGTTCCAGCATATTAAGTAAATTAAGGTAATATATGTTCTTAGTGGTGTTAGTTACCACTTTTTACCTTATTAACTTATAACAATTAATATAAGTAATATCCACAAGTTGTTACAGTATTTGGTATTACATTATCTTTTGCCATTTTGGCATTTACTTTTAACTCAAATGAGAGTTTCAAACATATCCAAGTCCTCCACAGCAAGGACTTATATTCTGTCTTATGCAAATCAGTCTACAAATTATTCATAGCCCAAAAAATTAAAACTGTTTTCAGCCCAGCACTAAACCCAAAAAAATTATAAAAAGAGACAGAAAAATTTAGTCTCTTTCAAAAATAAAATGTATACAGATTTCCCTACATTTGGCAAAATCACATATAATGTAGCAATGTAAATTGTGCATTTACACATAGATGATAATCACAGCTTTACCTGCTGCTCTTTTGGTGTTGATAAATCAATCAAATATTTTGCAGAATTTTTTTTTTTCCCTGCAAAATATTTATTGATTTTTGCATTTACATTGCAACATTACAAATAGCCCTATTAAACACACTGTCCTTCTTGATACATATTTTATTTACAGAAAATCCAGAAGTGCTAATTTGGCATACAACATACCATAATTTAGTTATTTGCCAAAAGAATGTTCTATTTTTTTTTGGCTGAGCATAGGGAGAAAATAGCTTGGTCTGTGGATGTAAACCAGTTTTTCAGGCTGGAACCTTAAAAAGGTTAAAAAATGTTGTGCCAAGATTAAGATAATTACCTTTTAACACTGAAGCTCTGAAAGACCCAGATGTAGCCAAAGCTTACCTTCATAGATTGCTTGATCATTATGACAATCATTTGTTTACTATTGAAATTAAGAATGGGATCAGTTTAAATCTTAAGGTATCAGAACTGCAGAAGTACCACATAGCCTGCAATTATGATCCAGTTTAGCTTTTTTAATACAATTAGTAAAAAAACAATTTAAATATAAATTTTTGAACAAACTTTTATATTTATTTATATATTAAAAGCATATATATCAGAGCTCCTAAAGAATGATAATTTTCTCAATTTATTCAACTTATGAAAAAAATAACAAATACCTTTGCTCTTCTTCAAACTGCCAGTAGCATAGTCCAGTTTCTGGCTTGGCCACTGACAATGTTTATTTTTACCACACTCCCCCACTAGCTGACAGAGCTCCAGCAAGTTGAGTAGTTACTAAAAATCTGCATACCAGCGTTTTCAATCAGATGAAGTCCGATAACAAGGGAGGATTTTCTTTTATTGGAGGATATTAGCGATTTTTTAGCTGTTCCATGGCAGAGTGGTTAGTGCTCTTGGCTACTAATCAAAGGTACCAAGGTTTAAGCCCCAGATAAGGCATGGATGTTTTTGTGCCATTTTTCAGCTGAGGTCTTGCCTTCCTCAGACTTTCTATTATGGTGTATTAAACTGACAGACTCCTGTGAGACCTCTATATAATAGAGGTCATTGGAAAAAAAATAAACACCCCCTTAAGCAGCGAGTAGGAAGATGAATTCCACTACTTCTAGAACTATTTATGCTGCTTCTCAAATATTTATTGCAATAATTATTACACCTTGACCAAAAATGAAATCATTATTCTAAATTCAATCATATATGTGAGCTAAAAAACTTTAGGAAAAATCTGATTACAACATTATAATAAAAAATTTAATTTTTAAATAATAGGACTTGGTAATATTTTTAAACTGAAAAAATTTTATGACTACCATTTAGAATTTGTATTCAGTTTTTGCTGTTGCTATGAAGTTTAGCTTTTTTTTTAATAGTAGTTTAGTAGTTTCTGATGAAAATTGATCTGGAATATGGTTCAATCTCAATTTTAGTGGTTAAAATAACTTTGCTTTGAAATATTTTCCAATTTTTTTTTTCTCAGCTCTTTACCTCTTTCAAAATTAGTTTGGGAACTGGCAGCTCTGAGCACTCTAAAAGATGAATGTTGAACCAAAAAGGGTTGAGTCAATTCTGAATTTTTTTTTTTTCTTTTTTTTTTACGATTTTTATTAAAAAACAAGCATTAGAGCAAGTTGGTCGACGACAGTTTGAAAGCAATGTTTGCAATTCAAACATTCTAAATATAATCTAAATTTGATTAAGTTGTCAAAAAACAACTCAAAAGTCACACTCATGAATAGCAGATTTTTTAACAATTCTTTTCAATGGTAACTTTATATTTGTTAATAAAATAATCCAAGGTTGTTTTGTTATGGCTGTTGACCAAATTAAAATTTAAATTTGCGTGAAAATTTGTTGGTTTAACGTTTTTTTTTTTTGCAGTTTTGCTCTTCAGCAAAAAATGTTTCCCGACCCTTGCCCGAAACCAAGGGGACCTGTATTCATTATGCTTCTAATGTCGATCTGCTAGAATCTTCATAACAAGGTTTTCAATGTTTACTTAATTTCATGGAAAACACTATATGTAATCACAGGAAAACCTTTGTCTCAAATATAGATAATTCTCCTTAAATGCTGAAAAATATTTCAGAGTTATATATTATAAATATCGTACTTACACCCAAGTTTTGGACTAGCTCCAGGGCATCCTCCAATACATTCAAAGAAAAAGACTGTAAAAAACAAACGAATAAGAAACTGCATCTTAAAAGTAAACTTCATTTTTGTTCTGATCTATAAAATATTATCTCACTAAAAAGTAAAACGAAAAACTTTCGCGATACATTGTATATAAGCCATTTATACCACGACTAAACGTTTCCATCCTGACACAGAAATCTGCATAAATTGACGTAATACATGAGATTTCTGAGAATTGAATTCGGTTACGGTAAACCATCACCCATCTTCTTTGGTAAAAATAATTGCCCAAAGAACCAAACAGTTAACAGAGAGTGTATTTAAAGACCGTTTTGGCAACGTATCATATTGGTCACATCGTGAATCTATGAGGAACAGGAGAGAGAGAATCTGAAGCAAATTGTGAAGGTGCCACAACCTTGGCAGCTAGGTAGTCACTGGAAGGATAGCTATGCACCAATCCCCTGTGATGATGCATAGAACCGGCCAGGCCCAGCACCTAATTTCGGACCCCGCCTTCTCATGGTACAGACCGTTAGTACCTTTTAAAAGAGATACTCTCTTGTGGAAGTGAACGGAAGGAGAGGGCTGCCAGATTAATGTGGCCAACTGATCTGGACAACTATGGCTACTTTTTTTTCTACCCTGCTGAGGAGTGGTCAACCACACAGGGATTGACCACACAGGGCTGACCATATAAACCCAGTGGACTGAACAGATATATGGCTCTGAGCTTGATTATGGATCCTGATTTTGCTGCACTGGTGGGCTTCTGTGGAAAGAAAATCTTCCTCTGTGTTTTCTGTTTATTTGTGGATTGACAGCCCCAAGTGAATAGATTCACAGGATATGTTTATCAGCTGGTGGATAATCCTGGGCAGAGGTCATCGCAGGCACCTGAACTCTTTGCTTCTATTGACGTCGTCAAATTCTACTGTGGAGGAAATCTTCTAGTGCAGATCGCTTCAGCCTTTAGTGGTGGGGGAACGAGTCTTTGCCCCATGTCTCCGATTAAGGGGTTGTTTGATGTTGTCGGCATTCCCTCTCTCAATAAACATAGTTTCTTTAAACATCCCACTAACCATTTTCTCTCCATAGGTAGTTGGAATGTGAGGACTCTACACAGAGCTTTTTCTCTTGATATCCTCACACAAGAATTCCACCATTATAATTTATATATTCTCGGCTTGCAAGAGACCAGATGGACAGATAAAGGTCAGATTCTTAAAAATAATCTTAAATTTCTCTTTTCAGGGAGGGACGACACTAAGCATCACCAAGGCGTGGGTCTGCTTCTCAGCAGACACGCTACTGATGCTCTTCCAGTATATGAGTGCATTAATGAAAGGTTTCTTACAGCAAATTTTCAGACAAGCGTTAAAGACTTGAATATTATATGCTGTTATGCTTCCACTGAGGATGCGAATGAGGATGAGAAGGATAGGTTTTACTGACAACTTCAGGATGTTTTGAATTCTGTCAAGAAAGGAGATATTACCGTTGTTCTAGGTGTTCAATGCCAAAGTTGGTACTGACTCTGACCTGTGGGGAGGAGTAATAGGCCTCTTTTGGTATTGGTAGCTGCAATGACAATGGCAACGTCTCCTACAGGTAAGTAAACTCAATGGTTTCAGAATAACTAACACATATTACAAACACCGCGACATACATAGGTACACATGGGTTTCACCCCATGGGCTGCATAAGAATATGACTGATTATATATTAATTAACACCAAATGGGCTAGTTCTGTTAGGAATACCAGGTCATATGGGGGAGCAGAAATTCGATCTGATCATTTCCTTGTTAAAAGTGTCTTGCAACTTAAACTTAAAAAGTGTAGTGCTAGAATTAAAAAATTTACTTTTAATACTAAAGCTCTGAATGACCCAGTTATAGTCAAAGCTTAACAGGATAGGTTACTTAATCATTACAGTCATGGTATGCTTACTACTGAAGTTGAGAAAGAATGGGGCAATTTTAAACAGGCTTTTTTGGACAATAACAGTACTATTTTAAGGGAAAAAGGAGCAGAGGAGACAGAATTATCTGAATGATAAGGCACTTGAGATTATTTCGGAAAGAAAGAACTGCAGGAACCTCCTTAATTAATACCCTACTAGTCCTAATAGAAAGCATTACAGAGAACTTAATAAACGTGTAAAAGATCAGTTAGCTGCTGATAAGAATCTGTGGCTTCATGGCTTGGCTGACAAAGCCGAGGAAGCAATTAGACAGCCCAACAGCTGAGAGCTGTAACAGATAGTTAATGTTTTGTGTGGGAGAAAACGAACAGGTATACAGGGATTAAGGATAAACAAGGTAAGGTTATAGAAGGTGAGGATTCAGTCATGGCTAGGTGGTTTGAGCATTTCAGTGATGTTCTAAACAATGTGTTTAATTTTACTCCCATTGTTTGCAATGATGATAGATGCATTTGGGGGCTTTAATGATGACCCTATAACACAATCTGAAGTTATTTTCGCTATTTTACTTTTTTTGATTACCTAATTCACTTCAGGAAATTTTGGTCTATATCAATCCCCTATTGATCCACTAACATATTTATTCATATGGTGTGAAAGGGTTGAAAAGTGGCCATAGATGACCAGATTAGTAGGCCATAGTGAACTGGCAGCCCTCCACTTCCGTTCCCTTCCAAAAGAGAATATCCCTTTTGAAAAGTACTGAAGGCCTGCACCACGAGAAGACGGGGTCGGATATTAAGCGTTAGATCTGGCCAGTTCTGTGCATCGTCACTGGGGATTGATAGACAGCTCTCCTTCCAATTTATGCCTATCTACCATTTACCACCAAATGTTAATTCTAAGGCAGATACTAAACTTTGATAATTAAGTCACTTTTCTACTGAAATAGAGTGTAAAACTTCCACAGCAACGTTTCTTAAGGAAGCTGCAAGAAAAGTGGCCTTATGGAATTCATTCCACTCAATGGCTCTAGTGATGGCTTCAAATTGTGTTTCAAACGCTGCACAAAATGATTGGCCATCATATGTGGGAAAGTTTAGTTGTACTTTTAGCGATATGTGTAAATACATTATTGTGCCTATGACAATGATCAAACAGATCATGAATGCCAATTCTTAAAACCTGAAACTGGCATTCATGATCTGTTTTTACACTGTCAATTTCATGTTTGTAATCTAACTTATGGCTATCAAATCTGGTGTTAAAATCACAAGTAATTTCTTTAGCATTGCATTTTATACCAACAATATCATTTTTTGCACAATCAATTTCAACATTTAAACAACACACTGTCTTCTTAGTTCGGTCTTAATCTCTTTACACTGATCAGTTGTTTCGCTGATTTTTTTGTTCAGACAATTATTCTGATTAGTAAACTTACTAATTTGAGAAGCCACTTCAGCTTTCAATTCATCATTTTAACTAACGATATTACCAATTTTACTGTTTTGAGCAACATTCTAGCTCTCATGTCATCATTTTGAGCCGTTATTTCAGCTCTCATATCAATTATAAGTTTTACCAACTCATCCATACTTCTAGTGAAAGGCATTCAATATTATGTACCATTCCGACACCAATTGTTGTGAATTTCTAATAGAAAATTGCAAAAAAATTTTAAATGAACTATTTTTATTATGAAGGTTTGAGACCACATATATAAAACAAATTCAACTAACACAAACTCTTGCCTTCATCAGTATGAAGGTAAACCACAAAAAGAGTGTTTTACATCTCTTAATTATATTTCAATTATTGGCACTAAAATCATTTCAACATTAACTCAAAGCACAAATGGAATATTATTTAAACGTTTGACAAGCAACGCAAGTTTCTTTGCTGAAATAACTACTAGTTACAAGGGTTCACCTTACCAATTCTTTTTATATATTATGTTGTCATAAACCCTATATGCTTTTCCTGTTGGCTTCTTTTTACCAATGAAAATAAGCTTGATCTTATACATTAAGATCACCACGCATCAGATGATGAACTCTTCCTATGAAGAAATTAAAGCCAGCTCCACTTTTTCTTTTATTACCTAATTCACTCTAGGAAATTTGGGTCTGTATCAATCCCCTATTGATCCACTAACATATTTATTCATGTGGTACGAAAAGGGTTGAATTCTCGTGTTTTCTTTTTTTTGCTTCAGCTTCCGTCGTTCTTGTTGCTTCACATGGTTCAATCGAAATGTTTTATTCTGCATTAGAATAGAATGAAAATCCAATTTTTCAGGACGCATTAAACTATTTAAATTGCAAAACAAGCTATTTACTGGACTGGACTATTACATTTTACTGGAAATGGAGTCCAAAATTTGTGAAAAAAGGAAAGTAAATTTTTCGACATTTCCCACCCGAATATTTCATGCAATTTTTATGTGTTTTACAATTTGAGAATAAATAGTGGCCCTGGTTCCTTTCATCAGTAGCAAAGCGCACTAACATTTTGACTATTAGGAAGAGAAGCATTATTTACCCCAAGATTGAGATTTATCAGTGAAATTTTAAATGCTTCTAAATACAATCGTTCAAAGTGAAAGGTGGGATCTGAAAATGCGCTTTTTATCACGTTTTCAAAAAAAGCGAGATAACGTTTTCTCTTTGTCGTTCATCTCTCTATCTGTCTCCATCTCTCTGTTTATTTGTCCGCCTGTCTGTAGAAATCCAAGATTTTTGCTTTTAGAGATAACTTAAGAATTCTTTTTGGGTTCGATAGGTATTGACGAAATTTTAAGTTTCGCACGTTTCAAATCTCTTAAAAGTTTAAACTTTGCCCCCTAACAGTGGAAATTTTTGAAAATTGCAAAATGTTTGCAAACGAATATTACAAACGATGTACTTATGATAGAAATTCGAAATTTTGGTGGTGTAATAATGTAAAGGTCACGTGGGTGTAAGTGATGATGAGTTCATCACTTACAACCACAGGGATGCAACTTTTTTGTTTAAAAAAATAATTATTTTTAAAGATGGATTAAAAAATACCATTTTGAATAGGTATTGAAGAAATATTATGATTTACACTTTCTGAATCGTAAAAAAATTTAAGTACCCCTCTAACATAAAAACGTTGAAAATTTCAAACTTTTAAACAGATTTTGCAAGCGATATATTTATGCTAGAAAATTTGGAAATTTTGATGGTAGAATGTGATAGTCATGTAGTTTCCATTTACAACAATAATTGGCCACTTACAACCAGTAGGTGGAAAACGCAACTTTAAGAGCTATTGGTCAATTATTTTTTTAGTTGGATTGGTATTAATAAACTATAATTAGCATTTTTCAAGTCGTTATGCAGTTTTAATTTACATCGTTATAGGGCACTAAATGTGGAACAAAAAGCGAAATTTTTAAGAATGTTGCAAGTGATCTGTTTATGATTGAAATTTCGGTGATACTGTGTGAGAGTAACAGAATCTGATAGCAACAATCTGTCTCTTTTTTCAGAGGGTGTGACAAAAGCAACTTTTTTAAACTTACAGTATTAAAGGAAAATACATTTTGTCATTGTATAAATACTAATAGAATACTATTATTTGTAATTTCCCAATAATCCTTACAGACTCCAATTCCCAGGTTTGAGTTCTGCCTAGGCCAGCATTGAAATTTATCTTCGCAAAACTCCCTGCTTGCTGTCAGTAGGAGACAGTAATGAACTTGAAAAAGCCCTATCTAAAAGTGGGACGTTAAGTCGTGGCTCCGTGTGCGAGAGAGTCGTTCCTTGTGCCCATTAAAGGACAAGCTGAATGGCCTTGGTGGGACGCTTCCTTCTGTCTCAAAACAGTTGTCCAGTGGGTTCTCTTAATTCATCCTTCTCTGTAATCTCAGGGTCCTTAAGACCTGGCCATTTAGCCAATGTGTGCAAACAAATGCTTCTCAGATGTAAAGCAACCAGCCCTAGCTTATCGAAATGAACAAAAAGAAATATCTCTTATTTTTGCGACAAACCATTTCACCAATATGCATAACTTTTTAACTATGAGTAATAATAACACCATTTATAAAACATTATGAAGTTGAAAATGTTCTCTATCATTTATGAGGAACCACAGTACTTTAAGAAAATTTTTGGGGTGAATGCTTTAATTGATTAACAGGTTTTTATTTTTCCATGTTTGTTCCATAGTTTCTTTGGAATGAAATAAAACCAAAGCAATAGCTCTTTTTCCCCAAACCTTAGTATTATTCAATTTAGGTGACTTGATTTCTCCTGGACCTAAAATATCTAGAACTTTGAAAAACATATAAAAATAATGATTTTCATATCATATTTTGTATAAAATGATTAAATTTCAAAATACGAAAACTTCAACCTCTTTGCTCAACCTCCCTTCATTCTACATTATGTGCAGTTTAGATCAATTACATCCAACTCGAACTAGGTGAAGAGCCACTAGGAAAAGCAACTATATACTTAAAGAGCTGTAGCAAAAACTATCTTTTTAAAAGCGAAAACATATATTTCAAAATCAATAATAATTTGCAATTAAAAAAACTGTATTTTTAAGGAATACAGAAAAATACCTTGATCAAAAAACAAAAATATGCATTTTAATGAGTATTGTGAATTGCCATAAGCGTTCAGTTGTTTTTGTCAAAAAATTTAAAATATTAGCCAGATTCAATATATTCATTATTTGTCTTATGAGCTGTTGGTGGGAATGGCCTGGTTTAGGCATGTTTGCCTTTTTTAGAGTAAAAAAATTCAAAGTTCAAGCTTGAACAACATATATCGCTTTGGCGAATAGGGGAATCTCGTTTTCAAAGAGTGAAGTTTTTCTTTAAAAGTTTAATTCGAAGTACTGGATTATTAAGAAATTACAAATAGTAGTATTCTATTAATATTTATACAATGACAAAATGTATATTTCTTTAATTCCATAAATTTAAAAAAATTGCTTTTCTCACACCCCTCTGACAAAAGGGAGAGATTTTTGCTATCAGATTCTGTTACTTGTCACCGAAATTTCAATCATAAACAAATTACTTGCAACATTCTTAAAAGTCTTGTGAAGATTGATTTAGTGCCCTATAACAATGTAAATTAAAACTGCCTAGCGACTTGAAAAATGCAAATTATATTACATCAATACCAATCCAATTAAAAATAATTGACCAATATCTCTTAAAGTTGCGTTTCCCACACCCGGTTGTAAGGGGCAAATTATTGTTGTAAATGCAAATTACATGACTATCACATTCTACCATCAAAATTTCCAAAAATTCTAGCATAAATATATCGCTTGCAAAATCTGTTTAAAAGTTTGAAATTTTCAACTTTTTTATGTTAGAGGGCGAACTTTAATTTTTTTACGATTCAGAAAGTATAAATCATAATATTTCTTCAATAACTATTCAAAAAGGGATTCTTCAGTTCATCTTTGAAAATAATTGTTTATTTAAATAAAAAAGTTGCATCCCTGTGGTTGTAAGTGATGAACTCATCATACCTATGCATACTTCGTGACCTTTATGTTATTACAGCACCAAAATTTCGAATTTCTATGATAAGTACATCGTTTGCAATATTCGTTTGCAAACATTTTGTAATTTTCAAAAATTTCCACTGTTAAGGAGCACAGTTTAATCTTCATTTGTTACACAGCTCTCTACTTCACAACGAAAATCTAAAAATATGTAAAAAAATTGCTAAGAATATTTTCTTAAAGTAGCGAATATCGAAAAATTATTCTTCCGAAAAAAGTTATTGCTGACGAGGCGGGACAGCAATAATTTTTATCAGATGAAATCTATATTTACCACAAGTTATCATTACTGTGGAGCGAACATTGATTCTCACGTGTATAACATTGGTAACTATAAAATGCGTTTGCATACCCATGAAAGGTAATTCCATTATCTTTTCTGTACCTATTGGTGCAATTAATTGCACAGCATGAATTCGGCATTTTTCTCACCGTTTAAAGTACTTTATAAACCTAAATACTTGCAAAATTACAGTCACAGAAATAAGCGTTATGCTACGGAGCTGAAGCACGCTGTCAACGAGTTGCCCTAAAGTGTTATGGATGCGCAGTTTCCCGAAATCACATGTTGGTGGCGCTGAAAGCAGTGATACGAGCAGTCTTTTGTATTCTAGGTCGTTGCACAAAACATATATAATGAAATGAATGTCGATAACAGTTGTTTTTTCTTGTGTAATATTAATTAAAATCGTTTTATGTCAAAATTGAAAGTTAATGCTATTTGGAACGAAAAATACTATCAGAAAGTGATATTTTGTGGGTAGCATCATTACAAATGCAAAGAAAATAAAATAAATACCCCCTCAAGCAGCCACTTGCCACAGAGGTCTGACAGGAGAACTGTCAGTTTATATGCCACAGTAGGAGATCTGTGAGGATGGCAGGACCTCAGCAGAAAAACGACACACACATCCATGCCTAAATCCGGGGCTCGAACCCAGGTCCCTTAGATCAGTAGCCAAGCGCGCTAACCACTCGACCATGGGACGGCAATGCAAAGAACTATTAATTTATTAAAAATAAGAGAATTTGCAAAAATTCTGACAGCTATGTGGTGATTGCAAAAAAAAAGACAGCTATGTGGTGATTAATTTTAATTACTAGACTTTCAGGCTGATTAAAAGGTTGAAATTATAATCAAAAATATTCTTATATTTCTGCCTTTTAAAATTTTTTTAAATATTTGAAATTTAAATTGCTCTGAGCTCGAAGTCGTCTGTGCTATTTGCGCCCGAGTTCAGCCCGTTAAAGTTCGAGCCAGAACTCATCGCTAGCGAGAATGGTTCAATTATTGAGTCTGCTACATTTGAGATACAAGGTGACCCGGAAGTGTTCGGTTGACATCAGTGACGCCTACTTGTTTACTTCTTATTTCACACACCTTGTCGACTTCCTTACTGTAGGAATTTCTTTTGTGTCAATTTGCTAGTTGGAAACTGAAATGCTGACGATTTTTACTCTTTCGAAACTGATTACATTTCCAATGGACGCTAAGAATATTAGATTTGAGTTCTATTGCAAACTATATTCACATATATATCACGTTACAATTAACCTTTAACAGTTCCTGAGTGTATATTACTTTGATAAACGTTAAACGTTTTAGAGCACTCCGCACATATCTGGAATTATTTTCAGAAATTCATTAAATTTTTTTTTAACACGTATTGTTGCAGTGGGAGGGAATTGTTTCTTTTTCTTTACACTACACATTGGTGACCAGTGTTTTATTAATGAAAATGCAATGAACATTTCTTCAATTTTTATTTATAAGTTACAGCTGTCTCGTGGCAGAGTGGTTAGCGCGCTTGGCTACTGATTTAAACGGACCTGAGAATTCGAGCCCTGGGTAAGGCATGGATGTATGTGTCGTTTTTCTGCTGAGGTCCTGCCATCCTCTCAGACTTACTCTGGCATATAAACTGACAAGCTCCTGTCAGACCTCTGTGGCAAGCAGCTGCTTGGGGGATATTTTATTATTATATTTAATGAAAAAGTTGAAGGAAATCTTTTTTCTGTTGTAAAACCATAGATTCTATTCAGCACCCGATTAAAGCAGAAGCCGCATAGGCTTTGTTGTAATGCTCCCAATACACAGATATTGTGTATTGGGGGATACACAATAACTCTCTACTACTACAATAATACATTACTCCAAAGGAGAGGCAATTTCATGTTTTTATAGAATATGTGGGGCTGTGCAAACAGTGGTAGTTGATTAGTTACTACTAACGATATAAAATTAATGCAGTTATTGCTTGCTAAACATTGAACTTAGTCTTTAAATTTTTACCATGCAATAGCTCCATTAATTTTGATACCTGCTACACGTGCTTCAACATTAAAAGTTGATAAATATGCAATCAGTTAAAGAAAATAACGGGATTTAAACTTTTGTTTAGATCCTACTTTGAATAATCTGGTGTTCAGCTACTTCTACAAAAACTCATAGGAAATTCAAAATCATACTTTATTGATATGTAACTTTCTTTAAATTCTCAGCTATATTTTTCTTTGTAATTCTGATCCAAACACTTATTTTATAAGACTGATCTCAGCATGCTATTCCGATATTTCGTACCATTGACCTTCGTCCAATGGGTAGTGGTTGACTAACTCGGTATTGTGCCAGGGTCATAATCTGCAGTTCCCAGGTTCAAACCTTCACCATTGCTCCATTTCTACCTGAACCCAACTGTGCTTGTACTTATGCATATCACCTGACAGGCCTTGAGAACTTCTGACTCCTAACATCTATTCACTGGACCCCTTCTTTTATCTTATCTGAAATTTCAAGTGGTTGTCACCCAGCATTTTAATCCATAGTGAGCAAAAAAATGGCCACACAGAAGTAAAGCAACCCAACCTTCGTAAAGTATTTGTAAACTACAACACTAATTTTCTAATGCTCTGTACTTCGCATATTTTTAGGCGTTTGATATTTTCTGGTATAAGTTATATAATTTTATAATGCATCGAGGGATCATTTTTTGTGTCCTTCAATTGTTTGTTTTTATTATGGAATCGATTTATCTACTGTTGTTCAACTGCCACTGCACTATGGAGATTAACCATACCAAACCACCTGCACCAAATCACTTTTCTGGTGGGGATATTTAGCTTTGTGCCCCCCAATAATAACTGCCTCTTCTCACTTGCAACCCATTTTTGGTATATCTATTTTAATATAACTTTTTATTGACATGCCTCAGATGTCTGTCAATTTGAATGAAATCTCGTGTGTTTATTTCTTGCTGACATTAGTAAATTTTTTGATTGCAGCAAACATTTGTATTCTTTGTTATTTGTAGTACATTTCTGCAGCTGTACCATAGGCAGGGCAAATACCTCTTGAAAACTGCATTAAAAGAGAGTTCTTTTTACCTTTGAACAGCATTTTTTGTACAAAATGGGTTAAATGGCTAGGTCACAAGGACCCCAAGAAAATAGGAGGGAGCCACTGGACAGTTGTCAACAGACATGGTAGCCACCTGTCAAGGCCACCCAGTGTGTTCTTTGATATGCACAGGGTATGGCTCTCTACCTCACACAGATGAGACATGGAAGCCACCTGTCAAGGCCATCCAGTGTGTTCTTTGATAAGCACAGGGTATGGCTCTCTACCTCACACAGATGAGACATGGAAGCCACCTGTCAAGGCCATCCAATGTGTTCTTTGATATGCACAGGGTATGGCTCTCTACCTCACACAGATGAGACATGGTAGCCACCTGTCAAGGCCATCCAGTGTGTTCTTTGATATGCAGAGGGTATGGCTCTCTACCTCACACAGATGAGACATGGAAGCCACCTGTCAAGGCCATCCAGTGTGTTCTTTGATATGCACAGGGTATGGCTCTCTACCTCACACAGATGAGACATGGAAGCCACCTGTCAAGGCCATCCAGTGTGTTCTTTGATATGCACAGGGTATGGCTCTCTACCTCACACAGATGAGACATGGAAGCCACCTGTCAAGGCCATCCAGTGTGTTCTTTGATATGCACAGGGTATGGCTCTCTACCTCACAGAGATGAGACATGGAAGCCACCTGTCAAGGCCATCCAGTGTGCTTTTTGATAAGCACAGGGTATGGCTCTCTACCTCACACAGATGAGACATGGTAGCCACCTGTCAAGGCCATCCAGTGTGTTCTTTGATATGCACAGGGTATGGCTCTCTACCTCACACAGATGAGACATGGAAGCCACCTGTCAAGGCCATCCAGTGTGTTCTTTGATATGCACAGGGTATGGCTCTCTACCTCACACAGATGAGACATGGAAGCCACCTGTCAAGGCCATCCAGTGTGTCCTTTGATATGCACAGGGTATGGCTCTCTACCTCACACAGATGAGACATGGAAGCCACCTGTCAAGGCCATCCAGTGTGTTCTTTGATAAGCACAGGGTATGGCTCTCTACCTCACACAGATGAGACATGGTAGCCACCTGTCAAGGCCATCCAGTGTGTTCTTTGATATGCACAGGGTATAGCTCTCTACCTCACACAGATGAGACATGGAAGCCACCTGTCAAGGCCATCCAGTGTGTTCTTTGATATGCACAGGGTATGGCTCTCTACCTCACAGAGATGAGACATGGAAGCCACCTGTCAAGGCCATCCAGTGTGTTCTTTGATATGCACAGGTTATGGCTCTCTACCTCACACAGATGAGACATGGTAGCCACCTGTCAAGGCCATCCAGTGTGTTCTTTGATATGCAGAGGGTATGGCTCTCTACCTCACACAGATGAGACATGGAAGCCACCTGTCAAGGCCATCCAGTGTGTTCTTTGATATGCACAGGGTATGGCTCTCTACCTCACACAGATGAGACATGGAAGCCACCTGTCAAGGCCATCCAGTGTGTTCTTTGATATGCACAGGGTATGGCTCTCTACCTCACACAGATGAGACATGGAAGCCACCTGTCAAGGCCATCCAGTGTGTTCTTTGATATGCACAGGGTATGGCTCTCTACCTCACACAGATGAGACATGGTAGCCACCTGTCAAGGCCATCCAGTGTGTTCTTTGATATGCACAGGGTATGGCTCTCTACCTCACACAGATGAGACATGGAAGCCACCTGTCAAGGCCATCCAGTGTGTTCTTTGATATGCAGAGGGTATGGCTCTCTACCTCACACAGATGAGACATGGTAGCCACCTATCAAGGCCATCCAGTGTGTTCTTTGATATGCAGAGGGTATGGCTCTCTACCTCACACAGATGAGACATGGTAGCCACCTGTCAAGGTCATCCAGTGTGTTCTTTGATATGCACAGGGTATGGCTCTCTACCTCACACAGATGAGACATGGTAGCCACCTGTCAAGGCCATCCAGTGTGTTCTTTGATATGCACAGGGTATGGCTCTCTACCTCACACAGATGAGACATGGAAGTCACCTGTCAAAGCCATCCAGTGTGTTCTTTGATATGCAGAGGGTATGGCTCTCTACCTCACACAGAGTCATGGCTGAATGACTCATCCAACGTGCAGCAGCCTCTCAAAGCCTGTTGGTGTCCCCTGACTGACTGAGAGCAGAGTGGAGAGATTTGCAGAGAAAAATCTCAATGCTGGTCCACTGGGACTCAAACCTGGGAACTGCAGATTATGAACTGGATTAAAAGTATTGTTTAATCTATACTGTAATATAGATCTTGCTATTATGACCAATTTTTTTAACCTATCGGTTATGGATTTGTAATATAAAGGATTAACACAATGTATTTTGTATAGTTGCACTTAATTGAAAGAATTAATCAGATTTTGCTTTTCTCACTTATACGTTAAATAGGTTACAAGTGGTAAGCAAGTTTATTCTTTCATATCCTTTCAAGTGCAATGTTACTTTCAATAGATTACACTGAGAATATTGATTGCAATATCTAAAAATTTATTAACAAAGTGTTTTTGGTCTGTAATATATGCATATTTTGTGGTAGCAAGATACTTTTAAATTTATGCTGAAACAGTTAAAACTGTTATTATAACAGCCATTTTTTTTTGTACAAACAGACTACCTTAATACCATTCTGATCTTTTTCGTTTTAAGGGAGCATAATAGTGAAATTTGTTGTTTCACAAAAATTCAACTGAAAAATGAGGAAAAAGATTGTCGCGGTGGTCTCTCCTGGCTGTCAGCCGCTACCGTTATCTCAATGCGCCGACATTTCAGTCCGGAACAAAGGGTTCTCGAGCATACACGGAATCAGAAATGAGTGGACTACCGACACTAGTATTGAATAAACTTAACCGATGTTTAATTACTACAGACTATTACATCCAGCATACAACACACAAACACTTCCTGCTTACAACATACTACGAGCTTCGGCAGTTATTGACGCCATTTCTCGACAAAGACAATCCACTCCTTCTCCCCAAGCCAAGCACACTTTTCCCACTGTCCACTTGGCTGTCACGCCGAGTCCCTCTGACCCCTTTTTTCCCTCAAGGCTGAAGCCTGCCATCTTCTTCCTTTCTTCTCCCCCTCTGCTCACTTCCGCTCACGTGACCTCTGTTAGCCGCTGCGAAGCAGCCATGATGTGGTGCTCCTAACTGTCCGAGGTTTGGGGGACTGACCCAACTGACCCCTTAGGCACAGATGATGCCTGCAGTTTTCTTCTCACCATTTTTTCAAGCGACCTGCATGTTATTGGTGAGTACTCTGCAGATGGTGAACTGTTTGGCATGGCAAAGGTCATCTGATCATGACAGCCCCCCCACAAAATCTTTCTTAGACTGTATCACGTCTAATGAAGATAAAAATATATATGAGAAAGATGACAGATTGTCCTGGCTTGGAGCGTCCACACGTTAAAAAGTACCAGTCTCCTCCTGTTATGATGCAGGTTTGGGGTCACACGATTTGCGTCTCTACCAGTAGCACCTTGTTGGACATCCTTCACAATAATGCCGAGTCAGCGTTGGCATGCGCCCTTAGAAGGGCGATAGCATCGACCCAATATTATGCCAATGATGGCTGTTTATGCCTTTTGGTAGTTAAAATATCCCCCCTTCCTGTTCATTTTATACTACCGATGAGATGGAAGGCGAGACTGAACGTCAGCATTCAAATGTTCTTTGATGGAGCCTTTCATTTTCCTTAATTTTTGTCTGTCTGGTTGTTCAGTTTTTTTTAAATGGTTCAATTCCTCCTCTAAACAGACCATGGCCTTCTTTTGCTTTAGGTTCTGTTCTTTCAGTTGATCAATCTCCTTTCTTAATTTGAAGTTTTCGTCCTTTAAATTTGTAACATGACGGATTTTCTGCTTGTGGTTCTGATGCCCCAATAACTTAACATATTCTTCATTTAGATTCTGTAGTTCAAGCTGTATTTCATTATTTTTGCTCAATAACAAATTTCGTTCCATTTCATAAGTATCTAAATGTTCTTTTCCTTTGCTGGCCATCCCTTCATACATCACTTTAGTGGTTGTAAGAAGCATATTACTGTTAATAATGTTTCCACTTCATGTTAATATTGAACAGCACTATACACAAAACAAATTTTAAATCACATTTTTATTTAGGTGTAAAATTCAGTTATTATTAAGTGTAAAATTTATGTGATACATGAGATGGCAAATTTGGAATTAATCCCAAGGCTGCCGATAATGTCAGCAACCATCCTTGCAGACATGGAAAGTGAATCTTTTTGTCCCCGGTATGAAACTGAATGCTGCAGATGACTCAATGAAAGTTTTCCACGAACTCAAGCGTCCAAAGTTTGCTATCACTGCTGAGCTTTTGTTCTGTGTTTAAATATGCGACTGTTCAAAATGTCAAACAGATTATTTGTGATGGAACAAAAATCAGCAATATGGCTAGCACTGGCTGGCAGATGCTTTAATACACTTAAATAGCATAAGGCAGTGGCTACTGATTGTCTGAAACCTTGAGATGCAAGGTTTACTCGCATTACACTCAAGCCATCGATAATAGCACGTTTTTTTTGTTAGTTTGAGCACAATATGGTGTGGCAGTAGTGCCGGCTCAAGGTACCGGGAACTCGGGCAGTTGCCCCGGGCGCGCCATGTACTTAGGGGTGCCATCAAGGATCTTCCAAAAAAAGAAAAAGTGAAAATAATAAATAAAATATTTTTTCAATCTGACGTTTTTAAGATGGAAAAACAGCAGATGATGTGTATATATGTAGAGAGAGTGTGTGTGTGTCCCTTTTAACGACACGCAAAGATGCTCGGTTGCCAAATCTCTAGTGTAAGTTCACGCGGAGTTTATTATTGATATTGGCGTTACTGTACGATACGTTTTTCCACTTGAAAGGCAACAAAGTATCTGTTCAGTATCTTCTCAGACTTAGACAGTCTGAAAAAGTGACAGATGTCAATTTTTTTTTAGTTTCTGAGATTGTTCTTGGGTTTTTTGTTTTCTGCCATTTATAATGATATTCCGTAGTGTTTTTCTTTGTTTTCTTTAGATATTTTCGATCTATTTCATTTTTTCCTACTCCTAAAATTAGGTAATGCCTCCAAAAAAGTTATCCGGCTATGACAACAGAAAAAGACGTCTTCAACAAGAAGAAGCAGTCAAGAAACACCCAAAGGTATCAAGTTTTTTCAGTCCAAAGTCAAACAGTGGGAAAAATGCTGTCTCAACTTCTTCAGCTACATATATCTGTCCAGATTTGTCATCTAATGATTGTGAAGTCAAACCCACTGAAGATACTGTTCTTTCTGAAGAAAAGAACAACTGCATGCATGAATTAAAAGATCAGGATCACAACTCTAATGCGGTTGAAGACTTAGTCTAGTCAATAATGTCACACTCACAGCCTGGAATACTGGGAATGTTGAAAGTAAATTTGAAAACTCAATCAAAATAAATGTCAACTACAATGATCCTGCGCAATGGCCAGATGAATTATTAATAGCTGAAAGTGATCACATCATTATGAATGGGCCACATCCTATTAATAAACAGTACAGTTTTCCAAAAGATGCAAATAAACGTAGTTTCTATGTGACAATGATGTATAGGAAAATAAACAATGGTAAGAATTTTCTTAGAAGGTGGCTTATTTATTCAGAGAGCACCAATAAAATTTATTGCTTTTGTTGCAAAATGTTTGGCTTTTCCAGTCAATGTTAGGAAAATCTGGAATTAATGACTGGAAGCCTGCTCATGAATACTTACAGTCACATGAAAATTTCGGGGTTGGAGAATAAGTTAAGGTACCAAGAAAATAATGATATAAATGGATGTGATCTCTTGACTGAACTAGATATAGCCAAAGAATTATTTCCTGAAGATGTAAAGTTTCCAATAGAAGCCGCTAGGTTCATAAACACTAATAAGTTACAGGATGTCGTGCCAAATCTGTGGGTTGCATTAAGAATAATGCTTACAATACCTATTACTGTGGCCGCTGGCGAGGGAAGCTTTAGTACTCTAAAGCTTCTCTCGCCAGCGGCCACAGTAAATACCACAGTAACTAAAGCTTCTCTCGAGAGAAGCTTTAGTACTCTAAAGCTTCTCTCGCCAGTATTTAGTAAACTAAAGCTTTAGTAAACTTTAGTAACTTAAACTTAGTAAACTTAAGCTTATAAAAACACACTTACGGTCATCCATGTCTCAAGACCATGAATTCCTTGGCAATTTTGTCTATAGAAAATGATATTGCAAAGAATGTAAATATAGAAAGTGCCATGAAAAGATTTGCTGATCTAAAGGCTAGAAAAAAAAAGGTTTAAGGTAGGCTAATTGTTCATACTGTCCAAATACTGGTTCAGAAACAAAAACAATATTATTGTTCATTGTTTGTTAAAAAAAAACAACCCAGGTAATAAACTCATTTCTATATTTTTAGTTTTTATCTTGTGAAATTTTTTATAATTATACTTAAAAAGGGCGCCGAATTTCAGCTTGCCCAAGGTGCCAGCAACCATAGGGCCGGCCCTGCATGTATCACAGCTAATTTTAAGGTTTCACCTTCCAACATCCTCAGAGATTGTTGAGTCTCAGGGTCAGTAACAGAATCAATAAATTGCAATTGAGCTAAGTTATCTTGAATTTCTGGTGGACAGTTACTATAAGCTAATCGAGGTAGACGCTCAGTATCACTAGCAAATTCTTGCAAAGTTTCACCATTCTTCTCTATACAATGTTTCAATTGTGTCGTATAGTATTGTTTTAAATACGCGCTGGCCGAGTGGTTAGCACACTTGGCTATTGATCTAAGGGACCTGGGTTCGAGCCCCGGGTAAGGCATGGATGTATGTGTCGTTTTTTCTGCTGAGGTCCTGCCATCCTCTCAGACCTTCTACTGTGGCATATAAACTGACAGGCTCCTGTCAGACCTCTGTGGCAAGCAGCTGCTTGAGGGGGTATTTATTTATTTTTGCGTATATTTGCATGTTGTCGTCCTCAGTGACGTCATTATTTCATCCAATGACTTTCAATCTTGGATCACGGTTTCTGCCGCCCTTAACTATTAACATATGACGTTCCTAAAGGAATTCCTTCTGAGTGTTCTTTTTGCAATTTCCGCCAGTGTATTTAGCCACCATTACGCTGTTGATGTGTGTTCAACCCCAGTCTTAGCAAATGCGGGGTTCATTAGTTCAAAAACAAATAACAATGAAACAAAAGCTAAACTGCTAAAACATTTAGACTGCACACAAATATCAATTTTCTAGCCGAAATAAATCATTAGAAATGTTCGTTTGAAGTTTTCAAATTTTCCCCCCTTTCAAAGGGCGCATTTTAAACTTTCGTGAGATTCGAAAAGAATGAATCATAATATTTTATCAATTCCTATGGAACCCAAAATAATTTTTTATTCATCCCTAAGAACTACATAATTGCGGTTCTCTCCCCCCCCCCCGGAGGTATTGGTGAAAATCATTTCTTCAATTCAAACGTCATGACCTTCACATTTCACCAGCAAATTTTTTAAATTGTAACATAATCACATCATTTGAAATATTCGTTTAAATTTTGCCAATTCGAAATTTCTCCACCCTCAGACAATGCAATTGTGACTTTTACGACATTACGAAAGTGCAGATCATAATATTTCGTCAACACCTATCCAACACAAAAAACATTTTTAATATATAACTAAAAACAAAGAAGATGAATGTCTACAAACGGACAGCCATATATGCAGAAGACAAAGTGAAAACATTAACTCGTCTTTGTTTTTCTTTAGAAAGAAAAACAGCTAAAAATAACGATTTTTAAATAATATATTCGTAACGATATGATGTTCTTAATTTTTTGTTTGTTTGTAAGGTTCGTTGTTTATTAATTCTGAATTTGTTTCAAGTTTAACCCTTTCGCTACCGTTCCGGCCGTCCCGGCCGAATCCCTTTCGCTACTATACCGGCCCGTCGGCCGGGAGAAGGTAGGTTGAACGGGTGAACTCTCCCTCCCCTCTTTGTGCATCTCCCTCTCACAGGGTTCAAACGACCATCAATTAACATCTAAATGACAAACTGCTTGCATCCCTCCAGGCAACAGGGGGAGTCTAAGATTCGACTGCAGAATGTGGTGTGTTTATTTCCTTCTTGTAACTTGCATTTCAGCAAAAAGCAAAGGAAAGATGGAATAATTCTTTCGGATTTGAAGGGGAGATCAAAAAGTGTTAGGACTGAATAATAACTTCATGCATTGAAAGGTTCTCAACAGAAAGTAGAAACAGTTGAAATAGTTAAATGTTTGATCAAGAGGGAATCAAATTCACAATTCTACAATTTCTTAAAAGCGCTTTTTATAGAAAAATGTGATTATTGGCAATCACATTTGAAGATCTGACTGCGGTCTGCCTAAATACCTACTTTTGATATTTTTAATATTTAATGAGTTATAAAATCTGGAATATTTAACATTAACTTACCTTGTTAACCAAAAAATCATTCAAAATTCATATACTGTTCAATCATTACATATGCAACTAAAATATACATTTTATTAAAGTTTACAGAATGTTTCTTTTTCATTTTAATATGTTGCAATAATTTTTCAGGTTTTGAGTACATTTTCCAGCTTGCAAAATTATTTGGATATTGAACGATTATTTGTGAATAATTCTACATTTAAAGAGATTTGATAGAGGCCTCAAGTATAACTATAGTCATATTTTGTCCATATTAATATTACTTAAGAAGTTACTGATATCTGAATATGACTCCATATTCAAATAACATGAAACGTTTTTTCTGTTCAGTACCTACGTTTAGATATAATGCTTAGACAACGATATAAAAGAATTTCCACATTTGTTTTCTGCTGAGGTCCTGCCATCCTCTCAGATCTTCTACTGTGGCATATAAACTGACAGGCTCCTGTTCAGACCTCTGTGGCAAGCAGCTGCTTGAGGGGGTATTTATTTATTTTATAAACAGAATGCTAACTTTTGAAGCTTTCTAACTTGAAATATAAGACTTTATGGTAAAATGCTACAACAAAACAAAAAATGAAGATCTACATTTAGTGGAGCTAATTCTTAAATTTCAATAATATTCTCTTATTATTTAAGGAGTTGCATATGCTGGAATATTTAACAGAAGCAATGCGTAAGGAACTTACATAATCTTTACTAATAGAGCAATAATTATTTATACAAACTTCCAAAATAAACAATTATTTGATGAAATTGGTTACATATTTGTTTCATATTATTTTTCATTCATTTCCATTTATTACTGGGTCGAGGGGAGGGCAATGTCCCTCTTTCCCTCATCTTCAGAATGTTAGTAACCGGATTGGAGATGAAAATAATATGAAACAAATACGCAACACGATTTTTCAAAAGAATTTTAAGACCACTGCAACGGAGTGGCAATTTCATACTGAAACACCAATTCAGTTATTTTCCATCTTTTATTTCTTTTCCGGTTCGCTCCAGTTAATTGCTCTTCCCATATTTTTTTTTTTCTAGATCCGACCTATATAAAATTATTATATAATTTTAAAGTACTTCTGGAATAGATTTCTGATACAATGAGATTGTTAAATATTTAAATTTCTATAACCCTTTAAATATTGAGTGAATTATGTTGAAAATATGGAATTAAAGAGTCACGTGTTATGATGACTAATTTATCTTCAATAAAACACTTTACACTAAAATTTTACATTACCTACGAATATGCTTTCCTTTCACATCATGAAATGCTCTATCTAAATCGGCAATGGATATATTACTGCAAATGGCGACATTCCGAAAAGTTCCAACCCACTTTTCCTTCACCAATCCACTTTTTATTCGATATTAACCAAGGCCTATGGAAATATGTTATATATAACATAAGTTTTGTGCGAACATGCCGAAAACGTGCTCCAAGAAAATTCTCTCATAAAGCTTAGGTAGTTAGTATTATTTATAGCACTCTAAAAATAAATAAAATATTAAATTATTAGAGCAGCCTGTCACAGAGATGTGAGAGAAGCCTGTTAGTACGCATAATACACTATGGAAAAGAACTGGGATGAAGGCGAAACATCAGTAGAAAGACAACACAGAAAAAGAAAGATCCATGCCTCATCAGGGATTCGAACCCACGTCCCGTTGGTTATTAGCTACGCGCACTTCAGAAATAATGAAAATTCAAGGATGAAAGATTATTATACCCTAATAAATGATTGTACGATGTGCAAATTCGTGTACCTCTGATTAGGAACCAAGTAAATAGTAAAGAGACAAAGTTATTTTACTCAACACTTGGGGTGGTTAAGTCTTAGGTTTAACCTCTAAGCTGCACCCTTTTGCACACAACAGGCTAAATGGCCAAGTCAAAAGGGCTTACAGAAAGTTGGTGTAGGAGATCCACTGGGCAGCTATTAGTAGGAGACAGATGGTAATCTCCCGTCAAGAGAATTCAGTGCATTCTTTTACTTATATAGAGTATGGCGTTTTACCCACAGGTTAATGTCCCATCTGACGGACGGCAATCTTCAGAAGCCCAACGGGGGTTAACGGGGGTTGACGGAAGAAAATCTGAATGCAATCGATTTGGGAGTAGAAATTGGGAAAATAAAATATTGGGTCTGGAGCTCTGTCAAATGGATCAACCTGCTCCCTCCACACACACACACACACACAGACAGACACCCCATGCTGTGAGGGGGGGGGGGGCAGAGCCGTAACTAGCTATATTTGTGCCAGAGGCAAGAATAGAAATTGCACCGCTATATAGTTTCATAGCAGTCTTTTTCTGAGCCTCCTCATCTTGTATTTTTCTGAACCCCTCATTTTGTATTTTTATGCGCCCCTCATCTTGTGCGCCCGAGTCTAATGCTTTACTTGCCTCACCGTTGTTACGGCCTTGGTAGTTCTGGGGAGAGATGAAAAGGTACCATATTGATTTTCATGTACCGTATACATACTTTGGAATAATACTTTTTGAAAGATCGCTTCCAAGGTGAGAAAAATCATACGCTGCCCTTTTCGGTAAGAATAATTTCTGTCAAAACACGAAGAACATATATCGCCTCTGGAGAATATAGGATGTTCCTTTTCAAAGAGAACGAAATTTATCGTTTTCCAAATTTGTACTCTTTAACAGTGATAATTCGAACCAACAGATGATTTGGAAAATTTAAATAATAATATTTTATTAGTACTACAAAGAAAAAAAAAATAAAATTAAAACGTTGGGTTTTCCCAGTGAATATGATAGTTTTTCGTGGGGGAGGAGTATGTAAGTTCCGTACTGTAGCTTGGGATTACGGTTCGAAAAAATAGCAAAATTTGTTGAAAATCTTAGCAGAAGTGTTATTTTAAAATCCATTTTATAAAATCACTCTACAGCAGATACCTTTATTTAGTAGAGTTATTTATTCTCAGTCGCACTCTTGTGAACACAATTAGCTAAATGCCAGGTAATAAGGATCTCAAAGGCTTATACATGGGTTGAATAAACAAGACTCTTTGGGCAGTTGTAAGAGACAGATGGAAACCTCCCTTCAAGGCCATCAATAAACGTGCACAGAGTGTGGTTTACCTCCACACGGACCACGGAGTTTCGTCGCAACCGCAGGAAGGCATCGTTCCAAGTTCATCGGTTCTGCTTTCTCATCAAATGAAGGGTTTGGATTTAATGGAAATAAAATCTCAACGCTGCTATATTTGGGACTCGAACCTGGAAACTATGGAGTAGAAGCTTCCAACACTACCAACTAAGCCAAACAGTCACCTTGCTACTTTTAGGCACTAATTTCCATGTTACTCCAGTTTTTACAACAAGCATTGTATTCTTTAAGGTTTTGAAGGAATACACTCATAATTAATGAGAAATGTATCTGGAAGTTTAAGACAGGAAATTATAAATTCACTACCAACATAGCATGCCATACTTGACAATCTAGAAATAGCCCCCCCCCCCCTCTCACAGCTTCCAGTAAGTTTGCCATAAAAACCGTAGAAGGACATTAGTCAGCTCGAAATATACTTCGATATAAATTTCAACTAAATAACTTAGCTGATTGTTAGTAACATTTACAGAGAGGCAACATTGCCCCCTCCCTTCCCAAATCAGAAGAAAAATACATTTCGACATTCTGATAATAAAAAAACTTTAGATCGAAAATTTTCGTAATTTTTTCATATAACTTACGAGAGAAGGAAATGGAAAACAATTAGCAACTAGAAGAATACATATCGCCTCTGTTGAAAAAGGGATACTCGTTTTCAAAAAGAATGAAGTTCTGATTTTCAATCCTTACATTCCTCTCATATTAGAAATTTGATGTAATGGATGATTGGAAAAATGCAGGCATTAATATTTTATTAGTACCTTTACCACACAAATGGAGTTTCTCATTAAACAAAAAATTGCATTTTCCCAGCTATATTTTGGAAGCACGAAGCAAATCATTGCTGCCAATGTAAACTATGTAACCACTATAATCTATCATGCAAATTTCAAGTTTCTATCATAAACATATCGTTGGCAATGTTTGTTAAATATTGTGGCATTTTCACACTTTTTCCACCATTTTAGGACGTTATTGAAATATTCGGGGAAAGTGCGATTGTAATATTTCATCAATACCTATCTAATCAAAAATAAAAAATAATTTTTATCTAATCTTTTTCAAAAGCATAGAAATGGCAAAAAAATATGTAACATGTACATTTTGGGGGCAGGGAAGAATTCCCCAAACCTCCTCATTAAACACCGCCACTGGGCAGGCAGTGACCAACTCTTAAAAACCGAACTCTTTATAACTGCGCAATAGTTCTCTTTGATTTCTCATAGCCTTTGTCAGGGGTAGCCGCTCTTCTGCTTGAGACCGCCACTGATACTGGATAATATTACTAGATAAGTAATTGTCGTTAATACCTCGTGTAAAAAATATTAATATCTATTGGGTTGTTCTACATCTTAGTGGCACTTATGTGACTTACACTTTGTGAACATAATGGGCTAAATGACTTGGTCACAAGGACCCCAAGGGAGAGAAGGTTTGGGAAGGTGAACTGTTAGGAAAAGAATAGAAAGCCATCCAGCGTGTTCTTTAATGGGCACATGATATGGCAGCTGACAAAAATGAAGTTGATATAGAAAGAGTTGAGCGGCTTTACCTCTGAGCGGTACTTTCTTTTGCACACAATGGGCTAAATGGCCAGGTGAGAAGGATCCCGAAGACTCGGAGAAGGTTGGGGGAGGGAACCCTACCTTATCTCAGAGAGCTGTTGCGAGACAGATGAAATCCTGTCAAAGCCATTTGGCAGGTTCTTTAACGTGCACAGAGTATGGCCCTCCAGCACACGGTCCCACGGCTTAACGTCCCACCAGACGGACGGCAACCTTTCCCCGCTCATTGGTGTCCCTTACTGACCGAGGGCAGGGTGGGGAATTTTGAAGACATAAATCTCAACATTGGATCAGCTGGTACTCGAACTGCAGATTACGAGCCTGATGCACTCTGGCTGAGCTACCCCTGTGCCATATGCGAAAAAAATCTACTAAACAAATTTAAAGCGTCATGATTCATTTTGCGTTGCGTTGATTACTTTCCTGGTCCTATTTAAGGGTACTCTTTTAAAGAAGATGCAGGGTCGGCGTCGAAACTAATTCGATGTGCAGCATGCTAAGATATGTAGTAAGCATTTTTGAGGAGCCTATTACGATCTTAACCTATGAACCAATACTTTCAGGACTGCCTGTTAAACGTAAACTTAAAGGGATAAATATAGTCCATATTTAAATGTGACGCACAAAAATTCAGTCTTGGTTACGACGACAGCTTCTACTCGTACCAAACGATTATTGACTCGAACAAAAACGCAAATGAGTGTTGGAAAAATAAATCAATGATCCTGAAAACTGGGACAATGTGCCCAATAAAAAAGTAGCACTTTCATTGGCAATTGATAATTTAAATACCTCAGCTTATAGTACACTGATCAAAAGAATAAAAACTTATTGTCAGTGCGTCAAAATCAGAAAATAAAAAAAAATTCCCCCTAGTTATATATAGGGGGGACAAGGGGGCCAGGTTCCCTTGTCCTCGCCTATATCCGGTCCCGTGGCCGAGTGGTTAGCGTGCTTCCCTACTGATCAAATGGACTTTGGTTGTAGCCCCGAATAAGGCATCAATGTTTGTGTTGTTTTTCTGCTGAAGTCCTGCCATCCTCACAGATCTGCTGTGTCGTATTAAACTGACGGGCTCCTGTCGGACCTCTGTGGCAAGCAGCTGCTTCAGGGAATATTTATTTTTATGTAGTTACCGAAATAAGTGCCAAACAGTAATAGCACAACAATAGTTTTCATCACTTGTGTGTGTGGGGCGGGGGTGGCTCAGTCGGTAGCGCGCCAGGCTCGTAATCTGTAGTTCCCAGGTTCGAGTCCCAGCTGGGTCAGCGTTGAGATTTATCTCCGCAAAATTTCCCCGCCCTGCCCACGGTCAGTAGGGGACACCGATGGGCTTGAAAAGGCCGCCGTCCGTCGGATGGGACGTTAAGCCGTGGCCCCGTGTGCGGGAGAGCCATACCCTGTGCACGTTAAAGAACACGCTGGATGGCCTTGACGGGAGGCTACCATCTGTCTCCCAACAGCTGTTCCAGTGGGTCCCCTCCCCCAACCTTCTCTGAGCCTTCGGGGTCCTTGTGGCCTGGCCATTTAGCCCATGGTGTGCAAAAAAGTGCCGCTCAGAGGTAAAACAACCCAACCCATCACTTGTGTGCAGAGTAATTGAGAACTAGCTCTACTGCTTTAAATATTTATCTCTTTTATTGGGACGGAATTGGCTCAGTCAGAAGAGCTCTAAGCTTCTAATCTGATGATCCCAGGTTCAAGTCTTAAGTGTGCTTGCTTTGAGCCATCGTCCTTCGGCTGAGGCATTAAATCCTGGTCCCATGTGCAAGAGAGAGCCATACCCTGTACATGTTAAAACACACCGGATGGCCTTGACAGGAAACTTCCATCTGTCTTCTTCCAATTGGACAGCTGTGAAGCTGTCCAATTGGTCGCCTTCCCGGAACATCTCTTGGGCCCTTGGGATCCTTGTGACTTGGCCATTTATCCATTGTATGCACAAAAGCACTGCTCAGAGGTATAAACTGTCCAAACCACTTTATTTCCCAAATAGAAAGAAAATAAAATACATGGCAAATGAAGAAAATGTACGAAGAGTTTAGGGATGTTCAATATGAGCGCCGTAGGTAATGCGGCAAATATCGAAAGGTTTTCAACTCCCTCCCGCACTCTATGGAGCATATTAAAAGTTACTTGGGTGATGATTAATAGTAATCTGTCATCCAGTTCATTAATGGACTATGATAAAGATGGGTGATGAGCTGCATCTTGAAGGAAATCCCCACAGAAAAAATCGAGTAAGGGTTTGATGGATTTCGTCAAACTAAAATACAAACTGTACTTTATGTGCATCTGCACAATCCCTCATTTCATTTTTCCTCAATCCCACAGAAGCTCCTCCAGAAAAAATAGCAAACACTGCAAACCAATGAAATCAAATTTGATGTATTTGTATATCCTTTCATTGTTACATTTGTTTTCTTTTCGTGTGACAGATAAAGTAGTTATATTTATATTTGTTTGAAGATGTACAGCTACTTTGTCATTATCCAGGGGCGGTGGTGGCTCAGTCGGTAGCGCGTTAGGCTCGTAATCTGCAGTCCCCAGGTTAGAGCCCTAGCTGGGTCAGTGCTGAGATTTATCTCAGCAAAACTCCCCACCATTCCCATGGTCAGTAGGGACGTAGCTTGCACTTAACCTATGAACCGAACTCTTAGGCTGACACCGATGGGCTTGGAAATGCCGCCGTCCATTGGATGGGACATTAAGCCGCGGCCCCTTTTGTGGGAGAGCCATACTCTGTGCACGTTAAAGAACATGCTGGATGGCCTCGATGGGAGGCTACTACTGTCCCCCAACAGCTGTTTGGTGGGTCCCTTTTCTAAGCCTTCGGGGGTCCTTGTGATCTGGCCATTTTGCCCATTGTGTACAAAAAAGCGCCGCTTAGAGGTAAAACATCCCAACTCATCAGTCTCCCCATTGTCACATCAAAAGTCTTAGCCATTGAACGTCAAGAAATGCTTCCTCGTGCAATGGCACCTTCATTCACCCTGGGAAACCGTGTCTCTTGCTCTTTTTCGGTGCGATTGCGTCACTTTGCCATCCTCTCCCACTTTAATTTTTTTCTAGATCCGGGCTTGGTACAGGATAAGACTGCTGCACATTGGACCACGGCTTCGTCCCTCATTAGGGGATGGCGGCCTTTCCAATCCCATCAGTGTCCTCTTTCTCACCGGGGACAGAATGGAATTGCACGCTGGATGGCCTTGATGGAAGACTATCATCTCCCATCAAGAATCTTTCAAGAATCAAATGATCAAAGATATTTTTCCCCATCAAGATATTCAAGAATCAATGATCAAAGATACTGAGACGTATTTTCTTTTCACGACATAAAAAATAATTTGGGCGGGGGTGGCTCAGTCGGTAGCGCGCTAGGCTCCTAATCTGCAGTTTCCAGGTTCGAGTCCCAGCTAGGTCAGCTTTGAGATTTATTTCCCCAAAACTCCCGGCCCTGCCCACAGTCAGTAGGAGACACCGATGGACAAGTCCATCGGTGTCCCCTACTGAGGGTCGCCGTCCGTCGGATGGGACGTTAAGCCGTGGTCCGTATGCTGGAGGGCCATACCCTGTGCACGTTAAAGAACATGCTGGATGGCCTCGACGGGAGGCTACCATCAACAACAGTCGTTCCAGTGGGTCCCCTCCCCCAACCTTCTCTGAGCTTTCGGGGTCCTTGCGACCTGGCCATTTAGCCCATGGTGTGCAAAAAAAGTGCCACTCAGAGGTAAAACAACCCAACAACACAAAATAATCTGTATATTAAAATTGGTCATTGGGTAGTTTTATCACTGAACTTCACTTTCTCCTTCTTTTGTAGACAATTGGATCAACGGCAGGTCTCAACGACCCCCAAGCGCTCATCGAAGGTTGGGGAGACGACCCACTGGACAACTGCTATGATTCAGATAGAAGCCACCCATCAAGGTGCACAGGATTATAGCTGTCTGTTACACACGGTGCCACAGCTTAACGTTCCATTCAATGGGCGGCTGACTTTTTAAGCCCATCTGTGTCCCCTTTCTAACCCAGAGCAGAAATAGGGTTTAAAGGAGGTATTGGCAGAGTTTTTCGATGATGGCACAGTATGGATATGGTAATGTGGACGCTGGCCTATTTGGAACCCTGTCCCTACTCTTCTCAGGGGAGGGAGGGGGGGGGTGAGAAAAGCAACTTTTTCATTTTAAGGGATGAGGCAAATACTTTTCATGTTGTAAAAGTGCTAATAAAATACTACTCTTTCCATTTCACAGTCATCGATTGTTTCCTTTACAATTTTTAAAGCGTGAAAAAGTAGGTAAATGAAAAACGTCTTCCATTCGAAAACGAGATTCACCAGAGCAAATATGGATTCTTCTATTTAAAATATATAATTTCGCTTATTCATAATGTCGTGCCCGCATGCTTGCAATGCGAGCCCGATGTTCTCGTACAGCTTCTGCCTGGCACATCTCTCGGAATGGACTGTCCTATCTGTCCCCCATCCGTCTGTGAAGAAGCCTGTAGGGGCAAACCCAGTCACAGAGATAATCGACTCGAAACTTCTTCTCTTCCTCCCGTTTTTACTCCTTATCCCAACCACATTGATATCCTCCAAGCACTTTCTTATTATGCACACTGATGACCACCAATGGCCTTTTACCACGAATTCAACTAGACCCCCCCCCCCTCCCCAAGAGGGCATTGGCCACCTTGCCAACCATCGACACCGGACTTGGTGGCGGGCTTTGTTTGTTCTTGTAGTCTTCGAGCCAGTCCAGTAAACGTCATAGTGAGAGTGTGGAGGCCCCTAACAAAAGGACCATTGCCTAGCAAGGAATAAACTGATTTTGATGTCGTGGAGGTCGCATGCCAAGACTTTTGTGCTGGCCTCGTCCTTTTGAGTAATCAGCATCAAATTGTCAGTGAACAGAAATATTGAAAAGAAAGACAACTGAAGGAACAGAAAAGAGCGGTTGCCAGAGCTACCGAAAAAATCACCGCCACCCTGGTCAACGGGTGGTTTCGAAAGACGAGTCAGAAAACATTTCACCTTCTCCTTATTTTCGTAGTTTGCCCCCCAGTGCCCTAAACCTGTAACTTTAAGCTTTGTTCTGTATCCAGCAGTGGGACCAGTGGGGCTCATTATAGCCTATGTTGTATTTGGCCAGTGACTGTACCCGGTGGGCAGTCACTGTATGTATATATAGTTTAAAGTGTAAATAAATGTAAATAGATGAAATAACTAGGTTTGTGTATTCGGCCACCTGAGCAAATCCTGACGATTTAGGGACAGGTACCCTTCTGCAAACGCTCTCACATACATAGGAAACAACCCAGACATGACAGACAGAGAAGGAGCCTGTCTACAGGTGTAAATTCGCTGGACAAAAGGTTTAAAAAAGAATAAGAATGGATAACTTTTTTACCATTTGGATTTATTTATACAAGTATAAACGAGGCACTGCAATGTGACAAAGCACCGAACTTCTGCTATTTCTGCTATTCACCGAACTTCTGCTAGTTACCTAGTTGCAGGGGTCGAGTGCTTTCAACTGCACTCAGCAGTCATCTTCAAGACATCGTACAGTTCCCTGGGAAGCGGATCGTTGGTGATAGATTAAGATAAGCAAAAGTAATACCTTTTTCTTGATGATATTTTCACTGACGAGAGTTCTGCAGTGGGAGGAAATTCCCGCATGCTTGCAGTGGAGCAAACTCACTGAATAGCAGAAGTTCGGTGCTTTGCCAGTAGCACTTGGATGTACACCAGACGACAGTGGCATGCACTTCGTGACACTTGCGTCGTTAAAGCGGCCGAAATGGTATTTGCATTCTTGGGCAGTTCAAGGAATTTCGGATTTGCTCACCTCTGATCGGACTCTGGTACAGTCGCTCAAAAAAGTATCCGAACACTATGGTTGATTACAGAATTCAGAAAAAATATCTGAAGCGTGTACAGCAACTGTACACGCTCCAGTTACCGTTCACAGCAAACTGGAGCGTGTGCAGTTACTGCACATGCTCCAGTTTGCTGTGAACGGTAACTGCACACGCTCAATATTTCCGTGAGTGAGCCCACACGATCTAGTATCAAAATAATATGACCACCTACAGTCGCTCAAAAAAGTATCCGAACACTGTGGTTGATTACAAAATTCAGAAAAAATATCTGGCAACCTTCGTGTCACGTGACTTCGTGTCCCATGTGCCGGTCACTAACTTCAGAGGAGCAATGATGGGCAGTTGAAGTGTCGGATTACTCTTCTGCAGTTGGGAGGTGGGGTCGGTCAGTTGCCCAATAGTGCTGAAGAAAAAAATGTTTTCATGATGAACATTTAAAAGCGACGTCACTGTTAAATGTTTCAGCTTCACTAAATTATTGAAGATATATTTTTGCAAATTGAAATTCCCATGAAAAGTTCAGTTATACAAAAAATGGCACTGGAGGTAACAGTGACATAATTTGTTGTAAAAACGTCATTTACTAAAATAAATTTGAAGTAATTAAATTCATCAATTATTCAATTAATTTTGAAAATGTTAGAATTAGTAGAACAGCGGATTTTCACAACATTAAAAGAATGTTATGAAAATTGAGAATTAGAAAGATTTGCGCGAGATCTTCAATTTATTTCTAGTGACATTTTTTCCGTAAAAACTTGTTTTCGCAGTTAAGGAGATTGAGGATGCTTCATTAAATGCACTAAACTATAAAGAAAATTCTTTGGTGAAAGTTAGTGCCGAAATTTATAACGTAATCGTATATAATTACATAACAACATACAACATAATACATAACATAATGTTCATGTGTGAAAAATGTTTTCATAAACTTCAACAGATGTACAAACTTGAAAATTCCCAACATCGAAAAGCATTTTTTCACAGATTTTAAAAGAAATTGCCTCACAAGTTCTAATAAACTATCATAATATTAAGCAAAATCTAATACATCGTTTTATCGTGTTTCGCATTAGAATTTGGACAGTAGAGAGGAAGCGGCATTTAAAAAGGCAGAAACAAAATGAAAAGGCAACCAATGTATTGCAATGAGATTGATTATTGCAAAAGTAAATTAATTACCAAAACTGGAAAGGTGGAATTTTTCTCAACTAATATATATATTACATAGCATAGTGTAATAAGGGAAAAATTGATTTAAAATGTTCTAGTTTTTTATATGTAGCATAATTTTGATAGATTTTAGAATATGTGAAAATGTTTATGAAGCTTGCTTATGCCAAAGATTATGCTACAAGTGTCCAACTATTATTTTTGGAACAGAATTTTAGTATTAATTTTGTAAAGGCATAAATCATGCTGAAATAAAAATTTTTATCATATCTTTTCAGTAGTTTTTACTTTTTATTAAAACTAATATCTGGGACTGAACGTATGAAGGAACAGAATTTCAAAATTAATGAATTGACGGAATTGTAATATAATCAATCAATAAATATTATTGTAAAATACTGAGAAGAGAAAACATTTTCATTATTTTTAAGTAACAAAATCGTATTATAAAGTTGTTCCGTCCCCATGTATGAGTTGACGAGCTAGAAATCAGTCTGCTACACTAACTGATGCACTCGCAGAGCCCAAACATGGCGCCCATTCACTCTGTTTGCCAACCTCTCCATATATAGGACCACTAACTTTGGTTACCATGGACCCTATGAGAGTTGCATATCTGGTCCTCCTTCATCTGTGGCATAGCGTAACTGGTGATGAGACTCCATATTCAACCAATGGGCTATCAGTTGACCTTCATCTTTCTACCATGTGTCTATATTCCTTTACAATTTTGGGAATTAAAAGTTTCATTCTATTTTTCAACTGTTACTCTTAGGCACAGTGCTTATATACAAGGTGAATCTGAAAAAGTGGGCAAAACTTTACGGGGTGGTAGAACGCAGCTATACGAGCAATATTCGTCATAGAAAGTATGGGCGGAACGCAAACGGCGAGGCGCTAGGTGGCGTTGGAAATGGTATAAAAGGGAAATGCCTGGTGTCTTCGCAAATGTGCGTCGGTCCCTATCCCGCAAGTGTGAAGCCTGCATTACAGCTGGCGGCAGCTCTTTTGAGCAATTTCTTTGAGCATGTACCTCAATTACATTTCTGTTAATAAAATGTTTTCTGAAGTATCTCCTCTCCTTCTTGTGTTCATTCTTTAAATGTGACAGTGGAAAGCTACCTTTTAACTTCTCACCGCTTGCGTTCCGACCATACATTCTATGACGAATATTGCTCGTATAGCTGCGTTCTACCACCCCGTAAAGTTTTGCCCACTTTTTCAGATTCACCCTGTATATATATCTTCTCACTCACATGAGGCAGAGCCAATGAGTTTCCAGGTTGTTCCTTACTTTATGGAAAACAGTATATTTCCTCGTTTAGCTAGAGGCTTTATCTAAACTAGAGCATGGAATTATTACTATGGAATACTGAAAAGCAGAAATCACCATTAAAATTTTATCGACCATTTTTTTTAAAAAACTTAGTTGTTTTTTCGTATATTTAAAAGAAATGAATACCCCCTCAAGCAGCTGCTTGCCACAGAGGTCTGACAGGAGCCTGTCAGTTTAATATGTCATAGTAGAAGTTCTGTGAGGATGGCGGGATCTGAGCAGAAAAACAGCACACACATCCATGCCTTACCCTGGGTTCGAACTCAGGTCCCGTAGGTCAGTAGCCAAGCGTGCTAACCACTCGTCTACGGGACGGCATATATTTTTTAACCTAGCAATTAATATATCGAAATTATTTTAAAATAAAAAATAAATACCCCCTCAAGCAGCTGCTTGCCACAGAGGTCTGACAGGAGCCTGTCAGTTTATATGCCACAGTAGAAGATCTGAGAGGATTGCAGGACCTCAGCAGAAAATCGACACATACATTCATGCCTTACCCGGGGCTCGAACCCAGGTCCCGTAGATCAATAGCCAAGCGCGCTAACCACTCGGAAGAGATGTTGAAATCTTTTTAAAATTTCCTATATTACTTTTACAGTAGCTGCCACTCCTCTAGCTATGCATCATTAGGTTTCAGAGATTTATGCACTGTAATTATTCTTTGTAAACTACTTTGGCATGGCAGCTGAATTTGCTGTGACTCACCAATGAACTGGTGCCAGCAAATCATTTTCTGTATGGGAGAGACATCATGTGAGCCTGATTCAATGTGACTCAGTTGTCTACATTTCTTTTAGCCATTTGAAAGCCAGTCCGTATCTTTGCCGGCCGTCATGCAAAACGACAGTCCGGCCGACTGCCGCCTCGACTCTCTCCTGCTTGTTTCCTTTCCCCCCCCCCCGATCATAAGCAGCCGCTAATTGAACAAACCATAACGCCACTCCTTGTGTTCGATCTTCAGGCAGAAATCTTCCCGTCTCCCCTTCCCATCCTTTTCGATATACAGAGAGCACCGAGAATAGCAGTGTCACCTCTATGTCTTCCAAACTGTTCTGATGTGTTCAATAGTTTTCTGTTTTAAAACCTTTGCTTGCTATGGTAGATCTCAGTGCTTATTTCAAAATTATCTTCATATTTAAATTATTATTTGACGAAATCAAATAAGTGATTATCGCTTTGTTATGACTTTTAAAACGAAAAACAGGTTTATTAGAAGTTCAGATTCATAAATTATTTTTAGTCATTCTCATATGTCAGATTCTGAAACTATGCTAGATAAATCTCAAAAATATATCCAAAGATTTTGGTTATTTAGTCAGTTACTGGTATATTCATGAACTACAATTGCAACGAGATAGTACGATTAAAATTATTTATCTTATTTATAATTTATTTTAAAATGTTATAATCATATGTACACCATTTTTTTAAATCAGTCATTTGTGACTAAATTTGAAAAATTATTTAAATATCTTATTCACAAAGAGTAAAAGTATAATGCATTCGTTTCGAATTCCATAATAAAAAATGCCTTGAAAAAAAGAATCGTAATTATCATTATTTTTCATGTTACCCTAAGCAACTGGAAATGTACCAGGAAATCGTTTATGAAGGACTTAGAGATTAATATCGAGATGGGGATGGGAATAAAAATATAATATAAACCTACCTAAAATAAATAAATAATATTAATGCTATGTATAATGACTTGTAATGGAATAATAATAATAATAAACTTCTTAAAACTAATTAATACCCATGAGGTAGGGAGCAAGTGTGTAATCCTCCCCTTTCAGAAGGGTAACAGAGGCAAAATTAAGGGTATAAGAGATAAAAAAAAATAATGATAATTTTTTTTTACTTTATGCATTTTTAAAGATCTCTAAAACGGAGGGAGAAATTTCATACTGCAATGGAAATCGTAGATCGTAGAACGTATAATCATTCATATTCGATGTACCGGGCAATAATTTTACCCCTAACCATCTTCATCATAAAGATTTGGCATGAGTAAGAAAAAAATATATAAGTAAACAACCCTTAGGTGGGCCCCTAAGGGCAAATATAAGAAAAGCTAAAAATAGCAGCAAAATTGTACCTAAAAATAAGAAACCTAAAACAGGTAGGTCTCCTCAGAGAACGCTACCGTTTTAGGCCTCTTGTACTTGTTCAAAACAGTATGATCGTAAAGAATCAGAGAAGAAATAATCTCATTGGGATTATTGCTTACAGCCTCAAAAAAACTTTTTGAGATGCGTTTTATATGTGTATATATATATGGTCGATGCCCAGGTCTTTACGGAGTTGTCTGTTAGTAACAAACCAGGGGACATCGACCGCAGTTCTCAAAATCTTGTTCTGTACGAATATCGGTGGGTGTAGTATTCGTCCATATGGGTGAAGCATAGAGAATTCAGAAAAAATATCTGACAACGATTTTTTTAGAAATTAGTGATCTGGTAACCTTCGTGTCACGTGACACGAAGGTTGCTGGATCACTAATTTCTAAAAAAATCGTTGCCAGATATTTTTTCTTAATTTTGTAATCAACCATAGTGTTCGGATACTTTTTTGAGCGACTGTACTATAAATCAAGTGTCAAACATTATTTGGTTTGCGAATGTATAAATTGTACAAAAGAGAATGCGAATAACTTAATGTTAAGTAAAGTGACGTTAATCTTCCATGTATAAATATTTTCCAAAAGAAGTCACCATACTCTTGTTTAAGAGAAAATCTGCTTTTTTTAAATGAAAAACTGGAAAATGTTCTTAGTGGCTGAAATGCGAAGGCAAATATTTTCCCTGCAATTCTGTAAAGATTCACACGCATCAGAATAAAATGCTCTGATGTATCGTTAAACGATATCTAAATTCGCAGACTCATCTGCTAGTTTGAAAACGCAAATGTAATCTTACTCTCATTAAAATCTACCTTACAATAACATGATAATGGGTGTCTGTTTCCTTTTTTCGTTACTAGAAGATTGTCCATAAAATAAAAATATTTTTAACTCTCAAAAGTTTTTACTACATTGAGGAGATTAAAATTATTGTCTTACTCTAATAACGAAAAAAAATCACAGAAATCTTAAAAAGCAGTAAGTTAATAAGTGTACTTAGGATGTATAAAAAAAGTTTAACAGAGCAACTGAAAAATTACTCTGATTCAGGTGGGAGCAAACTACAATAATGTGTTCGACATTTGGGCATGTCTTCCCCCTTTGAGAATGAGTATGTGTAATGGATGCAAAAAAAATATTAAACTTATTTACATTTCAATGCATTTTTCAAGAAAATTTTAAAGACTTGTAAAACAAGGGTAAAATCTTGTACTGCATTAGAAAACCACCCTCCTGCTCACTCTTTACGTTTGTCTGACTCGATTGCATTTCCTGCTCCCTCCCCTTTTTTTCTAGATCAGAGCCCGTATGTGCATACTTCACACATTTTTCAAGAAATTTTAAAGACCACTAAAGCGGAGGGGGAAATGTTATACTTCAATGTAAAGCCAGTTTCTTGCCTCCCCCCCCACTTTTTTTTTTACCTTTTTCGGCTCCGTTGAGTGACTTGCACTCGCCCCCCCCCCCCATTTTTTCCCATCCTCTTTATATTTTTTCAGATCCTGGCCTGAATGATACTGATATGATATCTCGTGATTATATGTGTACACTGCACAATTAAATTAAGAAAACGATAAAACAAAGGTGTTTCTATTTCATTAAAAAATGTTTTCCTAATTTTTTTTCCAAAATATGTTTTTAAGGAGGAGGAAGAGGCTCAAAAAATAAGTATCGCGAGAAGGCCCAGTCACCTTGCTGCGTCACTGTTAGGAACCCTGTCACTGAGTTAGGATACCATTATAACGGAATAAGAAATACTATCAAGGATTTAGAAACCATTGCGCGGAATATGCATTAAAAAGATTTTGTCAGAATGTATCATTTGTTTAGTCCAAAACATTTTACGGATATTTAGTTCATGGTGCAGTCTTTCATCTCGAACAGATGTATTTAATTTTAACAATAAACAACGTAGGTAAAGCAAAATAAAAATAACACGGAATTAGGTAACCTTGCCTCCAATTCCTTTACACTGCCAAGCATTGTTTTAGTTGTGACTGAGGCAGTGGTGAAACAAACTCTCAAGTTTGATGAGCATAGTCAGTATGCTTTGTATACACTTGAAAGTATGCTTTGTATATTTTGAACAGTATATTGTTAATGATAGGGCATGTCCTTGTACGGGAAGTCCTGGAAAATCCAGGAGTAGGATTCTTTGCCCGAAGTGTTGCGAATTATTAGAAAACCAAAGTCGGCAATCCAATGAAGCTTTTTGCAAAATTTAATTACCAGAATTAACATCCAAGAGCAAAAAGAAAGTTCTATAATACGTTGTTTTTAAAAACGCTCCTGATATCTATTGCAGACTACAGTTCGAATGGAATTAGGGGAAAATAAAACAAGATTAGAAATAGTTCGCTTTAACCAATAATATGAAAAGATGACACTATGTAGCACACAAAAACTATAATATAGATCAGTGGTTCTCAATCTTTTATGCTTCACGTACCCCCTGAAAATGTATGCAACTGGCGTACCCCCTATATAGATAGATAAATCTATAGTTATAGTATAACAATTGGAATAAAACTTGGTTACTACTTCTAGCGAATTTTGAGCTCTCACGACGTACACCAAAATTTTTTACCCCTACCGCACGTTGAGAACCCCTTCTCCAGTGCAGAGGTTCTCAACCTTTTATGCTTCACTTATGTGAATGTAACTTGCGTACCCCTTGTATAGATAGATAAACCTATAGTTATAGTATAAAAATGTGAATAAAACATATATATCAGTGGTTCTCAACCTTTAATGCTTCACGTACCCCCTGGAAATGTGTATGTAACTGGCGTACCCCTTGTATAGATAGATAAAACTATAGTTATAGTATAACAATGGGAATAAAATAAAACATATATATCAGTGGTTCTCAACCTTTGATGCTTCACGTACCCCCTGGAAATGTGTATGTAACTGGCGTACCCCTTGTATAGATAGATAAAACTATAGTTATAGTATAACAATGGGAATAAAACATATATATCAGTGGTTCTCAACCTTTTATGCTTCACGTATTCCCTGGAAATGTGTATGTAACTGGCGTAACGCTTGTATAGATAGATAAAACTATAGTTATAGTATAACAATGGGAATAAAATAAAACATATATATCAGTGGTTCTCAACCTTTTATGCTTCACGTATCCCCTGGAAATGTGTATGTAACTGGCGTACCCCTTGTATAGATAGATAAAACTATAGTTATAGTATAACAATGGGAATAAAATATATATATCAGTGGTTCTCAACCTTTTATGCTTCACGTATCCCCTAGAAATGTGTATGTAACTGGCGTACCCCTTGTATAGATAAATAAAACTACAGTTATAGTATAACAATGGGAATAAAATAAAACATATATATGAGTGGTTCTCAACCTTTTATGCTTCACGTATCCCCTGGAAATGTGTATGTAACTGGCGTAACGCTTGTATAGATAGATAAAACTATAGTTATAGTATAACAATGGGAATAAAATAAAACATATATATCAGTGGTTCTCAACCTTTTATGCTTCACGTATCCCCTGGAAATGTGTATGTAACTGGCGTACCCCTTGTATAGATAGATAAAACTATAGTTATAGTATAACAATGGGAATAAAATATATATATCAGTGGTTCTCAACCTTTTATGCTTCACGTATCCCCTGGAAATGTGTATGTAACTGGCGTACCCCTTGTATAGATAGATAAAACTATAGTTATAGTATAACAATGGGAATAAAATATATATATCAGTGGTTCTCAACCTTTTATGCTTCACGTATCCCCTGGAAATGTGTATGTAACTGGCGTACCCCTTGTATAGATAGATAAAACTATAGTTATAGTATAACAATGGGAATAAAACATATATATGAGTGGTTCTCAACCTTTTATGCTTCACGTATCCCCTGGAAATGTGTATGTAACTGGCGTAACGCTTGTATAGATAGATAAAACTATAGTTATAGTATAACAATGGGAATAAAATAAAACATATATATGAGTGGTTCTCAACCTTTTATGCTTCACGTATCCCCTGGAAATGTGTATGTAACTGGCGTAACGCTTGTATAGATAGATAAAACTATAGTTATAGTATAACAATGGGAATAAAATAAAACATATATATCAGTGGTTCTCAACCTTTTATGCTTCACGTATCCCCTGGAAATGTGTATGTAACTGGCGTACCCCTTGTATAGATAGATAAAACTATAGTTATAGTATAACAATGGGAATAAAATATATATATCAGTGGTTCTCAACCTTTTATGCTTCACGTATCCCCTAGAAATGTGTATGTAACTGGCGTACCCCTTGTATAGATAGATAAAACTATAGTTATAGTATAACAATGGGAATAAAATATATATATCAGTGGTTCTCAACCTTTTATGCTTCACGTATCCCCTAGAAATGTGTATGTAACTGGCGTACCCCTTGTATAGATAGATAAAACTATAGTTATAGTATAACAATGGGAATAAAATAAAACATATATATATCAGTGGTTTTCTCAACATTTTATGCTTCACGTACCCCCTGGAAATGTGTATGTAACTGGCGTACCCTTTGTATAGATAGATAAACCTATAGTTATAGTATAACAATGGGAATAAAATAAAACATATATATCAGTGGTTCTCAACCTTTTGTGCTTCTCGTATCCCCTGGAAATGTGTATGTAACTGGCGTACCCTTTGTATAGATAGATAAACCTATAGTATAACAATGGGAATAAAATAAAACATCTATATCAGTGGTTCTCAACCTTTTATGCTTCACGTATCCCCTGGAAATGTGTATGTAACTGGCGTACCCTTTGTATAAATAGATAAACCTATAGTTATAGTATAACAATGGGAATAAAATAAAACATCTATATCAGTGGTTCTCAACCTTTTATGCCTCACGTATCCCCTGGAAATGTGTATGTAACTGGCGTACCCCTTGTATAGATAAATAAAACCACAGTTATAGTATAACAATGGGAATAAAATAAAACATATATATCAGTGGGTCTCAACCTTTTATGCTTCACGTACCCCCTGGAAATGTGTATGTAACTGGCGTACCCCTTGTATAGATAGATAAAACCATATTTATAGTATAACAATGGGAATAAAATAAAACATATATATCAGTGGTTCTCAACCTTTTATGCTGCACGTATCCCCTGGAAATGTGTATGTAACTGGCGTACCCCTTGTATAGATAGATAAAACTATAGTTATAGTATAACAATGGGAATAAAATAAAACATACATATCAGTGTTTCTCAACCTTTTATGCTTCACGTACCCCCTGGAAATGTGTTTGTAACTGGCGTACCCCTTGTATAGATAGATAAAACTATAGTTATAGTATAACAAGGGGAATAAAATTAAACATATGTATATATAACATATATCTAGCGACTTTTGAGCTCTGATGGCGTACCCCAAAAAATTTTACCGCGTACCCTACATTGAGGACCCCTACTTTAAAGTGAACTAATGGCATCTGTCGGACAAATAGAAAATGTGAAATTCATTTTAATATTTTTTTGCAAACTTTGCGGCCTTATTGGATTCCTTATTGGAATCCAATAAGGCCGCAAAATCCAAGGAATCCTTATTGGAATCCAATAAGCGGCCTTATTACTTTGCGGCCTTATTGGATTACTGACCTCGATTTTTACCATATTCTGTTAAAAATCGAGTCCAACCCAAACTTAGTGAAGAGCCACTAAAAAAAACTACATTCTGAAAGAGCCGCATTAAAAATTATCCCTCTAAAAACGAAAAAATACAATTCTAATGAGTAATGAATTGCAAAAAGCACTCTACTTTTTTGCAATTATTAAAATATTTTGATTAAGAACCAAAAATATACATTTTTGATGAGTACTATGAGCTGATTATTATGCACCTAAAAGTATTTGGTCAAAAAATTTTCTAGAAATGGATCAGAATCGTCATTTTCATTATTTGTATTATATGCCTAGGTTTGGTATAAAAACTATTGGGATATGCGAAAAATACGAATCGTAATATTTTATCAATATTTATCCAACTCAAAAAGAATTATCTGTAAAAACAAAAAAGTGAATATCTACACACGACAAAGTGAAAACATTGGTGGCTTTTTTTTTTGAAAATGAACTAAAAATTCTGTGAGCTGTAATGAATTATGTTTCTATTCTTCCGCCAAAATCGTATTCCACTGTTGTCTGTCTTGAGACACTTTAATAAACTAACAATGGTTATGGATCTGGAAGAAGAATTCAAAAATTCTTTGCTCATAAAAATTCATACAAAGCGTGAACAACTCATCCCATTTCGCTTGAGACGTTCTTGCGTTCATCACATCAAATCTCTCATTGATATAGTTGCAATGAAGCTTAGCAGAAATGAGATCAGGACGGGAACAATTTTACGAGCCCGTGCTCAAAGCTGTTGAATCCGAGACCGTCTGAGCCTGAACCATTTCGTCAATTATTGAGCCCGAGTCCATCCGAGCCTGAACCATTTGGTCAATTATTGAGCCCGAGTTCGTCTGAGCCCGGAGTCCATTTCGCCAATTATTTGAGCCCGAGACCGATTTGGAGAAAACATTCTCTGACGCATCATAAGACCTATATAGAGAAATGCATGTCGCTAATCATTTATTTTATTCTTATTAATAATAATCATTTTATAATAAAATTAAAATGCTAATGCTATTTGGAACGAAAAAAATGGAAATACTAGTAGAAAATGAAAATTCGTAGGCCTCCTGCTAAACGCAAAGAGCTATTTATGTAATAACGCTAGAGAATATGTAAAAAGAAATCGAAACCCACATGGTGCTTATTTCAAATTTTTATGTATTTGAAACTTAAATCATTCTGAGCCCAAGCTCGCTCGAGCTCGAACTCATCTCAGAGAGCCTAAGTTCAATACATATAGAGTTAGGAATCTGAAAAAAAAATTATATATTTGAGCACTTGAATTTCATTTGGTCATTTATAAAAACTAATTTCACGTAAAAATTTAAAATTCATCAAAGGAAGGGTATTTAGAAAAATGTTGATAATCGGTATTGCATTTCTTACGATATTCAAAAACATTCAGAGATTATTTTGTACAGTTCTTTTCGCATACGTTAGATGTCAAATTTGTGTAAAACCATTTCGAATTTGGTCAAGGCAACGCACTAAATATTTCAGCTAGAAACTTCGAATGGGCATTAGGAAAGACTTTTTCAGGGGCGGGGGGGAGGAGTGAATCTTTCAAGGGCTGCAAAAGGCTTCCGGGGGGGGATAAACAAATCAATGTTTCAAGAGTGAAATATTTAAGCCGTTCACTAATGAGCGCAGTGACAAATAGAGCAATTATGCCTACATCTACTCTAACGCAACTACGGATAGCCGAAAACGAAAAAATAGGATCGTCATTGGTTTTATCTCTGAATTACACTTTTTTGTCCAAAATGGGCCATTTAGGCCAGGTCACAAGAACCCCGAGGGCTCAAAGACGGTTGAGGGAAGAGAATTCATTGGACAGATTGTAGCTCCCGTCAAGGCCATCCAGCATATTTTTAAGGTGCACAGGGTCTCCCACAGACGGGGCCACGATTTTACGTTCCCATCCGACGGACGGCGACTTTTCCAAGTCCGTCGGTGTCCCCTACTGACTGAGAGTTTTGCGGATATAAATCTCAACGTTGGCCCAGGCGGGACTCGACCTAGGATCTACAGATTACGAGCCTGGCGCGCTACCGATTGAGTCATATAAGCAGCTAGCATGGGAGGAAAAAGAGGGATAAAAGATACTACAAAGTCGCATTAAAGTGTCAATCAGCATTTTCTGTTACATAGAAGTATGTCTGCCAGATGGTTTAGTGAAAAGCTCTGACGCCACGTCAAGGCACCATCCATGTCAGAGTGTTTTGCTCTAACCAGGAGAAAACCCCTCCACACACAGGCAGCTAGTGTGGAAGGAAAAAGAGGGAACAAGAACCACAAAGTTGCATTAAATTGTCAAACAGCATTCCCTGTTGAGCGCATTTAATGGAATATTTTGCAGCATCTTGTGCAAGATCTAATTAAAAAAAAGAAAAAAATTAGACCTTGCCCCCATCCCTTCCAATGGCAGAATCCTTCTATGATGCACCTTCCCTGATCTGCAGGCGACTGTCCACTAGGGCTTTCACCACTAGTGGCCGGTGATCAGAAAGTACTGCTAAGTCACCGGAATGAATGGTTCCGTGTGACCATTTAGCCACTTTGGAATTTTGGTTTAGCCACGAAGAAAAAATAAATAAAATATACTTACCTATACTTACCCAGAAGAGCTTGCTGATGAAGAGTGTCTTTACTTACCTATTCCCTCCCCATGCTGAGAAAAGAGCGACTGATAGTCACTCTTTTCTCAGCTTTCGTTCAGAAAATTCGTCGTTTTTCCACCTTTCGTTGGTTGAATACTTAAAGTTGTGGCCCTGTATACAGGAAAGCCACATATTCTGCACATGTTTTAAAGTATTTTGAATGGCATTAATGGGCGGCAAATATCTTTCCCTAACAACTCTGCATAAAAGTTATTAGAGGAATATATTTGCTTCCCATTATTCCACTCCCAAACCTTTTCTGAGACTTTGAGGATCCTTGTGACCTAAATATTTAGCTCGTTACGGAGCAAAGAAATGATGCTCAGATTAAAAAAAACCAACCCAACAGCTCCAAAGGCTAAAGCTATCTGATCAACAAAGATGGAAAAATATTAATCCATTCTAACAATCCTGCTATTATTTAAAACTAAAAGTGACTTCAAATAATTGACAAGAATCTCCAAGTGTTGCGTTGGTAATAGTTTAATTACTTGTACTCTGTTTCGTTTGGTCTAGTTAATTTTTTAACACCAACGCCCCTTTCTCCAGGTGATATTTTACTAACCCCACTTCTTGGAAATCAAATTAATTTTTCCTGTATAAAACTAATTGAAAATGCATTAACCTTGCGTAAAAATTTACGAATATTTTTAAAGTGTATCCATCAATTTCTAAGTTTTTCTGTCGAAATAAAGCATTCCTAAGTATTTATCATAAATAAAAAGAATCATTAGTAAATAATGAATTACACTGCCCTATCAAAATATTACAAAGTTTCCGTGTTATGTCAATGGGAATCTAACTTCGAAGCACTATAACTTTCAAAATATGCATTTTGTGGAAAAACGTGGCTGAAGATGAAGATCGTAATGAAATTAATGAATCTCAATTTTCAACAGTATTTGTTCAGTATTTAGAATAATGAAAGTTGAAATATTTAACAATAAATTAATTCATAATTGTCTAACATTGAAATAATCATTGCGAAAACTTCTAAAATGCATATTTAATTTATTAAATGATTTGAAACTATTCTTATTAAATAAGTCTTAATTAATTCCTGGGGTAAATCTAGCCTTCCATAACTATTTAACTACTGAACGAATAGCGTTGAAAATCAAGATTTAAATAGATTTGTTTTTGATAATTAATTTATTTTAAATGAAAAATTTCCATTAAATGCATATTTTAGAAGTTATAGAAAACTTCGAACAGTGGTGTACTGATTAGCACCCGCGCACTGCCACAGAGCTCCCACAGGAACCTGGAATAGCGAACAATAAATTATTTACCCAAACATAATGTTAAATCCCCAACCCCCATATACATATATACACACTAACCGCGGGAGAAAGCTATGGAAATACTTTTACGACATTTATGGAGAAACTTAATATGTAATTATTTAAAGCAGTGGTTCTCAACCTTTTATGCTTCACGTACCCCCTGGAAATGTGTATGTAACTGGCGTACCCCTTGTATAGATAGATGGATAAAACTATACTTATAGTATAAAAATAGGAATTAAATAAAACATATCTCAATCAATTATTTTGTTTTCGCAAACAGCTCAATATATTTTTGTCACCTTCACTTAAAGGTACATTAAAAAAGTTAGTTCGAATTATCATACCTAGAGTCATATCCTAGGGAAAAGGAAACGGTTCTCATGGCATCTGATTTTGGCCATCATTTGACTACACTAACCTATTTAAACCCTCCACTCATTTGTTTTCTATTAGACAATGAGTGCCTTATCCTACCTAAGGAATGTTAATTGCAATAGCAGTTGCCCCTAGACCCTCGCTAATACAGGTCCGAAACGAAACTTGTTAAACCAGATGCTATGCTACCTAACGAATCCTTATCTTTTATTCCTAAAGGGATATATTGATATATAGGGAGAACGATTCTCAAGCAAATATTTTGTTATCGCAAACAGCTGAATATATTTTCGTCACCTTCACCTAAAGGTACATTAAAAGGGTTAGTTCGAATTATCATACCTATAGTCATATCCTAGGGAAAAGGAAACGGTACTCATGGCATCTGATTTTGGCCATCATTTGACTACACTAACCTATTTAAACCCTCCACTCATTTGTTTTGTATTAGACAATGAGTGCCTTATCCTACCTAAGGAATGTTAATTGCAATAGCAGTTACCCATAGAGTCCTCGCTAATACAGGTCCGAAACGAAACTTGTTAAACAAGAAGCTATGCTACCTAACGATTCATTATCTTTTATTCCTAAAGGGATATATTGATATACACGGAGAACGATTCTCAAGCAATTATTTTGTTATCGCAAACAGCTGAATATATATTTGTCACCTTCACATAAAGGTACATTAAAAGGGTTAGTTCGAATTATCATACCTATAGTCATATCCTAGGGAAAAGGAAACGGTTCTCATGGCATCTGATTTTGGCCATCATTTGACTACACTAACCTATTTAAACCCTCCACTCATTTGTTTTGTATTAGACAATGAGTGCCTTATCCTACCTAAGGAATGTTAATTGCAATAGCAGTTGCCCCTAGACCCTCGCTAATACAGGTCCGAAACGAAACTTGTTAAACCAGATGCTATGCTACCTAACGAATCATTATCTTTTATTCCTAAAGGGATATATTGATATACACGGAGCACGATTCTCAAGCAATTATTTTGTTATCGCAAACAGCTGAATATATTTTTGTCACCTTCACTTAAAGGTACATTAAAAAAGTTAGTTCGAATTATCATACCTATTGTCATATCCTAGGGAAAAGGAAACGGTTCTCATGGCATCTGATTTTGGCCATCATTTGACTACACTAACTTATTTAAACCCTCCACTCATTTGTTTTGTATTAGACAATGAGTGCCTTATCCTACCTAAGGAATGTTAATTGCAATAGCAGTTGCCCCTAGACCCTCGCTAATACAGGTCCGAAACGAAACTTGTTAAACCAGATGCTATGCTACCTAACGAATCATTATCTTTTATTCCTAAAGGAATATATTGATATACACGGAGAACGATTCTCAAGCAATTATTTTGTTATCGCAAACAGCTGAATATATTTTTGTCACCTTCACTTAAAGGTACATTAAAAAAGTTAGTTCGAATTATCATACCTATAGTCATATCCTAGGGAAAAGGAAACGGTTCTCATGGCATCTGATTTTGGCCATCATTTGACTACACTAACCTATTTAAACCCTCCACTCATTTGTTTTGTATTAGACAATGAGTGCCTTATCCTACCTAAGGAATGTTAATTGCAATAGCAGTTGCCCCTAGACCCTCGCTAATACAGGTCCGAAACGAAACTTGTTAAACCACACGCTATGCTACCTAACGAATCCTTATCTTTTATTCCTAAAGGGATATATTGATATACACGGAGAACGATTCTCAAGCAAATATTTTGTTATCGCAAACAGCTGAATATATTTTTGTCACCTTCACCTAAAGGTACATTAAAAGGGTTAGTTCGAATTATCATACCTATAGTCATATCCTAGGGAAAAGGAAACGGTACTCATGGCACCTGATTTTGGCCATCATTTGACTACACTAACCTATTTAAACCCTCCACTCATTTGTTTTGTATTAGACAATGAGTGCCTTATCCTACCTAAGGAATGTTAATTGCAATAGCAGTTACCCATAGAGTCCTCGCTAATACAGGTCCGAAACGAAACTTGTTAAACAAGAAGCTATGCTACCTAACGATTCATTATCTTTTATTCCTAAAGGGATATATTGATATACACGGAGAACGATTCTCAAGCAATTATTTTGTTATCGCAAACAGCTGAATATATATTTGTCACCTTCACATAAAGGTACATTAAAAGGGTTAGTTCGAATTATCATACGTATAGTCATATCCTAGGAAAAAGGAAACGGTTCTCATGGCATCTGATTTTGGCCATCATTTGACTACACTAACCTATTTAAACCCTCCACTCATTTGTTTTGTATTAGACAATGAGTGCCTTATCCTACCTAAGGAATGTTAATTGCAATAGCAGTTGCCCCTAGACCCTCGCTAATACAGGTCCGAAACGAAACTTGTTAAACCAGATGCTATGCTACCTAACGAATCATTATCTTTTATTCCTAAAGGGATATATTGATATACACGGAGAACGATTCTCAAGCAATTATTTTGTTATCGCAAACAGCTGAATATATTTTTGTCACCTTCACTTAAAGGTACATTAAAAAAGTTAGTTCGAATTATCATACCTATTGTCATATCCTAGGGAAAAGGAAACGGTTCTCATGGCATCTGATTTTGGCCATCATTTGACTACACTAACCTATTTAAACCCTCCATTCATTTGTTTTGTATTAGACAATGAGTGCCTTATCCTACCTAAGGAATGTTAATTGCAATAGCAGTTGCCCCTAGACCCTCGCTAATACAGGTCCGAAACGAAACTTGTTAAACCAGATGCTATGCTACCTAACGAATCATTATCTTTTATTCCTAAAGGAATATATTGATATACACGGAGAACGATTCTCAAGCAATTATTTTGTTATCGCAAACAGCTGAATATATTTTTGTCACCTTCACTTAAAGGTATATTAAAAAAGTTAGTTCGAATTATCATACCTATAGTCATATCCTAGGGAAAAGGAAACGGTTCTCATGGCTTCTGATTTTGGCCATCATTTGACTACACTAACCTATTTAAACCCTCCACTCATTTGTTTTGTATTAGACAATGAGTGACTTATCCTACCTAAGGAATGTTAATTGCAATAGCAGTTGCCCCTAGACCCTCGCTAATACAGGTCCGAAACGAAACTTGTTAAACCAGATGCTATGCTACCTAACGAATCATTATCTTTTATTCCTAAAAGGATATATTGATATACACGGAGAACGATTCTCAAGCAATTATTTTGTTATCGCAAACAGCTGAATATATTTTTGTCAACTTCACCTAAAGGTACATTAAAAAAGTTAGTTCGAATTATCATACCTATAGTCATATCCTAGGGAAAAGGAAACGGTTCTCATGGCATCTGATTTTGGCCATCATTTGACTACACTAACCTATTTAAACCCTCCACTCATTTGTTTTGTATTAGACAATGAGTGCCTTATCCTACCTAAGGAATGTTAATTGCAATAGCAGTTGCCCCTAGACCCTCGCTAATACAGGTCCGAAACGAAACTGTTAAACCACACGCTATGCTACCTAACGAATCCTTATCTTTTATTCCTAAAGGGATATATTGATATACACGGAGAACGATTCTCAAGCAAATATTTTGTTATCGCAAACAGCTGAATATATTTTTGTCACCTTCACCTAAAGGTACATTAAAAGGGTTAGTTCGAATTATCATACCTATAGTCATATCCTAGGGAAAAGGAAACGGTACTCATGGCATCTGATTTTGGCCATCATTTGACTACACTAACCTATTTAAACCCTCCACTCATTTGTTTTGTATTAGACAATGAGTGCCTTATCCTACCTAAGGAATGTTAATTGCAATAGCAGTTGCCCCTAGACCCTCGCTAATACAGGTCCGAAACGAAACTTGTTAAACCACACGCTATGCTACCTAACGAATCCTTATCTTTTATTCCTAAAGGGATATATTGATATACACGGAGAACGATTCTCAAGCAAATATTTTGTTATCGCAAACAGCTGAATATATTTTTGTCACCTTCACCTAAAGGTACATTAAAAGGGTTAGTTCGAATTATCATACCTATAGTCATATCCTAGGGAAAAGGAAACGGTACTCATGGCATCTGATTTTGGCCATCATTTGACTACACTAACCTATTTAAACCCTCCACTCATTTGTTTTGTATTAGACAATGAGTGCCTTATCCTACCTAAGGAATGTTAATTGCAATAGCAGTTACCCATAGAGTCCTCGCTAATACAGGTCCGAAACGAAACTTGTTAAACAAGAAGCTATGCTACCTAACGATTCATTATCTTTTATTCCTAAAGGGATATATTGATATACACGGAGAACGATTCTCAAGCAATTATTTTGTTATCGCAAACAGCTGAATATATATTTGTCACCTTCACATAAAGGTACATTAAAAGGGTTAGTTCGAATTATCATACGTATAGTCATATCCTAGGAAAAAGGAAACGGTTCTCATGGCATCTGATTTTGGCCATCATTTGACTACACTAACCTATTTAAACCCTCCACTCATTTGTTTTGTATTAGACAATGAGTGCCTTATCCTACCTAAGGAATGTTAATTGCAATAGCAGTTGCCCCTAGACCCTCGCTAATACAGGTCCGAAACGAAACTTGTTAAACCAGATGCTATGCTACCTAACGAATCATTATCTTTTATTCCTAAAGGGATATATTGATATACACGGAGAACGATTCTCAAGCAATTATTTTGTTATCGCAAACAGCTGAATATATTTTTGTCACCTTCACTTAAAGGTACATTAAAAAAGTTAGTTCGAATTATCATACCTATTGTCATATCCTAGGGAAAAGGAAACGGTTCTCATGGCATCTGATTTTGGCCATCATTTGACTACACTAACCTATTTAAACCCTCCATTCATTTGTTTTGTATTAGACAATGAGTGCCTTATCCTACCTAAGGAATGTTAATTGCAATAGCAGTTGCCCCTAGACCCTCGCTAATACAGGTCCGAAACAAAACTTGTTAAACCAGATGCTATGCTACCTAACGAATCATTATCTTTTATTCCTAAAGGAATATATTGATATACACGGAGAACGATTCTCAAGCAATTATTTTGTTATCGCAAACAGCTGAATATATTTTTGTCACCTTCACTTAAAGGTATATTAAAAAAGTTAGTTCGAATTATCATACCTATAGTCATATCCTAGGGAAAAGGAAACGGTTCTCATGGCTTCTGATTTTGGCCATCATTTGACTACACTAACCTATTTAAACCCTCCACTCATTTGTTTTGTATTAGACAATGAGTGACTTATCCTACCTAAGGAATGTTAATTGCAATAGCAGTTGCCCCTAGACCCTCGCTAATACAGGTCCGAAACGAAACTTGTTAAACCAGATGCTATGCTACCTAACGAATCCTTATCTTTTATTCCTAAAGGGATATATTGATATATAGGGAGAACGATTCTCAAGCAAATATTTTGTTATCGCAAACAGCTGAATATATTTTCGTCACCTTCACCTAAAGGTACATTAAAAGGGTTAGTTCGAATTATCATACCTATAGTCATATCCTAGGGAAAAGGAAACGGTACTCATGGCATCTGATTTTGGCCATCATTTGACTACACTAACCTATTTAAACCCTCCACTCATTTGTTTTGTATTAGACAATGAGTGCCTTATCCTACCTAAGGAATGTTAATTGCAATAGCAGTTACCCATAGAGTCCTCGCTAATACAGGTCCGAAACGAAACTTGTTAAACAAGAAGCTATGCTACCTAACGATTCATTATCTTTTATTCCTAAAGGGATATATTGATATACACGGAGAACGATTCTCAAGCAATTATTTTGTTATCGCAAACAGCTGAATATATATTTGTCACCTTCACATAAAGGTACATTAAAAGGGTTAGTTCGAATTATCATACCTATAGTCATATCCTAGGGAAAAGGAAACGGTTCTCATGGCATCTGATTTTGGCCATCATTTGACTACACTAACCTATTTAAACCCTCCACTCATTTGTTTTGTATTAGACAATGAGTGCCTTATCCTACCTAAGGAATGTTAATTGCAATAGCAGTTGCCCCTAGACCCTCGCTAATACAGGTCCGAAACGAAACTTGTTAAACCAGATGCTATGCTACCTAACGAATCATTATCTTTTATTCCTAAAGGGATATATTGATATACACGGAGAACGATTCTCAAGCAATTATTTTGTTATCGCAAACAGCTGAATATATTTTTGTCACCTTCACTTAAAGGTACATTAAAAAAGTTAGTTCGAATTATCATACCTATTGTCATATCCTAGGGAAAAGGAAACGGTTCTCATGGCATCTGATTTTGGCCATCATTTGACTACACTAACTTATTTAAACCCTCCACTCATTTGTTTTGTATTAGACAATGAGTGCCTTATCCTACCTAAGGAATGTTAATTGCAATAGCAGTTGCCCCTAGACCCTCGCTAATACAGGTCCGAAACGAAACTTGTTAAACCAGATGCTATGCTACCTAACGAATCATTATCTTTTATTCCTAAAGGAATATATTGATATACACGGAGAACGATTCTCAAGCAATTATTTTGTTATCGCAAACAGCTGAATATATTTTTGTCACCTTCACTTAAAGGTACATTAAAAAAGTTAGTTCGAATTATCATACCTATAGTCATATCCTAGGGAAAAGGAAACGGTTCTCATGGCATCTGATTTTGGCCATCATTTGACTACACTAACCTATTTAAACCCTCCACTCATTTGTTTTGTATTAGACAATGAGTGCCTTATCCTACCTAAGGAATGTTAATTGCAATAGCAGTTGCCCCTAGACCCTCGCTAATACAGGTCCGAAACGAAACTTGTTAAACCACACGCTATGCTACCTAACGAATCCTTATCTTTTATTCCTAAAGGGATATATTGATATACACGGAGAACGATTCTCAAGCAAATATTTTGTTATCGCAAACAGCTGAATATATTTTTGTCACCTTCACCTAAAGGTACATTAAAAGGGTTAGTTCGAATTATCATACCTATAGTCATATCCTAGGGAAAAGGAAACGGTACTCATGGCACCTGATTTTGGCCATCATTTGACTACACTAACCTATTTAAACCCTCCACTCATTTGTTTTGTATTAGACAATGAGTGCCTTATCCTACCTAAGGAATGTTAATTGCAATAGCAGTTACCCATAGAGTCCTCGCTAATACAGGTCCGAAACGAAACTTGTTAAACAAGAAGCTATGCTACCTAACGATTCATTATCTTTTATTCCTAAAGGGATATATTGATATACACGGAGAACGATTCTCAAGCAATTATTTTGTTATCGCAAACAGCTGAATATATATTTGTCACCTTCACATAAAGGTACATTAAAAGGGTTAGTTCGAATTATCATACGTATAGTCATATCCTAGGAAAAAGGAAACGGTTCTCATGGCATCTGATTTTGGCCATCATTTGACTACACTAACCTATTTAAACCCTCCACTCATTTGTTTTGTATTAGACAATGAGTGCCTTATCCTACCTAAGGAATGTTAATTGCAATAGCAGTTGCCCCTAGACCCTCGCTAATACAGGTCCGAAACGAAACTTGTTAAACCAGATGCTATGCTACCTAACGAATCATTATCTTTTATTCCTAAAGGGATATATTGATATACACGGAGAACGATTCTCAAGCAATTATTTTGTTATCGCAAACAGCTGAATATATTTTTGTCACCTTCACTTAAAGGTACATTAAAAAAGTTAGTTCGAATTATCATACCTATTGTCATATCCTAGGGAAAAGGAAACGGTTCTCATGGCATCTGATTTTGGCCATCATTTGACTACACTAACCTATTTAAACCCTCCATTCATTTGTTTTGTATTAGACAATGAGTGCCTTATCCTACCTAAGGAATGTTAATTGCAATAGCAGTTGCCCCTAGACCCTCGCTAATACAGGTCCGAAACGAAACTTGTTAAACCAGATGCTATGCTACCTAACGAATCATTATCTTTTATTCCTAAAGGAATATATTGATATACACGGAGAACGATTCTCAAGCAATTATTTTGTTATCGCAAACAGCTGAATATATTTTTGTCACCTTCACTTAAAGGTATATTAAAAAAGTTAGTTCGAATTATCATACCTATAGTCATATCCTAGGGAAAAGGAAACGGTTCTCATGGCTTCTGATTTTGGCCATCATTTGACTACACTAACCTATTTAAACCCTCCACTCATTTGTTTTGTATTAGACAATGAGTGACTTATCCTACCTAAGGAATGTTAATTGCAATAGCAGTTGCCCCTAGACCCTCGCTAATACAGGTCCGAAACGAAACTTGTTAAACCAGATGCTATGCTACCTAACGAATCATTATCTTTTATTCCTAAAAGGATATATTGATATACACGGAGAACGATTCTCAAGCAATTATTTTGTTATCGCAAACAGCTGAATATATTTTTGTCAACTTCACCTAAAGGTACATTAAAAAAGTTAGTTCGAATTATCATACCTATAGTCATATCCTAGGGAAAAGGAAACGGTTCTCATGGCATCTGATTTTGGCCATCATTTGACTACACTAACCTATTTATACCCTCCACTCATTTGTTTTGTATTAGACAATGAGTGCCTTATCCTACCTAAGGAATGTTAATTGCAATAGCAGTTGCCCCTAGACCCTCGCTAATACAGGTCCGAAACGAAACTGTTAAACCACACGCTATGCTACCTAACGAATCCTTATCTTTTATTCCTAAAGGGATATATTGATATACACGGAGAACGATTCTCAAGCAAATATTTTGTTATCGCAAACAGCTGAATATATTTTTGTCACCTTCACCTAAAGGTACATTAAAAGGGTTAGTTCGAATTATCATACCTATAGTCATATCCTAGGGAAAAGGAAACGGTACTCATGGCATCTGATTTTGGCCATCATTTGACTACACTAACCTATTTAAACCCTCCACTCATTTGTTTTGTATTAGACAATGAGTGCCTTATCCTACCTAAGGAATGTTAATTGCAATAGCAGTTGCCCCTAGACCCTCGCTAATACAGGTCCGAAACGAAACTTGTTAAACCACACGCTATGCTACCTAACGAATCCTTATCTTTTATTCCTAAAGGGATATATTGATATACACGGAGAACGATTCTCAAGCAAATATTTTGTTATCGCAAACAGCTGAATATATTTTTGTCACCTTCACCTAAAGGTACATTAAAAGGGTTAGTTCGAATTATCATACCTATAGTCATATCCTAGGGAAAAGGAAACGGTACTCATGGCATCTGATTTTGGCCATCATTTGACTACACTAACCTATTTAAACCCTCCACTCATTTGTTTTGTATTAGACAATGAGTGCCTTATCCTACCTAAGGAATGTTAATTGCAATAGCAGTTACCCATAGAGTCCTCGCTAATACAGGTCCGAAACGAAACTTGTTAAACAAGAAGCTATGCTACCTAACGATTCATTATCTTTTATTCCTAAAGGGATATATTGATATACACGGAGAACGATTCTCAAGCAATTATTTTGTTATCGCAAACAGCTGAATATATATTTGTCACCTTCACATAAAGGTACATTAAAAGGGTTAGTTCGAATTATCATACGTATAGTCATATCCTAGGAAAAAGGAAACGGTTCTCATGGCATCTGATTTTGGCCATCATTTGACTACACTAACCTATTTAAACCCTCCACTCATTTGTTTTGTATTAGACAATGAGTGCCTTATCCTACCTAAGGAATGTTAATTGCAATAGCAGTTGCCCCTAGACCCTCGCTAATACAGGTCCGAAACGAAACTTGTTAAACCAGATGCTATGCTACCTAACGAATCATTATCTTTTATTCCTAAAGGGATATATTGATATACACGGAGAACGATTCTCAAGCAATTATTTTGTTATCGCAAACAGCTGAATATATTTTTGTCACCTTCACTTAAAGGTACATTAAAAAAGTTAGTTCGAATTATCATACCTATTGTCATATCCTAGGGAAAAGGAAACGGTTCTCATGGCATCTGATTTTGGCCATCATTTGACTACACTAACCTATTTAAACCCTCCATTCATTTGTTTTGTATTAGACAATGAGTGCCTTATCCTACCTAAGGAATGTTAATTGCAATAGCAGTTGCCCCTAGACCCTCGCTAATACAGGTCCGAAACGAAACTTGTTAAACCAGATGCTATGCTACCTAACGAATCATAATCTTTTATTCCTAAAGGAATATATTGATATACACGGAGAACGATTCTCAAGCAATTATTTTGTTATCGCAAACAGCTGAATATATTTTTGTCACCTTCACTTAAAGGTATATTAAAAAAGTTAGTTCGAATTATCATACCTATAGTCATATCCTAGGGAAAAGGAAACGGTTCTCATGGCTTCTGATTTTGGCCATCATTTGACTACACTAACCTATTTAAACCCTCCACTCATTTGTTTTGTATTAGACAATGAGTGACTTATCCTACCTAAGGAATGTTAATTGCAATAGCAGTTGCCCCTAGACCCTCGCTAATACAGGTCCGAAACGAAACTTGTTAAATCAGATGCTATGCTACCTAACGAATCATTATCTTTTATTCCTAAAAGGATATATTGATATACACGGAGAACGATTCTCAAGCAATTATTTTGTTATCGCAAACAGCTGAATATATTTTTGTCAACTTCACCTAAAGGTACATTAAAAAAGTTAGTTCGAATTATCATACCTATAGTCATATCCTAGGGAAAAGGAAACGGTTCTCATGGCATCTGATTTTGGCCATCATTTGACTACACTAACCTATTTAAACCCTCCACTCATTTGTTTTGTATTAGACAATGAGTGCCTTATCCTACCTAAGGAATGTTAATTGCAATAGCAGTTGCCCCTAGACCCTCGCTAATACAGGTCCGAAACAAAACTTGTTAAACCACACGCTATGCTACCTAACGAATCCTTATCTTTTATTCCTAAAGGGATATATTGATATACACGGAGAACGATTCTCAAGCAAATATTTTGTTATCGCAAACAGCTGAATATATTTTTGTCACCTTCACCTAAAGGTACGTTAAAAGGGTTAGTTCGAATTATCATACCTATAGTCATATCCTAGGGAAAAGGAAACGGTACTCATGGCATCTGATTTTGGCCATCATTTGACTACACTAACCTATTTAAACCCTCCACTCATTTGTTTTGTATTAGACAATGAGTGCCTTTTCCTACCTAAGGAATGTTAATTGCAATAGCAGTTACCCATAGAGTCCTCGCTAATACAGGTCCGAAACGAAACTTGTTAAACAAGAAGCTATGCTACCTAACGATTCATTATCTTTTATTCCTAAAGGGATATATTGATATACACGGAGAACGATTCTCAAGCAATTATTTTGTTATCGCAAACAGCTGAATATATATTTGTCACCTTCACATAAAGGTACATTAAAAGGGTTAGTTCGAATTATCATACGTATAGTCATATCCTAGGGAAAAGGAAACGGTTCTCATGGCATCTGATTTTGGCCATCATTTGACTACACTAACCTATTTAAACCCTCCACTCATTTGTTTTGTATTAGACAATGAGTGCCTTATCCTACCTAAGGAATGTTAATTGCAATAGCAGTTGCCCCTAGACCCTCGCTAATACAGGTCCGAAACGAAACTTGTTAAACCAGATGCTATGCTACCTAACGAATCATTATCTTTTATTCCTAAAGGGATATATTGATATACACGGAGAACGATTCTCAAGCAATTATTTTGTTATCGCAAACAGCTGAATATATTTTTGTCACCTTCACTTAAAGGTACATTAAAAAAGTTAGTTCGAATTATCATACCTATTGTCATATCCTAGGGAAAAGAAAACGGTTCTCATGGCATCTGATTTTGGCCATCATTTGACTACACTAACCTATTTAAACCCTCCATTCATTTGTTTTGTATTAGACAATGAGTGCCTTATCCTACCTAAGGAATGTTAATTGCAATAGCAGTTGCCCCTAGACCCTCGCTAATACAGGTCCGAAACGAAACTTGTTAAACCAGATGCTATGCTACCTAACGAATCATTATCTTTTATTCCTAAAGGAATATATTGATATACACGGAGAACGATTCTCAAGCAATTATTTTGTTATCGCAAACAGCTGAATATATTTTTGTCACCTTCACTTAAAGGTATATTAAAAAAGTTAGTTCGAATTATCATACCTATAGTCATATCCTAGGGAAAAGGAAACGGTTCTCATGGCTTCTGATTTTGGCCATCATTTGACTACACTAACCTATTTAAACCCTCCACTCATTTGTTTTGTATTAGACAATGAGTGACTTATCCTACCTAAGGAATGTTAATTGCAATAGCAGTTGCCCCTAGACCCTCGCTAATACAGGTCCGAAACGAAACTGGTTAAACCAGATGCTATGCTACCTAACGAATCATTATCTTTTATTCCTAAAAGGATATATTGATATACACGGAGAACGATTCTCAAGCAATTATTTTGTTATCGCAAACAGCTGAATATATTTTTGTCAACTTCACCTAAAGGTACATTAAAAGGGTTAGTTCGAATTATCATACCTATAGTCATATCCTAGGGAAAAGGAAACGGTTCTCATGGCATCTGATTTTGGCCATCATTTGACTACACTAACCTATTTAAACCCTCCACTCATTTGTTTTGTATTAGACAATGAGTGCCTTATCCTACCTAAGGAATGTTAATTGCAATAGCAGTTGCCCCTAGACCCTCGCTAATACAGGTCCGAAACGAAACTTGTTAAACCAGATGCTATGCTACCTAACGAATCATTATCTTTTATTCCTAAAGGGATATAATGATAGACACGGAGAACGATTCTCAAGCAATTATTTTGTTATCGCAAACAGCTGAATATATTTTTGTCACCTTCACCTAAAGGTACATTAAAAGGGTTAGTTCGAATTATCATACCTATAGTCATATCCTAGGGAAAAGGAAACGGTACTCATGGCATCTGATTTTGGCCATCATTTGACTACACTAACCTATTTAAACCCTCCACTCATTTGTTTTGTATTAGACAATGAGTGCCTTATCCTACATAAGGAATGTTAATTGCAATAGCAGTTGCCCCTAGACCCTCGCTAATACAGGTCCGAAACGAAACTTGTTAAACGAGATGCTATGCTACCTAACGAATCATTGTCTTTTATTCCTAAAGGGATATATTGATATACACGGAGAACGATTCTCAAGCAATTATTTTGTTATCGCAAACAGCTGAATATATTTTTGTCACCTTCACTTAAAGGTACATTAAAAAAGTTAATTCGAATTATCATACCTATAGTCATATCCTAGGGAAAAGGAAACGGTTCTCATGGCATCTGATATTGGCCATCATTTGACTACACTAACCTATTTAAACCCTCCACTCATTTGTTTTGTATTAGACAATGAGTGCCTTATCCTACCTAAGGAATGTTAATTGCAATAGCAGTTGCCCCTAGACCCTCGCTAATAGAGGTCCGAAACGAAACTTTTTAAACCAGATGCTATGCTACCTAACGAATCATTATCTTTTATTCCTAAAGGGATATATTGATATACACGGAGAACGATTCTCAAACAATTATTTTGTTATCGCAAACAGCTGAATATATTTTTGTTACCTTCACCTAAAGGTACATTAAAAGGGTTAGTTCGAATTATCATACCTATAGTCATATCCTAGGGAAAAGGTAACGGTACTCATGGCATCTGATTTTGGCCATCATTTGACTACACTAACCTATTTAAACCCTCCACTCATTTGTTTTCTATTAGACAATGAGTGCCTTATCCTACCTAAGGAATGTTAATTGCAATAGCAGTTGCCCCTAGACCCTCGCTAATACAGGTCCGAAACGAAACTTGTTAAACCAGATGCTACGCTACCTAGCGAAACATTATCTTTTATTCCTAAAGGGATATATTGATATACACGGAGAACGATTCTCAAGCAATTATTTTGTTATCGCAAACAGCTGAATATATTTTTGTCACCTTCACTTAAAGGTACATTAAAAAAGTTAGTTCGAATTATCATACCTATAGTCATATCCTAGGGAAAAGGAAACGGTTCTCATGGCATCTGATTTTGGCCATCATTTGACTACACTAACCTATTTAAACCCTCCACTCATTTGTTTTGTATTAGACAATGAGTGCCTTATCCTACCTAAGGAGTGTTAATTGCAATAGCAGTTGCCCCTAGACCCTCGCTAATACAGGTCCGAAACGAAACTTGTTAAACCAGATGCTATGCTACCTAACGAATCATTATCTTTTATTCCTAAAGGGATATATTGATATACACGGAGAACGATTCTCAAGCAATTATTTTGTTATCGCAAACAGCTGAATATATTTTTGTCACCTTCACCTAAAGGTACATTAAAAGGGTTAGTTCGAATTATCATACCTATATTCATATCCTAGGGAAAAGTAAACGGTTCTCATGACATCTGATTTTGGCCATCATTTGACTACACTAACCTATTTATACCCTCCACTCATTTGTTTTGTATTAGACAATGAGTGCCTTATCCTACCTAAGGAATGTTAATTGCAATACCAGTTGCCCCTAGACCCTCGCTAATACAGGTCCGAAACGAAACTTGTTAAACCAGATGCTATGCTACCTAACGAATCATTATCTTTTATTCCTAAAGGGATATATTGATATACACGGAGAACGATTCTCAAGCAATTATTTTGTTATCGCAAACAGCTGAATATATTTTTGTCACCTTCACTTAAAGGTATATTAAAAGGGTTAGTTCGAATTATCATACCTATAGTCATATCCTAGGGAAAAGGAAACGGTACTCATGGCATCTGATTTTGGCCATCATTTGACTACACTAACCTATTTAAACCCTCCACTCATTTGTTTTGTATTAGACAATGAGTGCCTTATCCTACCTAAGGAATGTTAATTGCAATAGCAGTTGCCCCTAGACCCTCGCTAATACAGGTCCGAAACGAAACTTGTTAAACCAGATGCTATGCTACCTAACGAATCATTATCTTTTATTCCTAAAGGGTTATATTGATATACACGGACAACGATTCTCAAGCAATTATTTTGTTATCGCAAACAGCTGAATATATTTTTGTCACCTTCACCTAAAGGTACATTAAAAGGGTTAGTTCGAATTATCATACCTATATTCATATCCTAGGGAAAAGGAAACGGTACTCATGGCATCTGATTTTGGCCATCATTTGACTACACTAACCTATTTACACCCTCCACTCATTTGTTTTCTATTAGACAATGAGTGCCTTATCCTACCTAAGGAATGTTAATTGCAATAGCAGTTGCACCTAAACCCTCGCTAATACAGGTCCGAAACGAAACTTGTTAAACCAGATGCTATGCTACCTAACAAATCATTATCTTTTATTCCTAAAGGGATATATTGATATACACGGAGAACGATTCTGAAGCAATTATTTTGTTATCGCAAACAGCTGAATATATTTTTCTCACCTTCACCTAAAGGTACATTAAAAGTGTTAGTTCGAATTATCATACCTATAGTCACATCCTGGGGAAAGGAAACGGTACTCATGACATCTGATTTTGGCCATCATTTGACTACACTAACCTATTTACACCCTCCACTCATTTGTTTTCTATTAGACAATGAGTGCCTTATCCTACCTAAGGAATGTTAATTGCAATAGCAGTTGCCCCTAGACCCTCGCTAATACAGGTCCGAAACGAAACTTGTTAAACCAGATGCTATGCTACCTAACGAATCATTATCTTTTATTCCTAAAGGGTTATATTGATATACACGGAGAACGATTCTCAAGCAATTATTTTGTTATCGCAAACAGCTGAATATATTTTTGTCACCTTCACCTAAAGGTACATTAAAAGGGTTAGTTCGAATTATCATACCTATAGTCATATCCTAGGGAAAAGGAAACGGTACTCATGGCATCTGAATTTGGCCATCATTTGACTACACTAACCTATTTAAACCCTCCACTCATTTGTTTTGTATTAGACAATGAGTGCCTTATCCTACCTAAGGAATGTTAATTGCAATAGCAGTTGCCCCTAGACCCTCGCTAATACAGGTCCGAAACGAAACTTGTTAAACCAGATGCTATGCTACCTAACGAATCATTATCTTTTATTCCTAAAGGGATATATTGAACTACACGGAGTACGATTCTCAAGCAATTATTTTGTTATCGCAAACAGCTGAATATATTTTTGTCACCTTCACCTAAAGGTACATTAAAAGGGTTAGTTCGAATTATCATACCTATAGTCATATCCTAGGGAAAAGGAAACAGTTCTCATGGCATCTGATTTTGGCCATCATTTGACTACACTAACCTATTTAAACCCTCCACTCATATGTTTTGTATTAGACAATGAGTGCCTTATCCTACCTAACGAATGTTAATTGCAATAGCAGTTGCCCCTAGACCCTCGCTAATACAGGTCCGAAACGAAACTTGTTAAACCAGATGCTATGCTACCTAACGAATCATTATCTTTTATTCCTAAAGGGTTATATTGATATACACGGAGAACGATTCTCAAGCAATTATTTTGTTATCGCAAACAGCTGAATATATTTTTGTCACCTTCACCTAAAGGTACATTAAAAGGGTTAGTTCGAATTATCATACCTATAGTCATATCCTAGGGAAAAGGAAACGGTACTCATGGCATCTGAATTTGGCCATCATTTGACTACACTAACCTATTTAAACCCTCCACTCATTTGTTTTGTATTAGACAATGAGTGCCTTATCCTACCTAAGGAATGTTAATTGCAATAGCAGTTGCCCCTAGACCCTCGCTAATACAGGTCCGAAACGAAACTTGTTAAACCAGATGCTATGCTACCTAACGAATCATTATCTTTTATTCCTAAAGGGATATATTGAACTACACGGAGTACGATTCTCAAGCAATTATTTTGTTATCGCAAACAGCTGAATACATTTTTGTCACCTTCACCTAAAGGTACATTAAAAGGGTTAGTTCGAATTATCATACCTATAGTCATATCCTAGGGAAAAGGAAACGGTACTCATGGCATCTGATTTTGGCCATCATTTGACTACACTAACCTATTTAAACCCTCCACTCATTTGTTTTGTATTAGACAATGAGTGCCTTATCCTACCTGAGGAATGTTAATTGCAATAGCAGTTGCCCCTAGACCCTCGCTAATACAGGTCCGAAACGAAACTTGTTAAACCAGACGCTATGCTACCTAACGAATCATTTTCTTTTATTCTTAAAGGGATATATTGATATACACGGAGAACGATTCTCAAGCAATTATTTTGTTATCGCAAACAGCTGAATATATTTTTGTCACCTTCACCTAAAGGTACATTAAAAGGGTTAGTTCGAATTATCATACCTATATCATATCCTAGGGAAAAGGAAACGGTACTCATGGCATCTGATTTTGGCCATCATTTGACTACACTAACCTATTTAAACCCTCCACTCATTTGTTTTGCATTAGACAATGAGTGCCTTATCCTACCTAAGGAATGTTAATTGCAATAGCAGTTAGCCATTGACCCTCGCTAATACAGGTCCGAAACGAAACTTGGTAAACCAGATGCTATGCTACCTAACGAATCATTATCTTTTATTCCTAAAGGGTTATATTGATATACACGGAGAACGATTCTCAAGCAATTATTTTGTTATCGCAAACAGCTGAATATATTTTTGTCACCTTCACCTAAAGGTACATTAAAAGGGTTAGTTCGAATTTTCATACCTATAGTCATATCCTAGGGAAAAGGAAACGGTACTCATGGCATCTGATTTTGGCCATCATTTGACTACACTAACCTATTTAAACCCTCCACTCATTTGTTTTGTATTAGACAATAAGTGCCTTATCCTACCTAAGGAATGTTAATTGCAATAGCAGTTGCCCCTAGACCCTCGCTAATGCAGGTCCGAAACGAAACTTGTTAAACCAGATGCTATGCTACCTAACGAATCATTATCTTTTATTCCTAAAGGGATATATTGAACTACACGGAGAACGATTCTCAAGCAATTATTTTGTTATCGCAAACAGCTGAATATATTTTTGTCACCTTCACCTAAATTTACATTAAAAGGGTTAGTTCGAATTATCATACCTATAGTCATATCCTAGGGAAAAGGAAACGGTACTCATGGCATCTGATTTTGGCCATCATTTGACTACACTAACCTATTTATACCCTCCACTCATTTGTTTTGTATTAGACAATGAGTGCCTTATCCTACCTAAGGAATGTTAATTGCAATAGCAGTTACCCATAGAGTCCTCGCTAATACAGGTCCGAAACGAAACTTGTTAAACAAGAAGCTATGCTACCTAACGATTCATTATCTTTTATTCCTAAAGGGATATATTGATATACACGGAGAACGATTCTCAAGCAATTTTTTTGTTATCGCAAACAGCTGAATATATATTTGTCACCTTCACATAAAGGTACATTAAAAGGTTTACTTCGAATTATCATACCTATAGTCATATCCTAGGGAAAAGGAAACGGTACTCATGGCATCTGATTTTGGCCATCATTTGACTACACTAACCTATTTAAACCCTCCACTCATTTGTTTTGTATTAGACAATGAGTGCCTTATCCTACCTAAGGAATGTTAATTGCAATAGCAGTTGCCCATAGACCCTCGCTAATACAGGTCCGAAACGAAACTTGTTAAACGAGATGCTATGCTACCTAACGAATCATTATCTTTTATTCCTAAAGGGATATATTGATATACACGGAGAACGATTCTCAAGCAATTATTTTTTTATCGCAAACAGCTGAATATATTTTTGTCACCTTCACTTAAAGGTACATTAAAAAAGTTAGTTCGAATTATCATACCTATAGTCATATCCTAGGGAAAAGGAAACGGTTCTCATGGCATCTGATATTGGCCATCATTTGACTACACTAACCTATTTAAACCCTCCACTCATTTGTTTTGTATTAGACAATGAGTGCCTTATCCTACCTAAGGAATGTTAATTGCAATAGCAGTTGCCCCTAGACCCTCGCTAATAGAGGTCCGAAACGAAACTTTTTAAACCAGATGCTATGCTACCTAACGAATCATTATCTTTTATTCCTAAAGGGATATATTGATATACACGGAGAACGATTCTCAAGCAATTATTTTGTTATCGCAAACAGCTGAATATATTTTTGTTACCTTCACCTAAAGGTACATTAAAAGGGTTAGGTCGAATTATCATACCTATAGTCATATCCTAGGGAAAAGGTAACGGTACTCATGGCATCTGATTTTGGCCATCATTTGACTACACTAACCTATTTAAACCCTCCACTCATTGGTTTTCTATTAGACAATGAGTGCCTTATCCTACCTAAGGAATGTTAATTGCAATAGCAGTTGCCCCTAGACCCTCGCTAATACAGGTCCGAAACGAAACTTGTTAAACCAGATGCTACGCTACCTAGCGAAACATTATCTTTTATTCCTAAAGGGATATATTGATATACACGGAGAACGATTCTCAAGCAATTATTTTGTTATCGCAAACAGCTGAATATATTTTTGTCACCTTCACTTAAAGGTACATTAAAAAAGTTAGTTCGAATTATCATACCTATAGTCATATCCTAGGGAAAAGGAAACGGTTCTCATGGCATCTGATTTTGGCCATCATTTGACTACACTAACCTATTTAAACCCTCCACTCATTTGTTTTGTATTAGACAATGAGTGCCTTATCCTACCTAAGGAGTGTTAATTGCAATAGCAGTTGCCCCTAGACCCTCGCTAATAGAGGTCCGAAACGAAACTTGTTAAACCAGATGCTATGCTACCTAACGAATCATTATCTTTTATTCCTAAAGGGATATATTGATATACACGGAGAACGATTCTCAAGCAATTATTTTGTTATCGCAAACAGCTGAATATATTTTTGTCACCTTCACTGAAAGGTACATTAAAAGGGTTAGTTCGAATTATCATACCTATAGTCATATCCTAGGGAAAAGGAAACGGTACTCATGGCATCTGATTTTGGCCATCATTTGACTACACTAACCTATTTAAACCCTCCACTCATTTGTTTTGTATTAGACAATGAGTGCCTTATCCTACCTAAGGAATGTTAATTGCAATAGCAGTTGCCCCTAGACCCTCGCTAATACAGGTCCGAAACGAAACTTGTTAAACCAGATGCTATGCTACCTAACGAATCATTATCTTTTATTCCTAAAGGGTTATATTGATATACACGGACAACGATTCTCAAGCAATTATTTTGTTATCGCAAACAGCTGAATATATTTTTGTCACCTTCACCTAAAGGTACATTAAAAGGGTTAGTTCGAATTATCATACCTATAGTCATATCCTAGGGAAAAGGAAACGGTACTCATGGCATCTGATTTTGGCCATCATTTGACTACACTAACCTATTTACACCCTCCACTCATTTGTTTTGTATTAGACAATGAGTGCCTTATCCTACCTAAGGAATGTTAATTGCAATAGCAGTTGCCCCTAGACCCTCGCTAATACAGGTCCGAAACGAAACTTGTTAAACCAGATGCTATGCTACCTAACAAATCATTATCTTTTATTCCTAAAGGGATATATTGATATACACGGAGAACGATTCTGAAGCAATTATTTTGTTATCGCAAACAGCTGAATATATTTTTCTCACCTTCACCTAAAGGTACATTAAAAGTGTTAGTTCGAATTATCATACCTATAGTCATATCCTAGGGAAAAGGAAACGGTTCTCATGGCATCTGATTTTGGCCATCATTTGACTACACTAACCTATTTAAACCCTCCACTCATTTGTTTTGTATTAGACAATGAGTGCCTTATCCTACCTAACGAATGTTAATTGCAATAGCAGTTGCCCCTAGACCCTCGCTAATACAGGTCCGAAACGAAACTTGTTAAACCAGATGCTATGCTACCTAACGAATCATTATCTTTTATTCCTAAAGGGTTATATTGATATACACGGAGAACGATTCTCAAGCAATTTTTTTGTTATCGCAAACAGCTGAATATATTTTTGTCACCTTCACCTAAAGGTACATTAAAAGGGTTAGTTCGAATTATCATACCTATAGTAATATCCTAGGGAAAAGGAAACGGTACTCATGGCATCTGAATTTGGCCATCATTTGACTACACTAACCTATTTAAACCCTCCACTCATTTGTTTTGTATTAGACAATGAGTGCCTTATCCTACCTAAGGAATGTTAATTGCAATAGCAGTTGCCCCTAGACCCTCGCTAATACAGGTCCGAAACGAAACTTGTTAAACCAGATGCTATGCTACCTAACGAATCATTATCTTTTATTCCTAAAGGGTTATATTGATATACACGGAGAACGATTCTCAAGCAATTATTTTGTTATCGCAAACAGCTGAATATATTTTTGTCACCTTCACCTAAAGGTACATTAAAAGGGTTAGTTCGAATTATCATACCTATAGTCATATCCTAGGGAAAAGGAAACGGTACTCATGGCATCTGATTTTGGCCATCATTAGACTACACTAACCTATTTAAACCCTCCACTCATTTGTTTTGTATTAGACAATGAGTGCCTTATCCTACCTAAGGAATGTTAATTGCAATAGCAGTTGCCCCTAGACCCTCGCTAATACAGGTCCGAAACGAAACTTGTTAAACCAGACGCTATGCTACCTAACGAATCATTTTCTTTTATTCTTAAAGGGATATATTGATATACACGGAAAACGATTCTCAAGCAATTATTTTGTTATCGCAAACAGCTGAATATATTTTTGTCACCTTCACCTAAAGGTACATTAAAAGGGTTAGTTCGAATTATCATACCTATAGTCATATCCTAGGGAAAAGGAAACGGTACTCATGGCATCTGATTTTGGCCATCATTTGACTACACTAACCTATTTACACCCTCCACTCATTTGTTTTGTATTAGACAATGAGTGCCTTATCCTACCTAAGGAATGTTAATTGCAATAGCAGTTGCCCCTAGACCCTCGCTAATACAGGTCCGAAACGAAACTTGTTAAACCAGATGCTATGCTACCTAACAAATCATTATCTTTTATTCCTAAAGGGATATATTGATATACACGGAGAACGATTCTGAAGCAATTATTTTGTTATCGCAAACAGCTGAATATATTTTTCTCACCTTCACCTAAAGGTACATTAAAAGTGTTAGTTCGAATTATCATACCTATAGTCATATCCTAGGGAAAAGGAAACGGTTCTCATGGCATCTGATTTTGGCCATCATTTGACTACACTAACCTATTTAAACCCTCCACTCATTTGTTTTGCATTAGACAATGAGTGCCTTATCCTACCTAACGAATGTTAATTGCAATAGCAGTTGCCCCTAGACCCTCGCTAATACAGGTCCGAAACGAAACTTGTTAAACCACATGCTATGCTACCTAACGAATCATTATCTTTTATTCCTAAAGGGATATATTGATATACACGGAGAACGATTCTCAAGCAATTTTTTTGTTATCGCAAACAGCTGAATATATATTTGTCACCTTCACATAAAGGTACATTAAAAGGGTTAGTTCGAATTATCATACCTATAGTCATATCCTAGGGAAAAGGAAACGGTACTCATGGCATCTGATTTTGGCCATCATTTGACTACACTAACCTATTTAAACCCTCCACTCATTTGTTTTGTATTAGACAATGAGTGCCTTATCCTACCTAAGGAATGTTAATTGCAATAGCAGTTGCCCCTAGACCCTCGCTAATACAGGTCCGAAACGAAACTTGTTAAACGAGATGCTATGCTACCTAACGAATCATTATCTTTTATTCCTAAAGGGATATATTGATATACACGGAGAACGATTCTCAAGCAATTATTTTGTTATCGCAAACAGCTGAATATATTTTTGTCACCTTCACTTAAAGGTACATTAAAAATGTTAGTTCGAATTATCATACCTATAGTCATATCCTAGGGAAAAGGAAACGGTTCTCATGGCATCTGATATTGGCCATCATTTGACTACACTAACCTATTTAAACCCTCCACTCATTTGTTTTGTATTAGACAATGAGTGCCTTATCCTACCTAAGGAATGTTAATTGCAATAGCAGTTGCCCCTAGACCCTCGCTAATAGAGGTCCGAAACGAAACTTTTTAAACCAGATGCTATGCTACCTAACGAATCATTTTCTTTTATTCCTAAAGGGATATATTGATATACACGGAGAACGATTCTCAAGCAATTATTTTGTTATCGCAAACAGCTGAATATATTTTTGTTACCTTCACCTAAAGGTACATTAAAAGGGTTAGGTCGAATTATCATACCTATAGTCATATCCTAGGGAAAAGGTAACGGTACTCATGGCATCTGATTTTGGCCATCATTTGACTACACTAACCTATTTAAACCCTCCACTCATTGGTTTTCTATTAGACAATGAGTGCCTTATCCTACCTAAGGAATGTTAATTGCAATAGCAGTTGCCCCTAGACCCTCGCTAATACAGGTCCGAAACGAAACTTGTTAAACCAGATGCTACGCTACCTAGCGAAACATTATCTTTTATTCCTAAAGGGATATATTGATATACACGGAGAACGATTCTCAAGCAATTATTTTGTTATCGCAAACAGCTGAATATATTTTTGTCACCTTCACTTAAAGGTACATTAAAAAAGTTAGTTCGAATTATCATACCTATAGTCATATCCTAGGGAAAAGGAAACGGTTCTCATGGCATCTGATTTTGGCCATCATTTGACTACACTAACCTATTTAAACCCTCCACTCATTTGTTTTGTATTAGACAATGAGTGCCTTATCCTACCTAAGGAGTGTTAATTGCAATAGCAGTTGCCCCTAGACCCTCGCTAATACAGGTCCGAAACGAAACTTGTTAAACCAGATGCTATGCTACCTAACGAATCATTATCTTTTATTCCTAAAGGGATATATTGATATACACGGAGAACGATTCTCAAGCAATTATTTTGTTATCGCAAACAGCTGAATATATTTTTGTCACCTTCACCTAAAGGTACATTAAAAGGGTTAGTTCGAATTATCATACCTATATTCATATCCTAGGGAAAAGTAAACGGTTCTCATGACATCTGATTTTGGCCATCATTTGACTACACTAACCTATTTAAACCCTCCACTCATTTGTTTTGTATTAGACAATGAGTGCCTTATCCTACCTAAGGAATGTTAATTGCAATAGCAGTTGCCCCTAGACCCTCGCTAATACAGGTCCGAAACGAAACTTGTTAAACCAGATGCTATGCTACCTAACGAATCATTATCTTTTATTCCTAAAGGGATATATTGATATACACGGACAACGATTCTCAAGCAATTATTTTGTTATCGCAAACAGCTGAATATATTTTTGTCACCTTCACCTAAAGGTACATTAAAAGGGTTAGTTCGAATTATCATACCTATAGTCATATCCTAGGGAAAAGGAAACGGTACTCATGGCATCTGATTTTGGCCATCATTTGACTACACTAACCTATTTACACCCTCCACTCATTTGTTTTGTATTAGACAATGAGTGCCTTATCCTACCTAAGGAATGTTAATTGCAATAGCAGTTGCCCCTAGACCCTCGCTAATACAGGTCCGAAACGAAACTTGTTAAACCAGATGCTATGCTACCTAACAAATCATTATCTTTTATTCCTAAAGGGATATATTGATATACACGGAGAACGATTCTGAAGCAATTATTTTGTTATCGCAAACAGCTGAATATATTTTTCTCACCTTCACCTAAAGGTACATTAAAAGTGTTAGTTCGAATTATCATACCTATAGTCATATCCTAGGGAAAAGGAAACGGTTCTCATGGCATCTGATTTTGGCCATCATTTGACTACACTAACCTATTTAAACCCTCCACTCATTTGTTTTGCATTAGACAATGAGTGCCTTATCCTACCTAACGAATGTTAATTGCAATAGCAGTTGCCCCTAGACCCTCGCTAATACAGGTCCGAAACGAAACTTGTTAAACCACATGCTATGCTACCTAACGAATCATTATCTTTTATTCCTAAAGGGTTATATTGATATACACGGAGAACGATTCTCAAGCAATTTTTTTGTTATCGCAAACAGCTGAATATATTTTTGTCACCTTCACCTAAAGGTACATTAAAAGGGTTAGTTCGAATTATCATACCTATAGTCATATCCTAGGGAAAAGGAAACGGTACTCATGGCATCTGAATTTGGCCATCATTTGACTACACTAACCTATTTAAACCCTCCACTCATTTGTTTTGTATTAGACAATGAGTGTCTTATCCTACCTAAGGAATGTTAATTGCAATAGCAGTTGCCCCTAGACCCTCGCTAATACAGGTCCGAAACGAAACTTGTTAAACCAGATGCTATGCTACCTAACGAATCATTATCTTTTATTCCTAAAGGGATATATTGATATACACGGAGAACGATTCTCAAGCAATTATTTTGTTATCGCAAACAGCTGAATATATTTTTGTCACCTTCACTTAAAGGTACATTAAAAGGGTTAGTTCGAATTATCATACCTATAGTCATATCCTAGGGAAAAGGAAACGGTACTCATGGCATCTGATTTTGGCCATCATTTGACTACACTAACCTATTTAAACCCTCCACTCATTTGTTTTGTATTAGACAATGAGTGCCTTATCCTACCTAAGGAATGTTAATTGCAATAGCAGTTGCCCCTAGACCCTCGCTAATACAGGTCCGAAACGAAACTTGTTAAACCAGATGCTATGCTACCTAACGAATCATTATCTTTTATTCCTAAAGGGTTATATTGATATACACGGACAACGATTCTCAAGCAATTATTTTGTTATCGCAAACAGCTGAATATATTTTTGTCACCTTCACCTAAAGGTACATTAAAAGGGTTAGTTCGAATTATCATACCTATAGTCATATCCTAGGGAAAAGGAAACGGTACTCATGGCATCTGATTTTGGCTATCATTTGACTACACTAACCTATTTACACCCTCCACTCATTTGTTTTGTATTAGACAATGAGTGCCTTATCCTACCTAAGGAATGTTAATTGCAATAGCAGTTGCCCCTAGACCCTCGCTAATACAGGTCCGAAACGAAACTTGTTAAACCAGATGCTATGCTACCTAACAAATCATTATCTTTTATTCCTAAAGGGATATATTGATATACACGGAGAACGATTCTGAAGCAATTATTTTGTTATCGCAAACAGCTGAATATATTTTTCTCACCTTCACCTAAAGGTACATTAAAAGTGTTAGTTCGAATTATCATACCTATAGTCATATCCTAGGGAAAAGGAAACGGTTCTCATGGCATCTGATTTTGGCCATCATTTGACTACACTAACCTATTTAAACCCTCCACTCATTTGTTTTGTATTAGACAATGAGTGCCTTATCCTACCTAACGAATGTTAATTGCAATAGCAGTTGCCCCTAGACCCTCGCTAATACAGGTCCGAAACGAAACTTGTTAAACCAGATGCTATGCTACCTAACGAATCATTATCTTTTATTCCTAAAGGGTTATATTGATATACACGGAGAACGATTCTCAAGCAATTTTTTTGTTATCGCAAACAGCTGAATATATTTTTGTCACCTTCACCTAAAGGTACATTAAAAGGGTTAGTTCGAATTATCATACCTATAGTCATATCCTAGGGAAAAGGAAACGGTACTCATGGCATCTGAATTTGGCCATCATTTGACTACACTAACCTATTTAAACCCTCCACTCATTTGTTTTGTATTAGACAATGAGTGCCTTATCCTACCTAAGGAATGTTAATTGCAATAGCAGTTGCCCCTAGACCCTCGCTAATACAGGTCCGAAACGAAACTTGTTAAACCAGATGCTATGCTACCTAACGAATCATTATCTTTTATTCCTAAAGGGTTATATTGATATACACGGAGAACGATTCTCAAGCAATTATTTTGTTATCGCAAACAGCTGAATATATTTTTGTCACCTTCACCTAAAGGTACATTAAAAGGGTTAGTTCGAATTATCATACCTATAGTCATATCCTAGGGAAAAGGAAACGGTACTCATGGCATCTGATTTTGGCCATCATTTGACTACACTAACCTATTTAAACCCTCCACTCATTTGTTTTGTATTAGACAATGAGTGCCTTATCCTACCTAAGGAATGTTAATTGCAATAGCAGTTGCCCCTAGACCCTCGCTAATACAGGTCCGAAACGAAACTTGTTAAACCAGACGCTATGCTACCTAACGAATCATTTTCTTTTATTCTTAAAGGGATATATTGATATACACGGAGAACGATTCTCAAGCAATTATTTTGTTATCGCAAACAGCTGAATATATTTTTGTCACCTTCACCTAAATTTACATTAAAAGGGTTAGTTCGAATTATCATACCTATAGTCATATCCTAGGGAAAAGGAAACGGTACTCATGGCATCTGATTTTGGCCATCATTTGACTACACTAACCTATTTATACCCTCCACTCATTTGTTTTGTATTAGACAATGAGTGCCTTATCCTACCTAAGGAATGTTAATTGCAATAGCAGTTGCCCCTAGACCCTCGCTAATACAGGTCCGAAACGAAACTTGTTAAACCAGATGCTATGCTACTTAACGAATCATTATCTTTTATTCCTAAAGGGATATATTGATATACACGGAGAACGATTCTCAAGCAATTATTTTGTTATCGCAAACAGCTGAATATATTTTTGTCACCTTCACCTAAAGGTACATTAAAAGGGTTAGTTCGAATTATCATACCTATAGTCATATCCTAGGGAAAAGGAAACGGTACTCATGACATCTGATTTTTGCCATCATTTGACTACACTAACCTATTTAAACCCTCCACTCATTTGTTTTGTATTAGACAATGAGTGCCTTATCCTACCTAAGGAATGTTAATTGCAATAGCAGTTGCCCCTAGACCCTCGCTAATACAGGTCCGAAACGAAACTTGTTAAACCAGATGCTATGCTACCTAACGAATCATTATCTTTTATTCCTAAAGGGATATATTGATATACACGGAGAACGATTCTCAAGCAATTATTTTGTTATCGCAAACAGCTGAATATATTTTTGTCACCTTCACTTAAAGGTACATTAAAAGGGTTAGTTCGAATTATCATACCCATAGTCATATCCTACGGAAAAGGAAACGGTACTCATGGCATCTGATTTTGGCCATCATTTGACTACACTAACCTATTTAAACCCTCCACTCATTTGTTTTGTATTAGACAATGAGTGCCTTATCGTACCTAAAGAATGTTAATTGCAATAGCAGTTGCCCCTAGACCCTCGCTAATACAGGTCCGAAACGAAACTTGTTAAACCAGACGCTATGCTACCTAACGAATCGTTATCTTTTATTCCTAAAGGGATATATTGATATACACGGAGAACGATTCTCAAGCAATTATTTTGTTATCGCAAACAGCTGAATATTTTTTTGTCACCTTCACCTAAAGGTACATTAAAAGGGTTAGTTCGAATTATCATACCTATACTCATATCCTAGGGAAAAGGAAACGGTACTCATGGCATCTGATTTTGGCCATCATTTGACTACACTAACCTATTTAAACCCTCCACTCATTTGTTTTGTATTAGACAATGAGTGCCTTATCCTACCTAAGGAATGTTAATTGCAATAGCAGTTGCCCCTAGACCCTCGCTAATACAGGTCCGAAACGAAACTTGTTAAACCAGATGCTATGCTACCTAACGAATCATTATCTTTTATTCCTAAAGGGATATATTGAACTACACGGAGAACGATTCTCAAGCAATTATTTTGTTATCGCAAACAGCTGAATATATTTTTGTCACCTTCACCTAAAGGTACATTAAAAGGGTTAGTTCGAATTATCATACCTATAGTCATATCCTAGGGAAAAGGAAACGGTACTCATGACATCTGATTTTGGCCATCATTTGACTACACTAACCTATTTAAACCCTCCACTCATTTGTTTTCTATTAGACAATGAGTGCCTTATCCTACCTAAGGAATGTTAATTGCAATAGCAGTTGCCCCTAGACCCTCGCTAATACAGGTGCGAAACGAAACTTGTTAAACCACACGCTATGCTACCTAACGAATCATTATCTTTTATTCCTAAAAGGTTATATTGATATACACGGAGAACGGTTCTCAAGCAATTATTTTGTTATCGCAAACAGCTGAATATATTTTTGTCACCTTCACTTAAAGGTACATTAAAAAAGTTAGTTCGAATTATCATACCTATAGTCATATCCTAGGGAAAAGGAAACGGTTCTCATGGCATCTGATTTTGGCCATCATTTGACTACACTAACCTATTTAAACCCTCCACTCATTTGTTTTGTATTAGACAATGAGTGCCTTATCCTACCTAACGAATGTTAATTGCAATAGCAGTTGCCCCTAGACCCTCGCTAATACAGGTCCAAACGAAACTTGTTAAACCAGATGCTATGCTACCTAACGAATCATTATCTTTTATTCCTAAAGGGTTATATTGATATACACGGAGAACGATTCTCAAGCAATTATTTTGTTATCGCAAACAGCTGAATATATTTTTGTCACCTTCACCTAAAGGTACATTAAAAGGGTTAGTTCGAATTATCATACCTATAGTCATATCCTAGGGAAAAGGAAACGGTACTCATGGCATCTGATTTTGGCCATCATTTGACTACACTAACCTATTTAAACCCTCCACTCATTTGTTTTGTATTAGACAATGAGTGCCTTATCCTACCTAAGGAATGTTAATTGCAATAGCAGTTGCCCCTAGACCCTCGCTAATGCAGGTCCGAAACGAAACTTGTTAAACCAGATGCTATGCTACCTAACGAATCATTATCTTTTATTCCTAAAGGGATATATTGAACTACACGGAGAACGATTCTCAAGCAATTATTTTGTTATCGTAAACAGCTGAATATATTTTTGTCACCTTCACCTAAATTTACATTAAAAGGGTTAGTTCGAATTATCATACCTATAGTCATATCCTAGGGAAAAGGAAACGGTACTCATGGCATCTGATTTTGGCCATCATTTGACTACACTAACCTATTTAAACCCTCCACTCATTTGTTTTCTATTAGACAATGAGTGCCTTATCCTACCTAAGGAATGTTAATTGCAATAACAGTTGCCCCTAGACCCTCGCTAATACAGGTCCGAAACGAAACTTGTTAAACCAGATGCTATGCTACCTAACGAATCATTATCTTTTATTCCTAAAAGGTTATATTGATATACACGGAGAACGGTTCTCAAGCAATTATTTTGTTATCGCAAACAGCTGAATATATTTTTGTCACCTTCACCTAAAGGTACATTAAAAGGGTTAGTTCGAATTATCATACCTATAGTCATATCCTAGGGAAAAGGAAACGGTACTCATGGCATCTGATTTTGGCCATCATTTGACTACACTAACGTATTTAAACCCTCCACTCATTTGTTTTGTATTAGACAATGAGTGCCTTATCCTACCTAAGGAATGTTAATTGCAATAGCAGTTGCCCCTAGACCCTCGCTAATACAGGTCCGAAACGAAACTTGTTAAACCAGACGCTATGCTACCTAACGAATCATTATCTTTTATTCTTAAAGGGATATATTGATATACACGGAGAACGATTCTCAAGCAATTATTTTGTTATCGCAAACAGCTGAATATATTTTTGTCACCTTCACCTAAAGGTACATTAAAAGGGTTAGTTCGAATTATCATACCTATAGTCATATCCTAGGGAAAAGGAAACGGTACTCATGGCATCTGATTTTGGCCATCATTTGACTACACTAACCTATTTAAACCCTCCACTCATTTGTTTTGTATTAGACAATGAGTGCCTTATCCTACCTAAGGAATGTTAATTGCAATAGCAGTTAGCCATTGACCCTCGCTAATACAGGTCCGAAACGAAACTTGTTAAACCAGATGCTATGCTACCTAACGAATCATTATCTTTTATTCCTAAAGGGTTATATTGATATACACGGAGAACGATTCTCAAGCAATTATTTTGTTATCGGAAACAGCTGAATATATTTTTGTCACCTTCACCTAAAGGTACATTAAAAGGGTTAGTTCGAATTATCATACGTATAGTCATATCCTAGGGAAAAGGAAACGGTACTCATGGCATCTGATTTTGGCCATCATTTGACTACACTAACCTATTTAAACCCTCCACTCATTTGTTTTGTATTAGACAATGAGTGCCTTATCCTACCTAAGGAATGTTAATTGCAATAGCAGTTGCCCCTAGACCCTCGCTAATGCAGGTCCGAAACGAAACTTGTTAAACCAGATGCTATGCTACCTAACGAATCATTATCTTTTATTCCTAAAGGGATATATTGAACTACACGGAGAACGATTCTCAAGCAATTATTTTGTTATCGCAAACAGCTGAATATATTTTTGTCACCTTCACCTAAATTTACATTAAAAGGGTTAGTTCGAATTATCATACCTATAGTCATATCCTAGGGAAAAGGAAACGGTACTCATGGCATCTGATTTTGGCCATCATTTGACTACACTAACCTATTTAAACCCTCCACTCATTTGTTTTGTATTAGACAATGAGTGCCTTATCCTACCTAAGGAATGTTAATTGCAATAGCAGTTGCCCCTAGACCCTCGCTAATACAGGTCCGAAACGAAACTTGTTAAACCAGATGCTATGCTACCTAACGAATCATTATCTTTTATTCCTAAAGGGATATATTGATATACACGGAGAACGATTCTCAAGCAATTATTTTGTTATCGCAAACAGCTGAATATATTTTTGTCACCTTCACCTAAAGGTACATTAAAAGGGTTAGTTCGAATTATCATACCTATAGTCATATCCTAGGGAAAAGGAAACGGTACTCATGACATCTGATTTTGGCCATCATTTGACTACACTAACCTATTTATACCCTCCACTCATTTGTTTTGTATTAGACAATGAGTGCCTTATCCTACCTAAGGAATGTTAATTGCAATAGCAGTTGCCCCTAGACCCTCGCTAATACAGGTCCGAAACGAAACTTGTTAAACCAGATGTTATGCTACCTAACGAATCCTTATCTTTTATTCCTAAAGGGATATATTGATATACACGGAGAACGATTCTCAAGCAATTATTTTGTTATCGCAAACAGCTGAATATTTTTTTGTCACCTTCACCTAAAGGTACATTAAAAGGGTTAGTTCGAATTATCATACCTATACTCATATCCTAGGGAAAAGGAAACGGTACTCATGGCATCTGATTTTAGCCATCATTTGACTACACTAACCTATTTAAACCCTCCACTCATTTGTTTTGTATTAGACAATGAGTGCCTTATCCTACCTAAGGAATGTTAATTGCAATAGCAGTTGCCCCTAGACCCTCGCTAATACAGGTCCGAAACGAAACTTGTTAAACCAGACGCTATGCTACCTAACGAATCATTATCTTTTATTCCTAAAGGGATATATTGATATACACGGAGAACGATTCTGAAGCAATTATTTTGTTATCGCAAACAGCTGAATATATTTTTCTCACCTTCACCTAAAGGTACATTAAAAGTGTTAGTTCGAATTATCATACCTATAGTCACATCCTGGGGAAAGGAAACGGTACTCATGACATCTGATTTTGGCCATCATTTGACTACACTAACCTATTTAAACCCTCCACTCATTTGTTTTGTATTAGACAATGAGTGCCTTATCCTACCTAAGCAATGTTAATTGCAATAGCAGTTACCCATAGAGTCCTCGCTAATACAGGTCCGAAACGAAACTTGTTAAACCAGATGCTCTGCTACCTGATAAGCATGATTGGCCGATTGTATATATGTAACGCTTCGCAGGCAAAACTAAACAAACGGAAGATAATAAATAAATTCCTGATATATGTGTATAGTTACCTAATTAATTATTTTGCACTTTTTCTGCCTTTAGATCTACCATTGAAATTTTAGATAAATATTAATATAATTTTACTATCCCTATCGTTTATTTTTTTTCTGATTGCCATTGCCAAATGAATCAAAACAGAAAGTATGGAACTTGTGATTTTGTAATAATATCCTTAGTCCTTTCACCTGTATAGTTTATAGTGATAAATAATGAACTTGTGAGAGAGATGTTCAAGAGAATTCCATTATTCATGCCTTATACATAATTTGATCCAGGTCACTTTTAAATGGAATATGTCTTCAACCATCACTGACATTTCACTCTGACGCGGGCATGTTTAGCTTTCTCCTTGACAAAAACGTCTTTTAGAGTCAGTAGTTCAACTGTATAATTTAAAATATGCTTGAACGTCTTTTTTAAAATGAATCTTAATCTTTTATTTCTAAAGTGATATACTGGCGTACTGGAAGAACGGTTCTCAATCAGTTATTTTGTTATCACAAGCAACTAAATATATTTTTTATTCAGCTTTACTTAAAAGCATAAAAACATTGAAATTTTTAGTTCAAATTATCATACCTATAGCCACACCTTAGGAGAAAGAAAACGGTACTCATGGCGTCTGATTTTGGCCATCATTTGTCTACACTAAACCTGTTTAAACCCTCCACTCATTGATCTTATATTAGCAATGAGTGCATTATCCTATCTAAGCAATAGTTAATTGCAATAGCAGTTACCCATAGAACCTCGCTAATACAGGTCCGAAACGAAACTTTTTAAACCAGATGCTCTGCTGCCTGATAAGCATCATTGGCCGATTGTATATATGTATCGCTTAGCACCTAAGGAAATCATCCTGAAGAGTTCAGGTACTCTCCTGCCCAGACAGGCAGAGATGGAGCCTATCTACATTGGCGTCATCAGCGGGATCTCTATTGTGAGAGTTCGGTACGAGGTGGCGTTACATTAAGGGACAATTTTAGCAAATGTTGAGTGCTGGCAGGAAAGTAAATCATCGCTGCGAGAACTTCACATCAGGTGCGGTAAGATCTAGTATGTAGAACCAGTTTTTTGTCTTGTTATTATTCTGCGCTATGCCATAAAATACGCGAGGGAAGGCGAGAAACGGTTCTAAATCGCAGTACGTGGACACTGCTCGACACAGATCAACGCAAAACATGGAGGCTATTGCGTCTGATTTGTCAGTAGATGCTGTCAGCGACTGACAAATCCGACTCAAGAAATAGCAGAGCAATCCGATGACGCTAGAAAGCTCTAATTGGAATTGAGGAAACTCGAATTAACGCAACTCGAACTAGTTGACAGACAAGCGCAAAGCGAGGCCGAGGCCGAAGAATGACCCTTGCGACTGGAATCGAAGAAAGACAAGCGCAGCGCGAAGAAATGCAAGCACAACGCGAGCATGAACTGCAAATGAGGCATCTTGAGCTTGAGACAGCAAAGGCAAGTGGCGTCAGATCTCACGGTGCGTCGTGTGATGGTTATGATTCGCCTGGGTCCGATTCCCATAGCACCGCGAAAAGGAAGGAGCATGAGGTACTGAAATATTGGATTTTGGTTTTGCACACTACGTTGGGATCGCCCCCAGAAACTCTCCTCTACATTCATTTGTATTTCAAGAGGATCAAGAGCGTTTTCGCTAATCAGGGCGTGCCTGAAAAGGTTAGGAGCCAGGTAGTCCTCTCCATTTTTCGGGAGAAGCTGAACGATCTTTTGGCTTTATTGTCTGACGAGGATGCTAGCGATTACAGTAAGCTCAAAGCTTACATTTTGGCGAGGTGTAAAGTCTCTGCAGTTTAATACAAGAGGCAGTTGGATAGGGCATAGAAGCTTGCACACGAAACGTGGAACACGTTTTCGGAAAAATTAGGGAAATATGGAGAAGGTATATTGAAAGCAGAATATTGTCCACATTTGAGGAATTGGTCGACCTGCTGGTGGCCGATCGAATTAAATCAGAGGTACCGAGTAGCACTGATGAATACATTGCACTGCAGGAGCGCTGGGACTGGTTTAATCCAAGAGACCTCATAGATTATATATTAAATCATTTAGTGAGCAGTCGAATTAATGCGCGTCCACGGGACTCTGATCGACAGATGGCCAGGTACATTCCTCCTCCCAGGCGCGAGCAATTAGAACAAAAAGTGCTCATGCAATTTGCGAAGCGATCAGTTGCTACCACTATCAGCGCGCGTGGCTGTTTTTGGTGCCGCTCGAAGCAGCATCTTCGCAGAGATTGTCCTCAATGGCGGGCAAAGAGGAAATCTCCCAGTGCTGGATTTAATACAGTGTATACTGTATGAGACGAGCAGGAAGAGGCATGATGTACCCGCGTTTCAACGCACATGTTTGAAGCTCAGGACGAAGGGCAATTAACAACGGTTAGACTTACCCAACTTCAGACGGCGAATGTGCGATGTGGCCAGAATGCTTTCACAGCTGTGATTGATTCTGGCGCTGAAATCTCCGTGATTAGAAGAGATGTTGTCCCAGAGCAGTTTTTCACGCCGAAGACGACGATCAAGCTGAGGACAGCATTTGGAGATTTCGAGATAGCTGCAATGATCCACGTTCCTGTGCAGTTAGAGGGGGGATGCAATTCCCCCATGACTCCATGATTAGGCCAGAAATTAATTTAGTGATTTATGTTTCATCACGTCTGGCACTTCCTGCACTTCTGACGAAGGACGATTTTAAGCGATTTCTGCCGTTAATTTAAGCGCGATTTGGCGGAGAATTGGCATAGAAGGAATTTTGGAGGAAAATATGGGGCATAGAAGCTTGGATAGGGCATAGAAGCTTGCACACGAAACGTGGACCACGTTTTCGGAAAAATTAGGGAAATATGGAGAACGTATATTGAAAGCAGCAAATTATCCACATTTGAGGAATTGGTCGACCTGCTGGTGGCCGATCGAATTAAATCTGAGGTACCGAATAGCACTGATGAATACATTGCATTGCAGGAGCGCTGGGACTGGTTTAATCCAAGAGACCACATAGATTCTATATTAAATCATTTAGTGAGCAGTCGAAGTAATGCGCGTCCACGGGACTCTGATCGACAGATGGCCAGGTACATTCCTCCTCCCAGGCGCGAGCAATTAGAACAAAAAGCGCTCATTCAATTTGCGAAGCGATCAGTTGCTACCACTATCAGCGCGCGTGGCTGTTTTGGGTGCGGCAACATGCACTACGTCTCGGAAGCAACATGCACTACGTGACATCACTTTCCGAGACAAGCGAGGGGCTGTCTGCTTCGACTGTGGAGGTTACTATGGCAACATAATCGACGCCGTTACTTTATCTATTTTTTACATATTAAATAGAAAGTGGAAGGAATGGAATGACGTAACGCAAAGGGTCAATGCTATGGTTAACCCAACCAACATATCTTTTGTTCTGTTTCTAAGCATCATATGGAGAAATAATGCCCGCCCATTCCATTTGCCTGTAGTTATTCTTACTGACTCTGATAGCGATGAGATCGGCCAAGAAATGGCCCAAACTCATTGTAACAACCAAAGTATCATATCTAAATGAAGACACTCTATAGCCTTATTTTGCTAACAATTTAAGTATTCGGTGCTTTTACATCACGATATGTTAGAAAAACATTTTTGTGAACGAAAATTAAGTGATTTCCTTCCCTTCCACTCAAACTTTAAACTTGAATTTAGAAATATTTATAATGTTATGCACAATTAGGTAATGAGTTATCGGTTGCATTAAAGTCAGCAGCTTTTTATTTGGATCCAACTTGATAAATAAGACACGTTCAATACGCATGACAAAACTTCCTTTGTGCAAGTGTGGAGAGCATTTATACCTGTTTCGAGACAAAATGATCTATAGGTTACATTTTTGAAATCTACTCTATTCGTAAACCATTAAGACTGTTCTTTTCTACAAGAAAAACTAAAAATGAAAGATTTTGATACTAACGTTCACTTTCATTTTAATTTCACAATTTACATTTTTTAAGCTTAAAGAAGTCAATCATAATGAAATGTTTGTATCGCCTTGGGAAGCAAAAGAATTGATTTTAAGATTAAAACATTTCTTCATTTTTATAACTCTAAAATCCGAATGTTTTCAATTTTACAAGTTTCAACGCAGCCCAAGTTGGCAAAGCGTTCTGCTCCGTAGAAGTAAACTACATGATAAACATTCGGATTTTAGAGTTATAAAAATGAAGAAATGTTTTAATCTTAAAATCAATTCTTTTGCTCCCCAAGGCGATACAAACATTTCATTATGATTGACTGCTTTAAGCTATATGATATATATGATGAGATGCTCAGTTTCTAATAATCATATTCCACTTACCTCATGACTTACCCTCTCACCTGCTTGATGTCGATTCCCGTCGGATGTCTCCAAGGATCTGGGATGACTTACCCTCTCACCTGCTTGATGTCGATTCCCGTCGGATGTCTCCAAGGATCTGGGATGACTTACTTCTACTTCCTGGAAGTGACGACTCTAATCAGAGCACAGCGAAAAACAAACATTTCAGTTAAAACTTGTATTCTGTTTCGTCAAACGGAATTTAATTGTTATTCATCGATGTGGTATAGAGTAACAATCGCGATATGACGTCTTTAGCAAATGCCTCGTAATAATCGTTTAAGAAAACATTCGTTTTCTTTGTATCTGGCATCTTAAAAAATACTAAAGCTTTGAATTAAACCATGAGAAAAGACATTAAAATAACTTATGATTCATAATATAGAAAACAAATATATTTTAGGTTGTTTTAAAACTAAGTATCTATCTATCGTGTATGTGGGAGAGAGTGGGTTGCTAATTCCTCTGACATACTGACATACTGAGATGCACTTTTATTTCCACCTAATAGGCTAAAGATCCAGATTACAAAGGCCTCAAGGACTCACAGAAGGTTTGCGAAGGGGAGCCACTGTACAGCTCTCAGGAGACATGGAAACCTCCTGTCAAACCACACAGTCTGTTTTTTAAGGGACACAGGGTATGACCCATCCAAAGGACGGCAGCCTTCTCAAGACCTCTGGTGTCACCTTTCTCACCTAAGTAGTTTGGTACATTTGTTAGAAAAAACTACTTAGTTACTATCTTTACCCTTTAACTTACTACTTAGTTTACCCTTCTACATTTCATAGTAACCATTAAGTTACTGTGAAATGTTTCAATGAAATGCGAAACATAGTTATTAACATCGGTTATCTTTTAATCATCTCTAAGTCTCTTATATTTATTCAACTTTTCTTTTCTCTTGGACATATAAAATCCAAAAGACATTGACTTCCAGACTGTCTTTATGTCTTGTATTATACTTACTGTCAGACCTCTTTTCAAGGAATTGTTTAAAGGGTAAAGCTGGATCGATAATTTGGGGGCCCTGGAGCCCAGTAGTTAAATGGAGCCCTCTCTATCATGATAAAATCAAGGATAATGGATTTTGAACAACTTAATGCAACGTTATCTATTAGACGATTGAAAAATAATATAATGAGTACCTTAAACAAGTAATTAGAAAATCGAGGCGTTACTCTAGAGTAGGGGTTCTCAACGTGGGGGGTACGCGGTAAAAATTTTTGGGGTATGCCGTGAGAGCTCAAAAGTTGCTAGATATATGTTATAAATAAATATATTTTATTTTATTTCATTGTTATACTATAACTATAGTTTTTTATATCTATACAAGGGGTACGCCAGTTACATACACATTTCCAGGGGGTACGTGAAGCACAAAAGGTTGAGAACCACTGCTCTAGAGCAATGTCTTCGCCTTTAGTGCTACCCAATTGAAGGGTAATTTCTTCTAATCTCTCATAACTCTTTCTTCTAATAATTAAATTGCATTTATGTAGAAAAACTTGCAAAAAGCGCGGATTCTTACATTGTAATTAGTAACTAGAAGAATTAGTAACTGTAATTTGTAACTAGAAGAACAATATATCACCTCTCGTGAATATCAGATTTTCGTTTTCAAAGGAATGAAATTTTATTCCCAATTTAGGATCATCTAATATTGGAAATTAAAACTAACAGTTCATTGCGTAAATGCAAATTTTAATATTTCTTCTGTACCTATAAAACATAAAATAATTCCTCAATTATCTATTAAAACAAACAAAAAAAAGCTTCCTCCCTCCATCAGAGTGGAAATGAGGCAAATGATTGTTGCAAATGTAAAACCGATTGCACATCACACTCTACCACAAAGATTTCAAACTTCTATAACCAGTAGGTCGTTTGCAAAATTTAATTGAAACTTCAACATTTTCCAATGTATTCCATCATTACAGGTCACAATTGGAATTTTCATCATTTTCCGCATTTATTGGGTCAAACTGTGGAAATTGGAAGCAGTAGATTAGGGGTTCTCAATGTGGAGTACGTGGTAAAACTTTTGGGGGTACGCCGTGAGAGCTCAAAACTAGCTAGATCTAGTAACAAAGTAAAAATAACCATTGTAATATTATAACTATAGTTTTATCTATCTATACAAGGGGTACGTCAGTTACATACACATTTCCAGGGGGTACGTGAAGCATAAAAGGTTGAGGACCACTGCAATAGATGAGTGGGAAAATGCAAATAATAATAGTTTATTAGTATCTGTTTGGCACAAAATTAATTTTTTTGTTTATCTCTTAAAATAAAAGTGTTATTTTTCCACTACTCCCTGGAGGTAAGAGGAATGATTAGTGCCAATATAAAGCTCTTGATATTGGCACTAATCTTTCCTCTTACCTCCACAACCAAAATTATTCTCCACAACCAAAATTTAAAATTCCTGTTACAAATACATCGTTCGTAAATTACAATATACGCTCAGCATGCAAATACTGTGAACGAAGATTCATCACCGGGATGAAGAGGGAGCAAAGTTTCAACATTTTCGCATAGAACAATATCTCAATGGACAGGAACCTCCTACTGGAAGTGAAAAATATAAAATCTACTGTACTGTGAGACTGTCGCATTTTGTGATCTCTTTTGAATCTAATATTATAGTAGCAGGTTATTTAGGTGGTATGGAACAAGATATTAGTTACTAAAATTTAAATGAAATAATAATACTTTATGTTACTTTGTGTATTTTTGGTCAATTCCTATTTCAAATTTTAATTTTTGTTAACTGTTATTTAACAGATAGTGTATAATTATACGATATATTTCACATTATGTTCTTCAATTTAGATTATTTTTAATTGCAACCACATTGAAATATTTTGAGAAACATTACAATGATATTATTGAAATCATTGCTTATAAAAACATTATAAATATATTCTATTATCCACTTCTATATTCTTTAGTTATATTTTAATCGAGAAATCAAATTTGCATATAAGAATAATGTTTCGCACCTCTTGATTTCACGACCATCACCCTTATCGCTATTTAGCCGTGAACATGACACAGGATCTGAAATTTCTTAACGTTTCTGAGATCTCTGACCTGAAGAACCACTGAGCACCAAATCTCACTTCTCTAGCACAAGGAGGAATTTGACCTTTGACTTTGAGGAATCGAATGGATCAGAAATTTCGTAACGTTTCTAAGATATAGAAAAGAAATACCAACAGGCATCAATTGTCATATTTAGCATATATAGATTTAAATTTGACAACTGACCTCGATAGACTGATCAAATTCGTAATATCGTTTAGAAGATGGAAACCAAATTGTTTCTAGCGCTTACAGATCCAGCCTTGGCCTCTATTTGATCTGGAAGAATACTTCGAAGGCCAATTTTTTTGCGAAATCTACTGTTAGGATTACCCTTACGTGCAAATTGTAAGAGCTCTTCGATTTCTGCATCTTAGTTAGAATAAGACAAACCCCCTATCAGTTATTCAGTCACTACCTCACTTACAATCGGCTGCATACACTCAGTCACTACCTCACTTGCTCACAATCAGATGCAAGTATCATAGTCCTATTTGGGGCGGGGGTGGCTCAGTCGGTAGCGCGTCAGGCTCGTAATCTGTAGTTCACAGGTTCGAGTCCCAGCTGGGTCGGCGTTGAGATTTATCTCCGCAAAATTCCCTGCCCTGTCCACGGTCAGTAGGGGACACCGATGGGCTTGGAAAGGCCGCCGTCCGTCAGATGGGACGTTAAGCCGTGGCCCCGTGTGCGGGAGAGCCATACCCTGTGCACGTGAAAGAACACGCTGGATGGCCTTGACGTGAGGCTACCATCTGTCTCCCAACTGCTGTTCCAGTGGGTCCCCTCCCCCAACCTTCTCTGAGCCTTCGGGGTCCATGTGACCTGGCCATTTAGCCCATGGTGTGCAAAAAAGTGCCGCTCAGAGGTAAAACAACCCAACCCATAGTCCTATTCCAGTGCTTTCCTCCTATGACGTCGTGGACCACGCCCCTTTATACTATTCATAATTGACAACTCCCCCTTATGCATCCCACTACTTTCTCCCTTATTAATAACTTATTATTATTCATAATTAATATTCATAACTTATTAATTAACTCCTTAGGGCCATCCTCCTTTATTAAAAAAACCCTATGTCCGCCATTTTGACCACAAACTCCCGAAGTAACTCAAAGTCCCAAGTCCGCCATTTTGAAGTCTAACGTCCGCCATATTGGTTTCCGCTATGATCCAAAATTCCGAAATATTCCACCTAATTGTGGTGACATCTAGTGTTTAACACACATGTATATTTAAAATAAATTTCCTATAGTGGGACGCGATCCTGCGACCCTCACCTTACTAGCACATTACACAGCATGTTAATCCATTACACCAAGGGTAGTATATATTCTTAGAGTGTTGAAATGTGGATGAAGTTGAAATAACTTATCTTTATAAAATATCTAGGTAATGTTATATTTCCGGCATTTATTTTTTATTACAATTTAACGTGCGAATTTCATATTTCCTGCATTTATTTTTCTTGTAAATTAACCTATGCAATTTTAATTTCTTATAACTGATCGTGCGAATGTTTTTTATGATGATTTTTTATTTCTTGAAAATAACCTACGTATTTTAGTCCCTGTAAATTAAGAATTTGTATTTCTTATAATTTAACGTGCGAATTTTATATTTTCGGAATTCATTTTTTATTATAATTTAACGTGGGGATTTTTTTTATTTTTTGTATTTATTTTTTATTAACTTTTTTTTTATTTTTTATAACTCGCGAATCTCTTTATTAGTTGTAAATAAACCTACGAATTTTTTATTCCTTATAAATTAACCTACAAATTTTTTATTTCTTTATAAGTTAGCTCTCGATTTTTTTTATTTTTTATAATTTAACTTGCGAATATTTATAAATGAATTTTTTAAATCCTTATTAATTAAACACTTATCAAAAGTGACGGCCCCTTTATTAATATGAGCTCCCTTAATTAAAACGCTTATCAAAAGTTCGACCTCCTCATTAAAAAACCCTTAATAATATGCATCCACCTTTATTAAACACCTATCAAAGGTTCTGCCTCTCACGCCGGGCAATCAATTCAATTTATTTTTTTATTTAAAAATAAATTTTGCGGGCAATTTATTTTTTAAAAATAATATTCATCCTCTTATCGAAACTTATTATCCCATCTCCCCTTTATGATAGATCAGCTATTTTGTAAATAAGCAAAGTACCCCATCGGAAGAAAACAATCCATCTTCAAATTTCCCTTGGCACGCCTGAACCTTCAAGTGTTGTGACTCTCTTATTAAAATTAGTCTCCATATGGTTGAAGGATTATATCTTCAGATATTTGTGTTCAGACGTATTCTGCACCACACTTTCCACGTCCTTTACCACGTCAGGACTTGTTTTGAAACGATTAAGTGATTTTATGTTAAATTCCTATTTTTTGCCATGTCTCAATTCATTACTCTCCATATTTTCATATTAATACTAAAGCATTTCAGAAACCTCACCACACTAATCAGAGGTAAAAAAATTCCTTCTTTCTTACAAATTTCGATCTCCTCCCAATTAATTAATTTCTTTTCCCTTTTTAATACTAAGCCACTTCAAAGACATCGGATCGCAACACCACCAAAAAATCACGTATTAAAAAATAAACTCACCTTCCTATTTTTTATTTCAATAGTTTATTACTAAACCGGCTCAAAGGAATTGCGATTGCATCAGCAAAAGAATAACCAATAAAACTCATTTTTTAATTCCCGTATATCCGTTACGCGACTTGGTCTGAAATTTAAAACTTTTTATTCCTAATACTTATATTTGCTGTATCCCCAATTCAGCATATGATTCACTTATGCAAAGTATTACTCTTTCCTAGGAAGTAACTCTGCTCAGTAACAATCGAAAACAAAATATTATTCCTTCCTCGAAAGAAAAATCTGCTAATAAAAAATTATTTGGATGTGAGATATCATATAAAAAAATCTGGAATTATAAACACTCTTACAGTTTTAAAAATCGTCTTTTCCTCCGTTTACTGGAGAACGTGTGATCACAAGACCAACGACTCATCATGCTGATGAAATTTAATTTTGCGCTACGAGTTACGTTTGTTTGCAAGGTCGGGTATTCGGTTGTCTTTCATCGGATAAAAAATAAATTTGTAAAGAGCTTTCGTACACGGTTTAGTTTTAAAAGAAAGTAAGCAATGCTAAAAGTAGAAAACGATTCATACGTTGCAACTACCCTTGCGTTTTCGCTTGCGTTGCGTAAAACATCTATCTTTAATTGTACATCCAAGCACAACATTAACTTCAGTGTATGTTAATGGAGATCTGATGAATTTTTTTCCTATTATCGCGAACGGTTGGATCAGCGATGGATTGCCGCATCCACAAGCATGGATGTGCAGCGGGCCAACTACGTCACAGGTCAGTGAATTTTGTGCTTAATTTTCATAGTCGCCCCAATAATGCCTTTTCACAATCTCAGTGAGACTCGATGGCTCGCACCGGTGAGGGACGGAGTCGTTTGCTTTGACATATATGTTGCTATCGGACCTCAGTAAAAGAATTCTGCACTTAGAGATATGTCACAAAAAATCGATGTTCTCTCGTACAGCGTACATTGGATATATATCTTTACAAACTAAGAGTCACTCGAAGTAAAACATTCCAAGTCCAGAATTTTATCCGTGAATTTTATCTTCCTCAAGGATCTTTTCAACCCAATGTCGAAGTGAAATAATTAATTGCTTTCAATCATGACGAAATGTAGAGCCCAATCGCTTTGCTGGGCTGGTCGACGGAAGGTCCCGTATGCTGGCATCTTATCTTCGAGGAGATCTTTTCGACTTAACGACGCATTTCAACAGTTAACTGCTTGCAAGAGTTCCAAGAGGTCAGCTAATTTTAAAATGTCCTCTTACACTGTTCATCACAATATAAAAGTATTTAGCAGTTACCGGGAGAATATGGTTTTATCCCACCAGAAAAGGAAATAAAGTACATTAGAAAGGAAAATCAATGTTAGAAGGAACCCGACTGAAAGTTGTTAATATCATAAGAAATGTGTGAATGTTTAGAAAATGGCGCCGATGTAACAAAATATTTCAGTGTAAAAATGGAAAAACAAGCAAAAAAAGTATGAATTAATACGAGTTTCATAGAATAATAGAATGTGTGAAAGTTTCGATCCCGGTGTGATATGAAGTAGAAGTAATGCGAAAAGAAATCTGCAGCAGCATAAATGCTAATCCCCACGTCATTTGTTAGGTGGTGATAGCGTTAACATGCACCAACATCAACGGATTTTCAAATGACATTCATGGTGTATCATTCCCATCACTTAAGTTTCATCTCCTTTTATTTTTCCAATTAATAACATTCCAACCCCCAATAGCACACAGTTTCTGTGGGACAGTGCCTTTCCGGGAGTGACTTCCATGCCAAAATGGCACAGGGGACGCTCTTTCTCACAGTAGCGATATGACCATGCACTTTGCTAAAAAGCAAACCTGCTCATTGAAAGATGCATTTCTCATAGACAGGGTACAATTAAGATCTGAACTAAAAAGTCATGGATGAAATTAAGAGTGTGTGGAATATTTTCATGCATGAGCATGTAAAGTATAAGCCTATGTTGAAAAGGTAGATTTGCACTAAGGATGTGTATATTTTCGGACCCATTCTCATCCCGTTTTCAGGGTTCCGTGTGCATTTCTACAATTATTTTCCCTGCTATGTTTGAACAAGAGTATTAAACGAAAAAAAGTTAAAAAGTACCTGTATTTCTATATGCGCCCTAGAAAGTAGAAAATAAACTTAAAATATATCGATGGAGAAAACAATCACCAAGTTCGCATTCACTTCGAAAGGAAGATACGGCGCCGATTTACATACTCAACAAGATTGACGGCGCTCTATCTTCCTTTGAAGGAAAATAGGGAATTTCCAATTACAGTTGAAACTACTGATTTCACTGATCACTGATTTTTGATAGGTTACTATTGATTTTCAGATATTTAACAAATTATTTGAATTATTGATTATTTGAACTATCAAGAAAAATAATAGCGCTGGGGTCTGGTAGACCCCGCATACCAGTTACGGGTTAAGAATGCGAACACTGAGAAATATTAAGAATGCGAACATTGGGAAATATTAAGAATGCGAACACTGGGAAATATTAAGAATGCGAACTACTGAGAAATATTAAGAACGCGAACTACTGAGAAATATTAATATATCATACGCTTGTTCCGCCGCATTTAAATCTAGTAAACGCATTCTTAATATTTCTCAGCAGTTTCAACTGCAATTGGAATCCTCATGGATATTACGTTTAACTGCAATTGGAAATTCTCCGTGAAAAATGCAATTGACTCATAATTGGTTTCTTTACGACAACACCCATCTTGTACCAAATATTAATTCATGAAACAAAATTACTTCGAGCTCTAAATCGTCACATTTGATTTGCACAATGTAAACTCTTTCATGAACAGCAATTATGCTACAAGTTGGATTCCTAAAACACTAGATTTAAACTTAAGACATTTAATGAAATTCAAACTTAAATGAGATTGTGTTTAACTGAAGCACCTCCTAGTACTCAATTTATGAATAGAACAATTTTGTTTCTAATATTTAATTATCACATTACTTTGGCATAATTACAGGAACCGCGACTATGCATTTAGTATAGTCGCTGTTCCTGTAATTATGCCATAATATTATGATAACCACCTTAGGTTAATTATATAATGCTCAAGGGGGAACCTAAACGTAAGACAATTAAATTCAAACGTAGATGTGGTTGTACTTGAGGATGATCGAAATCAAATATCTTACCTATCTTTTGTTATGCAGCAGGCTCGACCAGGCAGTCCAAGGAATGGGGGGGTCTCCATCTCGGCAAGGTTTCCTGGCGAATAAAGAATTTTGGGAATATTAAGAAGGTTATACAGACGGGGAAGACATTGTGACGATTTCGTTCTTATTGTTACTAAGCGCTGAAATTTTGTTAGATGAAAGAATGAACAGATCTCATTGTTCCATTTTCCGTTCATTGTGTATTTCCGTTCTGACGTTCATTGTGCATTTCGGAAATATTTGGATTTAAAATGTATCGGAATAAAACAGATAATTCTTTTGTAACTTAAGCTGCTGAAGCGAATTCTGTTTTTCTAATATTAACATAGATTAAATTAAATGTATTTTTACAGACATAAAAATGTATAGATGTTAGCGAAAAATAATTTTAACATCATTATGCAACAATCAAATAGTTGTACTGCATCTATGAATTTAGTTTTTCCTCGAGTTTCGAAGAAGCAGAAGCATTTTTTTAATCAAAAGGTATTATTGCAAAATATTTCACCACTGATTTGAACTTAAATATTCATATTTCGGTAGGTGTAAGGATTTTTTTTCAACGCGTTTGAATATTTTCGAGCACGACGTCATACGTTACGTTTTCTGTCAGATGTCTCGTAACAAGCAAAACGTGTGTGTTTTTGTTAATGCAGGAGATGATAATGAGAGTGGTTAGGTTTAAGAACCTGGAAAGAAACAGCCAATAACGGAGCTTTGTTCAGAGCACGAAATACGATGGAAACTACCGACAGCCCGAGAATTTTCAAACTTAGAAAACACAAAAACTTGTAGTGGGCACGAAATATGTTAAGAATGCAGCGGAGGGATGGTAAAAGGTGAATCATGACCTGACACGGGTTAAATCCTTGTTGCTTCCTGCAAAGGGTGAAGAGGTGATAAAACGTAATATCCATGAAAAGGAACAAAATCCTGTGACACGAAAGTGTCGCTCAGTCCTATTTTATGAAACAACTGGATTTCCCTTTTCAGATTATTACATGTTTTATCATACCCTATCTCCTGTGATGGTCTGGAACAAAGGGGGTTGAAGTGGGGTGAAAATGCGGGTTTGAGGAGAAGGGCTGTTTACTCTCAATGGGTGACGTCATCCGATGTCTCTCGCCAGAGAAATTTTGAGATGGGTTCGAGAACAGCCGTCAAGGGTGTGAAGGGGATGAACTTTTCCAAAACGTGTTGTAACACATCACGTATGATACGGAAGCAAAGGGGGGTCCACAGCGTGATGGGTGACGTCATCCAAGATGATCGTCGATGGAAATTTCGAAAAGGGTTGACCATTCAAGATGGCTGCTCGGGGGATGAAGGGATGGAACTTTTGCTAAGAGTTTTAATTAATGAGAGTTTTTCAATAAAGAGGGATTGAGAGGACTCTTTGATGAATAATGAATTTATAGGTTGGTCATCGAAGATGGCCACCAAAGGGATGAAGAGGATTCCCTGAACTTTGCCACCGAAAGGTTAGTTGAACTTTACAATTATTTTGAGGATCCATGATAACATCCATGATAACACCTGAGAGGAGAGTTTGAATTATTCAGTGGTTTACAAGTCTGGACATGGTGATTGCATCACACATTCCAGATTTGCACCATTTCCTGGAACTTGGGTAGAATGCGCAAATTTTCTAAGACTTTTTTCTAGACCTAGGACTACTTACGATGACGTCATAACTTGTCCATCAGCCTTCTGTTATGGGAGATGTTGTGTTTGGCTGTCTCATTCCCTGATAATAGATGGCGCCACTGGCGAATCAGCAAAAATTCCGGAAATGCATATAATATTACTTCCCAAAAAGAATTGTCAGTTTCTGAATGTCCAGCGGTTTGAACGCCTGGCATGTTTTGGTAGTCGTGGGTTCGGGTCCCACTCAGGAGAACCGAATTTTTCAAGAAATTATTTCAAGTCACTGTATGATATATAGAGTAAGGAAATACAGAGAGTCATTCACCTACTTTTTAGCAATTATTTGAGCCACCAACGAAAAGGGAAATCCAGTTTCCAACGTCAGACTATGGAACCAGTGTTTTCTGTCATGATCTTGTGCAGAACCACAAACTGCTACGTTATATTGAGTTAGAAACCAGTATAAAACAGAAGAATTAATTTATCATGATTATATAGAAGTAATATCGAATAATCTGAAAATATTCACTTCTTTTTAAAAAGCCAATAACTTGTACTAAATTTTCAAAATCAGAAAATATATATTTAATTATTTCCGCCAGAATTTCAGTAGGAGAAGCAAATAAATGTGGAATGCTATGGATTTTGCTTTCCTGAGACGTAGTTCCCTAGTCCGCCCCGGGAGCGATGCTCTATGAGAGTTTAACATTGTAGAAAAGTTGCCATAATGGTATAGCGAGTGGAATTTTGTACATTCTTTCTCTATGATATGATAGGTCAATGCATGATGCCTTTCTCCAAAACATGTAAATAATAATATTTTGCCGTCCACCCTCTTGTATATGCGTGAGTTGAGAATTTTCTCCAATTAACCCCGTATTACCTTTGGTCACAATAAGAACATTGATGTGCTTCGAAAGGCTCTCACAGATGGGATGTTAAGCCATCTTATGGAGGAGAGGGTGAATGGGTTGATGGATAATGGAAAAAGGTAGAAACTAAATCCAGTCCTTCGAATGGGACATTAAGCCGTGATACAATGTGCACAATACCCATACCTTAGATACAGGTTAAAGAAGAACCTAGATGCCTTGACGAGAAACAACTATCTGTCTCCTAACAGCTGTTTTCGGTGGGTCCCCTTTCCAACTTTCTCTAAACTCTAAGGGTCCTTTTGACCTGGCCATTTAGATCACTATGTGACTATAATTCTAATGAAGACATGATCAACGAAAGACCAAAGCAGACTTGACATTCATTTAGATAAACAGGTCCATCTAAGTAACAACTATTACACTTTGGCACTGCAACCGTCCTTTCTACGAAGGTCCTTCTTCACACTTTCCACCCAACTCTAGGATTATCCCTGCTCCTCCAGTTATCTGAAAATAACTTATTCCTTAATCTAAGTTTATGGACAAATATAAGCCATCCATGGGATGCTCTCCTATCAATGTGATTAAAATGGGTCCAATAATTGAAAATCATTTATAGACGTACCTTAATTGTCAGCCATATTAATATTCTTCCCTTCACGGGGCACTTCTGAGTCCCGATGACTCCTACCGGAACTTGCGGAGAATATTGTCATCTGAACGGAAAGAACAAGCACAAAACATTAGAGGAATAGCTGATTTACTTGACATGTTTCAGAACAATAACAAAACTAGGATTTCCATTTTTTTAACTAAAAACCTTAAAAATATACACGCTTTATGTAAATGATTTTAATGTTGGAAAATTAAGAAAACGAGAAGTTCTTATTAATAAGAAGAGCAAAACGATTTAAGTATTAGAAAACTATGGTTAACTATTATTTATTGTTTTTAATCGGCACTAGATATCAACCAAATGAATAAAGAAAGAACAGCCAACGAAGAGTTACCCAAAGAGATTTTACACTTTCAGGAGAGATGGAAAAATATAATTAATTTAAAAAGGTGACGGTAATTATGAAACGTGAATGGAAACTATATTTTAAAGTATCAACAGTTGTTAAATCTGTTCAAAGTTAGATACATTCCCCAAAATTTAAAGGGAACGTTTCTTTACGTTCGAGTAAATTTTGCAACATTGAGCTAAATGGCAGTTGGGTTGTTTTACTTTCAAGCGTCATTTTTTGCACACAATTAGCTAAATTGCCAGGTCATAAGGACCCTGAATACTCAGAGAAGGTTAATATGTTAGTTAAACATCTGTTAGAAGACAGTTGATAACCTCCCATCAAAGTCATCCAGTGTGTTCTTTAAAGTGCAGAGTGTATGGCTCTGCTGCACACTGAGCCACGGCTTTATGTTTCATCCGACGGACGGTGGCATTTCCAAGACCATTGGTGTTCCCCTACTGAACGACGGCAGGGCGAGAGTTTTGCGGAGGTAAACCTCAACCCTGGCCAGCTGGGACCTTAATCTGGGAACTGCAGATTACGAGCCTGGCGCGGTTTCACCTGAACCACCCCTGCTCAGTAAATAGCAGTAGCTAGAGACGGATTAACATAATGATCGTATAATTGCTCTTATAATAGCATATTCAATTCATACAATCACTTAACCGCAGCAACATAATAACCACTTGCTCAAGGAGGACCTCACTTTTAAGTGAAAAAATACCTAAAAATTATTTGAAATGTTCGAATGGAAGAGAGAAAAAGGCAGAAAGATGAAAGAATAATATAACGACATATTAATAAAAGAACAATGTTTTGGGAATCCGGCAACAAAACCGAGGCATTATTCCGCGAACAGTGGTATACGAATGCAATATTCCGCGAAAAGTGGTATACGAATGCAATATTCCGCGAAAAGTGGTATGACATTGCAGCATTTTTAGCAAAGGAGATTGCTAGCAGTGAAAAGAGCAATGAAATTTACATTCAAAGCCATTTTAACCAACGGTGAGTTACATTTTGATAAGCAATTAGAAACCTTTAACCGCTTAAATATTTAGAATCGAGACTATTTACATATTTGAAATTTAAATATCGCTATCATACGCTACAAAATATAAAACAATTATATGTATTTCTCTCGCGACATATATCTTATATAAATTATTTTACCATATGAATATAGTTTTGTATTACCGTATTATTACCGTATGAGAATAGTTTTGACGACAATTGTTTTTTTGATTTCATTAACAGTTCTATTCTGTGGCAAACAGCTGCTTGAGGCGGTATTTGTTGATTATTCTGATATACAGTAAAGTGTGAATCTGTAGGTGTTGAATTCGGCACTTCAAATATAATGCCAAACTCAAGGTCTGTGTTATCGGAGAGTTTTCCAAGGACTAATAGACAATCCACAACTTCCCCTACCATCTAAGTCAAAAGGAAATATGATTGATTAGATATAAAATTGAGTAAATTCAAGTCAGAGAAAGAATTGATTTCGTACCTTGTTGCTGAAGAACAGAGTATGTTGCTGTTGAGGTAAAGTCCAGCACGATCCTTCCTAAATGATATGGCTGAGGTGAAAGATGACCTTTCGATGGAAAGATGTTAGAAGAGGAAGCCGCCTTGCACTCAAAGGTAATTAGCACCGGAAATTCTAAACAATTCATTTTATTAGCCCAATAAACCAAATTGACAATGGATTCTGTTTGGTGTTTATGGAATTCTTTCGAAACAATCGAACGCTAGATATGAATTTTTGAGAATATTTGTGACGTATTACACGAGTATTTCTAATATTTTTCGTTACCTCTTAAAGTCATTCCTAATCTTGCTACAAAAAATAAAAATTAATTTGAGATGATTAATTTCAAAGTTATGCTTATTTACTTATGATTTCTAGTGTTGATTGGTATAACCCAATGTTACTAAAATTAGAAATAGATTCTTCTTCATCAAACAACACTGCAATTTGAGTCTTTAAAAATATATTAAAGATATTTTACTTTGAAATATTTATTTAAAAAAGAAAAAAGAGCACGGCAATTTTTTTTTTTTTCGATAGGCGACTTAAAAATATTCGAAGGCGGATCCAGGAATGATGGCACTCAAATCCAAAAAACTGCCCAAACTTGAACCAGAAGTAGAAATTCTCTTTTTGTGCAGTAACGCATGCTTGGAGAAACTGTCAAGATTTGTCTGAACAGACTCTGTAACTGCTTTTATTACTTCTCTCCCTCTTGCTCTTCGCCCGTCATTTGTCGGTTTGTGTGCTTTTCACACAAAACGTTGTTCCATCATATCTTTCGGACGCCACGTTCAAACTTAATGATTTATGTATCAAATCAAAGCTTACAACGCGAGGAATGTCATAGGCTATAAATATATATATTCCCTCCCCGCCCATGTTCCCTTCTCCCCTAAAAAAGATGAAATATGAAAACCCTTGTTCCGCTATATCTTCCGAACGTGAGGACCTAAATTAGGAGTTATGTGTCAAATGAAAGTTGATATGAGAATGGTCGTAGACTATTTCGAAATTTCCCACCTCCCACCATTTTCCTCCCTCAAAAAGGGGGCTGATTTTCGCGGGAGATTATATTATTTAATATAATTTTCTTTATTATAATAGAGAGCCCTTAACGAGTTGCGTCTCAAATTAAATGTAGTGATGTCTCCAATCTCATGGTCTATTTTCAACACTACTTCAAAAATTGGGGGAGGAAAAATGTGATCAATGTTTATGAATATCATATCAAAGTTTCTCAAGTTGGTGCTTTTAGTAATAAAAATATAAATAAATTAAAAATTTTAATTACCTATCTTCCAGTATGGGCCCTAAAAAGTAAACAATAAGCCTAAAGCCTATCGAGGTGCAATCAGTCATGAAATTCGCATTCACTTCAAAGGAAGATAGGGCACAGGCAATCTTGTTGAGTAGGTAAATAGGACTCACAAGAACTTTTATTTAACCCCTAACTCGTAACTGTAGGTCCTTGCGTTCGGAAGATATCATCATCATTTTCAAGCTGTCATGGGCTACGGAGCTCCAACCACATTGTGCAACTTAGTTCTCCAAACACATCTGTCTGAGCTAAATCTGCTGCATCTGGCGACTGTAGACCAATTTTAACACGATTCTGTTTGACATTTCTGCCCCCCCCCTGCATCCTAGATCTTCCCCTCTTTCTGAGGCCTTCAGGCACACTGTCATGATCCTATTCGCTAATCTACAGTTATCCATAGTGGTAATATGGCCAAACCAACGGAGTCTCTCTCTGCACAATATGCTGCTCAAAGGAGGTTGCCGACTTCTTTGCCTAACCACATCATTATTTACACACAAACTTATGTGGTTCACACAACAAACCGTTGTGAACCACCTAATACACAAGATACTGCGTAAGCACCCAGAATCAAAAGCATCAAGCTTACTGTTATTTTGTTTATAATGCGTCAAAGTTTCACTACCATAACTAACCCTAGAAAGAGCCAAACTAGTATATCCGCCTATTTCTCCACACTCTTCATAGATTCTTAAAAGTTCTGGCAGCAATCCCTATTCGTCTATTAATCTCATGCCGTACGTCACTAGTATCTGCTACATAGCTCCCAAGGTAATTAAACTGAGACCACTCAGATTAACTGAACCACAGTCTGCCTGACCAATTTTCATCACTTTAGTTTTCTCTCTGTTCATCACCAAACCTACTTTGCTATCAGTCTCATCAACAGCTCAAAATGAAAGAATTTCCCAAAGGGCTAAATCATCAGCAAAATCCGAATCAGAAATTTTCTTATCTCTAGACCACTTAAGGCCAAAATGCTTCCCTTGCAGTGAATTTCGCATAACATAATCAGTAACCAAACTAAAGCAAAAAGGAGACAAAATGCACCCTTGTCGAACACCAGAAGCAATGTTAAACCAATTGCCACAAGCCTTACCAACTCTTAACACGACTCAGTGTTACTATAGAGAGCTTTCATTATGTTAACTAACTTGTCTGGTATTTCATACGATCTCACAATCAAACACAAATTATGACAATCAACAGAGTCTAAAGCGTTTTTGAAATCAACAAAGCTAGCAACTAAAGGTTTCTGAAACTCTAAACATTTCTCAAGAATCTGCCTGAGTGACAAAATCTGATGTACCCATTCCTACCACTTCTGAATCCACACTACTCATCACGCAATTCTCCATCAACTAGATTCTTAATTCTTTTAAGCACAGTCATGCAAAGAACTTTATCTGGAACAGAAAGTAGGATGATACCCTTACAGTTATCACAAGAACTGCGATCACCATTATTAAATCAAAAAAAAAATTAAAGAAAAAAGCATTAAGAAAGGTGGCTGCAAATGTCATGAAACGGGTACGAAGCTGCATCTAGGTTTCAGGAAATCACTTTCAACATCTGTTGTTATGGTACATATATGTCTAATTTGCATGTTTTGAAATTTGTGTCTTTTCTGAAGCTTAAATAGAAAAAATACAATATAGGGTGATTTTTTGTAGATGTCATGTTCATATTTTAACATATTTGGTAAATATCTCTATGAAATAAGGTTTCTTTTTTGATGCTTTGAAATATGCTTTAATTTTTCAAATATATAAAAATAGGAATATAATTTAGCAAATAATTACAGACCAATTTCCATCTTACCAGTCGTTTCCAAAATTATTGAAAAAGTATATATATATATACACACACAGAGTATAACGCTTAGTAATATATATTTCTTTTTAAGTTATTTTGGTATTTGTTCTTGATCAATACTTACTACCAGAATTTCTAGCTTAAATATTTCGTTTATAACACTACTTCAGGTTTTACATTTAGCGCTCTCTAACGATGCAAGTTAAAGCCTTTTGAAAACTGAGAATCTTCATATTTCGTTAGTATTTAATCAACTCAAAAAGAGATTTTCATTTTTCTCTTAAAGCAAAAAGTTCCGTCCCCGCCAGGAATGATGAGACAATTTGTTGCCACCACTCTAAACACCTTGATCATCACACTCCACCAATAGTCACATTTCTAGCACAAATAGTTCGTTTGTAATATGCGTTAATTTTCAAATTATCCCACCGTCAGAAATCACAATTAAAACTTTAGAAAAATAGGAAATTATGAATCGTAGTAGTTTATTAATACCTATCCAACGTAAAAATAACTTTTAATTTATCTCGAAAACTAGAATTATCTGTAAAAACGAAAAATATGGATGAAATCGTTGATGGTGAAATGTCACCATCAACATTTCTAATTTCGAAATATAATTACATTGCTCATAATATTCCTTTAAATGTTTGCCATTTTCAACTCTTTCACCGTTAGAAGGATTGGTTTGGTTTGTTTCACCTCCCAGCGACACTTTTTTTGCACATAATGCGGTAAATGGCCTGGTCACAAGACCCTGAAAGCTCAGAGAAGGTTGGGGGAGGGGACCCACTGGAACAGCTGTTGGGAGATAGATGGTAGCCTCCCGTCAAGACTATCCAGCGTGCTCTTTAACTTGCACAGGTTATGGCTCTCCCGCACACGGGGCCACGGCTTAACTTCCCATTCGACAGACGGCAACCTTTCTAAGCCCATCGGTGTTCCCTACTGACCGTGAACAGGGCGGGGATTTTTGCGGAGATAAATCTCAACGTTGACCCAGCTGGGACTCGAACCTGGGAACTACAGATTACGAGCCTGGCGCGCTACCGACTGAGCCACCCCCCGCCCCTGAAAGCTCAGAGGAGGTTGGGGGAGGTGACCCACTGCAACAGATGTTGGTAGATAGATTCAGTCAAGATCCTCCAATGTGTTGTTTAACGTGCATAGGATATGGCTGTCCAACACAAGAGACCACGGTTTAAGGTATCATGCGACGGACGGCGGCCTTTCCAAACCCATCGGTGTCCCCTACCCCTTAGAGAGCGCAATTGACGCTATAGGGAAATTTCGGAAGTACGGATCGTAATGTTTCATCAATACCTAAAGAACCTAAAAATATTTTGGGATTTGTTTCCGAAACGAAAAATGTCTACAGACAGACATTAGCAATTTTGTTTATGAAAAAGAGCAACATTGTGCCGCTCAAAAGTAAATTGTCCTTTGGACGCTGCTTCAACGTATTGAATTCAGAGCCAACTGACTCTTACTTGACACCCAAAATTAGAATATCTTTTGGTCCTCTAACTTATATATATAGTCTTTTGTTTGTTAACAGCTTCATATTTTAGTGAATTATGATAAACAAGAAAATTTATCTTGTGTTGCTCGGATTTCAAATTCTAAAGCAATGGTTCTCAAACTTTTTTGCTCACGGTACATTATTTATCGCCGTGAATATGGTGACACTGCGGAAGACTCGGGCATGCGCAGTTTGTTTTCAACTGTCAACGTTACACTCCCCACAATATATTGTTACGACAGAAGGAATCTGGCAACCGAAAGCAAAAAAGTTTCAGCCAACGAATAAGAACGTTGGGAGAATTTGGAGAAGAAGAGTGGAGCGTTAACGGTCGTTTTTGTATTGTAACGGTCGTTGTGTTGGAACGGTCGGAGAGTTCGAAAATGGACGGTGAGCTGTTCTGAGACAGTGCGCGTAAGTATCAAGAAGTAACTTGATGTGTTGTGTATACGCGGAAGGATAAAAGTGGGATCTTTTATCGTTAAGTATCAAGAAGTAACTTGATGTGTTGTGTATACGCGGAAGTATAAAAGTGGGAACTTTTATGGCTAACTTCGAGTGTCTACACGGACTGTCTTTTTGTTCGGCTAGTGTGTGAAAAGTTATTAGCACAGGACGAGAATTGGTTTACGAGTGAAGATCTTCGGGTGACCTGGTAAATCAAGTAAAAGGTAGTATTTAGTAAAATACACAGAGCTGATATTGTGTGCTCTACGCAGGAAGATTGATGACTTGTGCATGTTAATAGTTGATTTGTTAATAAGATACTTCATCCATATTTCCTTTGTAACAATTTACCTTGTATTGAATTTGGTTTTGAAATATAGTTTTTTTTTAATACTCACGCTCAGTGGCTATCCATTTTTGTGATCCGCAACATTTGGTGTCAGAAGTGGGATTAATTAATTGAATGCCGTTAACTAGAAGTATGGATGAATTAGTAAAGTTGATAAATAGCTTGAAAGCCGATATGGCTACACAAATGAATGACATTAAAAATCAAAATAATGACTTGAAAGCCGATATGGCTACACAAATGAATGACATTAAAAGTCAAAATAATGACTTGAAAGCCGATATGGCTACACAGATGAATGACATTAAAAGTCAAAGTAATGACTTGAAAGCCGAAATGGCCGCACAAAATAATGAGTTGAGAACGGAGATAGTTTCTCAAAAAGATGATTTGAAAGCCGAAATAGCGGCACAAAATACTGAGATGAGAGCTGAAGTGGCTTCTCAAGTTGGTAAGATTATTGATCAGTTCAAGGATAATAAAACCGAACTCAATAGACAATGCAATAGTTTAAATGTTGAATTTGTCAGTGAAAAAGATGATCTTGATAGTGTTAAGTTAGATTGTAAACATGGAAAAGAAAAAGAGAAAGGCAACGCATATAAAAATGTGGATCTGCTACTGGAAATCAAGAATCGTAGAGATAGCGCAGATAATGCCTTTGACCACGCAACTACTGGTAATGCATGGCAGAGTGTCTATGTCGCTGGTGACATGTCTAGGAACTGTGAAGAACAATCACACAGATCAGAGAGCTGTGAGACTATACAGTACGCTTTGCACTTCAAAATACCTAGGTATACAAGTCTGTCACGATCTGAAGAGAGATCCACACGAAAGGTATTCTATTCCTCGCCGTCAGCAAAATGCGTCATGGACAATTATCGCAAAGGCAGAGTAATGAGTGGTAATGAGGGGGAACGAAACAGAGTTTACGTTTCGCAGAGTGGTCCGAGTAAAGAAGAGGCGTCCATTCATCATAGATACAAAGTGCCATTCGACGTTACCGGGGAAGTCGGAGAGATTTTACCGAAGCATATAGCCACACTCGAATCGTTTATAGAAAGTGGGGATTTAAGGAAGAGGAATTCCGAAGGATGGCTTAGAAGCATAACAGGTGATGCTAGTAAAAGAGCTTCAGGCAGAGACAGTACTTCAAAGACTAACTTTCTGGATGAAACTAAGCCTCAGAGTTACGATCAGAGAGAAGTAAAGCCCTCAGACAATCTCAACGAAACCATGCTGAATTTCTTTTCTGAACAGTCAATGTGCAGATTTGGACATTATAACCATTTAGATTATAAGGATATAGAAAAGTTTTATCACGACTACAAGAGCTCTAAAGTGGACAATATCATGTTACAGAACTCGTCGCTGATCTCCAGAATGAACAATTTGGCAATCATGACTGATATTTCCCTGGCTAATTACAATGAGAGCTCCAAGAAAGTGAATTCGGAAGAAACAGCAAATATGACCTCCTCGGGTCATGTGTTTTGCTGGAGACCCGAGTGGTGCCATCGGATGGTAGATAAAAACAGCACAGGAGGTGTCGGCAACAAAGTGAGTCTTGTCTTGGCTCCTGCACTTGCTGCTTTAGGTCTCAAGGTCCCTATGATCTCCGGTCGTGCTCTCCAATTGACGGGAGATACTCTGGACAAATTGGAATCCATCCCTGGCTTCACAGTCGACTGCACTAAAGATAAAATCGAGCAGATGATGGAAGACGTCGGATGCTGCATCGTAGGACAGACAGAGGAGCTGGTGCCAACAGATAAGGAGATTTACCGCTGCAAGGATCTGACGGCTACCGTAGATAGCGTTCCTCTAAGGAGATGCTCAATTGTGTCCAAAAAGCTGGCTGAAGGAGTGTGCGCTTTGGTTTATGATGTTGAATTCGGAAAAGGAGCTATTGATCTCATCAGTACAGAAGATGTTGCTGTTGATTTAGTTAAGAAAATGGTTGCAGCATCACAAGCTCGTGGAATGAAGAGTTTGAGTTGTTCAGCTGTTATCAGCAACATGGATTCACCTCTTGAAAACTCTGTTGACAACTCTCTGGAAGTGATGGAAGCTGTTCAGTGTTTCCTTGGTGACGGATCATTGGAACTGCAAGAGCTCGTCGAAGAGTTAGGAGGAGAACTTCTGCGTTTGGTGAACATTGTGGATAATAGGGTAGATGAAGCATCACGTGTCCGCAAGGTTCTGCATAACGGCAATGCTTTGAACAAGTTTCGTAACATGTTAATAGAACAAGGAGTATCTGAAGATGTTGCAAGCTGGCTATGTGAAGGTAAAACAGAAAAAATATTGCTAGCAGCCCGACACATCACTGATTTCACTTATACAGGAGAAACAGGTAAGGTTGTCGGATTAGAAGCTGCAGTTCTAGCAAGAGTATGGAAGGAGGAGATGGACCGAAGCGCTAAAAAGAAATTTGGAACTAAAGAGATAATGCCCATAAGACAAATAGTATCGACACAAACAAACAATGACACCCCTAACATCTGGAATCCAATTGAAATCAGGAAGGCTCAACTAGATGATGAAGACATAAAACCAATATTAGAATTGATTGAAAAATCTGATGTAAGACCTAATTGGGAGCAAATCTCGAGGTATAGTCCAACTACTAAAAGTTACTGGGCACAGTGGGACTCCTTAAAAATGGAAGACGGAGTATTATACAGAAGATGGGAGAATCCCACTGGACGGCTGATCCGTTGGCAGATAATCCTTCCTCGATCCCGAGTGGAACTTGTGATGAAAGATGTACATGATAGTGCCACTGGAGGACACTTCGGTGTTAATAAGACATTAGCCAAAGCCAGGGAACGATTTCATTGGTTGAAAAGTAGGGCAGACGTTGAGAGATGGTGTAGGCAATGTGAAGCCTGTGCAGCAAAGAAAGGCCCTAAGACTAGGAGTCGGGGTAAGCTGCAGACGTATAACGTTGGTGCCCCTTTTGAAAGAATAGCCATTGATGTAATGGGTCCGTTTCCTAGAACTGATGATGGAAATCGATATTTATTAGTGGTAATGGATTATTTCACAAAGTGGCCTGAGGTATATCCCATCCAAGACCAGGAAGCAACAACAGTGGCTGAGATGATAGTTAATAACTTCATTAGTAGGTATGGAGTACCTTTACAACTCCACTCTGATCAAGGACGGAATTTTGAATCCAATGTGTTTAAAGGCATCTGTCAACTATTAGGCATTCAGAAAACCAGAACAACTCCCTTACACCCTCAGTCGGATGGTATGGTTGAAAGGTTCAATAGAACAATTGCTCAGCATTTAGCATTATTTGTGAACGACCACCAACGTGACTGGGATCGCCATGTACCACTCCTTTTGCTGGCATATAGAACGGCAGTGCATGAGACAACTGGACAGACACCTTCCATGATGATTTTTGGAAGAGAGTTACGTCTTCCCTGTGACCTTTTATATGGTCGGCCCGAAACAATGCCTGTGTCCACTCCACAATACGTACAAGAATTGCAACAACGACTAGAAGAAATCCATCACTCCGTTAGACATAACATCGACATAACAAGTGACAGAACCAAAACAAGATATGACAGTAAAATAAATGGAACTATTTTCAATCAAGGAGATCTTGTCTGGCTATACAGTCCACATAGAAAGAAAGGACTATCTCCAAAACTTCAGAAACCTTGGGAAGGTCCATATACAATAGTTAACAGGATTAATGACGTGGTATATCGCATTCGTCGACGTCCAGCTACAAAGTGCAAGGTGGTTCACGTGGATCGTTTGGCCCCGTTTCATCGAAGAACTGAAGAAACTTTGGAATCCAGAATTGTTCGGGACGAACAAGACCTAGGAAGGGGGCAGTGTTACGACAGAAGGAATCTGGCAACCGAAAGCAAAAAAGTTTCAGCCAACGAATAAGAACGTTGGGAGAATTTGGAGAAGAAGAGTGGAGCGTTAACGGTCGTTTTTGTATTGTAACGGTCGTTGTGTTGGAACGGTCGGAGAGTTCGAAAATGGACGGTGAGCTGTTCTGAGACAGTGCGCGTAAGTATCAAGAAGTAACTTGATGTGTTGTGTATACGCGGAAGGATAAAAGTGGGATCTTTTATCGTTAAGTATCAAGAAGTAACTTGATGTGTTGTGTATACGCGGAAGTATAAAAGTGGGAACTTTTATGGCTAACTTCGAGTGTCTACACGGACTGTCTTTTTGTTCGGCTAGTGTGTGAAAAGTTATTAGCACAGGACGAGAATTGGTTTACGAGTGAAGATCTTCGGGTGACCTGGTAAATCAAGTAAAAGGTAGTATTTAGTAAAATACACAGAGCTGATATTGTGTGCTCTACGCAGGAAGATTGATGACTTGTGCATGTTAATAGTTGATTTGTTAATAAGATACTTCATCCATATTTCCTTTGTAACAATTTACCTTGTATTGAATTTGGTTTTGAAATATAGTTTTTTTTAATACTCACGCTCAGTGGCTATCCATTTTTGTGATCCGCAACAATATCAATTGAACTACACGAAAAGTATTCACATTGATATGCAATAAGAATAATTAAAAATAACCTAAAGTTCTCTGTTGTTGAGCAATAAAATTTTAAAGTTTATCCTTCAAACTATTTGATACCCGGATAATAATTGCCCTGACAAATACCCAGATAACTTCAAAAATAGACATTTCTGTGGAAATATTTGTAAACGAAGCGCTGTTAAGTTCAAGTTTTGATTTGTATTGAGACAGTGCATAGTCGTACGTGTTATGGGAATTTTTTGCGTTAATTTTGGTTTTAACATTTAGTACCGGTAAGTTTTTGATTAAACGGTAAAGGTTAAATGAAGAATCAATGTCAGAAAGTAGCAACAAAATGATTTATAAATTTCTTTTTTTTACAATAACATCCGTAATATCGCTGCACACACTGAGAGAACCACTGCTCTAAAATATATGATATTTCAGTTTCCATGTCGCAAGCTGTAATTTGGAATAAACTGCATTATGATTGATAAATTATATTGACACATAAAATAATAATAAAAAAACTCTTTTACGGTAAGAGAGAAGTGGACATATTTTGAGGTACAGAATGGTAATCTCCACGTCAGGTGTTCCTAAACCCGAAAAAACAATATCACCTCATTCAAAACACGAATTTTTCAAACCATTTCGTAGTCAGCAGAGTTACTTCCGTTCAAGTTGTGGAACCTTGGATACAATTTTTCAGTCATAGGAAACTTTATATCGAAATAAAATTAAATAGGAGCAAATTTGTATGGTACGTGTAAGTTTAAAAAACATTGTAGTACTAATAATGTGCACAGAAAAGAAAAAGCATTATTTATAGTTTAATGCATTATCTCATATGTAAGAAGAAAGTTTGTGTGTTATATGTCTGCCTGTCCGCTTCTGTACCATTCTGTATTCATCGATCGAAAATGCTAATTTCAATTTCTAAAACGATACTAAGTAGCTCGGATAGTATTAAATTTTAATTTAATTCAGCAGTATTAAATCGATTATACAAATATAGTGACTACTTTGCATCCTGTTAGCTGCCTAAACGAAGGTCGGATAATCAAGGGTGTAAGCCTTCAACGTCTCCGTCTACTCGGCTAACACAGAGATATATTAATTATACTCGTGAAAAATAACTCCTGAGCTAAAGTATTTTCAACTAATAACAGACATTGTATTCCAACTGAAATCCCAATACATTAAATATTTCCCAGTATATTACCATTTCTTAAAAACGCGATTTTACAAACGTCCACACTTAATGAGGTGCAACCAATCTTCCGGGCGTCGAATGCCCAACAAACAACAAGGATATACACTAAAAAAAAGAACAAGTATGCGCTACATATATTCACTACGGCATACACAATAAACTCCCTTACTAAATAAATAAGATATTGAAAATCAGGCCTACCTTGTTTAGATGAGGATATGAATAGGACGACTCCGCAGACAAGGAAGCTGCGGTTCTAAACAATTCTAACTTCACAGAGGCATGGACCCTTTTTCAAAGTTAATTCATTTTTCATTGTTTCGTAATGATTTGTTCTATTGTGTACAACAAGATTCGACGACTTGGTTTCTTACGAATAACAACAGTGAAGTCAACGCAACAAATATTTTCGTTATTTACAATTATCCCCGTTGCCAATGGTATGCGCAGAAACTTAGAGTGGTAATTCTGATGTTTTTGGTAAATAATAAAATAAATAAATAATAATATATAATAATATATAATAATAAATAAATAAATAATAGAAAGTTGCCTTCACTTATTATAGATGGCGCGAGGTCAGACACATTCAGCGAAATATATAAATGTCCCAATGGAACATTTGGAAGCAAATCATCGTCCTATGGTTGGTTTAACTTGTAGAGCGCTCTGGCATGTTACTGAATAGTCGCCGGTTCCAATACCGTACTGATAGCAATAATCATTTTCCAAAATAATTATTTATTAAATTACACTACAGAAAAAAATAATGCAACACCTTGAAGGATTAATGCCGTTTTATTGAAACTCAGGCAGCCGTTAGCATACACCAATATGTACGATTGATTACATTATCAAAAAATATGAAAAATTACCACTGTACCTACCCGGTAAAGTGGTATAATTAGTATGATTTTGAACCGCTCCGCACAGCAATGCATTCATAAACATGGCGGGGAAGGCTATCGTACAGCTCTATAATGTCCGCCTGAGGGATAGAACGACAAATAGCGCGAACTTTGACTGGCTTACTCAAAGCTACACCTTTACCACTTATTTATGCTGAGACGGGAGCATTTCCGCACTCTTCACTGGTTTTTCTTATATCTGATAGGACCACAATAAAGGAAATGATATCACTGTTACCATAGGATCTACGAACAATCTTTCGTCAGCCACATTTTTACAGGTTCATCGCTGGAACCGGTAGGAAAATCCCTTCCCACTATTAATATAGACTCGATTGGAATCATTAAATATTTAGTCACTCTCTTTCAATCAGACAACCGACTGAAATTCCGTCATGGATCTGTCCACCATACAAAATTATTACTAACTCTCTCAGTTTTCAGCAGCTATTTTCACAGTCTACTGCCATTATCATATCCCATTTTGACTCTGAATTAAAACAGAAATGGCCAGAGGCTGACTGGATCGGAACTGACGCTTCAGTATCTAAATAACAAACTGGAATCGGCAGCGCCTCTCCTTCACGCACAATCTTCATATGTGAAAACTTACCAACAGAAACATCCATATTCTCAACTGGAGCTACAGCACTGATCAGGTTGAGTTGTTTTACCTCTGAGCTGCACATTTTTGCACACAATGGGCTAAATAGCCAGGTCACAAGGTCCCCGAAGGCTCAGAGAAGGTTGGGGGAGGGGACCCACTGGAACAGGAGACAAATGGTAGCCGCCCATCAATGCCATCCAGTGTGTTCTTTAAAGTGCACATGCTATGGCTCTCCCGCACACGGGGCCACGGCTTAACGCCCCATCCTACGGACGCGGTCTTTCCAAGCCCATCGGTGTCTCCTACTGACCGTGGGCAGGGCGGGGAGTTTTGCGGAGATAAATCTCAACGCTGATCCAGCTGGGACTCGAACCTAGGTACTGGAGATTACGAGCCTGGCGCACTACCGACTGAGCCATCCCCGCCCCGCACTGATCAGGACCGTCACCTGTATTATTAAAAAAAATGTAATGTTTTTTCGTAATTTGTAATTTGTAATTGTAAATTCGTAATTTGAAATGAGATAACGAATTTTCCGATTCCAAATCGGTACTCTTAGCACTTCATATCGACAAATCACATAAAACTATTTTTGATCTCCATCATTCTCTTCAACAAGCAACGCTTTAGGCTTCATCGATCACTTTACTTTGGAGTCATGAACCTTGAGATCAATGAGTCAGCCGACTCCCTGGCAAAAGAGAAAGAACTCTTTCACATTTGCACCCTGGATGAACGTTGCATGCAGAGGATATCATCACTCTATGTCGTAAAATATTATATACCGACCTGAGGATGAAATGGGAAATCTCTTCTCTGCCAAATATGTTCCCCCATCTAAATCGATTCCCTGTTAAAACAACCAATGTATACATTTCAAAAAGTATGGAAACCTTAATAACTCGCCTATGTCTCGATGTGGCACCCTTCGAAACATTCCTCCACAGATGCCATCTAGTCAATAACACAGATTGTCCCGACTGTGGACAAAATGAAACTACAGATCACTTCATTCTTCATTGCCCAAGCCTGGATAACATAAGAACTTCAATGAACACATTCTTCAAACTCAATGGACTGACAATATATGCCCCTTAGACCTGCCGGGACATTTTCTCCCTACCTGAAAATATCTACATTCCCAAGCTCGAAAACTTCATCAGACTTACAGTTAGGTTTTGCTAAAAACTCTCAATTGCAGCATGAAATCCATTCATCTTCTGCCTTTATGATACTTATAATAATCGTTAGCCATTTCTGCCAGTCTCTTAGGTACTCTACAGATTGGGATATAAAGCCGCAGAACTAAACATCTCATGAATAAAACCAAGACAAAATAATCGAAGCCTAACGGCTCTACCATTACAAGAGTCTTTAAGTGCACTACAATAGTGTAAAATTAGTAAATATTTAATAGTATTCTTATTCAATACTGATTTGTTCGATAATTATTATTTGATAACTTTGATTCCTAAACTCTCTGAATTATGTTTCATTATATTATTAACACATAAATCCGTGAGCACAGAGATAATGTATTTGGTGAACTCAATTTCAAAACTTATATACTTTGGTACACGATATACAAGGTTCTACTCGGTCCGAGAAAATTTTCAATAAAACCGCACATATTTTAATATAATATTTATTTCATTATTCTTAACATACATTTTAAAAACTTCACATATATATTTTTTTTATTTGCTGAGATAACAATCATTTGCTCATCAGGAATATTCGTTCAAAAAATTACAAAATCCAGTCAATAACAAACTGTGTCATTAATCCGTGCAAAAATATAATTTAAAACATTATACCACTATAAAATCAATAAATTAGGCTACGGATTCATTCGGTTACAATAGTAGTTTTAAAATTATACTTTTTATGAAACAGAAAACAAAATCTCTGTACAGTGTATAGTAAATATGATGTCCCACAACCACATCTGCACACCAAAGATTCCCTCGATCCCTTAATAGGTCAATCCTCCTCTGATACAAAGCAAATGAAATGTTAAAAGAAATGAACTTTATTGTGGAAGCTTAATAAAACACAATGGAAAAGTACTGTCAATGAAAATGCGTTCATCTCTTATCTACCTTGCATATTCGACAAAGGAAATGCGAGTACAGCTGGTTCGTCACCATAATGAGGAGGATAATTTTCGAAAGAAACTTCACTCTTAGTTTAAGATGCCATGACGATGATAAGTATGTTGCTAGGATACGTTGAATAGATCAAAGAAATTTTTTGGCGCTCATCTTCATCTGTCAAAGGAAACATCACTCTTAGAGGAAGTAGATATCAAAGGTTAGAGGAAAAATTGACTGAGCCGGGTGGGATACGAGCACATGTCCTCTTGTTAACAAGTCTGATATCCTGACTGATGAGCCACTGGCCCCCGTTCAAGATCTCCTCAAATTGATGTTAAAAACTGTCTACCTATATACCACCATGTCCGGACATAAGCGTCGAGAAATATCTTTGAGCTATTAAATGTATTCTCGTAACATACTTACCGTAGTCATGACGAACTTGTCATCTGTTTCTAGACGATGTGAGCGGCTGGGCCAATGCCTGCATGAGACACACAGAAAACTGTAGGTAGACAATACTTAACATCAATTAGAGGCGATCTTTATTGGCATCCGGTAGATCAGCTAATATAGCACGTGACATATTATCAGGAGAATGTAGGTTCGTATCCCATCAGACTCAGACAATTTTTTCCTATAACATTTGATATCGACTTTAATATGAGTGGTGTTCCCTTTGAGAGTTGAACATAAGCGCAGAGAAATTTCTTTGAGTGTAATTTTACTTGACAAGACAGGCTGCACTTAAACAAACAGTCCCTGATTCCTCTATGAAACTTAGATATCAGTTGTCTTCATATATTCAAGCTCCCTCTTTTTGGAGAGTAATTCGTAATTCAGGTGAGATTTTAACAAGTGGCTGAAGTGTTTCTACCGAGAGAGTATCACACATGCTCAATAGCACTAAGGTATGGATATCTCGGAAATGAGTCTATTCGGCCATTTCGAAGAAATTCTTCTATCAAATGGACTTTATGTGCATGAGCAATGCCCTCCATCAGAAAGAACTGAGAGCTCAGTGCACAAAAATCTGATATATGATGCAAGAAATTTCTTCCCTCTATCTTAGATCAGGAAAGTTCATTTCAAAAAAGTTCGGTTATTGATTGAACATTATGCCTGCTTATTCCATTTGATCTTTTCCCCTATATATATATATAAGTTAATTAATAAGTGCATTTAATTAATGTTATTAATAAATCTCAGTAATAACATTTCTATTGTGTTTGACATTCTATTGAGTCCATCACTATTTCTACAGATGAGACATCTGTACTAATTATGTAACGTTATATATTACATTGAGGGGCCAAAAGTATTGGGAATATCAGTTAAAATAGAACTAGCGCATTGTAGTCGTAACCGATGTGTTTGAGATCAACTGCAGAATGGCGCTGCAGTAGCCTTCAAACCCAACATTCATTTCGGAGTAGTTGTTAATTCAGCATGCTGCACGTCATGAGTTGTCTGACTTTGAACGTGGCTTGATCGTCAGTGCCAGAAGGATGGGTCATGCAATATCGGAGATCGTGCGGGAATTCGGTTTTCCCAGGTCTATGATGTCAAGAGTTTATCAACCAAATTTTATTGATGGCATTTCCACACACATAAAACAGCGAAAGGGATGGCCACGTGCAATTGACGAACGGAGCTCACGTTGACTATCACGAATGATAACGACCAACAAATGGACTACAGTGCATGAAATCATTGCCAATTTGAATGCGGGCCAGAAAACGTTTCTGAAAGAACTATCCGTTGCCACCTGCATTCCATCGGATTTGGTAGCAGAACACCCACTCATGTCCCATTGCTTACACGTCGTCACAGAGCTCAATAACTGGAATGGGCCCGAAGATATCGAAATTGGACAGTAGAACAGTGGCGTAGGATTGCATGGTCTAATGAGTCAATGTTCCAGTTGTTACGTGCTGACGGGGGCGTTAGAGTGTAGCGTAGGCGCTGTGAAGCCATGACCCTTCCTGTCTGTAAGGTACTGTTCAGGCTGGAGTCAGCTCTGTGATGGTGGAGGGCGTGTTCACGTGATCTACATTGGGCTCTCTCGTCCATTTGGAACAATCGCTGGCAGGTATGAGATAAGTGGACATTCTCACTAATCACTTGTATCATGACTCTCGAGCACCCTGATAGTGAAGGGGTATTCCAACAAGATAATGCAATGTCATCAGTCTTTGGTTGCCTGGAGGTGGATAGAGTAATACCCCACGGAATTTACCACCATGAATTGGCCCCCACAATTCTCCCGATAAGAACCCCTTGGAGCATCTGTGAGACATAATGGAAACAAGCTTACGATCCATGAATCCAGCAACATCCAATGCAACATAATTATGGTCTACACTGCAGGATGTGTGGGCTGCCATCCCTGCAGAACGGTACTGACTGCTGGTACTGACTGTTGCACTGCTGGGGCTCGAGGACGACCAACCCGTTATTAGGCACGTATCCCATGACTTTTGGCCTTTCAGTCTATTACAAATGGGACCAGGGTGGGAGGCTGCTGGCTTGTGGGAGTCGTGACTCCGAGTATCACTCATCTGTGAAACTCATTTTTTAGCAAAAGTATTTCTTAAATGTTAACAGAAAATTTGTATATTTTTCAATTTTGACTAATATTTTCACATTTGCTTCTGTCTCTAAACTTGTATATCCCTCCATCTCTAGATACTCAATCTTTCAGTTTTTAGAATTAAATGAAGAATTGTTTTTCGGCTATATAAATATTGATGAAATATTAAGATTCACATTTTCGTATATCTAAATGCAAACTATTATTTACTTTACAGAATGTTCCAAACGATTTATTTGTAATAGAAATTTTATATTCCAAGTAGGTTCCGTAATTAACATTCTGAGAGATATTTCCCTGCATATAATGGGCTAAATGACCAGTTTCAAGAACCCTGAGGCAGAGCACCCCAACTAGCGGCCCGCGGGGTGCATATGGCCCGCACAAGTATTTTTGTGGGCTGCAAACAAAACCAAATCTTTACTTGAAATTTTAAATAAATATCTATAATCCATCTTATAATTTTTTATCTACTCATGTTACTTTACTTGATATGTAATCTTCAACTTTCTCATTCTATTTGCAATTATTATTGCATTATTTCAACTTACTCATTCTATTCTTATTGCCCAACAACTACTGCCACAATGCTCCCATTAAATTTATTAAATATTTGATAAGGTTTAGAAAATTTATATTCGTTTATTATTACTTATTATTTTTTATATAAATAAAATAATTTTTTGAGGTGACATGAACTGACTTTTCAATTACCTATCCTGTCCTATTCTTTTTTTGGCCCGTGGTCTTAGAGAACTTGGCAGCACTGCCCTAAGGTATAGAGAAAATGGTAAAATGGATATCTCTCATGATGTATACATTAGAATCATACTATTGCCAGAACCAATAACATTATAAGTTGCATTATCCGTGGCACATAGATTACATTTATCGCTCTTTTTCACCATTCGTTTTATGACACTTCACACACTTTTTCTCTTTTCTTTCATTTCTTGGTCCCTTTTACTTAAAATTACTTCGGATATTCCTAAATGGAATATTAATGAGTACTTACTAGAGTACTGCAATGTTTTTAGTTTAATAATCACCATCAACAACAACACGATCATCATCAAGCAGCCATGGGCAACGGAGGTCCAACCACACTGTTCATTTTATTTCTCCAAATCATAACTGCATAATTCAAATAAATCATGCTTCGATTTATCCCTCTAAATAGTTTATTTACAAGAATTTAAGTTAGAATTTTTAATTAACATCAGCGAAATATCAAATGAGAGCAGGATACAAAAGCGTAACTTTGACAGATGGACGAAATTATTAAACTCCACAGTGAGCCACTCACTAACGATGAACTTCAGGATTTAGAATTCAACGCTGCTTTTGAAGAACAACAAGAATCTGAACCAGAAATAGTGTTAGCGTTTAAATATTTAGATTTCACTGCACAAATAACGCATGGATTTGTTGAAGGATCATGATATTGATATTTCGTGACCGGATGCCATAAGACGATGTTGTGACCAGTTAATGGAATAATACAAATAAACATTATGCACAAAACAGAGCTCAGCAATGCAAACCAGCAAGTTTCGCTCCATATTAAGAAATAAACTGTAAAATTAATTAATCGATCACATATTTATATACATAATTATGCATATATGTAATCTTTAAATAAGTATTGAGAATTATAATTTTTTTTGTTGAAATAAAACATCCATTACAAAACCAAGAAAAGGAAGAAAGATCAATAAGGTAGTCAAAAATAGAGAAAAATAAAAAAAATCCCCTCGTTTTACACAGAAATTCGTTTAACGATGGTTTTCCCGGAACTCATCTCCTGCATTAAATGAGGGTACCTGTATTACTATTCCGTTTCTGAAACATCCATTAGTTGAAATCTTCAGAGTTAAACTACCACCAAATATATATAGTAATTTAATAGAATTGATTGTCTTTTGTTCAATCAATATTGCTTTAGGCAACTTTCCGAACGCTATATATCACGGATGTATCTTAATGATACGTCCAAGGTTTAAGAAAAACAGATTTTCATCAACGACATTTTCACGCTTTCAGTACCGAATGTTAGATTATCATCACTACAGCTACTGATACTATCCTCCCTATGTGATTCTGATGTTACTTTAGGTTCGGATCACAAATTAGCCTGCATTGCAAATTTTCTCCACTAACGCTTCTGGTCAGTAAATGTTCGGCACAAACTGGAAGGATAGCTGTTTAGCAATCCCCAGTGATGACGCAGAGAACCTTCCGGGTCTGGCACATAACGTCCGACTCCTACTTCCCTTGGTGCATGCCGTTAGTACCTTTCAAAAGAGATATTCTCTTTTCGAAGGGAATAGAAGTGGAGGCCTGTCAGACCAGTGTGCCCTACTGATCTGGTTATCTACGACAAATTTTTTCTTTCTTTCTACCCCGTTGAGGAGTGTTCAACTTCGCAGGGTCGTGGTGATGACCATTTATGCCTACGAGACTAGACTGGATTACGGCTTTGAGTTGATTATGGATTCTGGACTTACTGCAGTGGTGGACATCTGTTGAGTCAGAATTTGCCGCTGTGTTTTCTGTTTGCTTGTGGGTTGCCAGCCCTAAGTGAACAGAGGTACAGGATACCTTATATCAGCTGGTGGATAATCCTGATCATAGGCAATCACAGCTAACTGAATCTTCACTTAGGTAGTTGGGTATCGCTAATCCTAAATTGGAGTAATGCGTCTCAGGCAAGTCTTAAGGCTCTTGTAAAGGTCCACTTCAAACGGTGGTACTTGAAGTTCCTAGTAGCATGGATGGCTTCAGCCTGTAGCGGTGGAGGAACAGGTCTTTGTCCCATGTCCGCGATCAAGGGGCTGTTTCATATTGTTGGTCCTACGTTTCTCAATAAACCTAGTTCCCTTTTAAAATCCTACTAATCATTTTCGTTCTACAAGTATATGGAACGTGAGGACGCTACGTTGAGATTATTCTCTTGATGTCCTCACCCAGGAATTCCAGCATGAGGACACCTATATATTCTAGGCTTATCGGTTTGCTTCTTAGCAGAGATACGCCAGTGATGTTCTTCTAGGAGATAACTGCATTTATGAAAGAATTTATAAAGCAAATTTTAAAACAAAAATTAAAGACGAATGTCATCTGTTGTTACGCCCCACGAAGGACACTGATGAGAATGAAAAGAATATTTTACAAACAGCTACATGATATTTTGAATTCTCTAAATAAAGAGGATATTGCTAAGTTTGGTACTAACTCTGACCTATGGGCAGGAATTTTAGGTCCCTTTGGCATTGATAATTTCAATGACAATGGAGAACTTCTCCTACAGGTAAGTAAACTTAATAGTTTCTGAACAACTAATACATACTACAATCACCGGGACATTTATAAATATACGTGGGTTTCACCTGATGGGTTGCACAGGAATATGATAGATTATATTTTAATTAATAGCAAATGGGCTATTTTGATTAGGCATATCACACAATATAGAGGAGCCGAAATTTGGTCAGACCATTACCTGGTAAAAAGTGTCTTGCAACTGAAGCTTAAGAAATGTTTTGCTAAGGTTAAGAAAATTACCTGTATCACTGAAGGTCTGAAAGATCCAGTTATATCTGAAGCATACCATGATAGCTATGTGGTCATTATGACAATCGTAGTTTGCTTACTGCTGAAGTTTAGAATAAATGGGATCAGTTTAAACAGGATTTTCTTAAAACTAACAATACTCTTTTAGGTAAAAGGGAACAGAGGAAACAAAATTATTTGAGTGATAAGACATGGAACTTATTTTTGAAAGAAGGAAGTGCAGGATTAATATGAATCAACACCCTACTAGTCGTAACAGACAACATTATAACAAGCTTAATAAACGTGTAAAAGAACAGTTAGCAGCTGATAAGAACCTTTGGCTTGATAATTCGGCTGATAAAGCAGAGGAATCTCTTAGACAGCACATTAGCATGGAATTATACCACATTGTTAATGTTTTGTGTGGGAAGAAACAGGATACATACACTGATACACAGGGACTGAGGGAGAAACATGGTTAAGTGGGTGAAGATGAGGATTCTCTGATGACAAGGTGAGCTGAGAATTTCAAAGATGTTCTAAACAATGTGATTATTTCTACTTCCATTGTTTGTAATGAGGATAAATGCATTATTCCATCTATCCTCAGTTAATTGTTGCAGCAGTTTATTCATTTAATGATGGTTTTATGGCATTAATGTTGCTTTGTATCACATTCGGAAGTTGTTTCGGCTCTCTCTAAAGTAAAACTAAATAAACCTCTTGGGGTCGATGAAATCACCACTGGAATGTTTAGAGCTGGGAACACTTGTGTTGACAAATGGCTGACAGAAATTTTGAATATTTTTATGATAAAAGTGTTGTTCCTACAAATTTTACTACAGTTATTGCTATCCCTATTTTTAAAAAAGGTGATCGCAGTTCTTGTGATAACTACAGAGATATCACCATACTTTCTGTTCCAGGTAAAGTTTTTTGCATGATTGTGCTTAATAGAATTAAGAATTTGTTTGATGGACAACTGCGTGATGACCAGTGGGGATTCAGAAGTTGTAGGAGATGTATTGATCAAATGTATTCACTTAGGCAGATTCTTAGGAAATGTTAGAGTTTCAGAAACCTGTGGTTGACAGTTTTGTAGATTTCAAAAAGATTTTCACTCTGTTGATCGACATAATTTGTGGTTGATTGTTAGATCATATGGAATACCTGATAAGTTAGTTCGTGTAATGAGAGCTCTCTATAATAACACTGTGTCGTGTGTGAGAGTTGGTACGTCTTGCAGCAATTGGTTTAGCATTTCTAATGTAGTTAGACAAGGGTGCGTTCTGTCTCCTTTTCTCTTTTGTTTGGCAATTGATTATGTAATGCGAAATTCTTTGCAAGGGAAAGATTTTGGCCTTAAATGGACTAGAGATTTCAAAATTTCTGATTTAGATTATGCAGATGATTTGGCTCTGTCGGCCACTAATGTTGATGAGATGAATTCGTTCATTAGCGCTGTTGATGAGAATCAGTAGGTTTATGATAAAGAGAGAAAAAACTAAAATGATGAAAATTGGTCAGGCAGATGGTGCTTCAGTTGCTTTGAATTACTGTACTCATGAGAAAGTGTGTCAGTTTAATTTTCTTGGTAGCTACGCAATAAATACTGGTTATGTGTGGCATGAGAAAAATAGAAGAATATGGATTGCTGCTGGGACATTCAAGAATCTACGGAGAGTGTGGAGAAATAGACATGTAACCCTAAAGACAAAATTAGGCTGTATAATAGTTTGGTTCTTTCTAAGGTTAGTTATTTTAACGAGACATGGACCCTTTGTAAACAGGACAAGAAGAAATTCGATGCTTTTGATTGTAGATGTTTGCGCAGTATCTTAGGCATTAAGTGGCTTGATTTTATAAATAGTGATGAGCCTAGACGGATTCATCACCTCCTTTGAGCAGCATATTGAGAAGAGAGAGACTGCGTTTGTTTGGTCATGTTACCCGTATATACAGCTGCAGATTGGCAAGCAGGATGATGAACAGTGTGCGTAAGCGTTGCAGAAAAAGGGTGACACTTAGGATGCGATGGGCAGACAATGTCAAAGAGAACCTTGCTAGAATTGATCTACAGTGGCCAAATGCAGCTGCTGTAGTTCAGAACAGACATGTCTGGAGAGGAAAATGTAACTTTCCTAATGACTATTTATTATAGCTGCTATTACCTACCACTATATGTAGGGGGTTCCAACAGCCATAGTCCACTCTCAAACACTCGAGTACAAAATATTGATTTCGTTTCAAAAACTTCGAAATCGTTCTCTGAAACCAACAATCGTACTTGGCGGTAAAAAATAATAATAAACCTTACCATCACAATGTCCCAAAAATATGATTGCCTCTGAGAGGCATTTTTTTTCACACCATGGGCTAAATGACCAGTTGCAAGAATCCCGTAGACTCAGAGATGGTTGGTGGAGAGGACATACTGGACAGATGTTGGAAGATAGATGATGACCTCACATGAAGAACATCCAGCGTGTTCTTCAACGATGGGTGGTTTTACATATGCGAGATAATTTTTTTAAACAATGGGCTAAATGGGCAGGTCATAAGGACCCCTAGAGCTTAGAGAACGTTGTGGGAGGAGACCCACTGGAGCAGGTGTTGGGAGACAGATGGTAGCCTCCCTTCAAAGCCATTTACTTTGTTCTTTAAGTTGCACATAGGGCCACGCTTTAACGCCTCATTCGACGGACGACTACCTTTTCAAGCGCATTAGTGTCCCCTGCTGGCGAGAGCAGGGTGAGGAGTTTTACGGAGATAAATCTCGAAACTTATCCAGCTGGGACTCGAATCTTAGGAGCAGCACATTACGAGCCTGGCTGGATATAACCGACATCTTGGCAGTAAATATAGATTTTGTATATGAAGTATCCTTTGGATAAATGATGTCTTTATTGTAGGAAACCTAAATCGGAAATTGTAGTAAAATATCCCAGGTTTAGATTTGTGAAAACGTAGCAATTTTTACCAAAAGAAACCAGGTAACTCTAATCTAAAAATAACTTTGAAATAGGCTCTGGACAAAAGGCAGTTGATTTTCGGGTTAAATCAGGAAGATAAACGTTGTTGATGGATTAATTTATGTGTTTTAGAAATATATGACATTTTTGTAGAAGTTTGTATATTTTTCTTTCAAATTTGGTAAGGGGGAATAATCATCAGCGTACTCTTTGTGTACTAATGCGAGAACACCGAATTTTAAGATACATTAATAAGAATTCTTTACTGATGAAAAATCACAACACATGACAGACAAAACACCCATTCCGGGTGTAGAACTTCGATCCCGAAAGTCACAATGCTGCTGCAAGCAAACGCTATATCACTCAACAAACACGTCGCTAGTTTATGTTTGTCTGGACTCTAAGGTTAATAGAATAAATAAAAGTTTGGTAGCATATGAAAATGGACCTCTAATAATATAAATAATAAACGAAAAAAGGAAATAACCACAAACTATATGTTTTATTCAGAAAGGTGAATCGAAATATTTTCATTTTGCAAGCTGTTATATAGAGTGCTATTAGAACTGAACACATCAAAGAATTTATCTAATATATAAAGAAGAAAGTTGTTTTGTCTGCTTGCCTATGCACTCGGCGTCCAGAAGAGCTGGATGCTTCAAACTTTGCATGAACGTTTATTTCCCCCAGTGGAAGAACGTAGGCTATGTGGGAACCCCTGGTGGCAACCAAAATTTGGGTGGGGATGGGGAGATTGAATTTCTCAAAATCTACATTAGACTTAACATTAACGGCTGAAAGTTATTCAAAATAACTGTTGCCACCAATATATTTGAAAGAAGGAATGCATAACACTGATATATTTTTGATTATGCGTGATAAAGTCATTGTTGAGTTTGTTGGGTCAAGAGCACTACCATCCATGAATATTGAAGTCATTCGAATTAAGCACGAGCGGAACATAAGATTCTTTTCCGAAATAGAAGCTTCAAAATCTAAAAATTCGTAACGGAAATTAAATTCATTAATTTATTTAGAAAAAATATGTAAAATTTAAAAAAACCACTACCTCATACATTAATTAATAAAAGTTTTAATATGCTAAGTTATAAATAATGTCTTCCAATAATAATAATAAAGTTTTCGCAGTATCTAAACACTTTGTGGGGAACTCAAACCATATTTTTATTTTTCTATAAAGTTAAATATTCTTGTCACACTATATTCGAGGAACTCTGGGTGGGTACAAAATGATTTGAAAAGTTTGGTTATCTGAGCGAAGCATTTTCATGTTTTGGTTTAGAAACTTCTGATTTGGAGAGGGGTACATACGGTACCTCGAAATATGTCCATTTCTTTCCTTCCCTAAAAGAGAGGGAGAAAATTAAACCTGAAAATATTTACTCCTTTTTTACTTATCTTTGAACTGTTTTTTCACTCGTCATTGGCCAGTTTGTTAATTTGTTTCTCAGTTTGCTTTCATGTTTATAAAAACTGTAGTTTTACCATATCTCCCTCTGTTGGGCTTGGAATGTGCACATCCACCATGTTCGAGTCCCAGCTTGGTCAGGGTTGATATGTATCTCCGATAAACTCCACGCCTGACCCAGGGTCAGTAATGGACACCAATGGACTTGGAAAGGACACGGTCCGTCGGATGGGACGTTAAACAGTGGTTCCGTAGGTGGTTCAGCCATACTCTGTGCACGGTAAAGAACACGATGGATGTCCTTGATGGGAGGCTACGATCATTAGATAAGACCTTACATCTGTCTTCCAACAGCAATTCTAGTGGGTCCCCTCCCTCAACCTTCTCTGAGCCTTCGAGGTTTTGTGACCAGGCGTTTTAGGCCACTATGTGCAAAAAGACGGTATAAGATGCAATTGATATTAGATATTGTTATAAATATTATGTTTCAGTATTGTCATGTGTATTACTTTTCAGTTTTGATACAAACATTACGTTTCAGTATTGTCATCTGCATTACGTTTCAGAATTGTTATAAGCATTAATTTCGAATAACTCCTTTCACGTTACAATGAAATGACCGGGATGCCAATCAGAAGGAGACTATTTCCGTTTTGAAACTTTAGCTAGCGTCTTCACGGTTGGATTGGTTTATCCTGAACATCACGGTTTTGACCACGATGGGCTGAATGGAGAGTTTACAAATAACCCGAGGGCTCAGAGAAGGTTGGGAGGAGGAGATCCACCAGACAGCTGCTAGGAGACAGATGGAAACTCCTGTCAAGGCCATCCAGAGTGTTCCTTAATGTGTAAAATGTATGGTTCTTTCCTGCAAACGGAACCAAGATTTAATGCTCCAATAGATGGATGACGACCTTCCCAAACCCATCGGTACGTGCTTTCAGTGCAAGAAACATCCATACGTTACCTGGGGCTCGAACCCATATCTTTATTTTATCAGTCGCCGAGTGCGCTATTTATTAAATTTTAATAACCTTTGAGCAGTTTTTTATGTCTCTTACTGCTGCTGCTGTTCAAATTTCGAACTTCAATAATTCTTCAAATATTAAAATAATATTGTTAAAAATTTAAATATACGCCAAAGAACCAAAACATTATGACCTCCGCGTCTTTATGCAAATCGAAACAACTGCAGGTAAACGACGGCGCGTGTGAAGGTTATGAAACGGTATAAATAATACCTGATACATGTTTTGGGTCACTTCATATATAAAGATAAAGAGATATAGTTTAGAAATTATAATATTTTTTTATTTTATTCTGAGGTGATCAGTGTAATTATAAAGACAATATCATAACTTTTAACTTACCATAAAAATTTCAGATATTTCTGTATATCATTAAACGAAACGCTAAAATTTCATTTTATCTTATGCTTTCAGTTAAAGAAAGATCATTAAAAGAGGAGTAAAAATGGCTACCAGTACAAATCATAACCTTTTTTTGCGTAGTTTTATACCTCCGTTTAATCACTAAGATCAAGGGAATTGTAGAAACCGGATTCCAGTTCAGTGACTTTCAGTGTAAGTCGCTACAAATTAACAAGAAATATATCACTAATAATTTTCATAGCAAGTTTTCCGTAACTTAAATAATGTCGCAGCAGACTAATTTAGCATCCCAATCAAAACCGGATCGTCACTTTCATTTATGTAACGTATGTATTTTGTGTAAGAAACCTTTTGTACTGATGTAAGCATATCAAATCATTGTTAAGGTAGTAACAGTTAATTACGAAGGATAATATATGTAAAAAAAAACTGATTTTTGTAATCGGAGAATGCAAAAATATACTAATCGCAAAAATAAATATAACATTTTAAAATTGTGTTTTTTTTGTAATTAGCAATTTAAAATTATTTTAATTAAATTATTTTCATAAACATAGCATTTTAATTATTTATTATTATGTTATAGACATTAATGTCGATAACATTAAAACAGTAATATATTTATATTAAAAGGTAAGGAGTTCCACATTGGAACATATCCTCTCTCCTAAAATCGTTACGAAATTTGCAGACGAGTCCCTAAAGAGCGCATGTACACTAAATAATACATGCACTCTTAAGGAACTCGTCCATGAAAAGACTAAAGGCCATTTCATTAAGTATGTTAGGCCATGTTATGTCAATAGTAACTCAGATACAGAACTCATCATCATAATCAATTAGCCTTAGTCTATGAAGGTCCAATCAGACCGTGCAATTTAGTTTTCCATGCATCTCAGTCCTGAGCTACATCTGCTGAAACTGGCCACTGCACACCAATTCGAACAAGGTACTGTCCGATATTGTGTGCCCACCCCGCTTCCTAGGATTCCCCTTCCTTCTGAGGCCTTTAGACACACTGTTGATAACCCTATTCGCCAATCTATAATTATCCATACGGGCAACACTGTCAAACCAACGGAGTCTCTCTCTGCACGATCTGCATAAAGGAGGTTGCCGACTCCTTTGCCTAACCTAATTATTCCTTACCAAATTCAACCACCTAATGCCCAAGATACTGCGCAAGCATCAAGAATCAAAAGCATCAAGTTTTTTTGCCATTTAGTTTACAAAGCGTCCAAGTTTCACTACCATAACTAACCCATGAAAGAACCAAACTATTATACAGTTTAAGTTTAGTATTTATATGTATACGCCTATTTCTCCACAATCTCCGTAGATTCTTAAAAGTCCCGGCAGCAATCCCTATTCTTCTGTTAATCTCATGCCGCATAGCACCAGTATCTGTTACATAGCACCCAAGAAAATTAAACCGAGTCACTTGCTCAAGACTCCATCCATTCAAAGAAACTGAAGCACCATCTACCTGACCAATTTTCATCACTTTAGTTTTCTCTCTCTTTATCACGAAACCTACTCTACTACCAGTCTCATCAACAGCTCGAATGAAAGAGTTCATCTCATCAACATCATTTCCCAAAAGGGCTAAATCATCAGCATTGTCTAAATCAGAAAATATCAATCTCAAAACCACTTTTCCTATTATGAATTACTATTATACAAACAGTTTCATCTAAATTCAATGCTCTATATTATTCGAGTAGAAAAGACAAAAACCGAGCTTATATGAGCACTCAGTTCGTGAATAATCTCATATTTTCTAAGTTTGCAGTCCAACAATAGACCCGCGCTCTTCGATCAAATCACTCAAAACAAGGTTTTTAATAATGTTTTATGAAATGATGTGGCTATTACAATGTAATACATTATTTGGTTTAAAAAAAAACTAACTCGAATCAAATCAAAAATATCGATTTATTACAATTTCATATATTTGAATAAAACAATCCTTTATTTTCTCTTCATTTGGATCACTCCCTCCTGGAGTTATCGGTAGAAAACTCGAGGTTATTAAACCAACTATTATCCTGTTTGTACACAGAGAAATCTTATCTGGAACTCAGAACGAAACTCATTTTATTTCTCAGTTGGGGGGCGAGATATGGGTCAGTCAGTAGCGTGCCAGGTCAGTAGTCAGTAGCGTGCCAGGTCAGTAGTCAGTAGCGTCTCACCTGGGTCAGCGTTGTAATTTATATTCGCAAAACTCCGCTTCCTGCCCTCTATTAGAAGTGCGACACCGGTGGGCTTGGAAAAAACGCCGTCCCTCGGATGACACGTGAAGCCAAGGCTCTGGGTGTGGGATAGTAATACCCTGTGCAAGTTAAAGAACACTCTGGATGGCCTTGACGGGATGCTATCATCTGTCTCCCAACAATTGTCCAGTGGATTCTCTCCCCGAAAACTTCTCTGAGCTGGGGGCCCTTGTGACCTGGCCATTTAGCCCATTGTGTGCAAAAAAAGTACCTCTCAGAGTTAAGCATGCTAACTGATTGACAATTTGGATTTTTAAAATAGGAATTGCGGTTCTATTTTAGCGAACTTGAGGAGGAAATGTGATTTGTGTACATCAAGAGATGCATGTTACAAGATTGAATATTTGCTTTGTCTTGTGAAGAAGAAAGACATTGCAAAAGAGAATGAATTTGATTCTTTTGTGCTGTATGTGATAAGTTAAAAGAAATGTGTTGAGTTCAGGGCCGGACTTACGAATAAGCTAACTATGTTATAGCTTAGGACTTCACAATTATGAGGGGCCTCAAAAACTCAAGTTTGAAGTTTATACTGTTACGATTTTTTTTCATATATTCAAATAATACAGGATGTCCATAAAGTCTCTTTACAATTCAAAAAATTTATCAAAATATCAAATGGAAAGATAAATATTTGGAAACTATTACAAAATGAAAAATAGATATTGAATTTTTTTTCCATCATTTAATACACCTCTATAAGGGCACCATTAGTTGCACGAAGCACATCAAGACGGTACTCGATTTCTTGCCATGTTCGCTGTAGCATTGCCTCATCGATGGTGGCAATGACATCAGTGATCTTTTGCTTTAGGTCAGTGATGTCCCGTATCTTTGTGCGATACACGATAACTTTAACATAACCCCATAGAAAGAAGTCCAGGGGAGTGATATCTGGTGAACGAGGTGGCCAGGGAATTCGGCCATCCCTTCCAATCCACCAATCTGGAAATGTTTGAATTAGGAATCCATGGACTTGCAGTCCCCAAAGTGGTGGTGCACCATCTTGCTGGAAAATGATGGTTGGTTGAAGGTCATCTAGTTATGGTGCCACATATTCAGTCAAAAGGTCAAAGAAAACATTTGCAGTAATTGATGCCTCGTTGAAGAAAATTGGACCAAGGATTCGATTGCACATGATCTCACACCACACATTAACCTTTTGTCTATCTCGGTGAAGTTCACTAGTCACATGGGGGTGTTCTAATCCCCAGATTCTCGCATTATGTGTGTTCAATTTCCCTGAGACATGAAAGGTTGCCTCATCACTAAAACAAACTCGGGTGAGGAACGTTTCATCCTCAGAAATTCGTTCCAGCATGTTAACTGCAAACTCTTTTCGTCTTGGTTTATCATTTGGCTCGAGTGCCTGTAAGAGTTGCACTTTGTAAGCGTACAATCGCAAGTTTTTGTGTAGGATTTTGTGCGCTGTTCACCGTGGTAGCTCTAACTCTCTGGCAGCAGTACGAATGGACATTGTGGGAGATCGACTAAAGGTTTGTCTTACACGATCGATGTTTTCCTCAGATGTTCTTGGTCGTCCACTCCTCCCTTTATCCAACACTGTCCCTGTCTCCATAAATTTCCTGTGCCATGCACGAATTGACGGACGTGACGGTGGATCTCTTCCATACTTTGTTCTGTAGTTTCCCTGAGTCTGCGTATCCGATTTCGGTTCAATAAACCATGATACACATTGTGCCTTCTCTTGAGGAGTAGCCATTTTTTAGAGTTTCTTTAAAAAATACCTCTTTCATCAACCTGGTACCTGAAATACACAAATGCAATGTGATTAAAAACTTTGAAAACCACTTAGTACATAGAACAAATTTGATTAAGATGTCTCATCAATTGCCTTTGTAATAAATTTTTTAAATTGTAAAGAGACTTTATGGACACCCTGTATATTATGCAAACAACCGTTCATCTCAGCTTTACAGAGTCGTTATTATATACCAATTGTAATATAATGATCCACTTCATCAATTTCATATTTATTTTTGAATATACTCTTCAATTGCAATAATAAATCTATAAATTAGTTCGACTTCCTAAATTTTGGTGCCTCTTAAACTTATTGTAGCTTAGGGTCTCGTAAACGTCTCATAGCTTAGGGCCACAGAAGGTGAAAGTTCGGTACTGGGTGAGTTGTTTGACGTCTAAGCAGAATTTGTTTTATGAATATGATACGTTTCATTTTTAACGAAACGTGTACCGATAACTCCAGGAGGGAGTGATCCAAATGAAGAGAAAATAAAGGATTGTTTTATTCACAGGATATGAAATTGTAATAAATCGATATTTTTGATTTGATTCGAGTTAGTTTTTTTTTAAACCAAATAATGTATTACATTGTAATAGCCACATCATTTCATAAAACATTATTAAAAACCTTGTTTTGAGTGATTTGATCGAAGAGCGCTGGTCTATTGTTGGACTGCAAACTTAGAAAATATGAGATTATTCACGAACTGAGTGCTCATATAAGCTCGGTTTTTCTCTTTTCTACTCGAATAATATAGAGCATTGAATTTAGATGAAACTGTTTGTATAATAGTAATTCATAGTAGGAAAAGTGGTTTTGAGATTGATATTTTCTGATTTAGACAATGCTGATGATTTATCCCTTTTAGGAAATGATGTTGATGAGAAGAACTCTTTCATTCGAGCTGTTGATGAGACTGGTACTAGAGTAGGTTTCGTGATAAACAGAGAGAAAACTAAAGTGATGAAAATTGGTCAGGTAGATGGTGCTTCAGTTTCTTTCAATGGATGCACTCTTGAGCAAGTGACTCAGTTTAATTATCTTGGGAGCTATGTAACAGATACTGGTGATATGCGGCATGAGAGTAACAGACGAATAGGGATTGCTGTCGGGACTTTTAAGAATCTATGGAGATTGAGGAGAAATAGGTGTATACATATAAAGACTAAACGTAAACTGTATTTTAATTTGGTTCTTTCAAGGGTTAGTTATGGTAGCGAAACCTGAACGCTTTGTAAACAAAATGGCAAAAAATCTTTATGCTTGCGCAGTATCTCGGGCATTAGATGGTTGAATTTGGTAAGGAATAACGAGGTTAGGCAAAGGAGTCGGCAACCTCCATTGAGCAGCATTATCTTGCAGAGAGAGACTCCGTTAGTTTGGCCGTGTTGCCCGTATGGATAATTATAGATTAGGGAATAGGGTTATGAACAGTGTGTCTAAATCCTTAGAAAGAGGGGGAAACCTAGGAAGCGGTGGGCACACAATATCGGACAGTACCTTGTTAGAATTGGTGTGCAGTGGCCAGATTCAGCAGATGTAGCTCAGGACTGAAATGCATGGAAAACTAAATTGCACGGTCTGATTAGACCTTCATAGCCCATGGCTGCTTGGTGATGATGATGAGTTTTGTATCTGAGTTGCTATTGACATAACATGGCCTAACATACTGAATGCAATGGCCTTTTTCATGAACGAGTTCCTAAAAAGTGCATGTATCATTTAGTGTACATGCGCTCTTTAGGGATTCATCGGTAAATTTCGTAACAATTTGAGGGGAGATGTTATGTTCTAATGTAAAACACCTTACCTTTTAATATAAATATATTATTTTTTAATGTTATAGACATTAAAAACCTTAAAATAATATTAAATTCATAAATAAAATTAATTATTATTCCCACATAATTTAAAATCATGTGGGAAGATGTGGCAAGCAGCTGCTTGAGGGGGTATTTAGTTTTCGAGCCGTCCCGTGGCGGAGTGGTTAGCGCGCTTGGCTGTTGATCTGAGGGACCTGGGTTCGAGCCCCGGGTAAGGCATGGATGCATGTGTCGTTTTTCTGCTGAGGTCCTGCCATCCTCTCAGACCTTCTACTATGGCATATAAACTGACAGGCTCTTGTCAGACCTCTGTGGCAAGCAGCTGCTTCAGGAGGTATTTATTTATTTATTTATTGTTATAAATATTATGTTTCAATATTGTCATGTGCATTACTTTTCAGTTTTGATACAACATTACGTTTCAGAATTGTTATAAGCATTAATTTCGAAAAACTCCTTTCACGTTACAGTGAAATGACCGGGATGCCAATCAGAAGGAGACTACTTCCATTTTGAAACCTTAGCTAGTGTCTTCAGGGTTGGATTGGTTTATCTCCGAACTTCACGGTTTTGTCCACAATGGGCTGAATGGACAGTTTACAAATAACCCGAGGGCTCAGAGAAGGTTGGGCGGAGGAGATCCACCAGACAGCTGCTAGGAGACAGATGGAAACTCCTGTCAAGGCCATCCGGAGTGTTCTTTAATGTGTAAAGTGTATGGTTCTCTCCTGCAAACTGAACCAAGATTTAATGCTCCAACAGATGGATGACGACCTTCCCAAACCCATCGGTACGTGCTTTCAGTGCAAGAAACATCCATACGTTACCTGGGGCTCGAACCCATATCTTTCTTTTATCAGTCGCCAAGTGCGCTATTTATTAAATTTTAATAACCTTTGAGCAGTTTTTTATGTCTCTTACTGCTGCTGCTGTTCAAATTTCGAACTTCAATAATTCTTCAAATATTAAAATAATAATGTTGAAAATTAAAATATACACCAAAGAGCGAAAACATTATGACCACCGCGTCCTTATGGAAATCGAAGCAACTGCAGGTAAACGACGGCGCTTGTGAAGGTCATGAAACGGTATAAATAACCCCTGGTACTGAGCTCTGTTAATCGGTGTTATTCTTGTTCTTCAGATGGGAAAAACAGCGGACGTAAGTGATTTTGACAAAGGCCAAAATTTAATGAACAGACGACTGGGTCAGTGCATTTCTGAGATGACAAGGCTTGTTGGGTGTTCATGGTCAGCCGTGGTTAGTACCTTCAAAAAGTGGTCCGAGGAGGGAAAAACCACGAACCGTCAACAAGGTGTGGATCGACCACAGCTCATCTTTGGTATAATATTATAAGATAATGCTGCGAAGGCAATCCCATATGGTAAGAGCCAACAGATATGATACTGTGGTGAAAATCGCCAATAATTCTAATGCTGGTTCCGGGAGTAATGTGTCACAACACACAGTACATCGAACCCTGCTGAAAATGGGTCTGCGCAGCTTCAGGTCGTTCCGAGTGCCCATGCTAACTTCAGTTCTCTTTGGAAAGCGCCTACAATGGGAACGCGCTAATCAAAACTGAACTTTGAATGATTGGAAGAAGGTCGTCTGGTCCGACGAATCTCGTTTCCTGTTGCACTATGGACGGCCGTGTACGTGTGTATCGTTTACCTGGGAAAGTTTTGGCACCATGATGCACTGCGGGACGAAAACAAGCCGGTGGAGGAAGTGTAATGCTTTGGGCAAATGTTCTGCTGGGAAATCCTGGATCCGGTCATTCATGTGCAGGAAACTATGACTTCTACCACCTACCTAAACATTATTGCAGAGCAGGTACATGCTTTCATAGCAACAGTACACCTACCTAGTAGTGCCTTCTTTCAGCAGGCTAACTGCACCATGGCACACTGGCCGGATTGTTCAAGAATGGTTCGCGGAACATCAGAAAAACATTCAGGGATTGCCCTGACCTCCAAATTCCTCAGACAGCAATCCAATAGAACATGTTTGGTTTGAGTTGGAACTGCGGCAGCTAAGTTACGTAACTTACAGAAGTTAAAGGTTCTGTTGGCAACGTGATCGTACCAGTTACCACAAGACACCTTCAGAAATCTTGTAGTGTCCATGCCTCGCCGTATAATAGCTGTGTTAGCGGTACGTGGAGGACCAACATCATATTAGGCAGCTGGTCATAATGTTTTGGCTCTTCGGTGTAAATATATTAGACACATAACTTTATATTTCGTCAAAATTTACCATAAAAAGCATATTTTACAAGCTCTGGAGCATCGAATTTGGCTTTCTTCTGATATGACAAAACTCGGTACTTTGTTATCTAGGCAGTATATATCAATTGAAACGCTTAAACTTTCAGATGCTAGAGCTTTGGGTCAGGAGGACTGTTTTGGTAATGCAACAAGTTGCATATTTATAAAAAAAGTTTAAAATGCCTTCCTTGTCTCAAAACCATAAAGATAAAAAAACACCTGATTTCATTGAGAGTGGTTTCATTTTCGGCTGAAGGTGAACATGTTCGCGTGAGATCATTTCAGTCGCTACCTTGATTATGATGAAACGTATTGCTTGTGAAGTACAAAAATGACTTCACGGGCATTATCCGATAATCCCTACCCCACAGTATTTAAGAATTAATGTCAAAGAATGTGAAATTCTGCCCCTTGGGGATCATCGTTTGCTGATTTTTGCCTTGTCCTTTGCGACTCATGCCACTTTTTGGACACCCACAGATGAAGAAGGTTAGGGGATCTTATATCCTGGTAGTTCGAAAAATCATAATTATGCTACATGCTAGAATTTGAAAAAAGTGCGAAAAGGGAAAGATATGGGAATTCCTTCACTGTCAAATTAGAGGTCATGTTTAAGTTTCAATTTGATGCCACAGGACTCGATTAATTACATGGCGGAATGAGTGATCAGATATGATTTGCTTAGGAATAGGCTAATGAGAGTATACACCTCAAACTCCAAATGTAGAAGGGTTCCTATACGGTTCTTTTTATTTATAATAATAATAAAAATAAATACCCCCTCAAGCAGCTGCTTGCCACAGAGGTCTGACAGGAGCCTGTCAGTTTATTTGCCAAAGTAAACGATCTGAGAAGATGGCAGGACCTCAGCAGAAAAACAACACAAACATCCATGCCTTACCCGGGGCTCGAACCCAGGTCCCGTAGATCATTCACAAAATAGATTTAAACGATGTACATTTTGGAGAAGTATTTTAAAAAATCCGATAAATAATATACATGAATATATATTATTATTTAAATAAATGAAAATAAAAATAGTAAATAATAAGCAGGATGAACAATCTTAAGCATAGAGGAAATTTTGACTTGATCCGGTTGGATCCTACGACTTTCTGATGGCATGTCAGGTCCTATGATTCCTGAGCCACCAGTTGTCGACCGAGATCTCTTCTGTTGATTGCTTTATACCACGGATTCAGTCGTTGCAAGTTGCCTTAATTACAATTGAAGATGATGGTCTACAAAACACCTTCCAGATATAACCCTCAGGTAGTTGCGATGAGTCTTAGGTTTACAGGTCATTTTCTGTGCTTCTTCTAATATTGAAAATTACATTCCCTCCATTTGTATAAAATGAAACCTATGGTTTTATATATTGCTTCAACAGTGATTTAAAATGTATCAATTTCAAACATTTCTTATATCCATTAAGTTATTACTCTAAGCTTACAGGTGTATTGTTTGTTTTATTTGGGTCACTTCATATATAAAGATAAAGGGACATAGTTTAGAAAAGGTAATATTCTTCATTTATTCTGAATGTGATCAGTGTAATAATAAAGCCAATTTCATAACTTTTAACTTACCATAGAAGTTTTAGATATTTCAATATATCATTAAACTTAACGCTAAAACCTCATTTTATCTTATGCTTTCAGTTAAAGAAAGATTATTAAAAGAGGAGTAAAAATGGCTACCAGTATAAATCATAACATTTTTTAGTGTAGTATTATTAATCCGTTTAATCCACACATATGATTATCCTGATCTCTAAACTCTAGTTCAGTGACTTACAGTGTAAGTCCCTACAATTTAACATAAAAAATATATCACTAATAAATTTCATAGCAATTCTTCCGTAAGTTAAATAACGTCGCATCAGACGAATTTAACATCTCAAACATTACCGGATTGTCACTTTCATTTATGTAACATATTTTGTGTCACAATCTTCCCTTTTTGTACTGATGTAAGCATATCAAATATTTCCACCATCCGTCAGATGGGACATTGATTCCGCCATCCGTCAGATGGGACATTGATTCCGCCATCCGTCAGATGGGACATTTATTCCACCATCTGTCAGATGGGACATTGAACCGCCATCCGTCATATGGGACATTGATTCCGCCATCCGTCAGATGGAATATTTAATTCTGGGCTCGTGTGTGTGAGAGCACATTAAGGAACACGCTGGACGGTCCTGATGGGAGTCTACCATCAGTCTACTAACAGCTGACCAGTGAATCTCCACTCCCAACCACCCCCCAACCGACGGGTCATTCGGTAGCACGCGAGGCTCGTAATCTACAGTTCCCAGGTTCGAGTCTCAGCTGGGCCAACATTGAGAGTTATCTATGCCAAAATCCCCACCCTGCACTTGGTCAATACGGTACACTGATGGACTTAGAAAGGCCTCCGTCCGTCGGATGGGACCTAAATCCATGTTCCCCTGTGTGGACAGCCATATTCTGGGCATATTAAAAAACATGCTAGATGGTCATGACGGGAGGCTACCATCTGTCTCCCAATAGCTGTGCAGTGGGTTCCCTCACGCAACCATCTCTGAGACCTCGGAGTCCTTGTGACCTGGCCCTTTAGCCCATTGTGTGCAAAAACGTATCTCCCAGAGGTAATACATTCCAACCCTTCTCACGAGGAAGCCGTTCTCAGTTGTAACGTTATGTCAAAAGCATTATCGCTAAAACCGGCAAACGCTGCAGCCGGATTGGTCACATATTTTAATCACTTGCATATCTCGGTGCAACTCAGTCGCCTTCTGATTTGCAGGACTTCCGATCATTCATCCTGGGTGTTGCAATTTCAGTGTTACAGAGTATACACTTGCGTATACCGAGGTGCTTAGGGCGCAATCTATGGCAAAGTACCAAAAGCAGATTTTCTTAAATCTACTTTTAAATGTTTATACCAACTCAAATTCAATGAAGGGATACTTTCTAATATTTTTGCAAGTGGAATATTAATCCAGGAAATGAAACTTTCATTACAGGGTAAGTTCTGTTTGCAGGAATGAAACTTGCAACCAACTGAAGGTTTTAATGAAGTACGTCATCCGAATAAATTCCTTTAAAAATTTAAAGTGTAATGAAATGAAAAAATAGAAATAGGAAAGGATATAAATATATCTGAAACCATTTTTTACTTTGATTTTTCATTTACCAAAACAACTGATAAATACCTACAAAAAGGAAATTGTGCTTTTTATAATAAAACTTCCTACACAAATTTGTATAATCATAAAAAACTCAGTTACCTTGTGTCTCGCATATCGTGTTTCTTGTCCCCCCCCCCCCCCGCCCTTCGTTTTTTACTAGATCAGGACCTGTGCAAAGGCAACTGGTTTATTTTTTTTTTCTAAAATTCAAGTTTAGCTAAGTTTTACTATTCTCGTGTCTCGAACTGTTTTTTTTGTCTTATGTATGTTACTCCACCGACTAGAGAGCTGCTATGAGACAGTTGGTAGCATCCCGTCAAGGCCACCTAGCGTGTTGCATAATGTGAACAGAGTATGAATCTCCCACATGTGGCCACGGCTTAATGTACCATCCGGGGGACGGCGGCCTTTCCAATCGCATTGATGTCCCCTACTTACCGAGGGCATGGTAGAACGTTTGGGGCAGATAAATCTCAACGCTGACCCAGTTGGGATTCGAACCTGGGAACTGAAGATTATGAGCCTGGCACGCTTCTCACCGCGTCACCCCCTTCCCAACAGCAGTAGTGATCAGTTGTCTATCTCTGACTCAATAGTTTCAACTTTAACGCAGTGCTCCCGAGAGGCGGGGGTGACTGAGTTGGTAGCATGCCTGGCTCGTAATCTGCAGTTCCCGGGTTCGAGTCCTGCCTGGACCAGAGTTGAGATTTATCTCCATACAACTACTCTCCCTGTCTTCTGTAAGTAGGGGACACCGATGGGCTTGGAAAGGCCACCATTCGTCTGAAGGAACATTATGCCATAGCACTGTGTGCGGGAGAGCCATACCATGCGCACGTTAAATAACAAGCTGGATGGCCTTCACGGGAGGCTACCATCTGTCTCCCAGCAGCTGTTCCAGTGGGTCTACCTCTCCGAGACTTCGGGCTGCTTGTGCTCTCCCTATTTAGCGCATTCTGTGAAAAAAAGTGCCGCTTTGAGGTAAAACAACCTAACCCAACACACTGCTCCCTGCTATGAAAAGTTGCTAAGTTGGCACATACATATCATGTAATACATACATATCACTCGTAAAAAAAGTCGCGAACTGTTCTGGACGCCATTCCATGAATTATTCATCCCCGGTTTTTTCTCTAGATGTAATACTGTACCTTAAAAAGATACTTTCCAAATCAAGAAATGGTAATGAGATTTCTGAACTGAAACGGATGAATAAAATATTAGTTATTTGTCACTATAACTGAGGTGGTAGGTAAGATATATACAATAAAGTCCCGGTTATCCGGAACATAAACAGCCAGAATTCTCATGCAATCGGAATAAATTTCAAATTGAAATAATAAATTTTCTGAGATTAAAGTTTAGGTTAGTCTCACTGTTCTCGTGTCTAGGATTCTACTGACTTTTAAGTTTAAAAAAATTCTCTTTCACATTTCGTTATTAGGGAAAATTCGACACTTCGGTAATCTGCGCCATCTGGCGACCAATATTACAATTCTCTCTATGGTGTCTTTCAATGAATAAATAAGCATAAATAAACATCCCCTCAAGCAGCTGCTTACCATAGAGGTCTGACAGCAACCTGTCAGTTTATACGACATGGTAGAAAGTCTATGAGAATGGCTGAACATCAGCAGAAAGAAAGAATACAAACATCCATGCCTTTACCTTGGCTCGAAACCAGGTCCCTTGATCACTAGCCAGGATCGCTAACAAATCGGCCATTGGACGGCAGAGGGGTTAGCCCACTTGGCTATAAAACTTTGGGAAGCAGTTGCCGAAGTTCCTGAGAATTATATTTCAGATATTTAGATTTGCATTAAGGACATTATACCTCAAGTTCATTGTTCACAACCAAGGTTTAAATGCAAATTTCACTTACGGTATTTATTTTGTATAAAAATATTTTCATTGCAACCGGCAGATTGATCTAACCGGCAAATTTCATTCACCATAAATGCCGGATAACCGGGAGCATTGTCTCATCTGTAACGTTGAAATTACAATACCAGAAAGGGGTGGCAACATTGAACTGATATTCATATATCAAGCAGTATGGGATACAAGGAAGAATTGATTAATTTTTCGAAAAAAAAAGAAAAATTTATTATACAAAATATAAACCACATCAATAGGAGGTATAACCACAGCTATTGGGAATAAATTGAACATTGCCTCGTGGGAGTGAGTCGTAGAGACTGCTCCTAACCTCTTGTGGCACTGTTCCCCAAGCTTCCTGCACGTGGTGGGGTGCGACTCAGTCGGTAGCGAGCCAGGGTTGAGAGTTTTCTCCGCAAAATTCCCTGCCTTGCCCATGGTCACTAGGAGACACCGATGGGTTTGGAAAGGCCGCCGTCCGTCTGATGAGACGTTGAACCTTGGTTCCGACTGTGGGAGAGCCACACCTTGTGCACGTTAAAGAGCACGCTGAATGGTCTTGACGGGAGGCTACCATGTGTATCACAACAGGTGTTCCATTGAATCTCCTTCTTTAACCTTTTGTGAGCCTTCGGAGTCCTTCTGACCTGGCCATTTAGCCCTTTGTGTACAAAATGTGAAGCCCAAAGATAAAACAATCCATATTGTTAAAGATCTTACGAAACAATATTTTCGATCATTGCAGTAGGGGGGGATCCTTTTAGGTGAAAGGAGAAATTTCGTTCTACTGATACTAGAGAGATAAAAACCCGGATTATTTTGGTCCTATATTTCACAAGAATTTTTAAATTTCGGATCTCACCATTTCATCGAAGTCGAAGGTCAAATTTATATCTAATTCTGATATGGACTTAAAAAATGAAATTTCTGACAACCTTCGTGTCACGTGACACGAAGGTTGCCAGAAATTTATTTCTAAAAAAAATCGTTGCCAGATATTTTTTCTGAATTCTGTAATCAACCATAGTGTTCGGATACTTTTTTGAGCGACTGTACACTCGTTACGCCACTGAAAGCCTAATTAAAAAATCCCCTTTCCCTCTCCCACGTCTTGTAGTTCCTAGATGCGCTGACATCGGACATCAACAGGAATCGAACTCAGAATTCTTTTGTAAGATAAGTGTCAAACGGAATCACTTACTTCTCAGTGACGACTATCTGAACAGTTCATAAACAGTACACACGTACTGTATATATCAGCTATTCAAGGTCCATTACTGAGACATTTTACAAGAAGAATTTCTAAGAAGATGTGGGTGTGCTGAACAGATTACTTCACCGAAAATATTTCTTCTAATGCTGGAAAACTTCTTTCAGAAACTGCGCTCTACAATGTTCACGGTTTTTTCGATTTATTTTCAGAGGCCTGTTTCGCACCGAGGTCTCGCATAAATAGTGAAATGAAAAGACCTTTTTTCCGTTAATACAGATATATGAGACAGCTGAAGGTAATCTGCAGAACGCGTCGCTTTCTCCGTAGAGAAGGTCACGAGGGTCCGAAGCAGCGAAGGAGTTGCCAAATCGCTTTGCAATGGATGCGTCGTGCGTGAGAGACGAAGAATAGAGCCGACAGCTTACGCAATGATGGAAACCGCAGAACTCGCTTGGGACTTTGTCAAGGTCACTCCAAAGTGATTATCGCCAACAGGAAATTGCGATATGACGCTTCCTTCCCGTGACGTAGACACTCGAACATCAGGCAAAGCAATGTATCCATAATGGTTCTGCATTTTCGAAGTTTATTCAGTAGTTAACAAATTGTTCAACAGGTGCCATTTTAGTAAAGACATTTTAAATGGAAACTCCAACGATAGGTGTTAATTTTAATATTAATATTCTTAATTTGTTGCCATTTCATGCCCTTCATAATTAATTCATAATTAAGCCTTAATCATATTGGAAATGTATGCAGCATCAAAGTTTCCGTAAGCCAGTTGTTTGTACAAAGAGCCCCACATAATACCGAAGAAGTCCGTAGAGAAGTCGCAAAGAGTCCGTAGAGTTGATATGAAACGTGGCGGACGATGAAAGCGGCCACATTCTTAAGCCTTCGAGTGTGCAGCGTGAAAAACTGGTTTAGATCCGAAGGGAAAGCATTTCTTTCACTGTGCTCAAGGGCGGAGCGAAATGAACAGGGTTTTTTTTTTGGGGGGGGGGGAAACTAAAATTATCAAAATTTGAAATCAAGTATTGCGAACTGGGAAAATAAGTATGTACATATACATATTTAATAATATGTCTATTACAATAGCACAAATTATTAATGTAATAATAAAAGAATTAATTTATATAAATTTAATATCATTAATAATTTCAAAATTGATAATACTTTAATTTATACCAAGTTAATACTTTGATATAAATTTTATTATTGTTATTCTAAACAGATATCCTCCATTGTATGAAGGGTCATTTTAAGAATTTTTAGCTAATATGAAGCTTATAAAATACATAAAATTAGATATGAAATTCGTTATAACAAAGTTCTTAGGAAGAATTGCATAAAATAATTAAATATTTGCTTGTTGAAGCAGAGAAGAATGTTTTAACTCTGTTATTCATTTGCTATTCGTAATTTTATGTTCGTTTTTGCGCAACTTTACTGATACGTCACTGCATGGATGGAAAATACTGCTAAAGGTATTTCGTATCTCTTGAGTTTAATAATTGCTCATTTACTGTCAATAAAATATCAGAGTTTAATAAGTATTTATTCCACTCTTTGGTGTTATTTTACTATGCCTTATGCTCTATATTATTTTGTGGGTAGGAGGCGCAAGTACACCGATCTTCCAGTTGAATGTAACGTTATAAATAAATAAATAAATATGGTGTATATTTTACTTTTAAGATGATATCAAGTGGGTGGAGAAAGTTGTGTTAAGGTTAAAAAAATTACCTTTAATACTGAAGCTCTGAAAGACCCAGTTATAACTAAAGCTTACCATGATAGGTTACTTAGTCATTATGACAGTCATGATTTGCTTACTACTGAAGTTGAAGAAGAATGGAACCATTTTAAACAGGCTTTTTTGGAAACTAACAGTACTCTTTTAGGAAAAAAGGTGCAGAGGAGGCAGAATTATTTGAGTGATAAGGCACTTGAGCTTATTTACTCATAATAAATGCAAAAAATCTCGTGATATTCGTCTGCACGGTCCAAATTTCTTGCACAGCGTTTGCACTCATTTGCCGCGCACTTCTAGTACATCTCTATTAATTCCCCGTGTCGTGATGTCTCAGATGTCTGTCCATTTGAATGAAATCTGAAGTGTTGGTTTTTTTGCTGTCATTAGTAAAGTTTTTGATGAAAGAAAATATTTGTGTAACTTTACGACCACAAATATTTTTATGCTTTGCTCATTTCTAGTACATTTCTGGAACTGTACTAAAACGTTAATTGATTTCTATTGAGAGGACTAACATGATGCATTCTGTGGTGTCACTTAATCGAAATGATTAATCGGGTTTTACTTTTTTCACTTATACATTGAATAGGTTATAAACGATAAGCAAGTTTCATCATTCTTCATTTAGATCCTTTCATTTGCAGCATGTTACCTTCAACTGGCTGTAGATGTGACAAAATTCTGCAAAGAAAATAATTGCTCTCGAGCACATATCGACCCAAACATCGTTAACAGAGTTTTGCTGATTTTTCATAGATATAAATAAATTAGGTAGACAGTTCCATTCAGATAAAATAATGCTCTTAACTCTTGCTTCTGGTTATTTTGCTGATACACAATAGTTTTTCTAGCCTCAGATTTAGTTCTGTAACTTTTTTTCTACACACAACACTATTTTGAAATTAAATTAATTCTATTTTTATTTTATCATTATCTACCCATTCGAAAAATGTTAACTTTAGATCTTCACCTATAATATGTAGCATTATTAAAAATTATATAGTTTTCTCCATTTGACGAAATTGTGTGAACCTTTCAAAAAATATTTGTTTTGTGTCTTTTACTATTGATTTATTTATTTTCGAAATATCTGTTTTGTTAGCAGTGTCATCAGCAAAATAAGTTGAATTTAAAATGTGTTTCTTAACAGCTAGAAAAATTGACGTATTTTTAACAACCAGATCTTTTGTGAATACATCAATTCTTTTCTAATGTCTTTGTATGCGCATTGTTGATACAATCTGACCTTGATTATTAAATTCATTGAAAGGTTACATGAAATCACGAAAACATTACATTTTTTAACCAATTTACATCACTAAGTTCTGAAAAGATCAATTCATTTTCGTTTAAATCTAACCTTATTTCATCTAGCAGACTAACAAAATGGTTGAGAACTTACCCTTGACTATTGCACATGCATTAGTAATGCCAAGTATTGGGATTCAGTTTCATCTAATAATTCGGAATATTCTTGTTTGTGGGCAGCTATAAAACTTAGTTTGGTTTTTTTTTTCAGTTCTGATTGGCACTTGTTTTTGCACGCAGTAAGTTAAGTTGCCCAGTTGCAAGATTGAATTGGATTGTTTTACCTCTGAGTGGCACTTTTTTTGCACATCATGGGCTAAATGGCCAGGTCACGAGAACCCTGAAAGCTCAGAGAAGGTCGGGGGAGGAGACCCACTGGAACAGCTGTCGGGAGACAGATGATAGCCTCCCATCAAGGCCATCCAGCGTGTTCTTTAATGTGCACAGGGTATGGCTTTCCCGCACACGGGACCACGGTTTAACATCCCATCCGATGGACGGCGTTCTTTCCAAGCCCATCGGTGTCCTGACTGTGGGCAAGGGCGGCCAGTTGCAAGAACCCTGAGGGCTCAGAGAAGGCTGGGAGAAGGGAACCCATTGGACAGTTATTGGGAAACAGATGGTAGCTTCCTGTCAAGGCAGTCGGTTCTTTAATGTGGACAGGGTATGGCTAATTCATTATGGTGTTTGATTATCAATTTCTGCGTGTTATGAAAAATTGCATGGTGTATCACTATGTGACACACATTGCAGGTTTGCCATCACTGAAATAAAGAATGTACTGATAACAGTGATAGTGTTCAAAATATTTATATAAACATTAAGATATTGAATGTTTAAAATCATGTAGAAAAAGTTACAGAACATTTAGGAAAATGAGTGTGAAAAGTGTCAAAATTGCTCATAATTGGTTACCATCCAACTTCATAAGGGGCGCATCTTTTTTTGCAATGTAAACCAAAACCTGTACGAATATTAATGTTTGTTTTTTTTTCATATGTGATTTTACATATTATATTCTATATTCTACATATATTATAATAATCTAGTTATATATTAAGTGAAAACTTGTGAGTTGGGTAGTGTCATAGGATGTAAAAATTTTACCCTTCCCAAACTTTCTTCTCCTCTAAAGAAGATTTAAGCGATTGTTCTGCAAAATCTTGCAAATGTGATGGCCAAGAATAATGAGTTATGTGTCAAATGAAAGTTTCTGGCATGGGGTGTGTCACGGACTATAAAAAAGTTATTCCCCATATTTTCTCCTCTCCCCTCCCCCCCCCCCCACCTTCCAAAAGGGCAGGTGAGAGGTGTAAACAGTTGTTCCACTATATCTGTCAAATGTGAGGGACCGAATGAATCATGTCAAATGAAAGCTTCTTATATGAGGAATGTCGTAAGCTATAGAAAATTTAGCCTAATACTTTATTCCCACCAAAAGGGGAAAAGGGTCTAAATCAGTGGTTCCCAATGGGCACTATCACCCCATGGGACATTTGAGGAATTTGGTGGTATTTTCTTGATATTTTTTTTTTTTGGAGGGGATAGAAATAGCTCTTCATTATCTTGAATATATCTGTTTGGTATATTCATGTTTAGAAATCCGTGGATATAAAATGCTCATAAATTTGTATTCATGATAAATACTATTTAAACTAATTTTATACAGGACATTTTTTTTTTGCAATCCCGTGAGCAAAAGTAAAGGGGTATTACAAAGGGTGGAGGGGATACCAGGCTCACTGGGAACCACTGTTCTAATTGTAAATGAGTATTCCACTTATGTTCTAAACTGAAGGACTGAAAGCAGAAAGTTATTATATTGCATGTAGGAGGGGGCGTAGATCCCAACAAGTTGCACATCAAACTAAAGCTTGTGACATCTTTCACACAGCTTGTGAAAAGAAAATGCTGTATTCCGTCAATCTCCTTCCTCCCCAAAAAAGGGGGAGGAAATTTAATTGGATTGATCGTAACAGGTTGTGTCAAATGAAGCTCAAGCCATACAGAATAACATATAGAATATAACAATTTTCTCCTCTGACACAGAAGATGGGTGTTTTTAATAGTTTCCTGTTAAAGTCATCACTAGAAACAAAATGCATGAAAAATTTTTAAAATACTTGTGTGCACTCGAAAAAATTAGAAAAAATTACCAATGATGGAATCACTTACTGAATTTATATTAACTTCAAAGAAATATTGGCTACCAAAACTTATTTCTCTTACTAATTAAATAAAAATTGCCAGCACTCTATCTTCCTTTGAAGTTAATATGAAATCACTAAGTGATTTGATTATCAGTATGTTTTTACTTTTTAAAGTACATGTAGTAAGATGGATATTTTCTAATTTATATATTTTATTATTAAACAAACTACATATGCTTACTACATGTGCTTAATTAACATGTGCTGAGCACATAGATATATTAAAGTGAAACTAGATGAAAGACAGCACTTATATTTCCATTGGGAACATAACACCAAAACTATTATAATTGAAAGCAGAGATTGTCACCAAAATGTCGATTGCATAATGGTAACATCGAAATTCTTCAGAATTAGGTGGGGAAAAAGGAAGTGTTTAATAAATATTAAAGCTTCAAACAACATTGTGCTAAACAGCATTACAAATTTTTGAACAGATGTCATGTCAGTGCTGGTGAGCATTGGAAACAGAAGAAACTTTGTTTTTTTTATAACTAGAAGCTGTCATTTGAATTTTTATAAAATGTATTTTATGAAAATATATAGTATAAGCGCAAAAAATGTTTCTCTTTTTAATTTGGTGCAAATTTTGATATAATATACATTAATAATACAAGTATTATGCACAGTTACAAAATGAATTGCAACCAAGATAAATTTTTAATATACTGTTAAGTTGAAGCATTTTTGTTTCTGTTCTTAAACGTAAATATAACGCTACACAATTTAAGTTAAATGTTCAATATTTTTAAACTTATGAGTGAAAAGCATAAAGGAATTGAAAACTGCATTTTAGTGTTTGGTTACTCAATAAATAATATCCATAGTGTTACCTGTTGACTTTAATATCAATAAATGGTTTTGTGGAAAAAAGTACACCAACAAAACTTCTTTCCACAAAACCATTTAGTGTTTAGTTATATTCATCAAATAAAAATTCTTAGAATATAATTCTAAGAACAATATTGTTTATGGATATACTATTTGTAAGATACCTAAAAACATGGAACAAATGTTGGTTTTGTCAGCAGCATATGTGATGTTTCCAGGTTTGGTGCCTCACTGAGCCTATATTATGAAATAGGGCATTAATGGGCTTGGAAAGGTTGTCCCATTTGGCTTTAACCCTTTCTTGCTGCATATAGCCAAAACCTGATGTAGGGAAGCAATACCCTTTGTATATTAAAGAACACATTGGACGAATTTGATGGGAAACACAGCTGTTCAGTGGTTCTTCTTTCCCTACCCAGCTCTGCCTTTGATATCCCTTTGACCCTCAACAGAGTATTATATTTGAGGAGGGTTGCTCTGTTTGAGGAGGATTACTCTGTTGAGTAAGGAATACCAAAGGGTTGATTTTGGTAACCCTTTGGTATCCCTTTTGACATTCCATGAAGCCCATTATGTGCACAAAAGTGCTGCTTGGATGTAAAACAACAGATCCTAATATTAAAATTAAGTAATATATTGGGGGTGGCTCAGTTTGTAGTGTGCCAGGCTCATAATCTGCCTTTCCCAGGTTCCAGTCCCACCTGGGCCAGCAGTGAGATTTATCTCCTCAAAACGCCCTGCAGTCAGTAAGGGTCACCGATGGGTTTAGAAAGGCTGCTGTCTGTTCAAATGGGAAGTTATGCTGTGGCTCCATATGTGGAAGAGCCATACCCTCCATATGTGGAAGAGCCCATACCCTGTGCATGTTAAAGAACAGGCTGAATGGCCTTGATGGTACTTGTGGCAAAGCTTATACCTCAGCAACAAACTATGCTGTCAGCATGCATTGACTGTTTGGCACCAGTGCAAACTGCATTATTCCAAAAAAAAAAGACCATATAAATTGAAAAAAAAAAATGTTGTAAATACAGTTGTTACATCATTTGCTGTTTCGTGACAGAGTATTTAGCTTGCTTGGCTACTGATCTAAGGGATTTGAGTTCGAGCCCTGGGTAAAGCATGGATGTTTGTGTTGTCTTTCTGTTGAGGGCCTGCCATCCTCACAGACCTTCTACTATGGCAATATAAAATGATAGGCTCCTGCCAGACCTCTGTGGAAAGAAGCTGTCTTGAGGGGGTATTTATTTTTATTATTTTTATTTACATCATTCCAAAAAGGCAATTAAATTGAGAGCAGATTGTATACCATCATAAAAAAGGGTTTTTTAGGTGTCCGGAAAATTTGTTTTAGGATAACAGAACTCTAAAATCTAAGATGCTGGTCACCAATTTTCGATTATTATTTTAGCTACCAAAATGGCAGCCATTTGTGAGATGGTTTAGCATCACTATTTTGCTGCCCATGCTCTACTTCCATTTTATTCATATACCTATTGTTAAAAAAAATTTCCAAAAATATTTCATGAACTTTGGTCCTTATACATTTCCAGGAAAAATAAATAGCATGAATAAATTTTTCATTTACTTTCCTCAGAATACGTAATTTTTCACTATATACCATTACACGTTTGCTACATTAGGTTTTGAGAACTCTCAATTCATAAGCTTTCATTTGGCATATGTAATTCAATAAAGTCTGGCCTCATTTTGGGGAAATAGTGAAACTATATATGAAATATAAGTATTTTCCTTTTTTTTTGGGGGGGGGAGAGGTGTGGCAGAAGAATTGTATACAGGAATCCTAACACTTTTGTGAGACATGGTACAAAATGAATGTTGCCTTTTACCAAAAATGTGATGAAAAAGCTATTCTTTTGGCAAATCCCTGCAGTCAGTCAAAATTTGGTACAAAAGCCATTTAAAAGTTGTTTTTCCTGGTGTTGGAGCTGGTTGTGCTTTTCAAATGCTATGACATTTTTTTCATGCTAAGTCGTAAGCTTTCATTTGATATACAACTTGTTTGCATTTATAAATTGCTGGCTTTGCAGGTCTGATAACTAATGAGCAAAAATTACCTTTCTCCAAAAATATGATGAAAGGACTATTTTTTTGGCAAATTCCTTTAGCCAGTCAAAATAACAGTCAAACTTCAAGTATAAAATTTCAAAAAATACTTCTTTTGTTCCAGCGTTAACCACACCTAGCTAGCATAAGACATTTTTTTCTAAACACTATTGAATAATTTTTGATCATTGGTATGTTTTTACGTATTTTTTCATGAAAGTTTTCGTTATATACCGTTACATTTTCGCTACATTTATATACCGTTACGTTTTCGCTACATTTATACACCTTTACATTTTCGCTACATTAGGTTTTGAGAACTCCCATAAGCTTTCATTTGGCTTTAAGCTTTTATAGAAATTACTTGTAAAAATAAACCTTCAGTCGCAAAAGTGCCGACCACTTGCAAGGGGGTTTAGCATCACTGTTGCCAATGCTTTGTATAGTTGCGTTTTATTTGTTTATCGTTATAAAGAGTGAAAAATGCTTCTTGAACTTATGTAATTTATTTTCAGAATAGATCAATAGCAACTTTGATGCATGAATAAATTTTTTCTTTACTTTCCTCAGAAAGTTGAATTATTCATTTATTTCAAAAGGGAATGGATACCTTAATAGGGAACCACAGCTGAGGAATGAAATACACTATAAGGAAGAACACTAAAGCACTTTTTCGGTATTAATAGTGTAAAATTGCGTAATATCACTCATAGTATATGACTTATATTGATTTGCCAGTTTAGTTCTTTAAAATTTCTTTTAAATTACATTTAATCTTAATTTTTTTTATTAACTTTTACAAAGTGTGTCATTGTTTGCATTTACCTTGCAGCTTTGTGCATCTATCATTTTTCCTAATGACATATCCAGGAATTAGAGAAAAGGGAGAGGAGGGCACTTTTATCAGTACATTGCCAAAGATTTGTAGTTGAGTTACAAATGTACCACAATGAAATAGTCTTACAGGAGAAGGGGGATATGAAAAAAATCATGTATTAGGATTTTACAATATGTTTTTATGTAATAATTATTCAGTGTCTACTCTTATTACCTCAAATATTATACAACTACTCATGCAACTCAATACATTTATTTTGATTCCATCATTCTTTTTACACAGAGAAACACTTTATACAAGGAAAACCAACTCCATATGACATTCTCTTCAAGGAAAATCGTCCCACCCAGAGGGATTGGGATGTCTGATAAGTAGTACACATGAAGTGTTCGTTAAGACATGGAATGATTCAAGTTTCAGAAGATTGGCCTATAATTTTAGAAAGCTTTACTGACCTAATATGAGGTTAGACCATTTCAAAGGTGGTGATACAGGCATTGATGCTTTGTCTTGAAGAGCTGCTTGTTGTCATACTGGGGTTTTGCTTGCCATTCTTCAAAAACGTGATCTTGCAGTGCTGAAATTGCTAGGTGTATGACTTTTTATTCAATAGGATATAAATGGTATGACCTCATAAGTTAGGGAAGATAATCCATGTCATGGAGACAGGCTGTTCAGATGTGCTGGTGCTGTTGAGTATTGTCTTATTGAAAAATGGCCTACTATTGAGGAATAGTATTGCAACAGGTTGGAGGATGGTATCTACATATCACTGGGCATTCATATTGCTCTTCATGAGTTCCACAGATAACAGTCATGGATGGTACTCCACATCATAACATCCATCGTTCAGGTGTTGGTAGTATGCCAGGTAATCTAGTTCCCACGTTCAAGTTCTAACTGTGTCTGCATTGAGAGTTATTCTTCTCTAACTCCCCACTCTGTCCTCAGTAAAAAAAAGGAGAGGGGGGGGGGGGCACTGATGGATTTGGAAAGACTATTGTCCATCATATGGGTTGTTGAGCGTTGTCCCCATGGGCAGGAGAGCCGTACTTTGTGCATGTCAAAGAACATGCTGAGATGGTCGATGGGAGGCTACCGTCTGTCTCCTTACAGCTGTTCAATGTGTTCCCTTCTAAATATCTCAGCCTTCCCACACACACCACCACCACCAAAAAAAGGGTTGCTCAGACGTAAAACAACCCTCATTCAGGCTGTGATGCTCAGGAATGTAGAATGTTTAAATTTGGTCACATTATTAGAATGCTGTATGGAGTTGGTTTCCTTGTCAGCTCCAGAGTGGGACTTGTTACTGAAACTACACAGTGCCATTCATCCCTTCACTGGTCTCTATCCTGATACTGCTTCAATCATTGTCATTAATGGAAATTGTGAGGAGAAACCAACCCAAGTCTGCATGAGTGTAGCCCATCTTCTATGAGTTACTTTGCCATGGTAGCTTGTAATACAGGAATATACACGGGTTTATCAAAGTAATGGAAATACGTACTGTTTGTGAAGAACATTTTATTAACAAGCTGTAGACCCACCTCGGGCGTTCAGAACAAATGCAATTTGATGTGGAATAGACTTGTACAAGTCATGCACATACGGTAATGGAATGTGGGACCATTCTTCCTGTGAAATATGGACCAACTGTGCCAGTGATGTTGGAGGTGGAAAGTGGAGACAGGCTCTTCCTTGCACTCCAGATATTCCCACAATATTTAATAATATTGAGGTGACCAGGGTAGCTGCTGTACCTCATCCTCACCACAACTTTACACGTTTTGCACAATGCATAGGTGCGTTATCCACTTGAAATCAGGCATGGCCATTAAGGGTGGTGCAGGTGGTCCCCAAGAATGAATTCGTACCTTGCGGATGTGACATGATCCTGCAGAATAACTAATGACCCTAAGGAATACCATGATATGGCACCCACAGCATCAGAGATCCACCTCCATGCTTCACAGTTGGAATCAAGTGTCAGGGTGGTAAAGCTTTTGCAAGTTTTCGCCAGATGTACACTCTACCAGTGGTTGAAAACAATGAGTAGCACAATTCATCAGACCAGATGACACGTTGCCAGTCTAGTATCCCAATTTTTATGGCCTTGCACCACCTTACACGTTTCGTTGCATTGATGTTGGTAGTCGGAGGTTTGTGGATTGCAGCACAGTCATAAATACCAGCACGATGAACTGTTATGACAGAAATGGAATCATTCTGATAGATGTTCAACTCTGCTGCTATTTGTGGTGCCATGGTCTTGTGCTTCCATTATGCAATCCATGGCAACGTTCGCCTATCCCTATCTGACAACTTCGTATGGCATCCACAATTTGCATGTTTGGAGGCAACGCCCTGTCCTTTCTGATAGGTAGTCATATTCTTCGATGCAGTTTCTCGTGCTACACCTACTATTTCCGCGGGGCGGGGGTGGCTCAGTCGGTAGCGCATCAGGGTTGAGATTTATCTCCGCAAAATTCCCCGCCCTGCCCACGGTCAGTAGGGGACACCGATGGGCTTGGAAAGGCCACCGTCCGTCGGATGGGACGTTAAGCCGTGGCCCCGTGTGCGGGAGAGCCATACCCTGTGCACATTAAAGAACACGCTGGATGGCCTTGACGGGAGGCTACCATCTGTCTCCCAACAGCTGTTCCAGTGGGTCCCCTCCCCCAACCTTCTCTGAGCCTTCGGGGTCCATGTGACCTGGCCATTTAGCCCATGGTGTGCAAAACAGTGCCGCTCAGAGGTAAAACAACCCAACCTACTATTTCCGCCGTTCTGGTTATTGAAGCTCCTGCAAGATGTGTACCAATGATCATGCCTTTTTGGAGGTCACTGATATCTGACGTCGACAATTACACCACCTGTTTCACCTTCGCCTGTGGCGCTGCTACGTGATAGCCGACATCATACTTCTCCCCTTTATATACCTCACATCGAGGGTGACGTCGTCCCTGTGATATGCATACGGCGCATTGCATGTACTCCAGTCTCCGTCGGTATTTCCATTATTTTGTTAAACCCCTGTATTTTGCTGGTAGACATCTTAATCCCATGGAATGTTGAATATCAAAGCTTCCATCTTCTGGCAGATTTGCTGGTCGCATTCTGCCTTGCATCTAGGGGTTCCATAGCGTGGCAATAGTTGTGGTGCCTTCTCATATGTAATGCTGCCAACATCAAGTGACAGTCCTTTCATAGCAGCGAGTTGACAAGCCAGCCTCCTGTAATCCAACCTCTCTCCATAGCATTCATCTGGATTTATGGGTTCCTTAACATTATTGTGACATTCCGCAAAATTCTGAATGCTGATTTCGTATCAAATGTAACATTCAAAACCATCAAATTATTTGCTATACTGGACGCATTTCCATTTTACGTCATTATTTCTGCAGCGATTTCAAATGTATCATTGATTTTTTTCTTAGAAGTGTAACCCAGCAGAATTTGATGCTCTGACCACAGAGCTACCAGCCTAAATTATTGGCTGCATGTGGGAAATTAACTCCGCCCTCCCATAAATATTACAAAATTTTAATCGTTTTGTTTGAATGGAGTTTATATTTGTTTTCTTGGTCATTTAAGTATGGTTTACATTGCAACAATTTGATATGAGCTTTTAAAGTAAAAGTTTTTGCGAAGGTGTGTAGATTCGAAGTTGAGTAGCGAGTTGTTTCAAAGTGAATAATGTTAAACGAAACAAAGTATTTTGAAAACAATTTGTTTACTGTAGAAAGAACATAACGTATTGAAATAAAAAATAAAAATGAATCTTGTGCAGCAAACAAAAACTCTAACACTAGGAGTCGCAGTAAGCTGCAGACGTATAACTTTGGTGTCCCTTTTCAGAGAATAGCCATTGATGTAATGGGTCCATTTCCTAGGAGTGATGATGGAAATCGCGATTTATTGTTGGTAATGGATTATTTCACGAAGTGGCATGAGGTATATCCCATCCAAGACCAGGAAGCAACAACAGTGGCAGAGATGATAGTTAATAACTTCATTAGTAGGTATGGAGTACCTTTACAACTCCACTCTGATCAAGGACGGAATTTTGAATCCAATGTGTTTAAAGGCATCTGTCAACTATTAGGCATTCAGAAAACTAGAACAACTCCCTTACGCCCTCAGTCGGATGGTATGGTTGAGAGCACAATTACACAACATCTAGCATTGTTTGTCGACGACCATCAGAGTGATTGGGATCGCCATATACCACTCTTTTTGTGGGCATACCGAACGGCAGTGCATAAAACAACTGGACAGACACTTTCCATGATGCTCTGTGGAAGTGAGTTACGTTTTCCCTTGTGACCTTTTATATGGTCGGCCCGAAGCGATGCCTGTATTCACTCCACAATATGTACAAGAATTACAACAACGACTAGAAGAAATCCATCACTCCGTCAGACATAACATCAACTTAGCAAGCAAGAGAACCAAGACGATATACGACAGTAACACAAATGGAACTGTTTTCAATCAAGGAGATCTTACTAACCCTACTAACCGAGGGCAGAGAGGGGAGTTTTGTGGAAATCTCAACTTTGGCCCAGAAAGAACTTGAACCAGATTATGAGCCTGGTACGCTACCGACTGAGCATCCTAGCCCTATTTAGAGCACCTTTATGGGAGTATTCAATTTTTGGCTCCAAAGTATGTTGCTTAGTTTCAGTTTCATGCCTTTTCCTTATCGTCAACTATTACATAGCATTGCCTGAGAGAATGTTTCGAGCTACCCAATTTAAAAATACACAATTATGAGATTTTTTTTTACTATTGTGATTATATTTTTCTTGTTGAATACTGGAACAATTTTTACTTTTTCTACCCCATTTATCATTTGAATTCACAATTAAAAAAATGGCTTTCTTCTCCAGAAATTAATCTAAAGAATAATTTTTTTTTAAAGTTTATCCTTCAAACTATTTGCATGTTAAAAGTTTTTAACATGCAAATAGTTCGAAGAATAAACTTAATAATTTTATTGCTCAACGACAAATAATTTTAATCCATTTCAATCAGTTGAATTTATTTGAAACAGTAACTTTTAGTATTATGCTCCCAAGAAGAGAAAAAGATCACAATGATATTAGGGTGGTTTTTAGGAAAACAAATAGCTGTTGTAAAAACAGCTGGATCTATTTCATCATAAATTAAAAATATCTTGCTACCACAAAATATGCATTTTTTGTCACATACCAAACATAACTTTACAAACAAAAAACACCATTTTATTAAATTTTTAGATTTTTAGATTTTTTTAGAATTTTTAGATATTTTTTTAATATCTAAAAATATTTCGATCAATATTAGTGTAATTTTATTCAATAATCTGTTGAAGGTAACATGCTGCAAATGAAAGGATCTAAATGAAGAATGATGAAACTTGCTTATCGTTTATAACCTATTCAATGTATAAGTGAAAAAAGTAAAACCCGATTAATCATTTCGATTAAGTGACACCACAGAATGCATCATGTTAGTCCTCTCAATAGAAATCAATTAACGTTTTAGTACAGTTCCAGAAATGTACTAGAAATGAGCAAAGCATAAAAATATTTGTGGTCGTAAAGTTACACAAATATTTTCTTTCATCAAAAACTTTACTAATGACAGCAAAAAAACCAACACTTCAGATTTCATTCAAATGGACAGACATCTGAGACATCACGACACGGGGAATTAATAGAGATGTACTAGAAGTGCGCGGCAAATGAGTGCAAACGCTGTGCAAGAAATTTGGACCGTGCAGACGAATATCACGAGAGCCATAGAGCGGCAAAATCTGTGGTAACAGAAATAAAAATCTCGATAGCTTACGCAGAAACTAAGCCACGAGCTATGAGAGAGCTTGCTGACGTCAACAACGATCCAAGCAAACACCGGGAAAATTTCTTCCTGTTGAAAATCTGTGCTAAAGTGTTGGGGGGGGGGGGGGAAGGTACTTACAAAATTTACCCTTAGTGCAGTGAAAATAAGAATATACAGGTTAATAGTGTTGGGTTGGGTTGTTTTACCTCTGAGCAGCACTTTTTCGCACACCATGGTCTAAATTGCCAGGTCACCCCGAAGACTCAGAGGTTGGGGGAGGGGACCCACTGGAACAGCTGTTGGGCGACAGATGGTAGCTCCCGTCAAGGCCATCCAGTGTGTTCTTTAACGTGCAGTGTATGGCTCTCCAGCAAATGTGGTAACGGCTTAACGTCCCTTCTGACGGACAGCGGCCTTACCAGTCCATCGGTGTCCTCTATTGACCGTGAACAGGCGGGGAATTTTGCGGAGATAAATCTCAACGCTGACCCAGCTGGGACTCGAACCTGGGAATTACAGATTACGAGTCTGGCGCACTACCGACTTCGCCAGCCACGCCCCAGGTTAATAGTGACACCAGGAAGTGCAGGGTACGTTCAACTAGTTCTTAATAAAAATGAAGTTTCCGATAATTATAAAAATAAAATAGTGTATTTTTGTTAGCTTTTGTATTGGTTCTTTGTACCATACAATACGGTTTCGTACTACACCAGATTTTATATGAACCTAACCACCAAGTTATACGAAGATGATTATGTTATACGACTCTCAGAATAGGAGTAACACGGCAATTTCGGCTACACTAGCCAACTATGCTAATTTAGAGTAAGGGCGCTTACTATCAGTTAGCGCTATTTAGTTTAGTTATTCCATTTGTATATAAAAATAAATAAATACCTCCTCAAGCAGTTGCTTGCCCCAGGGGTCTGACAAGAGCCTGTCAGTTCAATACGCCATAGAGAAGATCTCTGAGGAAGGCGTGACCTCAGCAGAAAGACAACACAAATATCCATGAAATGTACCTCCTCAAGCAGCTGCTTGCCAAAGAGGTCTGACATGAGCCTGTCAATTTATATGCCATAGTAGAAGGTCTGTGAGGATATCAGGACCTCAACAGAAAAACAACAAACATCCATGCCTTACCAGAGGCTCGAACCCAGGTCCCTTAGATCAGTAAATAGGCGTGCCACTCGCCACGAAGCGAAGAAAAATTCAGGTTTTACTCATTTCTTTTAAATTAATTGCTTTATTTATTAAATAAGTTCGTTTAATTATTTCGAACTCACACACAGTATTATCAAATAAATATTGCTGAAAATCTGTAACAATATGTTTAAGAAGCACTCGTTTCCAGGCTGTATAACTTGATATCAAATTATCTCGAGCTTATGTATGTCGTGTTCCTCTAATTTATTTTATTCTCCGATTTATTGTCATTCTACACTGCTCGACATAGAAAATACCACAGCATGAAGGAATGCACGAAATGAGACTAAACTTACCACACATGTAGATAAGTAGATGGGAAAGAAGTGATTTAATTTCTGAGGGATTACATGAATACGATGGGAAACCACCATGCTGGGTTATACATTCGACAACTTGGTGTGGAATCAAGTGAAAAGTCACCTGATGGTGTGCTGAGGTATCGCGGACCATGCATCGTTGACCTGTGTCCATAATTCGTTGACATTGCGAGGAGGCAGTACAGAAGCATGAAGCCGTCTGCCAATAATGTCCAACACATTCTCTATTGGGGAGAAGTCTGGGGATCATGCTGTTCAAGGCAGTCACCTGGACACCTGGTAGGCAATGTCTGCTGATGTTGGCAGTGTACGGGTGGGCGGTAGCATGTTGAAACTGGGCATCAGCGATACCACAGAAACACGGCAATAAAACAGGTTGCAGCACCTTATTGACATATCATCATGCTGTCATTGTGCCCATTATGCATACGAGCAGTGAACGGCTGTCGAAACTGATAACGCCCGAAACCATGACATCAAATTGAGGAGATGTATGACGTTCACGGATGGCAACAAGATCAGCTGGGACTTGTCGTCTCCAGACTCAATTGCTGATTGTTGGCACTGAGACAGAAATGAGACTCATCGCTGAATATGACATGCTTACATTCGTCCTGCCACACATCTGGTATGGCACCACTGCAACGATGTGCTGTGATGAGTGGCAGTTGTCACAATGGCTGCGAGAGTCCAAACCTGCCTCAGCCAATGTGCGATTCACAGTTCATGTTGACAAGGGAATGTCCGTAGCTACCTGTACACAGCGTTGAATGTCGTCTGCTGTGGATTGTGGGGCTGCAGTGGGTTGGTATCGAATACAGCGATCGAGACACTCGGATGTCTGCCTACATGCACCAGTCCCACCCACTACAGCAATGCACATTACTTCCTCCAACCATTGTCGCAAAATTCGGCTGACAGTTTCTGCCGCGATGCGACACAAGGAGCAACCAACAATACGTAGTCTTATGAATGGAGGTGTCTGCTAAAGGTGTCCGTGTGATGGTAGGATTCCGGATGATGTTGCCTAGGCATTCTCACTCCTTGTGCTTTTGCCACTGAGATCACTCTAATGCAGTGCTCCACATGCACAGGTGAGGACAACCAAATTTAACTACGACGAGCCGTTTTGCCTTGTTATCTCCCTCACCTATCACATGATTGGTTCGGAAATACACTGATTTCCATAACCCGAATAACCACCAATAATTGCCAATTTGCATGACGCTCCGATAAAAACTTCTTGTTGTGGCATTTTCTATGTACTACTTACTATGCCCATGAACCCCTTCTTATAGCAAAAACCTGACCATGAACCCCCAAGTGAAATAACTCTACATAACTGCATAATAGAAAAATTGCAAATTTAACATTGATGTCTTGAATGGTAAATGGTGATGTAAAAATAAAATATAAATAAAACATTTTGATATATAAAGTAGTATTTATTGAAATTATAACTTTTGTTTTAAAATACAAAAACACATTATTTTTTTTTTCAATGAGATGGGTGAACCTGATGGATTGAGATTATCTATGTTTGGCTCTATGTTTGTGAGTAACATTCGTAAGTCTCCACGAGCACTATTTCCAGTCGGTTTCTTTTTTTCGTGATGAGGCTCATAACTGCACTAAATCCACGTTCTACTAAATAGGAAGACGGGAAAGCAATCAACAGCTTCTGTACAGTGACCCATAAGGCAGGATATAAATTTGGTATGTTTTTGTAACCAGAATTTGTGGTATCCTTGTTCAAACATTGGTTTCAGCTCCTCATTTGAGGATAATTCAATAAATTGCTCCTGTATTAGTATGGATTCATCTGAGTTTGTGGGTCTACTTGCAAAAGGGTCCAACACCCAATCGGGGATAACCAAGTGAAGAATGTCTTCAAATCTTTGCCTGAGGTCAGAATGAAGAGCCGTTAAGTGTTGACAATAAGCAAGCAAATTTTCATCTCGTTTTTCAATTTTAAAAGATTTGGAAACTGAGAGCATTCTCCTCTCCCAAAGTGTTGTTTGTATAGAAAAAGTTTTGCAACAAACGCAGATATTATACTTTTAGTTTTGATTAAATTTAATTGATCACCTTATAGCTTCAAATTGGTTTCGTTAAATTTGGCAAATATGTCAGTCATATAAGCTATGTCATTTTTTGAATTAATTAAATTGAGCCGCAAATCAATGTCTTTACTTACTAGGAATTCCAACACTGAATCAAAGAGTGCATAAAATCGAACCAAACATGCACTTTTAGATAACTAACGAACTTCCGTGTTAAGTAGTAAACGATTATAATCTTCATCATTTTCCAAACAAAGTTGAGCAAATAATCTCTCATTTAAGGCATTCCTTTTGATTTTATTAACTGCTCTAATGACATAATCTAGTGAGCCAAGCAAGCGTTCACTAAGATTTTTGGCGACTAAATGTTGTCGATGAATGACACAATGTACAGATAATACATTCGGTAGAGCTTGTTTTAAGTATGCCAGAAAGCCTCGGTGTCGTCCTACCATTGCTGGAGCACCGTCAGTAGCAACGGAGAGGATATTACTCAAGGGTATAGCTTTTACATCGAAAAATCTTTTTAATTCATTAAATATTGTTTCACCTTTCGTATCAATATATATATTTATATATATTTTTTTAATAACAATCCTCGGAGTCCAGTATGACCCCGAGGTCTACGAGACTAATACCGCAAAGTGGGACACATCTCCACTAAAAGACTACGTGTGCCGTGGTCTATGGAGTTACCATCAGGAAGAGAAACTGAAGTCTACACAGATGATTCCAAGAACGAGAATGGTGTGAGTCTAGCCTACACTGTCTACAATCAAGGAGCCAAAGTGTATGACTACAAGAGGAAGGTATCTGAAAATGGCTCAGCCTTCCAAGCAGAGTTTCTTGCCATCAGAGAAGCCCTTAAGTGCAGCCAGAAGCTCACCAGTGCAGCAAAATTAGATCTATAATCAAACTCAAAGCCAAAAACCAGTCCAGTCTAGTGGGTATAAAAGGTCAGTACCAAGACCCTGTCTTGGTACTGACCATTCTGACTTCTCAGCAGGGCAGAAAAAAAAAAGTGACTACAGATGACCAGATCAGTAGACCAACTGATGTGGCAGCCCTCTCCTTCCAGAAGATATCTCTTTTAAAAGATACTAATGGAACCATGAGTAATGGCACCACGAGAAGGCAGGGTTTACATTAGGTGCTACGCCTAGCCAGTTCTGCATCATCACTGGGGATCGGTATTTTCCATTGAAACATGCCGAAATACTAAGCTCAGTTAATATCGTTCGTTAATGTCCTGAATGCTATCAGAAATAATAGAAAACAATGGCGCGTTTCTCATTACAAATTTCATGCTTGACCTTATGCCATCATCATCCTCAAGCAGCCATGGGCTACGGAGGTCCAACCAGACCGTGCAGTTTAATTCTCCAAGCATATCTGTCCTGAGCTACATCTGCTGCATCCGGCCACTGCACACCAATTCTAACAAGGTCCTGTTTGACATTGTCTGCCCACCGCATCCTAGGTCTCCCCCTCCTTCTGAGGCCTCTAGGCACACTGTTCATAAACTTATTCTCCAATCTATAATTATCCATACGGGCAACATGGCCAAACCAGCGGAGTCTCTCTCTGCACAATATGCTGCTTAAAGGAGGTTGCAGACTCCTTTGCCTAACCTCATCATTAGTTACAAAGTTAAACCACCTAATACCCAAGATACTGCGTAAGCATCTAGAATCAAAAAAAAAGCATCTAGTTTCCTGTTATCTTGTTTACATAGCGTCCAAGTTTCACTACCATAAATAACCCTAGAAAGAACCAAACTATTATACAGTCTAATTTTAGTCTTTAGGTGTATACGCCTATTTCTCCACAATCTCCATAGATTCTTAAAAGTCCCGGCAGCAATACCTATTCGTCTGTTAATCTCATGCCGCACATCACCAGTATCAGTTACATACCTCCCAAGGTAATTAAACTGTGACACCTGCTCAAGACTGCAACCATTCAGATTAACTAAATCACAACCTGCCTGACCAATTTTCATCACTTTAGTTTTCTCTCTGTTTATAACCAAACCTACTCTACTACCAGTCTCATCAACAGTTCGAATGAAAGAGTTCATCTCATCAACATCATTTGCCAAAAGGGCTAAATCATCAGCATAATCTAAATCAGAAATTTTCGTATCTCCAGCCCAATTAAGGCCAAAATCTTTCCCTCGAAATGAATTTCGCATAACATAATCAACAACCAAAGAGAAAAGGAGACAAGATGCACCCTTGTCGAACACCAGAAATAATGCTAAACCAATTGCTACAAGACTTACCAACTCTCACACATGACTCAGTGTTATTATAGAGAGCTTTCATTATGTTAACTAACTTGTCTGGTATACCATATGATCTCACAGTCAACCACAAATTATGACGATCAACAGAGTCGAAAGCCTTTTTAAAATCAACAATAACCAAAGGTTTCTGAAACTCTAAACATTTCTCAAGAATCTGCCTAAGTGAAAATATCTGATCTACACATCCCCTACCACTTCTGAATCCACATTGCTCATCACGCAATTGCCTGTCAACCAGATTCTTAATTCTATTAAGCACAATCATGGAAAGAACTTTACCTGGAACAGAGAGTAGGCTGATACCCCTATAGTTATCACAAGAACTGCGATCACCTTTTTTGAAAATAGGGATAATAATAGTTCTGGTAAAATCTTTAGTAACCAATGCCTTTATCATAAGAGTTATTCAAAATTTCAGTCATCCAAGTGGTAACCGAAACATTCCCAGCTCTGAGCATTTCTGTAGTAATTTCATCTACCCCTGGGGATTTATGAAGTTTAAGTTTAGAAACAGCCAAAATAACTTCAGATTGTGTTATAGGGCCAACATTAAAGCTGCCAATGCATCTATCATCATTACAAACAATCATTACATCATTACAAACAACTAACCACATTGTTTAGAACATTACTGAAATGCTCAACCCACCTAGTCATGACAGAATCCTCCCCTTCTATAACCTTACCTTTTTTATCCTTCAATCCTTGTATACCTGTCCGTTTTCTACCACACAAAACATTAACTATCTGGTACATATATGTACCACATGCTGTTGTGCTGTCTAACTGCTTCCTCGGCTTTCTCAGCCAAACCATCAAGCCAAAGATAGGTAACTGATCCTTTACACGTTTATTAAGCTCTCTGTAATCCTTTCTATTAGGACTAGTAGGGTACTGATTAAGGACATTCCTGCAGTTCCTTTTTTCTGAAATAAGCTCAAGTGCCTTATCACTTAAATAATTCTGTCTCCTCTGCTCCTTTTTTCCTAAAAGAGTACTGTTAGTTTCCAAAAAAGCCTGTTTAAAATGGCCCCATTCTTCCTCAACTTCGGTATTAAGCAAACCATGACTGTCATAATGACTAAGTAACCTATCATGGTAAGCTTTGGCTATAACTGGGTCTTTCAGAGCTTCGGTATTAAAGGTAAATTTTTTAACCCTAGCACAACACTTTTTAAGTTTAAGTTGCAAGACACTTTTAACAAGATAATGGTCAGAACCAATTTCAGCTCCCCTATATGCCCTGGTATTTCTAACAGAACTAGCCCATTTGCTGTTAATTAATATATAATCAATCATCCATCAGGTGAATCAGGTGAAACCCATGTGTATTTATGTTTTGAATAAAACTTTTTATATTGCACGACATAAATCCAATAGCTGACTTCGTTATATAATGCAGTTTCTGCTTACTCAGTGTTTTGTTGTTCCTCCACTGATCGTGTGGACCATACAATAAGTAATATGGAGAGCAGATTCCTGATGTATCGAGAGCTTAATATTCCTCGAAATATGGGTCCAGTCTCGATTGAAATCCCAGGGAATAAAATATTCCAGTAACCCACTTTAGATTCCTTTTCTTCAGGATATAACCAGCAGGCTGGACAACGTACTGCATCATTTCCTATAGAGTAATAGATCCACGTTCATTTTATTCGCACTCTAGCTATATTCGACGAATAATTATATGCTTTTGCAAAGCACCTTGTACTCTGCTTTGGATCTTTAGGGAATTAGCAAACAGTTTGGAACGGTAGGATTGATAATCATTCGTTTCACAACACTAGTGAATGAGTTTTGCAACTAATTTTAGCGTCTTTTTTTCGTAATGTTTCCAATTCATAACAAAAGTAGCATCCATATCAACTTCTTTCTCTTGGTCATAAGCATTCGAATAAGATGACATTACGAAATTTTTAGCATTAACCATTTTCTACTATCTGCTAAATTTCATTTATTTTTACGTCAGCATTCATATCTCGGTATCCCTTTCTATCATTTATTCTCGAGACTTCATTTAAAATTTTCTTCTCTTTAATTTTTCATTTTACTGATTCAATAAGACACTGGTTTAATGTTTTTTTTTAATATGATGAATCAGAAGTAATAAAAAAAAAGGGAAACCAAACTGTTTGAAACTCAGATATTCACTGCCAACAATAAAGAGCAAACAAAACGGTTACCTTATGTATGCATGTACTGAACAATCAGAAAGGAAAATTGACAGGCGATAATCAGTCGTGAAACTAAATTTCTACAGAATTTCGACAGAGGAAGACACTTTTGTATTCATGTGAGTCGGAGATATTTTGCTTATGCAAGGAACTGTCCATTTTCATCAACAACTAACACACCAGCAAATAGTAAAATAGGGAAGAAAAGAGGAGGGGGAAAAAAGAGAGTCAGAAAAGAAAGAGAAATACTTAGTTTATGATAAAAAAAATTACACTAATTATAAAAGGATTAGCTTTGCCTCATCAAAATTGAGAATAAACAGCACCCACACGTTAAGCGGCAATACTTAGGAGGTGGAGGGTATCTGTAGTTTTACAGACGAAGACATAAAAATGTTTTCTACTTTCAAACTGTGAGAAAATATCTGTTTATATCTTTTTTAATCATATTTTCTGAACACCATCTGCATTACTTAATGGATCTTTGCTATTTCTTTTGTACAGCGGAAATGTAGAATTACTCCTTTTCCTATTTGCGAATGTTTCCCCTGCTCTGAAAACATACAAAAAGACATTTGGTACAAGTGCTTATAAATTTTAAAAAAGGCCTAAACCTACCGTCAGGGCCCTGGTATAGCTGCACCATTGGATGAACACAACACTGATAATCTGACACTGAGGTTGTCACAAAAATATTAGGGTAGGCGATGTGGAAAAAAGATACGCGATTGTCATTTTTCATAGGATACAGGAAAAAATGTTATAAAACAATGCATTATGAGCTACCACTGACAAGGACGTACCGAGGAGGGGACTCCCCACCCTCGAAATCCCATCACCTTATAAGAAATCTCGAACGTATCTAGCTGCTTTGAAATCCAAAACGGGTGTCTGTATAATATTAGCCCCCTAGAATGTATATGTCCAACACTAAAAATAGATAAAACAAAAAACTATAAAATTTTATTCCATACAGAACATTAACTTTTCCTGTCCAATGGAGTATTTTAGTAATGGGAGCTTTTATTTCCTCCCTCCCGACTAAATCCTGAATACGTTAGGACCAATGATATCTCTCTTGTCACACTGCATGCCCATGTCAACGTAATTCTTTCTTAGCTTCTAGAATTCTTCTAATATTTAGAGTGCAGAAAGATATTAGGTACAATATGTTCAGGCCAGTTTGTAAAAAGGTGTGGAAGTGATTTCCATTGCAATGTAACATTTTAGGGACTTTGAAAAAATTTCATGAAAATGCAGAAGTTTAAATCATTTTTGCCCTCCATTATCTTTACTTGCATTTTCAAAGCGTGTGAGTGGGGAGGGCGAGGAGCATACTGCCTCCTAGATCTGTTTCGTTTTCTCTGAGCGGTACTCTTATTGTACGCAATGGGATAAATGTCCAGGTCACAAGGACCCCGCGGGCTGAGGTTGGGGGAAGGGACCCACTGTACAGTACGGTAGCTTCTCGTAAGGCCATCCAGTGTGTTCTTTAACGTGCAAAGGGTAGGCTCTCCTACATATGGGACCAAGACTTTATTTCTCATCCGATGGATGGCAGTCTTTCGAAGCCCATCGGTATCCCCTATTGACTGAGGGCAAGGCGGGAAGTTTTGCAGAGATAAATCGCAATGCTGGCTCAGCTAGAATTCAACCTGGGAACTGCAGATTACGAGCCACCCTGCCCCATCGGTCATGCTGTATGACAATGGCCCTGGTACAGATTTGTTTAGCATGTGCATTTTCAAGTACCACAGTTCCAAATTCATTTGTTACAATATAATCTACTGTTATTCGAGGTCCGTTCCGGAGGGCCTCAGATTAAGGGCCTTGGTACGCGCCTCGTTTACTCATGCAAAGGCGCAGCAGTTTTTAGGTACGCCAATGAGCGACACTTCAAACCAATCTGTTCATCAACAGCCTGCTGACACCTGTTCAACAGAATGACGCCCGATTAACCCACGTTGTTATCCATCCCCGATTAGTCCATGTCTCAATAATGTTCTGAGAAACATGAAATCTCAAACGACTCATTCAATGAGTTTGAGTTTTCAGATTATTCATAAATAACGTAACACCTCGGGTAGGAGATTCTTTTATGCTGCGTATAGGGAGAGGGAGGTGGGTTAAGTAACGCTGCACTCAGAGCCTGGTTTCCCATTACTTTTTTTATAGGAACCCTATCCTAGTGGTGGATGGAAATCCAGTACTAGGATAGGGCTGCAAGCATTTAAGTGTTACAGAGTTCAAGCAACAACAAAAATGCCCTTTTCATTTCTCAAGTGTAAGACACTAGCTATAAGTCTCCATGTTACCAAGAGCGATTACCATCTCTTCAAAGCACTCTTGACCATCAATCTTAACTTTCACAGAATATGGCTCATTGGGCTAATGCACTTTATTAAACATATCGGGGATACTTCTACTTAAATAATATCCCCTCAAGCAGCTTGCCTGCCACAGAGGTCTGACACGAGCTTGCGAGTTTAATTGCCATAGAGATCCGTGAGGAAGGTAATACCTCAGCAGAAAGATAATATAAACAGCCATGCCTTACCAGAGGCTCGAAACAGTGGCTTTCATTAGTAGCCCAGCTGAAATAAACTTTTTTTTTTTACCACGGTAGATAGACTGTAAATTTCATATTTTACCAAATCTTGATTTTAAACAATATTCTTTTATTATTTAAAGGCAGGGCCGGCAAGGGGGCATTACCCCTCTTTCAGAATGCTAGTAAGGGTAATTAATAAAGGCAAAAAAGTAGCCAACCAATTTATATTTCATGCATTTTCGGAGAATTTTTAAAGACCGGTAAAACAGAGGGGGAAATATTTTACTGATCGGAAATGTTAAACAAATCGAGGGGGGGGGGGCAAGAGACTGGAAATCCAGTCTCTTGCCACTCCCCCTCGATTTGTTTCTAGATTCGGGCCTGTTTAAAGGGTTGCTGAAGTACTTTATAACTGACGCTACAATGCTAATCCTAAGCAGTTTTAAAATTGACAGAAATGAAAAACATTAAAATGTCACTTTAAAAATTTGTGAAAAGGATTTGTTATAAACTTTGAAGCCAATACTTTACAACTAGAAACACCGCTGTTATGGTAAATGCTTGGGCTTCCAGAACTCTTCGAATTGTAAATAGTGCTGAAAAATCAAGATTTAGGGAATTTCTTTTTCATTTATTTCCTCTGGCATTTTGCTACAAAAGGCTAATCTCATAGTTAGGAAACTGAATACAGCTTCCATTCATTAAACATGGAAGTGTTACAATACCTTGCTGATTTAGGATAATTTATTACCGGAAAAAACGGGAGAAAAAAAAACAAAGGGAAAAGTGAGATAAAAAAAGGAATATTAGGGTTACTAACATTATCACGTGCTTTGGTAGAACGCTAAATACAAGGAGTTTCACCAAGTTCCATTGATAATTGAATCTAGAGTACCGAAATATATATATATTTTCCAATTTTCAGCTGTTTTGCTTACGTGGCCGAGTGGTTAGCACGCTTGGCTACTGATCTAAGGGACTCCGTTTTGTTTTCTGCCAGGCTCCTGTCAGACCTCTGTGGCAAGCAGCTGCTTGAGAGGGTATTTTTTATTATTATTTTGCATACCTGATACTTAGTATTTCACTTCGATATAATACAAAAGATAAAAACGAACTTTTGAGATTAAAACAATATTTTATTTTGGCAATTCTGATTACACAAGTCGTAACACAATTATTCATAACATGCATTGAAAAAAAGTGGCATAATACAGTAGTGCAAACACATTTTTTATACATGAGCAAAAGAAATCTGTTCGTTTTAGCTATTTTATTCTTCTCAATGGCACTATTATTTGTTTATACCTTGATTTATACGACGCGTTTCGCTTGCTTATGCACGAAAAACTACTACTCAATTGTACACAATTTGTAATCAGTTCGAAAACAGACTAACTCCAGCTAAAATATATATCTGTTGAGTTTGATTTACGTTATTATTTACATATGTCTAGCATTTCGCATAAACAGAGTTTAATTTGAATTCAAAATTCCTTTTTGCAATCAGCTTACCTAGAAATATGAAACAATCAGTAAATTAAGTGGTGTAGACAGAATTTTTAAAAAATGAAATTTATCCTTAGGGGTGGTTTTAGGGGTGGGGGACAATCACACGGCGAGATCTAGTGTGTGTGTGTGTGGGGGGGGGGGATATTGAAAATAATATTAAAATAATGATGGAGGCAAAGATTTTAAATGTCTGCCAGGGGATTTCCCTCCCCCCCAATTTTCCACTTTACTACACCGAGACACCATATATTTGAAATTTCTCCCCAGTTTAAAGTTAGGTCATCTAGAAGTCCTTGGAAATGAATTTGTAAAATCTTGCGTGTCTGCGTCATCAAAGTTATTTAAGAGGCTTTGAAGATTGACTGCAGGAAACAAAATTTACATAAAACACTTATACCAGAGGTATCAAAAGTAGATTTGTGATAAATTATATACGACTTATCCATTATTACTTTTAATCCATCATTACTTTTAATATTATTCTCCCTCCCTCCCCCCACTAGATCTCGTCGCGTTTGAAGTGATACCGAAATAACGCGAGAACAAGAAATTTGTTTAAATTAGGTTTTGGCAACATTTCACTAGGCCATAGCTAGAATGATACCTGAGTAATATTGTGATATGTCGATGTTCCAACCAAAGAAAGCTCTCAAGATTTTTCCATTTATTGAAACAGAAACATCTACTAAATATGCGCGCTTCAATTATTGAAGCCAATGCGAAATTGCAGCTATTATTGTACTAGATAAACTTATTTTCAAGCTATAATTATTACAAGTGAACCCATGGAAACTTAAAATTCAGTTGGTAACAAGGGTTACGACGCGTGACCCCAGCTTGGGTGAATTTATTTTTTTGCATGAGTCGTTGATATATTTTAATTTACTTTGTCAATAAATAAATAGATTATCAATCAAATCTGATATATTTTTATCTTTTATCCTAAAAGAGTTCATGGGATGTAGGTGACTCAAAGCTATGAGTACAAAGGGTCGAATGGAAGAGACTCAGAAAAAATTTTTAAATGACAGAAGAAACCTTTACTCGAATGACAAAGAATGTTCAGTAAGGATGGAGAGGAACACAGACAGGGGGCGGCAAAAGTTTCTTTATTATTTTAAAAAAATGTAAAATTTTTTTGCTTTTGATTTTTTTCTAATTTTTTTCTTTTATTTTTCAGATATAACGTTGGAGTTTTAAATCATGGAACCGTACACGATTGCGAACGCACCAAAATTTTAATTTTGTTTCTGCAAAATAATCGATCTATCCTAATACGCAGAGAGTGATTTAGACTTATGGCGTTAGAACTGCCCCATCAGCACCAACAATTTATGCACTAGTGAACAAGTTTGAACAGTACGGATCAGTTGGAGATAGGAACCGTACAGGAAGACCTCGAATGAGCAGATCGATCGAAAATAACGCGCGAGTAAGAGAAAGCATTGCAGAAAACCTCCAAAACATCGACCAGAAGACGGTCTGCTCAGCTGCAGCTCTCGGACCGCACACTTCGCCGAATTTTGAAAGATGATTCGCTGCTACATCCCTACAAAATTGAATTAGTGCAACAACTGAATCTTGGTGACAGTGCATTGCATGTAATATACAGTCGGGCTGTTTTATATGAAATGGAAAACAACGAAATTTTCTTACCAAATTTATTGAGTGATGAAGCGCACTTCCACCTAAGTGGCTTTGTCAATAAACAAAACTGTAGGTTTTGGGGGAGACAAAATCCGCAATAGATTCATAAAAAACCACTGTATTTCACTCAAGTAACTGTTTGGTGTGGCATTACGGCCGCAAAGATCTACGGATCTTCTTCTTCGAGATTGACGATGGTGTGACTCAGTCAATAGGGAACGATATACGGCAATGTTTACGAATTTTTTAATGCCACAGCTAATGGAAGAAGGCGCCAACAACATCTGGTTCCAACAGGATAGCGCAACAGCTCACACAGCGAGAGAAACAATGCAAATTTTGAGGCACTTCCCAAATCGATTGATATCGAAAAACGGCGATGTAAGATGGCCACCTCGTTCACCAGATTTGAGCGCACTAGACTTCTTCCTGTGGGGCTTCCTAAAGGTAAAAGTGTACGTCAAGAAGCCACAAAATTTACAGCAATTGAAAGCGAATTTCGAGGGGAACTGCCTTGATATCACAGGAAACACTAAGAAAGGTTATGGAAAACTCCATGAAAAGAGAGTACTCCTGCGTACAACATAATGGCTCACATTTACATGATATAATTTTTCGCACATAATGTAAAAAAATACCAAAGAATAAACTCTTATTTTCAATTTAAATTTTTTATTACATTTCGTTCGTAAGTTATATCAAAAGTAAGTCTTAAAGGGACTTTTGCCGCACCCTTGTGATGACAAAGGCTTAATTATCACAGACGTAAATACAACTGTAATAATCCTGTGACCAAGCCAAGTCCAGAAAAGTATCCCAATGACGAAATGAGAACATTTACAAATTTTGACAACAAGTGTTGCGCAAGAGAGGAAATGTATCACACACGAATTTAAACCTTCCTATCCTTAAAGGTGGCAGTAGGATCGGATACTTAATGAAAGTTTCATTTGGCGATATATATTAGTTACAAAGTTGTACGAATTTTTGTTTATTTCCAAAGGTTCCTTTTGGTGTACCTTAGTTCAGCTCTTACAAGAATGCTAATTCTGAAAGTACAGTTCGCAACAATCGGGGTGAAGATCAACGATGTTGTCACAATTTTGGGAACAGTGTCAAATTCGCCAACAATATCAGAATTTAAATTTTTTTTTTTTGTTCTACTCAGTCATTACGGGAAAAAAAGAAATGACTTGTAACATTAAAATAAAATGCCTTCATATTATTTTTATATATTAGGGCCAGTGAATTGACACCAAAATTTATCACAGGCATGTGATCATAAAAAAAAAATCTTGAACCAAATTCTGACTCATTTATGAAAACAGAAGATATGTAGGGTTGTTTCATCTATGAGAGTACTTTTTTTTTGGTACACAACTTTTTGGTACACAACTTTTGTCACAAGTTGGGAAAAGGGGATCCACTGGACAGCTGTTAGGAGACAAAGGGTAGCCTCTCATGAAGGCTGTGCAGTGTTCTTTTAACGTGCACAACGGGGCACGGTTTAAAGCATCAGATTGACGGCGGCCTTTCCGAGCCCATCGCTGCCACCTTTCTCTCCGAGGACAAGGTGAGGGTTTAGCGGAGATAAATCTCAACATTGGCTTAGGTAGGGTTCGAATCTGAGAACAACAGATTACGAGTCAACCTCCACCCCAGAGAACAAGTCCAGAGTTCCCAAAGCAACAAAGGGACTTTCCGTATCAGTTGACTATCAGGTCCTGGACATGTTTATCAACAGCTTACGAAGAATATGAAACGTACAGATAACGAAGATAAATGAATTAACTTCCAAGGTTTGTCTAAGCTCTCGGCTGGCGTCAGCTATTTTACCGCATGGAGGAAACATTTTAAGAGCAATTAATGTCTTGTTAAAAAAAATAAAAAATATGTCGCACTTACCCTAGTCAATCTTATTGCAACTATTGTTATTACTTTATGAGCCAATTTGCAACTCGGATGCGGTTGCGCCGGAGCTAAGGTTCTTGCTTTCATTTGATCAAATTCAAGTGCCGTTTGACCGAGGTAGTGGCGGCTTGAAAGAATTTCGTTTTCACCACAGGTTGCCAACACCTGATTTAAACCATAATCTTAATTCCCCCCACCTCTTTTTTTTTAAGAGGGGAGGACCAAGGTGTCCAAAGACGGACTTAGCGAGCAGCAAAGGACAGACTTGGCGAGGACAAATATTTTCAAAGATTTCCACATCCAAATATAATAGTATTCGAAATTTACGTAGTTTAATTATTCTAGTGATCTTTCCATTGAGATAAAGAGATTCCATTTTATTGATTGAGATTCCATTTTAAAGAGAATTATTTGAAATAATTTAAAAGATCGTTATAGAACTGTAAATATATATAGTGCCGAACCTTGTGCTGTCGGTAACAGCATATAAAATTATGCGTTATGATCGCGTTTGTGAACACTAATAAAGGATGCCTCCGCGAGCACCATGACTGCTCTTGAGCGACGGGTTGCGTTTGCCTGCTCTAATACAAAGATGTGGAATTTGAGGAAAAATGTTTTGTATTGGATGAGATATGAGCACACGTTATCCTGATGACTACATCCCTGCGGCGATGCGTTGCCATGTAAACTTTACCATGTAAAAGCTATCGGCGGATAACAGATTAATGTTAACGCGTATAAAAAAAAACTGATGTTAACGAGATTAAAATCTCGGATTTCAAAAGATATTCAGCTTATTACGTAATATAATATTAACATGAGCAAACACTACTCTATGGCTGACATGAGTGAAAAAAAAAACTACCGAGATAATGAAAAAAGAAATGCTTGGGATAAATCCAAAATTAAAAAAGGGAACTTATCCATGTGCAACTAGCGATCTTTTGCCGACAAAGCAGAATTTTATATAGTAAACAAAGCATTAAAAAAATACTGGAGTGTTACATAAAAAACAGGAATTAAATATGTAAAAATTCCAGTAATTGGAAAACTGGGTAATAAAAGACTGCCTTCTCATAATCACCGATACTGCATTTTATGCAGCAAAATTAACTCAGAACTTGCAAAATAAGAGTAAGTAAATTTTTGTCTAATATTTAGTAAGGCATATTTTTCCGACGTACAGGATTATTTCTTATCACAGTATTTTTTTTCAGTTAATTATTAGTCATTAATAAACCAGTAGATTGATTTTACTCGCAACCTACATCAAAATATCGACGGTTTTAATATAGCCAATGTATGCCGATGCTAATAAAATTTTCCTTTCCGCGAACAGCTCCATCACTGAGTTATCGGGCATCGAGTAACATATATTTAATGATATAAACATTCCTTCCACCTATCCCTTTCACCACGAGGTTCGATTTTTTGGGGGTATTTCATGATGCATCAGGCTATTATGCACAAAAAAAGATCAGGAAGTAATCTGTTCGTATCCCACCTGTCGTAAACAATTTTCTCTTCTAACATCGGTATAATACGGTAATTTTTATATTTAAATTGAAACATCAATAATTATTATATAACTATAAATTGAATAAATAAATATTGTAGACTATAAAACATTTTTAGGAATAAAATCACATTAAGGAACCGGAGTATGAACAAAAATATAGCATTTGTTTGCTTACTTTGCAGAACTTATGCAGAATATTAGATATTGTAAGAGATTCAGTTTTTTTTTTCAAACTTGAGTATTTTTAATGTGTAATAATTTTGTGCAGTAAAAATAAGCTTAACAGGTTTAATCCATTTATTATTATATTAGAATGCGATTAAGAATGTCCGAATTAGGTTGTTTAGTTGATCATAAGTCTTATCTATGGAGAGGTCTGTATACATAAACTATGTTCGGAACAATCAGATGTGAAAGAAAGTCTTTTCCACAAGTCATATATAATATTGGTTTGACAGGAACGAAAAGAATCCAATCTGTGCAAATACACAGATCATTTAGGATAAGAGATTCATAAACTTCCATATTTTACCCCGAATTATAACCACTCCTCGTTAATTACTAGGCATTACTAAAAATTTGCATCTTTTGATCATCCAAGAATTTTTTTACTCCGCAGTTAACCTATGCATCGACGAATGAGATTTCTTCCGAGTTCATGGAGATTACACAATGCACAGATTGTTCAGTCATTTTTTTCCTGTCAAGTAATGTGTTACATTAAATTACACTTGCATTTACAGTTAAAACAATTTCTTCAACCGAATACCATATTACTTATAAGCTCCGTGAAGTTACTGTGGCAACGTAAAACGTTTCATTATGTCTTTCAGTACATGAGTAGCTCTTTTATTTCGATTTATACCTTGCACGTAATATTTAAATTTTTTTATACAGCAGCTATAAACGAACAGATATCTCAATTCTGATGGAATATACCAGGTTTTAACAGCTGCCGAAAGATGGAATACTAAAAAAATGGGATTCATTAAAATATTTAATTATTTGTCTAATGCTACCTATACTTTAAGTGGTTTTTAACTGGCCAATTCCCTTCCTTAAGTCAAATATTTGGGTAGATAATCTTTCAGTTTATGCATACATGTGATATGATCATGAGCAGGTATGGCTGCAGCCTTGCATTTGTACTAAACAGATCACACAACAAATATGCAGAACCATAGCCAGCGGTAATGGAGTTGAGTCCGTGTTTATCGATACATGCATATAAAGATACCCCCCCCCCCCACAAAAGAGAATATAATTTTCTTGAAGCATTTTCTTTCGTAATCATAGTAGACAACAAGAAAAAAGAAATGCAATCTAAAATCAACCTGCTATAATTTTGATGACTATGGCCCTGCAGGCTATCAAGATGGTATGAATTACAACACGATTTCAAAGATTATATCTAACAATTACAACACAAAGTTATACGAAATTAAATCGTGAAACACACTTTTTTTTACATGTAATTCATGTTCATGCTGTACAGAGATTATTTTTTTTATTCACGAATATTTGTTGCACACTATACTAAGAAAAACAGATGCAAATTTTAAAGAACTTTTCTAAAAAGACTCAAAAATCATATAAATGCATTAAATGTTAAATGACTTTAAAATTATACTTCTCTAAGTAATAATTGCTTAAACAACATGATTTCACAGCTTTTCATTTAATATTTCGACAAGTTTAGCGATAATGCACTATTAAGCCCGTAGGGCAGTCTAAAAGTACACACCTGGTTATAAATACCTTTAGACACTGTTTTAGAATATTCCCAAAAACCAGATCTTCGGAGCAACGTTGTTCCCAGATGTACAGTTGGATGTTCCTTGTTTCAAAGTTTATCATAGTACTTTTTAGTTCTTGATTCACCGTGTAGTATAATTTCATTGTTTCACAGAAAATCCGATTGCGCGATTGGAGCTTGTTTTTACTATTTATTGTAAAATCTCGAAGAGCTGTGATGTTTAGTTATGCACCGTGCAGTTTTTTTTAAAGCAATACCAGTTTTAATTTTTACTATTATATAAAAAAAAGTTTAGAGTTGCAGTAGCTCTTCTTAACTGGCTCTTTTTAATTCTGAATATTCCTAATATTGCAAATAAAAAAAAACAGTTAAGAAGAGTTGGGTTGTTTTACTCTGAGGGTAATTTGCACACAATGGGCTAAATGGCCAGGTCACAAGAACCCCGTGTACTCAGAGAAAGCTGGGCTGGGGGAAGGGTCCCACTAAATAGCGTTTTCTAATGTGTACAGAGTATGACTCCCCCACACAGAGAGCCATGGTTTTACGTCACAACAGGCGGCGGACGGCTGTTTTTCCAAGGTCACTGATGTCCTCTATTGCCTGATGGCAGGACGGGGAGTTTAGCGGAGAAAAATTTAAATTTCAACCCTGACCCAGGCAAGACTTGAGTACTGCAGATTACGATCCTGGCGCGCTACCGACTGAGCCACCTCCGTCCCCAGTTAAGAAAAGCTACTGCAAACTTAAACACTACACTTTTTTTTATATAATAGTAAAAATAGAAAACTGATGTATGCTTTCAAAAATCTGCATGGTTTATAACAAAACATCACAACTCTTGGACATTTAATAGCAAATAATAAAAACAAGCTCCAATCGCGCAATCGGATTTTCTGTGAAACAGTGATATTATACTACACGGTGAATCAAGAACTAAATAGTACTGTGATAAACTTTGAAACAAGGAACATCCAACTGTACATCTGCAGTTGGATGTTCCTTGTTCGTTGCTCCGAAGATCTGGTTTTTGGGAATATTCTAAAACAGTGTCTAAAGGTATTTAGAATTTTGTTTCTAAACTCCATACAACTTTAATAATGTACTACTGCTAAACTTGTCGAAATACTTCTTTAACACAATTTTTTCTTTTCAAATATTTCTACACTATTCTTAGATCCACCGAACTTTAGTTGGAAGTAAAAAAACACTGCTACAGATACTTTTTACTCTTACCATCATATAAAAGAAGTGGGCATTTGCAACAATTTAGGAACACTGTACACTGATGCGAAGTCAATTTAGCATCCTAGCTGCAAAAGTTAAAAGACAGAGGTAGGCTTCGAAAAAATAATGATGATTCTACAATTAAATTTATCTATACAACGAAAAGAATTCAAATAGATTTTAGGAGTTTACGTAATAGATATTAAAAATCAATTCCGATTTGACGTCTGTAAAAACTAAGTTTCATGTTTATATTGATTTAATTGTACAATACATAACGAATTAGCTGTAATACAATACCAAAGAATTAAGTCTTCAGAACTGGTGCCTTCTACGTGATCCAGAATTTCTTTAGAGTTTGCTTCACGAAAAAGAATATGTATATTTGAAAATCGAATTGAAAATTTCTTTCAAAGTATATTTACTTTTTTTACAATAGAATCAGAGTTATCTGATGTTCACAGATCAAGGCTAAGCCAATGAAACAAACTCTACAGACGACCAATAACAAAATGATTGAAATGTTTGTAATATTTATGGGAAGGATAATAAGATAATTTACCACACCAGGCAATACTTTAGACCGGTAGCTACATACCCACGACCTCCTGATTAAGAGCACCTTACATGTCATCAGGAGGTCGTAGGTTTGGATCCTACCCGGCTCAAGACAATTTTCCCTCTATACTTATATACTTATGATACTTGTACAGCCTAATAGAGTTCCAATTCTTGTTCAACTTTTGAAGTAATTTAAAGTGCTGTGGATAGGAAGCAAAAGTAACAACCTAGATAACCTTTGCGTTGGAAAAGTGAAGTGCTCACTGGGTCAGGAAGCAAGCAATATGAAATACTTTTTACAATATGAACACGTTTAATGAGAACAGACGTAAAAGAACAATCAATTTTTAGTAATCACAAGTCAATTCTTCGATGTTGATTCAGTTGAAAAAACGTGATGTTGCTCTTCAACATAACATCATTGTATAACTTAGAGGAAAAAACTATCTTGAGCTGGGTAGGATACGACTTCTTGTTAATATGTCATTTTTTCCTCTAAGTTATATATCGATGGTAGAATAACGTTATGTTCTTTCTACAGTAAACAAATTGTTTTCAAAATACTTTGTTTCGTTTAACATTATTCACTTTGAAACAACTCGCTATTCAACTTCGAATCTACACACCTTCGCAAAAACTTTTACTTTAAAAGCTCATATCAAATTGTTGCAATGTAAACCATACTTAAATGACCAAGAAAACAAATATAAACTCCATTCAAACAAAACGATTAAAATTTTGTAATATTTATGGGAGGGCGGAGTTAATTTCCCACATGCAGCCAATAATTTAGGCTGGTAGCTCTGTGGTCAGAGCATCAAATTCTGCTGGGTTACACTTCTAAGAAAAAAATCAATGATACATTTGAAATCGCTGCAGAAATAATGACGTAAAATGAAAATGCGTCCAGTGTAGCAAATAATTTGATGGTTTTGAATGTTACATTTGATACGAAATCAGCATTCAGAATTTTGCGGAATGTCACAATAATGTTAAGGAACCCATAAATCCAGATGAATGCTATGGAGAGAGGTTGGATTACAGGAGGCTGGCTTGTCAACTCGCTGCTATGAAAGGACTGTCACTTGATGTTGGCAGCATTACATATGAGAAGGCACCACAACTATTGCCACGCTATGGAACCCCTAGATGCAAGGCAGAATGCGACCAGCAAATCTGCCAGAAGATGAAAGCTTTGATATTCAAAATTCCATGGGATTAAGATGTCTACCAGTAAAATACAGGGGTTTAACAAAATAATGGAAACACCGACGGAGACTGGAGTACATGCAATGCGCCGTATGCATATCACAGGGACGACGTCACCCTCGATGTGAGGTATATAAAGGGGAGAAGTATGATGTCGGCTATCACGTAGCAGTGCCACAGGCGAAGGTGAAACAGGTGGTGTAATTGTCGACGTCAGATATCAGTGACCTCCAAAAAGGCATGATCATTGGTACACATCTTGCAGGAGCTTCAATAACCAGAACGGCGGAAATAGTAGGTTGGGTTGTTTTACCTCTGAGCGGCACTTTTTTGCACACCATGGGCTAAATGGCCAGGTCACATGGACCCCGAAAGCTCAGAGAAGGTTGGGGGAGGGGACCCACTGGAACAGCTGTTGGGAGACAGTTGGTAGCCTCCCGTCAAGGCCATCCAGCGTGTTCTTTAACGTGTACAGGGTATGGCTCTCCCGCACACGGGGCCACGGCTTAACGGCCCATCCGACGGACGGCGGCCTTTCCAAGCCCATCGGTGTCCCCTACTGACCGTGGGCAGGGCGGGAATTTTGCGGAGATAAATCTCAACCCTGACCCAGCTGGGGCTCGAACCTGGGAACTACAGATTACGAGCCTGACGCGCTACCGACTGAGCCCCCCCCCCCCCCGCGGAAATAATAGGTGTAGCACGAGAAACTGCATCGAAGAATATGACTACCTATCAGAAAGGACAGGCGTTGCCTCCAAACATGCAAATTGTGGATGCCATACGAAGTTGTCAGATAGGGATAGGCGAACGTTGCCATGGATTGCATAATGGAAGCACAAGATCATGGCACCACAAATAACAGCAGAGTTGAACATCTATCAGAATGATTCTATTTCTGTCATAACAGTTCATCGTGCTGGTATTTATGACTGTGCTGCAATCCACAAACCTCCGACTACCAACATCAATGCAACGAAACGTGTAAGGTGGTGCAAGGCACATAAAAATTGGGATACTAAAGACTGGCAACGTGTTATCTGGTCTGATGAATTGTGCTCCTCATTGTTTTCAACCACTGGTAGAGTGTACATCTGGCGAAAACCTGCAAAAACTTTACCACCCTGACACTTGATTCCAACTGTGAAGCATGGAGGTGGATCTCTGATGCTGTGGGTGCCATATCATGGTATTCCTTAGGGTCATTAGTTATTCTGCAGGATCATGTCACATCCGCAAGGTACGAATTCATTCTTGGGGACCACCTGCACCACCCTTAATGGCCATGTCTGATTTCAAGTAGATAACGCACCTATGCATTGTGCAAAACGTGTAAAGTTGTGGTGAGGATGAGGTACAGCAGCTACCCTGGTCACCTCAATATTATTAAATATTGTGGGAATATCTGGAGTGCAAAGAAGAGCCTGTCTCCACTTTCCACCTCCAACATCACTGGCACAGTTGGTCCATATTTCACAGGAAGAATGGTCCCACATTCCATTACCGTATGTGCATGACTTGTACAAGTCTATTCCACATTGAATTGCATTTGTTCTGAACGCCCGAGGTGGGTCTACAGCTTGTTAATAAAATGTTCTTCACAAACAGTACGTATTTCCATTACTTTGATAAACCCGTGTATATTCCTGTATTACAAGCTACCATGGCAAAGTAACTCATAGAAGATGGGCTACACTCATGCAGACTTGGGTTGATTTCTCCTCACAATTTCCATTAATGACAATGATTGAAGCAGTATCAGGATAGAGACCAGTGAAGGGATGAATGGCACTGTGTAGTTTCAGTAACAAGTCCCACTCTGGAGCTGACAAGGAAACCAACTCCATACAGCATTCTAATAATGTGACCAAATTTAAACATCCTACATTCCTGAGCATCACAGCCTGAATGAGGGTTGTTTTACGTCTGAGCAACACTTTTTTTGGTGGTGGTAGTGTGTGTGGGAAGGCTGAGATATTTAGAAGGGAACACATTGAACAGCTGTAAGGAGACAGACGGTAGCCTCCCATCGACCATCTCAGCATGTTCTTTGACATGCACAAAGTACGGCTCTCCTGCCCATGGGGACAACGCTCAACAACCCATATGATGGACAATAGCCTTTCCAAATCCATCAGTGCCCCCCCCCCCTTTTTTTTACTGAGGACAGAATGGGGAGTTAGAGAAGAATAACTCTCAATGCAGACACAGTTAGAACTTGAACGTGGGAACTAGATTACCTGGCATACTACCAACACCTGAACGATGGATGTTATGATGTGGAGTACCATCCATGACTGTTATCTGTTGAACTCATGAAGAGCAATATGAATGCCCAGTGATATGTAGATACCATCCTCCAACCTGTTGCAATACTATTCCTCAATAGTAGGCCATTTTTCAATAAGACAATACTCAACAGCACCAGCACATCTGAACAGCCTGTCTCCATGACATGGATTATCTTCCCTACCTTATGAGGTCATACCATTTATATCCTATTGAATAAAAAGTCATACACCTAGCAATTTCAGCACTGCAAGATCACGTTTTTGAAGAATGGCAAGCAAAACCCCAGTATGACAACAAGCAGCTCTTCAAGACAAAGCATCAATGCCTGTATCACCACCTTTGAAATGGTCTAACCTCATATTTAGGTCAGTAAAGCTTTCTAAAATTATAGGCCAATCTTCTGAAACTTGAATCATTCCATGTGTTAACGAACACTTCATGTGTACTACTTATCAGACATCCCAATCCCTCTGGGTGGGACGATTTTCCTTGAAGAGAATGTCATATGGAGTTGGTTTTCCTTGTGTAGTGTTTCTCTGTGTAAAAAGAATGATGGAATTAAAATAAATGTATTGAGTTGCATGAGTAGTTGTATAATATTTGAGGTAATAAGAGTAGACACTGAATAATTATTACATAAAAACAAATTGTAAAATCCTAACACATGATTTTTTTCATATCCCCCTTCTCCTGTAAGACTATTTCATTGTGGTACATTTGTAACTCAACTACAAATCTTTGGCAATGTACTGATAAAAGTGCCCTCCTCTCCCTTTTCTCTAATTACTGGATATGTCATTAGGAAAAATGATAGATGCACAAAGCTGCAAGGTAAATGCAAACAATGACACACTTTGTAAAAGTTCATAAAAAAAATTAAGATTAAATGTAATTTAAAAGAAATTTTAAAGAACTAAACTGGCAAATCAATATAAATCATATACTATGAGTGATATTACGCAATTTTACACTATTAATACCGAAAAAGTGCTTTAGTGTTCTTCCTTATAGTGTATTTCATTCCTCAGCTGTGGTTCCCTATTAAGGTATCCATTCCCTTTTGAAATAAATGAATAATTCAACTTTCTGAGGAAAGTAAAGCAAAAATTTATTCATGCATCAAAGTTGCTATTGATCTATTCTGAAAATAAATTACATAAGTTCAAGAAGCATTTTTCACTCTTTATAACGATAAACAAATAAAACGCAACTATACAAAGCATTGGCAACAGTGATGCTAAACCCCCTTGCAAGTGGTCGCCACTTTTGCGACTGAAGGTTTATTTTTACAAGTAATTTCTATAAAAGCTTAAAGCCAAATGAAAGCTTATGGATTGGGAGTTCTCAAAACCTAATGTAGCGAAAATGTAAAGGTGTATAAATGTAGCGAAAACGTAACGGTATATAAATGTAGCGAAAATGTAACGGTATATAACGAAAACTTTCATGAAAAAATACGTAAAAACATACCAATGATCAAAAATTATTCAATAGTGTTTAGAAAAAAATGTCTTATGCTAGCTAGGTGTGGTTAACGCTGGAACAAAAGAAGTATTTTTTGAAATTTTATACTTGAAGTTTGACTGTTATTTTGACTGGCTAAAGGAATTTGCCAAAAAAATAGTCCTTTCATCATATTTTTGGAGAAAGGTAATTTTTGCTCATTAGTTATCAGACCTGCAAAGCCAGCAATTTATAAATGCAAACAAGTTGTATATCAAATGAAAGCTTACGACTTAGCATGAAAAAAATGTCATAGCATTTGAAAAGCACAACCAGCTCCAACACCAGGAAAAACAACTTTTAAATGGCTTTTGTACCAAATTTTGACTGACTGCAGGGATTTGCCAAAAGAATAGCTTTTTCACCACATTTTTGGAAAAAGGCAACATTCATTTTGTACCATGTCTCACAAAAGTGTTAGGATTCCTGTATACAATTCTTCTGCAACACCTCCCCCCCACCAAAAAAAGGAAAATACTTATATTTCATATATAGTTTCACTATTTCCCCTAAATGAGGCCAGACTTTATTGAATTACATATGCCAAATGAAAGCTTATGAATTGAGAGTTCTCAAAACCTAATGTAGCAAACGTGTAATGGTATATAGTGAAAAATTACGTGTTCTGAGGAAAGTAAATGAAAAATTTATTCATGCTATTTATCTATCCTGGAAATATATAAGGACCAAAGTTCATGAAATATTTTTGGAAATTTTTTTTAACAATAGGTATATGAATAAAATGGAAGTAGAGCATGGGCAGCAAAATAGTGATGCTAAACCATCTCACAAATGGCTGCCATTTCGGTAGCTAAAATAATAATCGAAAATTGGTGACCAGAATCTTAGATTTTAGAGTTCTGGTATCCTGAAACAAATTTTCCGGACACCTAAATAACCCTTTTTTATGATGGTATACAATCTGCTCTCAATTTAATTGCCTTTTTGGAATGATGTAAATAAAAATAATAAAAATAAATACCCCCTCAAGACAGCTGCTTTCCACAGAGGTCTGGCAGGAGCCTATCATTTTATATGCCATAAGTAGAAGGTCTGTGAGGATGGCAGGCCCTCAACAGAAAGACAACACAAACATCCATGCTTTACCCAGGGCTCGAACTCAAATCCCTTAGATCAGTAGCCAAGCAAGCTAAATACTCTGTCACGAAACAGCAAATGATGTAACAACTGTATTTACAACATTTTTTTTTCAATTTATATGGTCTTTTTTTTTTTGGAATAATGCAGTTTGCACTGGTGCCAAACAGTCAATGCATGCTGGCAGCATAGTTTGTTGCTGAGGTATAAGCTTTGCCACAAGTACCATCAAGGCCATTCAGCCTGTTCTTTAACATGCACAGGGTATGGGCTCTTCCACATATGGAGCCACAGCATAACTTCCCATTTGAACAGACAGCAGCCTTTCTAAACCCATCGGTGACCCTTACTGACTGCAGGGCATTTTGAGGAGATAATTCTCAATGCTGGCCCAGGTGGGACTGGAACCTGGGAAAGGCAGATTATGAGCCTGGCACACTACAAACTGAGCCACCCCCAATATATTACTTAATTTTAATATTAGGATCTGTTGTTTTACATCCAAGCAGCACTTTTGTGCACATAATGGGCTTCATGGAATGTCAAAAGGGATACCAAAGGGTTACCAAAATCAACCCTTTGGTATCCCTTACTCAACAGAGTAATCCTCCTCAAACAGAGCAACCCTCCTCAAATATAATACTCTGTTGAGGGTCAAAGGGATATCAAAGGCAGAGCTGGGTAGGGAAAGAAGAACCACTGAACAGCTGTGTTTCCCATCAAATTCGTCCAATGTGTTCTTTAATATACAAAGGGTATTGCTTCCCTACATCAGGTTTTGGCCATATGCAGCAAGAAAGGGTTAAAGCCAAATGGGACAACCTTTCCAAGCCCATTAATGCCCTATTTCATAATATAGGCTCAGTGAGGCACCAAACCTGGAAACATCACATATGCTGCTGACAAAACCAACATTTGTTCCATATTTTTAGGTATCTTACAAATAGTATATCCATAAACAATGTTGTTCTTAGAATTATATTCTAAGAATTTTTATTTGATGAATATAACCAAACACTAAATGGTTTTGTGGAAAGAAGTTTTGTTGGTGTACTTTTTTCCACAAAACCATTTATTGATATTAAAGTCAACAGGTAACACTATGGATATTATTTATTGAGTAACCAAACACTAAAATGCAGTTTTCAATTCCTTTATGCTTTTCACTCATAAGTTTAAAAATATTGAACATTTAACTTAAATTTTGTAGCGTTATATTTACGTTTAAGAACAGAAACAAAAATGCTTCAACTTAACAGGATATTAAAAATTTATCTTGGTTGCAATTCATTTTGTAACTGTGCATAATACTTGTATTATTAATGTATATTATATCAAAATTTGCACCAAATTAAAAAGAGAAACATTTTTTGCGCTTATACTATATATTTTCGTAAAATACATTTTATAAAAATTCAAATGACAGCTTCTAGTTATAAAAAAAAAAAAGTTTCTTCTGTTTCCAATGCTCACCAGCACTGACATGACATCTGTTCAAAAATTTGTAATGCTGTTTAGCACAATGTTGTTTGAAGCTTTAATATTTGTTAAACACTTCCTTTTTCCCCACCTAATTCTGAAGAATTTCGATGTTACCATTATGCAATCGACATTTTGGTGACAATCTCTGCTTTCAATCAAAATAGTTTTGGTGTTATGTTCCCAATGGAAATATAAGTGCTGTCTTTCATCTAGTTTCACTTTAATATATCTATGTGCTCAGCACATGTTAATTAAGCACATGTAGCAAGCATATGTAGTTTGTTTAATAATAAAATATATAAATTAGAAAATACCCATCTTACTACATGTACTTTAAAAAGTAAAAACATACTGATAATCAAATCACTTAGTGATTTCATATTAACTTCAAAGGAAGATAGAGTGCTGGCAATTTTTATTTAATTAGTAAGAGAAATAAGTTTTGGTAGCCAATATTTCTTTGAAGTTAATATAAATTCAGTAAGTGATTCCATCATTGGTAATTTTTTCTAATTTTTTCGAGTGCACACAAGTATTTTAAAAATTTTTCATGCATTTTGTTTCTAGTGATGACTTTAACATGAAACTATTAAAAACACCCATCTTCTGTGTCAGAGGATAAAATTGTTATATTCTATATGTTATTCTGTATGGCTTGAGCTTCATTTGACACAACCTGTTACGATCGATCCAATTAAATTTCCTCCCCCTTTTTGGGGGAGGAAGGAGATTGACGGAATACAGCATTTTCTTTTCACAAGCTGTGTGAAAGATGTCACAAGCTTTAGTTTGATGTGCAACTTGTCGGGTTCTACGCCCCCTCCTACATGCAATATAATAACTCTCTGCTTTCAGTCCTTCAGTTTAGAACATAAGTGGAATACTCTTTTAGAATTAGAACAGTGGTTCCCAGTGAGCCTGGTATCCCCTCCACCCTTTGTAATACCCCTTCACTTTTCTTCACGGGATTGCAAAAAAAAGTCCTGTATAAAATTAGTTTAAATAGTATTTATCATGAATACAAATTTATGAGCATTTTATATCCACGGATTTCTAAACATGAATATACCAAACAGATATATTCAAGATTATGAAGAGCTATTTCTATCCCCTCCAAAAAAAAAAAAATCAAGAAAATACCACCAAATTCCTCAAATGTCCCATGGGGTGATAGTGCCCATTGGGAACCACTGATTTAGACCCTTTTCCCCTTTTGGTGGGAATAAAGTATTAGGCTAAATTTTCTATAGCTTACGACATTCCTCATATAAGAAGCTTTCATTTGACATGATTCATTCGGTCCCTCACATTTGACAGATATAGTGGAACAACTGTTTACACCTCTCACCTGCCCTTTTGGAAGGTGTGGGGGGGGAGGAGAAAATATGGGGAATAACTTTTTTATAGTCCGTGACACACCCCATGCCAGAAACTTTCATTTGACACATAACTCATTATTCTTGGCCATCACATTTGCAAGATTTTGCGGAACAATTGCTTATAAATCTTCTTTAGAGGGGAAGAAAGTTTGGGAAGGGTAAAATTTTTACATCCTATGACACTACCCAACTCACAAGTTTTCACTTAATATATAACTAGATTATTATAATATATGTAGAATATAGAATATAATATGTAAAATCACATATGAAAAAAAAAAACAAACACTAATATTCGTACAGGTTTTGGTTTACATTGCAAAAAAAGATGCTCCCCTTATGAAGTTGGATGGTAACCAATTATGAGCAATTTTGACACTTTTCACACTCATTTTCCTAAATGTTCTGTAACTTTTTCTACATGATTTTAAACATTCAATATCTTAATGTTTACATAAATATTTTGAACACTATCACTGTTATCAGTACATTCTTTATTTCAGTGATGGCAAACCTGCAATGTGTGTCACATAGTGATACACCATGCAATTTTTCATAACACGCAGAAATTGATAATCAAACACCATAATGAATTAGCCATACCCTGTCCACATTAAAGAACCGACTGCCTTGACAGGAAGCTACCATCTGTTTCCCAATAACTGTCCAATGGGTTCCCTTCTCCCAGCCTTCTCTGAGCCCTCAGGGTTCTTGCAACTGGCTGCCCTGCCCACAGTCAGGACACCGATGGGCTTGGAAAGAACGCCATCCATCGGATGGGATGTTAAACCGTGGTCCCGTGTGCGGGAAAGCCATACCCTGTGCACATTAAAGAACACGCTGAATGGCCTTGATGGGAGGCTATCATCTGTCTCCCGACAGCTGTTCCAGTGGGTCTCCTCCCCCGACCTTCTCTGAGCTTTCAGGGTTCTCGTGACCTGGCCATTTAGTCCATGATGTGCAAAAAAAGTGCCACTCAGAGGTAAAACAATCCAATTCAATCTTGCAACTGGGCCACTTAACTTACTGCGTGCAAAAACAAGTGCCAATCAGGATTGAAAAAAAAAACCAAACTAAGTTTTATAGCTGCCCACAAACAAGAATATTCCGAATTATTAGATGAAACTGAATCCCAATATTTGGCATTATTAATGCATGTGCAATAGTCAAGGGTAAGTTCTCAACCATTTTGTTAGTCTGCTAGATGAAATAAGGTTAGATTTAAATGAAAATGAATTGATCTTTTCAGAACTTAGTGATGTAAATTGGTTAAAAAATGTAATGTTTTCGTGATTTCATGTAACCTTTCAATGAATTTAATAATCAAGGTCAGATTGTATCAACAATGCGCATACAAAGACATTAGAAAAGAATTGATGTATTCACAAAAGATCTGGTTGTTAAAAATACGTCAATTTTTCTAGCTGTTAAGAAACACATTTTAAATTCAACTTATTTTGCTGATGACACTGCTAACAAAACAGATATTTCGAAAATAAATAAATCAATAGTAAAAGACACAAAACAAATATTTTTTGAAAGGTTCACACAATTTCGTCAAATGGAGAAAACTATATAATTTTTAATAATGCTACATATTATAGGTGAAGATCTAAAGTTAACATTTTTGGAATGGGTAGATAATGATAAAATAAAAATAGAATTAATTTAATTTCAAAATAGTGTTGTGTGTAGAAAAAAAGTTACAGAACTAAATCTGAGGCTAGAAAAACTATTGTGTATCAGCAAAATAACCAGAAGCAAGAGTTAAGAGCATTATTTTATCTGAATGGAACTGTCTACCTAATTTATTTATATCTATGAAAAATCAGCAAAACTCTGTTAACGATGTTTGGGTCGATATGTGCTCGAGAGCAATTATTTTCTTTGCAGAATTTTGTCACATCTACAGCCAGAAGTCTTTGTGGTAAAGATTGACCTTCTGCATTTCTGGGTTAAAAACCACTACTTATAAAACACGAACATATAATTTAGCATTAGCCAAACAAGTTTTTCATTAAATATATTTTAAACTGTATATCTATTTTGTTCTATGAAAATATGTTCATGTCTTTATTTGTATCTGCATCTCTCTGTTTATCCATTAGGTTATTTCTTCAACAGATTGTAGAAACTGCATTTACAGACTATATTTTACTAAAATGATAAAAATCTTTATTTTTGTAATTGTTGATGTGATATGCAAAGATTTTTTGTAAAATAGCTGGATATATTTTGACATGATTGTAGAAAAAGGTTTGCCATCACTGCCTCTTTGTATACCACATCTTTAATACGAAAGATTAAACAAAAAATGATTACAAAACCACACCCCATACATATAGTTAACATCCGAATATTTGCTAGTAGCCACATCAGATGAAATAATTATAGTAAAATTAATTTTATCCTTTTCATGCATACATATTCCTGTGAATTGGTTATATGAATTTCTGACATCAGTGATTATTGTACAGAACTCTAGTAAATATTTGGATCTGAACTGTATCTGTCTTCAGGCCTGGACTAGATATACAAGAGGGAGGGGGGACTGGATTTCTGGAGCAGAATAACATTTTTCCTTTCGTTATAGAGTTCTTTAAAACAATTATTGAAAAATGCATGAAATATGCACAAGCTTAATAAATTTTTGTCTCCATTACCCTTGCTAACATTCTAAAAATGGGGAAGGGAAATTGCCCCCCCCCAGATCTGGCACTGTTTATGTTGTATAGTTCTACAATTATTTTTTGTTTCAACTATAATACTAGTAATATCTGCATATGCAGAATATACTCAAATCAGTAATTAGAGTGTTCAGAATATTTAGATTATACACTACAGAAAATAAAAAATGCAACACTTACAAGAAGTTATGCAAATGTGACGAAATTTAGGGAGACAGGAGCATATGGAAATGCATGGAAATGATTGGTTTGCAGGACGATCAAAATGATTGGGCAGGTGCCAGTTGAAGTCAGAGGTGTGGAGCAGTCAAACAAAGATAATGGCAACCAAAGCTCCCTGGTTGACAAAACATTGTGGAAATTGTTCTAAACTTCTAAAGCTGCCCTTATGCAGATGTCGACAGTCGTTCCAACAGTTAACAGACTTTGAGCATGGAAGAATCATTAGCCTTAGAGAAGCTGGTTTATTGTACAGAGATGTGACCAACCTTGCATCCCAGCACTTGGCCACAATCCCAGCACCATTGTACACATGTGCCAGTGGGTTCAAGAAGGATCCAGCACACGCCAACAAGGATCAAGAAGATGTATGACGAGGAAGAGACAGGACCGCCCTTTGCGACACAAGGCATTGTGTGACAGATTCGCAACAACGCAACTACAAAGGAACTGGCAACAGGTAACATATCGAATACCTACCAGGCGGATGGTAGCAACAACAGGCTTTTATAGTTTTCATTGCGAGCCTATCATCCAGCACTGTGTTTGCCCCTCACATCTGCTCATGTGCAAGCATGTCCTCAGTGGTGTCACCTCAGACAGAACTTGAACGAACAAGAGTGGAGTACCATGGTGTTTAGTGATGAATCTCGTTTTTGTCTTGGTCAGCACGATAGCAGATCATCTACACGATAGCAGTTCGCTGTCATCCTGGGGAAAGGAATGCCACCCAGTGTCTGCGACATCATTACACAGCTGCAGAACTTGAGGTTTGGGTTGGGTGGGGGGGCATTAGTCAGATATCAGGGTCATAAATGGTCCTCATAAGGGGATCTTTAACAGCCCAATGATATGCCACCAACATTTTGCAGCCATGGCTGTCTCATTTGTTCAGCAATACAGAACCTTTTACCCGCAAGTTAATGCCTGTCCCCACACAGTCTGCATTAATCTGCAGTATCTACACAAACAAAATGTTCAGGTACTACCATGGCCAGCATGCTTGCCGGACCTTTCACCTATTGAATGCATCTGGGACAAGATGGGTCGACAACTCCAACAACACCCAAGAGGTGTGCCAACCACTGTCACTGAAATGGAACAGCAATTTCATGTTATTTGATGTTCTATCCCTCTGGAGGACATTACAGAGCTGTACAATAGCCTTCCCTGCCATGTTCATGAATGCACAGGATGGTTCAACATCATACTAATTATACCACTTTATTAACTAATTATACCACTTATATTTTTTTGATAATGTTATCAATCGCACATCTCAGTGTATGCTAACAGCTGCCTAGGTTTCAATAAAATGGCATTAATTCTTCCAGGTGTTGCAATTTTTTTTCCTGTAGTGTACATCCATTTTACATAAATATATCCAAATTAAATGGAAAGCAGTCTCAATTTTATACTTCTTGTTGCTGCTGTTTTTGAGTCATCAATGCTACTAATATCAGTTTTCTTAATGGTTTGAATACTTTTACATTTCAAATTCAAAGCATATTTTTCACATTTCTACATTTATGTCTATTGAAGAGTTAATTCCCAGCATTATTTTAAACTTTGCTTACAGATTGGCTGCCCCTGATTAGTCTTTATAAATGGAAACTATACTTCACAAAAAAAGTGTAAGAAAAAGAATCAAATTAATTGGACAAAACAATTATAGTATAGAGGCAATTTAACAACACATCATAAACCTTTTGTCCAGCTAAAGTAGTAGGACGGGCATTATTTTACATGCATACATTATTCAGCAGCATATCCAAGGAGTAAGGGTTAAACCTTCCTTTGGAAAATTTTACTCATATGAAAACATTAAGAACGTTTTTTCAAATTCTCCATCCCTTTTCAAATATCATGGGTAATCCTGGCTATACCAGTTTTTACTTGTTACTAGGTTAGGGCAGTTATTTATGTTAACTTTCCAGTGAATGTAAAACATCATGTAAACAATATATAAAACACAAATTTATATACATACAACAAATGAAAAATAAAGACAATGATAGCTTACTGACTATATATGAGAGAAACATAAACAATGAAGAATTAATTAATATGAGGTAAACTTTACATATCGTATAACAAACACATCAGATGTGTCACAATATAAAAAAAAATTGAATGATGCACAAAAAATCCCAACATTGTCACTACATAGACTGAGGGAAAACTACTAAATCCATATACATAGACAAACAGAAGAATTACTTTCCTATATGTAGCAATCTCTTATTACATAAAAATGACTATAAGCTACCAAATGTAAGAGTAGTTTATTTTGTGTGTGAAATTCTTATCTCTCACCAGCTAATAATTTCAATGCAATTGTGAAGGGTCACTATTATCTTCTATTCTACATAACAGTAAACAAACAAACTTCAACAGCTTACTTTGTACAATGCTACCTTTCAATCGCAAGTCTAACAAAGGCAATTTAACAACACATTTTTCGCTGCTCTATGTGAAAACACAATAGCTATTCAAAAAATGCTATCTGATATGAAAATAACATACAGATTACATTCTATCAGAAATTTTTCCATAGTCCAATCTTAAAATGAAGTTATTTTAGTTGGTCAAAATAATTTGGCATGGTAATGAATCAACAAAAATAAAAAATACATTTGCAGGTACCTGTGTATGTGTGAAACACAGTAATAAAAGTGTGATAAAAAGTAAGATTATTATTATTTTCAAATAATAAAAAAGAAATCGAAAATACTTACAAAATATATGTTATCAGATATCAGACTATATTTTTCTACATCTGAAAAATTAATTATTTCTAAAATTTCCTAAAATAGCTATAATGATTTTAGAATCGAAATTTACCTAAGTTTTTTTTTGTTGGTTTGATACTGGTGCTTAGTTATAAAAAAATAATGACAAGAGGTATAGGAATTTTTATCAGAGTTCTAGAACTTAGACAAACGAATTCACACTCATCATTGATTTGCTGAGTATTTAACCACTATTAAGCTGTTTTTAGTAACAGAATGAAGATAGGTGTAAAGGGAAAATTGCCTTGAGCTGGGTGTGATCTGAAGCCACGACCTCTTGATGACATTTAGGATGCATCTGACTTGTCATCAAGAATAGGGCCAGACTTACACATGAGCTAACTAAGCTACAGCTTAGGGCCTCACAATATGAAAGGTCTCAAAGAAATGCATTTCAAGTTTTACTGTTACAAACCAATTTTTGTTTAATCTATTGTGCAAACATTCTTAACTTACCACTGCTGGAATGTTTTCAAAACATCAATTTCTTCTTTATTTTTTAATGTTCCTTTTAATCATAATAAAATATATATATTTTGAATTATGAATTTTTTGGCCCTCTTAAATTTGAATAGCTAAAGGCCTAAGAAGATCAAAGTCCGGCCATGATCAGGAGGTTGAGGGTTCAGATCCCACCCAGCTCAAGACAATTATTCCTCTATACCCTATCATCATCTGTTACTTAAAACAGCTTAATAGTGGTTAAATATTCAGTAAAAGTTCTAGAACCTTTTTCCAAGAAAACAACAAAATGAAGTTATTATAGGTTTTTTTACTACAAAAGATAGAGGTGTGTGCAACTATTATTCAGGCTTCCCATGTCTCAAATTGCTATGTTTAATATATATTGAGCTACATGATATATAAACAAAATTAGATATACACTGAAGAGCCAAAACATTATGACCAACACATCTTTGTGCAAATCGAAGCAACTGCAGGTAAATGACGGCATGTGTAAAGGTCATGAAACAGTATAAATAACACCTGATACTGAACTCTGTTAATCAATGCTATTCTTGTTCTTCAAATAGGAAATGCAGCAAACTTAGGTGAGTTTGACAAAGGACAAATTGTAACAGCCAGATTACTGGGTCAGAGCATTTTGGAGATGGCAACGCTTGTGGAGTGCTCATGGTCAGCTGTGGTTAGTATTTTCACGAGGGCCGACCACGGCTCATTGATGCTAGAGGTGAGTGAAGGCTATCCCGTATGATATGAGCCAACAGAAGGGATACTGTGACACAACTCATCCACAATTTAACTGCTGGTGATGGGAGTAATATGTCACAACACAAAGTACATCGAATCCTGCTGAAAATAGGGCTGCGTAGCAGCAGGCTGCTCCGAGTACCCATACTAACCTCAATTCACTGTCAAAAGTGCCTACAATGGGCACATGAGCATGAAAAGTGGACCTTGAATGATTGGAAGAAGGTTATCTCTTCTGACAAATCTCGTTTCCTGTTGTACCATGTGGATGGTCGGGTGCGTCATTTACCTGGGCAAGTGTTGACACCAGGATGCACCATTGGATGAAAACAAGCCAGTGGAGGAAGTATAATGCTTTGGGCAATGTTCTGCTGAGAATCACTGGGTCCAGTCATTCATGTGCAGGAAACTATGACGTCTACCACCTACCCAAAGATCATTGCAGACCAGGTACATCAACTTCATGGAAACAGTATGCCCCTCTAGTAGTGCCTTCTTTCAGCAGGATAACGCGCCATGCCACACTGCCCGGATTGTTCAAGAATGGTTTGAGGAACACAAGGAAGACTTCCAGCTATTACCCTAGCCTCCAAATTCGCCAGATATCAGTCGAGCCTTTGTGGTTTGTGTTGGAACAGCATATCCGATCTATGGCGGTTAAACCACATAACTTACAAGAGTTAAAGGTTCTGCTGGTAACGTGATGGTACCAGATACCACAAGACACCTTTAGAAATCTTGTAGGGTCCATGCCACACTGGGCAAGAGCTGTTTTGGTGGCACGTGGAGGACCAACATCATATTAGGCAGGTGGTGTTGGAAAAAAAATACACAAACTACCACCATTTTGCTGAAGAAGAATGTTGTATGTTTCAAAATCTAGATCCTTCTACTGTTATATGATGTACTACAAAAATTCCTTGTTAATATAGTGTGTGATTCTACAACGATGCAATTCTGCAACATTCTTGAATTATTAAAGTTCATCGATCAAGAAGCCACTTTTTATTTTCATCTATCTGAACTGTAAGTGTGAATACTACTTCATTAAACTGAACTTTACTGACTTGTCTTCAGCGTATCTCATCTGTGCACTTCTATTGACATGAAACTTTCACAACCTACATCAGTCTTTACCAGTGTTTTTTAAGGTTTTATTATTCGTGTATTAAACATTTCACACACTGGGACTTTTGAAACTATTGAATAAATGCTTATCACACCATACTACAGAATAGAAGTTGATAACCTACAGCCTGCTGAAGAGATTTTTATTCAGTCCACTCTGACTTTGCTTAAAAAGTGATTTATTTTCACCATAATGAATAAAAACATTCATAAATGTAGTTTACTTTTAAATCACAGCAACCAGATTTATTTTTGGAACAGAGCAGAAATCAAGTTACAACATTCTATATTCTTAATGGCTGATAAAGCCTAAGAATTCCTAACAGTTGAATCAGTATAACTAATCTATTTAGATATGGGAATTTTTTCATTTTAAAATAATAGTAGAATATTCCTTTTTTCTGTAGCATCAATTTCTCAAGTAGCACACTGACCCATGGCCTTCTTTTTTTTACCTATCTTACTATTTTTTTCCACTTCTCCTTTGCCAGTTTGTGGATTTGACAAAACTGTTGTTCCACCATATATTTCAAATGCGATGGGCAAATTTAAATTTTTTTTAATTTTTAATGATTTTTGTGTCAAATGAAAGCTTGTGATGTGGGGAGTGTCATAGGATCAGGGCCAGACTTATGCATAAGCTAATTAAGCTACAGCTTAGGACCTCAAGATTATGAGGGGCCTCCAAAAAGTGACCTTAAAGTTTACTGTGCCACGAATTTTTTAAAAATTAATCTATTGTGTAAAACTGTTCATCATTGTATACCAATTCTTGTATAATACTTTTACTTCATCAAAATCGTGTTTATATTTTAAATGTTCCCTTCAATCAATACAATAATATAAATTTCGCCTTTTTGGGGCCTTTTAAATTTATGAAAGTTTAGGGCCTCAAACTTGTCACAGGTTAGGACCTCGGAAGATCAAAGTCTGGCCCTGCATAGGATATAAAAAATTGACCCCCCATCCCCTCTAAAAAAGGGGAAATATGAAAATGACTGTTCCATTATATGATCAGAATACAATAGCTGAAAGTAACAGGCAATGCACCAAATGAAAGCTTGTGATGCGGGGAGTGTCACATTTTAAAAATTGTCCCAGTCCTTCTTCCCTCCCCTAAAAAAGGGAAATATGAAAACATTTGTTCCACTATATTTTCAGAATGCTGAATATAAGTATGGCTGAACAAAAGTTGTATGTAAAATGAAAGCCTTGTGATGTGGGGAATGTCATGGGCAATAAAAATATATTCACTTTGATTTCTTCCCCCTTAAAAATGGGGAAATGTGAAAGCCATTCTTCTACTATATCTTTTGAATGCAAGGACTTACAGTTACGAGTTAGGTGTCAAATGAAAGTTTTTATGAGGACTGTTATAGGCAACTTCGAATTATGTCTCCCACCATTCTCCCCTCTCCCCAAAATGGGATGGAAATTTAGGGGGGGGGGGGTCAACCATAACAAGCTATATCTCATATTGAAGTGTGTGAGGTCCTTAAGACCATTAGGCCATCTAAAAAATAATTCCAAAGGAGGGAGGAAAAATGTGGTCAATGTTTATAATTCATACAACAAATGAATGCTTCTGATGATAGGTGTTTTTAGTGACAAAAAAAAATAAAAAATAAAAAACTATCTTCCTATACATGCTCTAAAGGGTATAAAATTAAAACATGTCAATGGTTCAATCAGTCACTGAATTTGTATTCACTTCAAAAGGAAGATAGGGCACCAATTTACCTACTCAACAAGATTGCTGGCTCCCTTTCTTCTTTGGAAGTGAATATGAATTCAATGACTGATTGCAGCATCGATAAGTTTTAGGTTTATTTTCTATGTTTTAAGGTGCATATAGTATTATTTAAAAATTTTAATTTATTTCCACTTTGATCTGGCCTATGGCTTGATCACCCTATATCAATTCAGCCCACTCTAGTAAAAGGCTGCCAACTACTACCATAGATAGACAACTTGTGATACAAATATATACAGGTGTAATTTGTTTATACTTATTTGTAGTGACTTATTTTGATTCTATAAACGTACATACACCTGGAATTTGACAACATACACTAATGGGATATTAAATAATTCATTGCTGATATTATACAAATGAAATTTGGTGGCATTAGATTATTGAGGAGAGGAAGGGTGTCTAATATTTGAATGATTTCTGAAAATTTGCACTAAATTTTAAATCAAGAACTTTTATTAAGCTTTATGCAGACTGTGTGACCTTACAAATAGCAATCATACTAAAACTTTGCAAAAAGCTCAAAATTTAAATATGCATATGTGTGAGTCAAATTTCTTAATTTTAAAGAAGAGTAAGGTTTTTTTAATGAATTTATACTTAAAATATTCACTGTTTTGCTGTACAGCACAGAGTCACATCAGACAACTTTATTTGCATTATAAATATAACATCCCCATTTTACAATTTAGTGTGTTAGTACTATATTAACTATTAAATCAGCACTCTAGCATCGATTTAAATATTAGAGGAAAAATTGTCTTGAGCCAGGTGGGATATGAACCCACGGCTCAAGACAATTTTTCTTTCAAGTAACCCCGCCCGGCTCAAGACAATTTTTCCTCTAATATTTAAATCGATGCTAGAGTGCTGATTTAATAGTTGATTTAGAATATATCGAGCTTATTTAATTGTTTAGTACTATATTAAATTATATTTTCCATTGGCTTTAGGCATATAGTTTTAGCAACATATATACATGCCCTGTAGTCCAACTTTGCTTATTTTTAGTGTCTCTGCATACTGTGACCTCATCCCTTCAGTCCAACTTTCCCTACTCATTTCCAGTTCTCTCATGGTATTTCTGACTAATGCAACCATCAATTTATGTACAATCACTATTATGAACTAAAAATATAAATTAAAAAAAAAACCTATCTTTCTATGTGCATGCTAAAGAGTAAAATATAAAGCTAAAGTATACCAATGGTACAATTGGACACTGAATTCATATTCATTTTAAAAGAAGATAGACACCGGCATTTCTTGTTGAGTAAGTAAATCACTGCCTTTTCTTTGAAGTGAATAAAAATTCCATGACTAATTATACCATCAGGTATACTTAAGTTTTTTTTTTTACTTTTTAGAGTGCACATAGGAATAGTTTTTTTTTATTTATATTTTATACTCTGTCACTAAAAAATACTTATCTTCAGAACCTTTCATTTAATATATGATTTGTAAAATTTTAAGAATCTATGGAGAGTGTGGAGAAATAGGCGTATACACCTAAAGACTAAAATTAGACTATAATAGTTTGGTTCTTTCTAGGGTTAGTTATGGCAGTGAAACCTGGACACTTTGTAAACTAGGTAACAGGAAACTAGATGCTTTTAATTCCAGATGCTTAAGCAGTATCTTGGGCATTAGGTGGTTCAACTTTGTAAGTACTGTGAGGTTAGGCAAATTAGGCAAAGGAGTTTGCAACCTCCTTTAAGCAGCATATTGTGCAGAGAGAGACTCTGTTGGTTTGGCAATGTTGCCCATATGATTAATTATAGATTGGCCTATAGGGTTATGAACAGTGTGCCTAAAGGCCTCAGAAAGAGGGGGAGACCTAGGATGTGGTGGGCTGACAATGTCAAACAGGACTATTAGAATTGGTGTGCAGTGGCCAGATGTAGCAGATGTAGCTCAGGACAGACTTGCTTGGGGAACTAAATTGCACGGTCTGGTTGGACCTCCGTAGCCCACGGCTGCTTGAGGATGATGATGATGATTTGTATAGATCAACTGTCTTTTTCTTGGGAAGGTGAGAATGAGGTGATGAGATTTGAGGTAGCCCACATCAATGGTAATGGTTCCCAAAAAAAAATATTAGTAATGGTGTCTGTGATGACACCTAACTAATGATGAGTTTAGGCCAGGCATGGCCAACATACGGCCTGCGAACAATTTTTCAATATTAGCATTTAACTTCTAGTAATTAATCGAATGAATTCTTGATACTTCTATATTTTTTAAAAAAGATTCCGTTATAAAGAAAATCTTATTATTATCAAAAATTATTATCAAGATTGAATGATTTACATTTGGAGGCTGTGTTAAGAATAGCTACTACAAGTATAGAACCAGATATTAAAAAAATAATAAGCGATGCAAACCACCTCAACATGTTGCATTAGTTATTATGTTAATTTGTTGTATTGATTTACTTACAATTATTCATAAACAAATTTCATAATAAAATTTTGTTTACTTAAAGAAATAAGTGTTTTGCTTAACATTTTTCAATTTTAATATTTCGTCTGGCCCGTGAAAATATTTTTTTTTCCAATCAGGCCCGGGGGCAAAAACAGTTGGCCATGCCTGGGTTAGGCAAAGGAGTTTGCAACCTCCTTTAAGCAGTATATTGTGCAGAGATAGACACCGTTGGTTTGGCCATGTTGCCCGTATGAATAATTATAGATTGGTGAATAGGGTTATGAACAGTGTGCCTAAAGGCCTCAGAAAGAGGGGAAGACCTAGAATGTGGTGGGCAGACAATGTCAAACAGGATCTTATTAGAATTGGTGTGCAGTGGACAGATGGAGTAGATGTAGCTCAGGACAAACTTGCTTGGAGAACTAAATTGCACGGTCTGGTTGGACCTCTGTAGCCCATGGCTGCTTGAGGATGATGATGATGTCTGTGATAAAAAATAGAATGAAATATTTCAAAATTTTTATTATCGTTTTCAATTACCTATTTGAGTGAGAAAGCATTTTCTTCTTACACTTATCTGAAAACCAAACACAGATGCAGACAATATTTTTCTTCAGTGGTACCTGATTTTAAAGATCTGTTCCAAAAAGTTTGAAATTCTACTATTCCACTAAATTGTAATTTCTGCTCTGTCCTCATTGCTTGTAAGAAGGAGCAACCTCACTACCTTAAAGCTAAAACTATTTGGGGATTTGTAAATAATTCTGGACTTAAACTCATTCAACAAACATTATATTCACCATCAGTGTAAACTGAATAAACATATTTAAAGTTTTAAGTTATTCAAGTGGTAATTTAAAGAGTGTCAGTTGTTTTTCATAAGTAAATAAAACATTCAATATGGTTTGTAAAGCATGAAAGAGAAAATGTGACTAAATTGCAACCAAGTCAAAACAATATTTAGTATATTACTAGACTTGCTGAACAACTTATAACAATAAAGATTGTGATAAGCTGCATATAATTATTCGATTATTCACATTATTAATAGCCAAAGCATAGTACATTTTCGTACTCAATTACTAAATGCTGAATTTTAAGCTGAAGTATTGCACAAACAAGGGTAATTCTGTCATGACTAGTGGCATGCATCACCATCAAATGGGCAACTTTGTCCGAAATTCCCCTATATTCTTATTATTTTCAAATTAAACTTAATAGCCTCAAGTCATATAGTGATTAGAAACTGAAAATACCTTTGTTGGAGTTTGTATCATTTGAAATCCTTTTGTAGAATGGAGCATATGAAACTGGTACAATCATCTCAAATATTTTTGTAAAGAGATTCACAAGATCACATATTACCATAAAAAGGGTTTGGGACAAAAAAGTTTTGGAAATGCTGGTGTAGATGTCATAAGCTTTGAGATATAACATATTCATCCCAAGAAATTTTCATCCCTTTTACAGTGATGGGGTGGTGTATTGATGTGGTCTACAACATTCTCCATATAATAACTCAATTGTAGCTGTAGTTCCTTGCATTCAGGAGATATAGAAAGATTTTAACACTTCCCTCTTTTTTATGGGGGAAGAAAGTAGGGTGGTAAATTTTTATTGTCCATAATACTCCCTAAGTCACAAGTTTTCATTTGACACACAACTTGTGATGTTCGGCCCTTGCTTTCAAAAGATGTTTAACAATCCTTCATGCATTTATCCCCTTTTTGGATGGAAGAAAAAAAGGGGGTAAAGTTTTTATAGTCTATGACACGTCCCACACCAAATGCTTTCATTTGATGCATAGCTCATTACTCTTAGCCCTTGTGTTCCACAGATATAGCCAAAAAATTGTTCTCATATCTTCCCTTTTTTAAGAGGGAAGAAAGCATTGGGGGTAAATTTTTTTACAGTCTGTGACCAATGTTCCATCTAATTTTTAGAGAGTGTGTGGGTAAAAAATTTCTTATGTGCACTGAAGAAAATTCTTTTGCAAGAGGCTACCATTTGTGAAATGTTCATCTGCATGGGTACATCTTAGCAGCTGCACAGCTGTGTTGCTTGGAGGGAAAATTGCCTATGACATTACTCATGTCACAAGCTTTTATTTGACACATAACACACAAACTTAAAAACGAGGAGTAAAAAGTAATAGGAAGATGGAAAAAAAAAAGTTAACTAAAAACTCATTATTCTCTACTTTAGGTTTCATTGTTTCTATGGTACCCATTTTTTTCATGCAGAGCAATATAAATGTTCATATTGTGGGAGTTCGGATATATCATGGTTGCTTGTGTTGTTTCACTATTATCCGAAAGGGGAAGTTTCTTATGCATTTCTCTATTTTTGTTTCCAAGGCAGCAATGGCTGGTGAAATTTTTATAACTCAACAACAGAGAACTTTAAGTTATTTTAATTATTATGAACACTGCATCATGTACAAAATACCAGAAAATATGTCAAGGTATGCAAACGTTCTTACTGACATAAGTATTTTATGTCATTACAAAGTCCTATAAAAGTTGTAAAGGCATGGGGAAAGCAAAGTCATGCATGACACGAGTAAAAAAAGGCTGATTTGAGTGACTTCGAAAGGGGCTCTTTATCAGAGTGTAATGGGCAGGGGTATTCATAATGGAGGTGATGGAACTCAATGGAAAATCATGGAGAATAATATTCCAAGTATATGGAGAATGGCAATGGGTTTAAAAAAAGTCTGTCAATCATGGTAAATATGGGACGAAAAAGGCTTTGATTGACACAGGGCAACATTTGTTGGCAAGAACTGTATGGCAAAAGAGAGCAACTACAATCAACAGCTGAGAGAAATGACAATTAACAGTACTTCAAAACCCATTTCAGTGAGAACTATGCACAGATAATTTAAAACTTTGAAATTTGGGGACCTATACCAAGATACATATCATGAAGTATTTGGTAGTGTTCATAACAATTTGGCCAGCTGGTGTATTTCTTTTTTCGATTTCTTGAGACACTTTAAGCAGCAATATTGTGTAAGCTATGGGACAATGTGGTATTTTCATGATCCTAATGATGCAGACTATCAATGTATATATTATCAATGTATATATATATACTAAAAATCAATTGGTGCCTTAAGCACCTTAATTTCAAGCCTGTCACTGAAAATTACTCTTATTTCTTCTGTCTGAAATAACCCTACTCACCAATTTTTAACTCTCCAGCAAAGATATATCGAAATTTGACCTATCACCTCAAAGGATCTATTGCATCCAAACTTTGGCATAATTTCTGAGATCTATGACTCAAAATATCCACAGTTACCAACTGCTAGTCTTCCAAACTGGTAGATTTATATTTGACTTTTGATATAAAAGATCCCAGCACATCCAAAATTTCACAGATTTCCGAGATATGACTCAAAATACCACCAGGAACCAATTTTTAGCTCTGGTTGCAGTCTTGAGCAGGTGTCACAGTTTAATTATCTTGGGAGCTATGTAACAGATAATGGTGATGTGCGGCATGAGATTAACAGACGAATAGGGATTGCTGCCGGGACTTTTAAGAACCTATGGAGAGTGTGGAGAAATAGGCGTATACACCTAAAGACTAAAATTAGACTGTATAATAGTTTGGTTCTTTCTAGGGTTAGTTATGGTAGTGAAACTTGGACACTTTGTAAACAAGATAACAGGAAACTAGATGCTTTTGATTCCAGATGCTTACGCAGTATCTTGGGCATTAGGTGGTTCAACTTTGTTACTAATGATGAGATTAGGCAAAGGAGTTTGCAACCTCCTTTAAGCAGCATATTGTGCAGAGAGAGACTCCGTTGGTTTGGCCATGTTGCCCGTATGAATAATTATAGATTGGCGAATAGGGTTATGAACAGTGTGCCTAAAGGCCTCAGAAAGAAGGGGAGACCTAGGATGTGGTGGGCAGACAATGTCAAACAGGACCTTGTTGGAATTGGTGTGCAGTGGCCAGATGCAGTATATGTAGCTCAGGATAGACTTGCTTGGAGAACTAAATTGCACGGTCTGGTTGGACCTCCGTAGCCCATGGCTGCTTGAGGATGATGATGATGAGCACCAGTAGATTTATATTTGACCTTTGATCTCAAAAGACTCAACAGGAACCAGTTTTTAGCTCTCTAGCACTGGTAGATCTAAATTTGACCTTTGACATCAAAGGACCCTCCAGATCTGAAATTTCATGAAGTTTCCAATATTTACAACCCCCCCCCCCCCCACACACACACACCAATTTTAATATTTCTAGCACTCATAGATCATGATTTGACCTCTACATCACCTTAAATGGCATGTCAGATCAAATTTCATATTTTTCCTGAGATCTACAACCTGAATTAACCACCCTTTGATGCAAATTTTCACAGCTCTACTATTTCTGCTTCATAGTTAGAATTAGCATTATCCCTTGTCAGTTAGTCAATCACTCACAATCATCTATATATTAGACAACAGCAATAGATTTTTCTTATTTGGGACATATTTTCTGGCATATTCTTTGTAAACACAGTTAAAAAAATCTCTTTTCTCAGAAAATAATTAAAATAACTTAAAAGTTTTCTGTGGTTGAACAATAAAATTTTGAAGTTTATCCTTCAAACTATTTGCATATTAAAAAGTTTTAGGAGCAAACTTAGAAACTTTTTTGGAGCAAGCCTAACATCACCACGTCACTTCACTAAAGATGGAGCATTACTTGCTCTGAAAAGCTTCTGAGCTTGTTACTACAAACTTTTTAATATGCAGTTTGAAGGATAAACTTTAAAATTTCATTGGTCAATGACAGAGAACTTAAAGCAATTTTCAATATTCTCTGTACTTTGAAATGCAAGGCAAAATAAATGTTAAAAGTTGATGAATATCAATGATTAAGAACACCTAACAATGCTGCACTTTTATTTCGATGTGAGCTATGCTTTTGGGATGAAATGATAGAACAATTTCTAAGTTTATGGCTTAATTTGACTGGAATTTCAGGCATGGCGTGCCCAATTGCTGAATCTAAATCTTCTTGAACATCTAGAGTATTAACCGGAAAGTCATTTCATCATGTTATTCAACTGCCAAGATCAATGCAGGATTTTTGAAACTTACTGATGACTGAACAGGGAGATATTTTTTTTTAAGATACTTTTCAACAGCTTGTAGATTCTATGCCATAATGTATAATAAGTCTAAGGGCAGTCTGATGTGATATTTTCATGGTTTTAATACAGTAATTTGTCAATGAGTGTGTGTATTTATATATCCTGTTAGAGGATGTGCCATGATCTCCAATAGGACAGACTTTTTTCATTGGCTATGCATTTTATTATGGATTAAAATTATTAATTTATATTATTCAGTTTCACACTGAAATAATATATTTAATTAAAAACTTAATTTATATTATTTTGTTGTATACCAGCACAAAATATGTTCAGCACTGAAAAAAAAAATCATAAATATTTCAAATTCAAAAATTAATTAGGAAGAATTATAACTTATGCCCACTTTGTACATTTTAAAGTCGCTATATTTGCTCATAATAGTGCTTATCATATATAAAGGCAAGAAAAATATATGTGTACATTAAGAGTGAGTTCTAATTTATATCTACTGTTTGACACTAAATGCACTCTTTGAATGAATAGCATTCTACATTATGGAATTCTATAGAGAAATATATTTTATACACAAATATATCATTTATACATTGAAATCTATTAAACAAATATAAAATATTTTTCTTATGATACAGGTTAAGGCAAACTGTAGAAATAATTTTCATTAAAAGCTGAAATCTGAACTTAATACAGAAAAAAACTGCACAGAACTGTTAAAAGCTCACATCACCTGTTTCTTTTCAGGAAATGACTAGAAATGACAAGAGTAACAGAAAAACTCATTTGAAAGTTAAATGCATATTAAATAAAATGAATGGCAATACATACTTTCAAAATAAGATACAGTTCATTTTTATTGCAAATGAAATACCTTTAAATTAACAACACAGAGAAAAATAATTACTAATTTTAGAGAGTAATTTCTACATTTTCACTAAGTAAAATCAATGAGAAGTTCAGATTTCAGAAAAACACACAATTTTAATTTCGTAAATTGTCAGCCACCTGAAAGTATTCATTTAGAAATATTTATATTCAAGTCTATATTTATAATATTAACAATATTTATAAATGTTTGCCTTAAACTGTAACCATAATGGGACAAACTGTTCATATTTGCAACTCAAACATGACTGCAGTGCAATAAAATACTACATATTAGTTCTTACATTTGAAAAACAATAAATTGTACTATAGTATATTCAATGATAAAGAGCACTGTGTTCACTTACACCTTTTCAGAATGTAGAAGAGATTCACTAGGCAGCATCATACTTTTGGAGTTTTTAGAAGTCAGTATATCTACTCCAGTAAGTTCATTTAATGTTACATAACCATTAGATATCGCATTAGATTTCTCAAAACTTTCACTCTTTGCATCTTCCTCTACAGTTCTATTGTGAAATGCCTCATTTGCACTTGGTAACTGTTGCAAATAATCTTGTTTGTTTTCACCATCTTCACATAACTTTGGATTTTTAAGTGCAATACTATTACAACTATTATTGGATGAAACTAGTGTTTCTTTCACATTGACAGGTGCAACATTATGATCTCCAACAGGATGCTGAGACACATATTCATTACATGCAACTGTCTTTTTATTTGGAATATTATTCTGTGAATTATCATGAACAATTCCACTGAAGTCTGTTGTCTTTAAAACATCCAATTCACCAACTAATGAATCTGATCCGCAGTTCTGCTTAATTTTTAAAGCATGTTGTTTAGGGCGAGTACCTGTATACTTTGGACTTTCACATATTTCCTCAAAGGACGGCTTTTGTTTGGACACATCTACTACTCCTAAATCTGGCATGTGAATAGCAGGTTTAGATTCAGCACAATGTGATGGTATGGAGGGCAAACATTCTATATGGCCATGTTTGTTAACAGATGAATGATTATCAGCGGACGTTATTTTAGTGGCATCCTGAAAGGTAATGTAACTATTTGGACTTGTATTTGAAGTTTCTGGTTGATAACCAAATTTTGAATATGCACCACTATGTGGATTATCTATTTCAAAACCTAGTGGCCTAGAAGAAACAGAGTTAGAGGAAATATGGTTTTTTGTTGCAATAGGGTCTTTAACACATTCAATTGCATCATCTTCCATAACATCAGAACTAAAACCAAACTTGGAATAAGCTGATCCAAGTGATTGGGATTGATGGATGTCTTTGCTAACACCAGTGGGATTTTTTAACGTGTCATGAAAACTTATATATCCTTTATGTACTGGTTTTTCTGCATCTGACTGAACACCGAATTTTGAATAAGGTGCTTTGTCACCTTTGCTACATAAATGAGATTTCTGTGATTTAGCTTCATCAGTAGAAGTTTGATAGGGAAATTTTAAATCATCAGGGGATATAACAGCAGCACTTATTTCATCACAGAGATTTGAAGAGATATATTTCATTCCACTTTCAATTTTTGGATTAACAACAAAATGATTTGGTCGAAGCATTTTTTGGAGATTTTCGGGCTGTTTATTTTCGTCAAAAGAAAGACAAGCAGTTTGGTTAGCTGTCACATATGGGCACTGAAATCCATTTCGACTTGGTTTTTGTAAACTTAGAGTAGCATAAGCCAAGCCAATTCCTTTTCCATCTTCCCCTTCTTGTCTTTTAAGTGCTCTATAAATTATTCCAAATTTAGAATATCCTACATTCTGGTCAAGAGTAACTGTCTGATTTGCAATATTTAGCCCATTACCAGCACTTCTTGCCAATCCATATCTACAATAAGGAGATACCCCTGTTAACATTAGAGGCTCACAATCACTATTTTCTTCGAAATCAGCTACAGATGGTTCACTATTGGCAAGGGAATAATCCAATAGGCCTAAACTTTGTCCAGCAATTGGAATATAAGCAGGAATCGATGCTGAAGCAGTAACACCAAATTTGCTATATGGTTGCATCTGTGACATATTTTTCTGAATTCTCAGATTGCAATAAGGATGGTTCTTTTTCTTTACATACCATGCAAATCTCGAACACAAATCACTATTTTTCTCATCTGACATTATTGGAGATGCTTCACCTGTACCTTCTTTTTCTAAACCTGAATCTTTGCTACTCAATGCATTATTCTCTTCAACAATTTCTAGGTCAGTTTTATATGCCCGAGGTGTAGTGTTAGCTGAACTAGTTTCTGAGAAAACACCATCTGGTGATGGGGGAGGTTGCAAGTCTACTTCAGCTCCTGAATCTGAGGACAAATATGTTTTGTTGGTCATAGATGATGAAATGCTGTCATGACCTTTACTGAAAGTGTTGCTATCACCACTTGGATTGCGTCCTGAATCTGTTCTTCCTTTTTTCTTTTGAATCAACTAAATGAGAAAAAAAAAAAGCAAAATGTTACATTAACACTGACAACAATTAAAATAACACAATTTATGTTTAGACTAAGCAAAAGCTAACTAAATATATAAGAAAACACTAATGGTAAATGATGATCAAGTTAATCAACCCTATTTTTCAACTGTACTACTTGGAAGAAAAAGTTTTAGTTATTCTTTATCAAGTGATGGTGGCCACATTATCATTTAACATTATACCTGCTTAAATAGAAGAAACACTGTTGTTAAACATCATTTCCCAAAAATGTCTGCTTCTCTGTAAAAATGTGAAAATGAAAGAAATACAATTGCACTTGTCTGTTTATTGAAGGTTTATTATGTCAATTTTTCTTCACTAACATTACCAGAAATTAAGCCATCCTTTAGCTAAATAAAAACAACTAATGAATTATAACTATCACTATTACAGCAATCACAAAAGTCATTCTTGATAACAAAAATTATTAAAAACCAGTTTCCAAATAATGATAATTTTTACACATTTATATCAAATTGCATATTAATTATATGAATTGAAGTATATATATAAGTCTAGTTTGTTTGGTACATTTAAAAATTACTATCCCTATTCTGGTTGAAATTATCATTACACATAGAAAAAAAAAGCTTTTATGCATTTCTAAAAAACAGAAACAGATTTATAGGCATTAGGTATTAATATGCTATACGTATATCAAAGAGCCAAAACATTATGACCAGCGCATCTTTATGCAAATCAAAGCAACTGCAGGTAAACGGCGGCATGTGTGAAGGTCAATAAATGGTATAAATAAACATGATATTGAGCTCTGTTAATCAGTGTTATTCTTGTTCTTCAGATGGGAAAGGTAGTGGACTAAAGTGAGTTTGACAAAGGCCGAATTGTAATGGGAGACGACTGGGTCAGAGCATTTCCGAGATGGCAAGGCTGGTAGGGTGCTCATGGTCAGCCATGGTTAGTACCTTCAAAAAGTGGTTCGAGGAGGGAAAAACCACCAACCATTGGCAAGGTGTGGACCGACAATGGCTCATCGATGTTAGAGGTGAGCAAAGGCTATCCCATATGGTATGAGCAAACAGAAGGGATACTGTGGTGCAACTCGCCCATAATTTGCATGCTGGTGATGGGAGTAATGTGTCACAACACACAGTACATCGAATCCTGCTGAAAATAGGGCTGCATAGCCGAAGGCTGCTCCAAGACTGTCAAAAGTGCCTACAATGGGCACGCAAGCATGAAAAGTGGAACTTGAATGATTGGAAGAAGGTCATCTCATTGAGTGTATCTCGTTTCCTGTTGCACCATGTGAACGGCCGTGATAAGTGTGTGTTGTTTACCTGGGGAAGTGTTGACACCAGGATGCACCATTGGATGAAAACAAGCTGGTGGAGGAAGTGTAATGCTTTGGGCAATGTTCTACTGGGAAACCTTGGGTCCAGTCATTCATGTGCAGGAAACTATGACATCTACCATCTACTCAAACATCATTGCAGATCAGGTACATCCTTTCATGGCAACAGTATATTCCTCTAGTAGTGCAACAGTATATCCCTCTAGTAATGCCTTCTTTCAGCAGGATAATGTGCTATGCCACACTACCTGGATTGTTTGAGAATGGTTTGCAGAACACAAGGAAGACTTCCAGGTATTGCCCTTGCCTCCATATTCTTCAGACATAAATCAAATCGAGCATCTGTGGTTTGTGTTGAAACAATATATCCAATCTATGGCGGCTCAACCACATAACCTACAAGAGTTGTACCAGATACTACAAGACACTTTTAGAAACCTTGTTGCATCCATGCCTCGCTGGGTAAGAGCTGTTTTGGTGGCATGTGGAGGACCAACATCATATTAGGCAAGTGGTCATAATGTTTTGGCTCTTTGGTATATATCATAGGCTTTACTAAAGATATTTATTCATCTAAAACCAAAATCTTTTTACCCCTCTTTATTTTCTGTCCTTTTTTTTGGATATTAAAAATATTGGGACACAGTTAATCACAAACATGATAATCTACATTAGATAATTGAGAGATGAGCTTTCTGTAATGTGTTATATAAACAATGCTCTCGGCCTAAATGATTGGTTGTTTGGAGTTTTATGGTATATCAGCAACTGTAAAGTCTAAATGGTGTCTTTGTCTAAAATGAGCAAAAAACAATGAATAAAAGAGAATAACAATACTTATGATACAAAATTCCACTGAAGTATCGAACAAAATACCAAATGGATCACATTATTCAAGAATGCTTAAGAAGAATATCTGCTAATAATTTTGCAGCACTGAATCACCAATATAACCTGAATTTTACATAGTAAGGGATATTAGGTATGTGTGAGGGAAGACCACCTAACATGACAAGTTGACTTTTGATAATCTAATGTGGCTGGAACAAAGATTGCTGAAGCTAAGGTAAGAAGGGAAAATTTGACAATTGGTGAGGATTTATTGGGTTGTTTTACCTCTGAGCGAAATTTTTTTGTGCACAATGGGCTAGATGGCCACGCCACAGGGAACCTGTAGGCTTAGAGAAGGTTGGGGGAGGGGACCCATTCGATAGCTGTTGGGAGACAGATGGTAGCCTCCCATCAAGGCCATTCAGCATGTTCTTTAATGTGTACAGGGTATGGTTCCCTTACACACAAGGCCATGGTTTAACATCCCATTGAAGAGACAGCTGCCTTGCCAACACCATTGATGTTCCCTACTGATTGATGGCAGGGCAGGGAATTTTGTTGAGATAAATCTCAACCCTAGCCCAGACGAGATCTGGGAACAGCATATTACGATCCTGGCATGCTACTGACTGAGCTATCCCCCCCTCCCTATTGGTGAGGATTTGTTGGGTTGTTTTACCTCTGAGTGGCACTTTTTTTTGCACACATTGGGCTAAATGTCCAGATAACAAGGACCCCAAAGGCTCAAAGAAGGATACGGGGAGGGGACTCACTAGAACAGTTGTTGGGAGACAGATGGTAGCCTCCTGTCAAGGCCATCCAGCATGTTCCTTAACGTGCACAGGGTATGGCTATCCCACACACGTCCCATCTGACAGACAGTGACCTTTCCAAGCCCATCAGTATCCCCTACTGACCGTGGGTAGGGCAGGGAATTTTGCGGAGATAAATCTCAACACTGACCCAGCTGGGACTCGAACCTGGGAACTGCAGATTACAAGCCTGGGACACTATTGACCGAGACATCCCTGCCCTATTGGTGAGGATCAAGGTTAAATGGTTGACTGAATGGGCTTGGAATGTTGGAATGTTTAATGGAAAATATGTACAAGTTCTAAATACATGATATAAGACAGGGGTGGATTAAATCTTTACAGAATGTAGGCTGTACTTCAAAAATACAATACCATACTAGGCTACAAGGTCACTACTAACAGTGCATGACTCAAGATTTCAATAAGAGCAAAAGTAGTAGTGGAATTATTAAAACAGAGTATATAACACTTATAGAAATGGCTATTAAAAAGTATCTTACAATATGGATAATATTATATTCTATAGACCACAAAATATTGGGCTAAAGGTCAAAGGCAGTTCAAAGAACATATGTTGGCCACCCCTTGAAATACAGAAATTAAAATAACTGAGTCCGTGATGATTATTCTATGAAGCAAAATATTAATAAATGTATAAAATATTATGAAGGAATTAATGAATTTTACAATTCTGACTGAAGCTCAAACTGTAAAAATCAGCAATTCTTCTTGCTTAAACTTCTGTTTATTGTGAATTTAATAAAATACAGCCTACTATTAACACAATGACGTTAAATGAATTGAAAACATCAGAGAATTGGTTGGTGATAAGAATGTTTTAATTGTGATGATCACTATATGAATGAATTAGAAGTATATTCAAGTGACATTAAAACTGGTAGGGTTAAAAAAAAGCCAAGTGAAATGTTTATATGCATTACTGAATGAAAATCTGAATGATTTATTGTGGTTAAAATGGCATGAAAGATAAATGACAAGAAGTATTTTAAATGTATTAAATGTATAAGTAATATCCTTAATAAAAAAGGTGGCATTAGGTTTTCGTTTTTTAAAAATCAGTGTTATGTTCTTTTAGTTTAAGGGGAAAAGGTTGGTATATTTTTCCTACATGCCCAGTGAGTGGGGAGATTTTGAGATGGGGAGGGGGTCTTGTATTTTAATATATGCCTCCTGAAGGTGGGATGAGATCTTGATCGTTAGGGATGATATTAAATATAGTGTGTTATATAGTAGTATTGACTGTATATATTGCTCACAAAAATTAGGGGATATTTCAAAACGAATATGAAGCGAAGAAATATCCCCTAATTTTTGTGAGCAGTGTATATTTATAAGAGGACTATGTTATTAAGGATAGGTATTAGTATATTGATATATGGGAATGCAATAATACATTTCTGTTCAGATTTGGTTATTTCTAGTTGGTTAAGGAGTCCTCCAAGGTCAAACTTTAATCTACAAGTGCTAGAAATGTGAAAATTGGTACTTAAGGGCATTTCAGATTGTAGATCTCTGAAATGTTATATTTTGGGGTCCTTGTATATATATATATAGTATTTAGGATCCAATGTGTCCTGCAAAGTGAACAGAAGTTAAATTTTGGTCAGACTGATCTACACATGCTAGAAATGAAAAAAAAAAATGATATCTAAAGGTATTTAAGGTCTCAGATCTCAGAAACAGTATGAAATTCTTGATCTGACCAGTTCATCAAGGCCAGAGGTCAAATATCAATCTACATGTGCTATGAACCTGAAATTTGTGCTTGGTGGCATTTTGCTCCTAAATCTTAGAAACATTATGAAATTTCTAATCTGATGGGTCCATGGAGGTAGAAGTCAGATTTCTATCTATCTGTGGTAGAAAGGTAACCATTGGTGTGTAGAGGCATTTCAAGTTGTAGATCTTAGAAACATTCAAGAAATTTTAGATCTGATGTCACATTCAAGGTCAAATAAGGGTTAGCATGACTGTTGAGAACTCAAGAGACACTGAAGGTAGCAACTGTTTTTTGCAAATATTAACTTAGCCTGCTTTGAGAATCATTGGAGAATATTAATGCTGACTGTGACTGCATTGAAATTTTCTCTGCTAACCGTTGATCTGGCCTGGTTAGAAAGGAGATGCCAATGGGCTTGGAAAGGATGCTATCTATTGGATGGTACATTTAGCCATAACATTGTTTACAAGAGAGACATATGTTGTGCGTGGTAAAGAACATACTAGATAACCTTCACAGGAGGCTTCTGTGTCCTAGGGCAATTCAGTGGATCTTCTTCTGCTACCCAATTCTGAGTAAATGTAGGCCTTGCAATATCCCCATTTAATTCATGTGTAAAAAAAAAGTGCTGCTCAGAGGTAAAAATATTGAATTTTAATGTGTATAGGTTTCCAAAAAAAATGCACATACAAATTCACAGCTCATTATTGATTTAATGAATATTCATCCACTATCAAGCTGTTTTTTAAGTGACAGGAGAAGGTGGGTGTAGAAGAGAAATTGTCTTGGAGCAGGGTGGGATCTGAACCCACCATGACTTCCTGATGACATGTCAGATGGTCTAACCACTGAGCTACCAGCCACTGATCAATCTCTCCTCTACTGCTGATGTTATGTTATACTCCATCTGGTCAATCACCTTCACCCATCTACATCAATTGAGATGCACTTAAAAGATAGTGATTGACCAGATGGAGTATAGCATAACATCAGCAGTAGAGGAGAGATTGATCAGTGGTTGGTAGCTCAGTGGTCAAAGCACCTGACATGTCATCAGAAGGTCCTCTACACCCATCTTTCTCCTGTCACTTAAAAAACAGCTTGATAGTGGATGAATATTCATCAAAAGATAAGTAACCATTGTACATGCTAAAAAGTTATTTTGTTTCTGGTTTATTTTGACATAGTTTAAAAGGTTATTGCAGATTAAAGCACAAACACCTAAAATTAGTTTTAGAAGAGTTATAGTTTTCTCAAAATTAGAATTTAGCAAAATTTATGTGCAGTCTCTTTACAACTGCTTAAGGTATTAATGAAGGCATGTATGATGCAAGAGTCAAAAATAAGTACTAGTGCTTAAATAAGAAGCATTCATTTCGCATTATTATTGCATTATTATTTGCAATACCAACATTGAATATTTCTTAAAACTATAGTACATAAAGCTTTCAATATGAATATTAATGCTGAAGAAAGTTACGATATTGGAACAAGAGAAAACTAAAATGCTAAATAGAATAAACTATTTCCAGCTTTGGAATTTTATATCTTTTTTCTACTATTAGGATTTAAAGCTATCAAGAGATTTGAAAAATAGGAATTGTAATATTTCATCGATATCTATCCAAACAAAAAGAATTTTAAATTTGTCTAAAATCAAAAATGTTAAATGTCTACAAACATATAGATACTTTAAAAAAATGAGCTAAAAAGAGTAATAAAAAAGGAAGATATGTCTCAGTGAAGAAGCTGAACAAACAGTTAACTAAGAATATATGTAAAATGAGTATGTAGTTGATGAGAGAAGCAAAACTGACTTAGCTGTTGAGTGGATCACATAGAAGAACAATGAAAGTATATTAAATAAGCATAATATTAAAGGGATTGAAAATCATTTTTTCAATTTAGAGGTAGCTTGCATTTGGTATTAGAAATAAAAATTTAAAACTCCTTTTCAACTGCAATTTATTTCATTTGCTTTTTCAACATTTTCTTTCATTCAGTTGCTCTTTACTCATACTTTAATCTTGCAAATCATGAATATTTCATTTTAAGTAAGTGATTATTCCTCAGATTTTTAATAAGTTGTAAACCTTCATTTCATAGTTTAGGTTGCAAATTTTACATATTACCAAATACATATATGTATTAAATTGATAAATGAGAAGAGGAATTCTTTTAGATGTCTTTAATTAATCTGCAATAGCTACTTAAGGTTATATTTAGAAGGGTTACACTTCTACTGAAAAAAGAGACTTACTGAATATAGAATTCCATAGTAATAAAATATTAAATAACTAATAATAAATTACTTCTCAAACAGCTGCTTGCTACAGAAATCTGACAGGAATCTGTCAGTATAATGTATCAGAGAGAGAGAGAGAGTCTGTGACAAAGGTAAGACCTAAACAGAAAGAAAATACAAAAAATATTCATGCCTTATCCAGGACTTAAACCCAGATCCCTTTGATTTGCAGCCAAACGCACTAACTACTCACAGTTTAAGTAGCAGAATGTTTTTTTTATGTTTACTTTTCTCACACACTCTTTATAGCATACTAGAAGATTTACCCGGTGTTGCTCAGGTCTGAAACTCTTTAGAATATAGAGTAGATGGCACTCCCCATGTTGCAAACTTTCATTTAGCATAAAGATCATTATGATCAACTCCTCCCCTTTGGTTAAAATTTTCTCTCTTTTTTTGGAGGGGGGGGGGGGGAAGAAATGGACACAGTTCGAGGTGCCCATAATCTCCCCATATCAGAAGTTTCTAAACCAAAAAACAGAATTGCCTCACTCAGATAATCAAACTTTTCAAATCATTTCATACCTATCAGTCCCTTGGATAGTTTGTCAGGCAAATGTAACTTTACATAAAAAAAAATAATATTGTCTGAATTGTACACACCGATCAGCCAATACATTAAAACCACCTCTGTGTTATGCAAAGAAGCATGTGTGCAGCCAATCAGCATCACGTGCCAAGATCACGAATGATATGCAATATACACTGCTCACAAAAATTAGGGGATATTTCAAAATGAATATGAAGCGATAAAAAGAAGCATTTGATTTTTTTTATTAAACAAGAACATCAGAAAAGCAAACGACAAGTCAAAAAAAGTTGTTCGATTATGCAAATGGGATGCAAAACCAACTTTTATTTCATTGGTGAAAATGCACTATACAAAAGGTTGAAAGTACTGGAGTATCTACACATTCCCTGATCTTGAAAGTGCACATCCTGCAATTTCCCAACCCTTGCAATGCCCCTGCAACACGATTTGCTTGAATGCAAAGCCTGGAGAGCCATAGGACGTCTTGAAGCTGGTCAAACACAGACAACAGTGGCAACAGCACTTGGAACATCCCAAAGCGTGATTAGCAGACTGTGGAATCGCTTTCAAGAGACTGGCACAGTAGGAAGAAGACTAGGGCAGGGTCGCCCATCTGCCACAATAGCAAGAGATGACAGCTACTTGACCTTATTGGCAAGAAGGAACAGGCGCAGCAATGCAACAGAGCTGCGGGGACAGTTTCTTGCTGCCACTAGATGACGGATATGCACCCAGACCATACGAAATCAGCTCCATCGTGTTGGACTGCATGCCTGGCGACCAATGGTATGCATTCTGTTATCTGCTGAACACCGTAGAACCCATAGAAGGTAGGCCGATGAGCATCGTCATTGGACCTGTGATGAGTGGTCAACTGTCCTCTTCTCTGATGAGCCACAGTTCAGTCTGCAGCCTCACAATCATCGTGTCCTGATCTGGCGTGAATGAGGAACACGGGAGAATCCACGTTTCATGTGAGAAAGGGAATCCTTCGGTGGTGGTGGAATAATGGTGTGGCTGGCATCAGCATTGGTGGTCATACCACCAATGCTGATGCCAGCCACACCATTATTCCACAACAGAGAGCCACAGTTCAGTCTGCAGCCTCACAATCATCGTGTCCTGATCTGGCGTGAATGAGGAACACGGGAGAATCCACGTTTCATGTGAGAAAGGGACTCCTTCGGTGGTGGTGGAATAATGGTGTGGCTGGCATCAGCATTGATGGTCATACCACCAATGCTGATGCCAGCCACACCATTATTCTCACAACAGAGCTGCGGGGACAGTTTCTTGCTGCCACTAGACGACGGATATGCACCCAGACCATACGAAATCGGCTCCATCGTGTTGGACTGCATGCCTGGCGACCAATGGTATGCGTTCCGTTATCTGCTGAACACCGTAGAACCCATAGAAGGTAGGCCAATGAGCATCGTCATTGGACCTGTGATGAGTGGTCAACTGTCCTCTTCTCTGATGAGCCACAGTTCAGTCTGCAACCTCACAATCATCGTGTCCTGATCTGGCGTGAATGAGGAACACGGGAGAATCCATGTTTCATGTGAGAAAGGGACTCCTTCGGTGGTGGTGGTGGAATAATGGTGTGGCTGGCATCAGCATTGGTGGTCATACCCACCTCCATGTCATCAGAAACGGATCGCTGACTGCTGTCAGATATTGAGATGAGGTCCTGCACCCTATAGTGGTACCCTATGCTGGAGCAGTTGGAAACAACTTTCTTTTCATGGATGATAATGCAAGGCCCACCGTGTGCATCTCGTCAACAACATGCTTCAGGAGGCAGGAATCTAACGCATGGACTGGCCTTCACGTTCTCCAGACCTGAATCCCATTGAACATGCTTGGGATGCACTGGGAAGACGTCTGGCAAACCATCCAATGCCTCCCACAACACTTCTTGAGCTGGAAGTTGCCCTGGAACAAGAGTAGCAGAGGATCTCACAAGAACTGCTGAACATTCTGATCCTGTCCATGCCCCATCGCTGTCAGTGTGTTTGGGCAGTCTTGGATGACCATACATCCTACTGAACAGTCAATGTGTGCCATTCTCGTCCAGTTTGACATGCTTCTGTTCAACCCCACCAATATGTCACTTGCTACTCAATCACGACAACTGAGTTTGCATCTCATTTGCATAATCGAACAACTTTCTTTGACTTGTCGTTTGCTTTTCTGATGTTCTTGTTTAATAAAAAAAATTCAAATGCTCCTTTTTTTATTGCTTTATATTCATTTTGAAATATCCCCTAATTTTTGTGAGCAGTGTATAATACTTTGATTAGAGTTCTTGCAGGCAGTATTTTATTTCATCTCAACATGGAAAAAGCAAAGAATTTATCTGAATTCAACAAAGGCCAGATCATTATGGCAAAATTCCTTGGTAAGAGCATCTCCGAAACAGTGACACTGGTAGGCTGCTCATGCTACGCAGTAGTTAGTACCTATCAAAGATGGTCTGAAACCAGTGACACTTGGAGCCATCGACCAGGCGTGGGCCAGCCACACCTCATTGATGCCAGAGGTCAGCACTGACTATCTTGTCTTGTCTGCAGCGACAGGAGAGCTACTGTGGCTGACATTACCCATAATTTCAATTGTAGTAAAGGGCCCGATGTATCTGAACACATAATTCATTGTAAGCTCTTGAATATGGGTCTCCGTAACCACAGACCCATTCATATACTTATGCTCACAGACATTCACCATCATCAAAGCTTGCAGTGGGCACATAATCATCGACATTGGACCATAGAAGACTGAGAGAGGGTTGCATGGTCAGACGAATCCTGTTTTCTGTCACACCATGTGAACAGATGAGCTCGTGTGTGACATTTACCCATGGAAGCCTTCTCACCTGGATGCACTGTGGGACGGATCCAGGCGACTGGAGGTAGTGTGATGGTCAAGGCAACATTTTCTTGGGGTACACTTGGACCAATTATTCCTGTAGAGCACTCTGACAGCTGTCACCTACCTGAACATTGTGGCTGACCAAGTACACCCCTTTATGGCGAATGCATTCCCTGGCAGAGATGGTGTCTTTCAACAAGACAATGCCCCATGTCACACTGTGAAGAAGGTTCAGAAATGTTCCTAGAACATGAGGAATTCCATTTATTGCCATGCCCCCCAAATTCGCCGGACATGAATCCTATCGAGCATTTGTGGTTTGATTTGGAGAAACGGGTACGAGCAGTATCACCCCAATCACATAATTTACAGGAATTGCAATATCATCTGTTGCAGTCCTGGTACCAAATATCAAGTGACACCTACCAACATCTTGTTGAATCTATGCCTCATTGGGTGAGAGCTCTTTTGGTGGTGAGAGGAGGACCTACATCATATTAGGTAGGTGGTTTTAATGTTTTGGCTGATTGGTGTATATAGGTACTACAAAAAATTATTATTATTATTAAAAACATTATTTATTACTTAACATATTAAAACTTATTAATTAATATATATACTTTACATATTTCATAAGTTAATAATTTTAATTTCAGATATGAATTCATAATTTTTGAAGCTTTCATTTCAACAAAGATTCTTATGTTCTGCTCATGCTTAATTAGAATGACTTCCAATATCCATGGATGCTCCCACTCTTGACCCAACAAATTGAACAATGACTTTATCACTCAAAATCAGGAAGAAATTAGTTTGATGCATTCATTTTTTCAAAATTATTGGTGGCAATAGTTATTTTTAATAACATTCAACTGTTAATGTTTAATTGCACAAAATCAAGAATTAATTTGATGTAGTCCTTTTTTCAAATTTATTGGTGGAATCAATTATTTTGAATAACTGTCAACTATTAATGTTAAGTCTATGGGAATTTTGAGAAATTCAAACCTGTCCACCCCAATTTTGGTTGATCTCAGAGGGTTTTCAAATAGCCTATATTATTCTTCCCCTGGATGAAGGGAACATTCATGCAAAGTTTGGAGACTCTAGCTCTTTTGAGGGTTGAGTGCATAAACAGACAGACTCATAAACAAACAGTTTTCTTTACATATTAGATTGTAGGATATCTTACTCGATAAACATCTCATTACTACTTACAGAAGCTAAATGCACTCTGTCAGACCAATATAATTTGAGCAGAATGGATTTTTTTATTTGAAAATTGAAGCAAAGTTCCACTAATTTTTATATTGATGCCAGTCACCATAACCTGTGGAAAATAAACAGTTGACTTCACCCTAAAGTTGTTTTCAGAATTTATTTTGATAGCTTGATCAGCCAATGTAGAAATTCAATGCATAAAAATAGTATATATGTAAAGCAGTCCACTAATTACTAATGCTGTTTTAGCTGAATTTTAACCCCCTTTCTCTTATAATACCATATAATGCTTTCTGCTCCCCCTATGCTAAGTAATACTTTTCATTTTGTAAGGATCTCCCACTTTTTGTACACTTTATTTACAATTTCATTCAGTTGTTGTTTGGGTTGTTTTACCTCTGAGCGACACTTTTTTGCACACTATGGGCTAAATGGCCAGGTCACATGGATCCCGAAGGCTCAGAGAAGGTTGGGGGAGGGGACCCACTGGAACAGCTGTTGGGAGACAGATGGTAGCCTCCCGTCAAGGCCATCCAGCGTGTTCTTTAACGTGCACAGGGTATGGCTCTCCCGCACACGGGGCCACGGCTTAACGTCCCATCCGACGGACGGCGGCCTTTCCAAGCCCATCGGTGTCCCCTACTGACCGTGGGCAGGGCGGGGGAATTTTGCAGAGATATATCTCAACGCTGACCCAGCTGGGACTCGAACCTGGGAACTACAGATTACGAGCCTGGCGCGCTACCGACTGAGCCACCCCCGCCCCAATTTCATTCAGTAGTAGCAAATGTGATAATATAATAAATTACCTAACTTTTGTCATCAGAAAACAAAAAAAAAAATTGCAGAAAAATGCATTAGTGTTAAAAGCACTACTTCTTCCCTCCTTGTTTAGTTAAAATTTAAAAATGTTTCCAATATTGCAGTATTCTCATGGTTCTCAAAAACACTCAACAAGAATTAAACAATAGTTGGGTGATACACTAGTTATTATTAAAACTAATTGCAGCATGTATTAACACACTTTAGTACTGGCTATTTTATGCTTTCTTTGGTCAAAACAGATGTGAATATATTATGGATATTATTTTTCATAATTGCTCATATATAAAACCCACAAAGGCAACAAATCCATCTATAATTAAATAAACTGAGGTCTAGAATATACTGCTATGGATTAAAAGTCATAAAAAGGAAGCTAAATAATTAAAATACATCTATAGCTATTACTATGACTGATTATATATTAGCAATGATAATGAAATTTGAATTGCAAAGTGGAGAGCGAATGGCTGGAATTAAATTGCTTTACTTTAAGCTAGTGTTTAGCTTATGCAATGTAAGCTTACCAGACATTAGGAGCACTCAGAATTTTTTAAATTTTGCAATAGTTTAGATCTTTAGCTACAACATTAATTTTGTACCGTAAACTTCTCATTAAGAAGTTTAAAAAATACAGGGTGTCCATAAATTATTCACCCCATTATAAGCCTTAATAAATTCATTATTATAGGAGCTATCTTAAAACAATTTACAGTAACAAATAACACAAGATATTTTTTTCTTTATGATTATCCACGATAATTCACATATCATCCATTAAGGGCACAATGACAACCGTGAAGAGAAAGCAATGTGTGTGCTGTGGGAAACCAAATCTCCAATTACTGTACAGAGATGTTTTCAGGAAAAATATCAGAAAACTTCACCAATAAAGCAATCACTCTAGCGACAGCTGAAACAATTTCAAGAAACTGGCAGTGTGCTATATCAGAAAGAGGCTGGTAGACCTAGTGAGTCTGAAGATAGGATAGCAGAAATTCAGGATGCATTTATCTGAAGTCCTAAAAATCCATCTGCCGAACAAGCCGAGAACTGCAAATACCATGTTCACACAGTGCATAAAGTGGTTCACAGGAGGTTGAAACTTTACTCCTACAAATTGCAAACCTTGCAGAAAGTTTTATCAAATGACAAACCCAATAGGTACAATTTTCTATTGGTATTCTTGACATATCGATGAATATTTTTTGAGCAATGTTGCTTTCAGTGATGAAGTGACATTCCATCTGTCTGGTAAAATCAACAAACACAACTGCCATATACAGGGATCAGAAAATCTGTATGAATTTATTGAACATGAATGCGACAGTTCCAAGATTTGGTGTTGCTCTCTCTCCCATACCCATGTGATTAGATCATTTTTTTTCCTTGAGGACACTGAGAAGGCTACAAATTACCTAGATAAGCTTGAATTGTATGCTGCACCTCAGCTTGAAGATATGCAGCCTCACGTGTTCTTTCAGCAAGATGGGACACTGCCCCCCCCTGGGGATCAGAAGTGTGCATTCCTCAATGAAAAGTTCACTTTTCATTGAATTGAGTGAGATGGGCCTATTCCATTGCCTCCTCGCTCACCAGATATTATGCCTCTGGACTTCTTTTTATGGGGCTATATAAAGGACAGAGTGTATGAAAGAAGGTTAATAATATCACAGAATTAAAATACCGAATTGAAGAGACATTAGCTGCTATCATGCCCCTTCCCTAAGATGGCTCCACTGTTGGAGTTAAACAATACTATACTGACTGCTGCGATGACTCCAAAATTAAGTTGCTTTTAACAGCCATTACAATTAAGTGTTTTTGAGGCATATACTTAGGTAGTAAGGTCCAAAAGTTTCCGGCCCGAACATGTTAGAATAAGAATTGACAGGTCTAACCCCGTCAACCCCCCCACCCTATGTTTCGTTGCACTGCAGTTAAAATTTTGCAGCTCTAGCATCAGTAATACACCAGCTAGCATAGCAGATAGAAGGGCTGTTGCCCAATATTTTAAAATGTTTAAACTTGAGTATCACATGGTCATTAAATTTTTGAGAAAGAAGGTGAAAACCCGGCAGAAATTAAACAACGTTTAGACTAAAATTTTTTTAAATTTTAAAACAGGGGATTCTGCTAGTCAACTTTAAGGAACAAAATACTACAGTTACTGGTGAATATTATGCGTCATTAATGTACAAATTGAAGGATACCATCAAAGAGAAACACAGAGGAAAGCTGTCCCAGGGAGTGAGGTTATTGCAGGACAATGTGCCAGTGCACACTTCAGTTGCTGTGAAGGCAGTGAATTCAGCAATGTGGTTTCCAGGAATTAAATCACCCACCATACAGCCCTGACCTAGCCCCTAGTGACTATTTTTTGTTTTCAAAATTGAAGTCGGATCTGCATGTGAAAAAATTTACAAGTGGTGAAGAAGGACAAAAATTCAGATTATTTTTTCAGTGGTATAGAAAGGTTAATTAGCCATTCTAAAATACGTATTGAAATGAAGGGTGATTATATTGAAAAATAAAAAATGTTTGATCCTATTACTTCTTTAATACCCTTGGGCTGGAAACTTTTGGACCTTACCATGTATATAATCAAAAATGCTCACTTACGATTTCTTGGAATCTTTTGTAATGCTTATCAGTGATGACAGCATATATTTTTTGACCAATCAAAATTTATCACACCATATAAGGCTTGTGAGCCCCATTATGAGCCCCATGTGAGCCCCATTAAACATTAATTAATAGATTCTGAAAAAAAAATTCATTGCCACCACGGCGGGAATCAAACCCACATTGTAGCATGCTGAACATCAAGGCAATAGATGATTTCATTTCATACATTAACCCCTTCGTTACGAGTCTTGAGATTAGCACCATGCCACACAATACGAATTTTATTGGACTTTTAACAAATAGCATATCTGATAATTGTGGCTCTTGTTGAAGTCTGGCATCATCAAATACTTCAGGAATATGCTTCCAGCCTCCCTCCATTTCCTGGGGTTCGTACTCTTCATCTTCAAATTCATTATCAGTAAAGTCAGAAAAATCAGTACCACTCCAATGCATATCACTTTCACTATCACCAAATTCCTCATCATGCAACATATTTATTGTATTTTTATTCAATCAAATATGAAAATCAAATTGCAATTAGTTGCAAATTAGCACACATAACATTTGCCTGAATGCCCATTGGCAACTGATTTCTAGTGATATGAAAGTTTACTGAATTTTGGTTTATTGAAGTATTGATTGAACTGTAGCAGTTTACTTAATTAAAACAAAAATGTCTTGAGTTGTATTACTTATTACCACAAACCGTTTTAAGATAGGTCCTAAAAAAATAAATATATTAAGGATTATAATGGGGTGAATAATTTATGTACACCCTGCACACTTAATCAAAGGTTACTCAAAAGATTAAAAATAATGAAACTACCATATCAGTGTAATTAAGATATAATTAAGGTTTTAACAATACAAACAAGCTTGTTCAGGTACCAGTTTCATAGCATCAAGGAAAGTTATGAGACTAAGCTTTCCCGAACATTTCAACAATTTCATCTTTTGAGATCCGTAACTTTATCAGGTAGTTTTTTTTAAATTAAGCAGAATTTTCACAATACTTTTACTATATTCCTTATTAACAAAAGAAAACTATTAATTATTTACTGTCGCACCCTTCAGTAAGTGAAGTGAAATTTTGATAATCGAAAATATTTTTAACAAGTAAGCTATATTTATATTATCATGCACAGTTATATTGTTTTATATTATCTCGTTTTATGAGTTCATTATGAGTATTTTTTTTGGTAGCTTTAACTCTTTTTAAAGGTTAAAACTGCAATTTCTTACTTTTCTAGTAAGTGAGCTTCAATGTTTATTATAATTCAGGTAACAAAGTTGTACACTAAAATGTTTAAGTACAAAATTTTAACTTCACAATAATTTATGGATTCACAATTTTATTTTTTCCATCAGAACATTTAAATAGTAATGTTACAATTTTCAAAAATCAACATTAACACCAATATAGTCTAGGTAGGGTGGATTTTTTTTTAAATTGATGCATTTTTTTCTATTTTTATTTTAAATATTGGATGCCAGTCACCAATAATCTTTGGAAAATATATTGTTGATATTCTGCACACATTTATGACTTTTTTAGTTTATTTTGATAGCTTGATCAACTAATACAAATTTTCCATGACTTCAGAATACATCTGCAAGAAAAATTACAAAAACCATTGATAACTGGACATGTCAAAAACTCATAAATTTATTGTTATATCTCTGTTAAAATATTTCTGGATAATTTTTAAACATTATGCTACTGCTTAAAAGCATTAATTTTGGGAAATTATCTTAGCTTTTCCGTAAAATTTTAAATAATTTTTAAGATTATTCTTAATTACCTATAGTGATGAAGTGTACAGGGGAATGGATAATTGGAAATTGCAATTAATCTGTAAGTCATTTAAATTTGTTTTTGAAGATTTAACTATGTTAACATCTATGGTCATAAACATATAGAAGCAAGTAAATATATATTCAAAAACATTTTTAGTTCTTAAAATTTGTAAAAAATACATGGATAAGAGTTTGTAGAGAAATTCCTTCACTGGATAATGGTTAGGGAGTTCTGTTTTAACAAGCAGACCCTTGACTTTAACTAAGGCAGTTGGTTTGTCTTAGTGAGCCATGTACATGAATGAGAATGTCTGTATAAGTTAGCAGTAGCATCTACGTTTCTTTGTACTTTATTGTAGAACAAATAAATAAATTAATTTATATAACCCTTTGCAGACCAGAACAAAATCGTTGCAGTATAACTAATCTAATCTAATGTAACTAATATAAAACAGATATCTAAGTTAAATTTCAAATAAAAATAAAGGAAAAAAAATCTGAAAAATTTACATTTAAAATATAATTCCACTTAAAAAAATTGTTCAAGCTGAAAATATATCTGTTAGTGACTCAATTTATTTCATTGCACCTGTATTACCAAAGTAATATGAACTGTTGAAACATGTTATAATGTTTTCAAAACTTTTAATTACTTTTGTGCAATATTTTAATATATTGTTACGACAGAAGGAATCTGGCAACCGAAAGCAAAAAGTATTGGCCAACGAATAAGAACTTTGGGAGAATTTGAGGAAGAACAGTGGAGCGTGTAACGGTCGTGTGTTTAACAGTCGAGAGTTCGAAAATGGACAGTTAGCTGTTCTGAGACAGTGCGCATTAAGTATAAAGAATTATCTTTATGTGTTGTGTACGTGGGAAGTATAAAAGTGGTATCTTTTATGTGTTGTGTACGCGGGAAGTATAAAAGTGGTATCTTTTATGTGATGTGTACGAAGCTGTTCAAGCGACATGGTAATCAAGTAAAAGGTAATATTTAGTGGAATAGACAGAACTAATGTTGTGTGCTCTGCGCAGGAAGATTGATGACTTGTGTATGGTTAATAGTTGATTTGTTAATAAGATACTTCATCCATATTTTCTTTGTAACAATTTACCTTGTATTGAATTTGGTTTTGAAATATAGTTTTTAATACTCACGCTCAATGGCTATCCATTTTTGCAATCCGCAACAATATTTTCAGTTTCAAAATGTGTTTTCTTGCTATGCCATATCTAGAATTATTTCTACCATTCATATGTTATATATTGTGATTAAAATAATCGTTTTAAAATGTTACTTTATCTAAAATGAAACTGACCAATCCTAATATACTATGACTTGGAGTTATGAAATGGCAGCTGCCTCACAGAATAACAGAACTTGATAAAATATTATTTTTAAAAGGTAGAACTGTGGGTATAACCTGAATCAACACCCTATTAGTCCTAATAGACAATGTCACAAAGAGCTTAATAAATGTGTATGGATTAATTGAAAGCTGATATGGGTTTTTTTGGTTGATAGTTTGGCTGACAAAGCAGGGAGACTAGATAATACAACAGAGTTGTACCAGATCATAAATGTTTTCTGGGGGGGGGGGGGGGGGAACAGACAGGATTGATGGATAAACAAGGTAAGGTTATTGAAGGTGAGGACTGTGTCAAGACAAGGTGGACTGATCATTTCTGAGATATTTTGAACAGTTCTACTTCCAATATTTGTAATGAGGACAGATAGATATTTGGCTCTATTATTGGCCCTTTAATCTGAAGTTATTTTGGTATCTCAAAATTAAAAACTACATAAATCCCTAGGGGCAGATGAAATTACTACTGAAACATTAGAGTTGGGATTGTTTCTATTTTCAGATAACTGACAGAAATTTTGAATATTTATTATGATAAAAGTGTTGTTCCTAAGGTTTTTATACAGTTACTAGAGATTGCACCGCTGCAACCTAAGTTTCCAACCCCATTACAATGATTGCTCCCCGTTGTTGGCTCACTTCTTCCAGAGAAATGGTCATCAAACAAAGCCATATTAAAATATGCATTTATTAGTGATGAGTTTGAGCTCAATTTTTTTAGTTTGCTTCAGCCTGAAATATTTTGTCAACAGTTGAGTCTGATTTTGGGAAAAATTTCTTTGATGCATCATAAGACATTTATACAGGAATGATGTCACTCACAAATTTTTTTCTATTATTTTCATTTATATTCTTTTTTTGCATAATGAAAATGTTGTTTCTATTTTAAAAAAGGAAATTAGAAATATTAGCAGAAACTAAAAATTCATGAGAAATATCATTATAAAAGCAAAGAGCCATTCATTTATTAAAGAAGAATAAAAAATAATCGAAAGATGAATAGTGCTTATTTTTAATTATTACTAAAGGCTGATTAAAATGTTTAAATTATATTCAAAAACAGTTTTATATTTCCTCATTTTTTTTTACAATTGCAAGAAATATCTGAAATTTAATTATTCTGAGCCTAAGCTCACAGTGTCCATTTTATTTTGAGTCTGGGTCCATTCTGTCAAATATTTTGCAGAACACTTTCATATATATAATTATAATTCACTCTTTCAATCATTCGGTGCACTTAAGTTCAAAAGTCATCAGTACCATGTTTTAAAAATTCTAATGCTGCACAAAACATTATCAGAAGTTAATCTTTTGGCCATCAGAGGACAAAAATTATTCACTGGCAAAATATATTTCAACTTATAGTTTCATTTGATGATCTGGCAACTGGACTGCATTACCTTTGCTGCCATTGCAATACCTTACCAAGAGAAATTAACCTTCCGCCCACCTTCCCTGCCTCATGCTTGGATAGACTACATCAAGGTTGTCAAACAGCATAAGTTCCTTGGTGTGGTCCTGGACAACAGGCTGACCTGGGGACCTCACACATCCAGCATCTTAAGACAGTTGCCACAGTACAGAGAAATATACTGTCTTTCCTTGCTGGTATCCACTGGAGAAGTTCCTGCAAGACCCTCCTGATCTTGTACCGGCACTTGATCCTCTCCTATGTCAACTACAGTGGTCACCTTCTGAGCAATGCCTCTGTTTCACTGCTGAGAAAGTTGGCCACTGTCCACACTACATCTCTGTGCCTCTGTCTCGGACTCTACTCTAACACATCTAATGCATCTGTCATTGCAGAGGCTGATAACATGCCTCTGCATGCACTGGAAGAAAGACATACTGTGTTGTCTCTCGAGGCTCAATTCCTTCCACTTTAACTGTGAGCTTCTCAGGAAGTTGCAAGGCAGGCCAGACTCTGCCATCGCCGTATCTGCCACTGACTTCTACGAATGAGTCATCCCTATCAGCTCCACTGCTGGCAATATGCTCTTCTCTGACCTTCCACCCTGGAGGAACAGTGATCTTATGATCAATGCCACTTCCCTTTTCTAGGTCGAAAGAGCAACTCAGATCCAGTGGCCATCAGGCTTCGCTCAATCTCCTATGTCCCTGCACGATATGAGAGATGTATTGAGGTCTATAGTGATGGATCTGTGGACCGGGAGAGGCAAGGTGCTGCCACTGCCATCCCTGATACGGGCATCGTCAGAGGTTTCTGTCTCTTGCATCTTGCTTCCTCCATCTGTGCAGAGCTTCAGCTATCCTTGAAGCTGTACTCTTCATCCTCAGCCTCAAGAGTGGCAACTTTGCCATCCTTTGCAACTCCAAGTCAGCCTTGGAAGCTCTCCAGAAACGAGACAGCAAGAGCTGCAACCCCTTCCTCATCCAGAAGATCATGGAGACTTGCTCCAAGATCACTTCTGTCAGAATCATGGGTCATTTGCAGTGGATCCTCTCCCACATAGGGATACCTGGCAATGAGCTTGCTGATTGCACCACGAAGGAGGTGCTTGAGAATCATAGATATATCCTTTTCTCTCTCAGTGACTGCAGGACGTTTGTCTCACAGCTGATGAGCCAGTATTGAGAGGGACTCCAGTTGTTCCACTTTCTAGTACCTGGTTGACCCTTTTCTCACTGCTCCTAACCTCAGTAACTTTTGCAGATCTGAGGAGACCCTCCTTCATCATCTCCAAGTTGGTGTCATCTACAGCAACTCTACGCTACACACTCTCGGCAGAGCGTACAGTCCTAACTGTGCCATATGCAGCACACCTGAGACTGTATCTCACGTACTGCTCAACTGCTCCCACTACAATGCTGAAAGAGAAGCTTTGTTCCGGGAGCTTCATGCCATTAGAACCACCGACTACTCCATCACCTCCCTACTTGGTATCCACCACAACAAGAAGCTGCAGTGAACACACTTCCAACTGGTCACTGATTTCTTTCAGAACATTGGCCTTTTCTGCAAGGTCTAATGCCCCTTTTCCTTTTATGAGATTAGTAGAGTTAATAGTTTTGCGATATAGCTGAGAGGTAGTCTCTTCTGACTCTGCTATCTTGTCCTCCTGTTGTGACTGGTGTAGGGAGTCTCTCAATGGAGGCTAATTTCACCATGAACTTACAACACTTTGAACCTTGAGAAACTAACTCTAAACTAAATTTAAACTAGCACTTTCTGTGAGGAATGGGAGGAACACTTCGTTATGTCATCCCTGTGGGGGATGGGGGTAGTTCATAGCATCCTTATTTGCAAAAAAGTGATCACAGTAATTTTTTAACAAAATTATATATGATGTTCACATTAGGAAATTGAGTTTTTTTAAATGAAAATTTTACTATAATTTTGAAATTTGCCTTATTCATAGTGGTTACTCAAATTTAATATATAAGTAATTTTCTCAGTTTCAATTCTTCACTTAAACTTCATAGGCTGAAAAATATATATTTTTACAATCCTTCAGCTTTATATATATATTTCCGTTTTTAAAAAATATTTTACTTTTAACACTTCTGAATTTTGCTGAACTCCAGTTTGGACATGATTTTGTTTAAAGCTGCAATGCCCAAGCCTGACTTGGGCAAAACCGAGTGATGCTTCATACAGTTTTGAGAACATAAATAATTATTTTTTGATTTTAAATCTCCTCACTAGATGACAGAATTATATCATAGCATTTCTAAACAAATTCTAAACTTTAAAAGGGTTATTTATGTCTCAATTTGGGTTTGTTGTGTAACTGACAAAGATCAACACAGTTTAGACCAGGCGTCGGCAACCTATGACCCGCGGGTCACCAAGTGACCCATTTGATAATTTCAAGTGACCCACTTGAGTTCCGCAAATAAAGCATAATATATAAAAATAAATTATAAAACATAAACATGAAACAAACACTTTGAGAAAGTATAAATAATAAGATTAACATTTTGGTTTCATTACAAAGTTGCAGAAATGAACATAGGCGGAATACAGCGACATTGTCCGAACGAATCTCATCATTACACGACGAGCGTGTCGTTCATTTATTCACGTTAAAGATGTGTAGATGTAAACAAGAGTAGATGTGTGATCAGCACGTGATCAGGCTCCTATTGGTCGGCTGGGCTCTCTGACTGCGTGCCACCTGCAGCCGACCAATAGGAGCCCTGCCCATCTGCTGATCACACATCTACTTTTGTCTACGTTTACTTCATCTTTAACGTGAATAAACAGTTGTTCAGAAGCGCGAGAACAGTTACCTAAGCAAAATAATTATTATTTTTATTACCATGGACAAACAAAAAGCAAAAAAGAGATTATTTCAAGATGTGTGGACTGAAAAGTATGGATGTATGGAAAATGGTGACAAATTGATATGTACTTTATGTACAGAAATAATTACCGCCAGGACTTCAAAACATAAAGATGTGATTGAAATGCCAAATGATGAAAAATATGAATACATTGCTAAACGTGTATTAAATTACGGTAAACAAAATAAATTTTTGAGGAGATTTGTTACCAGCCATTATTACGCTACATCTGCTAGCTTTATTGCAGCTCTTAGTATTGGTACCAACGGAAAACCGTTTACAGACGGCGAATTTTTGAAAAACGTATTCATAAATTGTTCCGAACACTTATTCAATGACTTCGCAAATAAAAAACAAATAATTGAGAGAATTAAAGAAATGCCATTGTCGGCCAGAACCATTCAGCGTCGCATTGAAGATATGGCAAAAAATATTGACGCACAGGTCAAAAATGATTTGTTATCTAGTGACGTAATTAGCATTGCACTCGATGAAAGTACCAATGTAAATAGTATGGCTAGGCTGGCAATTATTATTAGATTTGCATCAATAAATAGTTCGAACGTCAATGAAGAATTATGCGTTCTTGCTTCAGTGAATTACACAACCAAAGGCATTCATATTTTCCATCAAGTACAAGAGTTTACAAATTTCAAAAATGGGAAAATATTGGATTTAAAAAGTAAATTGTTTTCCATAACAACTGATGGTGCTCCAGCTATGAGAGGAAAAAATATAGGATTTGTGAAACTAATGGAAAATGAACTTGGCAGCTCACTTTTATCGTTCCATTGTATCATACATGAAGAAAATTTATTTGCAAAGGCATCTACGCAACAACTTAAGGATGTAATGGAAAAGGTTGTTAAGATCGTAAACGTAATAGTAGCACGATCTGCATTAACACATAGGCGCTTTAAAGCTGTTTTGGAGGAAATTGAATCGAAATATGGAGGTTTACTGTTACATGCTGAAGTACGATGGTTAAGTCGAGGCAAAGTTCTTATTAGATTTGTAGAGTGCTTTGATGATATACAAATATTTCTTTACGAAATCGGTGAAAATGATCTCGAGCTCAATGATAAACAATGGTTTTTAAGACCTTTGTTCTTAACCCTTTCAGGACCATAAGGTTTCTAAGAGTAAATATTAGTATGTAACTGTTTATTTTAGTTTGTTTAGACCTAAAATAAATAAAATCATAAGAAAAATACATAACAATGTGTAGTTTTTTTGGAATTTTATGGGAAATATTTTTCCCAATGGACTATAAAGGTAACACAAATTATAGTTAGGCTTATTATGCAATGTCTTTTATTTATTGGTTTATTAGAACAAAATGTTAACTAAAATAATACAAAATTACGAAATAAAATTACTATACAAAATGATGTGCTAATTATGATATTCTGCGAAGCAATTTCTTTTGGTAGTGAGGCAAAGATGGACATTGCACATAGTACATATATTATGCGTCCTGACAGTTCTGTTTTTGTTTTCTAAACGTTCCCGTTTACGTAATTGCGTTCGGCATACGTTCTATTTTGACATTCTGTATAAAAAATGCAGATAAGGTTATAATTAAATACAACAATCACCAATTTTAAAATGGGAAAAATGTTTCCCTTAGTCGTGAAAGAGTTAACAGACATAATGAACCATTATAATGATTTCAACGTACGACTCCAAGGAAATAACCACACAATTTTGAAAATGTACGCGGAATGGAAGAGTTTTTGTTCGAGATTAATTGAAATTAATTGAGATTAATGTCATATTTGAAACTGACATAAAAATAAAATATTTCTTTTCTTTCCTTTACTAAAAAGCCAACACGAGAAAGAAAATATCGATGAAAGCAATCTAAATATGTTCAAAAGTTGTATTTTGAAGATTAAAAGTGAATTTGAAAGTAAATTTCAAAATTTTAAGAAGCATGGCGAAATGTTTACATTTATAATAAAGCCCAACGAAATAGAGGAAAATGTTTCAGATTTGCAGTATTTTGAATATCTTAAAATTGACAATTTAAGTTTAGAAATGATTGTTTTTAAAAGTTCAACGTTGTGGACAGACAAATTCAAGACATTGCGGAAAGATTTAGAAAACACGGAAGATAATCACCTTCTCATGATATCATCGTGTTGGGCATCACTTCCTACGAAGTTTTCATCTTTGAAAAAAATTGGCTTTGCCATTTTGTCCGTGTTCGGTTCTACTTAAAATGTGAACAAATATTTTCACACATGAAATTTATTTTAAGTAAGAACAGGAGCATATTAACTACCGAAAATTCAGACGCTTGTATTCGTCTTAAAGTGACTAAGTATAAACTAGACTTGACTAAATTGACATCACAAATTCATCATCAGGGGAGCCATTGATAACGAAGAGAAGCTTATAAATAAAGTTCATAAATTATTAATGAACTAAAACTTGACAATTATATTTGTTTTTATAATAATTAGAATTATAATCTTTTTTATGTTTTGAGTTTAAAAGCATATTGTAATAGTTTTCTCAATAAAATTTATCTTATTATTCACTAACGGACTGTTTTAAAATGAAAATACCCATTGACCCGAACTGTCTTCTTAATAGTCACATTTTGGTTGCTTTTGACCCACAGCCAAAAAAGATTGCCGACGTCTGGTTTAGACAGTGTTATATATTTTTTGCTTCATGCTGGACCAAAACTATGGATTTATACAGTGATGACGGTTTGCTACTCTATGAGAGAAGAAATCAGAAGAGTGACAGTATTTTTTTTAAAAACTGTAATGTTAGAATGTGGGGTAACACCATGCTTTAGGTGACCATATATCCCAATTTTTGGGTCCATTTCCTGCTTTGAAATAATAACATCATCAGAGAATAAATCTCTTATAAAAATAGGGTATCATGTTGTAAAATATTAAAACACTGACAGTTCTGCTACAGTAGAAAAAAGGAGTGGGAAAACAATTAAAATGAAAATTTATAAAACTCACAGTGGATAAATAATTTTCCTGTGTTTTTAAAAATTTAAATTTTAATTTCAATTTTCCTGCTGCTTTTACACTTATTACTATTTCATGCAGATATTTCAACACAGATGAAAAATATTAGATGCTTCCTTTCCTCCCTTCCACCTTAAATCCCCTCCTCCTTCTTCTAAAAAATGAAAGTGTTATTAATTAATACAGAGTATTGCAATCACATCAGTGGAATCTTGCTGCTACTTGTAAAGTTTACCTCATCATCAAGTCAGGAAACATTCTGAAATATTTGATTTTTACAGCTAACACTGTAAAAATTGCATCAGCTATACTTACTTACTCACTTAATTTCTGCAAAAATGACATATTGGTTTAATTAGTTGAAAAAACTTGTTGTCCTGAGTGGAAATCGAACCTATGCCTCCCAGAACCATGCTGGGCATCTTTGACCATGAAAAACTGACAATCTTTTCAATAAATGACATTATATGCTTTCCCTGCAATTTTTTGCTGATTTGCCATTGGCATCATTTATTGGCAAGGGAATGGGGCAGCCAAACTACCACATTTGATGGTGTAATATCTGTCACTCACACTCACAGTATTATATCAGTAATTCAGTAATAAAATATCACAAGAAAAAGTCCCGTAGACATGAAACACTTGAAAAAATAGTTGAAAAAAATTGTTGTCCTGAGTGGAAATCAAACCTATATGCCTCCCAGAAGCATGCCGGGCATCCTGACTTTTCTACTAATTATTTCAAGTGTTTCTTGTCTACTGTGCTTTTTCCTGTGATACTTTATTACTGATATAACACTGTGAACCTGACCGATATTACCACCATCAAATGTGGTATTACCACCGAACCATCAGATATTACCACCATCAAATGTGGCGGCTTGGATGCACCCCATTCCCTGCCAATAGACAGTGCCAATGGCAAATCAGCAAAAATTTGCTGGAAAGAATATAATGTCACTTGTTGAAAAGATTGTCAGTTTCTAATGGTCCAGTGGTCAGGATGCTCGATATGCTTCTGGGAGGTGTGGATTCGATTCCAACTCAGAACAACAATTTTTTTTTCAACTAATTATTTCAAGTGCTTCTTGTCTACAGGACGTTTCCCTCTGATACTTTATTACTGGATGTATAGGTTGTTTATGTATATGCATTTTTTTGTATGTATGTACGTGTTCATTTTATAAGACATTTTCAAAATTTGATTAATTTCTTGCCAATTTTTATGTTCTATAGATATTGGACATGAAAATTAAATACATTTTATCAAGCATTTCTGTTATTCTTATAACCTTATGTAAACAAACTTTATTATTCAAAATAAAAATCAGAATATTTTCATTGAGTTGTTGAGAGTATAAGACTATACCCAAAAAATAGTGGTGGGAAAAACCTACAAATCCTATTATTTGAAAATTGGGCATATTTAGACATTATATGTAGTATCAGTTCCACCACATGTGATACTAACTCGATATTTCAAAACAACTTTGAGAGTTTCTTAATATTTTGGACACACAATTACTTTTGTTACTTAATCATTTAATAAAATATAGCATTTTAAAATATGGGTATTCTTTTATATTAGCCTTGTACACATACATATTAGTTTATATTACAGTACGCTCATTTTTAAGTATGGATATTCTCTAATAATACTTTCTTCATTAAGATACTGGAATTCCCCAATAATGTCTTTTTCATTTACAGTATTAAAAAGAACATGTTATGTGATAAAAAAAACTTAGTGGCAATCCCTATTTTTCTATTTATCTCATGCCACACATCACCAGTATCTGTTACATAGCTCCCAAGATAACCCTTTGCGCTTGAAGTTTTTTTTTTATGGGTGTTACTAGTTACTCGAAGCAATATTGATAAAAACTAACTTTTTCATATTGTAGCTTAAATTTTTTTAAATATATATATTATCAAAATACTTGCCTGCAAAAACCCTTTTTACTGATAAGGACACGTGTCAGTTGCATGTCACATGTATAATTTTTTAATATTTCCATAAATAAACTCTGTTTATTTATGGAACAAAAATAACAGTGATTTACAAAAAATAAATAAATACAAAACAAACAAACATCATGAAAAATATGACAAAAAATATACATATACAAAAAACTACAACTTGTAATTTTTTAATGTGTTTCCAGCTTTCATCACAATTGTTGAAAACAAATTCATCGTCACTGGTATCAATCACACTATAACTTCTATCACTGGTATTTATTTTATCTGCCATGTTTATGGGTAAAAATTATGATCACAAATAATAATACGGAACACAGATATGAGACAAACCATCCACTATGGACAGTAGTGTCAGACTGACCATAGTGTATCGCCACTATGACAGCCGTGAGTTTTATGATAAAATTAAGATGGCACTGCTGTAGCACCCTTGGGTGCACAAAGGGTTAAACTGCAACACTTGCTCAAGATGGAAGTCAATCAAAGCAAATGAAGCACATCTGCCTGATCAATTTTCATCACTTTAGTTTCTACTCTGTTTATCACCAAACCTACTCTAGTACCAGTCTCATCAACATGGGCCAAATCATCTGTATAATCTAGATCAGAAATTTTGAAATACCTAGACCACTTAAGGCCAAAATCTTTCCCTTGCAAAGAATTTTGCATAACATAATCAATAACAAAACTAAAGGGAAAAGAAGACAAAATGCACCCTTGTGTAACTCCACTATACTAAACTAATTGATACAGGCCTTACGAACTTTCACCCATGACTCAGTGTTATTATAGAGAGCTTTCATTACACTAACCAAATTGTCAAGTATTCCATATCATCTAATGATCAACCACAAATTATACCGATCAGCATGGTCAAAAGCCTTTTTCAAATCTACAAAGCTAGTAACCACAGTTTTCTGAAGCTCTAAACATTTCTCAAGAATCTGCCTAAGTGAAAATATTTGTTCTATACATCCCCTACCACTTCTAAATCCACAGTGTTCATCATGCAGTTGTCCATCTACCAAATTCTTAATTCCATTAAATATAATTATGCAGAGAACTTTACCTGGAACAGAAAGTAATCTAATTCCTCTACAATTATCACAAGAACTGCAATCACCATTTTTTTAAAAAATAGAGATAATAATAGCTCTGGTAAAATGCTTAGGAACAACACTTTTATCATAAAATAAACTCAAAATTTCAGTCAGTCATATGACAACACAATTGTTTCCAGCTCTAAGCATTTCAGCAATGATTTCATCCACCCATGGGGATTATTTTTTCCAAAGTTGGGTTGTTTTATCTCTGAGCAGCACTTTTTTTAACACAATGGCCTAAATGAGCAGGTCACAAGTACCCCAAAGACTCAGGGAAGGTTAGGGGAGGGGACCCACTGGAAGAGCTGTTGGGAGACAGACGGTAGCCTCCCATTCAACCTATCCAGCATGTTCTTTAATGTGCACAGGGTATGGCTCTCCCACACGAAGCCACGGCTTAACATCCCAACCGACGGATGGCAGCCTTTCCAAGCCCACTGGTATCCTCTACTGACTATGGATAGGGTGGAGAATTTTGTGGAGATAAATCTCAATGCTGACCCAGCTAGGACTCAAACCTGGGAACTGCAGATTACGAGCCTGGCACTCTACCAACTGAGCAACCTTGCTCCATTTTTCCCAGAAGCCTCACCAGTGAATTCCATGCAGAAAAGTCCTAAAGAAGTAACTTTCAACTAAGCTATCTCAAGGCTCTATCAATTCTCCCCAAATCTCAACAGTGCCCTCCCAATCTACTCCTCCCCCTCACACTTCACTTAAATTTTGAAGATTCGAATGACTAAGATGATATATTACCCTCTCTATCTGATTTTCTTCAAAGCCCTGAACTATGTGCTGAAGATTTTAAAGGAATTGTATCAAGGAATTTTTGATGATTTTGTGCATGTTTAGAATTTACAGTACTGCCCATATATGCTTTTTTCTATATTATTTTTTTTATGTTTGAAAAATGCATATAGTTTTGTTATATTTAATTTATTTTAATGTTCAATTTTGGTACATCTTATGGTATGAAAAGTGTTTCCGAGAACAGAACCTCAATTTGTAACATTGCTTCTATGGAAAATTAGGGTTCTCCTTATGATGGTTTACTTAATGACCATCATTCAGGAACCAATTGGTGATAAGAATGGGAATCTGCTGTATTCTAAAAATGGCATGTTTCGAATGAGCACATTTTATACTGCATTTTGCATATTTAATACTGTTTGGTAACTTGAATTATTATATATGAGTTTGTCTCCATGGTAATATGTTCACTGCATCATTTGACATGAATCACTCTTTAACTGGGAAAAGATTTTTACTGTTTTCTGGCACCCATAATTTCCCAAATACTTGACCACCCACTCTCAAATTTTACACAGGGATATCCCTCAAACCAATCTTATATTAAAAATTACAGTCTTTTGCTATGAACAACTTTTTGTTTAAAACCAATTTATCATTCTTATTTTTTTGTCTTGATTTTAATAGTTCTTGGCACCCAAATTTATATAGCCTAAATATACAGGGTTATTCAAAAGGTCTTAGACAAACTGTTAAAGGTAGGTCAGGAATACAAAAACAAACCAGTTTTACGTAGGAACATATAGCCACAAATGCCACCCAAGAATGGTAGAGGTTATTTACCAGAAATTGAGTTGGGCAACGCAAGTCATCATCAAGTTGTTAACATTGTGGGAGTAGGATGCATCGTCACAGTAATACTGAAATGGCAGATATGCACTTAGTTTATGGGGGCAGCGAATGTAAACGGGTAAGCCGCAGTGCGATTGTATCGTTCCCAAATAGACACGTGGCCCATCATCAAACGTTTGCACTACAGATTGTGTGAAACTGGATCTTTCGAAGTAAACAGCCATTGTGGTTGGGACCGAACGATATGCACACCTGTCATGGAAGAAGCGGTCTTACATGAAATTGAACACAATCCAAGTACAAGAGCTATTTCGCATCACATTCATGTACCTCAACCTAGCATGTGGCGAATATTACACGAGGAATTGTTACACCCTTTTCACATGCAATGGGTTCAGTCATTGGAAGAAGATGATCACCCGCATCTGGAATTCGCATGTTGGTTTTTGCAAAAATGTGTCACACAGCTGGAATTTCCAGCATTGGTTCCAGCACCGATAAACTACCTTCTCACGTGAGGGTGCTGTTAATGTTCATAATTTGCATGAGTGGGCACATGACAACCCATGAGCTCCATGCCCTATGCTGCACAACACCGGTTCACCATAAATGTTTGGGTGGGCATTGTTCTAGACTGTTTGCTTGGGCCATACCTTCTTCCATCACGACTAGACAGGCATAGTTATTGGATATTCTTGGAGAAGGTCTTGCTGTAACTACTGCATGATGTTTCTATATATGCGCACCGATGAATGTGATTTCAGCATGATAGGGTGCCGGGACATTTCACCTTAGTTGTGCGCAAGTATCTCAACAGCACCTTTCCTGCACAATGGATTGGCCGGGGCAGAGCTGTTGCTTGGCCACCAAGATCACCAGACTTGTCCCTCATTGATTTCTTCCTCTGGGGTTACATCAAAGGCCTTTGTATGAAACCCCCGTAGCCTCTGACACTGACCTCATCGCAAGAGTCGTTGAGGCAGCAGCAAGTGTCCGGAGGCATGGCATTTTTGAATATGTTCGCTGATCCATGTGTCAACGTTGCAAAGCATGTATTGCTGCAGATGGAAAGAACTTTGAGCATTTCCTCTGAAATTGTAAACATGATGTCTAATAAACATGTTATACCTTACTTGTATTCCTTTATTTTGGATTCTTCCTGTATCTCTAACACACTTGGGTGGTGTTTGTGGCTATATGTTCCTATGTAAAAATGGTTTGTTTATGTATTCCTGACCTACCTTTTATCATCATCATCATCATCATCATCCTATAGCTGCCATGGGCTATGGAGGTCCAACTAGACAGTGCAATTTAGTTCTCCAAGCAAGTCTATCCTGAGCTACATCTACTGCATCTGGCCACTACACACCAATTCTAACAAGGTCCTGTTTGACATAATACAGGTATGTCTAATATGGTGCAGTTTGTCTAATACCTTTTGAATTACCCTGTATATAATATAACCCAAACTACTGTATACTGTACTTAAATATTCAAGTTTATATGATTAACATATAAAAATAACTTGAAACCACTCTATGCTCTAGATCAGTGGTTCCCAAAGTGGTTCCTACAGACTCCTAGGGGTCCTTGTGACTGCTGAGGGGGTCTGTGGCAAATTAAAATTAATTTGGGGGTGCATGGACAACGTTGGGGGGTCCGCGAAAGGTTTAATATAAAGTAAAATAATTGTGACCCATTTTCATTATTATGAAAATTAAAATAAATAGCAATAAATAAATTGGTAGCATTTCTACGTTCTGAGTAAAATATAAGTATAGATAGGTACATAAAATACAAGTAATGACAAGCATCGCACGGTGGGAGTAGGGCCGACTGCGGCCATCTATCTATATATCTATGCAGGTTTAAACAGGAATGGTATCTCGCCGCTACATGCAATAACTTGTCTAAAATATGGCACTATAAAAGAGTCGTGCATCTAATCAACAATTTAGTTCTGTTTTGTGCATGATGTTAAATGCCTGCAACAAATTCTCCTAGTTTTGAACAAAAAGCAGTATCATTTTTCGTATTGTTATGAAGATAGTGTACGTTAGGTATTTTTTAATACAATTGATATCTTCTTGTATATTAAATTTATTTAAGCAAAGTTATACGTTTGTTAAAGTTAATTTATAAAATAGTTTTATTATATAATATTTATCAATATTATATTTTGTTATTTATTAATTTATTTTTTAAGAAAAATAAATAATTAAATTAGAAAAAAATTCATACCTATAAAATATGTGACACTTACTTAAAATTTTATCCTTATATCTTGAATGATTAATTGATGGGAGCATTACACTTTGTGGCATTCCATTTTCAAAATAAAACAAAATATTAATAAATAGTGGTTTTTTGCAAAGAAATAATTTGTTTTATTTTCTTATATCTTAAATTTGTGGCCTTTTTTTACAGATAACAGTATAAGTGAGCCGAAGAAAAAATGCAGACAATATAGTGTTGAATATTCAAAATATGGCTTTATTCTGTTACCAGGAAACAGTACTTTACCTATGTGCCTTCTATGCAATAAAACTTTGTCAAACAATTCAATGAAACCTTCTAAGCTTAAGGAACATTTGACAAAAGTCCAGAGTGACAAAAAAGATAAAGATTTAACTTTTTTTGAAACAGTCAAAGAACAATAATTGAAAACACCGTCATTGCGACAACTCTTAGTGACAACATCTGAGTGAGATGACGATGGACTGCGTGCTTCTTATAACATTTCTTTACTGATTGCAAAGTCCGGAAAGCCGCACACCATTGGTGAAGAACTTATTCTACCAGCTGTAAGTGAGGTAATACACACTGTGCTGCATAAACCAGCTTCCGATATTATAAGAAGAATTCCACTGAGTAATAATACAGTACAAAGAAGGATTGATGAAATGGCTCAGTGTGCAGAAAATTCTTTATGTGAGTACTTAAAAACATCTGAATTCTCTATACAGCTTGACGAGTCAACTTTGGAAGGAAACGAAGCTTTGCTTTTAGCTTATGTGAGATTTGTAAAAGAAGAAAAAATTTCCCAAGAATTGTTATTTGCCAAATGTTTGGAAACTGATACAAAAGGTGAAACAATATTTAATGAATTAAAAAGATTTTTCGATGTAAAAGCTATACCCTTGAGTAATATCCTCTCAGTTGCTACTGATGGTGCTCTGGCAATGGTAGGACGACACTGAGGCTTTCTGGCATACTTAAAACAAGCTATACTGAATGCATTATCTGTACATTGTGTCATTCATCGACAACATTTAGTCGCCAAAAACCTTAGTGAACGCTTCCATGGTTCACTAGATTATGTCATTAGAGCAGTTAATAAAATCAAAAGGAATGCCTTAAATGAGAGATTATTTGCTCAACTTTGTTTGGAAAATGATGAAGATTATAATCGTTTACTACTTAACACGGAAGTTTGTTGGTTATCTAAAAGTGCATGTTTGGATCGATTTTATGCACTCTTTGATTCAGTGTTGGAATTCCTAGTAAGTAAAGACATTGATTTGCGGCTCAATTTAATTAATTCAAAAAATGACATAGCTTATATGACTGACTTATTTGCCAAATTTAATGAAATCAATTTGAAGCTACAAGGTGATCAATTAAATTTAATCAAAACTAAAAGTATAATATATGCATTTGTTGTAAAACGTTTTCTATACAAACAGAGCTTGGGGAGAGGAGAATGCATCAGTTTCCAAATCTTTCAAAATTGCAAAAATGAGATGAAAATTTGCTTGCTTATTGTCGACACTTAACGGCTCTTCATTCTGACCTCAGCCAAAGATTTGAAGACATTCTTCACTTGGTTATCCCCGATTGGGTGTTGGACCCTTTTGCAAGTAGACCCACAAACTCAGATGAATCCATACTAATACAGGAGCAATTTATTGAATTATCCACAAATAAGGAGCTGAAACCAATGATAACAAGGATACCACAAATTCTGGTTACAAAAACAGATACCAATTTTATATCCTGCATTATGGGTCACTGTACAGAAGCTATTGATTGCTTTCCCGTCTTCCTATTTAGTAGAACGTGGATTTAGTGCAGTTATGAGCCTCTGTAATGGGTCTGTAAATGGTAGCTAGGTAGTCACTGGAAGGAGAGCTATGCACCAATCCCCTGTGATGATGCATAGAACCGGCCGGCCAGGCCTAGCACATAATGTCCGACCCCACCTTCTCGTGGTGCCAGATTAGTGTGGCCTACTGATCTGGACAACTATGGCTACTTTTCTCTTTTTTCTACCCTGCTGAGGAGTGGTCAACCACACAGGGTCCTGGTGCTGACCATATAAACCTACTGGACTGGACAGATATATGGCTCTGAGCTTGATTATGGATCCTGATTTTGCTGCACTGGTGGGCTTCTGTGGAGGGAAAATCTTCCGCTGCGTTTTCTGTTTGTTTGTGGGTTGACAGCCCCAAGTGAATAGATTCACAGGATATATTTATCAGCTGGTGGATAATCCTGAGCAGAAGTCATTGCAGGCACCTGAACTCTTTGCTTCTATTGGCATCGTCAAATTCTACATTGGAGGAAGTCTTCCAGTGTAGATGGCTTCAGCCTTTAGTAGTGGGGGAACGGGTCTTTGCCCCATGTCTGCGATTAGGGGGCTGTTTGATATTGTCGGCATTCCCTCTCTCAATAAACATAGTTTCTTTAAACATCCCACTAACCATTTTCTCTCCATAGGTAGTTGGAATGTGAGGACTCTGCACAGAGCTTTTTCTCTTGATGTCCTCACACAAGAATTCCACCATTATAATTTATATATTCTCGGCTTGCAAGAGACAGATGGACAGATAAAGGTCAGATTCTTAAAAATAATCTTAAATTTCTCTTTTCAGGGAGGGACGACAATAAACATCAAAAAGGCGTGGGTCTGCTTCTCAGCAGACACGCTAGCGATGCTCTTCTAGGATATGAGTGCATTAATGAAAGGTTTCTTACAGCAAAATTTCAGACAAGCGTTAAAGACTTGAATGTTATCTGCTGTTATGCCCCCACTGAGGATGCCGACGAGGATGAGAAGGATAGGTTTTATGAACAACTTCAGGATATTTTGAATTCTGTCAAGAAAGGAGATATTACCCTTGTTCTTGGTGACTTCAATGCCAAAGTTGGTACTGACTCTGACCTTTGGGGAGGAGAATAGGCCCTTTTGGTATTGGTAGCTGCAATGGCAATGGGCAACGTCTCCTACAGGTAAGTAAACTCAATGGATTCAGAATAACTAACACTTATTACAAACACCGCGACATACATAAGTACACATGGGTTTCACCTGATGGGCTGCATAAGAATATGAATGATTACATATTAATTAACAGCAAATGGGCTGGTTCTATTAGGAATACCACGGCATATAGGGGAGCTGAAATTGGATCTGACCATTACCTTGTTAAAAGTGTGTTGCAACTTAAACTTAAAAAGTGTTGTGCTAGGGTTAAAAAATTTACTTTTAATACTGAAGCTCTGAAAGATCCAGTTATAGCCAAAGCTTACCATGATAGGTTACTTAGTCATTATGACAGTCATGGTTTGCTTACTACGGAAGTTGAGGAAGAATGGGATCATTTTAAACAGGCTTTTTTGGATACTAACAGTACTCTTTTAGGAAAAAAGGAGCAGAAGAGGCAAAATTATCTGAGTGACAAGGCACTTGAGCTTATTTCGCAAAGAAAGAACTGCAGGAATGCCCTTAATCAATACCCTACTAGTCCTAATAGAAAGCATTACAGAGACCTTAATAAACTTGTAAAGGATCAGTTAGCTGCTGATAAGAATCTTTGGCTTGATGGTTTGGCTGACAAAGCCGAGGAAGCAGTTAGACAGCACAACAGCAGAGAGCTGTACCAGATAGTTAATGTTTTGTGTGGTAGAAAACGGACAGGCATACAAGGATTGAAGGATAAACAAGGTAAGGTTATAGAAGGGGAGGATTCTGTCATGGCTAGGTGGGCTGAGCATTTCAGTGATGTTCTAAACAATGTAGTTAGTTCTACTCCCATTGTTTGCAATGATGATAGATGCATTGGTGGCTTTAATGTTGGCCCTATAACACAATCTGAAGTTATTTTGGCTGTTTCTAAACTTAAACTTCATAAATCCCCAGGGGTAGATGAAATTACTACGGAAATGCTTAGAGCTGGGAATGTTTCGGTTACTACTTGGATGACTGAAATTCTGAATATCTTTTATGATAAAGGCATGGTTCCTAAGGATTTTACCAGAGCTATTGTTATCCCTATTTTCAAAAAAGGTGATCGCAGTTCTTGTGATAACTATAGGGGTATCAGCCTACTCTCTGTTCCAGGTAAAGTTCTTTCCATGATTGTGCTTAATAGAATTAAGAATCTGGTTGACAGGCAATTGCGTGATGAGCAATGTGGATTCAGAAGTGGTAGGGGATGTGTGGATCAGATATTTTCACTTAGGCAGATTCTTGAGAAATGTTTAGAGTTTCAGAAACCTTTGGTTGCTAGCTTTGTTGATTTCAAAAAGGCTTTCGACTCTGTTGATCGTCATAATTTGTGGTTGACTGTGAGATCATATGGTATACCAGACAAGTTAGTTAACATTATGAAAGCTCTCTATAATAACACTGAGTCGTGTGTGAGAGTTGATAAGGCTTGTAGCAATTGGTTTAGCATTACTTCTGGTGTTCGACAAGGGTGCATTTTGTCTCCTTTTCTCTTTAGCTTGGTTATTGATTATGTTATGCGAAATTCACTTCAAGGAAAAGATTTTGGCCTTAAATGGGCTGGAGATACAAAAATTTCTGATTTAGATTATGCTGATGATTTAGCCCTTTTGGCAAATGATGTTGATGAGATGAACTTTTTCATTCGAGCTGTTGATGAGACTGGTAGTAGAGTAGGTTTGGTTATAAACAGAGAGAAAACTAAAGTGATGAAAATTGGTCAGGCAGGCTGTGATTCAGTTAATCTGAATGGTTGCAGTCTTGAGCAGGTGTCACAGTTTAATTATCTTGGGAGCTATGTAACAGATAACGGTGATGTGCGGCATGAGATTAACAGACGAATAGGGATTGCTGCCAGGACTTTTAAGAACCTATGGAGAGTGTGGAGAAATAGGCGCATACACCTAAAGACTAAAATTAGACTGTATAATAGTTTGGTTCTTTCTAGGGTTAGTTATGGTAGTGAAACTTGGACACTTTGCAAACAAGATAACAGGAAACTAGATGCTTACGCAGTATCTTGGGCATTAGGTGGTTCAACTTTGTAACTAATGATGAGATTAGGCAAAGGAGTTTGCAACCTCCTTTAAGCAGCATATTGTGCAGAGAGAGACTCCATTGGTTTGGCCATGTTGCCCATATGAATAATTATAGATTGGCGAATAGGGTTATGAACAGTGTGCCAAAAGGCCTCAGAAAGAAGGTGAGACCTAGGATGCGGTGGGCAGACAATGTCAAACAGGACCTTGTTAGAATTGGTGTGCAGTGGCCAGATGCAGTAGATGTAGCTCAGGATAGACTTGCTTGGAGAACTAAGTTGCACGGTCTGGTTGGACCTCCGTAGCCCATGGCTGCTTGAGGATGATGATGATGATGAGCCTCATCACGAAAAAAAGAAACCGACTGGAAATTAGTGCTCGTGGAGAGTTACGAATGTTACTCACAAACATAGAGCCAAACATAGATAATCTCAATCCATCAGGTTCACCCATCTCATTGAAAAAAAAATAATGTGTTTTTGTATTTTAAAACAAAAGTTATAATTTCCATAAATACTACTTTATATACATCACCATTTACCATTCAAGACATCAATGTTAAATTTGTAATTTTTCTATTATGCAGTTATGTAGAGTTATTTCACTTGGGGGTTCATGGTCAGGTTTTTGCTATAAGAAGGGGTCCATGGGCATAGTAAGTTTGGGAACCACTGCTCTAGATTATGAATGCTAATTTCAAATTCATAAATTTTTTGTACAGTTATCCATGCTATGCCAATACTCAAAATGCACTGTATATAATGACAGGGTGTATTGTGTTTCAAACAGGGTTGCCAATTCAGGAAAACAAAAACCTGTCTAAACTGAGAGAGTCTTTTTAATCAATTTAGACAGCCTGTAACCTGATTCCCAATTTACAAAAATATTAAAATCTTTTAAAGTAATATAATTTTATTTAAAAGGTAATTATGGTATAAAATGTAATTTAGGATTAAATGAAATGTAGGATTTGAAACCACTTTTGTAAATTATACAAATTTGCTAGAAAGTACAGTTGTTACTCACAGATATGATATCTGTGTTAATGGTGTGTGCATGTGTGGAGATGATATACTCATTTTTAAAGAGAAAAAGATTATCCTTTTCAAAATTTAACACTCTCTCATGCTAGAAATTTTAACTTTGGAAGAATTATGGAATCATAAAAATGTGAATGTTAATTCCAACACCAAACTATTTTTTAATCTATCAAAAAGAAATTAACCTTACCACTAGAGGGAATGTTAATGGTGTGTGCATGTGTGGAGAGCAAGTCACTGCAAACTACTCAAACTACTTGATCATTACATTGTATCATCTAAATATCCCTTCTTTGATTTTTTTATCTGTACTCTTTTATTTTTATTATCTTTTTTTAGTCTTTTTATTCTTTCTCTTCAATTTTTCATAGGATGATGTTCTAAATATCATTACTAATTTATTGTTAAATGAAATTGGATCAATGTAAAAATAAACATTATTATTATTCAAATTTGCCATTTCCTAATTCTACTATCCTCTAAAACAGCAGAAATTCAGAAAATGTGAATCACAATTTCATATTTTTTTATTTTTTAACATAAAAACTTAGCCATTTACAGAGAGAGATGACAAAGTGAAACAATAGCTTGTTTTTCAAATGAGATAAAAAAAAAAACTTGAACTACTTCTGAAGAAGAATAGTGAACTTTTTAAAATCGATAACATAAAAGGTTGTCCCAAAAGCAACGAAACTGTATTCATATTCTAAGAGATATCCAGTTCAATGAACCTTTTTATAAATACATGTAGTGGATTTGTTTACCATGTGCAATCAAGTTTTGACATGTCAGCTCCCATTCGATGTAGCAGTATATCCCATTCTCTTTTAAGTTAGTCACAGTTGGTTGTTACATAGTTATTATTCTTATTTTTTTGTCTTGATTTTTGCTAAGGCAATTATGCAATGCTTTATGCAGCATCTCTGCATAAAGTTTTGTGTAAACCAGGGAAAAAGGGCCACAGAGATGTTCAACATGCTGCAAGAAGCTTAAGGTGATACAACATTTGTTTTTGATTTGTACCAATGTTTTTGTAGCAAAAGGGTAAGTGTTACAGATGATCCCAGATCCCTTCTTTGTGAGATCTATGAATATAGGTAAGCAAGTCCATGCAATTTTGCAAGAAGATCATTAAAATAACACTTTGGATGTATCTGGAACTGAGTAAAAGCATGTGCTTCCAAATTTTAACAAAAGATTTAGGGAAAGGAAATTGTGTCAGAAATTTGTTCCTTACAATGACACTGGAACAAATGGAGACTCAGTCTGCATTTTGTGCTGATCTTCTGGAGACTATAAAGCATAATAAGGACTTCTTGACTTCAATTGTTGGAAACAAAACATGCTGCTTCTGCTATGACCTGTGCACAAAATGACAGAGCCTAGAGTGGAGAGGAGTCCACTCTCCTCCCTCATAAAACGTTTGTGTGAACAAGTCCAACATGAAGTAGATATTGATTGGTTTCTTTGATCCAAAGGATTGCATATGGAATTCTTCCCTGAGTGTGCTAGTGTGTATCAAGATCTCTATAAAAGTGCTTTACATTGTCTACTAACAAGTGTTTGTCATCACCACCAAGTTGTGGGAAAGATGCATGACAATGTTCCACAGAGCTCTCTGGTAAGACCTTAGATGGAGAGACCAATTTTGGATTCCCCCAACAGGTTGAGGCTTGCAAGGTGGTGGTGCGGGTGGAATCAAGAAGGTGCACAACCCCATGGCATCTTATACTATAATATGATTGAAATTTAACTTAATCGCTAATAATCAATCAGTATGAACCAATCATATATTAATAATCATTTAATTGATATATTGCATAAATTAAAGATGACAGAAATAATTGTTGTGCTGTTCCTTCCCATATTTTTATGAAAAGATGCTTGGACTACAGCAGTGGTTTATGGCAGGCATAGGACCAAAGTCTGTATCATGCATACTCTATGATATTTATGAAAATAAAAAAATGATCAAATTTTCATAATTAATAAACACTGGTTTACAAGTTTTTTTATAACATGAACAATTGTAGCTGCTTTTAACTATTTTTCAGATGCTGATTTCAGATATGGCCTTAAAAAGCAACTGGGAGGATACTAGATATTTTACTTTTTGTGGCTGGCAACACTGGTTGCCAAATGGGAGAAAACATGTAACAGTAACCTAACCTCAGGCCATCATTCTTGTTGTTTTCATTGTAGGACAAACAAGTGCTGTATGTTGAAGAGTGAATTTTAGCATTTAAATGGCACAAAAGCAGTATTGTGGATGTGTTAATGTGCCAGATAAGTTTTGTTATGCATGTAGAAATTATATTTTAAAATTCCAGGGTCGTTCTTTGACTAATATTGTGAAGAAAGCTTATAACTTGTATTTTGGATGTCATGTTGGAGATCAGGACAAAACATGGATTCCACATGTGTGCTGCATTTCATGCTTTGTTGCCCAGTGAATAGTTGAAAGGTAAGACAAATAATCTATGTCCTTTGCAGTTCCAATGGTTTGGCGTGAGTCAACTAGTTCCAAATGGTTTGGCGTGAGCCAACTAGTCACTTGCATGATTACTAATTTTGCTTAACTAAGGTGTCGGGCTTTTCAAAAAAGAACAAAAGCAAAATACAATATACAAATGTGCCTTCAGCCATAAGGCCAGTTCCTCATGGAGATCTTTCTATACCAACATCTCCAACCAACTGGGAGTAGATGGATTCACATTCATCAGAGGAAGACTTTGAGGCACATACAGATCCTGCTCTTACATACACCCCAAAAAAGTTAGATGAGCCTCATCTGATTCTGCAAAATGAACTAAATGATCTTGATTGAGATCTAGGACTTTGCAAACAAGCTGAGGTTTTAGGTTCAAGACTTAAAGAGTGGAATCTTCTGGCCAAGGGTACAAGAGTTTCTCTATTCAGAAAGAGAAATTGGATCTGCTTATTATGAGATGCAAGATGGTTTGTGTTTCTGCACAGATATTTCAGGGCTGATGGAAGAAATTGGAGCAACTCATGACCCTAAGGAATGGAGTCTATTTATAGATTCGTAAAAATTCAGCTTAAAAGCTATCCTTTTGCATAAAGGAAACCAAAAACCTTCCATTCCAGTGACACACGCTGTGGGAATGAAGGAAACTTATGAAAGCGTGGAAAAAAATATTCACTGCTATAAAATATGACCAGTTTAAGTGAACAATATGTGATGACTTAAAAGTCATATCTCTCTTGCTTGGGCTTTAAGGAGGCTTCACAAAATTTTGCTGCTTTCTGTGTTTGTGGGACAGTAGGGCCAGAAAGGAACATTACAAAAGACTAGCACAAAAGAGATGTTTTTATTCCTGGAAAGAGTAATGTGAAGTATAAGCCTCTAGTTAATCCCTCTGATGTTCTGTTCCCACCACTACACATCAAACTGGGGCTTATGAAAAACTTTGTAAAGGCTATGGACAAAACTGGTAAAGGGTTTTTGCACTTGAAGAAAAATTTCCAAAACTAAGTGATGTCATATTCAAAGAAGGGATCTTTGTTGGTCCTCAGATCAGGAAGCTACTGAAAGATACTCTTTTCAAAGAAAAACTGAATATGAAGGAGCACCCTGCATGGAAATCCTTTGTGTCTGCTGCCCAGGGTTTTCTAGGGAATCACAAAGAGGAAAACTACCATCAGCTCATTCAAGATCTTCTTAAAAACTATGAAAATCTTGGCTGCCGAATGTCTTTGAAGATCCATTTCTTGCACTCACATCTTGACTTCTTTCCCAAAAACTTAGGAGCTGTCAGTGATGAGCAAGGGGAAAGATTTCACCAGGATATCCAAACCATGGAAGAGAGATACAAAGGCAGGTGGGACCTAGCAATGTTGGATGACTACTGCTGGTTCTTGCAAAAGGAAGATACCTCAGCACATAAAAGACAAAAATGAACTTCATGTAAGTATAAAAGATCCCTACCCATGTTTTCATATTTTGTGTTTCAATATTATTTCATTTGTTACTTTATATTCAGTGGTCTATAACCTTTAAACTGGTCATATTTTATAGCAGTGAGTATTTTTTGCTATTATGTTTCTAATTTTTTTCACTGTAATCATGCAATTAATCAATGAGTTTTAAGTTGCAATTTATTAAAATAGTCACATTTATTTTCAATTCCCAGATATGCGTATCATTGAAATTTGAAATACATCAATCCATAATTTAAAAAAAAACTGTACATGCTGCAGATTTTTCACAGCCATATTTGAACTTAGCACCCCAAAATTGGTTAAAAACATCTTATTTTACCAATATTATAAAAAAAAATTTCAATTTGTCCTTTTGCATAAAGTTTGTTAATGCATAATGTTGTCTAGTGTAATCATTCAGTAAACAATAAAAATTGATTGATATAATGATGAAATTAATGCTGTACTACTGAGAGAACAGAAAGAGTTGTCATGCTGTCCCTTTTTCCTATGCTTTTTCGAGGAAGTGCTTGGATTGCAGTAGAGGTGGCTTTCATCATGCCACGTGGGAAGTGGTGGCTTGCAGTAACGATAATCGAAGTCCATGAGATGCAAACTTTATGATATTAATGAAAATAAAGTTTACCCCTCAAAATTAATAACTAATAATGAATATTTAAACAATATTAGTTGGTTAATAATCGATTAATTGATATATCTTATGAATTGAAATACAGGAAAATAGCCTGATGTAGTGTCATAGGACACCGCCTTCCATCAAAAGTATGTTAAGCATGAAGCATTGAGTGTCCAAGGTAGTAGAATTGCATAAAAAAAAGCAATACTCAATTGTGTTTGCATCATGTAGTTACTATTTAGAAAAGATGATGTTATAACTAGTCTACAATAATAATAAAAGGAAGTGTGTGTGTGTTCATGGTCACCATAATCCTTCAAAATGAGGCTATGAACATGAGTTTTTGATAGAGGCTAACGAGTAGACTGAGAATGTGTAGTGTAAAATGTCAACTCAATAGGTACAATAAGTGGTGAGAAAATATTTTCCTAAAAGTCCATATCTCAGGCTAGCTGTATTTCCTGCTGATCAGAATTCTCACAACAGTGCATATTGACATAACACTTAGGCTGATTTTATATGCAACAGGCCTATTACTAACTGTACCACTTTCCCAAAATAAAAAATAAAAAACCAGATTATCTATACACATAAAAGGAAGTATATGTATACAAATGCAATACAGAAATGCTGTAAACTAAACTTTCAACATATCCATGAGAAGGTGTTAAGGCATAATGGTAAAAATTTTTGTTTCAAATTTGCATTTTCTTACTGCTAATTATGAAATTACTTCTCAATCTAATTAAAAAATGACTCTGAAATATCTAATCTTTAAAAATCGAATTTTCTATATTACCTGAGGCAACAGCCATTTGAGGTTCTGATACCTCACAGTGTCATTTTCAGTCAATAATCATTCTCTTTTGCTGTATATTAGGAGCATAATAAATAATTCTAGATGTAGCAGAGTGAAAACAATTTATGTAACTGATATTATGCTCACTTTGAATACATATCCTGCTTCTAAATTGGAGAATTCTAAACATTCTTCTGGATCAGTGTCGGAATCTACCAAATATTTAAAAAATAAAATCATGATTTCTAATTTCTATATCTTCTTTATCCAAAACATCCATTGAACAATTTTATGAACCTGAAATGAGAAGCCCAATACATCCATATCTGTTTTCAGTACACAAAACGTCAATTGAAAAAAAAAATCGAAATTGCTGTTTGAAAACTGTCTTACATGTGTTTTATAAAAATACATAATTCAAGCTTCAAAGGGGCAGGGTGGCTCAGTTGGTAGCGTGCCAGGATCACAATGTGTAGTTCCCAGGTTTGAGTCCCAACTGGCACAGCGTTAAGATTTATCGCCACAAAACTCTCCACCTTGTCCTTGGTCAATAGGGGACACTGATGGGCTTAGAAAGCCCACCATCCATCAGATAGGACAGTAAACAATGGCCCCATATGTGAGACAGCCCCCTGTGCACATTAAAGAACATGCTGGATGGCTTTGATGGGAGGTCACCATCTGTCTCCCAACAGCTGTTCAGTGGATCCCCTCTCCCTAACCTTCTATGAGCATTTGGGATCCTTGTGACCTGGCCATATATGTGAAAAAAAAGTGCTGCTCAGTGGTAAAATAACCCAAGCTTGAAAAGTAGTTTTAGTGGTTAGAATAAGCTGGCATGTAACTAGGAAGCATGGGTTTGAGTCACACTCATTGGCAAAACTAATTTTTCTCTGCAAAAGTATTTCTTGCATCTCTGTCACATGTAAGATTACATTTCTAAAAGTTTCAATATTCTACATGTATTTTAAACTATTAAAGATGGTTTGTTTTTATATAGATTACTCTTTAATTAATGCTTACTAAACTGTTGTTTTTTCTGCTTTAAGTTGAAACTGATATTTTCATACATTTTTTAATGTTTTGCATAATAATAAAATCAATTATTCACAATCTTTATATATTACTTACTATACTTATAAAAAATTTTTGCTTAGTCTACTTTTACTTAAATTCTGTGGGAATGAAGTTTGAAAGTAACATACTTTTTAGCTGCTAGTGTTATTTAGGAAAGCCATACAGTGGCCGAGAGGTTAGCGTGCTTGGCTACTGATCTAAGGGACTAAGGGCCCCAGGTAAGGCATGGATGTTTGTGTTGTTTTTCTCTGAGGTCCTGCCATCCTCTCAGATCTTCTACTATGGCATATAAACTGACAGCTCCTGTCAGACCTCTGTGGCAAGCAGCTGTTTAAGGGGTATTTTATTTTATTATTATTTAGGAAAACTTTAATATAAAATTTCCTAAAATATACAAAAGTTGTTAAAACAATGTTTAGAAGCACCTTCAATTTGGCCATAATAGTTTAATGATATAACACGAAGTTTAAGAATAATCATGATTAATAAATTAATATTATATTACCTCTTAAGAGTACACATAATTAAATATTACCTCTTCAGTTGATGTGTTGCCAAAACAAGAATTTCCTGACTCATGCGATTCTTTAGCATCTGCATCATCAGAAGCAAAAGAATGTAATCGTCCATAAGTAGGTTCAGAAGCAATTCCTGAATCACCATTTTTCTGCAGCCCCTTTTTGAACTTATCATAAGAACTTAATGGATTCTGAAAGACATTATGAATTTTCAAACTTATTCGACACACAATACTCATATTTTATATGTAAACATTTTGCAATAAAAACCAATTTCATTAACTGTACTCATTTTAATAATTTAAGATAGTCATGACAAACTTATAAAAATGTTTTTATAAGTCGATTATAATTACTCTCATTAATTCAATTGATTAACAATCAATAGTTTCTTTGCTATACAGAACCATACAATTTATACAATGCTTCTTTATATTTTTTTTTATTATACTAATTGCCTTTATTTTTTTCCTTAACTTTTCTAGTATAAAATTAAGTCCCACAAAGCTAAAAAGCTTATCTGCAGGAATCCAAATACAGTATACAATAAACAGTTATAACTTTATAAGATAAACTCAATATTACATTTAAAAGATACTATAAAGTAAACCGTTTTTAAACGTTTCCAGAAGCCATGTCCTGAACACTTTTATAACATATCTAATACTTTTAAAATTTAATAAACTCTGTTCTACATGAATTTTCATATTCACCTAGAACTGTTTTGAGTTCCTGCTTTCAGCTTCCTTTCTGACATTCTGGTGCCATGAGGAGGATTATCTTGGCAGACAATTCCATTTGAGGTATAATCTGAGAAACATGTACAAACCCCTGAACCACTGCTCAATGGTTCTCATGAAAGGAGAGCCATGTGGTTTTGGGACAAGAACATCATGTCGAGAACTGTCTATTTTCATCCCTTACCACCTCCCCCCTGCCCCCAGTGAGAGAATTACGAGGACCAATCAAATTCTTTTGGATAGTGGCTTTCTTTGTGTGGGTGTTCAAGAGAGGGGATGACAACTGTCTTGCACAGAGGACACTTGACTCTTGGTCAGCGAACATGACAGTCTTGTCATGGTGAGTGAGCACGATAGTTTTGAACAGTGATGTTAGCATTTTAGTAGTTTGGAGAGTGAGCAGCACAACTGCAATATAGGCAGGAGAGCGGCTGGACATTTCCTACAGCATTATCTAAGTTATTGAAACCTATTAATGTGAAACGGTAATAACATTTCACATGTTTTTGTATTTTTTGAAAAAACCATTACCTGCCTTTGGTTACTACTTTTTGGTGTGGGAGGATACCTCTGTTCCCCAGTATGATACTGGACTCTGAATTATTTTAAAGGAGGAACAACATAAGGTATAAGAAAACGATCACGTCTAAAATAAATACACACAACAATGTGCATTTTACCCCCCTCCTCCAGTAAAACAACTCCCCGGGATGCTGTTGAACACTGAGGGAATTTCATAATTTCTACAATTTTTTTCATAATTGTTCTTAAAATGTGGTCATTTGTATTTACCTTTAGATTTATATCTAGTATTGTTATTAATTATGATTAATCTTGAATTTAAAAGTATTATAAAATAATACTTAAGTATTAATTTATATTTATATAGTTGACTGATAGGTAATACATTCATAATAGCATAGATCTTATTGATATTCAGGAGATTATTTTTGTGTTGGTTGGTACAATGTCTAACAATTGTATTTTGAATGTTTCTTATTGGCTGTTTGTTTGGGGTTTTATGGTGCATCGGCAGCTAAGGCCATAATGCACTGGAATGTTTCTTATTTTAGCTATATGTGTACAGTAAGTTTTACCATAAATAGTCAATCCATAGTTTATGACTGATTCTCCAATTGCACGATAAACCATTTGACAGACATTTAATGGTCAGATAGCAAGGAGTCTGGACAAAATTACAGAGCAGTATCTTTTTTTGCCACAAACATAATTTATATGTTTCTTCTATCTGAATAAGTTATCGCAATCAGACCTAGATACTTTACTGATGAAACTCTTTCAATAATGTCATTACACTTACCATTACCTGAAATATTAGTGTCCACATTTGTTAGGCAACTACGTGAATGGCGTAAAATTTGATTGGTATCAGGAATTGAGATATTAGGTGGATGGAAGTACATGGTCTTAGACTGGGTATGTTTAAAAATATACAATTGTTTTGTAACTATATTGAAATAATATTGAAATCATTTTGTAGGCCATTATTAACCTTTTCAAAATTTTTACTACTGCTTAATATCACAGTATCATCAGCAAATAAACAGATAGAGGAGTTGATCTTTAGGTTGTTGATATCATTAATATAGATCGGGAAAAGTAATGGTCCCAATATAGAGCCTTGAGGAGCTCCATAGTGAACATTTGACTTCACTAGTGACATTTCTAATTTTTGTTAAAATAACCGTTTAAATAATTTTGAATAAAGTAAAATAAATATCCTCTAATTCCTATGTTATGCAACTTATTAAGTAAGATTTTCTGGTCTAATGCAGGGGTTCTCAACATGGGGTATATGGTAAAATTTTTTGAGGTACACCGTGAGAGCTCAAAAGTCGCTAGATCTAGTAACAAAGTCACTAAGTTGGCAACACTGTTGTGCAAAAATGTTTTTTTTTGTGTTTATCAATGTATGTAATTTATGAATATTAAAATTTAATATATGTTTTATTTTATTCCCATTGTTATACTATAACTATAGTTTTATCTATCTATACAAGGGGAATACCAGTTACATACACATTTCCAGGGGGTACGTGAAGCATAAAAGGTTGAGAACCACTCGTCTAATGCCTTTTGGAAATCAAGGAATAATGCTCCCACAATGTTGCCCTTGTTTAGGCTTGCATTGATTTCATGAGAAAAAATGCTCCAATAAATTTAGTGTCCCTGCATTTCTTTGGAAGCCAAATTGATTTTAAGAAATAAGCCAGTATTTTTCTAGGTAATCCAAAAGCACAGTCGGAACATGCCTTTCCATTATTTTTTCAATTTCTGGAAATATAGAAATTGGTCTATAATTATCAAACTGCTTCTTTGATTTTGACTTGTAAATTGGTCTAATAATTGAAGTTTTAAGTTCAATAGGAATTATGTGGGTATTATAAGTTCTATTTAGTAATTTAGAAAGCTGCTCTGAGAGGGTAAATCCACAAAGTTGGAGATCTTAGTACTTGATATTATCAATGTCAGGAGATTTTTTTAGAATCAAAACACATAATAATATCACGTACTTCTATAGGTGTTATATTAGGGAGGAAAATTGTTTGTGGGCAAGTGCTGAGTGTGTGTGGAGATGTAATAGGGAGTTAAAATTATTAGACTGTTGACCATGTTTTTTCTGAAGCTTAGGCATGACATTTGAAAAATAATCGTTAAAGTCATTAGCAATATCTTTGGTAGAATTTAAGTGTTTAATATTCTGTATAATTGCATCATCAATAGATAACTTCTGCTTGTGACCAATGATTTCATTAATCATCTTCCATGTTGAATTCATGGAGTTACTGCATTGAATAATTTTGTTTGAGTAAAAGTTTTTCTTTGCTCTGTGAATCACATTTGCGACTTCATTTCTTAATGTTGTATATAGGCTGTTCTATATTGGTCATTAGTTCTGTTGTTCTTAACATTTATCCATGCTTTGTCTCTTTGCTCGATTAAATCCATTCTTTATTACATCTGTTATTTTTCCCCCCTTAACCCTTCCAGTGTCTAAGCCGTCTGTATACATATGGAGAATCTGAATTGTGGGACCAATAACGTATGTATACGCATTTAGTACAACAAAAAAAAAATTGATTGTTTAAAAATAAAAATTGTCGTGTATTTTTATATATATCTTATAATAATATATAAATTCAGGCTTCAAAAATAATATTTTGTTTTTTAATATGATGCATATTTTATTAAACTACAATATAAATAATTTTATAAAGCCATCTGATTGCCATTTCTTAGAAATACTAAACGGTATTGCCAATTTGCTCGTTAACATTCCTATTTGTTGAAGCAAAACTCTGATTTAAACACAAGTTTGATTTGAGCTATTATCAACAAATTTTTCCTTAAATTTTCAAAAATCTCCTAAAAATTAACAAAAAAAAAATGCTATTTTTAAAAATGTAGATTTTGGAAGTAATTACAAAATATGTGTCACCATTTTTTTTTCCATTTCACACTCTTTTCTGCCATAAACCTATTTCAGTATTCCCAAGTTATTTTTTATCATTTTTCCCAGCATTCTATGCATCTTTCCTGCCTTCAAATCGTAACTGAAAGTAAACACATCCTTCTTAGAAATTCTGGTTGCACCTGCATTTAATTAGTTATGCTTCATTGAGGCAAACAAGATGCTGATGGCTGACACATGCTATTTCTGTTCTGTGTGCTATAAGTATATTTTACAGTTTTGGTCCAGCATATTGGATACCCTTTGTAAAGTTAGCATTTACTTTTTTATATTTAAACCTTAGTTTTTATTTCAGTAGATTTATTTTCGGAAATTAGTGATCTTTTGGCCAATTGATAAGTATTGATTTTTTTCATAGTTATGTTACATTATATCACAGGCCTACAACTTGTTGCTGTGGATATTTTAACATCGCATTAGGCTAAATGTTAATTTTTATTTTATTATTTATTACTTTTACAGTAAAACTTTGATATAGTATAATTTTCTGAAAATAAATGAGGTCTTGTATACGAAAGCAAATTCATTTCTGCATATTTACTTCCGTTAGTTAGCGATCTTCAATGGGCTGATTTATCAATCTTTCCGAGTTATGCTAGATTGGAGGCTAGCTTAAAAGTTGTTTTGAATATTTATTTAACATCCCATTATTTATATGTAATTTTTCTTTCATTATTTCTTGTTTTTTTAATAAAAAAACTTTGAGCTTGTACTGTTTTCTGAAATTGAATGTCTTGGATACAGAAGCAAAATAAGACTTCTTTGCTACAGAAATCAGCCATCATTTGGGAGGGCAATTTAGGGAAGGGCTGGTCCTTGGTGCACAAACCTTTCTGCACTTAGCCAAGATCGCTGAACTTCAACACCCAAAGAAAAAATTCATAATGTTTAGCAAAAAAAGCAGCCAAGGAAGTTTTTTTTATGTTTCATAACCAGTTCAGAAAATCCCGTGAATGTGAAAAGTCCTAGTAAGGTTGCACAACACTGGCAGTGTTTAAAATATACAATACTGAAAAGAATCACCAAAAGAAATGAAAATCATATTTCAGGTTGAATATTATTTTATTCAGGAGGAAATTTCCTTTTGATAAATATGTAATTTAACTATTTTTATTCAGCAGGTTTTCCACAATGAAGCCTTAATTGTATAGTGCAATAATTTTTTTCCTCCATATCACATTGAAAAAGGCTTATTAAAATTAATATGCTTGCAAATTTGTTTATAATATTTATTTTCACAAAATTCGTAATTAAATTATGTTTAATATGTTATATAACATAACCTATTTCCGTTGATTGGTTTCTTTTTTTAAAATTCTAAAGTTGACTTGTTTATCTGACTCAGCTCAATTGGCTAAAAGCTTGGAATTTTCTCAAAGTATGGTACCGAGAAAAAATTACAAAACAAGATAAATATTTACTTAAAACCAAAAAAGTAATTTTTTGCTATTCATAAATATATAGTCATTCTATTCATGTGCATTGTAAATCATTTCTGTCTATTAGTTTTTTTTAAATATATTTTTATTTGTGTTGCCAGATACGTTTTTTTACTACATGACTCTAAAAAATGTCCTATTAGAATAAAACATCGTCTTTTTTGTAAATACTTTACTTTCAGAAAATCCAGAATTAAATGCTGATTAATTTGGTATACAACATGCCATAATTCCTTTCATTAGGTATCTGGCAAAAAAGTTCTGAAGTTAAAGTTTTTTTTGGCTGAGCATAGGCAGAAAATAGTTTGGCATCTGGATGGAAACCTGCTTTTCAGGCTGAACACTGGAAGGGTTAATAGGAAAATCCTCTTCGCTAAGTTTATCATTGAGTCAACTACCCAAGTCTGTTGTAGTAAAACAGTCTGGTTCTAATAAGTTGCACAGTTCAGAATTATCACAATCCATAACGTGAAAAAAAATCAGAGTTCTGTAATATGCAGGTTAAAGAGTCTGAAGATCAGTGTTCAGGCCAATTCTCCTTGCACTTTCGGATTCTAATTTTCTGATGTAAATTTTTCCCTCCTTGCACCAAACAAATTTAATGTTGTTCTCCTTAGCAAATCTGTTCACTCTCCAAAACAAATTTTTGTTTGCACTTGTTAAGTTTTCATTGATGTATATGTTCCCAGTTATATTTCCATCAAAAACATCATCAATCTGTATTCTAGTTTCTTCTTTGCAATCCATTCATCCCTGCACTGTTTGGTTTTAAATCTGACAATGACAGCAGATGGCATACTTTTATTTTTTTGGGTAATCTATGAATGTTTCCTATTTGATCTTGTGCAAAATTTTTAATTTCTAGTTTACTAGCTGTTTTAGATGTTGCGGAGGGAAGGTCTTCTTTAAGTTCATGATTAGCTTCAGGAACATTTTGCATTTCAATGTTATAGTTAGTATGACTATACTGTTCTAAGTTGTTCAAGTTGCTGCTGCATTAACTTAATATAATGTCAAATAATTTTGTCCTTTTCAGCATTAGCTAAGGAAATTTTTTCAACTTTTTGTGTCAGATCTGCTTGAGTTATCTTGTAGATTTTTAATTACATGTCATCACATTGTTCCAAGAAAAATGTAATCATTTTTTTTTAATTCTTATAGTAAATTTCTAATTTCATTGATACAATTAAGTTTCTCTTTAATTTCTAATAGAACTGACATGTCAGAGAAGTTACTGACTGCTGTGTTTGTTATCGTATCTTCTTTCAAATCCTTGCAATTACCTGGATCAGAAATATTGCCAGATGATTTAGGCTTTTCAGCGAATACATCGGTAGTTACTCTACCTGATGATAACGCATTCCTAACAGACTTTCTACAATTACAGCAAATCCATGAATTCTTTTTATCTTGCAACATGCGATTGTAGCGTCAGACACTCCACTGCAGCGGTAATGAAGCCTGCCATTGAAATGTCCGTTGCAGCGAATGAAGTTGTCCTTTATCAGGAGCAGCTTGAATTCCATACACTCATTATTTTCCATACTTTGCAGCAGCACTAGACAGATTTACTTCAAGAGTAAAGATTAAAGGCTACTCTAGAGAAAAAATTGCAAATGATTACTATTAATTAGCTTCAGCCAGCTTTGTTGCAAGTTCCTCAAAGCTTCACATTGGGTGTTTGGTTATTCTGATGTTTGGTTTAGCAGATGTCAGCAAGGGAGTTGTGGTCAGTTGCCAGCAACGGATGAAGGGCACAGGAGATGCTGATTGAGATCAAGGTCAAACTGCCAACTAAATGAGGCTTCTCAGTGATATCGCTTTGTGACAAGGAGACAGATCGTCCTTCTTGTAAGAAGTTTAAATACTTTTATAATATTGCACATTTAAAATATTAAAGTTTTGCTGGGCGACTCCTCAAAAAAAAAGTTTTGCTGGGCCTCTCACTTCAGATTCTGTGAACATATATACCCATATTCTTTGTGGACCTTGGAAGGGTTAAAAATGCTTGAGCTCACAAGATCCAATGTTGATTCAGTTGATGTATGATAGCATTCTTGAAGGAAAAAAAACGTTCAAGACTGCTTTCATCAGATTGCAATTGAATCAACATTTGATCTTGTGATTATTGGTATACTTATCATATACACTTTACCTGTTTCTTTGTGATGTTGTATGAAAGTCCCTGTCTTTAAATGATACATGATTGTATACTGCTGGCCGAGGGCTCATATTATTAACTCTTTGTATATCCAAGCCAGGGTTACTGTTTTCTCTTTTCTAATTCAAGTAGCACAGAGTGTTTACGGTTCCATAGTGCAAAATGGTATATTTTTTTTTCAAACAGAAATCAGCATTTTTAAGCTATTTCTAATCAAATGAGAAATATGGGATATCAATTTATGATACATATTTTTACATATTGATTCTGCTCGAAAAAATTATGATCAAGTTTACAAATAAATCTATGTTGGCAATGATTGTGCTCCCATGCTGAGTTACCATAAGTATCCACAAGTAGAGAAGCATTAAGTTTACTGCTTTTTCCTACTGTACCATATATAGATTATCAACCAGTTTTTGATTTGAATTTTGACTCACTTTTATGTCAGGCAAAGTTGCAATGCTTTCCAAACTTTTAAAGGAAGATATCGTTTTTTTCTACTTACCCTCCATCCTCACAGATCTTCTGCTATGATAAACTGACAGTCTCCTGTCAGACCTCTGTGGCAAGCAGCTGCTTGAGGGGTTATTTATTTATTATTATTCAAAGTTGTATCATCCAGGAACTATAGATATCATTTTGTCAATACTTTAATAGATTTTCAGTGTAGAAATGTTTCATTTTTTATTTTGCTGTTTTTAGAATTACTTTTAATTACTTCTCAAATATATACTGCAATTAGAAAAAAATTGGAAAATGAGAATTTGTAACTTGACTGGAAACAAAATTGCTACATGATTTCAAATGGCGGTACATAAAAAAACATAGGATTAGATAATTAGCCTAAAGTATTGACAAAATGATACCTCTGCGGCAAGCAGCTGCTTGAGGGGTTATTTATTTATTATTATTCAAAGTTGTATCATCCAGGAACTATAAATATCATTTTGTCAATACTTGAATAGATTTTCAGTGTAGAAATGTTTCATTTTTTATTTTGCTGTTTTTAGAATTACTTTTAATTACTTCTCAAATATATACTGCAATTAGAAAAAAATTGGAAAATGAGAATTTGGAACTTGACTGGAAACAAAATTGCTACATGATTTCAAATGGCGGTACATAAAAAAACATAGGATTAGATAATTAGCCTAAAAACGAATTTTTAAAAATGTGGTGTTCATTTTAGTAATATTTCTAATCACATTTGACCTAACTACACTAATTAATATTAAAAAATTGCAATTTTTAACAGAAATTTTTACCATTATTTTAAAATTAAACTTTTTTACAGCAGTTAGGTAGTTTCATACCAAAATAATTCATTCTCAATTACAGTACTCCAGCTAACTTTAAATGCTTTGAAATATTTTTATTAGAATTTTGACAGAGTTACATCTTTTTAGATATATTTTTCAGTTTTTATTCAAATGTTTTGTTCTTGAAACAAAATAAATTTTTGTGGCACTACTTACTTAGAGTTTGGTGATTGCCAGAAATCTAAGTTACACATATGTTATTTACATAATGACTGTAAAAATAAATGAACCTCTAAATAATTAGGGACATATTAAAATAAAATCAGTAACAAATTAAATAAACAAACCTCTAAATAATTAGGGACATATTAAAATAATATCAGTAACAAATTAAATAAACAAAAGATTTTAATAATAGAAAATTTATATTAAAAAAATGAAATAATTTAGGAAACAATGCAAAAATTAATTTTTGAAGCTTTCATTGAAGTTAAAATAAAAAAAAATAAAATTTTGCAATTAAAAAAATGCATATAAAATTTCACTTACTTTTGAATTTTTAGCATTTTAATAATCAGTTAAACGCTTGTTCTTTTGGTATATATGACATATTTCTGTTTATTAGGTACATCAGGAAGAAGCTATAAAGTTGTTTATTTTTGAAAAACCTTTCAAGATTAATTTTGGCATCAGAGTGAGATCAGTTTCAGAAACCTGACACTTTATGGGTTAACAGAAAAAACCTTGATCTGCAGCCAGTAGCTCAATGATCACAATATCTGACATGCTATTAGAAGGCCGTAGGTTTGTTCCTATCCAGCTTAAGACAATTTTTCCTTTAACTCTGAATTTGAATGTTTGACCTCTTAAATTTTAAAATCACCACTGACAAACTGTAGCTGTAGAGAGAATTAGGCAATACAACCTGTCACTACATGTCATCTCAATTAGTTCAGCTGAACTCTTGCATGCCAATAGCTTGTAGCTCAGTTGAATTCTTGCAATGTATTTGTACAATTGCAAATTATAGCTGTGTTATCTTCATGGTAAAGGAATTTTGTGTTTTTATATTTTTATCAAAGTTTAACACCAATATCTCACAGATATGTTAATTCTGACATCTTTTGTTACATGTAGTTAAATTTAAAATTCCAAATGAGATAGCATTTCAATTTTATTTTTTTTTAAAAAAGCTTATAATATTTTGGGTGAAAAACAGGGGATAAAGCTAAAATTTGGGCTTCTCACATTTGTTGTGCATTTTGTGCAGTAAATCTGAGAACATGGTTAAAGATTGTATATATTTAAAATATGCAATTTTAAATCTGAGAACATGGTTAAAGATTGTATATATTTAAAATATGCAATCTTTAAGATTGCATATCTATCAGTTCTTTTCAAATTGCTGAAATGGAAAATTGCATTAAGTCACAAACCTTTAAAAAACTTAGTGATGTGCAGTGGTAAAAAAAAGCTCTATCCAGACATTACCATTATGAAAAAATGATACCAAGACAGAAGAGCCCCTGCTTGCTAACCATCTACTAATGGACACAAATAAGAGAGGCTCCAAATGCTACCTTTACATTATGGTATACAAAATATTTCTTTTATTAAACTTTATGAATGGTTAGCACCTTGGCTGCTGATCAAAGAGACATGGTTTCAAGCCCTGGATAAGGTATGGATGTTTGTGACGTTTTTCTGTTGCAGTTCTGCCATCCTCAGATACATTCTACCGGCATATTAACTGACAGGCTACTGTCAGACCTCTGTGACAAACAACTGTTTCAGGGGATATTTACTATTTAATAAACTATTATCGTATTCTAGACTTTTACAAAAGATTTGACTTACATAATTTTCTAAACAAATATGGATGATAAAATTTTTTTATTTTTTGATCAGCATAAAAAACACATGAAAAATTCACTTTTATCAAAGAACAAAGTTTTTATTTCATTTTAATGTAAAATACAGTCTTACATAATTATTGTAAAAATACAATATGACTAAAATTGTATTGTAAAAATACAATATGAATAAAAATATATACTTACTTCAAGTGGTGAATCAAGACCTGTTGGCAATTGGACAGTTATACCTTTAATCATATCTACTTCTTTCTTCATCCTGTTGAAACATATAGACATTTTGAAATGCAGTTATATATATATGTGCAATACTTTACATAAGTAAGCTATGGTTAGGAACCATAGGTGGAATTTATGGGAAGTATTAAGAAAAATATTTAAGCTATTTCTGCAAATAAACAAAATTTATTTTAAAAATAATGTTTTAAATATTAACAAATTAATATTGCATTACTATTAAAGTTTTAGGTGCATCTTATGTGTCTATAATAATAGTATTTAACTCATGACCAGAAACAACATATTGTGAAACTGTAACCAACAGAAGTAAAAACTCAATTTTTTTTACTAATGCTTCACTTGCTCCAGTTTGTGCAACAGAGACATTATGTACAATATAGTTAAAAACATCAACATTTAGGATAAGACAGTAAACATCCAAGGCTTTATAGGAAGTTTCATAAACAATATGAAATAGCAACATATACCATCAGTATCATATTGCACACTAAAGTGCATTGTTGCTACATTATTCTAAATATAATGAGAAACTAGCTATTAATAATTGCCAGAGATAGATGGAAATACTGAGAGAGGGGGATGATTCTGTTGTCATATGGCTGACTACAGTATTGAATATTCTGCATGATACAAGGTTTGTTTTAAAGCATTTTTAAACACTACAGGTATTATTATCTCTATTTTCAAGAAAGGTAATTGAAGTTTTTATGATAATTAGAGGAGCACCACTCTACTTTCTGTACTTGCTAAAGTTCATTGCATAATTTCATTTAATAGAATTACTTATTTGGTTGATGGATTATTTCAAGATGAACAATATGGATTCTGTAGTTATTTGCATGGACCAAATTCTTTTTGCTCTGGCAGATTCTTAAAAAAACAAACCATTTAGCATTTCAAAAATTTACAGTTAATAATTTTCAGATTTCAAAAAGGCTTCTGATTATGCTGTTTGACATAATTTATGGTTGATGAAATGGATGGATGGGAATGTTTTTTTTTGGGCTAAAAGTTACATTTGGGGGAATAGAAATTGGTTTGAATAAAATTTTTAATGATTCACCATACAGTAAAAATCAGGTTCTACATGATTTGATTGTAATGTGCAAGAGTATCATCTACATACAATATACAACAAATAACCCAACTTTCAGATTTCTAAACATCGGAAAAAGTAGTTAAATATTGCTATATAAAATGTATGAGGATGAATCAAATGAAAACTTTAAAAGTGGGAAAGAACTGGCAACCTACAGTGTGCAGCTGTAGGTTCAGTGAGTCATCATCAGAACAGTAGCATAGCTGCCCCCTTGGAAGTATGCATGAAGGCAGAGCTGGAGCTAACTATTTTGTTGTCCAGATTGAACTTGGATATCTGCCACCTGGAGTGAACTTGAACTCTGCTGCCCCTTTCTCCAAGTCTGATCTGAGATTAATTTAGCTAAATTTAATGTTGATTTTAAAAGCAACTGAAAATAATCTGTTGAAAAATAGGTTGTATTTACTTTGGTTAACCCTTACTGCAGCCATGATTATTAGTTTAATTCCAAATTTGCCCCCCTCCCCCCCTAAAAAATTTAGACCTGTGCTGTTGTACCGTTCACACAGAAAGAGCATTCTGTCATTCATTTTTTTTTTTTGGTTGGAGAGGGTGTGAAACCCACTGAAATTCATTGTTGCATGAAGCTGCAGTACAGTAATGCATATTTATCACTGCAGTAGGTGTAGGAAGTTTTGCAGAGTTACAACTCCATTGGACTGGCCTGGTTGAGGAGCATCTGCCACACTAGATATGCTGTTCTTAAACTTCCCACTCCATTTGTACATCTGGTGTAGGGAACTCCTCATTGGAGGCTAATTTTACCATGAACTTACAAAACCTTGAACCTTGAACTTTGCAGCAATAAACATGCATTACCATACTGCAACTTCAAGTGGCAAAGGATTTTGATGGGATTCCACGCCCTTTGCTATAACCAAGAAAAAGATGACAGAGTGAGGTTCCTTGTTCAGGCATGCTTCCAAAAGGAGCAGCTAATCTTGTGCTCTGCTGATGACATGCAGCCTGTGTATGCTGGACAATGCAATGGCCTTGCAATATTGGAGAAACTGTTGACAAATCTTCTATAGTAGGTGCAAGGTCCAATAAAACTATGAAGTTGATGAACAACTTATGGTGGAGGCCAGTCTCTTACAGCTTCTATCTTACTAGGATCAGTCTTAATCCCTGATGTAGAGATGACATGACCAAGGTATTGGACTTCTTGTTGGAACAGTTTACACTTAGTCAGTCCCAATTTTAGCTTGGCTGCCCTAAGTTTTTCAAACACCTGACGAAGATTCCTCAAAAGTGTTTCCAAGAATGAAGATGTCGTCCAAGTAAACCAGGCAGACCTCCCAACACAAACCTTTGAGCACAGACTCCATTAATCGTTCAAACATTGCAGATGCATTGCAAAATCCAAATGGAATCACTTTAAACTGCCGAAGTCCATTTCCTGTAGTGAAAGCTGCTTTCTCATGGTCTTCAGGATGTATACCAACTTGCCAATAACTGCTCTTTAAGTCTAATGTCGAGAACCATTCTGACCCAGATAGAGTGTCCAGTGTTTCATCAACCCGGGTAAAGGAAAGTAGTCTTTCTTTGTTATATTATTCAATTTGTGGTAATCCACACAAAGTTGGGTAGACCCATCCTTTTTCTTGGCAAGAACCACTGGTGATGTCCAGGGACTCTGTGATGGTTCTATAATATCTTGAGCTTCCATGTCCCTTATGAGTTGTTCTGTCTCCTCCCGTTTTGCCAATGAAATCCTTCTTGCTGGTAGATGGACTGGAGGAGAATCACCAGTGTTGATCTTATGTTCCATCAGGTTAGTACGGTCATAATCATTTGATGTAGCAGAAAAAATATTGGAAAACTCTTTCAGTAGGTTCTTGGCCTTAGCAGTTTGGTTTTCAGTTAATATTCTTCTTGTTTCTCTCCATAAGTCAGTAAGATGGGATGTCTCTATGGTGTTGGTTTGAGTCAGTAACTTTTGTTTATACTTATTACCCAGGTAACAGGTTAACATATTTCTAATTCTTCACCCTTTTCAATATTCTATTGGATTTGTTACAGTTCATCACTCTGGTAGGAATCTGTTCTTTATCCACACTGACTAAAGTCCTTTCAACCAGGATACATGAGCCAAAGCTCCTTTACCAGAAGCATCAGTGACTGCCAATCGGAAGGCCCCAGAAGTCTCCGCCTGATGTCCTCGGACTATAATTTCACTTTGTGCTGGGATTTCCATGTCTTTCATCACTAATACTGTGGTCACACTTGATAAAGAATCAGATGTTCGGCTAAGCAGAGGGATCTCTTCTGTCTTATAGATGAGTAGGCAGTCACTGGGTCTAATGATGAATCCATATTTCTTTAGGAAATCAAGGCCTAATATGCATTCATTGTAGATGTCAGCAATGTAAACAGGATGGCGTACCAGACAGATATCAACTCTGATGTTGAGTTCTATCTTTCCATGGACTTTAGCATATCTCCAGTGGCTGTTTGTAGGGTTATATTAGACTGTCTAGCATTCCAGTTTAGGTAATTATCTTCTTTTTTATGTCTGTTCTGAGTAAAGTTACATTTTCATCAGTGTCTACTATCATACGACAAGATACTCCATTCTCATTTATAGGGGGGGGGGTGCAGGTCACGAAGGACCTGCCCCCTATGGGGAGAAAACTCGTGCTCCGTCCTCAAGACACTACACAAGTGGTGATGAGAAGCCTAGAAGATTAAGGTTTGTCTCAGAGGAGACCAGTAGGGACTTGGAGTATGGGTGGTGTTAAAGGGGGTGTGGAGGGCAGTCTGCGTAGAAAAATATGGAAGGTAAGTGGAAGAGTGAAAGCAGCTTTGGTCTGAAAGGAGCGAGTCCGGAGCTGGCAGATGAGACAGCCCATGTCCGTAAGGTGTGCCTGACTTGGGCACTCCTGATGGATACCATGACTGTCTCGCCTGAAACCTCTCTGAGCGCTTGGGAGAGTCCAAGTTTGTTAGCAAACCCTTCAATGATAGAGCACTGGAGGATGTAGTGCCTGACATCTGTATCTGGAGCCCCACAGCTGCAGTTACTGTGGGCAGAGATCTTAAAATGCCCCAGATAGTCTGGGAAGCTCCCATGACCTGCATGAGATAGTGGTCTTAGGACATCAAGGACAGACTTACTCATTGTAAGAATGTCTTTGTTTGAAGACCATTCTCAGTCGTATCCCAGAACCTCTGCCACCCATCTATAATATAACTCTTTGACCTAAATAGACTTCAGGGAAATTTTAGAAGTCTTAACCGCTATCTCAAGTTGGGTGTCAGTACCTGCTGAGCAGGTCAGTTGGTCTGCCAACTTGTTCCCTTCATGACCTATGTGTGCCCTGATCCAGGAGAAAGAGATCCTGGACATGTTCTGAGTGCCTAGAAAGCACTTGACCTTGTTAACCATATAATGTCTGTTGTTCACATCCTCATGCACTTGCAGAGCTGCCTGGCTGTTGGTATATAGCTGGATGTTATTGTGACTGTTGTCATTGAAGGCCCATTTAAGGGCTTGTCTGATGGCAAGCAGCTCTGCTTTGAAGGCCGAGCCATTACTAGAGACCTTCCTCTTATAATCATACACTTTGGCTCCTTGATTGTAGACAGTATAGGCTAAGTCCATGCCACCCTCGCTCTTGGAACCGTCTGTGTCGATTTCTACTCTGTGGCCTGATGATAACCCCCAAGACCATGACACATGCAGTCTCTTGGTGGGTGGCATGAATATCCCACTAACGGTATTAGCCTCATAGACCTCAGGGTCATACTGGATTGTCTTTTTCCTACCTGCAGAACTCTGAAAATGGTCGCTTCTTTGCCAACTGTTAAATACAGAGGCGGGATCCCTGCTATCACCAGGAGAGCATTCATAGATGTGGTCCTGTAAGCCCTGGTGATTCGCAGTAAAACTGGTCTCTGGGCACCGAGCAGCTTTCTGCACATAATAGAGTGGTCCGTCAAGCGTCATTATGTGCCCGCTCCATATGTCAGGATCCTCTTTGTTTCCCTTAAATAAATTTCTTAGAGTACCTCCCCAAGGAGACCCCATGAGGCACGAGCCATATGCCCAAGTTTGCACATGACACTGGAGCATTTAACCTTAAGGTCCTGCAGGAGTAGGATCCAGCTCATCCTCTCATCCAGAGTGATCCCCAAGCATTTGGAAGTCGTCGTGGCAGATACTATTACCATTTAGTTTAAAGATCGGGTACCTCTTGTTGAGGGGCGGGGGTGGCTCAGTCGGTAGCGTGCCAGGCTCGTAATCTGTAGTTCCCAGGTTCGAGTCCCAGCTGGGTCAGTGTTGAGATTTATCTCCGCAAAATTCCCCGCCCTGCCCATGGTCAGTAGGGGACACCGATGGGCTTGGAAAGGCCGCCGTCCATCGGATGGGACGTTAAGCTGTGGCCCCGTGTGCGGGAGAGCCATACCTTGTGCACGTTAAAGAACATGCTGGATGGCCTTGACGGAAGGCTACCATCTGTCTCCCAACAGCTGTTCCAGTGGGTCCCCTCCCCCAACCTTCTCTGAGCCTTCGGGGTCCATGTGACCTGGCCATTTAGCCCATGGTGTGCAAAAAAGTGCCGCTCAGAGGTAAAACAACCCAACCCAACCTCTTGTTGAGGACACCCTCTTTGGCCACTGTCAATGATGTAGTCTTCGCACAGCTGAACCCAAGCTTGTAGTGAAGACTCCAACCTTCAAGCATCAACAATGCTGTGTTGCCGGCAATCTCCAGTCTCACTCTGGAGGAGGCCAATATGACAAGCAGCATGTCGTCTGCATAAGCCTGAAGTCACACACCCTCAGGTAGGGTTAACTCCAGAGCCATGTCTGCAACTAAATTTCAGAGAAACGTGCCACTGCGCGAACCTTGTGGGCAGCCCCTGTCCGGGTTCCTTGAGACTGCCCCACTGGCATGGGAATAAGTGACCATTCTCTCACTGAGATAATTAGACACCAGATTAAATATGTTTATGGGACAGGAACAATCCTTTAGACTGCCAAGAATTGCAGGCCACCAGACATCATCAAATGTGCCATGACATCCAAGGCGATGAAGGAGGTGTGCAATTTGTTGGCTTTATTTACCTTGACAATGTTCACCACCTGTTTGATAGCTGCAGTGGTGGACTGGTCTGTCCTGAACCCAAATTGTTTGTTGTTCAGGAAATCCATCTTACTACAGTGGTAATACATCCTGTTTGTGAGCAGCTTGTCTAGAATTTTTCTCATCATCAGCAGACATATCGGTCTGTAAGATCTCACGTCTGCCAGATCTCTCTACCTGCCATATTGAATAGAACTAGGCTGGCCTGTTTCCAGGCCTTTGGGAAGTTTCCCAGCCTCAGGAAGTTGTTAAATAGCTGAGTGAACAGATCTTCATGTTCTTTTAACAACTGCATCACAATTTCCACTGTCAGACCATCGTGGCTAGGGGCTTTACCCCTGGCCATAGCACTGATCACCTCTCCCACTTCCTCTTCCATGAATGGAACATCATCTTCTGTGTCTGGTGGAATCCTGCTATATTCTCTCTGGAGATGATGTTGGGCATCATCAGAACTCCTGTCATCGTCAGGGAATAATCCGAGTAAGGACTGGATAGTTTTGCAAAAAGAGGTGATCCTGGACCCATCCTCTTTGCATACATAGTCGATATCCAGGGGTGTTATGTCCTTCCCTGCTGCCAGCTTGTACTGGAATGCAAAAGGGTTCTGTGCAGTAACCTCACTACAGAACTTTTGCCAAGAGGCTAATTGGGTTTGACGGATGGCGAGCTTGTACTCCACTTGTGCCTTCTTATACATCTCTTCTCTGGAACTTCTATCTGCATTGTGACACCTTTGATACCTCTGCCTAAGAGCTTGGGCCCACTTTCTTTTGATACCAAGTTCTGGTGTCCACCAGGGTACAGACTTTCTATTTGGGAGCTTTCTCTTGAACACAAAGGTTTTCTGCCAACCAGAACTTATACACACGGTTATTTCTCTGACGATGTTATCTAGAGAGCGACAATCATTAATACTAGTGATGAGCTGGTGAATATTACCCAGGTCCGGCACTACACAATGCATGAGCTTGCACCAGTCAGAGGTTTTGCCAATTGCAAATCTTTTGGTGTTGTGTGGGGGCAGTGTTGTGCCACCCAAAAGGAACTTTAAATAATTGTGGTCACTGTTAGTGACCTTGTCATTAACACACCAGCCTTGGATCAGTGATATTGTCCGTGACGTAACCAGGGTCAAGTTTATTCAGCTCTGGCTTCTGGGGACATGAAAAGTAGCTGGTATATCTAAATCATTTAATAAAATTAAATCTGCAGAATTGATAAAATCTAGAGGTTATATCTAATCTGACATCTTGTCTATTTGAGCCCCATAATGGATGCTTTGCATTAAAGTCATCTCCCACCATTAAATTCTTATATTTGACCTGAGCTAGGACGCTTTGTAGCTCAGTCAACAAGTCCTCAATGATGCAACTCAGTGGACAGTAAATGGAAATGGCGTGTATATTTATACTCCCATAGCCAATCTCCACTACCACCACTGTGGTGGAATGATATGCCAGTATGACATTCACTTTGGGGTTTGAAATGACAATTCCAGCTTTTGGCTTGGCTTCTTTAGTGTAAAATAGCCTGCTGGTCAGAAGGAGCCCCCTTATGATGTTCTCTGTGCAGTAGGGTTCTTGCACTAGAGTAACATCGACTCCTTCCTCTTTTATCTCCTGGCTGAGTAGGGCTGTTGTGGCCCATGCCCCATTTAAATTTATTTGGAGGAATTTTAACCTTGTCCCACTGCCACCATCTGGATTCCTACTGTCCATAGTCTGTGTGCTTCTTCAGCAACTTCATTTCACATATATACGATATCCATCACATTGTGGCCCAGATTGTATTTGGCCCCATGTTCTTTGTTTGTCATTTTGCAAACAACATACTTTGGCTTTGGCACCCCATAAAAGAGTGCTTACCCACGCATGAGAGCCCTGTTGTGTTTTCACAGTGCATGCCTTTTGCATATGCCCAAAGGAATAGCACTTATAGCAATGGAGCACTTTAATGTACTCCTTAACCTGGCACCGTGACCAGCTCACATTAATCTTATCTACTGCTAATAACTTTCTATGAGAGGTACTGCTGGCCTCCAGAACCCAATGTACAGTGTTGTCATCTCATCCCTTCAGGGAGAACAGTAGGGAAGCTCCACATGCTCGTCCGAGAGGGCATTTTGAGTCTGGATAGCCTTCTGGAGATTGTCTATGATGTTGACAAGGAGGTCAATCTAGACAATGATTTTGGGCCTAAGCTTCTTGGCTGGCTTGGCCTTCAATACCTCTTTAAGCTCCTCGTGGCTGCCTACTACCTTTTTTAGACAGTCCATGTTGCTCTGCGTGCAACACTCAATGATGACCCCATTTTTCCACATGGGTTTAATCGTCATCGCCCCGAGATTCAGCTCGGTGGAGTTTATATTCTTCTTAAGGCTATTCCTCACCTCTGTTGCTGATTTCTCCTTATCTTTGGAGAAGACAAACAGGGTATGCCTTTGTTTAGGGGAGAGGGCTTCATAACCACCACCAAACCTCCCTTTCTGACCGCTTGTCCTCTGACTGCCTTTGCATAAGTCAGTTTTGACCCCAATGTTTTTGGGGCATACGCAGCTCTCTCAGCTAGGCACCCGCTCATGGTTGCTACTGTGAGATCTTGCTCACAGACAATAGCATGTAGCCTCTTGGCTACACCCATCACTTTAGTTCTAACTTCAATGTCCACATTGCACTGGAATAGCACCACCACAAGCTCCTCCAGTAGGTCCATTGCCACAGACAACCTCTCTGAACCTTTCTCATTTGCGTGATTAGTTCTTCTTTCTCAGGGGCCTCCTTAATTACCTCTTTGTGGCTCCCCTTGTTCTTACCTTCCTTAGGGCTCACTTCTCTATTTGGAGATGCTTCTCCCTTCTGAGTAATGTTTGTGGTGGGAGGGGGAGTCTATGGGACTTCCTCCACATCCACGGTAGGATCGGTATCCTCCTTGGGCTTACTGTCCTTTTTGCCTGTCCCTTTCTTTGTAACATTTTGACCTCATGTATGTGATGAAGTTTTAGCATCCATAGTAAGTTCTGGTTTTCCACCCAGGTGTTCTCCATCCATTACCGAGGCCAACAAGGAGAGGCCTCCGAGTTTAATTAGCCACTTTTCGTACCTCAGAGCTATGCCCAGGTTATACCCAGGCTTAGGATCACCTATTAGACTCGTAATCTGCAGTTTCCAGCTGGGTCAGCATTGAGAATTATCTCTGCAAAATTGCCCACCCTACCCACGGTCAGTAGGGGACACCGATGGGCTTGGAAAGGCCGCCGTCCATTGGATGGGACATTAAGCAGTGGCCCCATTTGCGGGAGAGCCATACCCTGTGCACGTTAAAGAACACACTGGATGGCCTTGATGGGAGGCTACCATCTGTCTCCCAATAGCTGTTCCAGTGGGTCCCCTCCCCCAACTTTTTCTGAGCATTCGGGGTCCTTGTGACCTGGCCATTTAGTCCATGGTGTGCAAAAAAGTGCCGCTCAGAGGTAAAACAACCTAACCCAACCTATTACACCAGAGCAGGATCCAGTTCCTGGTCCAGATCCAACTCCAGTTGTCAAGAATCACCACCATCCGGTTGGCTCCCACAACCACCCAGGATGTGGGAGCCTCAGCCACTAGGATCCCCTTTTCCACATTACGGGTCTCCATCCACTGTAAATAGGTGGGCCAAGGCATTCCATTCATGTTATTTTCTACATTGTGATTTACACGTCCGATTCTTTGTTTGGGATAGCAGGAAGCCCATTGTTGAAGTGTTTCTAACCTTCCCATCACATTTTATCACATCACATCACTCCATTCATGGTTTTATCAGCTATCAATCCGTTATCTCCACCATGTAGTGCTGAAACATGGGCGACTTCTCCTCGGGCCAACCAATCAACAGCCAGCCTTTGCTCTTCACATTGCTTATGCTGGTTCTGTTGTCTGTTAGATGTGCTTGAACTTTGTACCCACCACTTTTTACAGTTGGCTCGACTATGTCCAGTCTTACCACAATTCCAACACTGTATGTTTGTAGACGTCCTTGGAGAGGAACCTTTAATCTCTTTCAAAATGGATAATATTGCTTTGGTTAGTTCTTTCATTTCACTATCTGAATGCAGAAGAAACTGTAGAAAACTACAGTTTCTTCTGCTTTCACAAATCTTACTGTGTGTTTGTTCACTCAGGAGGAAAGCCTGGAGCACTCGTACTTTATAGCATGTACCACAACTGACTTTAATGTTTCACCTTCCAACATCTTCAGAGATTGTTGAGTGTCAGAGTCAGCAATAGCATCAATAAATTGTAATTGAGCTAAGTTATCTTGAATTTCTGGTGGACAGTTACTATAAGCCAATCTAGCTAAACATTCAATATCACTAGCAAGTTCTTGCAAAGTTTCACCACTCTTCTGCATACGATGTTTAAATTGAGTCATATAGTATTGTTTTAAATAACTATTGCCAAACCTGAGTTCTAATGCAGAAACCAGACTTTTGATAATAAAGTTATTTTTCTTCTGGAACAGACTGTCAAACTTCTCTGCAGCAGTATTTCTTAATGAAGCTACAAGAAAACTGGCCTTTTGAAACTCATTCCACTCATTAGCTCCAGTGATGACTTCGAATTGTGTTTTAAATACTGTCCAAGATGATTGACCATCATATGTGGATGGTTTAGTTGCATTTCTAGCGATATGGGTAAAAACATTATTATAGTCACTAAAATTTTCATTATTACAAGAAGATGGTAACATTTCATTTCTTAAAACCCAAAACTGACATTCACAATTAGTTTTTGCACTTTCAATTTGATGCTTATAATTTGTCTTAACACTATCAAATTTTATGTTAAAGTTACAAGTGATTTCATCTACATTACACTTTACTCCATCAATATAATTTTTACACTGTCAATTTCAACCTTTAGACTATCACATTGTCTGTTGAGTTTGGTCTTAATGTCTTTATACTGTCAGTTATTTCACATCTATGAGCTGCTATTTCAGCTCTCAACTCATTATTTTGTGCAGCCATATTGGTTTTTCAAGTTATCATTTTGTCTAGCAAGGTCACCAATTTTATTGTGTATGTCATTATTTTGACTAGCAAGTTCACCAATTTCACCTCTTAGATCAGTCATAAGTTTTACTAACTGATGCATACCTCTAGTTAAAGGCATTCCAAATAATATTTACACTCCTGGCACCAATTGTTATGAATTTACAAACAGATGAAAACTTAGTGTGAGATCTAAAATAGTATATATATATACCAAACTAAAGTATGAATGAAGTAATTTATTACAAAAGCACAAAAATTATACAAATAAAACAATCTTATCTAAACACAAGTATTTCTATTCTTCTTAGGGTTGGGTTGCTTTACCTCTGAGCGGCACTTTTTTGCACACAATGGGCTAAATAGCCATATCACATGGTCCCCAAAGGCTCAGAGAAGGTTGGGGGAGGGGACCTACTGGAACAGCTGTTGGGAGACAGATGGTAGCCTCCCGTCAAGGCCATCCAGTGTGTTCTTTAACGTGCACAGGGTATGGCTCTCCCACACATGGAGTCATGGCTTAAAACACCATCTGACAGATAGTGGCCTTTCCAAGCCCATCAGTGTCCCCTACTGACCATGGGCAGGGTGGAGAATTTTGCGGAGATAAATCTCAATGCTGACCCAGCTGGGACTCGAACATGGGAACTGCAGATGGAACAGGAACAGCATGGTGCACTACCAAATGAGCCACCCCTGTCCCTATTTTTCTTAGTATAAAGTCAAACCATAAAAAGAACGATTTACTATGTTTAACTAATTTCAAAGTTCAAACCATAAAAAGAACGATTTACTATGTTTAACTAATTTTCAAAGTTTAAACTACAATGCTGTCAATATTCAGTTCCTATGACAAAATAGAACCTATTACTGTAACATCCAACAAACAAACCAATTTATACAGAATTTCATTTATGTTAGAGGACTACCTTAATAATGCTTTATACCTCATAGATGCAAAACATCTAATGTTGATCTCTCCTGATAGAGAACCCAAAAATAACTTTACTGTTGATTCCCTTTCACCACCATAACCAGGCTCATCTTGAATCAAATAAAAACAATCTTCTTATGTAACATCACACAACACTAACTTGATATAATATAACCTTACTTCTTTACTACTCCACTACACCTTTTTGTTTTTTCTCCACAAATCTTATTATTCAAAGCATCTCCATTCTAAACAGTTGATAACGTAATTGTCACGCTGAAGTATACGTGAGCATTCACGACACATCTACCATAAGCCCATTGCAGCAATGTTCATCTATCATAACAATATAAATACTGATTATCTTCATTAAATGGGAAAGGTCACAGGATAATGTCAAACAGCAAATATGAAAATATCTTAAAATTTTCTGCATGTTACATTTTAATGCTTACATGTACTAAAATGATGGGCAGTGTGTAACATTCTTGGAATTTCTTATACTTTATCAGAATCAACATTTTTTCAGAATACAAAACCTATAAGGAAAACTGTGTTTTCCTCTGATTATCATTATATTTTTGATCATAAAATCAGAATTTCCAGATATAAAATTACATATGTATACACACACATATATATAAGAATACATATATATGGGGCCCTCATTCTGGGAAGAACAGACCTTTTCTAAGAGAAAATGCAAAATAAAATTACTATTAATGTACACCTAACAAGATGAAATGAACAGCGAATTCAAAAATGTTTTGCATACATGATAACAGTAGGTTCAGCTTACACAAAAGGGTAAGTAGAGTTTAAAGTGTTTTTTAAAATTGAGTTTTAAAGTTTTTTGACTGGGGTAAAAAAATTAAATTTTGGGCAATACATCAACCAATTTGAGGAAATAAAAATTAATAAAACCTGTTTTATTCCATATTAGAAATATGAAGAATGCTTTTAATTTAATAAAATGTGAATAGTGCTGTAACATTAAAGCTATTAAAAATCTTTAAAATCTCAAGTCATGAGCAGTGCAATAAGTTATACAATAATAATTGCTTACAATATTGGCTATAGCCCAATTTTATACTCCTTAATTTCTATCTCAAATATTGCATAATTCTATTATATAATCTTTGTTAGTTACCTCAAAGGTAAACTAGAGCATATATATTAAGACAAAAAATTAATTACCAGTTTGTTGATGGCTGGTACATCTGAGATGGTCATCATCTCATGGCAGTATATACATTAAGTAGATGTTATATTACTTAGATGATGTAGATAACATATCAATGGCTACCAGTCCATAAAAGCTGCACATCACTTAAGTGTTGCTGTTACAGGCATAATAAAGTAAATGACTTATAGATGTTAATAGGTTGATATTTTCTCAACTTAAATGAAGCACAGAAGGTACAGTTCTACTAGGATAGTTATGTCCATTTGTTTTGACAGTAATTACTTCCAAATAGGTATAAGCTTAGATATGTGATAACCAACATCCACAATACTGATATTATTTATACCATGTTATTATCAAGTCATTGTCATTACACAATTTTGTACTTTAACTGACATTCAGACCTCTTCATAACATGACGAAAACAGGCTTCAAATACATAGCATTGATGTTATAATTCACTATTGTTATGATAAGTTTGATGTGCTTACATTGGTAGGAGAGTTTCAAACATTTTGCACTGTCTTCAGGTATTTTCAAATTAAAATCAATAATTTAACAATCATTAAACAGGCCAAACTCATAACTATTAAAAGCTGAGGCTGTGATAATCATCTGGTGTTAATTAGAGCGATGCGTTTCCCCATACTTCGCCCATATGGCTTCCTCAGGCTCTGTGTATTGTAAGTCAACTATCTGCTATATATCTGTCTCGTTGATTATGTCATTGGTGGTATGATCTTGCGTACTAGGTTGTGCGCAAAACTGGTGATGCAGCAGGAGAGTCCATGCCGATGGTATGGGCAGGGGGATCTTCATGTTGCATAATTTATTTAAATGTGTGTGAATTAGTAATTTTCTGCACAAAGCACTTGAAATTTTGAATGTGGGGCTGATAATGGTTCAAAATCTATATTTTTAAGTTCTATTTTATTATTTAATATTGTTTGTGCCAATGCTGTGTTTGGAATTTGTTTTATGATATCATTTTGGTGCTCCTGCATTCTATTACCATATTGCCTGTATGTCTTACCTATATATGTGTGTCTTTTTCATTCAAAATATTTGTTGGGTCAGGGATATTTATTTCATAAACCCCCTCCCCCTGTTAACAGTTTTTCATCACTGTAATTAATTGTTAAGTTTTTTATGGTGTGTGTGACTGTGGTGGGTAATTTAATATTATATTGTTTAAAGATATTTTTGATAGTATCTGAAAATTTTTTAACATATATATGGAAAGGTCTGTAAATGGTAGCTAGGTAGTCACTGGAAGGAGAGCTATGCACCAATCCCCTGTGATGATGCATAGAACCGGCCAGGCCTAGCACCTAATGTCCAACCCCGCCTTCTCGTGGTGCGGACCGTTAGTAACTTTCAAAAGAGATACTCTCTTGTGGAAGTGAACGGAAGGGGAGGGCTGCCAGATTAGTGTGGCTTACTGATCTGGACAACTATGGCTACTTTTCTTTTTTTTCTACCCTGCTGAGGAGTGGTCAACCACACAGGGTCCTGGTGCTGACCATATAAACCTACTGGACTGGACAGATATATGGCTCTGAGCTTGATTATGGATCCTGATTTTGCTGCACTGGTGGGCTTCTGTGGAGGGAAAATCTTCCGCTGTGTTTTCTTTTTGTTTGTGGGTTGACAGCCCCAAGTGAATAGATCCACAGGATATGTTTATCAGCTGGTGGATAATCCTGAGCAGAAGTCATCGCAGGCACCTGAACTCTTTGCTTCTATTGGCATCGTCAAATTCTACATTGGAGGAAGTCTTCCAGTGTAGATGGCTTCAGCCTTTAGTAGTGGGGGAACGGGTCTTTGCCCCATGTCTGCGATTAGGGGGCTGTTTGATATTGTCGGCATTCCCTCTCTCAATAAACATAGTTTCTTTAAACATCCCACTAACCATTTTCTCTCCATAGGTAGTTGGAATGTGAGGACTCTGCACAGAGCTTTTTCTCTTGATGTCCTCACACAAGAATTCCACCGTTATAATTTAGATATTCTCGGCTTGCAAGAGACCAGATGGACAGATAAAGGTCAGATTCTTAAAAATAATCTTAAATTTCTCTTTTCAGGGAGGGACGACAAAAAGCATCACCAAGGCGTGGGTCTGCTTCTCAGCAGACACGCTAGTGATGCTCTTCTAGGATATGAGTGCATTAATGAAAGGTTTCTTACAGCAAAATTTCAGACAAGCGTTAAAGACTTGAATGTTATCTGCTGTTATGCCCCCACTGAGGATGCCGATGAGGATGAGAAGGATAGGTTTTATGAACAACTTCAGGATATTTTGAATTATGTCAAGAAAGGAGATATTACCCTTGTTCTTGGTGACTTCAATGCCAAAGTTGGTACTGACTCTGACCTTTGGGGAGGAGTAATAGGCCCTTTTGGTATTGGTAGCTGCAATAGCAATGGGCAACGTCTCCTACAGGTAAGTAAACTCAATGGATTCAGAATAACTAACACTTATTACAAACACCGCGACATACATAAGTACACAAGGGTTTCACCTGATGGGCTGCATAAGAATATGATTGATTACATATTAATTAACAGCAAATGGACTAGTTCTGTTAGGAATACCAGGGCATATAGGGGAGCTGAAATTGGATCTGACCATTACCTTGTTAAAAGTGTGTTGCAACTTAAACTTAAAAAGTGTTGTGCTAGGGTTAAAAAATTTACTTTTAATACTGAAGCTCTGAAAGATCCAGTTATAGCCAAAGCTTACCATGATAGGTTACTTAGTCATTATGACAGTCATGGTTTGCTTACTACTGAAGTTGAGGAAGAATGGGATCATTTTAAACAGGCTTTTTTGGACACTAACAGTACTCTTTTAGGAAAAAAGGAGCAGAAGAGGCAAAATTTTCTGGGTGATAAGGCACTTGAGCTTATTTCGGAAAGAAAGAACTGCAGGAATGCCCTTAATCAATACCCTACTAGTCCTAATAGAAAGCATTACAGAGACCTTAATAAACTTGTAAAGGATCAGTTAGCTGCTGATAAAAATTTTTGGCTTGATGGTTTGGCTGACAAAGCCGAGGAAGCAGTTAGACAGCACAACAGCAGAGAGCTGTACCAGATAGTTAATGTTTTGTGTGGTAGAGAACGGACAGGCATACAAGGATTGAAGGATAAACAAGGTAAGGTTATAGAAGGGGAGGATTCTGTCATGGCTAGGTGGGCTGAGCATTTCAGTGATGTTCTAAACAATGTAGTTAGTTCTACTCCCATTGTTTGCAATGATGATAGAAGCATTGGTGGCTTTAATGTTGGCCCTATAACACAATCTGAAGTTAGTTTGGCTGTTTCTAAACTTAAACTTCATAAATCCCCAGGGGTAGATGAAATTACTACGGGAAATGCTTAGAGCTGGGAATGTTTCGGTTACCACTTGGATGACTGAAATTCTGAATCTCTTTTATGATAAAGGCATGGTTCCTAAGGATTTTACCAGAGCTATTGTTATCCCTATTTTCAAAAAAGGTGATCGCAGTTCTTGTGATAACTATAGGGGTATCAGCCTACTCTCTGTTCCAGGTAAAGTTCTTTCCATGATTGTGCTTAATAGAATTAAGAATCTGGTTGACAGGCAATTGCGTGATGAGCAATGTGGATTCAGAAGTGGTAGGGGATGTGTAGATCAGATATTTTCACTTAGGCAGATTCTTGAGAAATGTTTAGAGTTTCAGAAACCTTTGGTTGCTAGCTTTGTTGATTTCAAAAAGGCTTTCGACTCTGTTGATCGTCATAATTTGTGGTTGATTGTGAGATCATATGGTATACCAGACAAGTTAGTTAACATTATGAAAGCTCTCTATAATAACACTGAGTCGTGTGTGAGAGTTGGTAAGGCTTGTAGCAATTGGTTTAGCATTACTTCTGGTGTTCGACAAGGGTGCATTTTGTCTCCTTTTCTCTTTAGCTTGGTTATTGATTATGTTATGCGAAATTCACTTCAAGGGAAAGATTTTGGCCTTAAATGGGCTGGAGATAGGAAAATTTCTGATTTAGATTATGCTGATGATTTAGCCCTTCTGGCAAATGATGTTGATGAGATGAACTCTTTCATTCGAGCCGTTGATGAGACTGGTAGTAGAGTAGGTTTGGTTATAAACAGAGAGAAAACTAAAGTGATGAAAATTAGTCAGGCAGGCTGTGATTCAGTTAATCTGAATGGTTGCAGTCTTGAGCAGGTGTCACAGTTTAATTATCTTGGGAGCTATGTAACAGATAATGGTGATGTGCGGCATGAGATTAACAGACGAATAGGGATTGCTGCTGGGACTTTTAAGAATCTATGGAGAGTGTGGAGAAATAGGCGTATACACCTAAAGACTAAAATTAGACTGTATAATAGTTTGGTTCTTTCTAGGGTTAGTTATGGTAGTGAAACTTGGACACTTTGTAAACAAGATAACAGGAAACTAGATGCTTTTGATTCCAGATGCTTACGCAGTATCTTGGGCATTAGGTGGTTCAACTTTGTAACTAATATGAGATTAGGAAAAGGAGTTTGCAACCTCCTTTAAGCAGCATATTGTGCAGAGAGAGACTCCGTTGGTTTGGCCATGTTGCCCGTATGAATAATTATAGATTGGCGAATAGGGTTATGAACAGTGTGCCTAAAGGCCTCAGAAAGAAGGGGAGACCTAGGATGCGGTGGGCAGACAATGTCAAACAGGACCTTGTTAGAATTGGTGTGCAGTGGCCAGATGCAGTAGATATAGCTCAGGATAGACTTGCTTGGAGAACTAAATTGCACGGTCTGGTTGGACCTCCGTAGCCCATGGCTGCTTGAGGATGATGATGATGATGATGATGATGATATATGGAAAACTGTGTGCGAATTCAGCATTATGTTTTACTTGATTTGGGGTTGATTGTAATCCCTTTATAACTATGTATTTGGCTTTTTTTTTTTTCATCTGTTTCAATTTTGTTGTGTGTATCCAAATTTCATTTTGAAATGATAATTGCTCGAAACAGTATCGGTATGCCCGTATAAAATGATGGATGATGCTTGCTTTCTTGTATTTTAGGGGGTGAGCTGAATTAGCTGATATATAATTGGGGATATGCGTTTTTTTCCTGTATATGGTTGTTTCACAATAATTGTTTTTTTCTGGTTATCTGTATGTCTAAATATGGTAATTGTTGGTTGTTCCACTTTGTGGGCGAATTTGATTGTTGGAAGTATCTTATTGAGTATGCTTATAAAATCGTTCAGTTTATCTACTGGGTGCAGCCAAAAAATGAATATATCAACATACTTTATATATAGAGATGGTTGAAGTTCTGCTTTTGTTAATGCTACTTCCTCGACGTGCCGCATAATGACATCGGCCAGGAGTCCAGATAGAGGGGATCCCATTGGGACAACCTCTGTCTGGAACCGTCTATGATTGTTGACACCGAAGAAGTTAGGTGAAGTGGTCAGATCCAATGCCTCGTGTATACTAAAGTATTCTGGGGCAGTGGGTCTGGCGACTCGTAACCATTCAGCTTTTATTCACATCGCTGCATCCAACACAGGTGTTGAATGCAGCGATACGATGATACAGCGATATGATGTCCAGTGAATGTATGGTGGTTTGTTTAGTAATGGTTGAATTTTGAATTTTAATCAATGCATCATGACATGATGTCACTATGTTTTCTGTAGGTGGAAAATATATTTTGAAAAATTTATGCAGTGCTAGTTCCAAATTGTATGTGGGTGATTTTCTCTTACATATTAATAGCCTGAAAGGATTATTATCATGCAATTTGATTTTAATGAATAACTGAGGAGTGTCGGGATGCATTGGTGGTATACAATATTTTGAAATTTCTTTGGGTGGAAATGGATCATTTTCAAGTTCTCTTAATTTATTTAATATCGTTGGTATTGGATCTATGTTAATTGGTTGCCATTTTAACTGTTTTAATGTTTCATGTATTTTTTGATCATATTGTTCCTTGTCTATTAATACAATTTGATTTGCTTTATCTGCTAAAATTAGTTTTATCTCATTATTCATTTTTAATTCATGCAATATTTTTATATCTTTGTTATTGGAAGTTTTATTAGTATATTGCAAGTGTTTTATTGTTCTGTATATTTTAAATATTTCTTTATCTTTAAATTTATACAGTATTTTATTTAAAGATTGTTCTATTTGTGTAGTAAAAATTAATGTATTAAATTAATTTTGTTATGATAAGAAAACTTAATTCCTTGTTGTTTTTAATTTCCTGTTCTGTGTTTAATTTAAACTTTAGATAAATTTAAATATTTTTAACATAATTTGCTGCAATACTTAAATTTTAATCTGAAACTTAAGACCTGAGGACAGTGCAAAATGTTTGAAACTCTCCTACCAATATAAGCACATCAAGCTTATCATAATGATAGTGAATTATAACATCAATGCCATGTATTTGAAGCCTGTTTCCATCATGTTCAAGAGGTCCAAATGTCAAAATCCAAAATTGTGTAATGACAATGACTTGGTAATAATGTGGAATAAGTAATATCAGTATTGCAATGTGGATGTTGTTTATGGTATATTGCAAGTGTTATTTCAAAATACTGTATAACAGTTAATGTGGATGTTGGTTATCACATATATAAGCTTATATACCTATTTGGAAGCAATTACTGTCAAAACAAATGGACATAACTACCCTATAGAACTGTATCTTCTGTCCTTCATTTAAGTTAAGACAATAGCAACTGTTGACATCTATAAGCCATTTACTTCATTATGCCTGTAACAACATTTAAGTGATGTGCAGCTTTTACAGACTGGTAGCCATGGATATGTTATCTACATTATCTACGTAATATAACATCTACTTAATGTATATACCGCCATGAGATGATGACCATCTCAGATGTACCAGCCATCAACAAACTAGTTAATATATACGCTCTAGTTTACCTTTGAGGTAACTAACAAAGGTTATATAATAGAATTATGCAATATTTGAGATAGAAATTAAGGAGTAGAAAATTGGGCTATAGCCAATGTTGTAAGCAATTATTATTACATAACTTATTGCACTGCTCATGACTTGAGATTTTAAAGATTTTAATAGCTTTAATGTAACAGCACTATTCATGTTTTATTAAATTAAATTTATCTAGCTGTGTTTAATATCACTAATGCTTTAGTGCATGAGTAAATATGCGCAGAAATGGGAAAGGAGAATCAACTTTTCACTAAGATGCATGTCTTGCTGAATCGGCTGATTTTAAAACTAAACTTTTTACGTAATTGAAAGAAACTTTCAGTAACCTGTAAAATTTTAGTGATAAAGAAATTAAAATTTGATCAAAATTTATGGCAAACATTATATAATGCAAAGAAAATAATGTTAAATAAAACAATTAGGAATACTAGAAAAGATATAACATTAAAGGAGAAAATCGTATATCATAACTAATTAAAATTCAACCCAATGGGGGAGAATTACTTATAAAATAGAAGACAACACATTTCAAATACAACAAAGAGCAAAAAAAAAATTAAACAATTTAACGAAAATGAAATACATAAATGACAAATAATATTTCAAAAGAAGTAATAACATAGGTTAAAAAAAATATTTTAATTTATCCGAAGTTAAGCTAAATACAGAACAAGAAAGAATACTACAACAAGGAGCTAAGTTTGCTTATGATAAAGAAGGTTATAGCAAAAATAAAACAATCTTTAAATAAAATACTGTATAAATTTAAAGATAAACAAAGATTTAAAATATACAGAACAATAAAACACTTACAATATACCAATAAAACTTCCAACAACAAAGATATAAAAATAGTACATGAATTAAAAATGAATAATGAGATAAAAATAATTTTAGCAGATAAAACAAATCAAATTGTATTAATAGACAACAAACAATATGATCAAAAAATACATCAAACATTAAAACAGTTAAAATAACATAGATCCAATACCAACCATATTAAAAAAATTAAGAGAACTTGAAAATAATCCAATTCTACCCAAAGAAATTTCAAAACATTATATACCACCACTGTATCCATACACTCCTCAGTTATTTGTTAAAATCAAATTACATAAAGAAAATAATCCTTTCAGGCCATTAATATGTAAGAGAAAATCACCCACATACAATTTAGAACTAGCATTCCATAAATTTTTCAAAATATATTTTCTACCTACAGAAAACATAGTGACATGTCATGATGCATTGATTAAAATTCAAAATACAACCATTACTAAACAAACCACATACATTCACTGGACATCGTATCCTGTATCCTAACACACCTGTGTTGGATGCAGCAATGTGGATAAAAGCTGATTGCTTACGAGTCACCAGACCCACCGCCCCGGAATACTTTAGTATACACGAGGCATGAATCTGGCCACTTCACCTAGCTTCTTCGGCGTCCCAATGGGATCCCCTCTGTCTGGACTCATGCCAACGTCGTTATGCGGCACGTCAAGGAAGTAGCATTAACAAAAGCAGAACTTCAACCATCTCTATATATAAGGTATGTTGATATATTCGTTTTTTGGCTGCACCCAGTAGATAAACTGAACGATTTTATAAGCATACTCAATAAGATACTTCCAACAATCAAATTCACCCACAAAGTGGAACAACCAACAATTACCATATTTAGACATACAGATAACCAGAAAAAACAATTATTGTGAAACAACTGTATACAGGAAAAAAAAAACACATATCCCCAATTATATATCAGCTAATTCAACTCAACCCCTAAAATAGAAGAAAGCAAGCATCATCCATCATTTTATATGGGCATACCGATACTGTTCTGAGCAATTATCGTTTCAAAATGAAATAAACTACATAAAAATGACAGCAACACAATTTGGATACACACAACAAAATTGAAACAGATGAAAAAAAAGCCAAATACATAGTTATAAAGGAATCACAATCAACCCCAAATCAGGTAAAACATAACGATAAGTACGCACACAGTTTTCCATATACTAAAAATTTTTCAGATACTATCAAAAATATCCTTGAACAATATAATATTAAATTACTCACCACAGTCACACACACCATAAAAAACTTAACAATTAATTACAGTGATGAAAAACTGTTAACAGGGGGAGGGGGGTTATGAAATAAATATCTCTGACCCAACAAATATTTTGAATGAAAAAGACACACATATATAGGTAAGACATACAGGCAATATGGTAATAGAATGCAGGAGCACCAAAATGATATCATAAAGCAAATTCCAAACACAGCATTGGCACGAACAATATTAAATAATAAAATAGAACTTAAAAATATAGATTTTGAGCCATTATCAGCCCCACATTCAAAATTTCAAGTGCTTTATGCAGAAAATTACTAATTCACACACATTTAAATAAATTATGCAACATGGAGTTCTTGGGGAGAACAGGGTGAGGCCGATGCCTCACCGAGATCAAAGCCTGTAGCGAGCTAAGCGAGTCGGTGTAAAGCACACACCGACAATGATGCTTAGCTGCTATATGGTCCAAGGCAATGCTGATAGCATGCAACTCAGCAGTGAAGATGGAACACTGCTGTGGGATCTGGTCTGCAATGATTACATCACAGCAGACCATGGCTGATCCCACAGAAGTGCCGGACTTCGAGCCATCTGTGAAGACAGGCAAGAAGTCCGGGTGCGCAGCACGATGGCTGGCAAAGAGTTGCCGGTACACACAGTAGGGTGTAAAGGCCTTCCCCGTCCTGCACAGGGAAAAATCGCAGGAAGGGGAAACAGTGAGCCAAGGTGGAAGTGGCTCAGCTGTCGATTGTGCGATGCTATCGAGACTGGTATTGATGTCTCGCAGGTAACCTCGGACACGCAAACCGAAAGGATGAATGGCAGTCGGCCGATTCTGGTATAACATTTCCCACCTGGGACTGAAAACGCAGTCCCAAGTGGGATGGCCTGGCAGGGATCGCAATTTTGATGCATAATGCAGGGACAACTGCTGACGGCGAATAGATAAAGATGGTTCATCGGTCTCAACGTAGAGACTCTGGACCGGTGAAGTGCGGAAGGCCCCCGTGCACACACGGAGGGCCTGATGATGGAGTGGGTCCAGCACCTTCACCACCGAAACCTGGGCGGAGTCATACACCTGGGATCCGTAGTCCAGTTTCGACCGGACAAGTGCACGGTAAAGGCGGAGCAAAAGAACATCGGTCCGCCCCCCAAGAGAGGGAGGAGAGGACCTTGATGATGTTCAATGCCCGCGTGCACTTGGACCTGAGATGTCGAATATGTGGTAAAAAGGTCAATTTCCGGTCGAAGATGAGACCGAGAAACTTGGTCTCCGCCACAACTGGAATGATGTTACCCCCGAGCCGCAGCTCGGGGTCCAGATGAAGATTACGCTTGCGGCAAAAGTGCACACAAGCGGTCTTCTGTGGGGAGAACCGGAACCCATTGGCCGTTTCCCAAACCGAGAGATTGTTCAAGGCAGTTTGCAGTTGTCGTTCAATGACCCTCATGCTGGATGATGAGCAAAAGATGCTAAAGTCATCAACATAGAGGGCATTGCCTACAGTCGGAGGAAGTTGCCGTGTAATGGAATTGATCTTGACAGCGAAAAGCGTAACACTCAGGACGCAGCCTCGAGGCACCCCCTGTTCTTGGGGGAAAGGCCGCGATAGAGTGTTGCCGACACGGACTCGAAAAACACGAGAAGATATAAAGTTCGTGATGAAGATCGGCATGTGACCTCGCAAGCCGAAGCTGTGAAGGTCACGAAGAATGCCGAATCTCCATGCCGTGTCGTACGCTTTTTCGATGTCAAAGAAAACTGACACCAGGTGCTCTCGTCGTAAAAAAGAATTCCTGATCACCGATTCGAGGCAGATCAGGTGGTCTAAAGTAGACCGGTGCCTGCGAAAGCCACACTGGGTGTTGGAAAGAAGGCCGTGATGTTCCAAATACCAGGCCAGCCTGGTATTTACCATCCTTTCCAACACTTTGCAGACGCAGCTCGTCAACGCAATTGAACGATAATTGGAAGGAATCTTGGGATCTTTGCCTGGCTTAGGGAAGGCCAAGACGATGGCCTCCCGCCAGGAGTCCGGAAGCTGCTCCTCGATGAAAATACGGTTGAAGAGTCGGAGCAGTCAATCCTTACTCGATGGTGAGAGATGTTGGATCATGGCATAATGGACATTGTCTGGCCCCACAGCAGATGCACGAGAAGTGTGCAGAGCACGGCGAAGCTCCTCCGCTGTGAATGGCCTGTTGTAAGACTCCAGGCCATTCGAATGGAAGGACAGCGGAGAGCGTTCGGCCCTGCTCTTCTGGGCCAGAAACTCGGGGGAGTAGGAGGACAGAGAAGAGATGGTGGAGAATGACTCCCCCAGAATGTCGGCAATTGCTCGAGGCTCAGCAATTGCCTGTCCATTGTGCTCCATGATCGATAATGAGTGGGACGTGTATTTCCCACCCATCTTCCGGACCTTATCCCACACGACCTTAGAACTGGTCGTGCGGGTGATAGAAGATGTATATTTCATCCAAGATTCCTTCTGGCTCTGGCGCCGGACGAAATGGGCTTTCGCCCTGACGCGTTTGAATGCTTCGAGGTTGGGGGATGTCGGATATCCTCGAAACACCCCCCAAGCCTTGTTCTGAGCCTTACGAGCTGCGATGCAGTCGGGATTCCACCACGGTTTTGGGAACCGTGGAAACCGAGTCGAGGTCTGAGGAATAGTAGAGGCAGCTGCATGGAGATGCAGTCCGTCAACTCCGCCACTTCAACATTGATGGGCTCCTGGCTGACCGACTGCTCATCGAGCTCAGATAAGAGCTCGAAGCCACTCCAATCAGCCCGATCAAGCCTCCACCGGGAGACACGCGAAGGGCTGCAAGGCCCCCCACGAGAGATGGTACACACCACAGGGAGGTGATCGCTTCCGTAGGGATTGTCCTCGACCTCCCATGTAAAGAGTGGAAGGATCGAGGAGGAGCAGACGGTGAGGTCAATGGCAGTGAATGTGCGGGTTGGGGTGTGAAAGTAGGTACTGACACCGGTGTTCAACAGGGAGAGCGATGGATCCAGGAGACAATGCTCCAAGACCGGGCCCCTCCCGTTGGTGTCAGCACTGCCCCAGACCGGACTGTGGCCGTTGAAGTCCCCCATGATGAGGAAGGGGGACGGCAGCTGCGAGACAAGGTCATCAAGGTCATCCCGGAAAACGATGCTTCCGGGTGGGAGATAGACAGAACAGACAGTCAACGAAAATCCCACAAAGAGGCGGATGGCAACCGCCTCTAAATGTGCGGTGAGGGGAATGACCTGGAATGGAGAATGGTTGCTCACGAGGATGGCAACACCCCCGTGAGCTGGACCATCTCCATCCCGGTCCCGGCGAACGAGAGAAAAGTGCCGGATAGTGGGATTGTTGGCTGTCTGCAAGAATGTCTCCTGAAGGCACACGCAAAAGGGTTGGTGTGCCCTCAGGAGGACCTTGATGTCGTCAATATTCCTCTGGAATCCACGACAGTTCCATTGAAGGAGTGTGGCCATCTCAGGTCTTAGAAGAAGTGGCGGACGACTTGCGATTTATTTTAACCGTCGCCAACGACGGTTTTGGAAAATTAGGGCGGTCGGTGTCCATGTCCTCAGAATCGTCCGAGCAACATGGATCAGAGACCGCCGAACGAGGAGGTAAAATTTTCTTTTTGGGCCCCAGCGGGGGCCCCTTGGGTTTTGTAGGTCTTGCTGTCTGTGGGCGGGGTGGAGGGGGCCTTCCGGAGGTGGATGTGAAAGGCACAGACACAGGAATAGAAACCGGTGTCAATGTCGAGATGGACACCGACGTCGGCTTCGCCTGCGTCAAGAGGTACTTGGCAGCAGGCGAGAAAGATTCAGCAGGTGGAACACTGATGTCTGTCTGCACCGCCACGGAAGCCATCTTAACGATGGGCTTTCCGACAACCGCACCAGCATAGGAGACCTTGCCAGGTGGGGCAGGCGGTGCAGCGAGCTTTCTCGCCTCTGGATAGCTGATGTTGTGGAGGGTCTTCAGGCGCTGTACCTCTTTCTCCTCCAGCCACTTCGGACAGTCGCGGGAGTATGCCGGATGTTCACCACGGCAATTTACACAGCATGCCTTTTCTGCTGTGCAGTCAGGTTCAAGGTGATCCTGACTGTCACAACGAGCACAGGTGGGCTTGCCCCGGCATGCGGTGCAAGCATGGCCAAACCTCTGGCATTGAAAGCAACGCAGAGGATTGGGGATAAATGGCCGCACCTCGCAGTGTAAGTATCCTGCCTTGATGGAAGTGGGCAGGCGTGGTGTGTTGAAAGTTAGAATAAGTACCTGGCTGGGCTCTAATTTTCCATTACGGCGTGAAGAAACCCGGTGGACTGCGATCACTCCCTGGGCCGAAAGCTCCGAGAGGATTTCCTCCTCAGAAACCTTGAGGAGGCCCCACTCAGAGATCACACCCGGGAGGAATTGAGCGTCTTGTGCGGAGTGACTTCGACAGCCACTCCACCAATTGCTGTAACCTTTAATAGAAGCTCCGAATGCTTGGAGCACGCAGTTTCCATCTGCAAGTCACCAGATCTTAGGCGCTTGACAGATTTCGGCTCTCCCGCAAGACCTTGCAAACCCTTGTTGATAAAAAAGGGGGACATGTCCCCAAGAACCTGGTCACCCGTAGAGTGGATGATCAGGAACTTCGGAGACGGAGACACACACGAAGACGAAGGCAAAGACAAAGAAGTTGGAGATTCATGGCGAGCCCTCTTCGCGGCATTGTTCGAAGAATTATGAGTAGTTGTACTCATGGTTGGTTTAGAGGGATTCAGTGCCCGTTGTCCCCACCCACCATGGAGTCCAACAAGGGGACGCCCAGTTGGGCGCCAGGGCCGCCTGGGCACCATACCCACACAGCCAGTGAGCCAAGCCCTCACTACAAAACAAAAAGGAAAAGGAAAAGCGAAATGGTGGGAAACTCGTCGGAGTTCCCACAAAAGAAAAGAAGCAACAAAGCAATATAGTGTGAGGCAAGAGCTGGCCTCACAAAAGAAAGAAAACTACAAAATTAGTAAATGTGTGGGGAAACTCGCAAACCATTGTCCGGACGGTGGACAAGGTTACTCACCGATCTGCATAGTAGACCCTAGCAGGACCAGCCCACCAGCAGATTGATCCTGAGGGGGCCGCCCCAGGACCTCCCGTTTACCTGAAGCAGAGGCCAAAGCAGTGTATAGCAGCGGCCCCGGAAGTCGCTGCCCAGCCCTGCGACAGACAGGCTCCCCAATGGCAATACGGCCAAAGGGGACCCCACCAGTCATGAGCTGGGGAGAGAAGACGGGGACCCCTGAGCAACTGCCAGGATCCTCCTTTCCAGGGACACGGGTCTCCGCGCACGGCAAACACACGGGCAAGCGTTTAGGACCCTGTGAAGGTAACCGAGCCAGCGGAACCTTCACAGGGTGGTCCCCTCACCACGGACAGGCTCTCGCATCGAGGGGATTTACGTCATCTAAGTAATATAACAGCTACTTAATATATATACCGCCATGAGATGATGACCATCTCAGATGTACCAGCCATCAACAAACTAGTTAATATATACGCTCTAGTTTACCTTTGAGGTAACTAACAAAGGTTATATAATAGAGTTATGCAATATTTGAGACAGAAATTAATGAGTAGAAAATTGGGCTATAGCCGATGTTGTAAGCAATTATTATTGCATAATTCATTGCACTGCTCATGACTTGAGATTTTAAAGATTTTAATAGCTTTAATGTAACAGCATTATTTGTGTTTTATTAAATTAAACTTATCTTTCTGTGTTTAATATTACTACTGAAGAATGCTAGCTACAAGAACACAAATATGAACAATGGATTATAATTAGTAAACAGTAGCACCTCTGGTACTTGTAAACAAGTTTCCCACCAGGCTCATAATCTGCAGTTCCCAGGTTCAAAGTCCCCCTGGGCCAGCACTGTGATTTATCTTTGCAAGTCTTCCTACGTTGCCCTTGGGTCAGTAGGGTCAACAATAGGCTTGAGAAGATCACCGTCCATCGGATGGGATGTTTAACCATGTGTGGGAGAGCCATACCCTGTTCACACTCAAAAGCATGTTAAATGAGAAGCTTCCATCTCGCTCTTAACAGCTGTCCAGTGGGTCCTCTTTCACAACCTTCTCCGAGCCCTCGGGGTCCTTGTGACCTGGTCATTTAGGTCATTGTATGCAAAAAACAGAGCTGCTCAGAGTTAAAACAATCCAACACAACTGTTAACAATGCTGTGGCATGTGGAAGATATTCATCACAGTTCTTGATGAGATGTAAGTCCAACTATTTTTAAACATGATGTTATTTTCTGGTTTTTGGACTGATTGTTGAACTAGTTACCAGTTGATATTTTCATCTAACCTCTTATTCTCAATGCACATATTAGTGACTTTGTTAACATTAAAACACTAAAATTTTAAAAATACACTTACAAAGGACACACCCACTGGAACAAAGTGGCACAAGCACACACAAAGCCACACAAAGCAGTTTCATCATTTTGACATCTTCAGGCAGTGTATTACATGTATGTTAATACAGGTCTTTAAAGATTTGTCCCTCTAGCAGTCTTTCTATGAATTTTTAATTATCACCATAATCAAAAATTTAATTTTTTTAGTTTGGTAATTAGTAATTTTAATATTTATAATATTAATAATGTGATGTTTCAGTTTTTTTTCTTTCATTCTATTTTAGTCTGCATAATTTCTGATATAACCTACTAAATATTTAGATAAATTAATCCACAGCTCACCATTGATTTACTGAGTATTTAATCACTATTAAGTTATTTAAGTAACAGGATGAAAATGAATGTAGAAAAAAAGTTGTCTTGAGCTGGGTGGGATCTGAACTCAACCTCCTGATGACATATCAGGTGCTATGACAACTGAGCTATCAGATGCTGATCAATCTCTCCTATACTGCTGATGTTATGCTATACATCATCAGGCCAATCACTGTCTTTTGAGTGCTTTTGGGGACTATTCTTCAGAGCCATTTCAGGCATGTGCACATAACCAGCCACACTCCAAGATTCAATACTGTATATATATTGTTTGGTAAGCAAATGGATAAGCTGGTGATTCATTTGTCTAAATACAAGGCACTAGTGACCATACCAGAAGTGACACAAATATAACTGCTCACACAAAAAAAACAGCCAGGAGGCTATTGGAGTGTGGCTGGTCATATGCACATGCCTGGGATGGATCTGAAGAACAGAGTCCCAAAAGTCTCAAAAGACAGTGATGTATAGCATAACATAAGCAGCTGATATCTCGGTGGTCAGAGCACCTGATATGTCATTATGATATCATGGGTTCAGATCCCACCCAGCTCAAGACAATTTTTCCTCTACATCAAATCTTCATCCTGATATTAAACAGCTCAATAGTGATTAAATACTTAGTAAATAACTTACTATATTTATTGCTAAACATTATCCAACATATTTAAATTACAAGTGCTGATGAAAAAAAATATTGAAACTTACCATCTAATTAATGTGTATATTACAATTACCAAGCTTCCCATGCCAAGAGCACCTCCAACAGCTAAGCCCAAAATCAATGCATATGCTGGACCTGAAACACATTTAAGTCTTTATTTCAGAATTAATAAAATGGTGAAACTAAAAAACTGTTGCTGCAAATTTGAAAAATATAGTTTGAAATAGTTGATTTATTTCCTTTGTCATATATTTTTGTGTACTTATTCAAACTTCTCATGCTCAGTATATAAAAGAGTTTTTACAGTGTATTAAAATTCTGAGTTATGCTCAATACAAGCTGTAAGTTTTACTTAAAAAATGAAATCATTTTAAACATAACTGAAATATTTGATTTATTCCTTTTGCCATATTCCTTTGTGTACTTATTCATACTTCTCATGCAGTAGTATGTAAAGCCCAGCATACACTGGGCATATTTCTCATACCCAGTATAGTATATAAAAGAGCTTTAATCACAGTGTATTCAAATTCTGAGTTATGCTCATTATAAACTGTACATTTTATGAAAAAAAAAAACAGTCATTTTAAACATAAATAATTCCTTTAATGACTTTGACTCTTAACAGTAAATAGCAAGGTCATTAAAATTTAAAGTTTATTAAAACTCCAAAGGTCTGTTACAGTGCTTTGTGTAGTCCTCCGAGTGGCCTTTGTGGTGTTTTGGCAATTGTGGCAAGTTCTTCACAGGGAGATGGTGCCCATTTTACAGTTCACTTAACTGTTAGTTGTTCACTGCTAAGGATGGCCCAAGAACTTCACTAGTTGCTATAAATTGAACTTCTATCATATAATAATTTCCAGTTCAGATGAAATTATTTTTTCTTGACTTGTTTCAATAGTCTATGCCTCCATCTTCTTGAAAGTTTAGTGTTAATTGTTCGTAGGGGTTATATGATCTATTCAGTTATTGCACTTGTGTAGATTGTGGCCTCGACATAACTGTTGCTATCAAGTTCTGTTTGCCGAGAGTGGTAGTGAGTGAGGAGAGGTGGATAGAGAACTTTTCTGGCATATTCTTCTTTACTTAATAATGTTCTCTATGGATGAGGCGAGTTTATAATGCCATCATTACAAAATGCATCTGTTTTTGTAAATTACATATACTTCCATCAAATTTAATTGATATTCAGATGGAGGACTAGCAATTATTTTTCCTTCTTCAAAGCTAGGTTTTGCATTTGAATTCTGGGCTAGCTGAATCAATGCTGTTGTTTCTTTTATCTGTTTTATCTCATGTTCTTGTTTTTTAAATCACTTTTTACAATTGTTTTGTTTTGACAATATTTGTAGTATCCTTTTGATCTAGCCGATTTATCAGGGGCATTTTAGGTATCCCATCAATTCAATGCAGTCAATTCATAACAATGTCAATTCATTGCAGTGTTAGACGTGGTTTTATTGACTTTCTGCATCTGTAGACTGTTCAAATGAACTCTAGAGACAATAATTTAGACTTTGAAAAACTAAACATGTGTTAGAAGAATTTATCTCAGAAATTAATTAAAACTTGCCTAACAAGTATTGTTTCAAATCATTTAATAACATGCATTTTAAAAGTTTGCATAATGATTATTTCAATATTAGGCAATCATTAATAATATTTATGAAAATAATTTATAGTTAAATATTCCAACTTCTGTGCCTCTTAAATACTGAATGAATGTTGTTGAAAATCAAGACTTAAATAGATTTGATTAAAAAAAAATATTCCCTCAAGCAGGGGCTTGCCACAGAAGTCTGACAGGAGCCTGGCTAGTTTAATACGCCATAGTAAAAGGTCTGTGAGGATGCCAGGACCTCAGCAGAAACATGAATGCCTTTATCTGGGGCTTGAACTCAGGTACCTCAGATCATTATCCAAGCATGCTAAGCACTTGGCCACGGTTATGATCTTTAATTTAGCATTGATTATATTTTTCCATTGAATGCATATTTTAGAAGTTATATAGCTTCCGAGTTAGATTTACATTGACATAACATGGGAATTCTATGTTTTGGTAGGTTCAAGGTCATGCCTGGGCAAACATTTTAGCGAAAGGCCACATAGGAAACTGAAATGGAATAATGGGCCACCAATTAAATATATAACGAGTGCAAAAAAAAATCATATAATTTTATTAACATTAATTATTATGATCAGAATTCGCTTCACCCAATATGGACTTCTTGTCTTATATACGTTCATTTTCTCTTTTGAAAAAGTAATTAATTTGCCATCAGTAGCTCTGGGGCTGAACAAAAAGAAATGGCTTGCCATAATTTGCCCATGGCTGCTCAAAGCAAATTGTTCAAAACTCAATTGACAATTTTAACCCTTACCCTTAGGGTGTGTGTGCATTTCGCTTTAAGTAAGAGTTTTAAGAGATTACTGTTTGCTTTTAGAGATAAATTAAAATTTATTTTTAGATTGGACAGGTATTGATAAACTGGCTTCAGTCAGAAATGGGCCTGAAAAGACTTAAGAGACCAATAGTCTGGAAAGGCCATCACCATCAGATGGGATGTTAAACCATAGCCACATGTGCAGGAAAGCCATATACCCAGTGCATATTAAAGAACATGTTAGATTAGCCCTTCATGGGAGGTCTCAATCTGTCTCCTTAACAGCTGTCCAGGAGGTCACACAGAGGTAAAACAACATAAACCTCTACCACTAAGGTGGGGCATATATGTAATGAGTTTTTGGTACTTCACACAGCAATATGTCAAAATACCAAAATTGCTTCCCAAAATAATCAAAATTACCATGTTATGTAACTGTGAATCTAACTTCGAAACTTTATAAATTTTAAAATACGCATTTAATGTAAAAATGTGAATGATGATAAATTAAAGATCATAATCAAATCTATTTAAATCTCAATTAATAATAATAATATATTTATTGACCATATATACATCGATCAGCCAATACATTAAAACCACATCTGCATTATGCAAAAAAACGCACGTGCAGCCAATCAGTGTCACATGTCAAGATTGCGAATGATATATAAATACAGAGTGATTCAAAACTCTTGGGCCAAACTTTAAGGGGTGATATAACACACCTAAACAAGTACTTTTCGTCATACAATGCATGGTTGGAACTCAAGCAGTGAAGTGCTAGGGGTTAGCAGTTACTGTGTCAGGAAATAAAGAAACACAAGAATGACAGAAGAGGGTTGAAACAATTGCAGAAATTACAGAACAGAAAGTACAGAATTTTATTGAACAAATTACAGAAACTGCTGAAAAGAGCGACCACCAACATTAATGCAGGCTTCACACCTTTGACGTAGTGATCGGCGTACATAGGTGAAAACACCAAGCATTTCTCGTGCAGCGGCAATAGAAATCCTGGTAACAAGATTCTCATTGGAATTGATGGGGCTATCGTAGATGAGGATTTCATGAAATGCATGTCCGCCTTCTCCTGATTCATGAAACAATCCATCCGTTCTGCAATCCACAGTAGAAATGATGACAAGTGCAAAAACCAGTGCTTATAAGTGTTCACTGAAAAGCACCCTCTAACGCTTCACCGCTTGAGTTCCGACCATGCATTGCATGACAAAAAGTGCTTGTTTAGGTGCGTTCTATCACCCCTTAAAGTTTGGCCCAAGAGTTTTGAATCACCCTGAATATAATACCTGGGTCAGAGCTCTCGCAGGCAGTATTTCATTTCATCTCAACATAGGAAAAGCAAAGGATTTATCTGATTTCGACAAAGGCCAGATTGTTATGGCAAGTTGCCTTGGTAAAAGCATCTCCGAAACAGCAATGCTGGTAGGCTGCTCATGCTATGCAGTAATTAGTACCTATCAAAGATGGTCTGAAACAGGTGACACTTTGAGTCGTTGACAAGGCAAGGGCCGGCCACACCTCACTGATGCCAGAGGTGAGCGCAGGCTATCTTGTCTTGTCTGCAGCAACAGGAGAGCTACTGGTTGGTTGGTTGGTTGTTTGAGGTTTATTGGCGCATCGGCAACTGAGGCCATAATGCGCCAGACAAAGACAAATAGTAAATAAGAAATAAAAATCGTGTAAACCTACAACCAGAGTTAAAAGCAACATCAAAATGTGATAAAATACGATACAAAAAGAGCAACAAGTGTAAAACAAGGAAAGACAAAATCAACAAAATATATATATAAAAAACAAGAAGAAAATTTGCGTATAATAACAAATAGTTATATATATATATACAGTATATATAATGGCTATAAACGAGTAAAATAACCTGTAAATTGTAAAAATTGAAAGACAGCGTTAAAACAACAATGATCTGATAACAAATGTCCGAGTGTAAGGGGCTCGGACGTAAAATCATGAAAATTAAAAAACAAACTCCGTTCGAAGTTAAAACATGGACATAAGAGTAAAATGTGTTTGATTGTTAAAATGGTGTCACAAAACTCACACTTAGGTACATCGTCCGCCTGTAGAAGAAATGAATGAGTAATAAACGAATGACCAAAGCAGAGCCGAGCAAGTACCACTTCCTCCTTGCGATTCCTGTGGTAACAAGACTGCCATGGTTTGATGATAGGTTTGATCTTAAATAGCTTGTTCGTAAGCTGTCCTGACCAAGATCTCTGCCACTGTGCCCGAAACTCGGTGGTAAATCGTTGCCAGAAATCCAGATATGGGACCGGCAACGGAGAGTCGGACAGGGCCGTGGCTGACTTGGCAGCAGCATCTGCCAAGTCATTGCCCCTAATCCCGATGTGACCGGGCACCCAACAGAAATGGATGGTGGTGGTGGCTGCCAGACAATGCAGCTGCTGGCGGATCTTAGTAAGAACTGGGTGAGGCCGATGCCTCACTGAGATCAAAGCCTGCAGCGAGCTAAGCGAGTCGGTGTAAAGTACACACCGACGATGATGCTTAGTCGCCAGGTGGTCCAAGGCAAGGCTGATAGCGTGCAACTCTGCAGTGAAGATGGAACACTGCAGTGGGATCTGGCCTGCAATGATTACATCACAGCAGACCATGGCTGATCCCACTGATGTGCCGGACTTCGAGCCATCTGTGAAGACAGGCAAGAAGTCCGGGTGCTCAGCATGATGGCTGGCAAAGAGTTGCTGGTACAAACAGTCGTGTGTAAAGGCCTTCCCCGTCCTGCACAGGAAAAAAATCGCAGGAAGGGGAAACAGTGAGCCAAGTGGAAGTGGCTCAGCTGTCGACTGTGCAATGCTATCGAGACTGATGTTAATGTCTCTGAGGTAGCCTCGGACACGCAAACCAAAAGGATGAATGGCAGTCGGCCGATTTGTGTAAAGCATTTCCCACTTCGGACTGAAAATGCAGTCCCAAGTGGGATGGCCAGGCAGGGATCGCAATTTAGATGCATATTGTAGGGACAACTGCTGATGGCGAAGAGATAAAGAAGGTTCGTCGGTCTCAACGTAAAGACTCTGGACTGGTGAGGTGAGGAAGGCTCCCATGCAAACACGGAGGGCCTGGTGATGGAGGGGGTCCAGCACATGGAGGGGGTCCAGCACCTTTACCACCAAATCCCGGGCCAAGTCATACACCTGGGATCCGTAGTCCAGTTTCGATCGGACAAGTGCACAGTACAGGCGGAGCAAAGAACATCGGTCCGCCCCCCAAAAAAGGGAGGAGAGGACCTTGATGATGTTCAATGCCCGTGTGCACTTGGACCTGAGATGACGTATGTGAGGTAAAACGGTCAATTTCCGATCAAATATGAGACCGAGAAACTTGTCTCCACCACAACTGGAATGATGTTACCCCCGAGCCGCAGCTCGGGATCCAGATGAAGATTACGCTTGTGGCAAAAGTGCACACAAGCGGTCTTCTGTGGGGAGAACTGAAACCTGTTTGCCGTCGCCCAAACCGAAAGATTATTCAGGGCAATTTGCAGTTGTCTTTCAATGACCCTCATGCTGGAAGAAGAGCGAAAGATGCTAAAGTCATCAACATAGAGGGCATTGCCTACTGATGGAGGAAGTTGTCTAGTAATAGAATTAATCTTGACAGCGAAAAGTGTAACACTCAACATGCAGCCTTGTGGCACCCCCTGTTCTTGGGGGTACGGCCACGACAGAGTGTTACCGACACGGACACAAAAAGAACATGTCGATAAGAAGCTGGAGATGAAGATCGGCATGTGACCTCTCAAGCCAAAACTGTGGAGGTCACAAAGAATGCCGAATCTCCAAGCTGTGTCGTAAGCTTTTTCGATGTCGAAGAAAATTGACACTAGGTGCTCTCTACGTAAAAATGAGTTTCTGATAGCCAATTCGAGGCGTATCAGATGGTCAAGAGTTGACCGTTGCCTGCGAAAGCCACACTGGGTGTTAGAAAGAAGGTTGTGATGTTCTAAATACCAGATGAGTCTGGCATTTACCATTCTTTCCAACACCTTGCACACGCAGCTCATCAACACGATGGGACAATAACTGGAAGGAATCTTGGGATCTTTGCCTGGCTTGGGGAAGGCCAAAATGATGGCCTCACGCCAGGAGTCCGGAAACTGCTCCTCGAGAAAAATGCGATTGAAGAGATGGAGCAGCCGATCCTTACTCAATGGTGAAAGATGCATTGTTGGAGCATGGCATAATGGACATTGTAAGGCCCTACAGCAGAGGCACGAGAAGAGTGCAGAGCAAGGCGAAGCTCCTCCGCTGTGAATGGCTTTTTGTAAGGCTCCAGGCCATTCGAGTGGAAGGACAGCGGAGAGCGTTCCGCCCTGCCCTTCTGGGCCAGAAACTCGGGGGAGTAAGTGGAAGAGGAAGAGATGGAGGAGAACGACTCCCCCAGAGTGATGGCAATTGCTTTGGGATCAGCAATTGCCTGTCCATTGTGCTCCAGGATTGATGACAAGTGGGATGTGTAATTCCCACCCATCTTCCGGACTTTATCCCACACGACCTTAGAACTAGTTGTGCAGGTGATAGAAGACGTATACTTGATCCAAGATTCCTTCTGACTCTGGCGTCGGATGAAATGAGCTTTCGTCCTGGCGCGTTTGAACTTTTCAAGGTTGGGGGGGGGGGGGGGTCGTCGGATATCTCCGAAACACCCCCCAAGCCTTGTTCTGAGCCTTACGAGCTGCAGTGCAATCTGGATTCCACCACGGTTTTGGAAAGCGAGGAAACCGTGTCAAAGTTTGAGGAATTGTTGATGCAGCTGCATCTACGATACAGTTCGTTATTTCCGCTACTGCCACATTGATGGGATCCTGGCTGACAGAGTGGTCATCGAGCCTCCACCATGAGATGCGAGAAGGGCTGCAAGCCCCCCCCCCCACCACCACCACCACAGGAGATGGTGCACACCACGGGGAGGTGATCGCTTCTGTAGGGGTTGTCCTCGACCACCCATGTAAAGAGTGGAAGGATCGAGGAGGAGCAGATGGTAAGGTCAATGGCAGTAAAAGAGCGGGTTGGAGAGTGAAAGTAAGTACTGACACCGGTGTTCAACAGGGAGAGAGAAGGACCAGGAGCCACTGCTCCAGGACCCCACCCCTCCCGTTGGTGTCAGCACTTCCCCAAAGTGGACTGTGTCCATTGAGGTCCCCCATAATGAGGAAGGGGGACGGCAGCTGCGAGACGAGATCATCAAGGTCTTCCTGGAAGACGATGCTCCCAGGTGGAAGATATACAGAGCAGACAGTCAACGAGAACCCAACAAAGAGACGGATGACTACCGCCTCTAAGTTGGTGGTGAGGGGTACGACCTGGAATGGAGAATGGTTGCTCACGAGGATGGCGACACCCCCGTGAGCTGGACCATCTCCATCCCGGTCCCGGCAAACTAGTGAAAAGTGCCGGATCATGGGATCTGTGATGTCATCATCCGGCACTTATCATGTCCTCAAGATTCCTCTGGAATCCATGACAATTCCATTGTAGGAGTGTGGCCATCTTAGGACTTAGAAGAGTGGGTGGACGAATTCCTATTCAACTTAACCACCGCAGAGGACGGTTTAGTGAATAGGGGGTGGTCGGTATCCATGTCCTCGGAATCATCTGAGGGGCATGGATCGATGACCGCCCTTTGTGGTGCTGTGATTTTCTTTTTGGGCCCCGGTGGGGGCCCCTTAGGTTTGGAAGGTCTTGCTGTCTGAGGGCGGGGAGGAGGAGGCCTTCCGGTGGAGGTGGAAGGCTGTGTTGCAGGAATGGAAACCGGGGTAGATGTCAAAGTCGACACCACCCTCGGTTTCGCCTGCGTCAGGAGGTACTTGGCTGCGGGCGAGAAAGACTCAGTTGGTGGTACACTGATGTCGGTCTGCACCACCACCGAAATCATTGGAATGATGGGCTTTCCAATGACTGCACTGGCATAGGAAACCTTGCCAGGCAGGGCGGGTGGTGCAGCAAGCTTTTTCGCCTCAGCATAAGAGATGTTATTGAGACTTTGAGGCGTTGTACCTCCTTTTCCTCCTTCCACTTCGGACAGTCGTGGGAGAACGCCGGATGTTCGCCACTGCAGTTCACACAGCATGCCTTTTCTGCTGTGCAGTCAGGATCAAGATGATCCTTACTGTCACAGCGAGCACAGCTGGGCTTGCACCTGCATGCTGTGCAGGCATGACCGTATATTTGACACTAAAAACAGCACAGAGGGTTTGGGATATATGGCCGAACCTCACAATGTAAATAACCTGCCTTGATGGAAGAAGGCAGGCATGGCGTATTAAATGTCACAATCAGCACCCGGGTGGGTGCCAATTTCCCATCACGACGTGTCGAAACCCGGTGGACTGCTGTTACTCCTTGAGATGTGAGCTCCGAGAGGATTTCCTCCTCAATGACTTTGAGGAGGCCCCACTCGGTGATCACACCCCGAGAGGAATTCAAAGCTTTATGGGAAGTGACTTCGACAGCCACCCCACCAATTTCTTTAACTTTCAGGAGCAGTTCCGAATGTTTGGAACAAGCGGTCTCAACCTGTAAGTCGCCAGATTGTAGGCGCTTTACGGATTTCGGCTCTCCCACAAGACCTTTCAAAACCTTTATTCACGAAAAATGGGAACATGTCCCCAAGTACCTGATCACCCGTGGAGTGGATGATCAAGAACTTCGGGAGTGAAGACACAGACAAAGAAGACGATGGCGGTGATAACAAAGACGAGGAAGATGGGAGCTCATGTCGAGCCCTCTTGTTGGCAGTGATCGCATTTTCATCATTCTCTCTCATGTTTTGTTTTGTGTGGTTCAGTGCCCGCTGTCCCCACCCTCCACGGAGCCCAACAAGGGGACACCCAGTCGGGCGCCAGGGCTACGCAGGCATTATACCCACACAGACAGTGAGCCAAGCCCTCACAAATAAATAGAAGGAAAATAAAAAGAGAAATGTGCAGAACAAAAACATTCTACACAAATGAAACAAAGCGTAAAGTAACAAAATTGTGAATGGCCAAAGTGGCCTCACAAAGAAAGGATAACAACGAAAGGAAAATAATCTGTGAGGAAACTTGCAAACCTGTACCCGGACCGTGGGCAAGGTTACTCACTGCTCTGCACGGTTGACCCTAGCAGGACCTGCCCACCAGCCGATTGCTCCTGGGGGGGCCATCCCAGGAGCTCCCGTTTACCGGAAGCAGAGGCCAAAGCAGTGTATAGCAGAGGCCCCGGAATCCACTGCCCAGCCCCGCGACAGACAGGCTCCCCAATGGCAAGACGGCCAATGGGGACCATGCCAGTCATGAGCTGAGGAGAGATGGGGACCCCCGAGCAACTACCAGGATCCTCCTTTCCCGGGACACAGGTCTCCACGCACGGCAAACACGCGGGCGAGCGTTTAGGACCCTGTGAAGGTAACCGAGCCAGTGGAACCTTCACAGGGTGGTCCCCCTCACCGTGTACAGGCACTCACACCGAGGGGGCAGGAGAGCTACTGTGGCTGACATTACCCCTAATTTCAATTGTGGTAAAGGGCCCCATTGCCTGAGCACACAGTTCATCCTAAGTTCTTGGATATGGGTCTCCTCAACTGCAGACCCATTTGTGGGCCCTATGCTCACAGTTGTCAACATTTTCAGTTGGCATGTAATCATCAGCATTGGGTCATAGAAGACTGAAAGAGGACGCATGGTCAAATGAATCAGTTTTCTGTTACACCATGTGGATGGACAAGCTTGTGTGCAATGTTTACCCATAGAAGCCTTCTCACCTGGATGCACTGTGGAATGGATCCAGGCAGATGAAGGGAGTGTGATGGTTTGAGCAATATTTTCTTGGGGAACACTTGAACCAATTATCCCTGTAGAGCAAACTCTGACATCTGTCACATACCTGAATATCATGGCTGACCAAGTATACCCTTTTATGGAGACTGTATTCCCTGGCGGAGATGGTGTCTCTCAACAAGACAATGCCCCATGTCACACTGTGAAGAAGGTTCAGGAATGGTTCCTAGGACATGATGAGGAATTCCATTTATTGCCATGGCCACCAAATTCGCCGGCATAAATCCTATCGAGCACTTGTGGTTTGAGTTGGAGAAATGGGTATGAGCAGCATCACCTCAACAACATAATTTACAGGAACTGCGGGATCTTCTGTTGCAGTCGTGGTACCAGATATAAAGCGACACCTACCAACATCTTGTTGAATATATGCCTCATAGGGTGAGAGCTCTTTTGGTGGTGAGAAGAGGACATACATCATATCAGGTAGGTGGTTTTAATGTTTTGGCTGATCGGTGAATATATATATACTGTAATATACATATTACATGTAATAGATATATTTATCACTGTAATATATTATTACTGTAATAGATATATTTATCATGTAATATACAGGGTGTCCATAAAGTCTCTTTACAATTTAAAAAATTTATTACAAAGACAATTGATGAGATATCTTAATCAAATTTGTTCTATGTATTAAGTAGTTATCAAAGTTTTTAATCACATTGCATTTGAGTACTTCAGGTACCACGTTGATGAAAGAGGTATTTTTTAAAGAAACTCTAAAAAATGGCTACTCCTGAAGAGAAGGCACAATGTGTATCATGATTTATTGAAACGAAATTGGATACGCAGACTCAGCGAAACTACAGAACTAAGTATGGAAGAGATCTGTCAATTTGTGCATGGCACAAGAAATTTATGGAGACAGGGACAGTGTTGGATAAAGGGAGGAGTGGACGACCAAGAACATCTGAGGAAAACATCGATCGTGTAAGACAAGCCTTTAGTCAATCTCCCACACGTCCATCCGTACTGCTGCCAGACAGTTACAGCTACCACATTCAACAGTGCACAAAGTCCTACACAAGAACTTGCGATTGTATGCTTACAAAGTGCAACTCTTACAGGCACTCAAGCCAAATGATAAACCAAGACGAAAAGAGTTTGCAGTTAACATGATGGAACGAATTTCTGAGGATGAAATGTTCCTCACCCGAGTTTGTTTTAGTGATGAGGCAACCTTTCATGTCTCAGGGAAACTGAACACACATAATGTGAGAATCTGGGGATCAGAACACCCCCATGTGACTAGTGAACTTCACCGAGATAGTCCAAAGGTTAATGTGTGGTGTGGGATCATGTGCAATCAAATCCTTGGTCCATTTTTCTTCAACGAGGCATCAATTACTGCAAATGTTTACTTTGACCTTTTGACTGAGTATGTGGCACCACAACTAGATGACCTTCAACCAACCATCATTTTCCAGTAAGATGGTGCACCACCACATTGGGGACTGCAAGTCCGTGGGTTCCTAAATCAAACATTTCCAGACCGGTGGATTGGAAGGGATGGCCCAATTCCCTGGCCACCTCGTTCACCAGATATCACTCCCCTGGACTTCTTTCTATGGGGTTATGTTAAAGATATCGTGTATCGAACAAAGATATGGGACATCATTGACCTAAAGCAAAAAATCACTGATGCCATTGCCACCATCGATGAGGCTATGCTACAGTGAACGTGGCAAGAAATCAAGTACTGTCTTGATGTGCTTCGTGCACCTAATGGTGCCCATATAGAGGTGTATTAAATGATGAAAAAAAAATTTCAATAACTACTTCTCATTTTGTAATAATTTCCAAATATTTATCTTTCATTTGATTTTTTTTTTAAATTTTAAAATTGTAGAGACTTTATGGACACCCTGTATAATATATTATTAATATATATATTTATTACGTAATATATAAATCTACCTATTATATATTGCATAATAAATATAAGACATATAATGCTTATACATAAATAATGAGCTTAAATATATATACCCACAATTCATTCTAAACAAATATATATTTTTTGAACATAAATAAAACCATATATGTAAAATATTTACTATGAAATGATATGCATTAAAATAGAAGCCATATAAGAACCAATGAGCTTTATGCTCTTACAAGTTGTCAAATTACATTATAATTTTTTATCAATATGTATTTTGTTACAATACAGATTCAAAGGTTTAAGAGTGGAAATAAAATTTCAAAAATTAATAAATTCAGATTTGTTCATTAATGACATATGAAATGAGGTAATTCACTTAACAGTGAAATAAAGACTCCTTATTGTTTATATTTAATAAACTTTGACTAATTTTGATTTTAAAAATATTTTCATTTTATTCTTCCCTTATACTGCTTGATAATTTATTAAAATTTTGTGGAGCTAGAATCATGAAATGTCTATGGATAATTTCTCTTCTTGGAAAAGGTACATAAAGTTCTCTCTTTCTAAGATTTATTTCTGTATGTTGCAATTTTAATATATCTGGGTTTTTAAATACAAACATAAGTATTTTACAAATATATAATTGTCTTAAATCCACAATTTTATTTTCAATAATCATATTTTTTAATTTTGTATTATTGTTATTCATAATAACCTTCATAATTTTGTTTTGTAACATTATTAATTTATTTAAAGAGTTTATATACATTCCTCCCCAACTAATTAAACAATATTGTAAAGTAGACTGAATCCACGAACAGTAAAGAGTTATGAGAAAGGAAGTACTTACAATTTTCTTGAGATGATATATTCTAATTAGGAAATATCTTAAACGTTTTGCAATCATGTTGCATGACTATTCCACTTCAAATTACTATCAATATTAATCCCCAAATATTTGTATGTTTTAATTTGTTTAATTTTTGCACATACATAAACATTATTACAAGTAAATCTACGATAAATAAATTTTTTTTTTGAAATAATTCTTGTTAGTGAGACTGAAATACATTGAATGCAATTTTTCGATATTTAGTGTAAGATGATTTTGATGAAACCATAAATAAATAAATACTTCCTCAAGCAGCTGCTTGCCACAGAGGTTTGACAGGCGCCTGTCAGTTTATATGCCATAGTAGAAGGTCTCAGAGGATGGCAGGGCCTCAGCAGAAAAATGACACATACATCCATGCTTTACCCAGGGCTCGAACCCAAGACCCTTAGATCAGTAGCCAAGCGTGCTAACCACTCAGCCACGGGAAATCCTGAGATACATTTAATTTCAATTCTTTAAAATTACTGCTTCTATATACTATAACAGTGTCATCAGCACAGGTTATCCTTTTAAGTTATTAAAAAAGAAATCATTGAACTATATCAGGAACAAAACAGGTCCCAAAACTGAGCCATGAGGCACCCTTTGGTAAGCAATAAGAGTGAACTTTTTGTATTTCTTATGTCTACAATTTGTTTTCTATCTGTAATATATGTTTTAAACCATTTTAGAATATTTCCTCTAAGACCAATGTAATTTAGCTTCTGCAATAAAATTTCATGATTTACAGTATCAAATGCTTTTGCAATGCCTAAAGAAATTACCATAGTTTTTTGAGAATTATTTATTTTATGTAAAACAGTAGTGGTCATTTCTAACACTTCATGATCTGTATTCTTATGTTCTATAAACACAAACTGCAATTTATAAAAAAAGATGAATCATTTAAAAATTTCATAATTCTATTTTTCTTTATTGTTTCAATAACTTTTGAAAACACAGGTAATATAGAGATTGGTCTATAATTATTTAAAATATTTTTATCTCCTTTTTGGTATATAGGCTTTACAATAGCAGTTTTTAGGTGGGTTATAAAAATACCAAAATTAAACGAATTATTTATGATTTGCATTAAAAATGGCGCATGGTACTTATTAATGATTTTTAATATTTTGGGACTTATATTATCATATCCATAAGCTTTAATTTCATCTAAGTTGCTTATAATATCATTTAATTCAGTTTCATCTGTCTCTTTCAAAAATATGGAGTTCTTGTTATTTAAGATAGAGGGATAGTTATGAAAGTTAATATTTGTCTCATTACTATAATAATAAAATGATAATTAAAGTCATTAGTTAATTAATATGCATGCATCAATACACACTGGCATTGTTGAATCAGAAGTTTTTTCAATTAAAATTTTCTTTACACATTTCCATTGCTTCTTTGCATCTTTTTTACGCCTTTTAAATTCAGTTTCATAATATTTAATTTTCAAATTTCTTATTTTTGAAACTATACTATTTCTAACTGTTTTTTATTCATCATTATATTGCAATATATATAAATATGGATATTTTTTGTGCCTTAAGTGTTTTTTCTCTTTTTTTAATCAAATTAATTATTTCATCAGTTATCCAAGGATTAAAATTAATTTTTAAAATTTTTTCATCAATATCATGTGTTTGTGTGCTTGATTAACTCTATAAAAATTTGATAAATATCATTTATATTAGAATTATCAATTTCATCTAATTTTAAATTTAAATATTTTTATCTTAGATTCCAATGTTTTAAAATTAATTCTAATTCTTTGAGATATTTCATGTTTCTTTTTTATATTAGGCTTAAGAATTTTGAAAATCAAAAATGATTTTCAACAATATTTGTTCAGTATTTAAGAATAGAAGCTGAAATATTTAACAATAAATTATTTTCATAAATATTAATGAGTGCCTAATACTGAAATAATCATTATAAAAACTTTTTAAATGCATATGTTATTAAATGATTTCAAACAATACTTGTCATGAAAGTTTTAATTAATTTTGGAGGTAAATTCTTTTGACACATATTTAACCTTTAAAAGTCTAAATTATTGTCTCTAGAGTTCATTTGAACAGTCTACATATGCAGAAAGTCAATAAAACCATATGTAAAACACTGATGAATTGACACTGTGTGTGATGAATTGACGTCACGATGAATTGATATTGGAATGAACTGATGTTGCAATGAATTGAGCACAATGAATTGATGTGGAACTAGCATTTTATACATCCTGTTTGTTCATTGTTTTTTTCACCTCTATATTCTTAATACTTTTCTTTATTTTTTTACTGCAGTCATTGGTACTCTGCAGTGGAATGGTTTTATAATCAACTCATAATAAATAGGCACTTTAGCATCAATTTAAATTTTAGAGGAAAAATTGTCTTGAGCCGGGTGGGATACGAACCCACGACCTCCTGATAACATGTCAGGTGCTCTGGACCACTGAGCTACCGGCCGCCAATCAAGATCTCCTCTAACAAGTGCTATGAACATGCCTTTTATGTTTCATAGAAGCGCTGATTCAGGCAATATTTCTAGCCACAAGCGGCATTTATATTAGCCAATAGATGGAAGCATGTGCTACAAGTATGCAGATATAAATAATTAATGAAATAGGCTCGACGTATTTCAAGTCAACTCATAATAAATAGGCACTTTAGCGTCGATTTAAATTTTAGAGGAAAAATTGTCTTGAGCCGGGTGGGATACGAACCCATGACCTCCTTATAACATAACATGTCAGGTGCTCTGGACCACTGAGCTACCGGCCGCCGATCAAGATCTCCTCTAGCAAGTGCTATGAACATTCCTTTTATGTTTCATAGAAGCGCTGATTCAGGCAATATTTCTAGCCACAAGTGGCATTTATATTTGCAAATAGATCTTGATTAAAGATAGATCTATTGGCTAATATAAATGCCGCTTGTGGCTAGAAATATTGCCTGAATCAGAGCTTCTATGAAACATAAAAGGAATGTTCATAGTACTTGTTAGAGGAGATCTTGATTGGTGGCCGGTAGCTCAGTGGTCCAGAGCACCTGACATGTTATCAGGAGGTCGTAGGTTCATATCCCACCTGGCTCAAGACAATTTTTCCTCTAAAATTTAAATCAACGCTAAAGTGCCTATTTATTATGAGTTGACTTGAAATACGTCGAGCCTATTTCATTAATGGTTTTATAAACCTTTTGGAGACCTTTCTAGCCATTAGGGCAGTGGTGAATTTATATGTACTGAATATGAAATAAGTCCGAATTTATATTCTTTTTGTGTTGGTGTGAGCTGGCTGTCTTTTTTTAGAGATACTCTTTGCTTCATTTTGTGGACTAGTTAGTAGGAACAGAGTTGTTTTTGTGATAGTTTTCAAATTCTCTCCTTTCCAGTTTGATCAGCTTTTTTATTGGTGGTATACCTATTATTCTTTAAGAATACTGTTCTTATTGCATTTTTTTTTGTCTCAATGGGTGTGAAATTTTATTTATGGAATAGTAATAATAGTAATGAAAGAATACTCTGGCATGTTTCTGGAGAGACGCAGGTTCGATTCCTGTATGTCGTCAAAAATTTTTTCCGCTAAATATTTATTGATTTATCAATGCCAAAAGAGCATTAGGTCATGCTGTGATTATCCTCTATGTTTAGTAAATTGAATTATATTATAATAAAAATATTTGTTAGATATATTTTAGCCTTTTATTTTTTTCTGAGAACCAAAGCTTTTGGTTCTCTGTTGGTGGCACTGAAATTAAGGTGCTTCTTACAATCGATGGAGTCTTAGAATTGAAGAAATACGGTGTGTATATATATATACAGTAGACTCCCTCTTATCCAACCCTTATGGGACCAGACCCCTGGCCAGATGAACGAAAGGCTGGTTAATCCTAAAAATGTGTCAGAAAATAAATAAAAAAAATGGCAAATGACAAGAATACTAACTGCACTGTATTTTAAATAATAATTTGTTGTACAATATTAACAATTTATTAATAGATTCTGAAAAAAAATTCATTGCCGCCACATTTTTTTCAGAATCTATTAATTAATGTTCTTAACAGGGAATACTGTGCATTCACCTTGGATTGATTTTAACAATTTACTCACACTGACTTGAAAAAGTCTGTGATTTTCTTTTGTTTCTTTGAACTTAACACTTTTTTACCTGCAAAGTTTTGCCATTTTTTAATAAACATCAACAGATGAGGCCTGCTGTTGAATGTATCTTACTGCAACATCAAAGCTTCTTTCCTTCAATATATGGCTAACTTTCCCTTCTTCCTCTTCTTCTTTGTTCCCTTCTTGGCAGACTGCATTGATAATTTCACCATCATCATTCAGTGTTTCATTTTTCAACTGTTCATCACTCCTTTAACCATTTTTCAATGTAATTTTCTTCAAGTGTGTCACATCCAAGCAGCAGTTTAAAGTCATTAAGCAGAGAAATATTGTCATTATCCATCATATCTTCGGCAGACTCACTCTATACTTTCGTGTTGTTGTATTTGGTACTTTTCACACATTTTTCAATTTTTGGGCCAAAGTTTTCTCCATGACTTCGTAATTGTTGTACGAGACATTTCTTCAAAAGCTCTTGCCAACATGTAGATCACATCCTTGATATTTATTGTTTTCAAAGCATTTAGAAGTCCTATTCCGTCATTTCCGGTTCGCTGTAGAATTTCTGAAAGAAGCTTTCTCCTGTATTGCCTTTTTAAACTTCCAAGCATGCCTTGATCCATTGGTTGCACTAAAGATGTTACATTAGGTGGAAAAAAGATGGCTTTTATGTTGTCAGAAATGAGTTCACTTGGGTGTGTTGGGGCATTGTCGAGAATAAGTAGGGCCTTTACAAGCATTTTAAGACTTGTCAAGTGGTTTTTAACTTTTGGAATAAATTCTGTAAAGAACCACTCTTTTTTGAGCTTTGTAATAAACTGGCAGAGCAGCTAAATTTAAATGCTTGAATGCTCGGGGTTTTGCTGATTTCCCAATTACAAAAAAGAGGAAGTTTGCACATTCCTGCAGCATTTGTACACACAGCCACAGTGATTCTTTCTTTCTTTGTTTGTTTGTTTTAAATCCTGAAGCTGATGAAGTTTATGACAGTACAAGAATCCTGAAGGTTTCTTGTACTGTCATAAACGTTTTCGTTGGAAGAAACCCCAATCTCATCTACAAAGTATAACCCAATCTCATCTACATTGTAGATTTGTTCTGTGCACAGGCCTTCTTCTTCAATAGCAATAAAAGTTTTTCTGAAAATTTTTTGTTGTTAAAGGATCAGCTGACAATTTCTCACCACAAACACTAAGGTAATGAACACCATGCCGTTTTTTCTAGCGAGAAAGCCATCCCTCGTTTGCTGAAAAATCTTCCCCATTATCGATTTTAGAATGAAGGATTAATGCTTTTACTTTCAAGATTGGCCCACTGATTGGCATTCCTTTTCGATGCTCTTGCATGAACCATAACCAAAGTGCATCATGGACAATTTCATTTTTCAGCTTTTTAAGACTGCACCAAGAAGAGTTTTTTCAGAAGGAATAGAAAATCGTAAAGATTTTCTATTTCTTCTCCAGTCATTTACTGTGCTTTAGCCCACCTAGTTAATCACAAATATGCTTTACTGGATCATCTTTGTCAATACGCTCTAACACTTTTAATTTCATCTCCATCGTAACAACATTACACATGTTTGCACTCACTCATTTTGTACCACACAATAATTAATAGATCAGAACACACACTCCTGTATATGCACAGTACAGTGTAATATTCACAAAGAGGAACTGAAGCAAAAAAACAAAACAAGCAGCAATTTGCTTCCGCTTCTTGGAACGACCGGTTAAAGCGGAGGCCGGTTGAGCAGAGACCGGATTAGAGAGAGTACTCTACATTAATTTATTTTACAATGAATTGTAAAAAAAGTGATATGGTAATAAAATGAATTATAAAAAAAGATAAAAAAAAATATTAAGAGAGCAGCTAAAAAAAACTGCATTTAGCTAACTGAGCTAAGCATTGCTGATGATATGTTATGATAAAATATATTATTTGTATTCTCTTGCAGACCAACTGTTCAACACATTTTATATTTTCATATCTAAGGTTCTTAAATTATTCATACATAAATATCCTTTCTCAGCAAAATAAAAAAATTGGCAATCCAGTCCAAATATATCTAAAAGATAGATGTTTAAGTCACAGTGTTGGTCAACAATTATTGAATTTTCTCTATATCACTGTAATTAGTGGAAAAGTTGAGACAATTGGATGGAATTATTATCTATATATTTATCTTGTTTTTTTTCTTTGCAATGATTTCCAATTGTTAGATGAATCTATTGTCCTGTGGTGGGTAGTATAATCCAGATATGTGTTCACTTATATTCTTTATTTTTTTTGTTTTCTGAGAGAATGTTGGTGCCAGGTTGATGTCAACCAACGTATTATTAGATTCACAGCTTATGTCTCAACTTTTCCAGGAGTGAAAATATTATATTCTAATGCATACTTGCTATGTGTTTTGCATTGTTGCTCCAATGCATTGTCAGGTGAAGTAGTTATTTTGCGGCAGGCACAGATGTTAGCATGCTGTGGTCAGTGTTGTTTATATTAGCCTCTGAGCACATTGTGTGGAGGGGTGGGTAGCAGTATATGTGGTGCTTCTATTGAAGGGTTAGGGGAGTAAAATTTTAAAGTTAGGGATATGGAGTTTTAGAATTTTTTAGTTGGGGCTTTATTTATACATAATTGTGGGAAGTTTTGTTTGGTGCTGTTGTTTTTGTGTGCATGTGGGAAATGTGGGAAACAAGGGTAGGGGTGGGGTTTCTTAATTCAATTTAATGTTTGGGTAATTATTGAAGAGTATTTTCCATGCTGAAGGTGGTGGGGTTATTACATTATTACATATTTCATTTCTGTTTAAGTATATTACAAAGTTTTCGGCAATATATCTTGCAGGGAAGATTAGGCCCATTGAACCTGGCACAGTCAAATGAAGATTTTCACAAGATCTTCGACTCCTGGTTAGCACAGGGAGAAATAGCCAATCAAATGTCATAGCCATAACAAAATGTGACCCACTTCCTGCAGTTCATCACTATTGTATTTCAGTGCATGCACATTTGTATCATTGCTATAATACATAATAATGTTACGACAGATGAATGAGAAATAATGAAACCATGATGTGATGTATCATTTTGATGCTCACATGTGTGTTAGAATTACACCACTAACCACTTCGAACAATAACTTAAAAATAAAGAATAAGAGAGTTGGAATTAGGAAGAATAGTGTGAAAGAAAACGTAGCTTGTCTTCATATGTGCACAATGGTCTAAAGAAGAAATGTTTTTATTTGGTGTGTGTGCGGGAGGACAAATAAGTTTATTAGTGCGGATCTTGTTAGTAAACTAGTAAGAAAAGGGAAGAATTCACCATCTGATGTGTAGTGATCAATGTCTGAAAAGAAATGGTTCTGAGAGACGAGTATACTTAAGTGCAGTTTTAGAGTATTTGACAATTAGAATCCTGAAAGGAAGTCATTTGGTGTATAGTTATATTTAGTTTCTTTAAGGAATTGGTAAGGAAGATTACAGATTTATTCACAAATATGATTATGCCACTTATTGAGTATTATAAAAAGCCTTATTTTATGCTTTGAGTAGAGACTGTAAGAATTATAGAGAAACAACTATTTGTAGGAATAGTGAAAAGGTGCTAGATTTTTCTGTAGGTTTATTTTCATATTGATGAAGATAAAGATTTGTGTTGGTAGAGTTTAGTTTTTATGTTTTATTCATATTTTAGTAATAAATTACATTATTTTAGAATAATTGTTGCTAAATATTATTTTTGAACTCGCACTCAGTTTCTATTCATTAAAGTTTATAACAATACTAAGATTCTGGGAGGTAGCAGTAATGGAAAAATTCATATTGTACAAACTAAAGTAGACAATGCAGCACTGATTTGCACAGTAAATGCTGTAATTATCTACATAACATAGCAAATAATGATCACAGATCGAATATAAAAATAATATTATGTTGATTAGATATGAGAAATAAAGAATATTAAATTTATTATTTATTGCGATTACTTTGATGGAGCAGTGCCCCAGGTAGCCATGAAGAAGCTGCCCTTTTACATATTAAATTACACAGAATTTAATTCTATATTTTATGAAAATGAAAAATTTTCAAAAAATTACAAACATATTAATTTTAAAGTGACTTTTTAACAGTGAAAAACCGATCTGACCAGGCAATTAAGGCTTAATTTTCGAAAACCTGATGAATAAGAATAATTATATATAAATTGAAACGAAATTTGTTCCTAAATAATATTTATCTGAAACATGATTTTTACCTCTTTTCCTAATTTTTTTCAGTATGATATATTTTAAAATATGGGCCAGTGTTATAAATGTGACTTGGACTCAAGTTCATATGATTTTTTGTTCTGTTTATGAAATGGAGGAACACTTTCTTTTTTTTTTACTGAACATCATGCATTTTTTCTTTGGCTGTAGAATTTTTGAAATCTTGGCAAAGTGTCAAAAAGTTGGTGTACCATGATTAATATAAATAAATTAGAAACTTTAAAAATACCTAACTTCTGATATGGGCCCTAAAAGGTAGAAAATAAACCTAAAGCATATCAATGGTGCAATCAATCACTGTGTTTGTATTCATTTCAAAGGATGATAGGGCACTGTTTTACCAACAGTGTCCTATCATCCTTTGAAGTGAATACAAACATAGTGATTGGCTATGTCTACACTTGTATAATTTCATCTTTAACTTCACTTTCAATGCTGGATAGTCTAGCGCATGCTTTAGATGGAATGCGTTGGATGCATGCCTTCAACTATCTACACCTGTGCGTCAAATAGTTTTCAAGTTTTCACCAGTGTAGATGTGAAGTTGCAATGGACGTAACTGATGCTGCTATGTTAGTGGGTATAAGTGCTGGAAAAAGTGAGAAAAAGATTTGAAAAATATCAGCAATCAATATGGATAAAAGATTATTTTAAAATGCAGAATTTTGGAATAATGAGGCATTGAATTAAATGAAAACATTCTTTTTAAAAACTTTACGTGAATGTTTAGAACAAACTTCTACATGCTTTTGGGAATGGTGGAGCCGAAGATAAAAAAAAATACTTACTTCAGAGAAGCAATACCAGCTGAAGTGAAATTAGCAATCACACTTAGATATTTGGCTATTGGTGATTCATTCATGCCTCTGATGAATATTTAAACGTATAATCTGATAAATTTTATTTAATTAATTTTTTCATTTATTTAAATTAATATAATAACTTATATCTCTGATGAATTATTTAACCTATAATCTTGAATAAAGACCAATGTTGTTCTGAAGACAAGGTGAACAAAAAACACAAGCTCAATAATTATAAAATCAGAACGAAATGTTGAATAAAAAACCACTACTGGTGGAAGCATGTCGCTATTGCAAGAATCACTGAAAACAGTGCCATTCAACTGATTTGTGGCATGCCTTTGCACATGCGTCAAGTGTGCTAGATGCATGTGCTGCAGCGCATGCGTCTAGTGCATGTAAAACGCACAAGTGTGGACATAGCGATTGATTGCACCATTGATATGCTTTAGGTTTATTTTCTACCTTTTAGGGCCCATAAAGGAAGACAGATATTTTTAAAAATTTTAAATTTATTTATATTTTTTTTCTTTGTGACTAAAAACATCTACCTTCAAAAACTTTCATTTAATATGTATATGACTCATAACATTAACCACATTTTTTCTCCCTTTTGGAGCCAAGTTTGAGGTAGCCCATAATATTGGAGATGTCACAAGCTTTAATTTGATATACACTGCACAGCATTGAAATTGTCCCACCCAGAAGGAGTGAGGGGATAAGGGTGAAATATAGCACACACATAGCAATACATATTGGCATACCATGATTTAATTTTCACCCTCTTACAGCAGTTAGATGAGATAATGCAGCACAATGTGACTGCTTCAATAGGTGGTTGCACCACTGTGAATGGCAATACAGGCAGCAATATGGCGTGGCATGGAGTCATACAGTCGACGGATATGGTCCTGAGAAATTGCACACCAAGCAGCGTTGACTTGCTCCCATACTTCATCGAGATTCTGCACCAGCCAGCAAGAGGATTGCACACACCATCCAATGTGGTCCCTCAGATTTTCTACTGGGGATATATTTGGAGATCGTGCTGGCCATGGCAGCACGATCTCCAGGGCAATAATTGAATCTACTGGCAATACTTGAACACGCTGCAAACATTGTCTGGAGACTCTAGCAGTATGTACATGGGCATTGTCATGCTGGAAAATGGGCTGCTGAATGCCTCCCAGGAACGGTCACAAAACAGACTGCAGAATTGTAATAATGTAACGTGCAGCTGTCAGTGTTCCTGTGATGCGGACAAGAAGTGACCTGCTATCATATCCAATAGCACCCCATACCATTATGCCTGCCTGATGGGTGGTGTGCCGGTCGCGAACAAAAGCTGGATCCATCCTCTCACCAGATTTCATCATACACGGACTTGTCAATTGTCAGTACCCAGACAGAAATGGGATTCAACATAAAACGTAACAATGTTAAATTCATGACCCCAGTTTGCACGACTTTGGCACCAAACCAGACAAGCACTGCTATGGTTTGCAGTCAATAGCAGTTGACATAACAGTTGCCTAGAGTGCAGGTGTGCCTCATGCACACCTGCACTCTAGGCAACTGTTATGTCAACATGCATTTGGTTTACCATTCGAGTCATTATGGGGAGGCAGCCCGTCGAATATCGCCTGCAGTGCTCTATGGTGATGAATGAGCATGTCGAACAACGTGCCTATCAAGCATGATTTTTCAAGTTTGAATTTATTTATGGGATATAATAAAAAAAATATTAAAATGGGAATTCCTATTTTATTTTTAAATCTAAGTTTTATTTGTTGTGCCTATGCTCCCAATATGCAGAAATTTGATACACATTACAGTGCTGATGGCTCTGAAAGATTTAACCTTGACTAAATTTTGAATCATACAATAAAGAGTAAATTTTCCTTCGTATAATTTTGTCATAGGTATTCTAATTTTATAGGATTTTACTGTTTTGGTTTTACCATCTCTATTCAAAACAATTAAAAATCTTCAAAGAATTAGATACAAAATCCTTTAGTTCTTTGAGACCTAAAAACATATAATTATTTTTAATGACTTAATTATTAATGTTTAAAATTTTCTTTTTCATTATAGTAAATAGGTAAATACTTTACCATCTTGTAAAAGGAAACATAATCTTGTTTGTGTTGGTTCACTTGGTGGGCCAAATACAAGAACCCCATCTTTTAAATTGGCTGCTTGCATACTAATGTGATAAATAATTTCTTCATTTGATAGAAGGGGGCATGTAACATTAATGAATAAGTTGTGCTTCATTCCAGAAATGTTAAATACTTCATTTTCCATATTTTTGTCTTCTCCTTCCTGCCACAGAAGTGTAATTCTATATTTATCAATTGGCCCATTAGCCATTTCAGGTGGTTTCCAAGTTATATTGATGTAAGTGGAATTAATTATTATAGCATGTGGTGGTTCCATTGGTCCAGGTTCTGTAAATAAGAAAGAAGTACAGTTATAGCTAGGGGAGCTGAAAAAATAATTAAAAAAGTCTTTTACATGACACCAAATAAATAGCAAAAACATATGCAGAGATGATAAAAAAGAAAATCAAATAATATTTCATTTCCTACTTTATAATTAAATGTGTTTGCTAGAGCACATCTAAGCTTTATTTGAAGGTTCAATAACTTCTAAAGCATGCATTATACACAAAAAAACAACACACTCATCACATTTCAATTAAATCAATATCTGATCTTGTGATCACTGGTGCATACTCATACATACTTTAACTATCTACCTTCATGCTGTTTGGACGTCCGATTTCATATGACATACATATTGTGATTGGAAAACTTTAATAGAGGGAATCTTGGTTGGTGGCCAGTAGTTCAGTGGGTAGTGTACTGACATGTTAGCAGGATATTTTGGATTCATACAGGAATGCATCTGGGGTAGGGAGGGAGGGATTGAGTCCAAAAGCTCAAAACAGCTATCACTAGCTAATTACTGTATTTTATAGTATAGAAAATGAGATGGGATATGAAACATACCCATATTTTAGCAGGTAATATTTAGACACAAAACTTTTTAATACATCGAAGCATTATTTTAAGGGTGACAAAATTTTAAAAAACTTGGGAGTAATTCTTATGGAGGGTGTTCAAAACGTTCTAGGTGTGTGGCTGTAGATTTGCACTCATTCTTCCGACGTTAACGAGTTATGACTTGTTTGAAAGTTTGTCTAAACTTGACATTACATCTAAAAACAAAGGCTATATCATCATTTCTCTCTTCACTGACAGTGCATAAAGTTTGGTCCACGAAATCTGTGATTTGTTGCTATAAAGTCTACTAAAGATAACATTTTCACAAGGATGCAGGCTTAGGGACGATATGAAAAAATTTTGTGCTGACTTATCACAAGTATGTGGGGATAATGCTTGTTCATATGGTACTGTTATGGTATGGATGCACAAATTCAGAGAAGGGAAGCAGAGCTTCAAAGACCTCCCTCATGCAGGAAGACCAAAGGAGGGCGTGAACGAGAGAACCATCGCTGCTGTTCATGAACTAGTTAAGGAAAACCCACATATCACCGTTCAGCTAATAAGTTTACATGTCAATGTGGAAACAATTATTCATCAACATATAAAGTTTCTTAAAATTAACTAGACTCACAGCTATAATTATACAATTTAATATACACATTATTAACTGTAATTACAAAATTAAAAATCTTGAGAGCTTAAAATGGCTCACGTTGAAGACTATAGCATCAATTACCACCTATACAGTCTTCCACAAGAGTCATTTTAAGCTCTCCTCAAGATTTTTAATTTTGTAATTACAGGTGATGTATTTTGTAATACAGCTTTCATGTATATTAAATTGTATAAAGTTTTAAAAGGTCTGTGTCAAATGGGTAACCCCACAAACTGACAGAACAGCAAAAATGGGGTGGATTTGACTCATGCAAGGAGATGCTGGAAATGTTTGAACCTAGTGGCCCCAAACAGTTAACAGATATTGTCACAGCTGATGAGACATGGTTTTATTACTATACAACTCCCAGAAAGATCAACAATTATGTTTGGGTTGTGGAAGGTGAACAACATCACTGAATCCTTGAAGAAGACTTTTGCTCAAGGAAGATTTTCACAATTTTTTTTCAATTCCCAAAGAGTGGTAGTTGTGGACACCTTACCTGAAAAGATGACTATAAATGGCCAATACTACACCAACATTGTTTATCGAAAATGGTTAAGGAGATGAAAGAGCAGCATCCAACAACAGGTGTGCCAATGGTTCTCCTTCTTCATGACAATGCCAGTGTTCACAAAACTATTTAAAGCCTATTTGGAGCAGGAAAAAAATTGAGCCCTACCCCATCCTGCATATTGCTCCAATCTTGCACCATGTGATTTTTGGTTTTTTTCCAAAAAATTAATAAAACTTGCTGGGAAACCTTTTTGAAGGACCTTTTGAAAGACCTTGCAAAATGCATTCATTCAGAATTGCAGAATATTCCCCAACAATAGTACTACCAAGCATTCCAGAATTGCAGTAGACATCTGAAACTTTGCTTAGATGCTGAAGGGGAGTACTTTGAAAGACAGTAAATGTTTTGCTGAGGTAAGTGTAATAGTTTCTGTTCTGCAGATGCATGTCAAAAACTCTTTGAACATTCCTTGTACAATGCCACACCTTTAATTTTTGTTCTAGCATGAATGCTAAAACACATATACCTTATATTTTGTTTAGCAATCAATCTAATATGAAGATCCTTCATTAAGAAAATGAAGAAACTTTTGTGTTGTGTTGATGATGCCATCTATCAATTGAGAATGGGGTAGTATCCATAGAAAGATGTTATTTTTTCAACCAGACATGTAAAATTCATTGTTGTCAGTAAAAAATTCAAATATATATAAACTTTCAGAAATAAAGATATTGCAAAACTTAAAAAAAAGAGTTAAGAGAAAAATTCACTTTATTCTTGTAAAACTATACATAGATTTGTGTTCATGAAAATCAGAACACCAAGAAGGACCAATCAGTATACATTCATATTTGAGTGTTCAATGTACTTTTATTGTAGTAATAAATGATATCATTATGCAGGCAACTGAAGGGTTACCAAGTTGTTTAACCCTTACACTGTCAGGTTTCTGAAACTGAACTCACAGTGGTGGCCAGATTTATTTCAAAGTATTTTCCAAAAATAAACAGCTTTAGAACCTCATCCTGAAGTAACTAATGAACAGAAATACATCATGTTATATACCAAAAGCAAGAATGTTTAATTGTGCTTAATAAAATGACAAAAATTCAAAAAAAAACAATGCTAAGTAAAATGTTTTAAGCATTTTTTTAAAAACATTGCATAATTTTACTGCGTTTTTTCCATTTTATCTTTAGTAAAATTTCAAAATATATTACATCTATTTTTTCCATATTTTCTATAATATTTCATTTTTCTAACATAAACAGTTCATAATATTTCTATTAAGCTTAAATCTTTCATTTAGTTTTTTTTTTTTTAATTTTTTTGCCATTCATGCATAAAATGCATAATGCATATTCCTAGACTTTTGACAAACTCTATGACTAAGAAAAGCAGTGTCATAAAAAATAATTTTGCTTCAAAAAGCAGATAATTAAAAAAATCTGAAAAATATATCAGAAAACAGATAAAGAATTATGAAAAAAATGAATATAACATTTCAAAACATTTAAAGTTTAATGAAGCACTGAATTTGAGAATGAGTCACTTTATTACAAAGTTGCATAACTGCTACACAAAAGTTAATTCTAAAATTTTGGCAGAAATTTTGGCAAAAAATTCGGCTAAAAATGCAATTAACTATCCTTAAAAGAGTTCATTTGGTTGAAATGCAATTAAAAGTACTGATAAAGAGAGTCTCATCATCATCATCATCCTCAAGCACCCATGGGCTACGGAGGTCCAACCAGACTGTGCAACTTAGTTCTCCAAGCATATCTGTCCTGAGCTACATCTGCTACATCCAGTCAATGCACACCAATTCTAACAAGGTCCTGTTTGACATTGTCTGCCCACTGCATCCTAGGTATCCCCCTCCTTCTGAGGCCTCCAGGCACACTGTTCATAACCCTATTCGCCAATTTATAATTATCCATATGGGCAACATGGCCAAACCAGCGGAGTCTCTCTCTGCACAATATGCTGCTTAAAGGAGGTTGCAAACTCCTTTATCTAACCTCATCATTAGTTACAAAGCTAAACCACCTAATACCCAAGATACTGCGTAAGCATCTAGAATCAAAAGCATCTAGTTTCCTGTTATCTGGTTTACACAGCGTTCACGTTTCACTACCATAACTAACCCTAGAAAGAACCAAACTATTATACAGTCTAATTTTAGCCTTTAGGTGTATACGCCTATTTCTCCACAATCTCCATATATTCTTAAAAGTCCCGGCAGCAATCCCTATATATCTGTTAATCTCATGCTGCACATCACCAGTATCAGTTACATAGCTCCCGAGATAATTAAACTGTGACATCTGCTTAAGATTGGAACCATTCAGATTAACTGAATCACAGCCGCCTGATCAATTTTCATCATTTCAGTTTTCTCTCTGTTTATAACCAAACCTACTCTACTATCAGTCTCATCAACAGCTCGAATGAAAGAGTTCATCTCATCAACATCATTTGCCAAAAGGGCTAAATCATCAGCATAATCTAAATCAGAAATTTCAGTATCTCCAGACCATTAAAGGCCAAAATCTTTCCCTTGAAGTGAATTTCGCATAACATAATAACCAAGCTAAAGAGAAAAGGAGACAAAATGCACCCTTGTCGAACACCAGAAGTAATGCTAAACCATTTGCTACAAGCCTTACCAACTCTCACACATGACTCAGTGTTATTATAGAGAGCTTTCATTACATTAACTAACTTGTCTGGTATACCATATGATCTCACAATCAACCACAAATTATGACGATCAACAGAGTCGAAAGCCTTTTTGAAATCAACAAAGCTAGCAACCAAAGGTTTCTGAAACTCTAAACATTTCTCAAGAATCTGCCTAAGTGAAAATATCTGATCTACACATCCCCTACCATTTCTGAATCCACATTGCTCATCACGCAATTGACTGTCAACCAGATTCTTAATTCTATTAAGCACAATCATGGAAAGAACTTTACCTGGAACAGAGAGTAGGCTGATACCCCTATAGTTATCACAAGAACTGCGATCACCTTTTCTGAAAATAGGGATAACAATAGCTCTGGTAAAATCCTTAGGAACCATGCCTTTATCATAAAAGATATTCAGAATTTCAGTCATCCAAGTGGTAACCGAAACATTCCCAGCTCTAAGCATTTCGGTAGTAATTTCATCTACCCAGGGGATTTATGTAGTTTAAGTTTAGAAACAGCCAAAATAACTTCAGATTGTGTTATAGGGCCAACATTAAAGCCACCAATGCATCTATCATCATTGCAAACAATGGGAGTAGAACTAACTACATTGTTTAGAACATCACTGAAATGCTCAGCCCACCTAGCCATGACAGAATCCTCCCCCTTCTAACCTTACCTTGTTTATCCTTCAATCCCTGTATACCTGTTCGTTTTCTACCACACAAAACATTAACTATCTCGTACAGCTCTCTGCTGTTGTGCTGTCTAACTGCTTCCTAGGCTTTGTCAGCCAAACCATCAAGCCAAAGATTCTTATCAGCAGCTAACTGATCTTTTACACGTTTATTAAGGTCTCTGTAATGCTCTCTATTAGGACTAGTAGGGTATTGATTAAGGACATTCCTGCAGTTCTTTCTTTCCAAAATAAGCTCAAGTGCCTTATCATTCAGATAATTCTGCCTCTTCTGCTCCTTTTTTCCTAAAAGAGTGCTATTAGTGTTCAAAAAAGCCTGTTTTAAATGATCCCATTCTTCCTCAACTTCAGTAGTAAGCAAACCATGACTGTCATAATGACTAAGTAACCTATCATGGTAAGCTTTAGCTATAACTGATATTTCAGAGCTCCAGTATCAAAAGTAAATTTTTTAACCCTAGCACAACACTTTTTAAGTTTAAGTTGCAAGACACTTTTAACAAGGTAATGGTCAGATCCAATTTCAACTCCCCTATATCCCTATATGACCTGGTATTACTAACAGAACTAGCTCATTTGCTGTTAATTAATATATAATCAATCATATTCTTATGCAGCCTATCGGGTGAAACCCATGTGTACTTATGTATGTCGCAGTGTTTGTAATAAGTGTTAGTTATTCTAAAACCATTGAGTTTACTTACCTGTAGGTGACGTTGCCCATTGCCATTGCAGCTATCAATACCAAAAGGGCCTATCACCCCTCCCCAAAGGTCAGAGTCAGTACCAACTTTGGCAATGAAGTCACCATGGACAAGGGTAATATCTCCTTTCTTGACAGAATTCAAAATATCCTGAAGTTGTCCGTAAAACCTATCCTTCTCATCCTCATAGGCATCCTCAGTGGGGGCATAACAGCAGATAACATTCAAGTCTTTAACACACTTGTCTGAAATTTTGCTGTAAGAAACCTTTCATTAATGCACTTGTATCCTAGAAGAGCATCACTAGCGTGTCTGCTGAGAAGCAGACCCATGCCTTGGTGATGCTTATTGTTGTCCCTTCCTGAAAAGAGAAATTTAAGATTATTTTTAAGAATCTGACATTTATGTGTCCATCTGGTCTCTTGCAAGCGGAGAATATCTACTTATAATGTTGGAATTCTTGTGTGAGGACGTCAAGAGAAAAATCTCTGTGTAGAGTCCTCACATTACAACTACCTATGGAGAGAAAATGGTTAGTGGGATGTTTAAAGAAACTATGTTTATTGAGAGAGGAAATGGTGACAATATCAAACAGCCCCCTAATCGCTGACATGGGACAAAGACCCGTTCCCCCACCACTAAAGGCTGAAGCCATCTACACTGGAAGACTTCCTCCAATGTAGGATTTGACGATGCCAATAGAAGCAAAGTGTTCAGGTGCCTGCGATGACCTCTGCTCAGGATTATCCACCAGCTAATAAACATATCCTGTGAATCTATTCACTTGGGACTGTCAACCCACAAACAAAGAGAAAACACAGTGGAAGATTTTCCCTCCACAGAAGCCTACCAGTGGAGCAAAATCAGGATTCATAATCAAGCTCAGAGCCATAATTCCATTCAGGTTGGTATATATGGTATAATTCGTTTCATTAGTCCTTTCATACAACTTGTCATAATTCCTTTCATTAGTTTTTTTAGAAAAAAATTTCTAAGTAAACTGTTTTTTTTACTGAACCCAGTTGAAAAAAATCATGGCCACAGGGTATATTAAGTTTTTGAGGCCTGGCATTGTAAAGGTCAAACTTACAGAATTTCCCAGAGTATATGAAATTATTACTGAAATGCTCTGAGCCGGGAATGATTCTGTTGTAAGGCAATTGGTTGTAGTGCTAAATATTTTCTATGATAAAGTGTTATTCCTAAGGATTTTACCATATGCATATATACAAAATCTGCATGCATTCATGGGCTCTGTAGATCCTACAAGATTGTGTTATTTTGTTCTACATACATGTTTGTCCTGAGTTACAGCTGCTGCATTTAGCCACTGTAGAGTAATTCTAGTAAGGACCTGTTTGACATTGTCTGCACATCATATCCTAGGTCTTCCCCTTTTTCTGATGCCTTTAGATACAGTGTTCATAATCCTGTTTGCCAATCTGCAGCCATCTGACACCATGGCCAACCAACACAGTCTCTCTTTGCACAATATACTGTTCAAATGAGGAACAATATTCAGTTTATCATTACTTAAAAAGTAAAACCACCTAATTCTTAATATACTGCATAGGCATCAAGTTTCCTGTATAAAGAGTCCTGTCATTAAATATTTGTCTCTCACGCTCATGGTGTTAAATCAATAATTCAGTAGTAAAGGATCACAGTTAATACCAGCTCTATGTGTCAACACAGTTGCCCACTTCCCAGATAGATGGCGCCACTGTGTGAATCAAATGGGGGGGGGGGAAATCCGGAAAGTTTATATGTCACACCAGCTGAAGAAACGTTAGCTGATGATGGTGTAGTGGTTAGCATAACTGGTATGTTTCCAAGAGATGTGGGTTCGAATCCCACTCACTGCAAAAGCAATTTTTTTCAGCTTATTATTTCATGAGCTCCATGTCTACAGCACACATCTTGTGAATCTTTACTACTGAATTATATGTTCATCAGTCTTTTGCTCTATTCCAAATAAACTTTAGAAGAATTAATATTTGGTTAAAGGAGAATTTTAGTATGAAGAATCTAAAAAGTTCAAAGATCATACAGGATGCTTAAACTAAATGTTTTCACTTAGATTTTTGATATATATATAGTGTCGAAAACCTGTGTTATTTAGCTTTATTGATCTCAAAGAAAAAGCTTTTCATTCTCTTGATCACAATAACTTTTCTGATTTAATAAGATTTATTTTAATAATTAGTATCAAAAATTAGTTCAATGTTCTGAAAAAAATTCATCACCGACACAGGGGGAATCGAACCCGCATCTCTTCAGATTCATGCTAGAGTGCGCTACCAGTGTACCATGCATCGGACAATGAAATTTTTCAGAATAAGACCTTAAAAATCTTCTTCATGGAGACGTGGCTGACACAGTGCCATCTATACTCAAGGACTCATTGTCCAACGCGTAGTACAATGGTAGCATGCTCTGGCATGAATCTGAAGAGATGCGGGTTGAATTCCCAGCGTGTCGGTGATAATTTTTTTTCAGAATCATTTAATTAATGTTTGATGTCTATCTTAACAAGGTGTACTGTGCATTCACTATGGATTGATTTTTAATCATATATACGCTTTAGAGTTTGCAACCTTCTCATTAGCATCTGATAATCAATAGTAACGACTGAAAAAGTTGCATCTCCTTGAGTATATGCAACTCTCACACACGAGTCAGTGTTATCATAGAGAGCTTTCATTATGTTAACTAACTTGTCTGTTATACCATATGATCTCACAATCAACCACAATTATGACAATCAACAGAGTCAAAAGCCTTTTTGAAAACAACAAAGCTAGTAAGCAAAGATTTCTGAAATTCCTAAACATTTCTCAAGAATCTGCCTCAGTGAAAATATCTGATCTATACATCCCCTACGACTCCTGAATCCACATTGCTCATTATGCAATTGCCTTCCAACAACATTCTTAATTCTATTAAGCACAATCATGCAAAGAACTTTACCTGGGACAGAAAGTAGGCTGGTACCCCTATAAATATCGGAAGAAAAAGCGATCACCTTTTTTTTAAAATAGGGATGATAATAGCTCTGGTGAAATCGTTAAAAACAATGCCTTTATCATAAATAATATTCATAATTTCAGTCATACAAGTGGTAACAGAAACGTTCCCAGCTCTAAGCATTTCCATAATAATTGCATCTACACCTGGAGATTTATGAAGTTTAAGTTTAGAAACAGCCAAAATAACTTCAGAATGTGTTATAGAGCCAACATTAAAGCCCCCAATACATTTATCATCATTACAATGGGAGTAGAACTAACCACATTGTTTAGAACATCACTGAAATGCTCAGCCCACCTAGCCATGACAGAATCCTCACCTTCTATAACTTTACCTTGTTTATCCTTCAATCCCTGTACACCTGTTCATTTTCTACCACACAAAATATTAACTATCTGGTACAGCTCTCTGCTGTTGTGCTGCTTAACTGCTTCTTCAGCTGTGTCAGCCAAGTCATCAAGCCAAAGATTCTTATCAGCAGCTAACTGATTCTTTACACATTTATTAAGTTCTCTGTAGTGCTTTCTATTATGACTAGTAGGGTATTGATTAAGGGCATTCCTGCAGTTCTTTCTTTCTGAAATAAGCTCAAGTGCCTTATCACTCAGATAATTCTGCCTCCTCTGCTCCTTTTTTCCTAAAAGAGTACTATTAGTGTCCAAAAAAGCCTGTTTAAAATGATCCCATTCTTCCTCAACTTCAGTAGTAAGCATACCATGACTGTCATAATGACAAAGTAACCTATCATGGTAAGCTTTGGCTATAACTGCATCTTTCAGAGCTTCAGTATTAAAAGTAAATTTTTTAACCCTAGCACAACACTTTTTAAGTTTAAGTTGCAAGACACTTTTAACAAGGTAATGGTCAGATCCAATTTCAACTCCCTTATATCCCTATATGACCTGATATTCCTAACAGAACTAGCTCATTTGCTGTTAATTAATATATAATCAATCATATTCTTATGCAGCCTATCGGGTGAAACCCATGTGTACTTATGTATGTTGCAATGTTTGTAATAAGTGTTAGTTATTCTAAAACCATTGAGTTTACTTACCTGTAGGAGACGTTGCCCATTGCCATTGCAGCTATCAATACCAAAAGGGCCTATCACCCCTCCCCAAAGGTCAGAGTCAGTACCAACTTTGGCAATGAAGTCACCATGGACAAGGGTAATATCTCCTTTCTTGACAGAATTCAAAATATCCTGAAGTTGTCCATAAAACCTATCCTTCTCATCCTCATCGGCATCCTCAGTGGGGGCATAACAGCAGATAACATTCTAGTCTTTAACACTTGTCTGAAATTTTGCTGTATGAAACCTTTCATTAATGCACTCATATCCGAGAAGAGAATCACTAGTGTGTCTGCTGAGAAGCAGACCCACGCCTTGGTGATGTTTATTGTTGTCCCTCCCTGAAAAGAAAAATTTAAGGTTATTTTTAAGAATCTGACCTTTATCTGCCCATTTGGTCTCTTGCAAGCCGAGAATATCTAAATTATAACGGTGGAATTCTTGTGTGAGGACATCAAGAGAAAAAGTTCTGTGAAGAGTCCTCACATTCCAACTACTTATGGAGAGAAAATGGTTAGTGGGATGTTTAAAGAAACTATGTTTAGTGAGAGAGGGAATGCCGAGAATATCAAACAACCCCCTAATCGCAGACATGGGGCAAAGATCCGTTCCCCCACCACTAAAGGCTGAAGCCATCTACACTGGAAGACTTCCTCCAATGTAAAATTTGACGATGCCAGTAGAAGCAAAGAGTTCAGGTGCCTGCGATGACCTCTGCTCAGGATCATCCACCAGCTGATAAACATATCCTGTGAATCTATTCACTTGGTGCTATCAACCCACAAGCAGAAAACACAGCGGAAGATTTTCCCCCCACAGAAGCCCACCAGTGCAGCAATTCAGGATCCTTAATCAAGCTCAGAGCCATAATTCAGTCCAGTGGGTTTATATGATCAGCACCAGGACCCTGTGTGGTTGACCACTCCTCAGCAGGGTAGAAAAAAAAAAAGAAAAGTAGCCATAGTTGTCCAGATCAGTAAGCCACACTAAACTGGCAGTCCTCCCCTTCCATTCACTTCCACAAGAGAGTATATCTTTCGAAAGGTACTAACGGTCTGCACCACGAGAAGGCAGGGTCGGACATTAGGTGCTAGGCCTGGCCGGTTCTATGATCATCACAGGGGATTGGTGCATTGCTCTCCTTCCAGTGACTACCTAGCTACCATAATTTAAAAAATTAGCTTTTTGCAAAAGATAACAACAACAATCAACTTTATCCAAATCTCAATTTTAATAATTTAATATTTAGAGTTGTTGAAGCTGAAATATCTGATAGCAGATGCTGCTCTTAAACACATTTCAAATTTGATTAAAAAGGGAAAAACATTACAGAAACTTCTAAAATTACATTTATTTTTGTGAATGATTTGTTATAACATATTAGGTAAATTATTATGATTAGCAACACTGTTGTTAAATATTTCAGCTTTCAAAACTCTCTGTAGATTGAACAATATTCTTAAAAATAAGATTTGGGGGAATCTTTTTTTTCCAAGTTTTTCAATTTATATCCTGAGACATTTTGCTGCTAAAGCACTTATTTCATAATTAGGAAACTTTGAATGTAGCTTTTTCATTCACACAACATGTAAGTGTTAGTACTTTTTATAATAATAGTGTAATTTTGTCCATTCCTAAAGTAGAAAATGAAAAAAAGAACATATTTTTGAAAATGAAAAGTTTGATTTATAAATTACATGCCATGTATATAACATTACTTTATCACACTAATCTTTCATAGAATTTGATAACAAAACTGTATTCCATTAAAATTGCAACAGCCAATTTGAGTATATTTTCTTTCTTAATGGTTGTTAAAGTAAAAGAATTTTTATAATATAAAAAAAATATGCATAAGGATGAACTACTGCTTTCTGTACCGAGGCATGTGAGGTGTAAATCCAGTCCTGATACCTAATAACACTGCTCTGCATTTTTACAAATGTTTCCCAATGTTTTGATGGTAATAGCAATAGATTTTGTACAATACTTTTTATAATCATTTCAATATAATCATATCCATACATTGCTTAATGGATTGTAATGGCATAGTCCAGACTGGTAAATGGCATAGTCCAGACTGGTAAATTGTCTTTTAAAATAATTATTTTGACAGCATAATTGTTGCAATTAAATTGAATTTTAAACTTTAAATGCTGTGAATTTTCTAACAAAAGAAAACCAAAGGGAAAGGAATGAATTCATAAGATTTACACAGAAATAATGAGTTTTTTTTTTTACTTTCTTCAGCTGTTTACTTCCTCAGAATCACATTTTTAGCATCCATCATGTTCACATTCCACCTTCCTTGGTACCTCTTTTCCATGTCCTGGTGGAATCTTTCTCCCTGTTCTCTGTTAACACTTCCTAAATTTTCAGGAAAATATTCCAAATGAGAATGCAAGAAGTACAATTGTTTTATAATTTGGGTTTTTGTGTTGCAGATGTATTTGAGCAGACTCTTTTTAAAGGTTTAAATCCCTTACCAGATCAAAACAACTGTATTTCACTGCTGTGAATTTCCATTTCACAAATGTCTGTTTCGTCCTCTGAAACAGGGACTTCAGAGTCTGAAAACACATTTTCCAAAACATCTGGTGGGGAAGGTATCAACAACTCAGATCCATGGAGCACTGGCCTTATAGCAGATAGAATGTTGTTAGGATAAATTACACTCTGTTTTTTGCATAATAATTACTCTGAGAAAAAGTAGTAGTTGTTTCCATGATTTGAAAGTTCCATCCATACCAAAGAGACTGCAAAGAGCACAGCATTTTTCAATCACACTTTCACAATCATAAGCCTTCTACATGTACAATGCACTTTATGGGGAGGACCATGACTTGTTTTGATCACCTAATTTCCAAAATATGCAAAATACACATTTTTCACAAATGAAATAACATTTTGCTTCTGCATGACATAGTTACCACATATGTAACAAATGTCAGAATGATATACTAGCCACATGATGTTATTATTTAAATGAAAAAAAAGAGGATAATATGTAGCCCATTAGAAATTGACTTGTTATCATTACCACAACAGAAATGCAACTGACCAGAGAGGGGTAGGGAGCACCTCAAAGCCTGCTCAAGCAGTTCAACACTGAGTGTGTTTAGACAGACTTGAGCATATTAAGAAATGTCTCAATATATCAGGCTATGAGTAAACCTATATCTCATTTAAAGATGATAAGACCTAAGAGTATATCAATGTGCACCCAAAGGTGAATGTTCTTATTTATTATACTACAAGCAAAATGCTTCGGGCTGTTTGTGTTGCACTCAGAGTTTGCATTAGTGCATTAAGTGTACTGTGTTTTCTCCCTCCTCAAACCACTCACATCTTTTCTCCTCCTCTGTTTTTCTATTTACTTTGGATCACTTGAAATCACAACAGCATTAATACAGGTGGGTGGAAATAATCATTTGAGAAAACAAGTTCGAGAGGTTAAAATTGTGTTCTCATAAGAGGCAAACAGGGGCTATAATACAGAGAGACATCCCATATTCATAGAGTCTTTCTACCAAATGTAGTTCCAGTAACTTGGGAGAACAACTGAATTAGAGACAGAGTATCACAGATTAAGAAGGTCACAATTTATGACCCTTTCCAGCTATGGATAGTCAACAACCTGTGTCCAGTTGGGAATGTAAACAGCTGCTCTGCATACCCTCTACAACGGGGTGTGGAAAAATCCACTGGTTGATGGTGGTGGTGGGGTCAGATAGCAATACTGTCACAGTTCTCAATGCTCTCCCATCACTTAACTTCAGTCACTTCTGTAAGTTGTGGGTAAGAGCAGAGAAATTCCAGGATAGAGTCTGTACATCAAGGGTTCAGATGCACATAATGAAATGGATAAAACCCACTGAAGTTATGTGCAGCAACTAGAAATGGGGGGGAAATGCCTGACATTAACTGTCTTGCCAGGCCCAGACCTAGAAAAAAATAAAGGGGGGTGGCCAAGTGATGCAATAGAGTTGGAAAAAAGTAAAGTGTATGGGGGGAGAGGGGGGAAGAAAGATGATTTCCATTGCAGTATAAAATTTCCTCTGTTTTATAGGTCTATAAAAATTTATTGAAAAATGTGGGAAATACGCACGTTTAATAATTTTTTATTTCCATTACCCTTACTAGTATTCTCAAGGGAGGGGGCAGTCCCTGCTATATCTCACCAACCATCGTATCCCCTAGACCCAGGAACATTAGACTAAACTGCAGTTTGGTATGTATTAATTACCTCCAGTCTCTATTGCTACTCCTGTGATTACTATATTTTAAGCACCAGCCAGCAGAACCAGAGAGGCCATCACAAGTAATCGCAGTAACAAGAACTTTCCTTGCATACTATAAAGCAATTTCAGGAGCCAGAGGTAAAAATCAGGAGTTACACCCCTTTTTTCTCTGATGCACCAGCTGCTACATCCCTACCCACATCATCTATGCACTGTGTTGACTAGAGACAGTCATCAAATAAATTGCAAACTACAGTGAACTTCCAGCTGAGAAAGTGTAGCGATTTTTTTCTGCTAAACTCTCCACCCTGCCCACAGTGAATAGGGGTCACTGCTGGGACATTAAGCCATGGCCCCGTATGTGGGAGAACCACACCCCACACACATTAAAGAACATGCTGGATGGCCTTGACGGGAAGCTGACACCCTTTTCCCAACAGCTGTCCAGTGGGTCCCCTCACCTAACCATCCACAAAACCATGAGAGCTTGGAACTTGGACTTGGACAACTATCCGATATTTAGGTAGCAAAAATCGTTCTTCTTTTTTTTTAAAAGCTCGAATCTTTTGACACAATTCATTTACAGAGTTACAGTATAAATTTAGATATTATGCTACCTAAGCATATTAGCAATACATTCTTGGCATGGCTCAAAATTCAAAAAGTTCCCGTATTCCAGATAAGAATGAACTGACAGAATTAGATAACCTAAGAATAATTTAAGATCATTTCAACAGGTACCTTCTCTGCTGCTTTGCAGCTATAATGTCAGTTTTTTTTTAGTCTTCATTCAGCACATGAAGATGACTTGTGGTGTCATTCATCAGATGTAGTACTGTCTTGTATAGTAAAACATCTGATGGCATCATTTAATAATACTCATACTCCCCCCTCCTAGGCCTGAGGAAAATTAAACAAGACTTTGCACCCAAATAGTGTCCATTACAATAGTGTGGTGATCAAGTGATTCAATGGCTTCCTACAAAAAAGGTAGGCCTATCAGTGCCTTTCTCATATTAATTAAGCTAATTAGTGAGTAAGTAGTTTAAGAGTGTATTTCCTTTTCAAGTTACATGCTTGTTTTATTCCTCTGATTGGGGGATTGAAAGGGGAATTGAAGCTTATTGAGGGGGGTCAGATAGGAGTCTCCAAATGTCATTCTGAACAGCATCTGTATTAATTAGTAGAGCAATTAAATACCATTTATTTGTTTGCTAAAATGCCAGACTCAAGTGTTCTTTTCCCATGTTTAGTTTTCTTTGGCTGAAGGTGAACTGCTGTGCTAAGTGGCTCTCCTAAAAACAGGTGGGTTAATTTGATTCCTGGTATTGCTGCTGATTAGCCCAGTGGGTTCCCTGACATCCCAGTATGTTTACCCAATTGTATTTTCATCCTGTGGAAAAGGAGGGCTATCCTGTTAGTACTATTCATTTGACTTCCCAGGTTCATTCAAAAAGCCAATTCAGTTTTTTGCTGCTCAGGCACATAGGACTAGGATAATTTACTGACTCTCACAGGTGCATTTGACAGCAGAAAAGTGAAAAAGAAAACTGAGTGATTAGCATTTACAGTAACTTACAAATAAGTACCAGTAGTGTTAAGTTGAATAGTTTTAAGCAGCCTAGAGCTGAACAAAGGGGGATCACTTGGTTAATTACTAATATTTTCACTATATTACTACTATTTTTTTCTTGATTTATGATTCTTCATTGATTTCAGTACAGAAGCCATAAATGTTTGTTGTGAGACAATGGTATACACAATACAAATCCTACTATTATTTGCCTAGTTGGCTTACATTTACATGACCCTTCATCTCGAAGTGTGTAACATTCATAACAAAACCATATGTAACAGACAAAAGTTGTTTTCATTTTACAAATCAGCACAAAAAATTGGTCCAAAAACACTAAAATTTTGGAGATATCAAATATCATGCAGAGTGGTGTAATCAAGAAACTGGTAAATTTCAAGTTCTTAATTTTGATAAATAATGAGATAAACTCGACTGTTCAACATCCACTAATCCGGAGCTACTCTGTGGTCTGGAGCGCCTGGCATGTTGTCAGGGGGTTGTGGGTTTGTGTCCCACCCAGTTCAGGACAGTTTTTCCTCTAGGATTAGAATCGACGTCAAAGTGCTGATTTATTAGTGGTTCTTAATTGTGTTTTAGTACTCTTTTATTAAGAGAACAACTCTCTTAATTTATGCTAAATTTCAAATTTAGTAATGAAACCTGAGAGGAGTTGATACTACAAAAATTCTGGAAGTTTTCCAGTTCAAGGAAATCTGTTATTTACAGTGCAACATTATTTATATTTCACAATTAATTTTAGCAGTCTTTTGCCTTAAATGTAATGTGTCTCAGATCATTCTCATTACAGTTAAAGGGGAATTCACTTTGGCTCTAATTTCATAAGTGATTCAAAAAAGAATGCTTAGAATCCCACACTACAAATAATAACACATGCTCTAAAATACTCTCTTTAACATGTATAAATAAAAATTCTAATCTGAAGTATTATATATATTTTTTCATTTTAGTTTTAAAACAAAAACTTTAAGTTTAACTTACCTCCAATACCAGTCAGTGCATAAACTGGTGGTGAGCGTGGTGAACAGGCCAAATCTACACAAGCTTCTACTTCTATTGAATAATTAGTAAAGTAAAAAATCCTACGCTTTATTTCAACTTCATAGGTTTGCTTCTGTTTTAAAGCAATAACATCTAGACGATGCTTTACACTGTTATGAGATGATACCTCATCATAGAGTATTGAGTAACGGCTTATTTTCCCATTTGGCAATAGTGGTGGTTGAAATGATATCAGGATAGTAGTATCATTCACATCAAGAATTTTCACATTTTGTGGAGGGTCACATGGAGCTATAAAAGCAAATACACAATGCATTAATCAATTCATATTAATAATACTGAATGAGTTTGTTTGAACTAGAAATAACGAAGGTAATAAAAAAATAAATTCAAACTAGTAATAAGAACGTTAAGAACTATTCTGAGATAAACAGAGGAAAATAATTCCTCTCATAAGATTAATATATACAGCTAAATTATCAGGAGGAAATTTATCCATTTTTATATTTCCAGGATGAGGAACCAATATTTCAGAAAGAAATTCAGTATTTTAGAATGTAAATAAACTAAATGGCATAAACAGTAAACTCTAAAAAACAACAGTTTAAAATTTGGGATTCTTCAAAATTTGGCACATCTTTCACACAAAAGAAAGATTTTACAATCCAAAAATGTTAGAAAGAAATCCAGCACTTGCATTTATGATGCATTTGCCTTTAAGAATTTTCTACTTTCACACTACCACACATTGGCAGTGGTGGATGCACTCAAACAATTATCACTGATCATTACTGAAGTATTCACTTGGTTCTATTTAATTGCAAAATTTTTACCCCATCCTTCAATTATGGCAAGTAAAAATTGAGATGGATAGAAAAGATAGTGTAATTTTAGTATTCAACATTCATTGTTTTATGTAACTACTGTACCCACTTGTCCTAGGGAATAATTCCCACTGTAAGTACAGATGGGGCTTTACCTGTTTCTTGTTCTGTGCCTTTTTTCTCTGCTGTTGTGGAATTAGCAGTATGCTACCCTTTACCTGTCTCGTGGTCCTCACACCGCTGTATGGCCACTGTCAAGATGCTTCACCCAAATGGCTGCCAGTTTATCACCAAGCAGTCCTTACACTCATTGTTTGTAATTGCATTAGCTGAGGATGTCACTTAGGAACTCACAAAACACTCACTAAATAAAGCTCATTTTACACTCCTATACTCTTTATTTATATTTATTCATGTTACTACACATTTTATTATTTAGGTTAAAAGATTAGGTTAATTTATTTTAGGTTAAAAGATTAATAATATACATGCTTCACCTTAACATTAGTCATGATCACTATTATAGTACTGAACTATAATATGTATAATAATGCCACTAGGTGTGATAACTATTATAATGATCATGCCTAATGTTAAGGTGAAATATCAACTAATAAATCAGCACTCTAAAGTATACTCGTAAGGTGAAACATATTATTAATCTTTTAACTCAATGTGATGGTCCACCATTTCACTTTCACTTTGCCTTAACCAGTTTTACTTTATTTACATTATATTTATCATTTTGAGGATTATTTCTTTTGGACAAGTAAATTCTCATTTCTGAGCCGAAGGAGTTGTGCATGTGCAACCTCAACCTTTAGATTGTCAGCCGTTAATGTGCGCATATAGGACACGACCCCTCTTGCATCATAGCTAGTGTGATTGTCAGATTATTCAAATGTTTTCCCAGCATGCAACAGACACGTGCTGGATTTGTATGCAGAATGTTATAACTAAGTGACGTTAGGTCACAGAGTTAGGCGTACTATGAGACAGTAGAGACAGAAATAGTAGAGATGTAGTAATCAGAATGAGTTAGTGGAGAGAGTGCTGTTAGTGGAAGTTGAGATGTAGGTAGATGTGAGTTTTTAGTACTCCAACCTTTGTATTCTTCCATTGTTGGTGAGTTTTTGAATTTTTTGGAAATAAACTTTATTTTAGAAACTTTTGAATTTTTGCTATTTTTCTCTTGAACAACGTAAATTAATTTTTTGATTGGATTTAAACTTTAAACTTGACCTTTTTGAATTCTTACTCGATAAGTAACACTTGATAAATACCTAACGAACCCTATTTCAACTTTATTTGGCAAGTTAATATTGCCTGGTGCCCAACAAAGCTATCTGGAATTTTGAATAAATTTGGATAAGACAAAAGGTCCAACTTTTTAAAAGTTAATAATCTTTGGAGTATTACATTAAATGGCAATATGTAGTAATGTGAATTATGTAAGGTAAATAATGAGTATAGGAGCATAAAAAGAGCTTTATTTGGGAGTGTTTTGCGAGTTCTTAAGTGATGTCCTCAACTAATGGAGTTACAAATAACAAGTATAAGGGACTGCCTGGTGATATGCTGGCAGAAATGTGGCTGTGAAACATCTTGACAGTGGCCATATAGTGGTATGAGGACCATGAGGTGGTAAAGAGATTAAAAGGTAAACCCCTTTACCTGCACAGTCTAATTCCACAACAGCAGAGAAAAAGGCACAGAACAAAAATGAAGTGCGAATTATTCCCTAGGACAACAATGAGTACAGCAGTTATATAAAATGGTGAAATAGTGTCAAATACCAATAACTGAAACAATAACATCTTGTAAATAATGTTTAATACACCTAATTTAGCTAAAAAAATTAAGTTTATAGAAGGTTAGAAAGCAAAGAACAAAGGAGCAAACTTATGCAGGAATGCAATATTGGATTGTTAATATTATGTGGTATAAAGGTGCAGAAAGAAAGGTTACTGAATACATTATTATATTTGAATGTTCTTGAAATTGCCCCTCTTTCATTCTCTAAAACCAACTAGGTGGAGTCTAGTAGGTGAATCCAACTAGTGAATACTAGCATACTTTTAAATTTGACATTACAGGTTGGGTTGTTTTACCTCTGAGCAGCATTTTTTTTCCACATCATGGGCTAAATGGCCAGGTCACAATGACCCCAAAGGCTCAGAGAAGGTTAGGGGAAGGGACCCACTGGAACAGCTGTTGAGAGACAGATGGTAGCCTCCTGTCAAGGCCATCCAGCGTGTTCTTTAGCATGTTCTTTAACGTGCACAGGGTAGGCTCTCTGGCACACTGGCAACGACTTAATGTCCCATCCGACAGATGGCGGCCTCTCCAAACCAATTGGTGTCCCTACTGACTGTGGGCAGGGCGGGGAGTTTTTGACATTACAGTATATGACAACATTTACTGTGACTTTGTTTCCCCTCATGGGAGTTGAGTCAACTTGGATTCTCAATATCCTTGTCTGTGGTGACCCAGGACGAATATTAAAGTTAAGTTTTGCAAAAGGCTGGACTTTACTTCTATAGTACTGTTCAGCTGCGAAGGTGGATAGTGGTAAAACATAGCATTATCCCAATAGATGTAGCGCATTATTGCAGAACATCTGGGTCTTGTCATTAATCATATTACATGTGACTTTGTTTAACATAATTAATTTACATTTAACAAAGTGAGCTGTTATTTACACATGTAAGCACTAGTACCATGTCCAGATCTAGAAAATAAAAGGGAGGAGGAGTCAGAAACTGGAACTTTATTGCAGTATAACATGCTCCCTTCCATTTTAGAGGCCTTTAAAAAATCTTGAAAAAAGTATAAAATATACACAAATTTAATAATCTTTTGTGTCCACTACCCTTACTAACATTCTAAAAGTGGGAGGGGGGTTGTCTCCCAAGATCTGCTTTGTCTAGTACTATCTTTTGGTCATTATTAAATGTTCACAGATATAAACGGGTTAAACTGTTTCAATTGTTAGTGCTTAATATTCGTTAAAATGTACTTCTCAAAAACTGCCCCACAATTAGGAAACTTTAATTCTCTCTAAAATCTAGCACTTCTCAAACCCCATGGGGGTTGAATTTTACAGAATTTGCTGTATAACTGTACAGAATTCATGGCCCAAATGTGAAGGGATGGTAGTACACACCAAACCCACCAATATTTGTCATAGAATATGCAGCTGCAAACACAGTGAGGAGTCGGAAATGAAGGACGGACACAGAAGTTTCCAGAGTGACATTTATTGGAGATCATTACAACAAATGCTCAAACGTTCGCCCACCAACGTTGATACAGGTGGCACAACGGCAGAGTAGTGATCAGCCCACCTGCTCATAAACACTGGGCTTGTCGTGAACATCAGCAGCTGCGCCAGACAGTCAGGTTACCAGATCCTCCCCGGACTGCACTGCCTCTCGTACACAACAGTCTTCAAATGTCCCCACAGAAAGCAATCGATACAAGAAAGATCGGGCGATCTGGGAAGCCATGGGATGGGACACTGTGCCCAATCCATCGGTTCCCAAATGCAGTATGAAGATGCTGACGCAGGTCCATGATGAAATAGGCGAGTGCTCCATCCTGCTGGAACCACATATGGATGCAGATTGCGGCTGGAACATCCTGAAGCAATTCCAGCAAAACCTGTTGCAGAAAAATACTGCAACAGGTTTTGCAGAAAAATACTGCAACATGCTGTTCGCCCATTGAGGCAGTCCAGCAGTAGGTAGGGTCCAATTAAGTAGTCATGCACGGTCCCTGCCCACCATTGACGGCAAACCGTTGCTGGTTTGAATTTGGACGTGTACCATGGGGGTTCTGGGCCACCCACAAATGAGCATTATGGAATTCACTACGCCTTCACATGAGAATGCTAATTTGTGGCAGGAACCACTGGGCAAAATCCATGCGCAGGGGATAATCAACAGCTGTCAATGCCTGCACTTGCTGCAAGTGATAGGGCAAGTGATTAAATCCCTGTTCGGGTGCCACTTCTTTTAAATGACTCCGTAATGCTCCAAAGATTTAAATATTTTTATAGTTTTGGACCCTTTGTCTGATCCAATATTTATTCAAGCTCTGGATAGCTAAAGTTGGGCACCAGGCAATAATTAACAAATTGCCAAATAAAATTCAATTAGGGTTCGAATACCAGTAGGCATTACTTAGCGAGTAAGAATTCAAAAATTAAATGATTTTCAAACTAATGTAAATTATAATCAAAACTTATCAACTAACTTTGCTCAAGAGAAAAAATAGCAAAGTTCAAAAAAGTTTCTATAACAAACAAGTTTATTTCCAAAAAATTATTTTCAAACACTCACCAACTTCAATGAGATGTCGACTACATTATCACTATCTCGCTGCTACTAACAACAACTCTTCACAACTCTAACTGTCAACTAACAAACACCAACTCCTGTGACTACTTCCAACTGACTCTTACTAGTAACTGACTCCTGTGATTAACATGTCACAGTTTTAACAAGCATACAGGCTCGGCAACACGTGGCTGTTGCATCGGTAAAGACATTTGCATAAAACAACGAGCGCGCAAGCTATGACGCAAAAGGGGGCATGTACACGCGTGCTTTAGAGGGTGACAATCGAAAGTTCGGAGTTGCGCATGCGCAACTCCTATGCTCTTGGAAACGAGCACTGTGATGCAAAAAATGAAATTAAAATCCCCAAAATGATAAATATAACGTAAATTAAGCAAAACTGGTTAAGGTAAAGTAAAAGTGAATGAGGGGACATCACAGGATGTAGCCCTTCTTCATGCAGTACTCACCAGACACTATTCCGATGCACACCCAGACTCTGGGCGGTGGATCGCATGGTTGTTCTTGGGTTATTTGTCACCATATGCAAAATGTCTTCTCTCATAGCTGGTGTTTTGACCGTTCATGCTCGTCCAGCATCATGTCGACTGACATGGAAGGTGCCTGTCTCAGACAGCTGGCGGTGCAGTCGCACAAACATTTTATGATTGGGCACATGATGCATAGGATACCGCTCGTGGTAGAGAGCTATGACACAATTTTTTTTTCCTGTTGATTCCACTTGAAAAAATTATGATAAAGTTTATAAATAAATCTATTTAAGTAAGATGTGCATGCTGTTCATGCCTCTATTCTGTTGTACCGTGCTTGGATTATCAATCGGTTGCATTTCCCACTCTTTTGTGCTATATATAGCTCTACTAGATTTGTAATGCTTTCTAAACTTTTAACGTAAGGATATTGATATTTTTTTTTACTACTGGGAATTGCATTATCTGGGAACTATGCACATTGGCTTTCGATCAACATTTTAGCAAACTTTTGATTTTAAAGACTTTTACTTTAATGCTTCTAAACTAATGTTTTATTGCTTCTCAAATGGATGCTGTGTTTACAAACCATAATTAATTAAAAACGATAGAAAAGTCAAATTACTAGAGCTCTATAATGGCGGCAATCAGAACAATCATTAGGATTTTTAAATGGTAGGACTTTATTTATCAATATTTTTAATCAGATTTTGCATATAAACAAATTAAGGTCAAGAAATTGCGATTTTTAACCAAAGTTTCTACCAGAATTTTATAATTAAACTTTTCCATAGCAGTTATGCAGCTTCATAATTAAGCGACTCATTCTCAAATTCAGTGCACTGATTTAAACCTTAAATGCTTTGAAGCATTTTTTAAATTTTTTTTTCATAGTTCTTTATCACTTTTCTGATATATTTTTCATTTCTTATTTAAATTATTTAGTTTTAAAGCAAAACCATTTTATATGACACTGCTTTACTTAAGTTTAGAGTTGCCGATCGTCAAAAGTCTAAGAATATGCATTAGACATTATATGCATAAATGACTATATAATTTAGAAAAAACGAAATAAATGAAAGATTTAAGCAATAATCGAAATATTATGAACTGTTTATATTAGAATATTAAAATTATATAGAAAAAACTGGATATATATATTTGAAATTTTACTAAAGATAATGTGGAAATAAAGTAAAATTTTGCAGAGTTTAAAAAAAACGCTTAAAAATTTTATCCTATCATTTCTTTTCTCGAATTTTTGCCATTTTATTAAGCACAATTAAATGCTCTTTCTTTTGGCATATAACATATTTCCTTTCATTAGTTACTTCAGGATGAGGATCTAAAGTTGTTTATTTTATTTTCTCAATAAATAAATAAATAAATAAATAAATAAATAAATAAATAAATAAATACCCCTTCAAGCAGCTATGCTTGCCACAGAGGTCTGACAGGAGCCTGTCAGTTTATATGCCAGAGTAGAAGGTCTGAGAGGATGGCAGGACCTCAGCAGAAAAACGACACACACATCCATGCCTTACCCGGGGCTCGAACCCAGGTCCCGTAGATCAGTAGCCAAGCGCGCTAACCACAAACACTTTAAAATAAATAAGGCCACCACAATGAGTTCAGGTTCAGAAACCTAACAATGTAAGGGTTAATCAATAGTAAATACACCAAGTTACCTGTTAACACAGAAGAGGATTTTAGTTCCATGTCTTGACAAAGCTAATGTTTTCCACAAAACTATTTTTATGTTTTCATTAACATTTCCCATTTAATTCTCAACAGGCATTCATTTGCAAGATTTCGTATAGAGAGATGTTGTATTAATTATTATTAAACTCTATGGTGCCAGAATTGCAAAAAATGAGTTTTACAAAGCTTGAATTTTTGGTCATCAATACTAAACTGTGTCATTAGTATAGAAAAAAAATTAAAAATTTTATATTTAAAAAAAATGTTAATCTAACTTTTATATCAATATATATATTAGAATTAGAAATTTCAGAGTTCCAAAAATTGCTATTCTTCAATTTATTCTCAACTTGATGAAAAAAAAAACCCTTTCTCCTCTTCAAACTGCCATTAGAACAGTCCAGATTATGGCTTTACCACTGATGGTGTTTATTATCCCACTATCAGACAGAGAGCTCCAATGAGTTAATTGAATTGCTTATTAAAGTTTGCCCATCTATATTTTCAAACGATGTCAGATGCCAAGGGAACATTTTTTTTATTGGCGAAATTTATTCTCAACTTGATGAAAAAAAAAACCCTTTCTCCTCTTCAAACTGCCATTAGAACAGTCCAGATTATGGCTTTACCACTGATGGTGTTTATTATCCCACTATCAGACAGAGAGCTCCAATGAGTTAATTGAATTGCTTATTAAAGTTTGCCCATCTATATTTTCAAACGATGTCAGATGCCAAGGGAACATTTTTTTCATTGGCGAATTTCAGTGATTTGAACGAAAATACAGCCGTATGTGTTTTTGCTTCATTTTAGTATATTTTGTAATTTAAAACTATTTTAATGTTTCTAAAGTATTTTTTTCAATCTCTTATCAGATATATTTTATGAAAGGAATACAAAGAGGGAAATCGACATTTCTTTGATGGGTTGGGTTGTTTTACCTCTGAGCGGCACTTTTTTGCACACCATGGGCTAAATGGCCAGGTCACATGGACCCCGAAGGCTCAGGAAGGTTGGGGGAGGGGACCCACTGGAACAGCTGTTGGGAGACAGATGGTAGCCTCCCGTCAAGGCCATCCAGCGTGTTCTTTAACGTGCACAGGGTATGGCTCTCCCGCACACGGGGCCACGGCTTAACGTCCCATCCAATGGACGGCGGCCTTTCCAAGCCCATCGGTGTCCCCTACTGACCGTGGGCAGGGTGGGGAATTTTGCGGAGATAAATCTCAATGCTGACCCAGCTGGGACTCGAACCTGGGAACTACAGATTACGAGCCTGGCACGCTACCGACTGAGCCACCCCCGCCCCCATTTCTTTGATGACATGATCGACAATGTGATAGGCATGACTGGCAAATGTCTTGTTTAAGTTTGAAATTTTTAGTGTGCATATTAGCCTGTACAGATTGGTACTTTTTAAATGAAATCTATATACCTAGTTTTTTCCCCCCATTCTTTTGCTGATATCTCATGAAATAGAGTATTTAAAAGATAAACTACACCGACTACTCACCAACTAACTCATATATAAACTCACTGACTACTACAGTGGATATTTTAGGCCAACTTGAACTGAAAAATCATGAGTTTTTGTAAAATATTTCATCAATTCCGATAGTTTTATATGAATATCTAGGTTTATCCAATTCAGAAGATATAAATTCGACTACTTCTAGATATATTTATGTTGCTTCTCAAACATATAATGCAATATAAAGAATAATAATTTCAAACTTTCAAAAAAATTTAATCATTAGGTATGTGTGACTTAAAATGGCAGCTACCTTAGGAAACATTCAATTAGGATATTGTAAAAAAAAATCATTTTTAAATGAGAAAACTTAGTTTAGTACTATTTTTAATTAAATTGAGGAAATTTTGTAACTAGAATTCAGAATTTGCAAATTTTAATTATGCATTTGCTGCTGTGAAGCTCATTTTTTCTGTAGCAATCAGTATCTAATGCAAATTGATCTGGAATGGTTTGATCTCAATTTTAGTGGTTAAAATAAATTTTATTTGCTTTGAAATATTTTTATTTAATTTTTGCACTGATTTTTACTCTTTTTACATATTTTTCTATTGTTTTTAACTTGGTATTTGTCAGTTTGTGAATTTGTCAAAACAGTTGTTCTGCCATATCTTTCGAGCATGATGGAGAAACTTAATGATATATGTGTCAAATGAAAGCTTCTGTCAAAAGTTTAAAAACAAATTGACCCACCTATGCTTTTTCACCCCCTAAAAAAGGGGAAATATGAAAACTATTTTTCCATTCATCATCATCATCCTCAAGCAGCCATGGGCTACGAAGATCCAACCAGACCGTGCAATTTAGTTCTCCAAGCAAGTCTATCCTGCGCTACATCTACTGCATCTAGCCACTGCACACCAATTCTAACAAGGTCCTGTTTGACATTGTCTGCCCACCGCATCCTAGGTCTCCCCTTCTTTCTGAGGCCTTTAGGCACACTGATCATAACCCTATTCGCCAAACTATAATTATTCATACGGGCAACATGGCCAAACCAGCGGAGTCTCTCTCTGCACAATATTCTGCTTAAAGGAGGTTGCAGACTCCTTTGCCTAACCTCATCATTAGTTACAAAGTTAAACCACCTAATACCCAAGATACTGCGTAAGCATCTAGAATCAAAAGCATCTAGTTTCCTGTTATCTTGTTACACTAACCCTAGAAAGAACCAAACTATTATACAGTCTAATTTTAGTCTTTAGGTGTATACGCCTATTTCTCCACAATCTCCACAGATTCTTAAAAGTCCTGGCAGCAATCCCTATTTGTCTGTTAATCTCATGCCGCACATCACCATTATCTGTTACATAGCTCCCAAGATAATTAAACTGTGACACCTGCTCAAGACTGCAACCATTCAGATTAACTGAATCACAGCCTGCCTGACCAATTTTCATCACTTTAGTTTTCTCTCTGTTTAAAACCAAACCTACTCTACTACCAGTCTCATCAACAGCTCAAATGAAAGAGTTCATCTCATCAACATCATTTGCCAAAAGGGCCAAATCATCAGCATAATCTAAATCAGAAATTTTCATATCTCCAGTCCATTTAATGCCAAAATCTTTCCCTTGAAGTGAATTTCGCATAACATAATCAATAACCAAGCTAAAGAGAAAAGGAGACAAAATGCACCCTTGTTGAACACCAGAAGTAATGCTAAACCAATTGCTACAAGACTTACCAACTCTCACACACGACTCAGTGTTATCATAGAGAGCTTTCATTATGTTAACTAACTTGTCAGGTATACCATATGATCTCACAATCAACCACAAATTATGACGATCAACAGAGTCGAAAGCCTTTTGAAATCAACAAAGCTAGAAACCAAAGGTTTCTGAAACTCTAAACATTTCTCAAGAATCTGCCTAAGTGAAAATATCTGATCCACACACCCCCTACCACTTCTGAATCCACATTGCTCATCACGCAATTGACTGTCAACCAGATTCTTAATTCTATTAAGTACAATCATGGAAAGAACTTTACCTGGAACAGAGAGTAGGCTGATACCCCTATAGTTATCACAAGAACTGCGATCACCTTTTTTGAAAATAGGGATAACAATAGCTCTGGTAAAATCCTTAGGAACCATGTCTTTATCATAAAAGATAGTCAGAATTTCAGTCATCCAAGTGGTAACCAAAACATTCCCAGCTCTAAGCATTTCTGTAGTAATTTCATCTACCCCTGGGGATTTATGAAGTTTAAGTTTAGAAACAGCCAAAATAACTTCAGATTGTGTTACAGGGCCAACATTAAAGCCACCAATGCATCTATCATCATTGCAAACAATGGGAGTAGAACTAACTACATTGTTTAGAAAATCACTGAAATGCTCAGCCCACCTAGCCATGACAGAATCCTCCCCTTCTAAAACCTTACCTTGTTTATCCTTCAATCCCTGTATACCTGTCCATTTTCTACCACACAAAGCATTAACTATCTGGTACAGCTCTCTGCTGTTGTGCTGTCTAACTGCTTCCTCGGCTTTGTCAGCCAAACCATCAAGCCAAAGATTCTTATCAGCAGCTAACAGATCTTTTACACGTTTATTAAGTTCTCTGTAATGCTTTCTATTAGGACTAGTAGGGTATTCATTAAGGACATTCCTGCAGTTATTTCTTTCCGAAATAAGCTCAAGTGCCTTATCATTCAGATAATTCTGCCTCTTCTGTTCCTTTTTTCCTAAAAGAGTACTGTTAAGTGTCCAAAAAAGCCTGTTTAAAATGATCCCATTCTTCCTTCACTTCAGTAGTAAGCAAACCATGACTGTCATAATGACTAAGTAACCTATCATGGTAAGCTTTGGCTATAGCTGGATCTTTCAGAGCTTCAGTATTAAAAGTAAATTTTTTAACCCTAGCACAACACTTTTTAAGTTTAAGTTGCAAGACACTTTTAACAAGGTAATGGTCAGATCCAATTTCAGCTCCCCTATATGCCCTGGTATTCCTAACAGAACTAGCCCATTTGCTGTTAATTAATATATAATCAATCATATTCTTATGCAGCCCATCAGGTGAAACCCATGTGTACTTATGTATGTCATGGTGTTTGTAATAAGTGTTAGTTATTCTGAATCCATTGAGTTTACTTACCTGTAGGAGATGTTGCCCATTGCCATTGCAGCTACCAATACCAAAGAGCCTATTACTCCTGCCCAAAGGTCAGAGTCAGTACCAACTTTGGCACTGAAATCACCTAGAACAAGGGTAATATCTACTTTCTTGACAGAATTCAAAATATCCTGAAGTTGTCCATAAAACCTATCCTTCTCATCCTCATCAGCATCCTCAGTGGGGGCTTAACAGCAAATAACATTCAAGTCTTTAATGCTTGTCTGAAATTTTGCTGTAAGAAACCTTTTATTAATGCACTCATATCCTAGAAGAGCATCACTAGCTTGTCTGCTGAGAAGCAGACCCACGCCTTATTGATGCTTATTGTCATCTCTCCCTGAAAAGAGAAATTTAATATTATTTTTAAGAATCTGACCTTTATATGTCCATCTGGTCTCTTGCAAGCCGAAAATATCTAAATTATAATGGTGGAATTCTTGTGTGAGGACATCAAGATAAAATGCTCTGTGCAAAGTCCTCACATTCCAACTTCCTATGGAGAGAAAATGGTTAGTGGGATGTTTAAAGAAACTATGTTTAATGAGAGAGGGAATGCTGACAATATCAAACAGCCCCCTAATCGCAGACATGGGGCAAAGACCCGTTCCCCCACCACTAAAGGCTGAAGCCATCTACACTGGAAGACTTCCTCCAATGTAGAATTTGACGATGCCAACAGAAGCAAAGAGTTCAGGTGCCTGCATGACCTCTGCTCAGGATTATCCACCAGCTGATAAACATATCCTGTGAATCTATTCACTTGGGCCGTTATCCACACAAACAAACAGAAAACACACTGAAAGATTTTCTCTCCACAGAAGCCCACCAGTGCAGCAAATTCAGGATCCATAATCAAGCTCAGAGCCTTAATTCAGTCCAGTCCAATTGGTTTATATGGTCAGCACCAGGACCCTGTGTGGTTGACCACTCCTCAGTAGGGTAGAAAAAAAAGAAAAGTAGCCATAGTTGTCCAGATCAGTAGGCCACACTAATCTGGCAGCCCTCCCCTTCTGTTCACTTCCACAATATGGCAGAACAATAGTTTTGTATCTCTTTTGAAAGGTACTAACGATCTGCACCACGAGAAGGCGGGGTCGGACATTAGGTGCTAGGCCTGGCCGGTTCTATGCATCATCACAGGGGATTGGTGCATAGCTCTCCTTCCAGTGACTACCTAGCTACCATTTACAGACCTTTTTTCCATTATATCTATAGAAAGCGAATGCCAAAGGTAACAAGCTATAAATCAAATGAAAGGCTTCTGATGCAGGGAATGTCACAGGCTCATAAAAAAGTGACTCCCATTCATTCCTTCCTCTTAAAGAGGGGGGAAATATGAACACAACTGTTCCCCTATTTCTCTTGAATGCAACTGTGGAAAGCAACAAGCTATACATCAAATGCAAGTTTATGATGTGTCGAGTGTCATTGGCTATAAAAAACTTGACACCCCCACGTTTTCACCCTCCCTAAAAGGGGGAAATATGAAAACAATTGTTCCCCTATATATCCTGAATGCGATCAAATGAAAGCTTCTGATGAGGGAAGTGTCATTCAATTTAACATAAAAAATTGATTCCCCAATACTATCTTCCCCCTAAAAAAGGGGAAATATGAAAACTATTGTTCTGCCATATCTGCAGAATTTGAGTGCTGAAAGTTAATTAAGCTATGTGTTAAATGAGAGCTTCGGATCAGGAGTGTCATAGGCTATTAAAAATTGGCCCCCCTCGCGCTTTCCTACCCCCTAAAAAATGGGAAATGTGGAAGTCGTTATATTATATAAAAATGGGAAATGTGGAAGTCGTTATATTATATCTTCTGAACGCAAGGGCCTACAGTTAAGTGTTAAGTGTCATATGGAAGCTGAATATGATGATTTTTGTAACTATTTCAAATTTTGCCCCCACTATTCTCCTCCCTGATAAGGGAGGAGAATAGTGGGGGCAAAATTTCCCTCCCTGACTATTCTCCTCCCTGATAAGGGAGGAGAATAGTGGGGGAGGGTCACATGGTTAGATTTTAATCATAAGGTTTAAGGGGGGGGGGGGAGGGTCACATGGTTAGATTTTAACAAGTCATATTTAAAATTAAAGTTTGTACCATCTCCAATATCATGGCCAACCTCAAACACAGCTGCAAATTAGAGGAAAAATATGGTAATGTTAATGAGTCATAGAACAAATGAAAGTTTTTGAAGGTAGATGTTTTTAGCGACAAGGAAAAAAAATATAAATATATTAAAAAATACTTATCTTCCTATATGGGCCCTAAAAAGTAAAAAAAAAAATCTAAAGCATATCAATGGTGCAATCTGTCATTATGCTTGTATTCACTTCAAAGGAAGATAGGGTAAAGTTTTACCAACACAACATGATTGATGGCACCCTATCTTCCTTTTAAGAAAATATGAAATCAGTGACTGATTGCACCATTGATATGCTTTAGGTTTATTTTCCACTTTTTAGAGCCCATATAGGAAGATGGATATTTTTTAAAATTTTTTAATTTCTTTAGTCATGTATTTTTCAGTTTTTCAAATTATCTTGTTCTTCAGCAAAAATTAATTTTTGTAACACTATAGCTTAGTCTTAGAGTTTGCTGATTAGCCAAACAATCAGCATTATAAGCTCACTGGACAAAATATTAATCATCTCTCAACATAAGAGGGTTACGTCAGTTCGACAGCAACAGAGGGTGCACCAGTAATAAACGAATCCTACAAATAACTGTGCTGTGTGCTATGAGGTTGATATAGTGACAAGAAGTGGTTGTGTGTCACATGTGTGTTTGTTGCTTCATGCAACATGGATTGCGCCAAAGATATGAATGAATGGCAAAAAGGTGTTATTGCGTTTAGCCAAGCCAAAGGGCATAGTGTACAAGAAGTTGCTGCCTTTGCAGGTGTGTCGAAATGTACTGTCTAAAGGGTCTTCCAGCAGTTGTATACATCACAGTCCATCGCTAATCATTGCCAGAACTGCGGCAGAAAGACTGTGCTCACCAATAGGAACTGCCACAGTCTGTCATGCACTGTTAGAGCAAACTGCTTTGTAACGAGGCAGGAATTGCTTTAGTCAGTCAATGCAGGCCTACAACAAGCTGTTTCTGAATGAACATTCCAAAGGGAACTTGCATGCCATGGATATCTGGAGTAGAGTACCGCAGAAGAGACCCATGTTAACAGCTCTGTACAAGGCTGCATGGCTACAGTGGGCACGGTGCCACAAAGACTGAATTGCCGATTGTTGGAAGCATGTGATCTGGTCGGATGAGACACGTTTTTTCTTGGACTGAAATGATGCGAGGTGATGGGTACATCGTAAGCCACATGAAACTTTCCATGTGGACTGTGTGCAAGATTCTGTTTATGCTGGAGGAGGCTCTGTGATGTTCTAGGGGTGTTTCACATATGAGGAAATGGGTCCTTTGGTTGCAGTGATGTCACACTTGAACCAGAAATGCTATATGGCACTACTGGATGACCACATGTTGTCTATTGTGCACCATCTCCACAGTGAATACCAGAAAGATACCCTAGTCTACCAAGATGACAATTGTCATGTGCACAGGGCTGAAAGTGTTGGATTGGCATGATGAGCATTCTGAAGCCTTCAAACATCTCGACTGGCCCACCAAATACCTGGATTTGAATCCCATAGAAAACTTGTGGGACTATTTGGGGCAACGAGTGAAGTGCCATCCCAGCCATCTGGCCAAACTACAGCATTTGCTGCTGGAAGAGTGAATGAATATTGATGTGCACTACATCCACACACTGGTAGCATCCATGCTAGACAGGATTTCAGCTGTTCTTTGGTCGCACAGAGGCATTACATGCTATTAGGTGGCATTCAGCCAGGGGTGAATAATTTTTTTTGTCTGGTAAGCTTACATTCTCTGTATGAATGACCAAAAATTCTGAAATAATTAAATAAATGAAAGATTTAAGTAATAAAATACTTTAAAAAAAAGGCAAAATTAAAATATTTTTACTGAAGTTAAAATGAATACAATAAAACTTTGCATTAAAAATAAACTTATAAAACTTTATTTACCCTTCTTTTTAAATTTTCAGAATTTCCTTAACCCCAATTAAATGTTTTCTTATTTTGGTATATATCATGACCTATTTCTGTTTGTTGGTTATATTTTGCAAAAAATAATATGGAAAGTTGATTCTTTTATTTGACTGAGCAGAGTTGACAAAAATCTTGATATATTTTCCCAAGATCTCAGGAAAATATATCTTGATATATTTTCCTGAGAAAAAAATTACAAAACAGACACAATTTCTTGCTCCAAGTAAAAATTTATTTTTCTGTTGTTCAGAAATAATTAGCCTTTCTATTCCTATGCAGTATGATTAATTTTGCCTTTTTTTAAAAATAAATTCTTACTTGCATTACCAGATACTTTTTTTACTACACGACTCTAAAGAGCCCTATTAAAATAAAACTAATAATCTTTTTTGTTAATATTTTATTTTCAGAAAATCTTGGATTAAATGCTGATTAATTTGGCATCAACATGCCATAATTAATTTTATTAATTAATTATTTAGCAAAAAAGTTCTAAAGTTAACTTTTTTTGACTGAGCACAGTTGAATAAAAAAGTTTGGCCACAGGTACAATTCAGTTTTTCAGGCCTGGTATTGTAAAGGTTAATGAATAAAAATATATAGGAGGGATGGAGATCCTCATTGACCACTGGAATTTCAAGTGAACTATGTACTGGCCTTGGTATAGTGTTCATGAAAAATGAAAATCATTTTACTCTTTATTCTCATCTATAGATCATAGAAAATAGAGCATGATGGAATCCAAAGTGAATGCACAGTATTCCCTGTTAAGAAACAATAATTAATAGATTCTGAAAAAAATTCATCGCCGCCATGGTGGGAATCGAACCCGCATCTCTCCAGATTCATGCCAGAACGTGCTACCATTGCACCACGCGTCGGACAACGAATATTTTCAGAATATGACCTTTTAAGTTTTTCTTCTTGAGACGTGACTGAGACAGCGCCATCTATACTCAACGACTGTAAAACGTTGCATCTCCTTGAGTATAGATGGCGCTGTCTCAGTCACGTCTCAAGAAGAAAAACTTAAAAGGTCATATTCTGAAAATATTCGTTGTCCGATGCGTGGTGCAATGGTAGCGCGCTCTGGCATGAATCTGGAGAGATGCGGGTTCGATTCCCGCCGTGGCGGCGATGAATTTTTTTCAGAATCTATTAATTAGAGCATGATGCATAATAAACTTGTTTTTAAAACATTAGCTTATATTGGATCTACTAAAATAACTCCTGAGGCCATAAAATATATCAAGTAGCATGTGGTGAATTCTGAAAAATTCAAAAAACAAGCAAATTTCCTTTAAGATTGACATATGAAACACAAATGGGTGAAAACTGTGAAACATATTACATACATACAATTTTACTATTAATTCTAGTTTTTTACTTTCAAACAATACATTTTTTTGGGTCTTTTTTATTATTCGCAACAAATTTTATTTAATATAGTACTTTTCTACAATTAAAAATCTACAATTAAAAATCAATCCAAAGTGAATGCACAGTAACTTTTCTACAATATTTGAATGCATCAATATTTGAAAAATTATCAATCCCCCTCCTTGCTGCTACATGACAAATAATTTACTGGGGGGGGGGGGGGGGGGGGGGGCTCAGTCGGTAGTGCGCCAGGCTCATAATCTGTAGTTCCCAGGTTCGAGTCCCAGCTGGGTCAGAATTGAGATTTATCTCCGCAAAATTCCCCACCCTGCCCACGGTCAGTAGGGGACACCGATGGGCTTGTAAAGGCCACCGTCCATCGGATGGGACGTTAAGCTGTGGCCCCGTTTGCAGGAGAGCCATACCCTGTGCACGTTAAAGAGTATGCTGGATGGCCTTGACGGGAGGCTACCATCTGTCTCCCAACAGCTGTTCCAGTGGGTCCCCTCCCCCAACCTTCTCAGAGCCTTTGGGGTCCATGTGACCTGACCATTTAGCCCATGGTGTGCAAAAAAGTGCTGCTCAAAGGTAAAACAACCCAACCCATAAATTACTGATGTCACAGAACTATTTACTGCAAAAAATATAGTACCAACACTCACTGGAACTCAGTGATTCAAAAATGCCAAGTTCCAGTGATTTAGAAATGCCAATTATCTAGAATGGAGTTCCAGTTCAATGATTTGGAAATAAAATTACCGGAACAGTGCTCAAGTTCAGTGATTTGGAAGCACAAGCTTATTATGTTATAGCAGTGTGTTTCACTTTCCAATTAATGTTATAGCAAGTGTTTTGGCTCAATGATTTGAAAGCCCAAGTACATAATGGTGTTCCAATTTGAGAAATATTTTTGTTGCTTCCTATATTCAAAAAGTTGCATTTCACCACTGGAGCTAGTGTTTCACCACTAACTAGATAGAGGATATCTTAAGGTGTGACTCTTGGGTGACCTCATATGGATTTTTTAGCAACATCTCTTGTATGTTGAAATCGTCTTTGGAGCCTTGAAACCATCATTTAATACAAGTTCAGTCATCTGGCTACATTGGCTTGAGACTGATCAGCTTCCAATCTTCCAATGGCATGCCTCCTTAATGAGTAATCTAAATAATGCTAATTTTAATGAAATAGATATCTCCAATTTGCAAACAAACAATAAACAATGCACAGACCTGTTAGAGAAAACTCTTGTACTGAATCAATGGTTCATTTGTATGTTTGGTGCCACTGAAGTGGCTTTACTACTGATTTACAAATTACCACATATCATTTTTTTTATCACAAAAGTAACTCTGATTTTTAATTGAACATATTCTTTGAAACAGTAAAAAAACTGATGTGTAATTTTAAGTCTATGAATTTTTTTGTAGTCATGTGCTTAACCCTCCAGGTGGCTTGAATGTGTTCTCCTTGCCACAGTTAAGTGGTCTTCTAGTGATACTGATGTGACAGCACCACCACACAACCGTTGCTTAAGCCTTACTATGGCACTTTCAAAGCACAGAGAAAGATAAATGCATAGCACCAGGAGGGTTAATAAATACTTTCGAATCCATGCACTTGTTGTTTGCTGAAGGCCATGACATCATCATATGAAACACAGCCAGTGCCAATGTCCAACATAGCACACACAAAAACAAATTTTCTAAAATATATTACAGATATACAGAGAGCACCTGATATCCATTGGGGATAGGACCAAAATGTGACATTAAAAAAGCAATGCACATTGGGCATTTTTACCCCTAAAAGAATCATTGTAAGGAGAATATTTTCCGTAAGGTTGTCAATTTTGCCCATGTGACATAGAACATAAATTTTATCTCCATAGAATAAAATAGAATTAGCTACGAATAGGGATTGCTTCATTCATAGCAACATGAAAACTGCAAAACGTACAAGTTTTATAATATATATTTGTATAGTGTAACATTTTTTACTGTTTGAGGTTCATTTTTCTTTCCCCATTCCAAAAGGCCAATTAACTTTTTCTGTCAACAACAGAGAAATAGAAAAATCTGACAAAGTATAGCATAGAACCTCAAGAGGTTAAAACATGTTTTCCCTAATCTATCACTCACTTTAGAGCAAAAGAGAGAAAAAGAAAAAGAGAAAGAAATTCTGAAGATATTTCAATACTTTTAGAGAATTTTTATTTATCTTACTTTGAAAAGATAATGAATAGGCTTGTTTGACCTGATAACTTTATAGACTTCTCATGGTTAATAAGCTACAGTTGAGCAAGAGAGAGAAGAAACATAACCCACACTTTTTAATTCAAAATTACTGCATATATTCTGATGAGGAGCGCATAATAATATAAAAACATTCATGAATTGATGTTGCAATGATGTGTGAACAATATTTGACGTAAGAGTGGATAGATGTATATAAGATTGACATATATCAATTTGCTACAGTGGAAATTTATGTATATTTACCCTATGATTAGTTTTATTTTAATATATTACATTTATTGATGTAAAATTTTTTTGTGTATATGAGAAAAGTCTTTGTATCAATTAAACCTCATCATTTTGCTTAGACACTAATATCAGGAAATGAGGGTTGAGTTGTTTTATCTCTGAGGATTTTTACACACAATGGATTAAATTGGTTATATCATAAGGATCCAAGGGCTCAAAGAAGGTTGGGGAAGGGGATTCAGTGGAGAGCTTTGTGGGGACAAATAGAAGCCTCCCATGATGACCATATAGTGCATTCTTTAACATGCACAAGCTACGACTCTTCTGCACATGGGAGCACAACTTAACATCCCATCTGACAGATGTGGCCTTTCCAAGCCCATTAGTGTCTCCTTTCTCACCGAGGACACAACTGGAGTTAGTAAAGATAAATCTCAATACAGGCACAGTTGGGACTCGAACCTGGGAACTTCAGAGTATGACCTTGGTGTGTAATGACTGAGCCAACCCCACCTCCTGAAACTGAAAATTCATACAGCCATTAGTTCAATTGCTTACTGGTTTGATTAAGTATATTGGGATTTTTGATACCATAATAAATGTATTAATGAGAATGCATGAATTTAAAAGATGGTGCCAAAAGGAAAACATGTATTGGAAACACTACTAATACAGAGTGTGCAAGAGAAGTGAAACTTATGATATATTTAAGTTCTGTGAGCTACTTCTGTGTAAACACAATGTTGAACAAATGCATTTCATAACTCTTTATGATCATGTTAGGGTGTTTTGGAAACATATAGAACATTTCTGTTCAGATGCATAATCAATATAAATTGCCAAAATGTTTGAATTCATTGCCATCATTTCCAGTTAAATGCAATTTTTTTAGGGGGGAGAGTAATGGGGTCAACCAATGATTAAACTGAGCCAGAACACTGTTCTGGCATATACTCTCCCCCTTCATTTTAGGGTCTTTTAAGAAATATTAATAAAATATTGTAAATAATATTCTTGAAAAATACATGTTTACTTTTTTTTTTGGTTTTCATTCCATTTCCATATATTAAAATTTTAAATGGAGAGGAAGAGATTTTTCTTAGACATGGCTCTAGAGAATTTTAATATTTTTCCTCATTTGTACACTTAATTATGATAGGCAGTAGGACTTTCATTATGAAGAGTATGTAAGTTACTTTAAATTTTTTTTTTCACTTTTTGTTTACCTTAATGAGCTGCTTAAACATATAATCTTATACAGTAAGCAATCTTTACAAAAACTGAAGAGACTGGAAAAATTTTAGCTTTTTAAGTCTAAAATTTATAAGACTTAAAAATAAGTAACAGACATCTTTTGTTATATAGGATAAATCCTTGACTTTTACTTATGTAGACAAAAAACAAAAAAAAACTATTAAAACAGTTTAATAAATCATAAAATGAAATATACTGTAACGCTCCAAACAAATGCAAAATACTTTAAGTTTTATGCTCCGGATAGCTTAGACGGGCGCCAGGCAATAATTACCAAATTGCCAAAAGTAGAATAAGTTAATTTAGGGTTCAAATACCAGCGAGCGTTCATAAGTAAGAATCAAAAATGATTGTCAACTAATAAAAATTAATGTAAAAAAAGATCCTTAATTAGCGTTGCTCAAGATAAAAAAACTACAGACTCAAAAGTTTTGTAACGAAACAAAATAGATTTATTTCCAAAATAATTAACTCACCAAGACATCAACGAAGAAACATAACTCTTGTGCTACACGCACGGTGCACTCACTTGTGCTTAGCTCCCCTTACTACATCTCTCTCCTTCTCTCTCTCTACTTCTCTCTCTCTCTGACTTTCCTCTCTCAGTGACTCGCAGGTCACGGTTTTTGACAATGGGCCGGCGCATGCCGGGAAAGACATTTGCATACAATGACGAACGACGCAAGCTATGACGCAAGAGGGGGCGTGTCCTTGGCACGCGCTTTAACGGTACAGTCGGAAGATCGGAGTTGCGGCGCATGCGCAACTCCTAGAAACTTGAAAACGAGTGCTGTGATGCCGAAAAGGAAATAAAAAATCCCCAAAATGATAAATATAACGTAAATTAAACAAAACTGGTTAAAGTAAAGCAAAAGTGAACGATGGGGCATCACAATACCACCCAGTTGAAGCAGTGATCTGAAATTATTTTAGATGAGGTATTGCAAAACATACTGAAGGAAAAAAAAAATCATTGCAGCTACAACAACCTCACAGCTGAACAAGAAAATATGTCAACAATTGTCAAGCACTCTTGCTTCAGTGAGGACAAAATGTTGTGCCTACATACAACCAATCAATATTAAGAATAAATCTAAATAAATTCAATCTTAAACTTAACAAATCAAAGTTTAGAAGTAAAAAATATACTGCATATTTATTCATCCTGTTGTTGATGAAATTTGTTGAATCATCCCACAATGAATTCAGCATGGCCATTTCAGTAAGCTAACTGTAGTGCATTTTATACACAATGCAAATGTTTTGAAATGCATTTTGAAATCTGCCTTAACAATTTTTTTCCAGATTGAGTAAGTTTTTCTTTATCATTTATTAAGAAAATGTACATCGTGGCCGAGTGGTTAACGCGCTTGGCTACTGATCTAAGGGATCTGGATTCGAGCCCCGGGTAAGGCATGGCTGTCTGTGTCGTTTTTATGCTGAGGGCCTGCCATCCTCTCAGACCTTCTACTATGGCATATAAACTGACAGGCTCCTGTCAGACCTCTGTGGCAAGCAGCTGCTTGAGGGGGTATTTATTTATTTATTTTTTTTTTACATAGTTCAACAAATAAGAAGTTTTCTGTTGTCTCTACATTTTATTATCTTTTACACTTTAAGTTCTTTAATTTCCATTTAAATAATTATTTTTATACAAAAGATATATCTATTGCCTGTTCACAAAATTAAATTACACCAATCATAATCTCTGAAAATTCTGGTTCTGGGAACGTTATTGTCTTGAACTTAGAGGAAGCAGTACAACTATTAGAAATGTGTGAAGCAAACTCCAGCCCCCAAATAAACAACACACCACCACTTGGCAGCTTCAGAATGCAAAAGAGTCTGTTTCTTAAAGCAGAGGTTGGCAACTTTTCAGACTTATGGGCCACATTCAACTTTTATTCTTAATAATCAGGCCACAAGCATTTAATTAAGAGAAAATAGTAAGTGAAAAAAATACTTAAGTTATTAATTTTTATTACATCAATTTTAAAAAACACAGAAATATTTAAAGTATGAGATATGAAACTGAATGAAAAATTAACATCAGGTAAAAACAAAATAATATAGTTTATGCATCACAATATATGTATTGTGATGCCCCTTCATTCACTTTTACTTTACCTTAACCAGTTTTGCTTAATTTACGTTATATTTATTATTTTGGGGATTTTCATTTCCTTTTTGTATCACAGCACTCGTTTCCAAGAGTTAGGAGTTGAGCATGCGCAACTCCGAACTTCCGACTGTCACCCACTAAAGCGCGTGCACAAGGACATGCCCCCTCTTGCATCATAGCTTGCGTCGCTCGTCAATTTATGCAAATGTCTTTCCCGGCATGCAACATGACACGTGCGGGCTTTGTACCTCTTGTTATAACCTGGTGACATGTCACAGGAGCACAGAGAGAAGCACAGAGTACTGAGTAGCACAGTTAGTGCAGTGTGTATAGTCAGAGTTGAGAAATGATGTATCTTCTTCATTGAAGTTTTGGTGAGTGACTTTTGGAAATAAATTTGTTTGTTATTTAAACCTTTTTAATCTTTACTAATTTTTTCTCCTGAGCAACGTTAATTGCTTTGGATTAGAAATTACCTTTACATTTTGACAATCATTTAATATTTTTTGAATTCTTACTCATTAACGCTCGCTGGTATTTTGAACCCTAATTTAACTTTTTTTTTTTTTGGCAATTTGTTAATTATTGCCTGGCGCCCAACTCAACTATCCAGAGCATAAAAATAATTGGATCAAAGAGTCCAAACTTTAAAAGTAATTCACTTCTTTGGAGCGTTACAGAGGTAAAAGAAAAGAAGTGGTGCGACGAACAGGGACTCGCCAGTAGTAAAAGATGGTGGTCCAAGAATAGGGACTGTATATTTGTGCATAAATTTTGTATGTTATTTAACGTTATTTTCAAAGATAGTAATTTTTGAGCTCATTAGTTGTATGTACTATTTATAGATTTAACGGCAGCTTAAGCCAAAAATTTTTGTTGAGCAAGAAGCTTAACTTTTTTGTGTATTAGTCAAAGGTACTGAAGTTTCAGCACAGTTATTGCTGATAGTTAAAATATTTATTGTATGTAAAAATTAGAAGTGTCCGGACACACACGTACATAGGCACGATAGAAAAACTTTTTCGATATCTTTATAATTTGATAAATGATAATTGATACTTGATAAATTATATTTTTGCAAGCTTAGTTGTAGCTTTAGTATTGTTGTATAGCAGTACCTTTGAGCGCTGCTCAAGATTAAAAAAAGGTTTCAAAATTTCAAAAATTCAAAATTTGGCAGACCGCTAAACATGTCTGCTAGCAATATGGCCGATTCTGCCACAATGACTCCCGACTTAGAAAGAGTAAAGGGTAGGTTGCAGGATGTAATGAAGGAAGCAGAAGTGCTAATGAATCTGCTTGACGATCCTCGGGAGAAAAGGGGAACGACAACAACCCCTAAATTTGCTGACAATGCTACGTCAGCTCACCAACGTAGAAACTTTGGACATAAGGTTCCATTTTCTGTTCCGTCAGAAGCAAGTGATAGAGCAGAGTATTATCAACCGCCACAACGACGATTTGCCAATCCATCTATTAACTATAGTCCTTATGTTAATTGGCCTTTACCTAAGATAAGGTTCGACGGTTCGAAACGTCCATCATCGTGGACATTTGTCAAGTCCATGGAGGAGCCCTTCCGTTTACATGAAGTGCCCAGCAACAAAAAAATGGTCTTAGCAGTATCTTGTCTAATTGGATGTGCTAAGCAATGGTGGAATAACGTAGGATGTCATTATGGAATTGAATATTGGAAAGAATTTAAACATGAAATCATGAACATATATCCGGCTTACAATGATTTTACAGAACTAGCTACAGAGTTGTTTTCACAAAGACAAAGGGAAAGAGATGACATAGAAAAATTTATCTGGGGTACAGTAGAGTTATACCATCTGTACGACGCTGATGCCACTGAAATTGATATCGTAAATTGCATATTGTCTCAATTGCTTTTGCCCATTAGAGAATTCCTAGAAGTACGAAACGTGAACTCAATTTCAGATTTAGTCAAATCGGCTCGACAATATACTGCAAGAAGAGAATCTGCAGCAACTGCATTTAACCAACAATGGATGCAATCCCCGCCAAAGCAGCGCTATCAGGTTGAGTCTCGTAGAATGACTCCCGCACGACCAGAAGTTACAGAAGAGTGCGCGTGCACAAGCCCTCTTGCGTCATAGCATGCGTCACTCGTCAATTTCTGCAAATGTCTTTCCCGGCGTGCAACATGACATGTGCAGGCTCTGTACCTCGTTATAACCGATGACATGTTGTCTCAGCAGACAGACGGTATTTAGAGCACAGTAACTGGTAGTAAGCACGGAGGAGCACAGTTAGTGTAGTGTGTATAGTCAGAGTTGAGAAATGATGTATCTTCTTCATTGAAGTTTTGGTGAGTGATTTTTGGAAATAAATTTGTTTGTTATTTAGACCTTTCGAATCTTTACTAATTTTTTCTCTTGAGCAACGTTAATTGTTTTGGATTAGAAATTATCTTTACATTTTGACAATCATTTAATATTTTTTGAATTCTTACTCATTAATGCTCGCTGGTATTTTTGAACCCTAATTTAACTTTTTTTTTTGGCAATTTGTTAATTACTGCCTGGCGCCCGACTCAACTATCCGGAGCATAAAAATAATTGGATCAGACAAAGGGTCCAAACTTTAAAAGTAATTTCATTTTCTTTGGCCCGTTACAGTGTCTCCCTGCTTAATGTGACTTTTGTGGTTGTTTTTCCTTAGACAAATTATCTATGTCCACTTTATAACCTAAGGTGCAAATTTGAATCGAAGCATGCAAATGTTCATCAGTCAGTCGAGAAGAAAATTTATTTTTTCTGAAACTAATGGCAGAAAATGCTTGTTTGCAAATTTATGTGCTTTCAAATGCGACTATCATCTTCTTTGCGAAACTGATTAATCCTTCAAATTTTTCTGGTAAGCATCCATAAAATGTTTGGATATTTTCTAATGAAAATGCGTTCTTTAATGTTTCATTGCAACTCCAAAACTTCCATCTGTAGTTGGTTTGGTATGTCATCAATGTCGACATTAAGAGTTCAAAAATAATTGCATTTCGATGCTATTTTTATGAAAACCAACAAATCTTGTTGAAAATTCCGTTTGTAAATCTTCAATAATACCAACAAAAGTTTCCTTTTGCGTTTGCCATCCAACTGTAGATACAGATTTGTAACATATAAAATGATGTAGATTTTCTTCCATCATATGTTTCTTAAACAGACATAGTTTGGCTTCAAAAGCTTTTATGTCAGAAAACAGTTCTGCTAGTAATTTACCTTGGCCCTACAGGTTCAAATTAAGTTCATTAAGGTAAAGTGTAATATCTATCATAAATGCAAGAGATGTAATCCATTTTTATCCAATAGTTGTGGGACAGTATTTTCGTGTTCCGTCACGAAATATCTATTTCCTCACGTAAATTAAAAAATCTTTTTAGAACAGCACCTCTACTTAACCATCTAACAGCTGAGTAGTAGATAACGTCCTTATACTCCAAATCGATTTCTATCAAGAATTCTTGAAATTGGCAGTGTTTCAGACTGTTGTGTCAGATGTAATTTACAGTTGATATCACGGTGTCCATAACGTTTTTCATTGATGATAAAATTTTGTAACATAGGTCTTCCTGATGAATGATGCAATGAAACACCATTGTATTATCATAACCTAAAATCTGTAATTCTGTACAAATTCGACCTACTACACCAGTCTTAGAGCCACACATATTTCTTCCACCATCGGTTATCACACTTTTTAATATTTTCCAGTCCATTTCTAAAGAATCAATAGTTACTTTTACTTTTATGAACAAATCATTACCAGTTGTACTACCTTCTAAACTACACAAACTTGCCAATTCTTCACGAACATTAAAGTCACTATCGATGCCCCGAATAAATATCATTAACTGCGCAGTGTCTGTCACATCAGTACTTTCATCCATTGCCAGAGCGTAACAATCAAATGATTTTGCTTTAAATTTAAGCTGCTCGAATAAATTCGTAGCGATTTCTTCTACTCACCTTGTACAAGTCCGGGCAGATAAACTAATATCTTGAAATAACGTCTTCTTTTCTAGGCATATTTGTTCAATTACAGCTAATAAACATTGTTTAATAAATTCTGAATCTGTATAAGGCCTTCCTTCTTTCACAACCAGTTCTGCTATGACATAACTAGCACAAACAACCAATTCATTATAAATACTTTGCTTCTTAAATACATTTTGCTGAGCAGTCAAAGAAGCTTGTAATTTATTAATTTGATTTTTTCTAAGTTCACAGGTCAAATCCTTGTATTGACTTTCATGTTAATTCGTGTAATGAAGTCTGATATTATATTCTTTTATAACAGCAACACTTTTATGAAAAATAAGACAAAGGGGCTTATTCTCATTTTCAATAAAGAAGTACTTGCTGTTTCATTCATCATTAGACCTTCTTCCCTAATCTGCAATTTTACATTTTCTTGATCCCATTTTTGAAATTATTTTTAACAAATATATATCCTCTGACAATAATAGTTGATGTTATTGAATTATTGCTAAGCTGTGACAGTAAGAAAACCCCCAATTCAGAGTATGCACAGCACAAGTGTATAAAAGACGGACTGGGGAATGTGACTGCAAAAGTGTGCCAAAATCTTGGTTGGTGTCGGGTGAAGTCACCTTTGTTATCCCTACTCATGATGACTCCCATGGTAGACTCACACCAAGTTGAATGGCGATATCACAAAGTATAGGTATAAAATTATTTTTAATTTATTATTCATATTATAAAATGTATTATTCAAATATATCAACATACGGGCCACATGCTATGTAAGTATGGTCAACCTTTTATGGGCTGCCAAAAATGCACACGTAGGCTTCATGCGGCCCGCGGGCCACCAGTTGTCGACCCGTTTTAAAGTGTTGGATAAATATGCCTTTGCTAAGATTCAATAGAGAATTACAGGAAATGTCCTGTAGCCATAGAACAGTTAGTGTCAGCAGGCCCAGATAGGGGAGAAAGCAACACCAATTGGCCATGTCCTTGGCCTGTGTGTGTGTGTGTGTGGGGGGGGGGGGACAGATCCAAAATATAATTTAATTAAAAAAATTATAATATGAAAGCAAAAATGTGAGAATTCTGCTTAAATAAATTGTTAGTTTCTTACTGTTGGACATTCATTCAATACCAATCAAAGCATCAGAATATTAATTTTCCAACAACAAATACTCTATGTAACGTACCAGCTGACATAGTAGATTCATATTTCGGATCACTATCTTCACTCCATCCATCTTCTGTACGAGCTAATACCTTCACTTTATACAGGGAGTATGGACGAAGAGATCCAATAACATATTCTTCTTTAATTGGACTACCAAAATTCACAGTTTGCCAAATTCCTTAATAAAAAACAAAACGGCATGTAACCTAAGATTCTATATAGTTTAAACAACATTATAGTTTAACTTTAAGTAAATTTAAACACTATTATCTCCATAATGTGAAATATTGACCTCCAAATGCATATCATAGTAACTTACATACACCAATCAGCCAAAACATTAAAATCACCTACCGGGTATGATGTAGGTCCTCCTCTCGCCACCAAAAGGGGAACAGATACCCAATGAGGAACAGATTCAATGAGATGTTGGCAGGTGTCACCTGATATTTGGTACCATAACTGCAACAGAGGATCCCACAGTTCCCGTAAATTATGTGGTTGGGGTGATGCTGCTTGTACCCATTTTCCAACTCAAACCACAAATGCTTGATAGAATTCATGTCCAGTGAATTTGGGGGCCATGGCAATAAATGGAATTCGTCATCAGGTTCTAGGAACCATTCCTGAACCTTCTTCAGAGTGTGACATGGGGCATTGTCTTGTTGAAAGACGCCATCTCCACCAGGGAATACAGTCACCATAAAAGGGTATACTTGGTCACATACCTGATCATCATTCAGGTATCATTCAGGTATCCGGTCATCATTCAGGTATGTGACCAAGTATACCCTTTATGTTCAGGTATATGACAGATGTCAGAGTTTGCTCTACAGGGATAAATGGTTCAAGTATTCTCCAAGAAAATATTGCCCAGACCATCACACTCCCTCCATCCACCTGGATCCATTCCACAGTGCATCCAGGTGAGAAAACTTCTGTGGGTAAACGTTGCACACAAGCTCTCCATTCACATGGTGTAACAGAAAACTGATTCATTTGACCATGCGACCCTCTTCCAGTCTTCTATGGTCCAATGCCGATGATTACATGCCCACTGAAAATGTTGACGACTGTGAGCATAGGCACACGAATGGGTATGCAGCTGAGGAGACCCATATCCAAGAACTTAGGATGAACTGTATGTTTTGACAATGGGGCCCTTTCCTACAATTGAAATTATGGGTAATGTCAACCACAGTAGCCCTCCTGTTGTGGATAATGAGATAGCCTGCACTAACCTCTGGCATCAGTGAGGCATGGCCGGTTGATGTCTTGAAGTGTCGTGTTTCGGATCATCTTTGATAGGCACTAACTACTGCATAATGTGAACAGCCTACCAGCATCACTGTTTCGGAGATGCTCTTACCAAGGCATCTTGCCATAACAATCTGGCCTTTGTCGAAATCAGATAAATCCTTTGCTTTTCCCATGTTCAGATTGAACCATGTTGTCATAAAATACTGCCTGTGAGAGCTCTGACCCAGGTATTATATATATCATTCATGATCTTGGCACATAACACTGATTGGTTTCATGTACGCTTCTTTGCATAACACAGAGGCAGTTTTAATGTATTTGCTGATTGGTTTATATTATACTTTCTACATGTGTTTAGATAGCCAGGTACTGAGACACAATTGCCAAGGTTTGTCTCATTGAGAAGACTCCATTAGTATGCCAGGAATTGCATTCTATTCATCACTACCAGCATTAAACTTCAAGTAGCCCTTTTAAGCTGGAATGGTGTTATTGGTTGTACTCTTTTTCTTATGTTGCAAGTCAGAACACACACACATTCGTCTGATAGAGAAAACCTTTTATTCATTTGTAGCTGAAATATAAAATTATAAAAATACATCCAAATAGCCAAGAAGCTATTTGGATGTATTTTTATATTTTTATACATTTATATATACACCCATTCCTCGATTTACACAGTAGATAGGTTCTGGAAAATAACTGTGTACATCAAAACTGTATAAATCGAGACCAACAACTTACTGAAAAAGGAGGGATAGGTTCCAAAAAAATTCTTGTTATGATGAATAAAACATATATTAATGTACTTTATTTGTACCAATTCAGATAAACTTAGATTAATTTTTCGTGCATTTCTTTTTGATCACGAAAAATACTCATTTTAATGTAGATGTACATTATCAATTTTGAAAACGAAATTTGAAAGTAGGATATTTATGAGCTGAATATAAATCAGAAATTAAGCACTTGTACCAACACTTAGTGCTTTATTTTGCAAAATTAATATTTATATGATAGTTTATGGAACATTGTACTTACAAATCAGCTGTATTTAGTCTATATGTGTTATAAAGTTAAACTTGTTGCTAAAACTAAGATAAAACACTGTTTTTACTAGTCTGGAAAATTCAGTCTAGGAAAGTCAGATCTTGCTGCTGATTCAAAATAGGCCTCATTTCATTAAGATGTTGTGAGACAGATTGCATTACAACGTTAAAAATACTATTTTAGTGAAAGAAGATAGATATATAATTTATATTTATGTTACAGAAAACAATTTTATTAATACAGAATCTATTTATTCTATAAAATAAATATCAATAAAAACCATTTAGTTTATTTTTGCTTTGGGATGACAGTCTAATAATCTCTTTGATGCAATAACATTGCTATTTCATAATATGCATTATATCTACATACATATAAAAAAATCCACACTGTGTAAAATGAAACTGGTTGCATTTTCTTGACCATGTAAAATCAAAACCATATAAATCAAGTACCGTGTAAATCGAGGGATAGGTGTCCCTCGATTTACATGTCACTTAGTTTCAAATAAAATACCTACATTCAAATAGCAAATAAGCTATTTGGATGCATTTTTATTTTTCAGCTAAAAGTGAGTAAAAGACTTTCTCTCTCAGACAAATGTGTGTCTGTAGGTGTTCTGACTTGCAACATAAGGAGCGACCACCAACAATATCAATCCAACCTAAGAGGACTGCCTGAAGTTTAATGCTGGTAATGTGATGGTACACCCATTCACTTTTACTTTTCCTTAACCAGTTTTGCTTTATTTACGCTATATTTATCATTTTTGGGATTATTTCATTTTTTTGGACTGATCGCAATTCTCGTTTCTGAGCATAGGAGTTGCACATGTGCAACTATGACCTTTTGATTGTCAACTGCTAAAGCGCATTTAGGATACTATCCCTCTTGCGTCATAGCTAGTGCGATCGTCATATTGTGCAAATGTCTTTCCCGATGAGCAATAGACACGTGTCAAATTTGTGCGCATGTTATGACTAAGTGACGTTAGGTCACAGAGTTAGAATGAGAGTTAGTAGTGTGGTGACGTTGGGTCACAAAGTGGAGATGTAATATTGTAGTGGAGAGAGAGATTTTTTGTGTAGTGAGTAGCAGAGATGTAGGAGTCAGAAGTATTGTGAAAAGTTGAGATTTAGATAGATGTGAGTTGTTAGTCTCCAACTTTTGTATTGAATTGGGTGAGTCTTTGAATTTTTTGGAAATAAAATTTGCTTTAGAAGCTTTTGAATTTTTGCTGTTTTTCTCTTGAGCAACATAAATGGATTTTTTTATTAGATTTAAACTTTAAACTTGACAATCCTTTTCGAATTCTTACTTGATAAGTAACACTTGATAAATACATAACAAACCCTATTTCAACTTTATTTGGCAAACTATTATTGCCTGGCGCCCGATGCAGCTAACTGGAATTTGAATAAATTTGGATTAGACAAAAGGTCCAACTTTAAAAGTTAACAATCTTTGGAGCATTACAGAGACAATAAAGAAAGTGGCACACTGAGAACAAGGACTGTATATATATATTTATAAATTGTATATGTTATTTAATGTGATTGTCAAAGATATCAAATTTTTGAGCTCATTAGTTATATGTACTACTCATAGATTTAACGGCAGCTTAAGTCGAATTTTTGTTGAGCAAGAAGCGTAACTTTTCTGTATTAGTCAGAGGTACTGAAGTTTCAGCACAGTTATTGCTGATAGTTAAGATCTTTATTGTATGTACGCAAAGATTAGAAGTGTCCGGACACATGATAGATAAACTTTTTCATAAGCAAGTTTATTTGCAAGCTAAGTATAACTTTAGTATTGTATTGTTGTATAGCAGTACTTTTGAGCACAGCTCAAGATAAAAAAGTTTCAAAATTTTTTGCAGACCATTAAACATGTCTGTTAGAAATATGGCCGATTCCACCATAATGACTCTCAACTTAGAAAAAGTAAAAGACAGGCTGCAGGATGTGATGAAAGAAGTGTTAATGAATCTGCTTAAAGAGCTTCGGGAAAAAAGGGAAATGACACCCCCTCCTAAATTTGTTGACAATGCTACATCAGTTCACCATCATCATCCTCAAGCAGCCATGGGCTACGAGGTCTACTCAGAATGTGCAATTTAGTTCTCGAAGCTAGTCTGTCCTGAGCTACATCTGCTGCATCTGGCTACTGCACACCAATTCTAATAAGATCCTGTTTGACATTGTCTGCCCACCGCATCCTAGGTCTCCCCCTCTTTCTGAGCCCTTAGGCACATTGTTCATAACCCTATTCACCAATCTATAATTATTCATACAGACAACATGGCCAAACCAACGGAGTCTCTCTCTGCAAAATATGCTGCTTAAAGGAGGTTGCAGACTCCTTTGCCTAACCTCATCATTAGTTACAAAGTTGAACCAACTAATGCAACAAGATGCTGCGTAAGCATCTAGTTTCCTGTTATTTTGCTTACAAAGTGTCAAAGTTTCACTACCATAACTAACCCTAGAAAGAACCAAACTATTATACAGTCTAATTTTAGTCTTTAGGTGTATACGCCTATTTCTTCACACTCTCCATAGATTCTTAAAAGTCCTGGCAGCAATCCCTATTTGTCTGTTAATCTCATGCCACACATCATCAGAGTCTGTTACATAGCTCCCAAGGTAATTAAACTGTGACACCTGCTCAAGACCGCAACCATTCAGATTAACTCAATCACAGCCTGCCTGACCAATTTCATCACTTTAGTTTTCTCTCTGTTTATAACCAAACCTATCCTACTACCAGTCTCATCAACAGCTCGAATGAAAGAGTTCATCTCACCAACATCATTTGCCAAAAGGGCTATATCATCAGCATAATCTATATCTGAAATTTTCGTATCTCTAGTCCATTTAAGGCCAAAATCTTTCCCTTGAAGTGAATTTTGCATAACATAATCAACAACCAAGCTAAAGAGAAAAGGACCACACACGACTATGTTATTATAGAGAGCTTTCATTATGTTAACTAACTTGTCTGGTATAACATATGATCTCACAATCAACCATAAATTATGACGATCAACAGAGTCAAAACTCTTTTTGAAATCAACAAAGCTAGTAAGCAAAGATTTCTGAAACTCTAAACATTTCTCAAGACTCTGCCTAAGTGAAAATATCTGATCCACACATCCCCACCCACTTCTGAATCCACATTGCTCATCACGCAATTGACTGTCAACCAGATTCTTCATTCTATTAAGCTCAATCATGGAAAGAACTTTACCTGGAACAGAGAGTGGGCTGACACCCCTATAGTTATCACAAGAACTGTGATCACCTTTTTTGAAAATAGGGATAACAATAGCTCTGGTAAAATCCTTAGGAACCCTGCTTTTATCATAAAAGATATTCAAAATTTAAGTCATCCAAGTGGTAACAGAAACATTCCCAGCTCTTAAGCATTTCCGTAGTAATTTCATCAACCCCTGGGGATTTATGAAGTTTAAGTTTAGAAACAGCCAAAATATCTTCAGATTGTGTTATAGGGCCAACATTAAAGCCACCAATGCATCTATCATCATTGCAAACAATGGGAGTAGAACTAACCACATTGTTTAGAACATCACTGAAATGCTCAGCCCACCTAGCCATGACAGAATCCTCACCTTCGATAACCTTACCTTGTTTATCCTTCAATCCCTGTATACCTGTCCATTTTCTACCACACAAAACATTAACTATCTGGTAGAGCTCTCTGCTGTTATGCTGTCTAACTGCTTCCTCGGCTTTGTCAGCCAAGCTATCAAGCCAAAGATTCTTATCAGCAGTTAACTGATCCTTTACACGTTTATTAAGCTCTCTGTAATGCTTTCTATTAGGACTAGTAGGGTATTGATTAAGGACATTCCTGCAGTTCTTTCTTTCTGAAATAAGCTCAAGTGTCTTATCACTCAGATAATTCTGTCTCCTCTGCTCCTTTTTTCCTAAAAGAGTACTGTTAGTGTCCAAAAAAGTCTGTTTAAAATGCTCCCATTCTTCCTCAACTTCAATAGTAAGCAAACCATGACTTTCATAATGCCTAAGTAACCTATCATGGTAAGCTTTAGCTATAACTGGGTCTTTCAGAGCTTCAGTATTAAAGGTAAAATTTTTAACCCTAGCACAACACTTTTTAAGTTTAAGTGGCATGACACTTTTAACAAGGTAATGGTCAGATTCAATTTCAGCTCCCTATATGCCCTGGTATTCCTAACAGAACTAGCCCATTTGTTCTTAATTAATATATAATCAATCATATTCTTATGCAGCCCATCGGGTGAAACCCATGTGTACTTATGTATGACGCAGTGTTTGTAATAAGTGTTAGTTATTCTGAATCCATTGAGTTTACATACCTGTAGGAACGTTGCCCATTGCAGCTACCAATACCAAAACGGCCTATTACTCCTCCCCAAAGGTCAGAGTCAGTACCAACTTTGACATTGAAGTCACCAAGAACAAGGGTAATATCTCCATTCTTGACAAAATTCAAAATATCCTGAAGTTGTTCATAAAACCTATCCTTCTCATCCTCATCGGCATCCTCAGTGGGGGCATAACAGCAGATAACATTCTAGTCTTTAACGCTTGTCTGAAATTTTGCTGTAAGAAACCTTTCATTAATGCACTCATATCCTAGAAGGCATCACTAGCCTGTCTGCTAAGAAGCAGACCCATGCCTTGGTGATGCTTATTGTTGTCCCTCCCTGAAAAGAGAAATTTAAGATTATTTTTAAGAATCTGACCTTTATCTGTCCATGTGGTCTCTTGCAAGCTGAGAATATCGAAATTGTAACGGTGGAATTCTTGTGTGAGGACATCAAGAGAAAAAGCTCTGTGCAGAGTCCTCACATTCCAACTACCTATGGAGAGAAAATGATTAGTAGGATGTTTAAAGGAACTATGTTTATTGAGAGAGGGAATGCCGACAATATCAAACAGCCCCCTAATCGCAGACTTGGGGCAAAGACCCGTTCCCCCATCACTAAAGGCTGAAGCCATCTACACTGGAAGACTTCCTCCAATGTAGAATTTGACGATGCCAATAGAAGCAAAGAGTTCAGGTGCCTGTGATGACCTCTGCTCAGGATTATCCACCAGCTGATAAACATATCCTGTGAATCTATTCACTTGGGGCTGTCATCCCACAAACAAACAGAAAACACAGCGGAAGATTTTCCCTCCACAGAAGCCCACCAGTGCAGCAAAATCAGGATCCATAATCAAGCTCAGAGCCATATATCTGTCCAGTCCAGTAGGTTTATATGGTCAGCACCAGGACCTTGTGTGGTTGACCACTCCTCAGCAGGGTAGAAAAAAAAAGAAACATAGCCATAGTTGTCCAGATCAGTAGGCCACACTAATCTGGCAGCCCTCCCCTTCCGTTCACTTCCACAAGAGAGTATCTCTTTTGAAAGGTACTAATGGTCTGCACCATGAGAAGGCAGGGTCGGACATTAGGTGCTAGGCCTGGCTGGTTCTACGCATCATCACAGGGGATTGGTGCATAGCTCTCCTCCAGTGACTACCTAACTACCATTTACAGACGTCAGTTCACAAACCAATAAACTTTGAACGTAAGGTTCTATTTTTTGTTTTGTCAGAAGCAAGTGATAGAACAGAGGATATTATCAACTGCCCCAACCACAAATTGTCAATGCATTTATTAACTATAGTCCTTATGTTAATTTGCCTTTATCTGAGATAAGGTTTAATGGTTTAAAACATCTGTCATTGTGAACATTTGTCAAGTCCATGGAAGAGCATTTCCATGAAATGCCTGGAAACAAATTGTGATTTTGGCAGTATCTTGTCTAATTGGATGTGCTAAGCAATGGTGAAGTAAAGTAGGATGGCGTGATAGAATAGAAAATTGGGTAGATTTTAAAAGCAAACTTTTGGAAATATATACTCCTTATAATGACTTTACACAGTTAGCAACAGGACTGTTTTCATGAAGACAAAGGGAAGGAGATAATATTGAAAAATTCATCGGGGGGGTACAGTAGAGTTATACCAACTGTACGATTCTGGTGCCACCGAAATTGACATTATAAACTTCATATTGTCCCAATTACTTTTGCCCATTAGGGAATTTTTAGAAGTATGAAATGTAAATTCAATTTGAACGTTAGTCAAATTGGCTCAGCAGTACACTGCAAGAAGAAAATCTTCAAAAATGGCACTAAATTAGCAAAATATGTAAATCCTCGCCAAAGCAGGGCTATCAGGTTGAGTGTCACAAAATGACTCTCACATGACCAGAAGTTAGACGATCCTGACAATTTGCGGCGAATGTGCCCTACAGCAATGCAGAACAAACAAAGCTGCAGAATATGTTCCGCAGCAAGCTTTGTACAATGACACTAGACCTAAAACTTTAGCTGTGAATAATAAACTCTGAGATGTAATTTTTGTGGCCAACTAGTGTACATGGAACATTATTGCTACAGAAGGAATGAAATTTTGGGAAACTTTAATTAGGATCTTTGAAGCGAGAGGCCAGAGTTCCTCAAGAAAAGCCCTCTCATTAGTTAAGTCTTGCCAACTGTTGGTACACATATTGTTATACATTTACATTGTGTTAAGCCTTGTAACAAAAAAACTGAATTAATAGATCACAACGATGCAGAAGCCGATCTTTCATGTTCAAATGAGTAAGTTTTAGATGATATTTATGACAATTGTCAATTGAAATTGCAGCCGTGGTCCAGTGGACTTTCTGAGTTATCTTGTAGTCCAAAGCATAATGTTCAAGAAGAACCTATAAAATGTCCTATTAGTGTAATTAATGTAAATTTAGAGAAAAAAGGTGATGATGCAAAGCAGATTGATAATGAGAAATGTGTTAATATAGTTGTAGAGGAAAATAGTATAAAATTAGTCGATTAAAGAGTTTTTGAAGTAGAAGTTTTAAACAAAAATTGTTCTGAAATCGATAACGAGAAAAGTTTTGAATTAGAGGTTTTAAAGAAAAATAATGTTAATGAAGAACTATTAGCTAATGAGAAAAGCAACCCAGAAATTGTTTAGAGTGTGAATAACCCTGATGAATCTAACAAGTTTGGAAGTTTTAAACTGTTGAAGCGTCATTTAGATGCATACAGCAATAAACCTGGAAAGCACAAAGCCAGGCTATTCAAAAACAAGCACACAGCGACAAGATGTCAACGAAATGACCACAGCCTGCAGAGTGACAAATGGCAACGAAGTAGTAAACATAGAATAGATGATGCCACCAACGAGATTTTCAGAAGTGCTTACACCTAGCTTATCGATCGAGGAAGAAAGGATGTCACCGGGAAATGACTGGATGATGATTTATCATAAAGGAGTGCAAACAATGAAAATTTAAGTATATTATTATTCTTCCACTGTGGCACTAATGATTTATAATGCTTTATTTCTTTTCTCTGGAACAGATGGAGACAGAGAAGCTTGTAGTTGAATTATTGTGATTCATATACTTGGAGATTTTGAAATGTTTAATTTCTTATTGAAACTTTGGGGTTTTGATATTTATTTTTGAAAAGTGAATTTAATATAGAATTTTTTTTATGTATTCTTGTTCATCTGAAGTTCTATTTGCTATATTGTATTAACGTGATTTAAAGTGCATTTTTGTAGATTTTTTTTTCATTTCAGCTGACTGAAAGCTGAACTGTAAGTTAACATTGTTAGAATTTAGAAACTGTAAAATGTTTATGGATATGAATGATGAGAATGAAAGAGAATTTATAGTATACAGTGATTAAATATTTTGAGGTGTATTTTGAAGTGAATTTTTTGTATGCAAAATGCATTTTCATGTAAAAAGTAAATGGAATTGTATTGGATGAAATGTTAGTGTCATATATTATAAATTGTTGATACAACTTTTTCTTTACTCTCCAATACGATGTATGTATACATGTTTAAATCTGTCCGGTGTCATCAGTGATATTGATGCATCAATGACGCATAATTATTGGGATGAGATTAGCAGAATTTGTTTGTATATATATAAGCTGACCATGATGTCTTGAAGTTTTTTTTTGGTACCCATTTAGATAACCAATGTCATAGTCTGATGACCAAGACAGTCACCAGCATAACTCCTTTAGGAGGGGGACTTAAGTTTGCTCAAAAATGGGAGGTAACTAATACATTTTTTTTTTATTTCAGCTAGCTCACAATTATTGTGTATAGGTGATGATTTAGCAGATGATTACACACCTGCTCATTTGTAAAATTTGGAATTTCTTAGATTTGCATGTTTGATGTAGTTAGAAGGATTTAACGGTGTTCCAATACCCTTTTTTTATTGTGAAGCCGATCATTCACTTTTACTTTACCATAACCAGTTTTGCTTAATTTACATTATATTTATCATTTTGGGGATTTTAATTTTATTTTTGGCATCACAGCGCTCGTTTCCGAGAGCATAGGAGTTTCACATGCGCAACTCCAACTTTTCGATTGTTACCCGCTAAAGCGTGCGTGTTCAAGGACATGCCCTCTCTTACGTCATAGCTTGCGCGCTCAGCAGTTTACATAAATGTCTTTCCCGGTGTGCAACATGACACGTGCGGGCCCTTTGTACAAATATATATGCTGTATGAATGTATGCTGATATAGCAGTGACGTGATCACACAGTGGTAGCAGAGTAAGTGAAAGTTGGTCATGGAGGGTTGGGTTGTTTTACCTCTGAGCGGCACTTTTTTGCACACCATAGGCTAAATGGCCAGGTCACATGGACCCCGAAGGCTCAGAGAAGGTTGGGGGAGGGGACCCACTGGAACAGCTGTTGGGAGACAGATGGTAGCTTCCCGTCAAGGTCATCCAGCATGTTCTTTAACGTGCACAGGGTATGGCTCTCCTGCACACGGGGCCACAGCTTAACGTCCCATCCGATGGACGGCGGCCTTTCCAAGCCCATCAGTGTCCCCTACTGACTGTAGGCAGGGTGGGGAATTTTGTGGAGATAAATCTCAACGCTGACCCAGCTGGAACTCGAACCTGGGAACTACAGATTATGAGCCTGGCACGCTACCGACTGAGCCCCTGGTCATGGAGGAGTTAGGTGACATGTTGTCACAGAATTGGTAGTAGAAGCAGTTAGAGATGTAGAAGTTGTAGTCAACATTTTTATCTGATGTTGGTGAGTTTGAAATTTCAGAAATAAATTTTGTTTGTTATAGAAACTTTTTGAATCTTTGTTATTTTTTCTCTTGAGCAACATCAAGAGTAAATAATTTTTGATTATAATTAAATTGACAATCATTTATTTTTGAATTTTTACTCACTAAGTAACACCTGCTGGTATAATATTAAAACCCTAATTTTGACTTTAATTTGGCATATTTTTATTATTGCCTGGTGCCCGATTAAGCTATCCAGAGTTTGAATAAATATTGGATCAGATAAATGGTCCAAAACTTTAAAAGTATTTAAATTTTTAGCATTACATTATGTATAATAGAAATGGAAAATTTAGTTTTCACATATTTTGATTATGGTTAGGGGAATAAGAGGAAGTTCTGTACTCTGCTTGATGCATCTGTAATTATGTTCTGTAAAAGAGCAGAATTTGATATAATTTAGTTTTTTTCTTTAATCTTTTTAGAAGTTAAGCAGGACAAGAGTAATATTAACTAGCTTTTTGTACAGGTTACTGTATTCAGCTTTTGAAGTTTGTATTGGAATGTGACAATAGTTAGTCTGATAATGCTAGTATGCAGTTAACTGCCAGAGCCATTGGTATATAATTACACTAGGTAGCTTTACACATTTTTAGGTGGAAAAAGAGGAGGTACCTTTGGCTGTGATGAAAAATTGTGTCAAAGTGAGAGTAGATCGTCTCATCAAAATTTGCGTAAACATACTTTTACTTTAAGTTCAACTAAGTGCAAATGACATGAGAAGTGTCCTATTATTCAAAATTTGCTCGTCAAAATCTGTTAGGTCAAATTTTGGACTCTCTTTGGGAGGGAAGTTGTGATGGTCCACCCATTCACTTTTACTTAACCAGTTTTACTTTATTTACATTATATTTATCATTTTGGGGATTATTATTTCATTTTTTTTGGACTGATCGTAATTCTCGTTTCCAAACTGTAGGAATTGCACATGCACAACTCTGCTTTTGATTGTCAGCCGCTAATGGCACATGTAGGGCATGACCCCCTCTTGCATCATAGCTAACACGATCATCAGATTATTCAAATGTTTTCCCGGCGTGCAACAGACACATGCTGGATTTGTATGCAGCGTGTTATAACTAAATGACATTAGGTCACAGAGTCAGTTTTGTGAGACAGTGTAGTCAATATGAGTTAGTGGAGAGAGTGCTGTCAGTGAGTTAGAATGAGTATTGTCAGTGGAGATGAAAGTATTGTAGTGGAGAGAGATATAGTAGAGATTTAGATAGATACGAGTTGCTAGTACTCCAATTTTTGCATTCATCAAAAGAGTTTAGTGAGTTTTTGAATTTTTTGGAAACAAACCTTGTTTTAGAAACTTTTGAATTTTTGCTATTTTTCTCTTGAGCAATGTAAATTGATTGTTTTTATTAAATTTAAAATTTAATTGAACTTGACAATCCTTTTTGAATTCTTACTCAATAAGTAATGCTAGACAAATACCTAACGAACCCTATTTGAACTTTGTTTGGCAAGTTAATATTGCCTGGCACCAGATTATTTGGAATTATTTAATTTTTTATTAAGAATTTTCAATAAATTTGGATCAGACAAAAGGTCCAACTTGAAAAATAAATAATCTTTGAAGCATTACAGTAGGAGGTAGAGAAGAGGAAAAAATAACATTGATTGGATGAGTCCATTTAAAATCCCATCTATTTTGGAGTTCTATATTGAGAGGATGGAAGCCTCCCATCTGCCACCTAACAGTTGACTAGTGGATCCCTTTCCCAGCAGGAGTAGCTAAGGGGTGGAGGTGGGGGAGGGGTTGCTTCCCTTCCAAAGGAAATCAGAGTTGGCAAAATTCAAAGTGACTTGGTAAAATTCAGGTGAGTTGTAAAAATTGAGGTTGTTTTCGTAAAATTAAGGGGAGTTGGCAAAATCGATCTCAAATAGCGTTATCAGTATGCCATTATAATAAGGAACACACACAAACTTAATTGTAATGATGGCTTCGGGGCTAGTCTCTTGGAATTGTGGATTAAGTCATTGCATTTCAGGGGTGCTAGCTTACTTTCCTAGGGGTTCTCAGTTTAATCCCAGTTAGAGGAAGCCTCATCTTGGCATGATGCATTCTCCTCTCTGAGTGGAGCTGCCTAAGTCTGATTTGGCTGATAAGCAGTGATGTTTGGAGATTTAGAATAATTTTTCGCATACAGCCAGAATTAATAAAAAAAATTAATGAATCAAATGCAGATGTTGATTCCCTGCTCTGCGCTTAGATGGCAGTATGAATCAAGGTGATGAATAAAAGGAGGATTGTTAAAATGTCTAATAGAAGGCAGCAGAAGAAAAAGTAACACCTTTGAGATGAAGGAGGTTTGCAGTGTCACTAGCATGTGACCAGAATAAAAAAAATAGTATGGTTACAGTCCTCTGATGGCTCCCTTCCACTTCACCAATGTATAATATGGCTTCACCTGTGATGATGTTGTACCCTGAGATATTGTGGCCAATAGAGGCTCTGTATTAAATACAGCCAGATAGCAGAAATCTGAGAGATTTGTAGAGATGGTGATGAAGATTACAGATGTAGAATTTGTAGGATTTTAAAAGTGTGAGTTGGTGTGTAGAAAGAAGAAGATTTATGTGAAGATTTAAGTTTTTAAGATTTATGTAAGAAGTACTGGAGATGCAAGGAGGTGAGAGCATCACAGGATACAAAATGTTGTCCTCTCTTGGCATAAATATAAAATGTCATTTTGGCTGGCTCCCAATTCCTACTCTTTCTTGTAGCTGAACAGTTAAATAACCACCCACAAAGCCACTCCTTAGTTATCACTTCAGGCACGACCATGTTTGCTTTTGAGAAACTAGACAAATACTAAGAGCCAAAAATATCACTGGTCCTGAAATACAAAGTTTAAAAATATAAATATTTTGCAGAAAGAAAAAAAATAGCTAAACGATGAAATAGTCTTTGTTTAATATTTACATAGTTGAAGATTTACAGTTTAGTCAGAATTTTCACAATTATAAATTAGTTATGTTTTTTCAAATAGACCAGTCTGGAGAACAAATATCCATCAAAATGGACCAAGGCCTATTGTCAAAGGTCCTATAGCCAAGTCAAAATACATGTATGCCATTCATACAAGTTCTTGCTTAGTAAACCTTTAAAAGAATCCAAATGGACATGCACAGAGTAAACAGAGAATACAGAGGAAAATTAGAATTTGTCTGCTGAGGGAATATAAGAAATGATCTTGGATTCCCAAAATCTTAATTATACTAGGGCTCCACAAAGGAGCCTTGGGGACATCAGCCAATATTAGATGGTGCCTGAGCCAGTAACTGATAATTTGGTTGTTGTTCTCCTAGAGTTGTAAAAGGGTTGTAACTTGGCCCAAGAGGTAAAAGCATTCCAAGTAGCCAATTGAGGAGCAGTGGAGGATTAAAGAGTTAAGGTGGGTGTTTCAACACTGCATATATCCATCCTCTCAGACCCTCTACTATGGCATATAAACTGACAGGTTCTTGTCAGACCTCTGTGGCAAGTAGCTGCTTGAGGAGGTATTAATTTTATTTATTTTATAACCATTTTCATGAAATTGTACACCCTTGATATAAGCCATATATTAAGTCTTTAAATGAAAAATTCTCCACAAAATACTTGCTCCCTCTCCCTCCCCCAATGAAATTTTTGGCAATTGACAAAGTGATTCACTGATAAAAAAAAGTTTGGAGACCACTGCTCTATGAATGACTCATTTACTCAAGAATAACCCCATAAATAAGAGGTCAAGGAAGTATTCCACATCTGGAAATTAACTGAGATTATTGAAATTTAAGAATGACAATCAATCAAAAAATCCTGAGCCCTTCAGGCACTAAATTATTAACAAGTTTATCAAATACTTTATAGTTAAACAACCAAAGAAAATTTTTTAAATTCAAATATAATTTATATTTCCTTACAATTTAGTGAGTTGAAACAATTTTAATTATATTTCTGTGCTTTTAAACATATTGTGATAATGCAAGTTTACTTGTTAATGTAATAAAGGAGACTAATATAAAATGCATTACATTGCGTCATAATATTGCTGAAGTCCCAAGAAGGAAGGGAGGAAACATGCAGCACAGTTGATATAGGATTTCAAATTAAGTTTTAAAGTTTTAAAAATCAGTTTAGTTGAAAATACTAAGGGTTTTAAGAATTCCTGATGGAGTGCTGATTGTATCAACTTGCTTTTCATGTGGAAGTCTCGAGCCTACCATTATGAAAGTGCAACTGCAAGTGACATGTATTGCATGACATCAACAGATAACATCTTTAAAGTCAACAGAAAACAACGAGATTGACAATTTTCAATGTAACTAGGATGGGAACTGCAGCTGTGATAATGTGAAGAACATCATACAATTAACAATGGAAATCCGAGAGGAGCGGAAAAAAAGGGACTTATATCTTCAGTTAACAATTGCCATCTGCACCAGCCAGTTGTAAGCTCAAGGGCTGGTAATTGCTTCATTTTATACTTGGCTGCCTTTTATAATGGCGCTAAGTATTATAATTGCAAGCCTTTTATATTGCCAATCTGCAACTATGTAAACAGGCAACATGACCAAACCAACGCAATTTCTCTCTGCACAACATACTGCTCAAAAGAGATTGATGACTTCTTCTTCTAACCTCATAATTACTTACAAAGTCCACCAAATGCCCAAGATACTATGTAAGCATCTATAATCAAAGGCATCAAGTTTCTTGTTATCCTGCTTACAAAGGGTCCATGTTTCACTACCATAACTAATCTTAGAAAGAACCAAACTATTATACAGCCTAATTTTAATCCTTAGATGTATATGCCTATTTTTCCACACTCTCCATAGATTCTTAAAAGAGCAAGAGACACTTGCTCAAGAGTACAGCCATTCAAAGCAACTGAAGCACCATCTGCCACCAATTTTTATCACTGCCATCTGTGACCAATTGCCATCTGTGACCAATTTTTATCACTTTTTTTTCTCTGTTTATCACCAAACTGACTTCTCTATTACTAGTCTCATCAACAGTGCTAATGAACGAATTCATCTCATAAACATCATTAGCCAACAGGGCCAAATCATCAGCATAATCTAAGTCAGAAATTTTTGTATCTCCAGACCATTTGGGGCCAAAACCTTTCCCTTGCAAAGAATTTCACATAACATAATCAATAACCAAACTAAAGAGAAAAGGAGACAAAATGTACCCTTGTCTGACCTCCACTAGCAATGCTAAACCAATCGCTGCAAGAAGTACCAACTCTCAAACATGACTCAGTGTTATTATAGAGAGCTTTCATAACACTAACTTATCAGATATTGTTTGATATAACTTATCAGGTACTGTATGATCTATTATCCATATGATCTAACAATCAACCACAAATTATATCGATCAACACAGCCAAACGATTTTTTGAAATCTATAAGCTAGCAACCACAGGTTCTGAAACTCTAAATATCTCTCAAGATTCTACCTAACTGAAAATATTTGATCAATATATCCCCTACCACTTCTGAATTCATACTGTTCATCACACAGTTGTCCATCAACCAAATTCTTAATTATATTAAGCATAATCATGCAAAGAACTTTACCTGGAACAGAAAGTAAATTCCCCTATTAATTATCACAAGAACAGTGATCATCTTTTTTAAAAATATGGACAATAATAGCTCTAGTAAAATCCTTTGGAACAACACATTTATCATAAAAAAATTCAAATTTTCAGTCAGCCATGTGACAACACAAATGTTCCCAGCTCTAAGCATTTCAGTGGTGATTTCGTCCACCCCTGCAGATTTATGCAGTTTTAATTTAGAGATAACCAATGCAGCTTCGGAATGTAATATAGGGCCATCATAAAAGCCAGTAATGCATCTATGCTCATTACAAAAATGGGAGTAGAAATAATCACATTATTTAGAACATCTATGAAATGCTCAGCCCACCTAGCCATCACAGAATCCTAACCTTCAACCACCTTGTCATATTTATCCCTCAATCCCTGTGTACCTGTCTGTTTCTTCCCACATAAAACATTAACAATGTGGTACAACCCCCTGCTGTTGTGCTGTCTAACTGCTTCTTCTGATTTGCCAGCCAACCTATCAAGCAGAAGATTCTTATCAGCTATTAACTGATCTTTTACATGTTTATTAAGCTTGTTGTAATGCCTTCTGTTAAGACTAGTAGGGTGTTGATTCATATTAATCCTGCACTTTCTTCTTTCTGAAATAAGTTCCATAGCCTTATCACTCAAATAATTTCGTTTCCTCTGTTCCCTTTTATCCAAAACAGTACTGTTGGTATCAAGAAAAGCCTGTTTAAATTGATCCCATTCTTTCTCAACTTCAGCAGTAAGCAAACTATGATTATCATAATAACTAAGTAGCCTATCCTGGTATGCTTTGCCTATATCTGGATCTTTCAGACCTCAATGTTGATAGTAATTTTCTTAATCTTAGCACAACATTTCTTAAGTTTCAGCTGCAAGACAATTTTTACAGGTAATGGTGTGATGCCCCATCATTCACTTTTGCTTTACCTTAACCTAGTGCACGGAGTTGTAGAATAAGAAAGAAGGGAGAGTGAGGTCTTGGTGAGTTGATTTTGGAAATAAATCTGTTTGTTATTTTAAACCTTTTGATTGAGTCTGTACAATTTTTTCTCTTGAGTAACGCGAATTTAGATTAATGGTATTTAGACTTTTTGACAATCAATTTTGATTCTAACTATTTACTCATTAATGCTCGCTGGCATTTTGAACCCTACTTCAAACTTAGTCTACTTTTTTGGCAATTTGTTAATTATTGCCTGGCGCCCGTATCAGCTATCCAGAGCATAAAACTAATTGGATCAAAAGGAGGATCCAACTTTAAAGTATTATTGCATTTATTTGGAGCGTTACAATGGTCAGACCCAATTTCGGGTCCCCTGTAACATCTGGTATTCCTAACTGAACTAGTCCATTTGCTTAATTAAAATATATCATATTCCTGTGCAACCCCATCAGGTGAAATCAATGTATATTTATATATGTCCTGGTGTTTGTAGTATGTGCTAGTTATTCATACACCATTAAGTTTACTTACCCATAGGAGATAATCCCCATTGCTATTGGAACTACCAATTCCAAAGACCTAAAACTCCTGCCCAAAGATTTAGAGTCAATACCAACTTTAGCATTGAAGCCACCTAACACAAGAGAAATATCTCCTTTCTTCACAGAATTCAAAATATCCTGAAGCTGGCTGTAAAACGTATCCTTCTCATTCTCATCAGAGTCCTCTGTGGGGGTATAACAACAGATGACATTCAAGTTTTTATTTTTTGTTTTTAATTTTGCTGTGAAAAGTCTTTCATTAATGCAGTCATATCCTAGAAGAGCATCACTGGCATGTCTGCTGAGAAGCAAACCGACACCTCCGAGATGCTTTACATCCTCTCTCCCTAAAAAGAGAAATTTAAAATTATTTTTAAGTATCTCACCTTTACCTGACCATCTGGTCTCTTGCAAGCCTAAAATATCTAGGTTATAACACTGGAATTCCTGCATGAGAGCATCAAGAGAATAATCTCTATGTAATGTCCTCATGTTACATGTTACTGCAAAGAGAAAATGATTAGAGGATTTTTGAAGAAACTAGGTTTTACTGAGATAGGTAGGGCCAACAATATCAAACGGCCCCCTGATCGCAGGCATGGGGCAAAATCTGTTCCTCCTCCGCTAAAAGCTGAAGTCACCTATTTTGGTAGGAACTTCAGGCACCACCTTTTCAAGAGCCATATAACCCGCCTCAGACACATTACTCCAGTTTAGGATTGACAATGCCCAACTAGCTAAGTGAGGTTCAAGTACTTGAGATGACCTCTGATCAGGATTATCCACCAGCTGATATAAGGTATCCCATTCCTCTGTTCACTTAGGGCTGGCAACCCAGAAGCAAACAGAAAACACATCAACAGATTCTCCCTCGACAGAGGCCCACCAGTGCAGCAAATCCAGGATCCATAATCAAGTTCAAATCCATAAACTAGCCCAGTCTAGTTAATTGAATAAATGGTCAGCATCAGGACCTTGTGAAGTTGACCATTGCTCGGCAGAGTTGAAAAACAAAAAGAAAAAAAGTGGTAATAGATGACCAGATCAGTAGGCCACACTGAATTGGCAACCCTCACCTTCTGTTCCCTTCCAAAAGAGAATATCTCTTTTGAAAGGTACTAACGGCCTGCACCACGAGAAGGCTGGGTCTGACGTTAGGCACTAGACCTGGCCGGTTCTGTGCATTATCACCGGGGATTGGTACACGGCTCTTCTAGTTTATGCCTAGCTATCATTTACATTTACATATACTTAGTAATGAGCTGATATAGCCCTACTCAGGAATACTTTTAATTGCAAAACAGCCAAAAATTGTGTACAATTAAATAAAATTGTATATGATTAAATTTATAGAATTAGAGCTGTGGTTGCAATTATTTAAATAATTACACAAACTTCTAAAACATACTTAGTTCATTAAATATGAACTAACATTTTTATTTAACTTTTAATTAACCTCTAAGGTATAGTTTTATGGCTACCACTGTTAAATAGCTTTTAAATACTAAATGAATATTGTTAAACACTGAGATTTAGATGGATTTGATTGAGATCCTTAAAAATGTGACCGAAAGGTCACATTTTTCCACAAAGAGCTATTTACAAAGCTGCAAATTTGACTATATTGATATAACATGGGAATGCTTCCATTCATCTGTCTAATACCTGTATATGCAAACAAAAGGTTTATATTATCAAAGTTGCCTATGATATGCATGTGTCAAAAAAAAACAATATAACATACATATAGTCAATATTATGTTCCATATTCTATTGAACATTAACTGACTCTTTCATTTCACTGAGCATGGTTGGCAAAAAGCTTGACATTTCTCAAAGTATATCATTGAGAAAAAAAAATTATAGAATAAATTCCTTGGAGTAAAAAAATATATTTTTCTGCTTCAGAAATAAGTAGCCTTTCTATTCATATTCATTATAATAATATTTTCCTGTTATTTTTTTTTCAAATAAATTTTTATTTGCATTGCCAGATGTTTTTTTTTACTACATAACTCTAAAAAAAGTGCTATTAAAATTAAACTTGCTATTTTTGTTAAGTATTTTATTTTCATACATTCTACAATTAAATACTGATCAATTTGCCATATAACATGCCATGATTCTCTTCATTAGACATTTGCAAACAAGTTCTAAAGTTCCCTTGTATTTGAAAAAGTAGGGAACGTTAGTAGTAGAGTAGTTGAAAAATACCTGCCCCTAGGTATAATTAATTTTCTCAGGCAGTTTCTCACTGTAAGGAATATATAAATATTTTGTATTTTTGTTAAATATTTCATTTTCTACAAATTTGCAATTAAATGCCGTTTTGTATACAACATAATAATTTTGGTTCATTATTTATTTGAGGATAACGCTAAAGTTATTCTTTCTTTCAACTGGAAATACTTCAGAATTAATACATGCATTAGAGCAAGTTCAATTTTAAATCTGGCACTTTAGAAGATTAAAAATTAACCATGAAGGTTAAAAGCTTCTCACTGGGTTATAGATCTGTTTTAACCTCTGAATGCACTTTTTTTTTAACACAATGGACTAAATGGCTAGGTTACAAGGACTGCAAGGGATAAAAAAAGGTTGGGTGAAGGGGACCCAATGGACAGCTGTTAGATGGTAACCTTCCATCTAACAAATGTCAAGGCCATCCAGCATGTTCTTTAATGTGCACAAGATATGGCTATCCTGCACATGGAGCCACAGCTTAAAGTCCCATCCGACAGACAGTGGCTTTTCCAAGCCCATCAGTGTCCCCTTTTTGACCTAAGCAGGATGGAAGGTTCAGCAGAGATAAATCTCAACCGAAGCTGGAACTCAAACAAAGAACTGCAGATTACGAACCTCCTTTGTATTTGAAAAAGTAGGGAACGTTAGTAGTAGAGTAGTTGAAAAATGCCTGCCCCTAGGTATAATTAATTTTCTCAGGCAGTTTCTCACTGTAAGGAATATATAAATATTTTGTATTTTTGTTAAATATTTCATTTTCTACAAATTTGCAATTAAATGCCGTTTTGCATACAACATAATAATTTTGGTTCATTATTTATTTGAGGATAAGGCTAAAGTTATTCTTTCTTTCAACTGGAAATACTTCAGAATTAATACATGCATTAGAGAAGTTCAATTTTAAATCTGGCACTTTAGAAGACTAAAAATTAACCATGAAGGTTAAAAGCTTCTCACTGGGTTATAGATCTGTTTTAACCTCTGAATGCACTTTTTTTAACACAATGGACTAAATGGCTAGGTTACAAGGACTGCAAGGGATAAAAAAAGGTTGGGTGAAGGGGACCCAATGGACAGCTGTTAGATGGTAACCTTCCATCTAACAAATGTCAAGGCCATCCAGCATGTTCTTTAATGTGCACAAGATATGGCTATCCTGCACATGGGGCCACAGCTTAAAGTCCCATCCGACAGACAGTGGCTTTTCCAAGTCCATCAGTGTCCCCTTTTTGACCTAAGCAGGATGGAAGGTTCAGCAGAGATAAATCTCAACCGAAGCTGGAACTCAAACAAAGAACTGCAGATTACGAACCTGGCATACTACCGATTGAGCTAACTCCTGCTCTAGCTTTACACTAGATGGCTGAACCATAACATAATGTTCAAAACCATTTCTCAACTTTGAAAGCAATGTTTACACTTTTATTTTTGTAGCTGACAAAGCAAAGATTAATAGAGTTTACAATTGTTATTTTTCAGTGTGTGTGTGTGTGTGGGGGGGGGGGGGGTCATATTCAATTTTGGATCAAAATCAACAGACTTATACAGTGATGATGTAGTAAACTTGTATATCTCTTAATGCGCTATTTGTTGCTCTAGGAGAGGAGAAAAAGGACAAGAAATCATTTTAAAAAATTTTATTACTGTGGGACACACCATGTCTTCAAAAGCAGTTTTCCTAAGCAGTAGATGAGGAACTATAGACATTCCCATCAAAACTTTGTTTTATTATTTATGTATATGTTACAGTAAGTTCAGTTTGCAAGTATGGATTTTTTTTTAATATTGTTGCAAATTAAAATGGATGAGTACTGACATGAGTTCATGTAAAAATATGTCAATGAAAATTATAATACAATGCAATTTATTACAAAAGCATGGATGAAATTATTTATAAACTAAATCAACCAGCACAAAACGCTATAATAATATAAAGATAAACTTTCAGAAGAATCCATTATCTCAGTTCTATTCACAACCAAATCACAAAGCAAGGCTAATATCATTCAATGAATAAAAATCATGCTGATAAATAAATATTAATCTAACTAGAATATCCTTAACAATTCCTAAACAAAATAAATAACTATACACTAAATGACTTCCTTCTTAGGTTTTAGTCCTCAAATACTCCAAAACTGCAGCTAAGTATACTGGTTTCTCAGAATCATTTCTTTTCAGACATTGACCAACATGCACAAGACAACAAATTCTTCTTTTCCTTTACCAGCTTACCAACACCAATAAATTAATCAACCTTCCGTGCACTCACCATATAAAATGCTTCTTCACTTTATACACCCATTGTCCACATACTGAAGCTAATTATGTCTCCTTTCGGATATCCACAACTCCAACATAACAATTCTATCTTTCCTATTTTTCAGATCGGTTCTGTATTCCAATTCATTGGTTACATAATTCTCATGCAGAAGTATACCTGAGCGTTCATGACACGTTTATCATAAATGCAATGTAGAATGTTTATCTGTCGTAATAATATTTTTTCATTAAAATATCAGAATTCATTATCATATTTTTTTAATGATACTGTCAAAAAAGGGACACGATAGAAAAACATTTTACATCTCTTTATACACAATAAAATCATTCAAAAATTCTATTTTATTAAGAATATTATTGGAATAATTGGAAACATGCAATAAAATGTGCATTTTTTTTTTTGGAATGGAGATTCAAAATAAAAAATAAAAAAAAAATAAATATCCCCTCAAGCAGCTGCTTGCCACAGAGGTCTGACAGAAGCCTGTCAGTTTATGCCATAGTAGAAGGTCTGAGAGGTATTTATTTTTTTCTCACTATTTCTGAGAGGATGGCAGGCCCTCATCAGAAAAACGACACAAACAGCCATGCCTTACCCGGGGCTCGAACCCAGGTCCCTTAGATCAGTAGCCAAGCACGCTAACCACTCGGCCATGGGACGGAACAAAAGAAAAATGGCAGGAGTTAAAGAGCTAGAATAAGAGAAAACATGCAATGGGTGAAAGAGGAATGACTATTAATATCTTAATAAAACATTAAATATGAGTGAGTTATGTTTCCTAGCAACATATATTTTATTTATTCCAACTTAATGAAAATTTATTCATTAAGAGAGAAAAATGTTTAAAATAAATTTAAACTTTCCAGCTCAGTACAAGAGAATAGTTGAAAAAAAAAAATGTATATAATTAGAAACTAACATACCTATGCATGGACCTTCACTCTCTACCTGACAGTAAGAAATGCTGAATTCCTTCACCACACTTTTTTGTGCATTACAATCCAAAACTAACTGCACTCGAAGACTTGTTGAGTTTTTCGGTATTAACACTACATCTTTTACTTTGTAGAGCACTAAACAATAAATAAACCATTATTTATCTGCTAACAGTAAATGGTACTAGGTATTAGAAGTTTAATAAAACAAGGCAATTAAACTGATGACATAAACTTTTAATCTCAATATTCATCCATAACAAATATACACTCTCATAGCAAGTTACAATTGATTCTCAATTTAAAAGTATTAGTTATTTTCATGTAAACATGCCAAAAAAAAAAACATTCTACAGATGAGTCAAGGGGGAAACAAAAATGACATTTGTGCTAAGGTTGGGGTGTATGGTGGGAATTGAAAATGGGTCCAACTTCTTCTTCAATCCCCACCACATACCCCAATTATGATCTCTGTAGTGGGAAGCTTGGGTCACATTGTACCTCACTTGAAAGGTCTGCAAAAATATGGTTAAACTATAAAAATGAATTCGAAAAAGTTGTAAAGTTTTCAAGTCAGAAAATGTGATAATTACAATTTGCGATTTACTTTCTATTTTGCGACATCTTGTTGAATGAATGACTCAAGAAGGGTGAAGAGACTGATCAGGGGATGAGAAAAGGGAACCATATATAAAATTTGTGAGGCCTCATTCTACTTTCGGGAATAGAAGGCTCAGCCTGCCTAAACATTCTTCTATCTTGCTGTTTGTATGTACAGCTATTTGCAGGATGTGTTTATTACTGTTGCGCCCTCTGTTGCTGTCGAATGGATGTAACCCTCTTACGGTGGGAGATGACTAATTTTTTGTTCAGTGAGCTTAGTTATACATTAGATGGCCAGCTTACAGTGTTTCTGTCAGAAGCAAGTAGCAGAACAGAGTATTATAAACCACCTCAACAATGAGTTGTCAACCCATTTATTAACTGTAGTCCTTATGCTAATTGGCCTTTACCTGAGATAAGGTTTGACAGTTCGAAACATCTGTCATCATGGACATTTGTCAAGTCCATGGAAGAGCCTTTCCATTTACGTGAAGTGCCCGGCAACGAAAAAGTGATTTTCGCAGTAACTTGTTTATTTGAATGTGCTAAGCAATGGTGGAATAACATAGGATATCGTAATGGCATAGAGTTTTGGGAACAATTTAAAAACGAACTCTTGGAAATCTATCCAACTGAAGATGATTTCACACATCTAGCTACAGAACTTTTTTCACGAAGACAAAGTTAAGGAGATGATATCGAAAAATTCATCTGGAGTACAGTAGGGTTATACCAGCTGTACGATGCTGATGCTGCTGAAGTTGACATTATAAACTGCATTATGTCCCAATTACTTTTGCCCATACGAGAGCTTTTAGAAGCACGAAATGTAAATTCAATTTCAACTTTAGTCAAATTGGCTCAACAATACACTGCAAGAAGAGAATCTGAAAAAACTGCATTAAATCAACAAAGGATGCAATCATCGCCAAAGCAGTGCTATTGGGATGAGTCTCGCAAAATGACTCCCACATGACCAGAAGTTACATGGTCTCAACAATTTGCACTGAATGTACCTACAATGATGCAGGATGAATGAAACAGAGATTATGTCCCACATCAAGCTTTAAATGATGAAACTAAACCAAAAACTTTTGCTATGAATGATCGGGAAACTTTCAGATGTAATTTTTGTGTTCGACTAGGTCACATGGAGCAATATTGCTACAGAAAAAATGGCAATTCGGGACTTAAATTAGGGTCTTTGAAGCAAGAGGCCAAAGTTCCTCAAGAAAAGCCTTCTCGTGAGTTATGTCTTGTCACTGTGGGTACACATAATGTTATACATTTACCAGTTTTGAAGCCATGGAAAAATTAAATTAATAGATCAATACAGAAGCCTACCTTTCATGCCCAAATCAGAAAATTTTAGATGATATTAATGACAATTGTGAATTAAAATTGCAGCTTCGTGCCTTGGACTTTCTGATTTATCTTGTAGTCCAAAGCAAAATGTTCAGGAAGAAACTGAAAACTTTTCTATCAGTTTAAATAATTTAGACTTAAAGAAGCAAGTTGATAACAAGATATGTGTTGAAATAGTTTTAAAGAAAAACAGTACAGAATTTGTTGATGAAAAAGTTTTTAAAGTAGAATATTTAAAGGAAAATAGTGCTGAAATTGTTGACGAGAAAAATATTTAATTGGAGGTTGTAAAGGAAAATAATGTTAATGAAGAACTATTAGTTAATGAGAAAAGCAACCCAGAAATAGTTTTGAGTGCAAATAATCCTGATGAATCTAACAAGTTTAGAAGTTTTCAATGTTGAAACATCAATTATAAGCAGGCAGCGATAAACCTGGAAAGCCCAAAACCAGGCTCTTCAAAGACATGCACATAGCGACAAGATGTTCATGAAATGACCACAGCCTGCAGAGTGACATCCGCCAATTAAGTAGTCAACATAGAATAGATGACGTCACCAATGAGATCTTCAGAAGTGCCTACACCTAACTTATCGATCGATGCGGGAAGAAAGTTACCAGGAAATGACTGAATGATGATTTATTGCAACAGAGTGCCAAAAATGAAAATTTAAGTATATTATTGTTCTTCCACTGTGGCACTAATGATTTATGATCTTTTATTTCTTTTCTCTGGATAAATGAAGACAGAGAAGATTGAAGCAATATTTATTGTGAGTTTATACTTAGAGATTTTGAAATGTTTAATTAAGTGTTGAAACTTTAATGTTTCAATAATTATTTTTTTTCTGAAATGTGAATTTACTATTCAAAGTTTATAGTTTGAGTTTATAATATCATGTGATTAGAATTTTTTTATGTATTCTTGTTCATCTGAAGTTCTAGTTGAACCATAAGGAGTTATATCGTATTAAATTGATTTAAATACAATTATGTAGCTTCGTAGATTCTTTTCGTTTCAGCTGACTGAAAGCTGAATTGAGTGTTGTAAGTTTGCATTAGGGAGTTTAGAAATCATAAAAAAAATGTTTATGGATGTGAATGATGAGAATGAAAGAGAATTTATAGTATACAGTGATTAAATATTTTGTATCTTGAGATATATTTATGTATTTGAAGTACATTATTGTAAAATTTGGATGGAATTGTAGTGGATGAAATGTTATCATATATGATAAATTATTGATCCAGGTTTTCTTTACTCTTAGATGCGATGCATGTATAGTGTTTAAATCTGTTCAGTGTCATCAGTGATATTGATGCATCAATGATACGTAATTATCGGGATGACATTAGCAGCATTTGTTTGCATATATATGAGGTGACCATGATGTCTTCAAGTTTTGTACCTTCTTTGAGCTGTCCCCAATGACAAAATTTGGTAGCTGAGACCGTTACCAGCATAACTCCTTTCAAAGGGGGACATGGCACTCAATGAGGGGAGGTAACTAATGCATTTTTTAATTTCAGCTAGCTCATAATTTATTGTGTTTAGGTGAAGCCTTAGCAGATGATTACAATCCCACTTGTTTGCAAATTGAAATTTATTAATTTTGCGTATTTACTTGTTGTTAGAAGGATTTAACGGTGCTCCAATATCCGTTTTTTTTATGTATGATAGACATGAAAGATCAGCTTTCACATATTTTGATTGTTGTTAGAGGAATAAGTGAAAGTTATGTACCCCGCTTGATACATCTGTAATTATATTCTGTGAAAGAGCAGAATTCAATGTAACTGAATTTTTTTCTTTAACCTTTTTAGAAGTTAAACAGAACATGAGTAATATTAAACACCTTTTTGTACAGGTTATTGCATGCAACTTTTGAAGTTTGTATCAGAATGTGATACTAGGTAAACTGTTAATGCTAGTATGCAGTTAACTGCCACAGCCATTGGTATGTATTTACACTAGGTAGCTTTACACTTTTGTTATGAGGAATGGAAGGAGGTACCTATAGTTGTGATGGAAGATTATGTTGAAGTGAGAGTAGCTCATCTTATTAAAATTTGCATAAGCATACTTTCGTTTTATTTTATGTTCAGCGATGTGTAAATGATGTGAGAAGTATCCTATTATTCTAAATTTGCTTGTTAAAATCTGTAGTTAAATTTTGGACTCCCTTTGAGAGGGAAAGTTGAGTTGGTCCACCCATTCACTTTTACTTTCCCTTAATCAGTTTTACTTTATTTACATTATATTTATCATTTTGGGGATTATTTTATTTGGACTGATCACAATTCCTTCTTTGGAGCCATAGAAGGAGTTGTGCATGTGCAACTCCGACTTTTGATCGTCAGCCTAATGCATGTGCTTAGGACACACCCTCTCTTGCGTCATAGCTATCGTGTGCGTGCGATCATCATATTATGCAAATGTTTTTCCTGGCATGCAACAGATAAGTGCCGGATTGTATGCCATGTGTATTTAAGTGAAGTGAAGTCACGGAGTTGAATTAGAGTAGAATTAGATTATGAATAGAGAGTTGTTAGGAAGGTGGTGAAGACATTAGTAGTCAGTTTTTGTGAGTCATATTTAAAGATGGAGTTTTTTTTAGTTACTCTGACTTTTGTATTCATCAACTGTTTTTGTGAGTCTTTGAATTTTTTGGAAATAAACTCCGTTTGTTTTATGAATATTTTGACTTTGCTATTTTTTCATCTTGAGCAATGATTAGTGATTTTGATTTAGATTATTAAAATTTTTGATTAAGTTTAAAGTTATAACTTGACAATCTTTTTTTGAATTCTTGCTCGGTAAGTAACACTATATACATAACGAACCCTATTTAAACTTTATTTGGCAAGTTAATATTGCCTGGCACCTATGAGGTTCCGAATGGTGACTACCTTCCAAAGACATATTTCAATGGAAGTAGTGTTCAGGCTTGGGTTGGGTTGTTTTACCTCTGAGCGGCACTTTTTTGCACACCATGGGCTAAATGGCCAAGTCACATGGACCCCGAAGGCTCAGAGAAGGTTGGGGGAGGGGACCCACTGGAACAGCTGTTGGGAGACAGATGGTAGCCTCCCGTCAAGGTCATCCAGCATGTTCTTTAAAGTGCACAGGGTATGTCTCTCCCGCACACGGGGCCACGGCTTAACGTCCCATCCGACGGACGGCGGCCTTTCCAAGCCCATCGGTGTCCCCTACTGACCGTGGGCAGGGTGGGGAATTTTGCGGAGATAAATCTCAACGCTGACCCAGCTGGGACTCGAACCTGGGAACTACAGATTACGAGCCTGGCGCGCTACCGACTGAGCCACCCCCGCCCCAGTGTTCAGGCAGGAAACAGACTATCACAACTAATGAGCATACGGAGGAGGTGCTTGACAAAATTTTCAGATCACCAGGAATAGTCAATGCTGAATAGCAAAAGAACTGGCTATGAAAAGAACATCTGTGTAAATAATGGTTCATGAGTTGGGAACTTTTCATACTGTTTGCAAGTTAAGCAGAAACTTCAAGAACTGGATATGTTACAGCAATGTTTGTTTTGTGCTTGGAATCTCTCTCTACTATTTATGAAGATGAGAGTTTCCTCTGCAATGTCTGGTTTTCTGATGAATGCCATATGATGTTGCAGGGATATATCAACAAGAAGACGAAGTTTCTGGGTTTCCAGTGACCAGACAAGGTCATGAAACATCCTCATTATACTGAGAAAGCCACTGCCTGGTGTGCCATTTTTGGGCATGATCTTATCGGACCTTATTTCATTGAAGACAATCATGCTAAATCACGGTGAATCAGACACATTGCTATAGCAGATCATCAGGTCCTTCCTGCATGATCTGAAATGCTTCTGCCACAAAAGAAATTTGGCTTTGGGTACCAAGTGGTTTCAATAAGAATGAACTACTTTTTACATTGAAGTTTAAACACTTTGTACTTTAAACATTGAAATTGCTGGAAGGTGTTCTCCCCTCCACAGCTTAATGGTATGTGTTGCTAGGAATGCATTAAAGGTCCTCCAGCAACACTTTATGAATCTTCTCCAGTGGGACAGATTATCCATTCCCTTCAAATTCCCCAGACCTCCCCCTGCCCAATATTTGCCTGTGGGGAATGCTTAAAGAAAAGATGCTTCATGATTCAGTGCCTTTTGACATTGACTAACTGAAAACCAACATCTGATGTGTATTGCACTATATACCATTTCAGTGCATCTAAGAAATGTTTGACAATCTCCATCTCAGATATGAAGCCTGTTTGGAACATCTTGATTCACATTTGGAACATGTAATTGTATAATGTTATCTGTTTCATTAAATTTCTAGTATATTTTCATGTTCTGTTTAACCAAAGACATATTATAGAAAATACAATCCTCAAACTTTTTTATATTTTCATTTTTTGGTATACTTTATTCTTAGCCATACTGTATATAAAGAACTGCCATTTTTGCCTTATAAGTGTTAGGGTAAATTAAAGTGTAATTATACATCATTGTTTTTTACCTATATATATATATTGATTTTGTAAGTAAATGTAAATTTTAGCACAGAAATAAATGTGTAGATATCTCAGCTTAAATTCACTATAAAAAGTGATTTAGAGCTACAAATTGACTCTATATCTTCTTTTGCAAAATTTTAAATGTGAAAGTAAGGCATCATTCAAATTTATCAAGTTCCATTGTTTAGAATACATTTGAGAAATTCTTTCCTCTTCATATGTACAGTATTAAAATAACCTTTATTTGATGTCAATAAAGATTTAATCAATGTCTTTAAATATTGGCTGTTCACAACGGAAGCAAGTAGCTGTAAAATAAACACAGCTGCAAAAACTGCATGTGCATATTATTTCCATGTGCTGAAATGTTATGGAATATATATATATAGGGTGATTACAAATGATCTGAGCAGTTTCAAAAATTTCTTTTCCAAAAACTAAGACATATGGAAATGAAACTCACACCATGCAAAGAACAACTCAAAGAAATTTTTTTGGTGCCTTACTGAAGTTCAATGCATGTTCTCTTTGTTACTCTGTGCATACAAAGGCAATATTCAGTTTCTTGAAAATATTACTGAGCATATGACAATCAATTTTCCCAATAGCATTTTTATTCTCTTTCCTATATTGTATAAAGTTGCAGGCAGTAGCAGAATGAAAATCCAGTTTTCAGAAAACCCACAGAAAGAAGTCAATAGAGGTTAGATCTGGTGTATGCAGTGGCCAGAAACTAATCCCCTCCTCAGCAGATATTATGAACAGGCAACTTCATGTTCAGGAATCTGTTGAAGCTCATTGTAGATATGTGGTGGTACACCATCCTGCAGGAAAAAATGTTTGAGTTTACTTCTAACAACTGAGGCATCAACCAAATCTTTAACTTGTCATGATATATATAGATTTCCAGTGATTGTTTTTTCCTCAAGAAGAGTGTTGAAAAATGACTTTCAGGTTGCCTCTTGTGTGCTGAACTATCTCATGATGATTTTCACTTCCCTATACATGAACTTTATGCCTGTTCATCTTCCCCTTAATATGAAATATTAACTCATCAATGAAACATATTTGTAACAGGTATGATCCATCATATCACTTAAGATTCATGGCATAGTACATTTGGAACATATTCTTCCCTCCACAGCTCAGTGGTCCTCTAGTGGCACTGACATGGCAACCCTGCTCCACAATAATTGTTTATGCCTTACTATGGCACTTTCAAAACAATGATAAGGATAAATCCTTAACACCACAAGGGTTAATCATTTGCCGTTAAGTATTATAATGTACTGCTTATATGAAAAAAAAATGAGTTGTTCTTTTCAATTGTAAGTTACATTTCTGCAAGTCTTTTAGTTTTGAAAATGTTCAATTCATCTGTAATCACCCTGTATATATAAATTATAATGTACAGCAATTTACACAAATTACAGCCCTGTAAAGCATTATTAATCATTCAATAATTATAATTTAAATCTTCAGAATTTGGATGATAAAATGTACAAATTCATATGCAATGCATTAAATCTATATTCTGTGCACAGTACAAATCTTAATTGATGGAAACGAGTGGCATATTAGTCCCTTTCTCAAGACAAATATTTGCTGGCTTTTTCTTCCATTTTCTTCCAATTTAGAAATATTTTTAAACCAAAATGTAACATGCCAGATATGTAAAAATTTGAATAAAATTGTAGCCAACTTTATTTAAATTTTTATATATCTTTGTTACATTTTTAGACTTTATTAATTATACCTGTAGTGAAACATGGTTATGCAATTTTCCATAGACAATGAAATATATTTATGAAAATTGACATAACAAATTGTAATTGATATATTACAAAATTGGGTAATTGTCAAGTAGTGGATATGTACAAACACCTTTCATTCTAAAAAAAAATCAGAAAAATATTGACTAATAAAAAAAGGAATTTCTATTTTACTTTATAGAAAATAATAATAAACTAACCTCCACTGTATGGTACAACACACGATGCCCATTTCATCCCAGAAGTAGAAAATTCTGTGTTTGCAGCAACAGCAAATTGGTAATTAGTGTTTCTATCAAACAGTTGCAGTTTTTCCATGGTTTTTTTAGAATACATCCATTGTATGGGTCCTTCACATTTAAAAGGGCGTGGCCTAAGGTTTTGGCACCAAAATAACGTATAATTTGTGAATGAATCTTCACCTTCTTTTGGAACCTTCCAAGATACTGTATAATTACCTTGTCCATGAGACAATACTGATATATCATAAGGGGCAGTTAGAACTGAAAAAAGGAAAAATTACATTAGAAAATGTAAATAATCAGCACACTATTAAAACTGGAAGGACTACACTTAAATGCTAATAAAGCAGATGATATAGAGATCCCATTTAACTCTTCCAGTGTCCTGATTGTATGTATACATTGACAGAATCTGAAATGAGAGGCTGAGGACGTAAGCATCCAGTACAAAAAAAGTTTTTTTTAAAAATAAAAATTGCCGTTTTAAAATTTTCTTACATTTTTTAATAAAAATATACAAATTCAAGCTTGAAAAATAATGTTTTCTTTACCCATTTGATGCATATTTTATTTAACTACAATATAAATAATTTGTTAAAGCCATCTGATTGCCATTCTTAGAAGCACTGTAAGGTACTGCGATTTTTTTGCTAACTCTTTGCTAGTTACTCTTTGCTAGCAACCTCCTGATTTTTTTTAGTTACTCTTTGCTAGCAACCTCCTGATTTCAACTCACAAGTCTGATTTCAACCATTTTCAACAAATTTTTTCACAAAGTTTTCAAAATCTCGTGAGAATTAACAAAAACCTGCTATTTTTAAAAATGGAAGATTTTGGAATTATGAAGTATGCATCTCTGTAGTTTTTTTCCCCGCTTTACACACTTTGCTGCCTTAAGCCTTAATATTTCTAGGTTTATTTTATCATCATTTATCCCAGAATTTTATGCATCTTTCCCACTCTTCAAATCGAAACTATAAGTAAAAAGAGTCTTCTTAGCCAGAGCTCGTTATTGTAAAGACTGACTGCATTGTAAACTATGTCTCGGCATAGCAGGTGCCTGACTTAGTTAATTGCTGGGACACATACAGAATCATGTGGCTGGTTGCATAGTGGATTACTTTCAGCAAGTATTATTGGCTCCAGATACTGATTCGATAATGTCACCAAGCATCCAGTTAGCATTATTACTTTTATGTTTAAACCTATATCGTCCATTTCTGTAGATTTATTTTATTTTCGTAAATTAGAGATCTTTTGGTCGGGTGATTTATCGGTCTTTCCAGTTATGTTACATCAGACAGACAGCTTACAAGTTGTTGTGGATATTTTATTTAACACAGCATTAGATTATATGTTATTTTTTCTTTTATAATTTCTTCATTTTCCAGTAAAAAACTTTGATCATATACCACTTTCTGAAAATGAATGAGGTCTTGCAAATGGAAGCAAAAAGGCCTTCCTTGGCATGGAAATTAGTCCTCATGTGGGAGGGCAATTTTGGCAATGGTTTTACTCCCCCCCCCCTCACTGAGGATGTTCCCCCCTCCTGGCAAAATTTCAGTCCCGTAGGCTCATCGATACGGCCTCAGCGATATCATGGGTTGGAAGACTGTTGTGGGGGGGCCTCGGCCTGCTCACAACGGAGAGGACGAAGTTGAAGGCTCACGACTGGGAGTGGGATCCCTGGTCGACAGGCTTATCGATGGAAAAGCCAAATTAAGAGTCTCCACATGAGATTTTTAGGCAAAACAAACAGTTTTCCTGGTGGAGGGGCCGCAGGTCGGCTCAATGGAGAGGACGAAGTTGAGGGTCATGCTGAAAGGGCTTGGAGTACCCGATTAGGCATGGCTTATCGACGGGCCAGCCTGAGAGTCCTGCCGCAGAAGACTCCAGTTCTAAAAGTTAGGATTACCATCTAAAGTTTGGCAATCTAAATTCAAAAATTACCATCTGTTATCTGGTTTGCCAACAGATTTGGACAAATTCAGTGAGTTATTTGATTTATTACACAATGATCAAAATTCGAAAAGACCACTCACTGCACCTCAATGATTATCTCATCAGACTTGTTTAAACAACAAAAAGGTCTTTCTCTTCGCAGGGTTTCCACAGACAGAAGGCAGAACAACAGAAGGTTCTCTAACGAGTGGATTGTGGTTTTGTGGCAACTCCCACAAGATGTAGTGCTGTCCAAGTATAGCAGAACATCGGGATTGCCACACATTACTAGTTGTCCCCCCCCCCCTTCAGCATTTTGGCTGTGCCACTCTGATGACAGACTTTTTTTACTTTGGTGCACTAACTTTTTGGCACTTAGCCAAGATCCCCAAAATTCAACAACCAAAAGAAAAAAAAAAATCAGAATATTTAGTAAAAAAAAGCAGCCAAGAAGGTATTCCTCAATTTCATAGCAGGGCAGAAAATCCCATTAACATGAGCAACCCAAGTCACCTCATATAACACTGGCCCATGTTTTAAAATATACTACAGTGAAAAGAATCATTAAAAAAATTACTTTCAATTAATATATAATTTAATTGTTTTTATTTATCATGATTCCCAAAATTAAGCCTTAATTGCATAGTCCAATCTATTTTTTCACTATATTACTGTGAAAAAGTCTTATTAAATATGCTTGTAAATTTGTTAAATTTTTCATTTTCATAAATTTTGGCATTAAATTCTGTTTAATTTGATATATAACATGACCTATTTCTGTTGATTGGGTTATTTTAAAGAACTAAATTTGACTTATCTGACTCAGCACAATTGGCAAAAAGTTTAGACTTTTCTCGAAGTAATGGCACCAAGAAAAAAATTACATAATGGAAGAAATATTTACTTGAAACAAGAAATTTTTTTTTTTGTTATTCAGAAATAAATAGCCTTTCTATTCATGTGCATGACAATCATTTCTGTCTATTAATGTTTTTCTTAAATAAAATTTTTATTTGCATTGCCAGATGCAATTTTTTACTACATTACTCTAACAAAGTCCCATTAAAATAAAACTAGCTGTCTTATTTGTCAAATATTTTATTTTCAGAAAATCATGAATCAAATGCTGATTAATTTGGCATATAACATGCCATAATTTCTTTCATTAGCTATTTGGCAAAAAATTTCTATAGTTAATTTATTTTGGCTGATCAAATGAAAAAATAGCTGGACCTCTGGATGTACCAGTTTTTCAGATGGAACCCTGGAAGGGTTAATACCGTTGAACTTGGTTATAACAAGCACCAGGAGACTGACAAAATTTCCTCATTATAACTCGCAGAGTAGTAGGCTACAGAGGTAACACTTGATTTTCATGGAGCGACATCAGCGACTCAGTGTTGAACTGACTCAGCGCCATGACATCACAGAATTCATCATGCAATCACCTCCTACTCTGTGTGCATGACATCATTGCTTGCCAGTGCAAGGCCACTTTGTCCGAATAAACCTATAAAAACCTCATATAAACATCAAGAGTCCCATGAGCTGTTAATTATAATTTTTTTTTACTTGATGTATTTACTCATGTATTATATTTGATGTATTTTTTTAATTATGAAAAAATGCAAATATTTATTTTGCTGAAAGTGCTGTTCAGTGTTGCTTCCAAAAAGATTATTGTTGTACATATTTTATGACAAGTTAAGAACAGCAAAGCTTCTTAATTAGGCTTAAGTGAGTGTTAAAATTTCAATGTAGACCTTACATATTATGATGTAATGTAAATATAGATCAGAAGTTTGTATATAAATGCCATGTAGATAGTCTAATAATTAATTAATAAAAATATAAATAAATATTCCTTCAAGCAGCTGCTTGCCACAGATTTCTGACAAGAGCCTGTCAGTTTAATTCACCAGAGTAGAAGGTCTGCGAGGATGGTGGGACCTCATCAAAAAAACAACATCCATGCCTTACCCAGGGTTAGAACCCAGTCCCATAGATCAATAGCCTAATAACTTCAATAGTGCTAATAACTTCAATAAATTCATTTTTGGTATACAACTTTTAACTAGTATTTGTAAACATTCACGATACTACTATTCCCATGTCAAAGATTAAGTAGTTAATATTAAAGTGCTAATAGAAAAACCTTTTTTATGAATATTTGATTCATAACAGACAAAATATCTGTTTAATTATTCGAATGATATGATCTCCAATTGTGTGATGATGTATTTTTATATTTCAAATTATTCCTGTTATATTCAAAAGTTATACTCAATAAATGATTTTCTTTACTTAGAAACTACATTCTAAACCTTAGTAACCTCTTTATATATATAGTATATTTGCTTGATCTTTTATATTATCTCCTAAGAAAATAAGCTCTTAATATGGAGCGGCATAGTGGTTAAAAACAGTGGATTTTATTTTGAAGATTCAGTCCTCGATTTCAACAGAGTGGGAAATTTTTTTAAGCATTTATGTGGACAGAAAATTTTACCTCCTCCCAATAGATGGTGCCTTTACTACTGTGTTGAGTTGTCTTATCATGAAGTCAATATTCACTCCTTGTGCATGTGCTCAATGACAGTTCAACAGTGAGGGCACTGTGTCCACAGGTTTCAATGGTAAGCCAAAATTGCCATTCGGTCAGTGGGAATGTTACCTCTGTACCTTACTACTTTGTGATATAATCATTACTCACTATATCAGTGATATGTTAAATCTACCTCCTATTTTTTAATTCTCAATATTTTGATAAAAAGATAGATTCAAAAAACAAAAGAAATATTAGAGAGAGAAAAATAATATAATTGCATACCTACATATTATTTATATTAATATGCTACAATACACTAACATTAAACACAATTTATTTGACCGTAATTTTAAACCTATACACTGAATACTAAACACAATTTATTTTTTCCTAATTAAAAACAATACTAAACAATTAGTCTTTTTATTTATGAATCTTAAAATTGATATTTGTTTTAAAGATATCACTTTGATATTTCTCAAATTTCAACGCATCTTAAAACACTCAACGCATCAAAAGTCTCATTATTTGCCTTAGTTCCTTAAAAACATTGACTAATGTGCAATGTTTCATTGACGTTTGTAAGCTTGCACTTTCTAATTTTTTTTTTGTTTCAGTTATGTTGTTTTCCCATGCTGATATGTAAACATGTTTGTTTTTCCAGAATGTTGATACTGTTGAAGAGGACAAAGAAAACATTTTACACATTTCAACATTTTTCGCACCACATTCTAACTCACAAATAATTTTGACTTTTTTGCGAATTGAGAGACACTTTCTTTTGTTAGTAGACATGTTTCCAGTAGAATTGTTTGTTTGTAACTGATTTTACAATCATGGCAGTGTTTGTGTAAAGTGGGAGATGTAGGACCGGAGACTAGACACTGGACAGGTAAGTATAGTGGGAATGGTCCCCAAGGACAAGGTCAGTTCATAAACCAGTCCATAATCTGATACAGGTGGTCATAAAAGCTAAGTCACTCATTTCATTTTTTTTCTATTCCAAGAATTGGGTACTATTTCCAACGAATTTGAACCTAAAAACGAGTAAAGTATATTTCTGATGAATTTGGGGTATTTCTAATTACCCAAGCAATTAAGAATGCTTGGATGTTTCCATAGTTACTGAAACTTGCGTGGTATATCCATGTAGTATGCTCATTATAAAAGTGAGCAATTGTATGAGAATACACATAAATTAAAATCATTATGGTTTTTTGCTTGTTACAGCCATCATCTCGTATTTTCATGCTCATTACAACCAAGTTCGACTGTAAGTGTCTCTCTCTTTCATGTTGTTTCTCATCCATTCTTGCACTTATTGGTATTTTTTTTTCAGTGTTGCATTCTCCATATATATGTACAACTGTTGCTCTGAAACAACCAATGAGATTCACTGTTTCCGAAACAGAGGCATATACACTCCAGGAACAACAATTATCTGTTTCAAATTCTGATAAACTCTAACATTTGTCCGTTATTTGTCTCACTTTTTAATTCAGCCATCTCACAAATTTCACCAGGAACTATAAGCTGAAATGTTTGGCATACACCAATTTTTATTGTATTTGCACAGTTCATTCTTCAGGATAGTTTAGGATGGTCAAAATTTAATAGCCACTTAGGCATACATATATGATAAACACTAAGCAGCTTTAAAACTTTAACCATTTACACTGATTATATGTGATGTATGAAAGATAACACGACAACGAAGAAAAAGGAATCAAGCTCACAGATGTTTAATGTGGATGCCAGAGGTGATGTGGCAGACATTTCACAAAACTCATTTTCTTCCTGCATTCTATGGAGTAAGTTGCGTGATAGTGATCCTATATTTCAGTTACCTGGTGGATTATGATAATAGCACATGATAAACTACATTTTTGATGAAACCCCACAGAAAAAAATTGAGTGGGGTACTTCTAGTGGCCTCACCATAACTGATCCAGTAGACTGGGAGCTGATGATTTAGACACTCTCACTAGCAGCAAGTAATTGGGAGGTATGCTGCATTTGTGTTTGTGACAGTATCCTCATTCCCAGGTTCGAGTCCCAGCTGGATCAGCGTTGAGATTTATCTCCGCAAAACTCATCACCCTGCCCAAAGTCAGTAGGGGACACCGATGGGCTTAGAAAGGCCGCTGTCTGTCGGATGGAATGTTAAGCCGTGGCCCCATGTGCGGGAGAGCTATACCCTGTGCACGTTGAAGAACATACTGGATGTCCTTGATAGGAGGCTATCATCTGTCTCCCAATAGCTATTCCAGTGGGCCCCCTCCCCCAACCTTCTCTGAGCCTTCGGGGTCCTTGTGACCTGGCCATTTAGCCCATGGTGTGCAAAAAAGTGCCACTCAGAAGTAAAACAATACAACAGTATTCTCAGATCAAAAACATTGTCTTTTTCCACCTATATAATCAATTTCTGGTTTCCTATAGTATCACTTCCCATGGACATGGCAAATGTAGAGCTGCCAACCTGCATGATGAAAATTATGATTTGGAAGAATGAAAAAATGGAGCACTTATGAAGACTAATAATTTTCCACATTTTGCAGAATTTATGTAATATATCAATTATTAATCAATGCATCAATACATATTGATTATTAGTTACCAGTGATCATTATAAAAATAAATTTGCATAATATAAATTTAAAAAATCTTGGCACCTTGTGAGTCTTGATCAGCTACATGGACAATACAAAGGTGAAAACAGATTAGCCTTTCCATTCAAACAATCTGAGTTTACCAATAATCATTTCATCATACCCAGTAACTGATTATGAATTAAATTTTCTATCTTATAACAAAAAACTAAATCAGTTTAATTACAATTTTGCAGTGCAGAAATCTGTGACGTATAGTTTTTGATGTCATTGAAATTTAACATAATCGCTAATAATCAGCAATATGTTGTAGGCATCATCCAACGATTAACAACAGATATATTGAAAAAGTTAACATTATAATACTCAGAGAATAACGACAATTATTGTGCCCCTTTATCCAATGTACTTTTTGTGAAGTCCTTGTATCACTGACAGTGGCAAGCATTGTATGCAGCACAGGTGGTGCTGGTGCAGCCAACTCAACTGTGTCTGTATGTTTTTGATACTGATAAAAGTTAACTTAATTGCTAACTATCGATATGTAGGCATCATTCCCTGATCAATAATAGATCAATCAATATATTGGGTTGGGTTATTTTACTTTTTAGCACTTTTTTTTACACACAATGGGTTAATTGGGTAGGTCACAAAGACCCCGAGGGTTCAGAGAAGGTTGGGAGAGGGGACCTACTGGAAGACAGATGGTAACCTCCCGTCAAGGCTATCGAACATGTTCTTTAATGTGTATAGGTATGGGCTCTCCCACATACAGGGCCATCACTTAACGTCCCATCTGATGGATGGTGGTCTTTCCAAGCCCATTAGTATCAGGGTGGGAATCAATATATTGCAAAACCTAGCATTACAATATAGAGAGAATAAGAACGTATGTTAATGCACCATTTTCTAACCCCGAGGGTTCAGAGAAGGTTGGGAGAGGGGACCTACTGGAAGACAGATGGTAACCTCCCGTCAAGGCTATTGAACATGTTCTTTAATGTGTATAGGTATGGGCTCTCCCACACAAGGGCCATCACTTAACGTCCCATCTGATGGATGGTGGTCTTTCCAAGCCCATTAGTATCAGGGTGGGAATCAATATATTGCAAAACCTAGCATTACAATATAGAGAGAATAAGAACGTACGTTAATGCACCATTTTCTAAGGTGAATTTTTTTTGATAAAGTGCTTGGATCACCAGCAGTGGCAGCTTGTCATGCAGCATGACAAGCAGTAATGGATAGCTGCAGCCTAGTCACTGCATCCGTACATTTTTGATATTAACAAAAGTTAACTTAATCGCTAATAATTAATAATCAATATACAGGCATCATCCCCTGATAATAATTCATCAATCAATAGATTGTAATGCAAAAGTTAGCATTACAATACAGAGGGAATAATAACAAATATTATTGTGCCCTTTTCTATGGTGATGTTTTTGAGAAAGCTTTTGGATCGCAGGCAGTGGAGCTTCTCATGTGGCATGGGAAGTAGTGGCTTGCCACAGCCAAGTCACTGCATCCATATGTTCTTGATATTAATGGAAGTTAACCAAATAGCTAATAATTAATAACTACCAATCAATATGTAAATATCACTCATTGCTTAATAATCAACTAATAGCCTCTGAGCTGTAAAACAATCCAAATGCATAACTTCTACTTTCTCTTTGTCCCATTAATTGATGTACTTGGTTGGTTGTTTTACCTCTGAGCAACACTTTTTTGCACACCATGGGCTAAATTGCCAGGTCACAAGGACCCCGAAGGCTCAGAGAAGGTTGGGAGAGGGGCCCCACTGTAACAGCTGTTGGGAGACAGATGATAGTCTCCGATCAAGGTCATCCAGTGTGTTCTTTAACGTGTACAAGGTATGGCTCTCCCGCACACGGGGCCACAGTTTTATGTCCAATCCGATGGGTAGTGGCCTTTCCAAGCCTATCAGTGTCCCCTACTGACCATGGGCAGGGTGGGAAGTTTTGCGGAGAGAAATCTCAATGCTGACTCAGCTGGGACTCAAACCTGGGAATTGCAGATTACGATCCTGGTGCGCTACCAACTGAGCCACCCCCACCCACCATTAATTGGTGTAGATGCCATTATAATACCAGAAGTCAAATTTCTATTAACTGGCTTATTTTTGGAAGTCACACACCACATATCATTTTTGCATTCCTCCTTGAAGTACAGTAGCAGTGACCTCCATTGATCAAACAGATTCCAAGTATCTTCCAAGTGATAGCCACCTGGTTCATCCATGTTTTAAAGGATTTTTGAATGTTTGTATCACACAATGACTGAAATTGCTTTAGGTTTTTGTTTTGTATTTTTTTCCAGATAGGAATAAAGGTCTATCAGCAACTCATCAATTGCAATGGGCAATTTCTTGGCAGCCTTTCTTGCAACCAGGTGGGGATGATGACATAGACAACCTAAGGAAATTTAATGTGGTTGTGTAGCTTTAAGATCAGATTTAAGATTTCTTCATACCACGCATGACAGGAGCATTGTCAGATGACATTGACACTCAATTCAACCATAAAATACCCACATACTTGAACTCAGAAAACATTAAGATGGCACTACCCTCCAAGCACAGCAATGATAAAAGGTTGCACTTCACTTGTTTGAAATTTTCATTGTAATATGTTTCCACCAGACAAAACAATTTATCATCAAAACTGTTGCTGCCATCAGTTGAAACAGAAAACAGAAACATCTTTATAGCATTTATAACGTTTTCTGGGTAACTGGTAGAAACTTCTTGAATGATAAAAATTGTTTTGGTCTGACTACATGCATACTTCCTCACTTCATGTGAATTCGAACATTGCAGCAAATAGCTTAGTAGCACGATGGGCAGCTGATAATAGGATGTTATACTCCAAAAAAAAATATCATAACTAAAACATGCATTGATTTGATGATTGTCATCACATTTTAAAAATCGATTCAACTCAGGCAGATTCTTAGCCTCAGCATAATTTAAAATGTGTTTAACCATCTTGCTATGCAGTAAAATATTTCTGCAGTGTCCATGCCTGATACTAATATCACAGTTACAGAATTTTCAAAAAGGAAAAGTTTCCCCTTTATGCAGTGATTTCACAAATTCAAATTCCTGGAAATATTTTGCCAGATATTTCTGATTTATGTGAACATTCAGGGAAATTAAAAATTTTAACATAAATCTAATAATGAAACTGTTTACACACAACAGCAAATGACAAAGTGCAAAAGTGCTATAAGGCTAAAATCAAATTAAAGAGAGGAGCTTTGATTAGCCAATCAAAAGGTTATAGCACTAGCCCAGTTGTTACCTTGTCTCAGCTGTAGTGAAAGAAAAGTTTTAATCCCTTATCCCAATCCAGATAACAATAGACATGTATGAGACCCATTCAATTTGCAATGTCAATCATGGCCTACAGATCAGGGAAGTTCTCTAATCTATATTATCTCCGTCACTCTGAAGTTTCTGATTCTAAGTAATCTAATTAGTGTTTAGTTAGCCACAGGTGGGAGCATTCCATATAGGTTCAATAAACATCTATTTAGAAACAATCTATGACCTTCAACTCTAAAAAAGAATTTAGGTGTGGACTTTTCCATATGTTCTGCTTGCCAATGGTCAGCTGAAGTCAGAGATTTCCTCTGATTGGTGTGCAGATGAGCCCACAAGAAAATACAGATTAGGGAGTGGGGACACAGCTGTATCTTTAGTAAAAGAGCTAAATCGGATATAATTCTTCCCTGAACACATTCTCTTTTTGTGAAAAAGGCAAAAATACTGTAAAATCTGAGAACAGATTTCCATAAGGGTAAAGCTGGAAAAACCTAAAAATTGGATTTTCAATGTTTAAAATCTAAACTAAAAATTGGAGAAAATTCGAAAACATTGAAGTAGTTGGAAATTTTGCAATTGAACCAATGAAAAACAAAAAGACATTTCTCTTCATTGTTATGTCATTTGTGTTCTTTTCATGTGACAAATAAATGTATTTGAGGTTGTAAAGTTAATTTGTAATTATACTATGCAAAAATAAATAAATTACCCCTCAAGCAGTTGCTTGTCACAGATATCTCTCAGAAGCCTGTCAACAAAATATGCACAGAAAAGATCTGAGGAAAGCAAGATCTCAGCAGAAAGGCAACACAAGAAACATCCATGATTTATCTGGGCTTGAATCCAAATCCCTTCGATCAGTAATCAAGCACAATAATCACTACCCCAACCACTGGGATGGTCTTTATCCTGCATAAATATACTTATTTTTTGATCTACACAGTAATCACAGGTAGGGCTGTAAATTTTTTGTGGGAAAAAAAAAATGAATTTTGCAGAGCAATCATGCTGAAAAACACCAAAATTTGCAGGAATTTTGCAGGGCAAAATTGTGAAATTCGTACATAATTTAGGTTCACAAATCATACAAATTGCACTTCAGTGGCATGCACATAAACAAGATAATGATAGTTGGATCCATACAGCTGCTTAAAAAGAACAAAAACTAAATATAAATTGGCTTTATTTAGGTTCAACTCGCATGTTGCATATCAAGCATTAACGATGAATTCTGATACAGTATATTGTCCTCTTTAATAATCTGGTGATCACATCGCACAACACCTCTGTATTTAGAAAGTATCCATTCTGAAATAACACTGTTCATTGAGAGATAAATATCAGAGACTGTGAAATTGTTCTTTTTGAAACAACAAGAAAAGAATTAAATTTGATTTAATTCTTTCACAGTTTTTTTCACACCATCACTATGTGGCTTTTAAGCTGTTGTCTCCAAGCATGGACATACTTGCTCAAAATTATGTTATCAATGTCATTTTCAGAAATATTAAAACACTTTAATTAATTGGGATCAAAAATTCAACATGCTATAAAAAACACGTGACGAAATCTGCAATTTTTTTGCCTCACTGAAATACTGTCCATGTTTTCCAAATAACAAAGGAGTGTTTTTTGCAAGTGTTAGATAACAGTCTTTGCTTCTGCCGAGTAATTTTACTACCAAATTGTTCACTTTATTACAGACTTTATATGTTGATATCAGAAGACTTCAATTAGATGGATTGGAAATATTCGATCCACGTCTTTTTGATTTGATCAAGTCACTTCTAAGGAATAAATTTTATATATTTCAAAAATATCTTTAAATATACTGCTGCAGCTGTTTCCCATTTTCTGCTCAAAAACTCACTCTAATCTTCTATATGAATGCAGTGAGAGAGACAGCTTGGAACCAAATCTTCCACCTTGTTCGAAACAGAATTAGTGCTTTGTAGGTTTGTCCTCGTTTTCTTGAAGGAACAAACTTTATGTACAGGACAAATGGTGAATCAGCATTTAACTACTGAAACCAAAATATTAACAGTTTTGAATTCTCGTTGTCATATGTCATAAACAAGATTTAGAAGATGAGCATTACACATGACATGAACTGCATTTAAAAAAAAAACTTAAAAGATTTTTATTCTCATGCCTTGAACTTGTATAAAGCATTGTCGGTAACAGAAGCTGTGACAACAGAATACGATAATTCAAATTTGTACGTCGAATAATTGCTACAGTGAACAGCAGTACTTTGAAGAAATGTGAAATTCCAAAACCGAATTCAACATTTTCCCAATGCATTACTCCATTAATTAAAAGAGTAGTGTACAGAAATTTTGAAGGGGATTGTCTCACCCACCAAAGGAGTGAATATGAAAAGAAGTTTACAGTTTAGTTGTAGAAACTAGTTACTGAGGAAACGAAGGTTATGAAAGTAAGAGTTATATGTCTACATCAGTTACTTAAAACATATTTTCATGCATTTCAGAAAAAAATAGCATTAGAAATACGTGAAAAGTCGGAAATTTACTCAAATTGACTATTCCCTTTTGTAACATATCAGAATTTTAACAATTTAAAAATTTAAAAAATTCTAATGAGTCAATGAATTTTAGGGCAGGGGATATAAAAAAACTTAGAATTGCATAAAAATATCAAAATTCGTGGAAATCTTTCAAAAATACTCCAATTTGTGGAAATTGTCAAGGAAATTCAAGCTGCTAAAACTTACAGCTCTAATCATAGGTTTCAGAAAAATCACCATTAAATGAAAATCATGCAAATCAAGACCAAATTACAGAAAAAAAATATTTAAAAAAGCTATTAATAAAATGTACAATGTAAGTTTTATATATTTATCTCAAATTTCAGTTCAGGTGTAATAATAAATATTAATGTAACATTATTTTGCATGTTATATGTAAGTAATATGAAAGAAATTAATCTAAGCTTTTCTTTTTGGTCACAAAAAATACTCTAATTGTTAATGTATACATAGCAAATGCAATATAATTGTGTATGTCTTTTTGTTGTTGAATAAACTGATTTGAAACTATCAAATTTGAAATAAGAAATTTCAAAGAGGTGTGTTTATGAATTGAATATAAATTAGAAATTAAAGCATTTGTACCAATATTTAATAACTTATTTAAAAAAAAGGGCATTACATGATATTTTATGAAACAGTGTACTTATGAAACAGCTATATTCAACTTATACAATAGTCTACAGTGTTAAAATTGTTGCTAAAAATGAAATAAAACACTGTTTTTACTAATCTGAAAGAGTTCAGTCTAGAAAAGTTAGGTCTTGGTGCCAATTCAAAACAAGTTTTATTTTATTAAGGTGTTATGAGACAGACTGCATTACAACAGCAAGAATATAATTTTAGTCAGAGAGCATAAATATAACTTGTTGCAGATGACAATTTATTTTTAATATATGAATCAACTATTATCTAGTATTCTTAAAAATGATATCAACTAAAACCATTTAGGTTATTTTAATTTGCGAAGACAATCTAATAGTCTCTCTTGATGTTATGCCACTGCTACCTTATGTATTAGACCTATGTGCATTATAAAAAGAAATCTAAATCTGCATCATGTAAAACAGATTCTATCATCACAAAAATAAAACTAATTGAATTTTTCTAATTGCGTAAATTCAGGGATAAATGTAGCTATATAATTCTGCTTTAGGAAGATGGCAACCACATGACTCAATATTTTTAACACTTCTAGAGTCAGAACCCAATACAGGGTGAATCTGAAAAAGTGGGCAAAAATTTACGGGGTGGTAGAACGCAGCTATACGAGCAATATTCGTCATAGAATGTATGGTCGGAACGCAAGCGGTGAGAAGTTAAAAGGTAGTTTTCCACTGTCACATTTAAAGAATGAACACAAGAAGGAGAGGAGATGCTTCAGAAAACATTTTATTAACAGGAATGTAATTGAGGTACATGCTCAAAGAAATTGCTCAAAAGAGCTGCCGCCAGCTGTAATGCAGGCTTCACACCTGCGGGATAGGGACCGACGCACATTTGCGAAGACACCAGGCATTTCCCGAATATCGCCGGCAACAACGGCGATCCTGGCGACTAGATCCATATCAGTTTCAATGGGGCACTCATAGATTAGGCTTTTCATATGGCCCCACAGGAAAAAGTCCAAACACGAGAGATCCGGCGATCTTGTTGGCCAAGCTATGGGACCACCTCGACCAATCCATCACCCTGGGAATGTTGCATGTAAAGTGTTCCACACATCTAAGCTGAAGTGTGCAGGCGCACCATCGTGCTGGAACCACATTCTCGACCTGCTGGGGGTTGAAATCGGACACAGCAGCTCCAGCAACACCTCTCGTAGGAATGTGTTATACGATTTGCCGTCCAGACGGTGTGGCAGGAGGTATGGGCCAACCAAATGGTCATGGAGGATCCCTGCCCAAATATTTATGGAGAACCGCTGCTGGAACGAATGAGGACGTGTGGCATGCGGGTTCGTAGATGCCCACGTGTGTGAATTGTGGGTATTCAAAACGCCCTCACGGGTGAAAGTGCACTCGTCCATAAACAGAACATGTGCACCAAAATCCGACTGCGCTGCATTCTGCTGGAGGTACCAATGTGCGAAATCGACACGTGGCTGATAGTCTGCCGGTGACAAAGCTTGTACCTTCTGCGTACGATAGGAGTGCATTCCTTCCTCCTGTAGCACATGGCAAACCGACATTTGGAACACGTGTACTGCACGGGAAACAGCTCGCGTGCTACATCCCGATCGCTCTTCCACCCTACGCAGAATGTCCTCTGCAAGTTGCGGCGTCCTGACACTCCTTTCACGCCCTGCGTCTTGCTTGGCCGCGGCGAAGGATACCATTTCACACAGCCACCGATGCAAACGCTCGAAGGTTTTCCGATCTGGAGTGCATCTCATCAGAAACCGGTCGCGGTAACATCTCTGTGCCTCACTTGCATTCCCGTCCGCCGCACCGTACACAAAGTGCATATCCGCCATTTCGTGGTTAGTATAACCAGCCGTCCTCTCAGCAATCCACGGTAGAAATGCCGTTGGGTGTGAGGACCGACCCTTTTATACCATTTCCAACACCACCTAGCGGCTTGCCATTTGCGTTCCGCCCATACTTTCTATGACGAATATTGCTTGTATAGCTGCGTTCTACCACCCCGTAAAGTTTTGCCCACTTTTTCAAATTCACCCTGTATATCGATCCAAGTTTTGAATTCTAGTGACCACAAAATATCTCATTTTCATAAGAGTAAAGAAACAAAAAAAAATTCAAGCAGAAATCAGTGATGTTTTTAACTGTTTCTAACCAAATGAAAAATGGGACATTTAAATCTGTAATATATTTTTACCTATTGATTTCACTTGAAAAAATGATGATAAAATCTAATATAATCCACTTGTAGCAATAACATTGATGCTTATGTTTGCACTATTCTTCATCCCTTCTGTATGTAGATTATTGATCAGGTTGGTGTCAAGATTGCTGATATTTTATCTAGCAAAGTTGCAATACTTTCTAAACTTCGAAATAAGATATCAATTTTTATTAGTAGCAGAAATTACAACATCCAACAACTACATGCATCACTTTCAGTCAAGATCTTAATAAATAAATAAAGATAAATACCCCCTCAAGCAGCTGCTTGCCACAGAGGTCTGACAGGAGCCTGTCAGTTTATATGCCATAGTAGAAGGTCTGTGAGGATGGCAGGATCTCAGCAGAAAAACAACACGAACATCCATGCCTTACCCAGGGCTTGAACCCAGGTCCCTTAGATCAGTAGCCAAGTGCGCTAACCACTCGGCCACGGGACGGCCCATATATCTTAATAGACTTTCGATTTTAATTTTTTTTTTACTTTGTTGTTTTTAGTTTAATTTTTTTCTGCTCGACAAATATATAAAATATACTGGCTTCATAAAACATGGCTTTCTCAATTCAATTTGGCAAACTATTTTTGAAGTGCAGGATTTATTTTAGTGATAATTTTAATCAAATGGAAAGCAATTTCATAACTAGCATTAATCCTTCCAGTGTCCAGAGAATCTGAATTGTGAGGCCAAGGGCATATGTATCCGTTTTTAGTACAACAACAAAAAAAATCAATTTTTTAAAAATTGCCGTCGTAATTTTTATATATAAATATCTTATAAAAATATATAATTCAAGCTTGAAAAATAATATTTTGTGTTTTAATTTGATGCATATTTTATTAAACTACAATATAAATAATTTTATAAAGCCATCTAATTGCCATTTCTTAGAAGCACTAAACAGTATTGTCGATTTGCTTGTTAACATTCCTATTTGCTGAAGCAACCTTCTGATTTAAGCTCACAAGTTTCAACTATTATCAACAAATTTTTCCTTAAAATTTCAAAAATCTCCTAAAAATTAACAAAAACAAAACTATTATTTTTAAAACTGATAGATTTTGGAAGTAATTACAAAATACATACCGCCATTTTTTTTTCCGTCTCACACTTTTCTGTCATAAACCTATTTCAGCATTCCCAAGTTATTTTACCCAGAATTCTATGCATTTTTCCCACTTTAAAATCGAAACTGGAAGTAAACACATCCTTTTTAGAAATTCTGGTTGCACCTGCATTTAATAAGTTATGCTTCACTGAGGCAAACAAGAGGGAACAAGAGAAATGGCTGACACATGCAATCTCCATTGCGTGTGCTATAAGTGTTGTTTACAGTTTTGGTCCAGCATATTGGATACCCTTTGTAAAGTTAATATTTTTTTTTATTTAAACCTTAGTTTTCATTTCAGTAGTTTATTTTCGGAAGTTAGCGATCTTTTGGCCAATCGATAAATATCAATTTTTTTCATACTTATGCTACATCATATGGCCGGCCTACAACTTGTTGCTGCGGATATTTTAACATCGTGTTAGGCTATATATTAATTTTTATTTTATCATTTATTACTTTTCCAATAAAACTTTGATCTATTATTATATTCTGAAAATAAATTAGGTCTTAGATATGGAAACAAATTCATTTCCGTAGATTTACTTCCATTAGTTAGCGATCTTTCAATCGTCTAATTTATCAATCTTTACGAGTTATGCTAGATCGGAGGCAGGCTTAAAAGTTGTTGCATATATTTTATTTAGCATTCAATTAGTTATGTGTGTTTTATATTTTGTTTTTATTATTATTTCATTTTTTTAGTAAAAAATTTCGGCTTGTACCGTTTTCTGAAACTGAATGTCTTGGATATGGAAGCAAAATAGACTTCCTTGCTATGGAAATTAACCATCGTGTGGGAGGGCAATTTCGAGAAGGTGTCTGCTCCACTAAACTCATGTAGAAAGTCTAGAAGAATTTAATTTTTTTTTTAAATTACGAGTTTTTATATTTATCTTGATTGATTTTAAAAGCAACAACCCCCCCCCCCCCCTCCCCTCAGTATCTTGACTGCGCCACACAGACGATATATATAATGCTGGGGTTTCTTTTTTGCTTTGGTGCACAAATCTTTCTGCACTTAGCCAAGATCACCAAGCTTCAATACCCAAAGAAAAAAATCATAATGTTTAGTAAAAAAAGCATCCAAGGAAGTGATTTTTTTCCTCTATTTCATAACCAGTTCAGAAAAATCCTGCGAATGTGAGAAGCCCAAGACACTTTGCACAGCACTGGCCGTATTTAAAATATATGATATTAAAAGAAATAAAAATTATATTTCAGGTTGAACATTATATTATTCAGGAGAAAATTTCCTTTCAATAAATATGTAATTTAATTATTTTTATTCATCAGGTTTTCCAAAAATGAAGCTTTAATTATATAGTGCAATCTTTTTTTTCACCATGTCACATTGAAAAAGGCTTATTAAAATCAATATGCTTACAAATTTGTTTATATTATTTATTTTCATAAAATTCGTAATTAAATTCTGTTTAATTTGGCATATAAGCAAGTCCTATTTTTCTTGGTTGTTATTTTTATTAAATTCTAAAATTGACTTGTTTATTCAACTCAGCACAATTGGCTAAAAGCCTGGAATTTTTTCACAGTACGAAGAAAAAATTACAAAATGAAAGAATTATTTACTGAAAACCCAAAAACATTTTTTGCTATTCAGAAATATATAGTTAATCTATTCATGTGCATTGTAATCATTTTTGTCTATTAGTTTTCTTTAAATAAATTTTCATTTGTGTTGCCAGATGCTTTTTTTCACTGCATGACTAAAAATCCTCCTCCTCCTCCTCCTCCTCAAGCAAGCCATGGGCTACGGAGGTCCAACCAGACCGTGCAATTTAGTTCTCCAAGCAAGTCTGTCCTGAGCTACATCTACTGCATCTGGCCACTGCACACCAATTCTAACAAGGTCCTGTTTGACATTGTCTGCCCACCACATCCTAGGTCTCCCCCTCTTTCTGAGGCCTTTAGGCACACTGTTCATAACCCTATTTGCCAATCTATAATTATTCATTGGGCAACATGGCCAAACCAACGGAGTCTCTCTCTGCACAATATGCTGCTTAAAGGAGGTTGCAAACTCCTTTGCCTAACCTCATCATTAATTACAAAGTTAAACCACCTAATACCCAAGATACTATTTAAGCATCTAGAATCAAAAGCATCTAGTTTCCTATTATCTTGTTTACGAAGTGTCCAAGTTTCACTACCATAACTAACCCTAGAAAGAACCAAACTATTATACAGTCTAATTTTAGTCTTTAGGTGTATACACCTATTTCTTCACACTCTCCATAGAATCATAAAAGTCCCGGCAGCAATCCCTATTCGTTTGTTAATCTCATGCCACACATCACCATTATCTGTTACATAGCTCCCAAGATAATTAAACTGTGACACCTGCTCAAGACTGCAACCATTTAGATTAACTGAATCACAGCCTGCCTGACTAATTGTCATCACTTTAGTTTTCTCTCTGTTTATAACCATAACTATCAGTTTCATCAACAGCTCAAATGAAAGAGTTCATCTCATCAACATTATTTGCCAAAAGGGCTAAATCATCAGCATAATCTAAATCAGAAATTTTCGTATCTCCAGTCCATTTAAGGCCAAAATCTTTCCCTTGAAGTGAATTTCGCATAACATAATCAATAACCAAGCTAAAGAGAAAAGGAGACAAAATGCATCCTTGTCGAACACCAGAAGTAATGCTAAACCAATTGCTACAAGACTTACCAACTCTCACACACGACTCAGTGTTATTATAGAGAGCTTTCATTATGTTAACTAACTTGTCAGGTATACCATATGATCTCACAATCAACCACAAATTATGATGATCAACAGAGTCGAAAGCCTTTTTGAAATCAACAAAGCTAACAACCAAATGTTTCTGAAACTCTTACACATTTCTCAAGAATCTGCCTAAGTGAGAATATCTGATCCACACATCCCCTACCACTTCTGAATCCACATTGCTCACACAATTGACTGTCAACCAGATTCTTAATTCTATTAAGCACAATCATGGAAAGAACTTTCCCTGGAACAGAGAGTAGGCTGATACCCCTATAGTTATCACAAGAACTGCGATCACCTTTTTTGAAAAAAAGAATAACAATAGCTCTGGTAAAATCCTTAGGAACCATGCCTTTATCATAAAAGATATTCAAAATTTCAGTCATCCAAGTGGTAACCGAAACATTCCCAGCTCTAAGCATTTCAGCAGTAATTTCATCTACCCCTGGGGATTTATGAAGTCTAAGTTTAGAAATAGCCAAAATAACTTCAGACTCATAGGGCCAATATTAAAGCCACCAATGCATCTATCATCATTGCAAACAATGGGAGTAGAATTAACTACATTGTTTAGAACATCACTGAAATGCTCAGCCCACCTAGCCATGACAGAATCCTCCACTTCTATAACCTTACCTTGTTTATCCTTCAATCCTTGTATCCCTGTCCATTTTCTACCACATAAAACATTAACTATCTGGTACATCTCTCTGCTGTTGTGCTGCCTAACTGCTTCCTCAGCTTTGTCAGCCAAGCCATCAAGCCAAAGATTCTTATCAGTAGCTAACTGATCCTTTACAGTTTATTAAGCTCTCTGTAATCCTTTGTATTAGGACTACTAGGGTACTGATTAAGGACATTCCTGCAGTTCCTTCTTTCTGAAATAAGCTCAAGTGCTTTATCACTTAAATAATTCTGCCTCCTCTGCTCCTTTTTTCCTAAAAGAGTACTGTTAGTTTCCAAAAAAGCCTGTTTAAAACGGCCCCATTCTTCCTCAACTTCAGTAGTAAGCAAACCATGACTGTCATAATAACTAAGTAACCTATCATGGTAAGCTTTGGCTATAACTGGGTCTTTCAGAGCTTCAGTATTAAAAGTAAATTTTTTAACCCTAGCACAACACTTTTTAAGTTTAAGTTGCAAGACACTTTTAACAAGGTAATGGTCAGATCCAATTTCAGCTCCCCTATATAACCTGGTATTCCTAACAGAACTAGTCCATTTGCTGTTAATTAATATATAATCAATCATATTCTTATGCAGTCCATCAGGTGAAACCCATGTGTACTTACGTATGTCGCGGTGTTTGTAATAAGTTATCCTGAATCCATTGAGTTTACTTGTATGTAGGAGACGTTGCCCATTTCAGCTACCAATACCAAAAAGGCCTATTACTCCTCCCCAAAGTTCAGAGTCAGTACAACTTTGGCATTGAAGTCACCTAGAACAAGGGTAATATCTCTTTTCTTGACAGAATTCAAAATATCCTGAAGTTGTCCATAAAACCTATCCTTCTCATCCTCATCGGAATCCTCAGTGGGGGCATAACATCAAGAGAAAAAGCTCTGTGCAGAATCCTCACATTCTAACTACCTATGGAGAGAAAATGGTTAGTGGGATGTTTATTGAGAGAGGGAATGCTGACAATATCAAACAGCCCCCTAATTGCAGACATGGGGCAAAGACCCATTCTCCCACCACTAACGGCTGAAGCCATCTACACTGGAAGACTTCCTCCAATGTAGAATTTGACGATGCCAATAGAAGCAAACAGTTCAGGTGTCTGCGATGACCTCTGCTCACGATTATCCACCAGCTGATAAACATATCCTGTGAATCTATTCACTTGGGGCTGTCAACCCACAAACAAACAGAAAACACAGCGGAAGATTTCCCTCCACAGAAGTCCAGCAGTGCAACAAAATCAGGATTCTTAATCAAGCTCAGAGCCATAATTCCATTCAGGTTGGTATATTTGGTCAGCACCAGGACCCTGTGTGGTTGACCACTCCTCAGTAGGGTAGAAAAAAAAAGAAAAGTAGTCATAGTTGTCCAGATCAGTAGGCCACACTAATCTGGCAGCCCTCCCCTTCCATTCACTTCCACAAGAGAGTATCTCTTTTGAAAGGTACTAATGAAATTTATTGTCTTTTTTATTAAATACTTTATTTTAAGAAAACCCAGAATTAAACACTGATTAATTTTGGTATACAACATATCATAATTCTTTTCATTAATTATTTGGCAAAAAAGTTCTAAAGTTAGAAGTTTTTTGGGGGGTGCTGAGCATAGAGAGAAAATGGCTTGGCCTCTGGATGGAAACCTGTTTTTCAGGCTGGACACTGGAAGGGTTAAATAATCATAACATAAATACAAATGTGATTTAAAAAAAAAAATCCCGACAAGAATTTGTACTTACCTAATTAAGCTTTATATGTTTTAAAAAAATTTTATATAATTTTTTTTTGCAGCTTTTTGCCTCATTTTAGACATAGATTTCTGTTCTTATTTTTAATTATCTTGTTTTCTTAACATAGGAGGTTAAACACAACATGGGCAGGTGGAATAAGAGTTCTCCTTGATCTCCCATGTAAAAAGTGGAAGGATCGAGGAGGAACAGATGGTAAGATCAATGGCAGTGAATAAAGCAAAATAATTAAGCCAACTGCTAAGCATGCTTATTATTTGCATGACTAAAAAATTAAAAAAAACTATAGAAATGAAAAATATGAGATATGGAATATTAAATGGAGTAATTTAGAAATGGCAGAAAATTTTTACTGAAGTTAAAATGAAGAAAATATAGTAAAAATTACAATTTTTGAAAGAAAAAAATAATTCCACTTAACTTTCTTCTTCTTTGAATTTCTGTCATTTTATTAAATGCAATTAAATGCTCTTTTTTTATATATGTAGTAAGGTCAAAAAGTTTCCAGCCCAGGGGTATTAAAGGTAATGCAATCAAACAATAATTTTTATTTTTCAATATAATCACCCTTTATTTCAATACATTTTTTAGAATGGTTAATTAATTTTTCTATACCATTGAAAAAATAATCCGAATTTTTGTCCTTAAAATGGTCTAAAACTGCAGAAATGACTTTTTCATCACTTGTCCATAGACTCCATAATCCACTCCATAGATTCCCATTTAGACAGGGGAACATTAGACAGGGTACAGAACCATAGTTTCATCTCCCATGGCAATTGAATCACTTCTTTTTCTTGCCCCTCAGAGAGTGCTAAAAATTCAGTACAGCATTCCACGTGTCGTTGTTTTTTGGACAACACTCAAAAGTTTCGGGACCTATCTTGCACTTACTTTGTTCATACCAAGATGGTTATGTAAAATTCGAAGCACCGTGGTTTTTGGAAGTCCACACCTTGTTGAAAATTTTTTAGTTTTCGGTCGCCTATCTTTTAGTACCTTTTCTTGCACCAGCACAATTGTTTCCGGAGTGAGTGTTTCTGCAGGTCTGTCTTGACGAGGTCCATCTTCAATCAAATCTCTCCCTAAGCAAAATTGCTTAGCCCAGTCTTTAACCGTCGAATATGATGGGGAAGATTCACTTTACACAGCATCTAAACATTGTTTAATTTCTGCCGGGCTTTTGCCTTCTTTCATCAAAATTTTAATGACCGTGCGATACTCAAGTTTAAACATTTTAAATATTGGGCAACAGCACTTCTATCTGTGATGCTAGCTGGAGTGCTACTTATGCTAGAGTTGCAAAATTTTAACTCCAGTGCAACGAAACATATGGTGGTGGTGGTGGTTGATGGAATTAGACTTATCAATTCTTGTTCTAACATGGTTCGGGCCAGAAACTTTTGGATCTTATTATGTATATCATGACCGATGTCATCAAAAGTTATTTCAAGATGTTTATTTTTTAAAACACTTGAAAATTAATTTGGCCACCAGAGTGATTTCAGCTTTAGAAACCTGACTGGAAAGGTGCAAAATATTTAGATCTTTAAGAATAATTACTTCTGCTAAGAAACGTTTTATCAAAACATTTTCAATTTAAAAGGATAAATCACATTACAAACACTTCTATAATTTGTGGATATAATCATAGTATGCTAAAACTGCTATAATCATTTGAAAATAATAACAATAGCAGTAATACTATAATCATTTTGAAATAGTAATTTTAGGGGAATTTGGGAATTATACAAATATTTAAAATTTGGATACTTACTATTAGAAGCTTTTTGAATGATAATATGAGATGAATTAAAAGACATGCCAATTTTATTCTTTGCATAGATTTTAAAATAATATGCAGTGTTCAAGTCCATATCTTCCAAAACACCAGTCGTATGATTTCCTACTTCAATTTGCTGAGATTCCCTTTTAGGACGATGAGGGGGAATGTAATGCATGTGATATTGAATTATATATCCAAAATCTGCTCCATTCTCATATTCTGATGGTATAGGCTGAAAAAAGTTTTTAACCATGACATAAGAATTTATAAAATTTGAAATAAAATCTAAGCTGAAACACTGATGAATGCAAAATACAAAAAACAAATAATAATAATAACTTAATAAAATTTTTTACATTTACTTCAAATGAAAAGGAAGTTATCAATCTTAGTTGACATAAAATCATTCATGTAAAAAAATGCTTCTTATTACTTATGTTTTTCTGATCAAAGAATAAAACATGTATAATTTGGGAAGCCAGATTTATTCTTCCCATATGCTCAATATAGTCCACTCCTGATTCTGGCATTATTATTATATAACTGTTTCATGTACCTGATAACCAGTTCACATTTCTTTAGGCTATCTAGAAATCTTTTTGCATCGTATTTCATTTATTTGTACTGTCCCACAAACAATGATTTTTCTTTATTTGACAAATGATACAGTGTGTAGATGAACTGTACCATATGTCATTGCACACCTTCTTGTATTTATTAGTGTGCTAAATAATGTCATCACAACTGCAACACCAATACCGTGTGTAGATTTATTATTCAAATCTATTTTGCTTCCTTTATCTGAATACCATTACTGGGAGTGTAGTAACTGGTTTTACTTTCATACAACTCAAAAAAGCTTTTAATACTAAACTGAGAACCTTTGGAAGGAAAATGTTTGAATCCCACATGTTCCAAAATATAAGAAACTCATAAACAGATGTTTTCACTAGGGATGTACACATACTGAAATCATAGTACCAAATAGGCAAATTTTTTAAAATTTATCATAAACCCAGATTACAGATGAAAAATCTAAATATTTCAATATCAGTGTAAAATGATGGTATTGACGTTACCCCTCCAAATATTGGCATTATAAATGGGTCAATGGATTCGTACATTTCCAAAGTTAGTTTACATATTATATGATTAAAAATAAATGCAAAAACCTATAATAATTCATCACATATAATAAGTTTTAACCTGTCCAAAATACAGTATGGGGATAAACCATCATGTTGTATTTTGTCTACAACAGCTGCTGCATAATTATTCATTTCAGTAACATGATTGATGTTTGTCTGTAACAAATTGCTTAAACACTTCGTGCAAAGTTAAATCCTATGATAAATTTTCATTGGCAAGACTTCAGTGTCTAGAAATGGATGTACATTGTGAAAGGCACATTTTGAACATTCTGTTTCTTTCTTCCAAAGAAATTTACTATTGAGTATGTGTGCAAAATGGGAATGTCAGTAGTGTCACTAATACCTTTGTCAACATATTGTACATCAATTATATTTTCACTGCCCTCAAAATTTTCAACTTCATATTCTCACTGTCTAAATTATCATTTATAACATTATCTAAGGCAAATTCAATTTGTTCTTGGGTTAGATTTGGTCTTGAACATAATGGTTTGAGAATAACACTTATCACAAACACCGTGTCTTACATAAATAAACATGGGTTTCACCAGAAAGGCTGCATAAGAATGATTGCTTTTATATTAATTAACAACAAATGGGCTAGTACTATTAGGAATATCATGAAATTGGATTTGACAATTACCTCATCAAAAGTACAGAAGGCATTCAAAAAAATTCTTGACATGTACCAGTAGATTTGCACTTATTCCTGTGAAATTAATTAAGTATGACCTTCTTTCAAAGCTTGTCTAAACTTTCATTATGTGTTAAAAAAACAAAGGCCATATCATAATTTCTCTCTTCATTGGCGGCGAATCAAGTTCAGTATGAGAAATCTGTGCATTGTTGTTATGGAGCCTACTAAAGATGGGGAAAGATTCTACATTTTCACAAGGATGCAGTTTGGGGACAACGCAAAAAAAAAATCATGCCAATTTATCACAAGTATATAGGAATCGTGCCTGTTCATATGGTTCTGTTATGGAATGGATGTGCAAATTCAAAGAAGGATGACAAATTCAGAGAAGGTGACCTTGCACAAGTTGACTCTAGCCAAAAAGGGGCTAGAATCGACTTGTGCAAAGAGATGCTGGTAAATTTGAACCCAGTGACCCCAAACAGTTAACAGACATTGTCACAGGTGATGAAATGTGGTTTTATTACTATATAACTCCCAGAAAGATCAATAACTATGTTTAGTTTGGGGAAGATGAACTGAGTCCCCAAATGCTTTGGCAAGACTTTTGCTAAAGGAAGAGAATGTTCACTATTCTTTTTCCAAATCCCAAGGAGTGGTAGATGCGGTCTCCTTACCTAAAAAATTACTATAAATGGCCAATAAAACACCAACATTGTTTTGTCCAAAATGGTGAAAGAGATGAACAAACAGTATCCAACAACAGGCATGTAAGAGTTCTCCTTTTTCATGACAATGCCAATGCTCACAAAATTCGGCAAATTACGGCCTATATGGAGCAGGAATAAATCAAGCAGCTAACCCATCCTGCATATTCACTCGATCTTGCACCATGCGATTTTTGGGTGTTTCTGAAAAATTAAAAGGAATTTATAGGGAAGCCTTTTTTAAGGGGCAAGTCCTTGCGAAAAGCATTTTCAGAGTTGTGGAGTATTCCCCCAACAGGAGTACTACCAAGCATTCCAGAAGCGGCGTAGATATCTGCAACTTTGCATAGATGCTGGAGGGGAATATTTTGAAGGGCGATGAAAGTTTTGTTGAAATACAATACTTTTTGTTCTGCAGATGCATATCTAGAACTTTTTGAATGTCCCTCATATCTTGTAACAAACATAAGGAGTGTTGTGCTAAGGTTAAAAAGGTACCTTTAATACTGAAGCTCTAAAACACTCAGATCTAGCTAAAGCTTACATTGTCATTATAACAATCATGGTTTAGTTAGTGCTAACGTTGAGAAAGAATGGGTGCATTTCAAACAGGCTTTTCTTGAAACTAAGAGTATTCTTTTAGGTGAAAAGGAGTATAGGAGACAAAGTTATTTGAGTGATAAGGCACTGGAGCTTATTTTTGAAAGAAGAAAATGCAAAATAATCTTAATTAATATGTTACTAGTCCTAACAGATGGCATTACAAAGAGTATAATAAATGTGCAAATGATCAGTTGAAGGCTAAGAACGTTTGGCCTGATAGTTTTGACAAAGAAAGCTGACAAAGCAGTTAGACAGCATAACAGCAGAGAGCTGCTCCAGATACTTAATGTTTTGTGTGGGAAGAAACAGATAGGTACACAAAGATAAACATGGTAAGGTTGTTGAAGATGAACATTCTGTCATGATTAGATGGGCTAAGCATTTCAGAGATGTTCTAAACACTGATTACTTCTATTCCCATTGTTTATAATGGAAATAGGTGCATTAATGGCTTCAATGTTGGCCCTATATTGCATTCTGAAGTCACTTTGGCTATCTTTAAGCTAAAACTACACAAATCTCCAGGAATGCATGAGATTTAGTACTGAAATGCTTAGAGCTGAGAACCTTTCTGTTGTCACATGGCTGACAAAAATTTTGAATACTTTTTATGATATTATGATAATATAAATATGATTTTATGATAAAGGTCTTGATCCTAAGGAGTTTACTAGAGCTATTACTATTCTTATTTCTAAAAGTGGTGATTGCAGTTCTTGTTATAATTATAGAAGAATCAATCTATTTCCTGTTCCTGATAAAGTTATTTGCATTAGTTTGCTCAATAATTAAGAATTTGGTTGACAGACAACTGCTTGATGAACAGTGTGGATTCAGAAGTGGTAGGAAATACAGAAGATATAATTCAGAAAATGTACAGATCAATATTAACACTTAGGCAGATTCTTGAGAAATGTTTAGTTTCAGAAATCTTTGGTTACTAGCTTTTAGATTTCTAAAAGGCTTTTGACTCTGTTGCTCATCAAAATTTGTGGTTGATTGTTTGATCTTACAGCATTACTGGCAAATTAATTAACATAATGAAAGCTCTATATAATAACACTGATCAGGGGCATATCATAATCAGCATGGACCTTAGTGCAATGTTTCTTAATGGGCTCCCAGAATAAATTTTTAAAAGTTATTTAGGAAAGCATACATTGACGATTTAATCCTTGCTACATTTCTAAAAATTATCATTTGAATCTGTAAGGAATAATCAGATTTTCCTACAATTTAGCCTATTTCTCTAATTAAGCCATTGATAGCTCACATCTGTGCTAAAAAGGTATTCACTCCCACACGTTAAATAAGTACTGATATAATTTTGCACTCTCAAAGATATATTTAAATAATATAGAATAATATTTTAGGTACATAATAAAAATCAAATTTGTTTGGAAATGATTACTAACTTATTAAAGAAAGATTAATGCAAATCAACATCTGCTAGCTCGATAAAGTTAAGTAATTATAATTCTTGATGAAAGTTATAGTTAAAGTTAGAAGTTTATAGTTTCCTGATAAAAAAAAAATATTTCAGAACATTATGCACAAATCAGAATAGTACATTCACGACATATATATCATTTGCAATACATAATAAGTATCAGCAATCGTATTTTTACTTTAAAAAAGTCACTCTTGAATTCCACGAAAATTCTCCACAAGGAAATACTAAGTACCTCCTATATAAAGCAATTTTCAAAATTTATAAAACTCTAGTTCTCACATAGGCCACTATGCATATACAATTTCACAGAATCTCTATATTGCAGCCCTCAAACATTTTACAGAAGACAATCTAGAGTCCTATAGAATTTTTAAGCAAAACTTTTCGAAAATTTACACAAATATTTGAAAATTAAAATAATTTTAATGAAAAATTTTTTAATTTTATTAGCTCAGCCTTGTTTCTGACTTTCCATACTTTCACATCTGCAAATATTTTAAAAATCTTCTTAATATTTACTTTTTGTGCTCATTTATTTTCTATAGATAAAAAAGACAGATCTTCATAAACTTTATAGCCTCATTTTTTGATACAATTTTTTTTTTTATTTGAATTTGGAAATGAGCATTTTGATTGTGATGATCTACCCATTCACTTTTTCTTTTCCTTAACCAATTTTACTTTAATTACATTATATTTATCATTTTGGGGATTATTTCAGTTGGACTGATTTCTCTCTTCCGATCTGCTGAAGGAATTGCACATGCGCAACTCCCAACTTTTGATTGACAGTCACTAATGTGCAGGTTAAGGCATATCTTACGTTGTAGCCAGCACGCAATCATAAGATTAGGCAAATGTTTTTCCCAGCATGCAACACATGCCACATGTACACTAAGTGACGTTAGGTCGGAGTTAGTAGGCAGAATGAGTAATGAACTCAGAAGAGTAATGATAGTAAGTTAAGAGTCAGAAATGATAGTGGAGATAGAATGAGATATGAGTAGAGAAAATGCTAGTGAGAAAGAATGATGTCAGCTGAGAAGTTTTTCAGTTTTGGAGATGTTTAAATGAGCTTTTATTTGCTCAGACTATTTTGTGTTCATCAGCTATTATAGTGAGTTGTGTATTTTTTGGAAATAAACTTTGCTTGTGATAATGAATATTTTGGCTTTGCTATTTTTTCTCTTGAACAATGATAATTGATTTTGATTAAGATTTAATTTTAAAAATTTGACAATCTTTTGAATTTTTTATGACTAGCAATGCCAATATACCTAACGAACCCTCATTTAACTTTATCTGGCAAGTTAATATTGCCTGGTGCTTGATATTCTATCTGGAGGTCTACTTTAATTTGTATCAGTCAAAAGGTCCAAAGAGAAAGTTTAACAATCCTTTGGAGCATTACATGATGTTGCTATAGTTACCAGTAGTATTAAAAAGAACAAAGAAGCAGTATACACATCTGTAAAAGCTAAAATATGAGTAGTTCTGAGTAATCAATAAATTAGCAAATATTTCTACTATGCGGGAAGTAGCTATTTCCAATTACAAGCTAGTCCTAAATCACAGAAGCTGAGCACCAAAGGAAGACATTAAATTGGATTTATATTCACTGGTGCAATGCTCTGCAACTTTATTTACTCCCCATTACTTACAGCTTGTAAAGCTTTTGGAGGTAGAGTGGTGAAGTTATCAGCAATGTCATTTAAAATCTTAAATGCATTTTTACTACCATAATGTCTCTGTTGAAAGTAACTTTGAACACCACAATTTAGATGCCATTTTGTTCATTCTTAAGTGTCTACTCATATAGCTCACCATCCATATGTTTGATTTTAGACATATGAGAAGTCTGGAATCTTGGTCCTATGACCCATATTAATGCTATCTTTTGTTCATTGAATTTATTAAAACTGTTCCTCAAACATTAAACAAGCATTAAATTGCAGTGTGCAGCAATTGAGAAGATTTTGAAATGGCAACATCTGGAGATTGCAAAAAATTAGAGGAGCATCTATTGTTTGCAAATTTCTAGGAGAAAACTATGAGAAAATATCTGCTTTTATATCTTCTTAAATCCTGTTTTTTGGACACCACCTGCATTGCTTAATCAATCTTTAATATTTCTTTTATACATCGGAAATGCAAATTTACTCCTTTCCTTTTTGCGAATGTTTCCCCCTGCTTGAAAACTGATATGTAAAAAGATTGCAAATTTAAAAAAAATTTTTTTTTTACTTTTGAACCCCCTCGAGTTCAGGGATCTGGTGCAGTTGCATTACCTGCACCATTGAACAGTGTAACTAAAGAGCTCAGAAAAAGGGGGAGGCCTCTGATACTGAGTCATGTATGAAAGTTGGTAAGGCTTGTAGTGATTGGTTTAGCATTGCTAGTGGATGTAGAAAAGAGTGCATTTTGTCTCCTTTTCTTTGTCGTTTGGTTATAGATTACGCTAATTGGAATTTTCTGCAAGAGCAAAATTTTGACTTTAGATGGTCCCTAGATTTAAAAATTTCTGATTTAGATTATACTGATGATTTGGCCCTTTTGGCAAACAGTGCTCATGAAATAAATTCTTTTATTACAGTTGTTGATGAGACAAGTAGTAGGGTAGGTTTGGTGATAAAAAAAGAGAAACCCAAAGTGATGAAAATTGGTCAGGCAGGTTGTGGTTCAGTTATTTTTAATGGTTGCACCCTTCAGCAAGTGTCCATTTACTTATCTTGGATTGGGTTGGGTTGTTTTACCTCTGAGCGGCACTTTTTTGCACACCATGGGCTAAATGGCCAGGTCACATGGACCCCGAAGGCTCAGAGAAGGTTGGGGGAAGGGACCCACTAGAACAGCTGTTGGGAGTCAGATGGTAACCTCCTATCAAGGCCATCCAGCGTGTTCTTTAACGTGCACAGGGTACGGCTCTCCCGCACACGGGGCCACGGCTTAACGTCCCATTCAATGGACGGCAGCCTTTACAAGCCCATTGGTGTCCCCTACTGACCGTGGGCAGGCGGGGAATTTTGCGGAGATAAATCTCGACGTTGACCCAGCTGGGACTCGAACCTGGGAACTACAGATTACGAGCCTGGCACGCTACCGACTGAGCCCCCCCCGCCCCCCTTACTTATCTTGGAAGCTATGTAACAGATACTAGAGTGATGTACACTGTGAAATAAACAGAAAAATAAGGATTGCTTCTGGGACTTTTAAAAATGTGTGTATAGTGTGGAAAAAGTATACAGTTAAAGACTAAAATTAGGGTATAAAATTGTTTGGCTCTTTCTAAAGTTAGTTATGGTAGTGAAATTTGGACCTTTTTAAGCAAGATAATAGTAAACTTGATGCCTCAAATTCTAGATGCTTATGCAGTATCTTGGGCATTAGGTGGTTTGACCTTGTATGTAATGATGAGGTTAGTCAGAGAGTCTGCAACCTACTTTGAGTAGCATAATGTACAGAAAGAGACTGTCTTGGTTTGGCCTTGTTGCTTATATGCATAATTACAGATTAGTGAATAGTGTTATGAACAGTGTGCCTAAAGATCTCAGAAAAAGGAGGAGACCTAAGATGGAGTGGACAGTCAATATCAAACAGGACCTCATTAGAATTGGCCTAGAGTGAAAATACAGCATCTGTAGCTCAGGACAGACATTTTTAAGAACTAAACTGAAGTCTTGTTGGATCTCCACAGCCAGTTTACTTCTTGAATATTCTGTTTGTATCAGTGTTGATGAAAGAAATGAAAAACGTTTCATTATGTTTTATGTTAAAACCAAAAACTTTAGTATCATTTTTCGTTATAGCAAAATATAAATTTTGTTATAATGTTCATTAACGTTACTTCAAAATATTTTTAGTTCAAATGCAAAACAATGAAATATATGTTATCATTTTATTATATATGTATACAATAGTGTCATCCAGCAGTTTGCAGTTCAGTCAATCAGATTTTTATTTAAAAAAAATAAAAAACTGGAAAAAGGAGACATCAATATTAATCACAATTATTAATAATGAAATAAATACATATGTGTAAATAGAAATGTTGTGGTTATTTTTTTCTGCCATTGATTCTAAAAATTTGTGGGTGAAGAATAATGATGAAATAAAAATTGCAATTAGAAGACCCAATTATGAATAAATAGGATGATTCCACTGTAAGTATTCTAATAATGTGTGTAAGCCATACAATCGAAAACTACTGAAGACAAACACATCTATACCGAATTTCATTTTTTTTTTTTTGGGGGGGGGGTAGCATTGGAGGGGGGTCAAGAATTTAGTTTCAAGGGTGTGGTCCAAATATTTGCTTTGAGGGGGGGTAATTTAGTTTGGGGTGGTGAGAATTTAGTTTAAGGGGAGAAGAATAAGACTCGAGTCATCATCATCATCCTCAAGCAGCAATGGGTTACAGAAGCTCACCAATTCTAACAAGGTCCTGTTTGACATTGTCTGCCCACCGCATCCTAGGTCTCCCCTTCCTTCTGAGGTCTCTAGGCACACTGTTCATAACCCTATTCACCAATCTATAATTATCCATATGGGCAACATAGCCAAACCAGCGGAGTCTCTCTCTGCACAATATGCTGTTTAAAGGAGGTTGCAGACTCCTTTGCCTAACTTCATCATTAGTTACAAAGTTAAACTGCCTAATACCCAAGATACTAAGTAAGCATCTAGAATCAAAAGTATCTAGTTTCCTGTTATCTTGTTTACACAGCGTCCAAGTTTCACTACCATAACTAACCCTAGAAAGAACCAAACTATTATACAGTCTAATTTTAGTCTTTAGGTGTATACGCCTATTTCTCCACAATCTCCATAGATTCTTAAAAGTCCCAGCACCAATACCTATTCATCTGTTAATCTCATGCTGCACATCACCAGTATCAGTTACATAGCTCCCAAGGTAATTAAACTGTGACACCTGCTCAAGACTGCAACCATTCAGATTAACTGAATCACAACCTGCCTGACTAATTTTCATCACTTTAGTTTTCTCTCTGTTTATAACCAAACCTACTCTACTACCACTCTCATCAACAGCTCGAATGAAAGAGTTCATCTGATCAACATCATTTGCCAAAAGGGCTAAATCATCAGCATAATCTAAATCAGAAATTTTCCTATCTCCAGTCCATTTAAGGCCAAAATCTTTCCCTTGAAGTGATTTTCGCATAACATAATCAATAACCAAACTAAAGAGAAAAGGAGACAAAATGCACCCTTGTCGAACACCAGAAGTAATGCTAAACCAATTGCTACGACTTACCAACTCTCACACACGACTCAGTGTTATTATAGAGAGCTTTCATTATGTTAACTAACTTGTCTGGTATACCATATGATCTCACAATCAACCACAAATTATGACGATCAACAGAGTCAAAAGCCTTTTTGAAATCAACAAAGCTAACAACCAAAGGTTTCTGAAACTCTTAAACATTTCTCAAGAATCTGCCTAAGTGAGAATATCTGATCCACACATCCCCTACCACTTCTGAATCCACATTGCTCACACAATTGACTGTCAACCAGATTCTTAATTCTATTAAGCACAATCATGGAAAGAACTTTCCCTGGAACAGAGAGTAGTCTGATACCCCTATAGTTATCACAAGAACTGCGATCACCTTTTTTGAAAAAAAGAATAACAATAGCTCTGGTAAAATCCTTAGGAACCATGCCTTTATTATAAAAGATATTCAAAATTTCAGTCATCCAAGTGGTAACCGAAACATTCCCAGCTCTAAGCATTTCAGCAGTAATTTCATCTACCCCTGGGGATTTATGAAGTCTAAGTTTAGAAATAGCCAAAATAACTTCAGACTCATAGGGCCAATATTAAAGCCACCAATGCATCTATCATCATTGCAAACAATGGGAGTAGAACTAACTACATTGTTTAGAACATCACTGAAATGCTCAGCCCACCTAGCCATGACAGAATCCTCACCTTCTATAACCTTACCTTATTTATCCTTCAATTCCTGTATACCTGTTCGTTTTCTACCAAACAAAACATTAACTATCTGGTACATCTCTCTGCTGTTGTGCTGCCTAACTGCTTCCTCAGCTTTGTCAGCCAAGCCATCAAGCCAAAGATTCTTATCAGTAGCTAACTGATCCTTTACACGTTTATTAAGCTCTCTGTAATCCTTTGTATTAGGACTACTAGGGTACTGATTAAGGACATTCCTGCAGTTCCTTCTTTCTGAAATAAGCTCAAGTGCTTTATCACTTAAATAATTCTGCCTCCTCTGCTCCTTTTTTCCTAAAAGAGTATTGTTAGTGTCCAAAAAAGCCTGTTTAAAATGGCCCCATTCTTCCTCAACTTCAGTAGTAAGCAAACCATGACTGTCATAATAACTAAGTAACCTATCATGGTAAGCTTTAGCTATAACTGGGTCTTTCAGAGCTTCAGTATTAAAGGTAAATTTTTTAACCCTAGCACAACACTTTTTAAGTTTAAGTTGCAAGGCACTTTTAACAAGGTAATGGTCAGATCCAATTTCAGCTCCCCTATATGATCTGGTATTCCTAACAGAACTAGTCCATTTGCTGTTAATTAATATATAATCAATCATATTCTTATGCTGTCCATCAGGTGAAACTCACGTGTACTTACGTATGTCGCGGTGTTTGTAATAAGTCATTCTGAAACCATTGAGTTTACTTACCTGTAGGAGAGGTTGCCCATTGCAGCTACCAATACCAAAAAGGCCTATTACTCCTCCCCAAAGTTGAGTCAGTACCAACTTTGGCATTGAAGTCACCTAGAACAAGGGTAATATCTCCTTTCTTGACAGAATTAAAAAAATATCACGAAGTTGTCTGTAAAACCTATCCTTCTCATCCTCATCAGCATCCTCAGTGGGGGGCATAAGAGCAGATAACATTCAAGTCTTTAATGCTTGTCTGAAATTTTGCTCTAAGAAACCTTTCATTAATGCACTCATCCTAGAAGAGCATCACTAGCATGTCTGCTGAGCAGCAGACCCATGCCTTGGTGATGCTTTCCATCCTCCCTCCCTGTAAAGAGAAATTTAAAGTTATTTTTAAGTATCTCACCTTTACCTGTCCATCTGGCCTCTTGCAAGCATAGAATATCTAGGTTATAGCGCTAGAATTCCTGCGTAAGGACATCAAGAGAATAATCTCTATGTAATGTCCTCACGTTCCATGTTCCTGCAGAGAGAAAATGATTAGTAGGATTTTTAAAGAAATTAGGTTTATTGAGATTGGTAGGGCCAACAATATCAAACAGATCCCTGATCGCAGGCATGGGGCAAAGACCTGTTCCTCCTCTGCTAAAGACTGAAGTCACCAATGCTGGTAGGAACTTCAGGTACCACCTTTTCAAGTGGACTTTTTCAAGAGCCATATGGCCTGCCTGAGACACATTACTCCAGTTTAGGCTTGACGATGCCCAACTAGCTAAGTAAGGTTCAGGTACCTGCGATGGCCTCTGATTAGGATTATCCACCAGCTGATATATGGTATCCCATGCCTCTGTTGACTTAGGGCTGGCAACCCAGAAGCAAACAGAAAACACAGCGGCAGATTCTCCCTCAACAGAGGCCCACCAGTGCAGCAAGTCCAGGATCAATAATCAAGCTCAAATCCATAAACAAGTCAAATCTAGTAGGTATAAATGGTCAGCACCAGGACCCTGTGAAGTTGACCACTCCTCAGCAGGGTTGAAAAGAAAGAAAAAAGTGGTCATAGATGACCAGATCGGTGGGCCATACTGAACTGGAAACCCTCCCCTTCCGTTCCCTTCCAAAAGAGAATATCTCTTTTGAAAGGTACTAATTGCCTGCACCACGAGAAGGTGGGGTCGGACATTAGGTGCTAGACCTGGCCGGTTCTGTGCATCATCACTAGGTATTGGTACACAGCTCTCCTTCCAGTCCCGTGACCGAGTGGTTAGCGCGCTTGGCTACTGATCTAAGGGACCTGGGTTCGAGCCCCGGGTAAGGCATGGCTGTTTGTGTCGTTTTTCTGCTGAGGTCCTGCCATCCTCTCAGACCTTCTACTGTGGCATATAAACTGACAGGCTCCTGTCAGACCTCTGTGGCAAGCAGCTGCTTGAGGGGGTATTTATTTTATTTTTTTAAATTACTAAAATATTCCACCGAACAGGAAAGGTTAACATGATAATAAAAAATGCATAAAGAAAATAACTTTATATCTTTTTCTGGATATGATACATGTAATAAAAATTTATAGTTATTTTCTTTATATCTACTTTTAGTGTCGGGCATAAGTTATGAGGCTGAAATAAAAATTATACAAGGACACCAAGTAGACAAGTTTGAGATTTTGTATAAAAAGACCTTTTTTTGTGCATGAATCCTCCCCTGTATACATCCCTGATTGAAGAAATTTACACCAAATTTCTAGGAATTATTCAGAATAAAATGAAGCATTAATAAAAATTTTTGAGCATAAGTATAAAATCATAATTCTTAGTACTATAATGATTTTTGTGCATAGATTAATATTTTTAAAACTAATTGCTAAAATGACTTGACGATATTAAAAAAAATGTGAAATTTCCTTCAGAAATATTAGCATTATAAGGCATAAAAAATAAAATAAATATCCCCTCAAGCAGCTGCTTGCCACAGAGGTCTGGCAGTAGCCTGTCAGTTTATATGCCTGTCAGTTTATATGTTTATATGCATAGGAGGACTGTGAGGATAGCAGGACCTCAGCAGAAAAACAACAAAAACGCCCATGCCTTATCTGGGGATAGAATCCAGATCCCTTAGATCATCGAAACGTGCTAACACTTGACCACAGGTGTTTAGAATACCTAAAAAATAGTCAACAAAAATTTTAAAAAAAACGAAATTCTTTCAAAAATACTGATATTATAATGCAATCAATGTTATTCAACTGTTTATTCATCATTATAAGCAAAATGTATTCTAACAATTTTGAATCCAAATTTTCTCTTTTGTCAGAGAGAATCCATTTAAGCATAGAAAAAACTATCCCTGTAGATACCCGAGTACTACTAGAATAATTCTTTGCAATGTTTTGTCTTGATTTTTCCAGTAGTAAAAAATATTATCCTTTGTAGAAATTCTGTTTGCTCTCTCAAATTCATTTTATGAAACTGAAATTTTATATTCTTTAGCCTCCAATTTCTCAATTTCAACAAAATAGATTTCAAGCAAATCATTTGTTGAGTTGTTTGATGACACTGAACTATTTTTATTGATGCTTTCCTGTAGAAGAGCTCATGCAAAATAATTAAATGAGTTTTCTCTGAAATAAAATTCAAATGGAATAAAAAATAATAAAATGAATAAATATATAAGTAATTGAAAACATTATCTATTTAACTTTATGCAGATATGTGTTGTCACTACTCAATTGAAACATGAGAATTACTTTCTTTATTTTTCTCATCATATGATAAGGTGAGGCTTATTGTTAAGGGATTTGCAAACAAACACAATGAAGATGTTTCGAGGGGGGAAGAATTAAATTCCTTCTAGTTAGAGAATTGGATAGTTCCTTTTCTAAATGTCTAAACCAATCACAAGGAATTGTAATATACCTGGCAATTCAGCCTATTGTAATTGTCCTGTTTATCTTCTGCATGAATGGAGACTCTCCCTTTCTTTTCCACTGCATCTCTTATCTGGCTATCGCAAAGCATTTCCTCTGAGCACCAATTGCGACGAAGGTGATTAAAACAGGTACTTCTCAAATTCTTTTGGAATGTGTCAATGAAGGGCTTTGTTCGTTAATCATAAAAGTAAATTGTACATGTCTGTTTCTCACAAGTTTCTAAGTATATCTTATAAAGGAAAACTCTGAAATGTATCAAAACACAGAAACTGTGAAAACAACGAAATTATTTTTTCTGTTATTTGTTAAGTTTCATCATTATAAAGATTTTGAAGTTGCATTAAAGTTACTCATAATGTTATTCAAAAATAATTTCATTATTCCATTATTTTGTTACATTACAAAAAAGTTTTCCAACACTGGTTAGTATTATGGATGCATCAGACCCAACTAGTCAATGTCACAATTTGGCTGAAAGAGGTAGCAGTCATTTTAAACTTAGTAATGCTTGTGTACATTTAATATAAATCTTATCTTACACTATACTCTCAAAACAGGTTTGATTCTATTTCTAGAGTATAGGGCTGTGACTACAGTTGAGTATACATTATATTTTCAAAGAGCTGTGTAATGTTAACATCACCGGATCAATTAGCTCATCGATGACTGTTTGAGCAAAACCAAAGTTTGATGCTCAAAGTTTGATTATCAAATCCAAAACATAAGGATGAGAGTAATAAATTAAAAAAACTATAATAAAATGGCAGTGCAAACAATTTTAAAATTAAATTGAGATCTTTAATTCTCTATGACACATTTAACAGTGTCATAGAGACTACACGTGAACTTCTACTGTATTTTTGAAAATAATTTTTGAAAACTAAATTAGGATTGATACAATAAAATTATGCTAATTATTGTACTACAAATTAGGAATGAAATGTACAATATTTAAAGATTTCAAAATATAACTTTATACTAAAAATTAATTTTATTCCCAATGTTACAAAATAACATTTAGCTTATAAAGTAGAGGGAAAATTTAATAACATATAATCTATCAAACTATGCATCATGAACTGCAACTTACTTTCCAATAAAGTGTAATAGTTCTGTTCCCTTGAATATTTTGCACTTGAAAAGCTGAAATTGTTGTCTCTGGTGCTAAATAAGGTACTGCAAATGTACAGTAATACATAATTAAATGGGGGGTCCCCCAATCCACATATTTATATGTTTTATAAAAATAAGCTTACAATAATATACAATAAATTAAATTTACATTGGTTAGAATTTGTAATTTAAGAAATTCAATAGAAAAACATATCATTTCAATACAGAGAGTAACAAAGCAAAATATCTATATATTAATTGCTTGAGCTTTGTGTTAAGGTGATTGTTTTAACTCATCCACCGCATACATAAAATTCTCATAGAACAATAAATTTATTTGGAATTATCACTTTAGTCTGTCTCATAAATATATATTTCTCTTTCACAGCCAAACTCTTGAACCAAATCTGCTATCATTGGAGAGCTTAGAACTCAAGGAAGTATATCATAGCCAATTTATTTTAACCCAACTTACTGTTCAAAAGAAAAAGATTTTTCAATTCCCTTACTGATCTTCACTGGATTACTAGACGTGCCTTAGTTTACTTAGCCACTAACTAAAAAAATACCATTTTCAAGTAGTTTATAAAACATACATGTGGTGTTATGCTATTATAATAATAACAATTCATTCTGTATTAGGGAGCTATTGGTAGGAAGTTTAAGAAAACAGCTGATCTTATTCAAATACTGGAAATTTAAATGATCTGTGTCAGTTTCTATATAGAGGGATCATTTAATTCATGAACTGCCATCACCAACAATTAGCACCTTTCATATAAGTTAATACAATACGTGGCAATACAGTGACTCTTCAATGGCATGGAGCAATGGGTGTAAGTTGAAACATGTTACAAATCAGTCCCAAGTAACGGTAGAACAGTGCACTGTCAGTCTCTGCCATTTTTTAACTTGGGAAAGGTGTTCATTTTCTTATGTATGATATTTTGCAGGCTATGGCTGATCTGGAAACTGGGCAGTAGCATATAATACATTAGTATTCAGTGAGGCATAAGTGGTGCAGAGACATTCACAGAGATGACTCCAATATATGGAGACCAGTACTTGAAACAAAGCACGATTTTCAAGTGGCACAAATGCTTTACAGATGGGTGTGCTTACATGGAGGATGACTAAATCTGGTGAACCAAGTATTTCCATCAATGCACAACAAATTGCCCAAGTCCAGTGTGATGGTCCACTCATTCACTTTTACTTTTCCTTAACCAGTTTTACTTTATGTTATATTTATTATTTTGGGGATTATTATTTCATTTTGGACTAGATAACAATTCTCTTTTCTGAGCCATAGAAGGAGTTGCATATGCAGAACTCCGACTTTTGATTGTCAGCAACTAATGAGTGTGTGTAGGACATGACCCCTCTTGCATCATAGCTAGTGCAATTGTCAGATTATGCAAATGTTTTTCCCAGTGTACAACAGACATGTGCTGGATTGTACGCTGCATGTATACTAAATGATGTTAGGTCACAGAGTTAGTATTGTTAGTAGATAATTGAAATAGAATGAGTTGAAAGTTAGCAAGAGTTGAAGTAATATGTGGAGTGGAGTAGTGGAGTAGGGTCAGTATGGAGTTGGTAGGAGAAGTCAGTAAGAATGTGTTGTGTAGATAGAAGTAGTTGTTAGTAGAGATTTAGGTAGATGTGAATTGTTCGTTACTCCAACTTTTTGTATTTATCAACTGAATTGGTGAGTCTTTGAATTTTTTGGAAATAAACTTTGTTTAATAGAAATAATTTTGATTTTGCTATTTTTCTCGAGTAATGTTAATTGATTTTTGATTAGATTTAAACTTTAAATAAACTTGACAATCCTTTTTGAATTCTTACTCAATAAGTAAAATCCTTTTTGAATTCTTACTCAATAAGTAAAGCTATATATACAAAATGAATCCTATTTGAACTTTATTTGTCATGTTAATATTACCTGGTGCCTGACAAGCTATTTGAAGTTTTGAATAAATTTGGATCAGACAAAAGGTCCAACTTGAAGAATTAATAACCTTTGGAGTATTACAGAGAAAGAAAGTGGTGCGCCGAACATGGACCTGACACAAAGTAAGTGACACACCAAACACAGGGACTGTATATATATATGTATAAATTATATATTATTTAATGTGACTGTCAAAGTTAACAATTTTTGAGCTCATTAGTTATTTGTATTATTCATAGATTTAATAGCAGCTTAAGCCAAAATTTTTGTTGAGCAAGAAGCATACTTTTGTATTAGTCAAAGGTACTGAAGTTTCAGTGCAGTTATTGCTGATAGTTAAGATCTTTATTATATGTATGTAAAGATTAAAAGTGTCCAGACACACAACAGATAAACTTTTTGATAAGCAAGTTTATTTGCAAGCTTAGTATAGCTTCAGTATTGTATTGTTGTATAGCAGTGTGATGCCCCCTCATTCACTTTTACTTTACCTTAACCAGTTTTGCTTAATTTATGTTATATTTATCATTTTGGGAATTTTTATTTCATTTTTGGCATCACAGCACTCATTTCCAAGAGCATAGGAGTTGTGCATGCGTAACTCCGAACTTTCGATTGTCACCCGCTAAAGCGCATGTACAAGGACCCGCCCCCTCTTGCATCATAGCTTGCACACTCGTCAATTTATGCAAATGTCTTTACCGGTGAAACAACCACGTGTTGCCAAGCCTGTATGCTTGTTAAAACAGTGACATGTTAGTCACAGGAGTCAGTTTTGAGAAAGGAGTTGTATTTAGAAGTTGTCAGTTAGTTTTGATGTCAGTTTTGAAGAGTGAGTTTTGTTGAAGAGTCAGTGAGAGTCACAGTCAGTTAGTTGAGTTTTTGAGTCAGAAGTAGTTGAAGGAGAAGAGTTGATAGAGTTGTTTGTTAGTTGTCAGTTTGTAGTGAGATCGAAATGATGCAGTATCTTCTTCATTGAAGTTTGGTGAGTGTTTGAAATAATTTTGGAAATAAATTTGTTTGTTATATAAACCTTTTTCGAATCTTTACTATTTTTTCTCTTGGGCAACGTTAATTGTTTTGATTAGAATTTGCATTAGAAGTTTGACAATGATTTCATTTTTGAATTCTTACTCGTTAAGTAACGCTTGCTGGTATTCGAACCCTAATTGAACTTTATTTTTGGCAATTTGTTAATTATTGCCTGGCGCCTGACTTAGCTATTCGGAGCTTGAATAATTATTGGCTCAGACAAAGGGTACAAACTTTAAAAGTATTTTAAATTCTTAGGCCTGTTACAGCAGTACCTCTGAGCACTGCTCAAGATAAAAAAAGTTTCAAAATTTTGGCAGATCACTAAACATGTCCGCAAGTAATATGGCCGATTCTGCCATTATGACTCCCAACTTAGAAAAAGTAAAAGATAGGTTACAGGATGTGATGAAAGAAGCAGAAGTGTTAATGAATCTGCTTAATGAGCCTCGGGAGAAAAGGGGAATGACAACAACCCCTAAATTTGCTGACAATGCTACTTCAGTTCATGAATCAATAAACTTTGAACGTAAGGTTCCATTTTTTGTTCCGTCAGAAGGAAGTGATAGAACAGAGTATTATCAACTGCCTCAATGACAAGTTGTCAATCCATTTATTAACTATAGTCTTTATGTTAATTGGCCTTTACCTGAGATAAGGTTCAATGGTTCAAAACATTCATCATCGTGGACATTTGTCAAGTTTATGGAAGAGTATTTCCATTTACATGAAGTGCCAGGCCACAAAAAGGTGGTTTTAGCAGTATCTCATTTAATTGAATGTGCTAAGCAATGGTGGAATAGCATAGGATGTCATCATGGAATAGAGTTTTGGGAAGATTTTAAAAGTGAACTCTTGGAAATTTATCCAGTTTATGATAATTTTACACATCTACCTACAGAACTGTTTTCATAAAGACAACGGGAAGGAGATGATATCAAAAAATTCATCTGGATACAGTAAAGTTATACCAACTGTACCATGCTGATGCCACCGAAAATTGACATTATAAACTGAATATTGTCCTAATTACTTTTGTCCGTACGAAAATTTTTAGAAGTACGAAATATAAATTAAGTTTCAACTTTAGTCAAATTTGCTCGGCAATACTCTGCAAGAAGGGTTGTTTGGGTTGTTTTACCTCTGAGCGGCACTTTTTTGCCCACCATGGGCTAAATGGCCAGATCACAAGGACCCTGAAGGCTCAGAGAGGTTGGGAGAGGGGACCCACTGGAATAGCTGTTGGGAGACATATGGTAGCCTCCTGTCAGGGCCATCCAGTGTGTTCTTTAACGTGACAGGGTATGACTCTCCCACACACGGGGCCACAGCTTAACATTCCATCCGACGGATTGCAGCATTTCCAAGCCCATCGGTATCCCCTACTGACCATGGGCAAAGGTAGGGAGTTTTGTGGAGATAAATCTCAACACTGACCCAGCTGGGATTCGAACCTGGGAACTGCAAATTACGAGCCTGGCATGCTACCAACTAAACCACCCCCAACCCCCACACTGCAAGAAGAGAATCTGAAAAAACTGCATTAAATCAACAGTGGATGCAATCATTGCCAAAGCAGTGCTATTGGGTTGAGTCTTGCAAAATGACTCCCGCATGACCATAAGTTACACTGTCCCGACAACTTGCACTGAATGCACCTACAATGATGCAGAATGAATGAAGCAGAGCTTATGGTCCGTGCGAAGCTTTGAACGATGAAATTAACCAAAAACTTTTCATATGAATAAGAGAGAAACTTTCAGATGTAATTTTTGTGGACGATTAGGACACATGGAACAATACTGCTACAGCAAAAACAGCAATTTGGGAAACTTAAATTAGGATCTTTGAAGCAAGAGGCCAAAGTTCCTCAAGAAAAACCCTCTCATGAGTTATGTCTTCCTACTGTGTGTACACATAATGTTATACATTTACCTTTTTTAAAGCCTTGTCACAGAAAAATCGAATTAATAGATCACAACAATACAGAAGCTGATCTTTCATGTCCAAATGAGCAAATTTTAGATGATATTACAATTGTGAATTGAAATTGCAGCTTCGGTCCAGTGAACTTTCCGAGTTATCTTGTAGTCCAAAGCAAAATGTTCAGGAAGAAACTGAAAACTTTTCTATCAGTTTAAGTAATTTAGTTTTAAAGAAGCGAGTTGATAATGGGAAATGTGTTGATATAGTTGTAGAGGAAAATAGCACAAAATTTGTTGATGAAAAAGCTTTTGAAGTAGAATTTTTAAAGGAAAATAGTGTGGGAATTGTTGATGAGAAGAGTGCTGAATTACATGTTGTAAAGGAAAATAATGTTAACGAAAAACTATTAGCTAATGAGAAAGGCAACCCAGAAATTGTTTCGAGTCTAAATAATTCTGATGAATCCAATAAGTCTAAAAAATGTCCTATTAAAATAAAACATCATCTTTTTTGTTAAATACTTTATTGTCAGAAAATTCACAATTAAATGCTGATTAATTTGGCATACAACATGCCATAATTCCTTCCATTACTTATTTGGCAAAAAAGTTCTAAAGTTAAAGTTTTTTTTTGCTGAGCATAGGGAGAATATAGCTTGACCTCTGGATGAAAACCTGTTTTTCACGGTGGACACTGGAAGGGTTAATGAACAATTATGTATTTATTTTTGTAGATTTTTTTCGTTTCAGCTGACTGAAAGCTGAACCGAGGTTTTAAGTTTAGATTAAGAAATTTAGAAATTACAAAAATGGTTATGGATGTGAATGAAAGAGAATATATAGTATACAGTAATTAAATATTTTGCACTTTGTGGTATTTTGTATTTTGAAGTGAATTTTTTTATACAAATGTATTTTCATGTAAACGTGAATGGAATTGTATTAGATGAAATGTTAGTGTCATACATTACACATTTTGATACAATTTTTCTTTACTCTTAGATTCAATGTATGCATATGTGCTTAATTCTGTTCGGTTCCATCACTGATATTGATGTCAACGATGCGTAATTATTGGGATGACATTGGCAGCATTTGCTTGCATATATATGAACTGACCTTGATGTCTTGAATTTTTGTATCTTCTTTGAGCTTGTCCCAACATCAAAGTCTGGTAGCTGAGACAGTTAGCAGCATAACTCCTTTGGAAGAGTGAGGTAAACTTGATGAGGGGCGGTACCTAATGCATTTTTTTATTTTAGCTAGCTAGTGATTATTGTGTTTAGATGAAGTCTTCAGAGGATGATTACAATCCTGCTTGTTTATAAATTGAAAATTATTAGCTTCACGTATTTACTTGTTGTTAGGAGGATTTAATGGTGTTCCAATACCCATTTTTTTATATATCATAGGCACGGAAGATTAGCTTTCACATATTTTGATTATTGTTAGAGAAATAAGTGGAAATTGTGTATCCTGCTTGATACATCTGTAATTATATTCTGTGAAAGAGCAGAATTTGATGTAATTGAATTTTTTTCTTTAACGTTTTTAGAAGTTAAGAAGGACAGGAGTGATATTAACCAGCTTTTCGTACAGGTTATTGCAACTTACAGGTACAGTATGCACAGGTATGCAACTTTTGAAGTTTGTATCAAAATGTGATACTAGGTAAACTGTTAACGCTAGTATGCAGTTAACTACCACAGCCAATCGTATGTATTTACAATAGGTAGCGTTAGAGGTATGCAACTTTTGAAGTTTGTATCAGAATGTGATACTAGGTAAACTGTTAATGCTAGTATGCAGTTAGCTACCACAGCCATTGGTATTTACAATAGGTAGCTGCACACTCTTGTTAGATGGAATGGAAGGAGGTATCTTTGGTTGTGATGGAAAATTGTGTTGAAGTAAGAGTAGATCGTCTTATCAAAATTTGAGTAAGCATACTTTTACTTTATGTTCAACTATGTGTAAATAAGGTGAGAAGTGTCCTATTATTCTAAATTTGCTCATCAAAATCTGTTAGGTCAAATTTTGACTCCCTTTGGAAAATAATAATAAAAAAATTGCATATACCCTAATGGGATGTTAAATCGTCCTGAAAGCGTCCTGAAATAAAATATCTGCAGCAACTTTTAAGCCAGCCTCCAGTGTAGCAGAACTCAGAGAGATCGATAAATTCGCTGACCGAAAGATCGCTAACTTACCAAAATAAATCTACAGAAATGAATTTGCTTCCATATCCAAGACCTCATTTATTTTCAGAAAATGATAGTAGATTAAAGTTTTACTGGAAAAGTAATAAATATGAAATAAAAGTTAACGTATAGCCTAATGTGATGTTAAAATATCCACAGCAACAACTTGTAGGCCAGCCATCTGATGTAGCATAACTATGAAAAATCAATACTTATCGATTGGCCAAACGATTGTTAATTTCCGAAAATAAATCTACCGATATGAAAACTAAGGTTTAAATATAAAAAAGTAAATACTAACTCTACAAAGCGTATCCAATATGCTGGACCAAGACTGTAAACAATATGGGAGCCACTTATAACACATGGAACAGAGAGAGCATGTCAGCCATCTGCATCTTGTTTGCCTCAGTGAGCCATAATGTAATTAAGTGCAGGTGCAACCAGAATTTCTAAGAAGTATGTGTTCACTTCCAGTGTTGATTTTAAGAATGGGAAAGATGCATAGAATGCTGGAAAAAATGATAAAAATAATTTTGGGAATACTGAAATAGGTTTATGACAGAAAAGAGTGTAAAATGGGGGAAAAAATGGCAGCATGTACTTTGCAATTATTTCAAAAATCTACCGTTTTTAAAAATAGCACTTTTTTGCAAATTTTTAGGAGATTTTCGAAAATATAAGAAAAATTTGTTGATAATAGTTCAAATCAAACTTGTGAGCTTAAATCAGAAGGTTGCTTCACCAAAGAGGAACGCTAACAAGCATGTCGGCAATACCATTTAGTGCTTCTAAGAAGTGGCAATTAGATAGCTTTATCAAATTATTTATATTGTAGTTTAATAAAATATGCATCAAATTAAAAAACATTATTTTTCAAGCCTGAATTATATTTTTATATAATGTATAATAAAAAATAAATACCCCCTCAAGCAGCTGCTTGCTACAGAGGTCCGTTGGACAGAGGTCCGACAGGAGCCTGTCAGTTTATATGCCATAGTAGAAGATGTGAGGATGTCAGGACCTCAGTAGAAAAACGACACATACATCCATGCCTTACCCAAGGCTCGAACCCAGGTCCCTTAGATCAGTAGCCAAGTGTGCTAACCACTCGGCCATGGGACGATATATATATAAAATTGGACAGCAATTTTTATTTTTAAGAAATCGATTTTTTTTTTATTCTACCAAAAACGTATATATATGTGCTTGGCCTCTCACTACAGATTCTGCGAACATATTCGTATGATATGGACACTGGAAGGATTAAGAAGTCCTTTAAACAAATCTTCTTTGTGCAGCTCATGAAAAATTACCAGAATTATTAGGGGGGGGGGGATGGTTTCTGCATCACTACAATGTGAGGTCCCACACTGCTGTTTTAGTTTAAACTGTTGATACCAACACTGGCACTGGAATGCTAGAGTATCCCCCATACTGCCTCGGTCTTTCACCTTGTAATTTTCATCTGTTTCTAAAGCTAAAAACAGCATTAAGAGGCAGTCACTTGAAATGATTAGGAGGCTGAAATGCCCAGTGTGATGGAGCTCCAAACACTTTCACAAAATGGCTTTCAGGGAGCATTCACAATTTCAGGCATAAGTGCACCGCTTTCAATGGGGAACATTTTGAGAACTAGAAAACACCTGCAGACTCTGATGATGAAAATTAATGGTAAGAGTTAATCAGTCTACGAATTAAATGTTCCATACCCTTGTAAATTTGAGAAGTGAAATTAAACAGATTTTATAGTGCAATTTTATGGCAATTTCTGTGGTTTAAGTTCATTAGCCATTCCAGTGTTCAGGTTAGTTATACACATGGACAGAATCCAAAATGGGAGGCCAAGGATGTCTGTTTTTAATATAACACAAACTTTGATTAAAAAAAAAAAAAAAATTACAATTTAAAAATTTTCTTACATGTATTTTATAAAATTATTTTTTAAGCTTGAAAAATAATTTGAAAAGGATATAAATAACTTGCTAAAACAATCTGATCATTTCTTTGAGATGCGATATATGGTACTGCCAATCCGTTGATGTTACTCTATGCTGAAGCTCCTGAAAATTAACCCAAAATTGCTATTTTAAAATAGAAAGATTCTAAAAATAATTCCAAGTATGTATCTCTCATTTTTTTTTTATGTTCTCTTTTTCTCTTTAAACTATTTCAATACATGTGGAATTATTTTTTATCATTCATCCCACCATTCAACTATGCTCTTTGGCCACTGAAATCAAAATCACAACTAAAGATAACTGGTTTGTGCAAAACTGGTGGTAAATAAGTCAGAGCCCAGCAATACGCAGATAGCACCAATCAGTAGCAAGTGTCAGCCATGTGTATTGTGTACTGCATTGGATAACCTTTCAATATCACATACATCAACATTGGATAACATTTCAATTCAGTTAGTATTTTATTTCTACTTTTATAATAAAATCTTAATTTTTATTTTGATACATCTATTATGATTTTATTTCCACATATTTATATATATCAATCTTTTGGAGTTATGCTATATCATTAGGTATGATAATGGCCACTGTAAAACTTGATGTTTTGTTTTTCCATCAATTTATTGATTTTTATTCCTGTAGATCTTTCAGTTATGCTACATCACTGATTATGATAATGGCTGGCTTATAACTTGTTTGTTTTTACTTCTATCAATTTATTGATTTTATTCATGTATGTATACATTACTATTGATCTTTTGGAGTCACAATACATCACTGGCTATGACAATGGGTGGCATAAAACATTTTGCTTCAGTTTTTTTAAAAAAATCGAATTATGTTTATGTTATTACTTCATTTTCCAGTCAAAAAACAGGTCTTTTATAGTTTACTGAAAATGAATGAAATTTTGGACAAAAGGCCTTGACATAGAAATCAGTCCTACAGTTGGAAGGGCAATTTCATCAACAGTTTTAACCCTCACCACAAGCAAATTTTTCTTAATTATTAGCTTTCAAGTTTATAATAAACGGTTTTAAAATACTTTACCCACCCCTCACTCAATATTTTGGCTGCGCCACTGAGAATATTGACTTTTTTTTCTAGCTTTGATGCACCAAGGTTTTGGCACTTTGCAAGACACTCAAAATGTAACACCAAAAGGAAATATGCATGGTGCCCAGAAATAAAAACAGACAAGTGTTCCTCCATTATATAAAAACAGAAAAGCCCATGAATGTTAGGTCCAAGTCACCTTGTGTAACACTGGCCTGTGTTTTAAAATATCATCATCATCATCCTCAAGCAGCCATGGGCTACGGAGGTCCAACCAGCCCGCGCAGTTTAATTCTCCGAGCATATCTGTCCTGAGCTATATCTGCTGCATCCGGCCACTGCACACCAATTCTAACAAGGTCCTGTTTGATATTGTCTGCCCACCGCATCCTAGGTCTCCCCCTCCTTCTGAGGTCTCTAGGCACACTGTTCATAACCCTATTCGCCAATCTATAATTATCCACACGAGCAACATGGCCAAACCAGCGGAGTCTCTCTCTGCACAATATGCTGCTTAAAGGAGGTTGCAGACTCCTTTGCCTAACCTCATCATTAGTTACAAAGTTAAACCACCTAAAACCCAAGATACTGCATAAGCATCTAGAATCAAAAGCATCTAGTTTCCTGTTATCTTGTTTACACAGCATCCAAGTTTCACTACCATAACTAACCCTAGAAAGAACCAAACTATTAAACAGTCCAATTTTAGTCTTTAGGTGTATACGCCTATTTCTCCACAATCTCCATAAATTCTTAAAAGTCCCAGCAGCAATCCCTATATATCTGTTAATCTCATGCCGCACATCACCAGTATCAGTTACATAGCTCCCAAGATAATTAAACTGTGACATCTGCTTAAGATTGGAACCATTCCGCCTGATCAATTTTCATCATTTCAGTTTTCTCTCTGTTTATAACCAAACCTACTCTACTATCAGTCTCATCAACACCTCGAATGAAAGGGTTCATCTCATCAACATCATTTGCCAAAAGGGCTAAATCATCAGCATAATCTAAATCAGAAATTTTCGTATCTCCAGCCCATTTAAGGCCAAAATTTTTCCCTTGAAGTGAATTTCGCATAACATAATCAACAACCAAACTAAAGAGAAAAGGAGACAAAATGCACCCTTGTCAAACACCAGAAGTAATGCTAAACCAATTGCTACAAGACTTACCAACTCTCACATATGACTCAGTGTTATTATAGAGAGCGTTCATTATGTTAACTAACTTGTCTGGTATACCATATGATCTCACAATCAACCACAAATTATGATGATCAACAGAGTCAAAAGCCTTTTTGAAATCAACAAAGCTAACAACCAAAGGTTTCTGAAACTCTTAAACATTTCTCAAGAATCTGCCTAAGTGAGAATATCTGATCTACACATCCCCTACCACTTCTGAATCCACATTGCTCATCACGCAATTGACTGTCAACCAGATTCTTAATTCTATTAAGCACAATCACGGAAAGAACTTTCCCTGGAACAGAGAGTAGGCTGATACCCCTATAGTTATCACAAGAACTGCGATCACCTTTTTTGAAAAAAAGAATAACAACAGCTTTGGTAAAATCCTTAGGAACCATGCCTTTATCATAAAAGATATTCAAAATTTCAGTCATCCAAGTGGTAACCAAAACATTCCCAGCTCTAAGCATTTCAGTAGTAATTTCATCTACCCCTGGGAATTTATGAAGTCTAAGTTTAGAAATAGCCAAAATAACTTCAGACTCTGTTATAGGGCCAACATTAAAGCCACCAATGCATCTATCATCATTACAAACAATGGGAGTAGAACTAACCACATTGTTTAGAACATCACTGAAATGCTCAGCCCACCTAGCCATGACAGAATCCTCAACTTCTATAACCTTACTTTGTTTATCTTGCAATCCTTGTATGCCTGTCCGTTTTCTACCACATAAAACATTAACTATCTGGTACAGTTCTCTGCTGTTGTGCTGCCTAACTGCTTCCTCAGCTTTGTCAGCCAAGCCAAAGATTCTTATCAGCAGCTAATTGATTCTTTACATGTTTATTAACCTCTCTGTAATGCTTTCTATTAGGACTTGTAGGGTATTGATTAAGGACATTCCTGCAGTTCCTTCTTTCTGAAACAAGCTCAAGTGCCTTATCAGTCAAATAATTCTATCTCCTCTGCTCCTTTTTTCCTAAAAGAGTACTGTTAGCTTCCCAAAAAAGCCTGTTTAAAACGGCCCCATTCTTCCTCAACTTCAGTAATAAGCAAACCATGACTGTTATAATGGTTAAGTAACCAATCATGGCAAGCTTTAGCTATAACTGGGTCTTTCAGAGCTTCAATATTAAAAGCAAATTTTTTAACCCTAGCACAACACTTTTTAAGCTTAAGTTGCAAGACTCTTTTAACAAGGTAATGGTCAGATCCAATTTCAGCTCCCCTATATGACCTGGTATTCCTAACAGAACTAGCCCATTTGCTGTTAATTAATATATAATCAATCATATTCCTATGCAGCCCATCAGGTGAAACCCATGTGTATTTATGTATGTCGCGGTGTTTGTAATAACTGTTAGTTATTCTGAAACCATTAAGTTTACTTACCTGTAGACGTTGCCCATTGCAGCTACCAATACCAAAAGGGCCTATCACCCCTCCCCAAAGATCAGAGTCAGTACCAACTTTGGCATTTGAAGTCACCTAGAACAAGGGTAATATCTCCTTTCTTGACAGAATTCAAAATATCCTGAAGTTGTCCGTAAAACCTATCCTTCTCATCAGCATCCTCAGTGGGGACATAACAGCAGATAACATTCAAGTCTTTAATGCTTCTCTGAAATTTTGCTGTAAGAAACCTTTCATTAATGCATTCATTCATATCCTAGAAGAGCATAACTAGCATGTCTGCTGAGCAGCAGACCCACGCCTTGGTGATGCTTTCCATCCTCCCTCTCTGTAAAGAGAAATTTAAAGTTATTTTTAAGTATCTCACCTTTACCTGTCCATCTGGTCTCTTGCAAGCCTAGAATATCTAAGGTTATAGAGCTGGAATTCCTGCATGAGGACATCAAGAGAATAATCTCTATGTAATGTCCTCACGTTCCTGCAGAGAGAAAATGATTAGTAGGATTTTTAAAGAAATTAGGTTTATCGAGATTGGTAGGGCCAACAATATCAAACAGCCCCCTGATCGCAGGCATGGGGCAAAGACCTGTTCCTCCTCCGCTTTAAGGCTGAAGTCACCGATGCTGGTAGGAACTTCAGGCACCACCTTTTCAAGTGGACTTTTTTAAGAGCCATATGGCTTGCCTGAGACACATTACTCGTTTTGGCTTGATGATGCCCAACTAAGTAAGCTTCAGGTATTTGCGATGGCCTCTGATTAGGATTATCCACCAGCTGATATAAGATATCCCATGCCTCTGTTCACTTAGAGCTGGCAACCCAGAAGCAAACAGAAAACACAGCGGCAGACTCTCCCTCAACAGAGGCCCACCAGTGCAAGTCCAGGATCCATAATCAAGCTCAAATCCATAAACCAGTCATCTAGTAGGTATAAATGGTCAGTACCAGGACCCTGTGAAGTTGACCACTCCTCAGCAGGTTCGAAAAAAAAAGTGGCAATAGATGACCAGATCAGTGGACCATACTGAACTGGCAGCCCTCCCCTTTCAAAAGAGAATATCTCTTTTGAAAGGTACTAACGGCCTGCACCACGAGAAGGCGGGGTTGGATATTTGGTGCTAGACCTGGCCGGTTCTGTGCATCATCACTAGGGATTGGTACACAGCTCTCCTTCCAGTTTACGCCTAGCTACCATTTACCAAATAAAAAAATTAGAAAAAGAAATAAAAATAATTTTTCAAATAAATATTATTCAAGAAGAAATTCCTTTTAAATTAATATATAATTTTATTGTTTTTAATCATCAGGCTTTCTAAATTCAAACTTTAATTGCATAGTCAGATCTACTATTTTTCACTGCAAAAAAAGTTATTAAAATTAATATGCTTGTAAATTTGTTTAATTTTTTATTTGCATAAAATTCAGAATTGATTTATGCTTAATTTGGTATGTTTCTAACCTGTTTCTGTTGATTATTATTTATTAAAAAAATTCTAACTTGTTCAATTGACTTAGCACAGTTGATGAAAATCCTGGAAGTTTCTCATAGTAAAATGAAAAAATTTTTAAAAAGAAAGTAATTTTCTTGTTTCAAGTAAAAATTATTTTACTATTATTGTGAAATAGTCTTTCTATTAATATGTATTATAATTATTTTTGTCCATTATGTTTTTATAAATTTTTATTTGCATTGCCAGATGCATTTTGTTTTTTACTACATGACTATAAAAACTGTTAAAACTAAACTCATCCTTCTTGTGCAATATTTTATTTTCATTAAATCCAGAATTAAGTGATGATTAATTTGGCATATAACATGCCATAATTAATTTTATTAGTTATATGGCAAAAACTTCTAAAACTAATTTTTTTGGCTGCTCACAGTGAAAAAATAGCTTGCTCTGGTTTCAAACCTGTTTTTCCTGCTGGGCATTGGAACAGCTAAAGGCTTATAGTTTGGTACTAGAGATTAGGTTTCAACTGGTGCTTGAGGTAAAATAATTTAATGAATAGAGTTAGTGTGGTAAGGTGTAGGCTGGAAACTTGCTGTCTGAGGAATTATATCATAGCAGTTGAGCATTCCTTTGATAATTGAGGTCACCATTCATGGCCTAGAATCTTTTTCCTATCTTAACCCAATGTGATAATGAAAACATCACAGTATTGTTGAGATGCTTTCTACTCATTATAGGAGCATAATTTTTATTCTGCATGCAATCAAGATAAATCAGAGCACTTAGCAATTCTGATTATAGTAAGCAAAGGGTGATGTATAGGAAAGGTATTAGTTGTAAGGGTAATTGTAACAGTAAGCCATTAAAACTACACTGGTGGACAAAAGGTACAAACCTAAAAGTTGACATAGCAACATAATGGGACTTTTATGAAATTGAGGTGAGTGGTACATCATGGCCATCCATCATTATGCCTACCTACCCCTGAAAACCTCCTCTTAGTAGTCTTGTTCTTGGATATTATCAAAATTCGAGCTTTTCTTTGAGAGTGGGTGAGAGGCATTATGCATTGTGGTGACTTATGGGATGATGATGACAAACAGGACAAACAGGATGAACAGGTATAGTTATGTCTGTTTGTCTTTTCATTGTGTGTACTAAAATGAGATATGCTTCCTAATTCATTAAAACTACATAATGGTAAGTAAAAGAGATATCCCAGTTAGTCACTTCATAGACATGCTTTAGGTAACATCTCTGATGGGCTTAACTCAATTTTGCTACGTTTTGAGTTGTCCATTCATCTTTTTAGTGATGAAATAGACAATTTTATTATAAAAAGCAATAAATAAAAATAACATTAAAAAAATTTGTTTTTTGATATTCAACATTAAATAATTTATAGCTTTAATATTTAAACACTTTTGTCTTTTACTTTATTATTTTATTGTTAAATCCTTATTAAGTAAGTTTTAAAAATGCTTACCATCAGATTCAGTTCTAATAGAACCACTAATGTAAGGAGTCCACATATCATCACTATCAGCTATAGAAGAACGACACCGTAACTTAATTATATATTCAGTATGTGGTATGAGGTCCTTTATTAAATATGAAAAAACTTCAATTCCTGCATATATTTCCTAGAGAATAAAAAAAATATATGTAAAGCACATTACTTCAAAATAAAAAAATCTCCTGCATTTAAGTTTTTCACTAGATTAATTTTTGCTTAAAACACTGCTAGCCAATAGCATATTCTCGATGATAAAAGATTTTGACCATTAATACATTCATTCCTGTCAAAGCTTGAACTTTCTATGTACAGCTAGATAACTGGCTTTTATCCCTGTGGCTCAGAACTTGAAATTTTCAAATCATAGAAAATATCTGTGATGTAAACTAAAAAATTCTAAATTAGAAAATTTAGAACGATTTTTAGGAATATCATCTGAGTTTGAATTCAGCACTTATCAAAATAATGTCTTGAGAACTAAATAGATTATGATGAGATTTGATTAATACTCAGATAATTGAGGCCACCTTTCGTGAGCTAATCCCCCCCCCACCCTATCTCATTCAGAGAGTAAATCCTCAAGCAGTCATGACCTATGGAGGTTCAATCAGACTATAATTTAGTCCTCCAGATACATCAATCCAGAGCTACATCTGCAGCATTTGGTCATTGCAGGTCAATTCTAAAAAGGTCCTGTTTGACATTGTTTACTGCACCCTAGGTCTCCTATTTATTTCTGAGGCTTTTAAAGCCACAATGTTCATAACCCTATTTGTTAATCTGTAATTATGCATATGGGCAAACATTGTGACACCAGTGCAGTCTCTCTTTGTACTGAGCTGCTCAAAGGCAGATGCTGATAAGAAATTAAAATACCCAGCAGCTATCCATATTTTTCTGTTTCATAAATTTACTAAGCTTGTAAATATGTCTTCTACATGCACTGTTAAATCAAGTTGCTACATTACCTAAAGCCCAAAAGGTAATCTCACAATGAATACAACATCTTTTTTGGTGCAACAGTATTTTACAAATAAATATACATCATAACTCAATGTTCAGTATTAAAATTATATAAATATACACCTTTTTTCACTCATATTAGCACAGAAGTTGCTTTTAACTGTTCATATTGTAATGATGTACTCAAGTTAAACACATCAAGAAAAAATAGCAGTGTCCTATACAGAACTGCCAACTACTCCGATTTATTGCATTTTCTCTGATTTTTGGTTTAAAATCTCATTTTGTGTTTGAAAATCCGATTTTTAGGGGGGGGGGGGGTTCAGTTTTTTGAACTCGAAAATCTGCCTCCATATTGTACAGTATTTTTCCCTTTTCCTAAAAGAATGTTAATGAAGGGGAAGAAATGCTTCTGATTTTGCTCTTTTACTCTACTAAAGGTGCAGCTGTATCACCATTACTTAATCTATGCTTGTTTCCTTGTGGGACTCACTGCCTATCAATCAGAGGAAATCTATAGACTCCAGCTGATCATTTCTGGACAGAACACATGGCAAAGTCCACACCTAAATTCTTTTACAGAGTTGAAGGTCATAGATTGTTTCTAAATGGATGTTTATTGAACCTATACCAAACTTTCCTGGTTCTGGCCAACTAAATGGTAATCGGATTACTTAGAATCGGAAACTTCAGAATGAAGGAAATAATATAGAGAACTTTCCTGATCTGTGGGCCATAATTGATATTGCAACTTATGATGAATGAATGGGTCTTGTGCATGTCCATTTAGTAGTTTTAAGGTATGGCACTCAGATCACTAGATGCACCACATGACTTACCTTCTCAAGATGTGTAAAGTAAGGTTAAAAAGCCATAACATTTATTTGTAGTACAATTAAAAAAACGTAAGTGAATGTATATAATATGATAGCTTTTCATCATATCAAATAATTTATTCGATTTGCTGTAACATGTTTTTGCAGCCTCTGGTTCATGATTTTTTTTTGCTGGTCTAACCTTCTAAATTGAAAAAAAAGTTTATTTTATTTTCAGAACCTAAACTTTTCAAATAAACACAGATTTAACTAACATATAATTGTATTTTTTAAATCCAATTTGGATTTAATTCCTATGTATGTAGCATAAAGGAATAAATTTTGCCTCAGATAAATACTGAAAGCTGCAGATGATTTATGATATTTGATTAATCTTTAGCAACGTTTTAAATTCTCCTTTTTAAATAGTGTGTTAAAAAACTCCTTTTAAAATAGCTGTCTCAATTAAGATTATCTTGATCTGGGTATTTTTTAATAATGTGAATGGCTGTGCATTGTTTATGAGAGCATTTTTTAGGCTTGTTTTCTCTGATGGAATTAGTTCCAGGACTTTTTTATACGGTGGATCAGAGGTTCATTTTTTAGGATAATTCATGTGTTTCAGGCTTGTTGTGGGATTATTTAGTTCTGAACACTTTTTTATTACTATGGATTGTTTATAGTTTTGTTTTTCAGGCTTTGGTCAGTAAAAAGGGTGGAGTGGTTGCTCATTGTTAGCAATATTAACACATTAAATAAACACAAATTAATATTAATTTAGGTTAAAAATTATTATGTTCAATAATTTTGTACTGGGGTATCTTAAAATTGCAGAATGATAATTCGTTGTTTAGTGGCATGTACTTGCTGAATAGCCATCTCAGATGAAACTATTGATTTTTCCAATTTTTTATTATAGAATGAATGTTATTTTGTTAGTGATAATAGGCTTTTAAAATAAGTAGTCTCAGATGGCACTCACCAACATTTGCCATATAATGATATGCACAATTAGTAAAATATGTCTAGATACTGTTACTTCCAGTGGAAACAAAATTAAATTATATTCTTTACTCAGCATATTCTTGTTTATGGCATTTTTACTGCTAGTAATATGATTGTTTACATTATTATTTGTAAAACTTTCCGAGAAGTTGAATATTCAGCAAAAGTGCCACAAAATGCCAATCCAGGGACCTTCAGTTTAAAAAAATAAAGATGGTGGACATCACTGGATTGGCACTTTGGCCAAATATTCTTCCTAATGTGATATTGAAATGTTTTTGTGATTAGTTTAAACTGTATATTTTTAGTGTGTGTGTGGGGGGGGGGGGGCTATGAAGTAATGTTAAGAAACTAGGTATAATTCTGAAAAAAAAAAAAAAAAAAAATTTGTCACCACTAGGAGTCCAGAATATGAGCATTCCATCAGATGCAGCTCATAAAAAATGGCAGATAAAAAATGGCACCTGAGCACCATAAACTACTGAACTGCCCTGCTCTGATTTCCTCCTATTTTTCACATACCTAAATCGTAATTTTCATCATGCAAGGCTAGCAGCTCTGCCTATGAAACATCGATAACTTCACTTCATGATGAATATTAGATAAATTTACTTCATTATGCTATAAAGTTTGCGCAAGAATACATTACATCTTGAACACACAAATCAATGGTAAAAACTAATTGCAACAATTTATTATACTTTTCCAACAATTTTACTGCGATTTCGGTGTGATGTCCCCTCATTTACTTGTACTTTACCTTAACCAGTTTTGCTTAATTTACGTTATATTTATCATTTTGGAGATTTTTATTTAATTTTTGGCATCACAACACTCGTTTTCAAGAGCATAGGAGTTGCACATGCGCAACTCCGAACTTTCGATTGTCACCCGCTAAAGCGCGTGTACAAGGACACCCTTGCATCATAGCTTGACTGACTCTTGCATCATAGCTTGCATGCTCGTCAATTTATGCAAATGTCTTTACCTGTGCGACGCCACATGTTGCTAAGCCTGTACGCTTGTTAAAACCGTGACATATTAGTCATAGTAGTCAGTTAGAGACAGAGTTAGTTGAGTTTGTTAGTAGCAGAGTTGACAGTTAGAGTTGAATGAGGAGTTGGAGTCAGAGTTGTTTGTTAGTTTGTAGTGAGATCGAAATGATGTAGTAACTTCTTCATTTAAGTTTGGTGAGTGTTTGAAATAATTTTGGAAATAAATTTGTTTGTTATATAAACCCTTTTTGAATCATTACTAACTTTTCTCTTGAGCAACGTTAATTGTTTTGATTATAAGTTTTGATTAGAATTTGCGTTAGAAGTTTGACAATCATTTAATTTTTGAATTCTTACTCGTTAAGTAAAGCTCGCTGGTATCCGAACCCTAATTGAACTTTATTTTAGGCAATTTGTTAATTATTGCCTGGCACCCGACTTAGTTATCCAGAGCTTGAATAATTATTGGATCTAGGGGTACAAACTTTAAAAGTATTTCAATTCTTTGGAGCGTTACATCGTATATATTAACATCCTTCATCAGATTGAAGGTTATAGTAAGAAGGTTACACAAAAAATATATTTTAACATAAAATTTACAAGAAAAATATTTGCACATGACATATAGTAAATGTGATAAATTATATTTCAGATACACATTTTGCTGCTTTTGTTACTTCACTGTTGATATTACAATAATTTTAACAAGACTTGATGGATATTAATTATGCAGTCAAAAACACTTAACATGAAAACAGATAAGGTGAAATATTGATTTATGTGAAACTAAAGTTTCGTCCATTCCAGCAACATTACTTTTACATGCAAAAATATTTTTTTAACATGAAAATATCACTTAATGCAAAAATTTCCTAAGGTTTGATGTCTACTCAAACTTTCTTGGATAACACAAAATTATTAGGGATCAACAGACATAATCTCAACCACTGTTTGATAACTTTTGAACAGCTTCAAATTATTTACTAATTAGTTATTTAACAGTGGCTGTAAATAGTGTGCTATAGATTCAACACCTGGGAAGCAGGTTAATAATGCTGTCTGAAGACAAAGGCATTGGCAAGTGTGTGTGTGTGGTGGTGGTGGTGGTGGTGGTGGTGGTGGTGGGGGGGGGTCAAAGGAGGCAGTTATCCCCCTGGAAAGAAATTATTTATGTTGAATAATATCAGGTTTTTGAAAAATAAATGATTTTTGCCTTAACCAAATGTAATTTTTTTTACATATTTTTATCAGAAGCATTTCTTTATTTTTATTAATATGAAAAAACATTTTACACACATTTTCAATAAGGTTTTTCCCATTTTTTGCACATCCTTAGTTGTATTATGATATGTTGTATGCATGATTGCTGTATTCCAACTATTCAATAATGAATAGCTTGAAATATACATTTCTATCATCAAGCATTGCTTTCCCCATTCCTCCTCCCCCAGGAAAAATTCTTGCCAACACCCATGTCTACCGATTATGATAGTAGTTCTGCCCTCCATTCAGATTGTCAAACTTGCTATTCCTTGATTGGGAATAACATTCATAATGAAGGCTGGATGAGCTCAGACCCCAGATAAGACATTTTTTGTGTTAAAAGAATATTAATGCATGTAAAAAAACCATGTTGCTTTCGTTACTTCATTGCTGATATTATAACGATTTTAACATGATTTGATGGCTACTAATTGAACATATACAGCCCAAATCATAAAAATTCCTTTGAATATTAATCTCGATTTTCACTCTGAAATATACAGTGTAAGTTATGCAGAGTATTAAGAGTCAACAATGCAATGTATTCGTGAATATATTGTTAATACAAAATTCTCTTAACACAAAATATTTACATGGTCTCCTGACTTGCAAGTTAACCAATTTGCACTATAAATTGGTTTAATTACAATCAACTTGATTTTTAAACATTTATTATTATGTGACAATTGTTGTAATAAATTAATATTAGTAATATTTTATTGCAATAATATCTGCTATTAAGATATATCATCAAATTTTCAGTATATGTTAATTAAATACTTTATTAGGTGAAGCAGCAATGAAATATTTATCAAAGTTGTCTATTGCTTCATTGTTTATTACTTCAATGTCAAGGATAGGTAGAAAATTTAATCTGCCACTTTGATGTTTTTTCATTCTTCTTGTAATAATATTATTGTCATAGCAATATAGCTCAAAATTGCAATGTTAACATTTTTATAATTCTTATAATATATACTGGTATAAGATATAAACCACCATTTATAGAACTTGAATCTCTGTCCTATTAATTAAATTCATTATGTTGGTAGTAGATTTAATGGCCATTGTACATTGGTATTTCTTCATTATATTTATATAATTTAATATGATTACGCTGCAATTAAAAACACTCCAGTACCTGAAACCACCATTATGTCCTTACTGAACCTACATAAATCTACTTACAATCAATTTTAGAGCATTAGGCTCCAACATCGTATAAGTTTTCACACTTGGGGTAATTAATACTATACATAACCTTTACAATCATGAAGGTGAACAAATCTATTTCACAGTACTTTAAGTCGTAGAGTTGTTAATTACCTGCTGGCTGCCAGTCCTGGTTCAATGCACATATGAAGCAATGTTATTCCTTAGTTGCAAGTTGTTTTCACTGTCCCTGCATGACATTACCTTCACTGAGTTGCATGAGCTCCCAACTGCATCTTTTAATGCATTCTGGAGACTTTTGTAGATTATTCTAATAATAGGGCAACTAGGCCTACATTTAACTTATAACTTTTAAACTTTAAAGGAAGTTTTTAATACCACATAAATTAAAAATTTAAAGTGGTGTTTTCTTCCCAACACATGTAATATTGACATCATACAGACAAAGTCAAAGGTTGATACACGAGTTAATGTACTCCGAGCACCCTAGCGAGTTGTAGTTAGTCAGGCTCTTGCTTAAGTAACAGAAGATTCAAAGCTGTTGGAAGGGGGACTATGTCGATGTTATATAAGTTATTTTTATCCAAATTCATTAATGTGTTTTGAAGATAATTAATTTGAAATTTTGTTAACGTTGCTGCTAATATTTTAAAGGGTAAATTGTTATTTCTAACTTATTTTCCAGTATGTGCTAAAGTTGACTGCTACTGTTATTGATGTCTTTTTGATGTTTCCCTATTCTTTTGATAACCATTCCGTATGTTCTACCAATATAGCCATCCTCCCATTGCAGTTTGTTTTCCAGGTCCTCTATTTGTATTCGATATACACCCTCACCACATTAATGTTAATTTCTCTATCATTATTTACTAATTTTTTTTACATTATTATCTATATTAAACAGTACAACTAAATTAAACTTTGCTCAAGCTGCCTTTTTTGAATGCAAGAAGTTCTCTGCATAAAGTATAGTTATTGTATATTGCAGATTATCACTTTTAGTTTGTTGTGCTCCTTGGGGTTGAATATCTTTATGAGTTTGAACTTTGCTTTCTGCAAAATGCTACTTAAAGTAATTTCAGAATAACCTGCCTGTTGACTTATATATATAGTTTAATTATTCTTTAAGTAAATGGTGGTTGAGCAGTACCTAATGCTCATATCATATATAGACCAATATTGCTGATTTTTCAAAACTTAACAAATGATAAAGAATTCTAAAAGATGATATTTTGGATAAATGTAGGTTTACGACAAATGATCGTTTTACAATGTGTACTTTGTCGGGTTATCTAAATATCTAAATATGGAGTTGGCCAGCTTTATATGACTCATATGTAAACTTTATGGATGGGAGTATATTATTATTAAAATTTAAAATTAATTCTTTAATTCATTTTCACTGCAATTCCAGAAAATTAGTATATCAATGATATACTGCAAATATAATGCTGGTTTTAGATTTGCTTTTTCCAAAGCTTTACTTTCTACATGTCACATGACAATGTCTGCAATATTTTAAAGGATAAATTGTTATTTCTAACTTATTTTCCAGTATGTGCTAAAATTGACTGCTACTGTTATTGATGTTCCCTTATTCTTTTGATAACCGTTCGATTAGGTCAGAGAGAGGGGAGACTATAGAAACCTCCCTCTGTTCCCATGCAGCCATTAATCATGAAGCAATTAGAATGGGACACTAGGTCCAGGTTTTCATGCACACAAAGTACTCTGGGATCATGGGCCAAGAGACTTTTAACCATTCAGATTTTAGCCTCATCGTTGCATCCAGCACCAGGGTGCCAGAATACAGTGATACAACATCTAATGAATGGAGAGTTGTAATATCAGTTTTATGTTGCTGTTATATTATTTTCACAACTTTGTAACATGAAGTTATGGTATAACTATTGGGTGGGAAATAAACTTTAAAGAAGTTGAAAAGCACTATTTTTAAATTATAGGTAAGAGATTTTCTTTCAGATATTAAAGGTCAGAATAGTCTATTTGCCTTGTGGAATTTTATTTTTGCAAATAATTGAGGTATGGTAGGATACATTAGGAGTGTACATCCTCTAGATATTGGGTAAAACAGTCACTTTTCAACTGTCTCATTTTATTTATTGTCTCAGATATAGGGTTATCATTTATCAATATACAATTTAACACCTGTAATACCTCCTCAATTTCATGGTCATATTCCATTTTATTAAGGATTACCACCTAATTGGTTTTGTCCACCATTACTATTTTAATTTCTTGGTTCTCTTTTTCTGTTAAAAATAATACTTTCTTCCTGTATGTAAGGACTTGGTCAGCTAGGGCAGAAAGATTGAGAGCCAGAATCACCATTTTGGTGGCAGGGCCCTTTCTGCCTAACAACAGAATGCCAGCAGCAGATCTGGTTTGGGGGATGGGTGAAGAAATCTTACATGTGTTTGCTTAGAACCCCAGTGCCTCCTTACATGGGAACAAGAATATACATGATGCAGGGAATCGTGTCCATGTCCCATTGATCGAGAGACTCTAATGCCCTGAAGAAACATCATGTGAATGCATCTGGTGGTTCGTTTGAACTGGAGGACAATTAGGAGAACCAGGATTACTCTGATTTGTCAGGAGATGCTGTCAGCAATTATTCTCCAACTCAGGAAATAGCAGAGCAGTCCGATGATGCCAGAAAGCACAAATTAGAATTGAGGAAATTCAAATTAACGTGACTTGAGCTAGATGATAGGCAGGCCCAGCATGAAGCTGACGAACGAAGGGAGTGCATATGACTGGAGATGGAGGCTGAAGAATGGCAGGTGCAGTGTAAGCATGAACTGCAAATGAGGTATATTGAGCTTGAGGCAGCAAAAGCAAGTGGCATCGGATCTCATGGTGCATCGTGTGATGGTTACAATTCACTTGGGTCCAATTCCCATAGCAGCACAAAAAAGAAGGAGCACGAGAAACTGAAGCCATTGGGTGCAGAGGCTCTGAATTTTATCATCTGCCTGCACTGAGGGGGAAAGAAGCAAGGCTGGATGGAGGAGGACATACCAGTATGCTAAAAAGGTCCCCAATGCAGTTTTTCCAAACAGAAAGATTCTTGCGAATATTGTGAATGCTAAAAAAGATTCTTGCCATGTATGTGTTTGGCTAGAGCCCCAGTGCCTCCTTACATGGGAACAAGAGTAGACATGACGTAGGGGATCGTGTCCATATCCCATTGGCTGAGAGACCCTAATGCCCCAAAGAAATATCATGTGAATGCATCTAACTGTTCTTTCTAACTCCAGTTAGGAGAACAAGTTGGGACAGTTGGGAGAACTAGGACTTGCGTGCGTCCAATGAAACATTCCATATGTCAGGTGGATTGTCTGTGACTTGATTAAGCCTTTTGTTCCTTAATCTAGCAGCCGGACTGCTGATTCTCCTTGTAGCCTGTGCTTAGTGAGTGACTGTACTTGTTAGGCAGTCACTATTTGTACATATAATATAAAGGGTAAAATTGTGTAAATAAAGTGTACATATCCATAGTACACCTGAGTTTTGTGTTCATTGGCCACCTAGGTAGTTGAACATTCTAACAAAATAGAGATAGGTACCCTCCTGCATACATTCTCACACACAGTCAGTTGAAAAACAACCTACCACTGTATTTCTCTATTTGCATTTTCATTCTGCTCTTAGTAAGGTTTTATATCTCGATAAGACTTAAATCTTACTTTATCTTTTTGTGGGTTAGGAACTTTATATATTATTTGTTTGAATAATGGAATTAAATTTTCTCCTTTTGGAAGTTTTACCGGGTACAAAAATTTTGCCCTTGCTCTAATACAGGCGTGTCCAACCTTTTGACTTCCCTGGGCCACATTGAGTGAAGATGAATTGTTTTGGGCCGCATATAAAATATATATATAGTTAATGTATATGAATAATAAAACTTCATTTATTTTCTTATGTTTTTTATTATAAAATTAAAAAAAGGGCAACATAAAACTAGTGGGATATCAAAAACTTGCTGAAAATCACATAATGATGTTGAAAGCTTATGTCGTAAACACGTAAACTTTCTGATTTTGTGGGCCGCATTACTAGCTGTCCAGGGCCATGGGTTGGACACGCCTGCTCTAATATGTTTCTGACTTTTGGTAAGAGCTATTTTAGAAAGTTTCAAATATTACTTATTTCCATTTCTACTAATTTTAGTACTACCAGTATCATTTCTATTATTACTTAGGATTACTAGCTCATTGCTATTGTTATTTTGCTAGTTTTATAACTGACTACTTCTTAAGTTATTTAAATTTTGTCATGAATATTTTTTTTTTTGGTTTTGTTTTTGTATCAAATAATGTACTCTTCCTAAATAATTGGATAAAATGCATAATTGCATTTTTCTACTAGTCTCTTACATTCCCTATACACTGTTGTTCTATCTTTTTTGCTGGAATGAGAGCTAGCACCAATCGTCTGTGATGATGCATAGAACCAGCCAGCCCTAGCACCTAATGTCCGACCCCGTCTTCTCGTGGTGCAGATTGTTAGTACCTTTCAAAAGAGATACTCTCGTGTGGAAGTGAACGGAAGTTGAGGGCTGCCAGATTAGTGTGGCCTACTGATCTGGACAACTATGGCTACTTTTTTTTTTCTACCCTGCTGAGAAGTGGTCAACCACACAGGGTCCTGGTTCTGACCACATACACCAACCAGAATGGACTGAAATAAGGCTCTGAGCTTGATTAAGAACACTGAATTTGCTGAACTGGTGGGCTTTTGTGGAGGGAAAATCTTCAGTATTTTCTGTTTGTTTGTGGGTTGACATCCCCAAGTGAATAGATTCACAGGATATGTTTTACTGGTGGATAATCCTGAGCAGAGGTTATTGTAGGCACCTGAACTCTTGATTCTACTGCGTGATAGTCCACCCATTCACTTTTACTTTTCCTTAACCAGTTTTGCTTTATTTTCATATATATCATTTTGGGGATTATTTCATTTTTTGGACAATGAACCCTCTTGCATCACAGCTAGCCAATCGTCATATTACGCAAATGTCTTTCCTGACGTGCAATAGACACATGCCACCATAGTAGTGACGTGAGGTCACAGAGTTAGTTAGAACATGAGATTGAGAGAAGAGAAGAAAGAGTATGTTGTGAGAAGTGGATGAGAGATATAGGAATCAGAAGTATCTGTTGTGTAGATAGAAGGGAGTTTTTAGTATCCAATTTTTGTATTCTACCATTGAGTTTGGTGAGTTCAATTTTTTGGAAATAAACTTTGTCTGCTATAGAAACTTTTTAAATTTTGCTATTTTCCTCTTGAGCAATGTTGATTGATTTTTATTATATTTAAACTTTAATTAAACTTGACAATCATGGCTACTTTAAATTCTTACTTGATAAGTAATGCCTGACATTATACATTAATGAACCGTATTTCAACTTTATTTGGCAAGTTATTATTGCCTGGTGTCTGATATAGCTATGAGGAATTTCAATAAATTTGGATCAGACAGAAGTCCAACTTTAAATGTTATTAATCTTTGGAGCGTTACAACTGGCATCGTCAAATTTTACATTGGAAGAAGTCTAGTGCAGATGGCTTCAGCCATTAGTGGTGGTGGTGGAATGGGTCTTTGACCCATGAATGAGATTAGGGAGCTGTTTGATATTGTCGGCATTCCCTCTCTCAATAAACATAGTTTCTTTAAACATCCCACTAACCATTTACTCTCCATAGGTAGTTGGAATATGAGGACTATTCACAGAGCTTTTTCTCTTGATGTCCTCACACAAGAATTCCACCGTTTATAATCTAGATATTTCTGACTTGCAAGAGACCAGATGGACAGATAAAGGTCAGATTCTTAAAAATAATCTTAAATTTCCCTTTTCAGAGAGGGAAGATAAAAAGCATCTCCAAGGCATAAGTGTGCCTCTCAGCAGACACACTAGTGATGCTCTTTTAAGATATGAGTGCATTAATAAAAGGTTTCTTACAGCAAAATTTCAGACAAGCATTAAAGACTTGAATGTTATCTGCTGTTATGCCCCCCACTAATGATGAGGACAAGAAGGATAGGTTTTATGGACAACTTCAGGATATTTTGAATTCTGTTAAACCTCAAGAAAGGAGATATTACCCTTGTTCCAGGTGACTTCAATGCAAAAGTTGGTACTGACTCTGATCTTTGGAGAGGTGTGATAGGCCCTTTTGTTATTAGTAAATGCAATGGGCAATGTCTCCTACAGGTAAGTAAACTTAATGTTTTCAGAATAACACACTTATTACAAACATTGTGACATACATGAGTACATATGGGTTTCATCTCATGGGCTGCATAACAATATGATTGACTAAATGGTAGTTAGGCATAAACTGGCAGGAGAGCTGTGTACCAATCCCCAGTGATGATGCACAGAACCAGCCAGGTCTAGCACTTAATGCCCACCCCTGCCTTCTTGAGGTAAAAGAGATATTCTCTTTTGGAAGGGAATGGAAGGGGAGGGCTGCCAGTTCAGTATGGCCTAGTGATCTGGTCATCTACAGCCACTTTTTTCTTTTCTTTTTTCCAATCCTGCTGAGGAGGTTAATGAAATGTTCATTAATGAAAGATTTCTTAGAGCAAATTTTAAAACAAAAATTAAAGACTAGAATGTCATCTGTTGTTATGTATATCATATTATATATTGTTCTGTTGTATATAATATAATATTGTATATATATATATAATTGATAATATATCTGTTGTATATGTATATTATCTGAGTCCCCACAGAGGACTCTGATGAGAACAAGAAGGATACATTTTACAGCAAGCTTCAGGATATTTTGAATTCTGTGAAAAAAGGAGATATTTCTCTTGCGCTAGGTGATTTCATTGCTAAACCTAGTATTAATTCTGACCTTTGGGCAGGAGTTTTAAGTCCCTTTGGCATTGGTAGCTCCAATGGAAATGGGGAACATCTCCTACAGGTAAGTAAACTTAATGGTTTATGAATAACTAACACATACTACAAACACTGGGACATTTATAAATACACATGGGTTTCACCTGATGGTTTGTACAGGAATATGATAGATTATATTTTAATTAACAGAAAATGGGCTAGTTCAGTTAGGAATACCAGATCATACAGGGGAGCCGAAATTGGGTCTGACCATTACCTGGTCAAAACTGTTTTGCAGCTGAAGAATAAGAAATGTTGTGCTAAGATTAAGAAAATTACCTTCAACACTGAAAGTCTGAAAGATCCAGATATAGCCAAAACATACCATGATAGGCTACTTAGTCATTATGACAATCGTGGTTTGCTTACTGCTGAAGTTGAGAAAGAATGGGATCAGTTTAAACAGGCTTTTCTTGAAACCAACAGTACTTTTTTAGGTAAAGGGGAACAGAGGAAACAAAAATTATTTGAGTGATAAGGCTATAAAACTTATTTCTGAAACAAGGAAGTGCAGAATTAATATGAATCAACATCCTACTAGCCCTAACAGAAGGCATTATAATGAGCTTAATAATCATGTAAAGGATCAGTTAACAGCTGATAAGAATCTTTGGCTTGACAGCTTGGCTGACAAAGCAGAGGAAGCAGTTAGCACAACAGCAGTGGATGTACCAGATTGTTAATGTTTTATGTGGGAAGAAACAGACAGGTACACAGGATTGAGAGATAAATATGGCAAGGTGGTTGTAGGTGAGGATTCTGTGATGGCTAGGTGGACTGAGGATTTCAGAGATGTTCTAAATAATATGATTATTTCTACTTCCATTGTTTGTAATGAGGATAGATGCATATATATATATACATTCTATATCACATTGGCTATCTCTAAATTAAAGCTGCATAAATCCCCAGGGGTGGATGAAATCACTACTGAAATGCTTAGACCTGGGAACATTTGTGCTGTCACATGGCTGACTGAAATTTTGAATATTTTTTATGATAAAAGTGTTATTCCTAAGGATTTTACGTCAGTTATCATTGTCCCAATTTTTAAAAAAGGTGATCACAGTTCTTGTGATAATTATAGGAGAATTAGTTTACTTTCTGTTCTAGGTAAGGTTCTTTGCATGATTATACTTAATAGAATTAAGAATTTGGTTGATGGACAACTGTGTGATGAACAGTGTGGATTCAGAGTGGTAGGGGATGTACTGATCAAATATTTTCACTTAGGCAGATTCTTCAGAAATGTTTAGAGTTTCAGAAACCTGGGGTTGCTAGCTTTCTAGATTTCAAAAAGGCTTTTGACTCTGTTGATTGACATAATTTGTGGTTGACTGTTAGATCATATGGAATACCTGATAAGTTAGTTAGTGTAATGAGAGCTCTCTATAATAACACTGAATCATATGTGAGAATTGGTACATCTTGCAGCGATTGGTTTAGCATTGCTAGTGGAGTTAGACAAGGGTGCATTTTGTTATTCGTTTCTCTTTAGTTTGTGTTATTGATTACGTAATGCGAAATTCTTTGCAAGGGAAAGATTTTGGCCTTAAATGGTCTAGAGATTTCAAAATTTCTGATTTAGATTATGCAAATGATTTAGCTCTCTTGGCTACTGATGTTGATGAGATGAATTCGTTCATTATAGCTGTCGATGAGACTGGTATTAGAGTAGGTTTGGTGGTAAACAGAGAAAAAACTAAAGTGATGAAAATTGGGCAGGCAGATGGTGTTTCAGTTGCTTTGAATGGCTGTACTATTGAGCAAGTGTCTCAATTTAATTATCTTGGGAGCTATGTAACAGATACTGGTGATGTGCGATATGAGATAAATAGAAGAATAGGGATTGCCTCTGGCTCTTTTAAGAATCTATGGAGAGTGTGGAAAAATAGGCATATACACCTAAAGACTAAAATTAGGCTGTATAACAGTTTGGTTCTTTCTAGGGTTAGTTATGGTAGTGAAATATGGACCCTTTGTAAGCAGGATAACAAGAAACTTGATGCCTTTGATTCTAGATGCTTACACAGTATCTTGGGCATTAGGTGGTTTGACTTCGTAAGTAATGATGAGATTAGAAGAAATCATCAACTTCTTTTGAGCAGCATATTGTGCATAGAGAGACTGTGTTGAGACTGCAGATTTGCAAAGAGGATTATGAATAGTGTGCCTAAGGGTTTCAAAAAAAGAGGGAACACCTAGGATGCAATTGGCAGACAATGTCAAACAGGACCGTGCTAGAATTGGCCTAGAGTGGCCAAATGCAGCAGCTGTAGCTCAAAAAAGACACATCTGGAGAGCAAAATTACAGTCTGGTTGGACCTCTGTAGCGTCCGTCCATCTGTCTTGTCTGTACATGCATGCATGCAGGCAGGCAGGGAGGTATAAATTTGATCATATAGGGGAGTTGAAATTGGATTTGGCCATTACCTTGTTAAAAGTGTCTTGCAAATTAAACTAAAGAAGAGTTGTGTTAACGTTAAAAAATTACCTTTAATTCTGAAGTTCTGAAACACCAGTTATAGCTAAAGCTTACCATGATAGGTTGCTTAGTCATTATGACAGTAATGGTTTGCTTACTACTGAAGTTGAGGAAGAATGGGGCCATTTTAAACAGGCTTTTTTGGAAACTAACAGTTTAGGAAAAAAAGAGCAGACAAGGCAAAATTATTTGAGTGATAAGGCTCTTGAGCTTATTTCAGAAAGAAAGAACTACAGGAATGTCCTTAATCAATACCCTAGTAGTCCTAATAGAAAGCATTACAGAGAGCTTAATAAACATGTAAAGGATCAGTTAGCTGCTGATAAGAATCTTTGGTTTGATGGCTTGGCTGATGAAGCAGAGGAAGCAGTTAGACAGCATAACAGCTGTAGCATATAGTTAATGGTAGAAAACAGACAGTTATAAAGGGATTAAAGGATAACAAGGTAAGATTACAGAAGGTAAGGATTCTGTCATGACTAGGAGAACTGAGCATTTCAGTGATGTTTTAAACAATGTGTTAGTTCTACCTCCATTGCTTGTAATGATGATAGATGCATTATTACTGGCTTTAATGCTGACCCTATAACAACAGTCTGAGAGATTATGATGAGATTAAAGATGAATATGGGTTGCTACCAGGACTTTTAAGAATCTATGGAAAGTGTGGAGAAAGAGGTGTATACACCTAAAGACTAAAATTAGACTGAATAATAGTTTGGTTCTTCCTAGTGTTAGTTATGGTAGTGAAACTTTGACACTTTGTAAACAATATAACAGGAAACTTGATGCTTTTCATTCTAGATGCTTATGCAATATATCATGCATTAGGTAGTTCAGCTTTCTAATGATAACTTCTAAATGATGAGGTTATGCAAAGGAGTCGGCAACCTCCTTTGAGCAGTATATTGTGCAGAGAGAGAGACTCCATTGGTTTGGTGATATTGCTCATATGGATAATTCTAGATTAGCAAATATGGTTATGAACAATGTGCCTAAAGGCTGCAGAAAGAGGGGGAGACATAGGATATGATGGGCAAACAGTGTCAAACAGAACCTTGTTAGAATTGGTGTGAAGTGGCCAGATGCAGCAGACATAGCTCAGGACATATATGCTTGGAGAACTAATTTGCACAGTTGGTTGGACCTCCGTAGCCCATGGTTGCTTGAGGATGATGATGATTTCTGCATCGCGTATATATTTTCTCTACATAACTCTCAAATTTCCATTTAGGTATCTGAAGAAATTTTGGTGTTACTTCATATCCTTTACAGTTAAGCAAAAACTGGAGTCTCAACTTGGGTTGGGTTGTTTTACCTCTGAGCAGCACTTTTTTGCACACAATGGGCTAAATGGCCAGGTCACATGGACCCCGAAGGCTCAGAGAAGGTTGGAGGGGACCCACTGGCACAGCTGTTGGGAGACAGATGGTAGCCTCCCATCAAGGCCATCCAGCGTGTTCTTTAACGTGCACAGGGTATGGCTCTCAAGCACACAGGGCCACAGTTTAACGTTCCATCCGACGGATGGCGGCCTTTCCAAGCCCATCGGTGTCCCCTACTAACCGTAGGCAGGGCATGGAGTTTTGTGGAGATAAGTCTCAACCAAGCTGGGACTCGAACCTGGGAACAGAGTCTCAACAACAAAAAATTTAGAGTGAGTTGATTTAAAAAAAAAATCTTAGATTATGCATTTGAAGCCATCTGTATATTATTCTTATGATATTGTTTAACAATTAGAAAACTCACAGCTATTTAGTGTAATATACACTATTATGCTGTAATTAAAAACACTTGCAAATGACATAAAGTAACATCAAAAACTTCTTCTTCAGATACCTAATGGAAATTTGAGAGTTATTTAAAACAAACATTATGTGAGACAGAAATAAAATTATTAAAGTTACAAGGAAAACTAGACAGGAACTGAGAAAGATAGAACAATAAGTGTATAAGTAATATAAGAGACTAGTAGAAAAATGCAATTATATACACTTTAACCAGTTATTAGGAAGAGTACACTATTTGATACAAAACAGAAAAGTCAAATAACTTAAGAAGTAGTCAGTTAGAAAACCAACAAGATAACAATAACAATGGGCTAGTAACCCAAAGGAATAATAGAAATGATAGTGGTAGTACTAAAATTAAAATAGCAATGAAAACAAAAAATATCTAAACCTTTCTAAAATAGATCTCATCAAAAGTCAGAACAAATATTAGAGTAAGAGGTAAAATTTTCCTACCTAGAACAACTTCCAAAAGAAAAAAAACATCTATTATTGGAACAAATAATATATAAGGTTGAATTATGTTTTATCAAGGTATAAAACCTTACCAAGAGCAAAACAAAACTGAAAATAGGGAAATACAGAAAGAAATAATTTTTTTTCCCTAAAAAGAGAACCCAGAAATTAAAATAGTAATGTTGGATAAAACCAATCAGGTGGTAATCCTTGATAAAATAGAATATGACCATAAAATTATGGAGGTATTACAGGAGTTAAAATGTATAGTGATAAATGATAACCCTATATGTAAGAAAATAAATAAAATGAGAAGTTCGAAAGTGACAAATTTACCCAATATCTAGAGGTTGTACACTCCTAATGTATCCTACCATATCTCAATTATTTGCAAAAATAAAACTGCATAAGGCAAATACACCATTCCAAACATTAATATCTAAAAGAAAATCTCCTCCTTATAATTAAGAAAGGGCACTTTTTTGATTTCTTCCAAGTTTATTTCCCACCCAATAGTTAGACCATAACTTAATATTATGAAGCTGTGAAAATAATCCAACAGCAACATATAACTGATACTACAACTCTCCATTCATTAGATGTTGTGTTGCTGTATACTGGCACACTGGTGCTGGATGCAGCTAAAATTTGAATGGTTAAAGGTCTCCAACTGTACATAGGAACAGAGGGAGAGTGTCCCTACAGTCTCCCCTCTCTCTGGCCTAATGGCAGACAATGTCATGTGACATACAGAGAGTAAAGCTTTGGAAAAAGCAAATCAAAAACCAGCATAATAATTTGTGGTATATTGATATACTAATTTTATGGAATTACAGTGAAAACAAATTAATTTTAACTTTAATATCATACCCCCATCCATAAAGTTTACATATGAATCAGATAAAGCTGCCCAACTCCCGTATTCAGATATCAGGTAACCCAACATAGAATGCATGTGAAACTACCGCTTATCGTAAATCCACTTTTACCCCAAATATCACCTTTGAGAATTCTTTATCATCTGTTGAGTTAAAAAAAAAATCATAAAAAATTCTTTTGAACATGAGAGTGGAACATCAAGATGTACATCAAATGAAAGCCTGTGACATGGGGAATGTTATCATAATTTATCCTCCCTTGCTTTCTATCCCTGAAAAAGGGGAAATATAAAAGTCATTCCATTATATCTTCTGAACACAGCTTACAGTTATGAATTTGGTGTCAAATGAAAGCTCACTGAGGACCATTGTAAAGCTACTTTGAATTATGCCACCACAGGGATCAACCTTAATAGTTGTATCTCAAATTAAAGCTTGTGACGTCTGCAATGTTGTGGGCTACCTCAAATCATGATCCCCCCCCCTCCCTAAAAAAATAAATAAATAAATGAAGGAGAATGTGGAAAAAAAGAGGAAGAAGAAATATGGTCAATGTTTACAAGTCATTAGCATAGCTGAGTTTCTAAAAATAGGTATTCTGATTAAAAATTATTCATCATCATCATCCTCAAGCAGCCATGGGCTACGGAGGTCCAACCAGACAGTGCAATTTAGTTCTCCAAGCAAGTCTATCCTGAGCTACATCTACTGCATCTGGCCACTGCACACCAATTCTAACAAGGTCCTGTTTGACATTGTCTGCCCACCGCATCTTAGGTCTCCCCCTCTTTCTGAGGCCTTTAGGCACACTGTTCATAACCCTATTCGCAAATCTATAATTATTCATATGGGCAACATGGCCAAACCAACGGAGTCTCACTCTGCACAATATGCTGCTTAAAGGAGGTTGCAAACTCCTTTGCCTAACCTCATCATTAGTTACAAAGTTGAACCACCTAATGCCCAAGATACTGCGTAAGCATCTGGAATCAAAAGCATCTAGTTTCCTGTTATCTTGTTTACAAAGTGTCCAAGTTTCACTACCATAACTAACCCTAGAAAGAACCAAACTATTATACAGTCTAATTTTAGTCTTTAGGTGTATACACCTATTTCTCCACACTCTCCATAGATTCTTAAAAGTCCCGGCAGCAATCCCTATTCGTTTGATAATCTCATGTCGCACATTACCAGTATCTGTTACTTAGCTACCAAGGTAATTAAACTGTGACACCTGCTCAAGACTGCAACCATTCAGATTAACTGAATCACAGCCTGCCTGACCAATTTTCATCACTTTAGTTTTCTCTCTGTTTATAACCAAACCTACTCTACTACCAGTCTCATCAACAGCTCGAATGAAAGAGTTCATCTCATCAACATCATCTACCAAAAGGGCTAAATCATCAGCATAATCTAAATCAGAAATATTCATAAAAAATATAAATTAATTTTTTCTTTTAAATTTAATTTTTAAAATTTTTAAAAAATACCTATCATCTCCATATGTGCCTTAAAAAGTACAAAACAAAACTAAAGCATAATGATGGGCAATCAGACACTGAATTTGCATTCACTTCAAAAGAAGATAGTGTGCCAATCTACCTACTCAACAAGATTGCCAGCTTCTTATCTTCCTTTGAAATGAATGTGAATTCAGTGACAGATTGCCCGATCAAGATGCTTTAGTTTTATTTTCTACTTTTTAGGGTCCATATAGGAAGATTGGTATTTTATAATTTTTTTAAAAATTTTATCTTAATTTACTGGAGCATTATGAACACTATAAGCACTTACTGCTTTTACCAAAAGCTTGTAGTCATCCTGTCTTTTTGTGATACTTTCAAAAACTGATGTAGATGTGTCTTCTGGTGTTTTGTAAAAGTATAGTAGTTTGATTTGTATGCCATTTTCTGCCATAAAATAAATAAAAAATATTAGCAGGGTGGGGAAATTTAGTTACCCTTTTTACTTGTGTTAGTTGCCACAAAAATACAGTTTGTTTTCTGGAATACAATTCATTATATATATATACACACACAGTCGTATCAGAATAATATGACCACCTACCATATTATTCATATGGTAGGTGGTCATATTATTCTGATAAGACTGTGTATTTTCTACTAATTTTGGAGCAATAACATCTTTACCAATGCATTCCACTTTGATTTCGCCACACAAAATTTTTGTACCTATTCTCAAGTTATTTATTACTACAATTTATTACTGCAATCCACGTTATTACAACTTAAATTATGCTTTACTGTATGGTAAACTGTTAGTTCTACTGAAATCATTGGCTGTTTTCACTTGGATGCAGTGTTACTAAAAACTTACCAGTTGTTGCATTTTTAACTCTTGTATTGCATTTAGTTTTATGTATATTTGTCTGGAGATCTTACTTCACATTATTTTCTCCTGCATAAGAAATGGACAACTCATGTAAATAAAGAATTCACTTTGCATTATGGGAATACATCAATTTCAACCACTCATAATTTTCTCCTCATTTCTTTAAGTAAGTGCAGTCTTTTGCATTTCTTTTGTTCCATAAATAAACACTCTGGCACTACTAACTGACAAGAGGAGGATGGCTTGAATGTTACTGAAATACAGCCCCCTGATGAATGAACTGTTAAAACTAATTTAGGTTGCAAGTGCTGTGCAGGGCCAGTGATACTTTTGTCTTTGTGTAATCAACATAGGTGTAATCAATGTAGATGATTACAGAAGTTATTTTTCAAGAATTTAAGAAATTCAAAGTTGAAATAAGAATGAAACTTGTCGCCTTGTCATTAGATAGTTGTGCTGATGAGCAGGCTATGGAAAGAGTTAATTCTGAAGTTAAGAAACTTCACATAGTTAACAACAAGGATTTCCTAAGTGTGACAGTCTGCATTGGTAAAAGTACACTGTATTCCAAACCAGGTATAGGGATCACAGGATATGATGGTAAAGTCAAAGTTATTATTAAATGAAAGTGTTACTTATAACCTATAGAGATGAATGTAATTCTTGGTTGTAGAAATAAGTTTAATTTTATTGAAGGTGAAGAGATTCAGCTTTTTTTTTTATTAAAATATGCTAAGGTTGTAAACACTGATAACAGATCTAGTGATCTTTATAGCAGTATAGAGATTGTTAGGGATTGGGGAATGCATGAGCCAAGGCCAATGGTCAGGTGGCAGCAAGAGTTTAGTTTTGCAGCAATCATTGAAGAGAGCGAAGGTAGATCTGAGGTTGGCATAAGCAGTAGTTTCATTGCATGGAATTTCGCATGGAATTGACATTTTACAAAACTTTGGCATGGAATTCAACACATGAAAATTGCAAAAAGTCAATGAATCATTTGGGAGTTACACTCAAGGAAGGGGGTCCCAAGAAACCACGGTACAGGACAAATGTTTGGCAGCATCCTTTGGATTGTGGTTGAGCCTGCCCCAACACTTGCCTTGGTGCAACTAGATGGAGCTCTCAACAGTGCAAATGAAGGATTTTGTGCATAGGCAAGGCAGTTCTGTGAGTGTTCAGACTTCCCAAAAGGTGACTAAACTGTCAGTAACTTTTGTTTAATGACTGTTACAGTGCAACCAGCTGCTGGACCTTGCTTCATTTTAAGAACTGAGATATCACACAAGAACTCTGTTGTTTTATTTAGATTTTACATGCAGTGAAGTAATTAAATGACTGCACTGAAATGACTTGCAGGAGGGACAAGATCAACTCCCTGAATGTACTAGTTAGAAATTGAAACAGGTGATGCCTGCCTCGAATTTCTTAACTGGTGAAGGAGGGAGGGAGGGGGACTCAATTGGCTAGGGTGAGTCAGGAGTAATAAGATGGGCAGCTCTGGGCAGGATGAAAACCAGTATATATGCTCAATCAAGTCCTGTGCTCAGAGTTGCATTCAAGAAAGGTCACCCACTATCTTGGAATGTATGCTTACCTGATTGGATCAAGAGAATTTTACACTCCCCCTCGGTGACTCCACTAGTGGTATTTTTGACAAACAAAATTTTTGATAATAACAGTTGTACTTTGGGCTCTAGTAAGAGATGGTTGTGAGGCTGTCGCCCTGTATTGCATCAACCATTTCCATTGTTGCATAGGCACTGAGAACACCTAAAGGCTTTCTGATAGCTTTGTAGAAGGAAATGGGAATCTTACTGTATTGCATTTAATGACTTGTGTGGTGGTCTAGTCTGTAAATGGTAGCTAGGTAGTCACTGGAAGGAGAGCTATGCACCAGTCCCCTGTGATGATGCATAGAATCGGCCAGGCCTAGCACCTAATGTCCAACGCTGCCTTCTTATGGTGCAGTAAGTACCTTTCAAAAGAGATACTCTCTTGTGGAACTGAACGGAAGGGGAAGATTGGAAACTGGAAGGTGCCAGATTAGTGTGGCCTACTGATCTGGACAACTATGGGTACTTTTTTTTCTACCCTGCTGAGGATGGTCAACCACACAGGGTCCTGGTGCTGACCATAAAAACCCACTGAACAGATATATGGCTCTGAGCTAGATTATGGATCCTGATTTTGCTGCACTGGTGGGCTTCTGTGGAGGGAAAATCTTCCGCTGTGTTTTCTATTTGTTTGAGGGTTGACAGCCCCAAGTGAATAGATTCACAGGATATGTTTATCAGCTGGTGGATAATCCTGAGCAGAGGTCATTGCAGGCACCTGAACTCTTTGCTTCTACTGGCATCGTCAAATTCTACATTGGGGGAAGTCTTCCAGTGTAGATGGCTTCAGCCTTTAGTGGTGGGGGAATGGGTCTTTGCCCCATGTCTGCGATTAGGGGGCTGTTTAATATTGTTGGCATTCCCTCAATCAATAAACATAGTTTTTTCAAACATCCCACTAACCATTTTCTCTCCATAGGTAGTTGGAATGTGAGCTTTCTCTCTGATGCACAGAGTTTTCTCTCTTGCACAGAGCTTTCTCTCTTGATGTCCTCACACAAGAATTCCATCGTTATAATTTAGATATTCTCGGCTTGCAAGATCAGCTGGTGGATAATCCTGAGCAGAGGTCATCGCAGGCACCTGAACTCTTTGCTTCTACTGGCATCGTCAAATTCCACATTGGGGGAAGTCTTCCAGTGTAGATGGCTTCAGCCTTTAGTGGTGGGGGGAAAAGGTCTTTGCCCCATGTCTGCGATTAGGGGGCTGTTTGATATTGTTGGCATTCCCTCAATCAATAAACATAGTTTTTTCAAACATCCCACTAACCATTTTCTCTCCATAGGTAGTTGGAATGTGAGCTTTCTCTCTGCTGCACAGAGTTTTCTCTCTGCACAGAGCTTTCTCTCTTGATGTGATCACACAAGAATTCCACCGTTATAATTTAGATATTCTCGGCTTGCAAGAGACCAGATGGACAGATAAAGGTCAGATTCTTAAAAATAATCTTAAATTTCTCTTTTTAGGGAGCGACGACAATAAGCATCACCAAGGCATGGGTCTGCTTCTCAGCAGACACGCTAGTGATGCTCTTCTAGGATACGAGTGCATTAATGAAAGGTTTCTTACAGCAAAATTTCAGACAAGCGTTAAAGACTTGAATGTTATCTGCTGTTATGCCCCCACTGAGGATGCCGATGAGAAAGATAGGTTTTATGGACAACTTCAGGATATTTTGAATTCTGTCAAGAAAGGAGATATACCCTTGTTCTTGGTGACTTCAATGCGAAAATTGGTACTGACTCTGATCTTTGGGAAGGAGTAATAGCCCTTTTGGTATTGGTAGCTGCAATGGGCAACATCTCCTACAGGTAAGTAAACTCAATGGATTCAGAATTCAATGGATTCACTCGATGGGCTGCATAAGAATATGATTGATTATATTTTAATTAACAGCAAATGGGCTAGTTCTGTTAGAAATACCAGGGCATATAGGGAACTGAAATTGGATCTGACCATTATCTTGTTAAAAGTGTCTTGTAACTTAAACTTAAAAAGTGTTGTGCTAGGGTTAAAAAATTTACCTTTAATACTGAAGCTCTGAAAGACCCAGTTATAGCTAAAGGTTACTTAGCTATTATGACAGTCATGGTTTGCTTAATACTGAAGTTGAGGAAGAATGGGGCCATTTTAAACAGGCTTTTTTGGAAACTAACAGTACTCTTTTAGGAAAAAAGGAGCAGAGGAGACAGAATTATTTAAGTGATACGGCACTTGAGCTCATTTCAGAACGAAAGAACTGCAGGAATGTCCTTAATCAATACCCTACTGGTCCTAATAGAAAGCATTACAAAGAGCTTAATAAACGTGTAAAGGATCAGTTAGCTGCTGATAAGAATCTTTGGCTTGATGGCTTGGCTGACAAAGCCGAGGAAGCAATTAGACAGCACAACAGCAGAGAGCTATACCAGATAATTAATGTTTTGTGTGGTAGAAAATGGACAGGTATACAGGGATTGAAGGATAAACAAGGTAAGGTTATAGGAGGTGAGGATTCTGTCATGGCTAGGTGAGCTGAGCATTTCAGTGATGTTCTAAACAATGTGGTTAGTTCTACTCCCATTGTTTGCAATGATGATAGATGCATTGGTGGCTTTAATGTTGGCCCTATAACACAATCTAGACAATTCAAGTCTAGACATTACAAGTTATTTTGGCTGTTTCTAAACTTAAATTTCATATATCCCCAGGGGGAGATGAAATTACTATAGAAATGCTTAGAGCTGGGAATGTTTCGGTTACCACTTGGATGACTGAAATTCTGAATATCTTTTATGATAAAGGTATGGTTCCTAAGGATTTTACCAGGCTATTGTTATCCCTATTTTCAAAAAAGGTGATCGCAGTTCTTGTGATAATTATAGGGGTATCAGCCTACTTTCTGTTCCAGGTAAAGTTCTTTCCATGATTGTGCTTAATAGAATTAAGAATCTGGTTGACAGTCAATTGCGTGATGAGCAATGTGGATTCAGAAGTGGTAGGGGATGTGTGGATCAGATATTTTCACTTAGGCAGATTCTTGAGAAATGTTTAGAGTTTCAGAGACCTTTGATTGCTAGCTTTATTGATTTCGAAAAGGCTTTCGATTCTGTTGATCGTCATAATTTGTGGTTGATTGTGAAATCATATGGTATACCAGACAAGTTAGTTAACGTAATGAAAGCTTTCTACAATAACATTGAGTTGTGTGTGAGAGTTGGTAAGACATGGAGCAATTGGTGTAGCATTACTTCTGGTGTTCGACAAGGGTGCGTTTTGTCTCCTTTTCTCTTTAGCTTGGTTATTGATTATGTTATGCGAAATTCACTTCAAGGGAAAGATTTTGGCCTTAAATGGACTGGAGATACGAAAATTTCTGATTTAGATTATGCTGATGATTTAGCCCTTTTGGCAAATGATGTTGATCAGATGAACTCTTTCATTTGAGCTGTTGATGAAACTGATAGTAGAGTAAGTATGGTTATAAACAGAGAGAAAATTAAAGTGATGACAATTAGTCAGGCAGGCTGTGATTCAGTTAATCTAAATGGTTGCAGTCTTGAGCAGGTGTCACAGTTTAATTATGTTGGAGCTATGTAACAGATAATGGTGATATGCAGCATGAGATTAACAGACGAATAGGGATTGCTGCCGGGACTTTTAAGAATCTATGGAGAGTGTGGAGAAATAGGCGTATACACCTAAAGACTAAAATTAGACTGTATAATAGTTTGGTTCTTTCTAGGATTAGTTATGGTAGTGAAACTTGGACACTGTGTAAACAAGATAACAGGAAACTAGATGCTTTTGATTCCAGATGCTTACGCAGTATCTTGGGCATTAGGTGGTTCAACTTTGTAACTAATGATGAGGTTAAGCAAAGGAGTTTGCACCTCCTTTAAGCAGCATATTGTGCAGAGAGAGACTCCGCTGGTTTGGCCATGTTGCCCGTATGAATAATTATAGATTGGCGAATAGGGTTATGAACAGTGTGCCTGAAGGCCTCAGAAGGAAGGGGAAATCTAGGATGCAGTGGGCAGACAATGTCAAACAGGACCTTGTTAGAATTGGTGTGCAGTGGCCAGAAGCAGTAGATGTAGCTCAGGACAGACTTGCTTGGAGAACTAAATTGCATGGTCTGGTTGGACCTCCATAGCCCATGGCTGCTTGAGGATGATGATGATGTGGTGGCAACTGCTGTTCCTTGTGGATTTATATTCTTCTGTATTACTTCTGGTGTAAATAAAAATATAGGTATGTATATAGTAAACATGTGAGTAGAGTCCAGTGATTTAAGTGAACAACTAGTGCCATCCTGACATCATTACTTAATGAAAGGTATCCACAAATTAAAAACCTACATATATGGGAGAAGGAAGAATCGATCTGATATACTCTTAATGGCAGCAAACAGTTTATTTCATGTTTGTTGACTGAATTTTAAAATGTTTTTGTACTTAAACACCAAATGTAATAGTTATTAAAACACTTACCTTGTATTCCTTTTTTGAATCTGATGTACGATGATAATATAACCAATAAGATAAACCAGGGGGAAAGCCTCCATATCCCATATTTTTAGGCGGTAGCCAAACCACAAAAAGGCTATTCTTTGTTACATTCATGAATCTCAATTCCTTCAGTTCAGCAGGCTTAACTAAATATTTCATTTTAATAATCTGTTAATATTTTTACTCAATAAACTTGCATAATACAATAAAAAAATGTAAAATTCATATTACAATAAAGATGTATTTTTAGGAATTTATTCTTATATAATTAATTTTGACTGAAAATTAATGAAATTTATTAATCTCATATTTGGCAAATTAAAAAAAAATCAAGAGGCCAATCTAGTGCTTATTTTTAACCCATTAACATGAAATTATGTCTTTTTTTGTGATGTTTAAGCTTTCACTCAAAAAAAATCATGATTTTTCACATTAGTAAAAGAAATCCTATGCCAAAGGATTGGGGGTGGGGTGGCTCAATCGGTAGCATGCCAGGTTTGTAATTTGCAGTTCCCAGATTTGAGTCCTAGCTCGGCCAGTGTTGAGATTTATCTCCACAAAACTCCCCACCCTGCCTACAGTCAGTAGGGAACACTGATAAATTTGGAAAGCTGGCATCCATCGGATGGAACATGGCCCCATGTGCGGGAGAGCCATACCCTGTGCACATTAAAGAACACACTAGATAGCCTTGATGGAAGACTACCATCTGTCTCCCAACCAGCTGTTCCAGTGGATCCCCTCCCCCAACCTTCTCTGAGCCTTTGGAGCTTTTATGACCTGGCCATTTAGCCTATTGTGTGCAAAAAAAGTGCTGCTCGGAGGTAAAAAATCCAAGCCAAAGAATTGAACAGTGAATTAATATTTATTCTAAATTCTATTTTTAATTTAAAGCTAGGAAAATTTGCTAAAGAAATACTGAAATTAAATTCCTTAAAACCATCTCCTCCTTGAATAAAGCAAATGGTAGCAGATGGTAGAAAGCATGTTCTTTAATATTGGCTGGGGAGCTACTGATCTAAGGGACCTGGGTTCGAGCCCCGGATTAGGCATGGATGTGTGTGTCGTTTTTCTGCTGAGGGCCTGCCATCCTCTCAGATCTCCTACTGTGGCATATAAACTGACAGGCTCCTGTCAGACCTCTGTGGCAAGCAGCTGCTTGAGGGGGTATTTTTTTTATGACTCTCCCACACAGGGCTATGGCTTTACATCCCATCCATCAGACAAAGGTCTTCCCAAGCCCATCAGTGTCTGCTACTGACCAAGGGCAGGGTGGGGATTTACAGGAGATAAATCTCAATACTGGCCTAGGTGGGACTCAAACCTGGGAACTGCAGATTACAAGCCTAGCATGCTACCAATTGAGCCATTCTCCCAACCTCCCCCTTTTTTTGCTGAAAAGATAAAATTTTCAAATGAAGTCTATAGTATTTTATTAAAATATACACACATGAAAAAACTAAATAATCTTGATAATTTTTATTTCTCTGATTTTGGTGTGGTATGTCTGATCTTTTGAGTTGGCCCTTAGAAGCCCTAGGCTTGTGGCATTTTGCCACCTATGCCACCCTATTTTTACATCCATGCATGAGACTTGTGACATTTATAACAAACATCAACAAACATCACATCATGCAGTCTGCATGCTAAAAAAGCAATGTTTAAAATAAGATCTAATTTTTTATTAAAACTTTAAAGCAAAATCTACTGAATGACATAAATCTGACAACAGAGTTTGTGAAACATCTGAAATCGTGATAACTGTTCATTATGAGAAATTAGGAAAGTGTAAAAAAATCTCCTCCCCATCTGCCTCCCCAAATTCAAACCCAGGATCTCCTGATTGAGTTCGAGTTCAGGAGGTAGATGAGTAGATTTTTTCACACTTGTCTAATTACTACAGATGATTATCACTGTAGTGACAATGATCCCTTTCTATTGTTTATTATCATCTGAACAATGATGAGTTGTACTTTATCACAGTGAAAGTGTGTAATTCATTATTTATTTTCTTCTTATTAACAACCATGGAAATTTTTTACATTTTGATGTATAAATTGCTGGAACTTTATGTATATTAAAAAATTCAAGTTTCATCCAGAATGATAGACTATGAATGTATTTTATCTATTTCAGAAAATCAACATATGATTATCAACACATAAAATATGATTCTTAACCATCAGTGCAAAATTATCTTATCTACATATGCAGGGTGTACCAAAAGTAATACCTATTAAGCAATGTCTTTATTAAAATGAATGAAAGGTTACAGTTACACATGTATGTACATCTATGTTGTGCTATACAACAAAATCCAAAGTATTCTTCAGAACACATAATGAATTTGCACAACACCATTGAACCCAAGATTGGAACATTGTTTGGAAAAATTGTGGTGGGTACTGTTGACTCAGAGCAGCAGTTCATGACCTCCTACTTCATGTTTTGTCCTCAGTGGTTGTTTCTCATTTGGTAATTTTTTCACCCATCTTCACACATTGCTGACATTGATTGTCTGCCCCACTCTACACCCTGGTTAGCCTAGCAAGAATGATGGAAGCACTACAGTCCTTCTTCATTAGGAACTCAATGACAGCTCTTTGTTTTAGTTTCGTATCCAAGAATCAAGTACTGATCTTGAACAGATGATATGAAAAATATAAGAAAGTGCAATTTATGAATCCTGCAAAGCACATAAATGCACAGCTATTGTTATGCATTGGATTGTTTTACCTATGAGTGGCAGTTTTTACACAATGGGCTAAATCAGTGTTTTCAGCCTTTTTTTGCCAATGGCCCCCTTTTGAGCTTCATTTACTTCTGTGGCTCCCCTCATGGCTACTGTTAATTGGAAAAAGGGTACTTTAAGATCTGCACTCTAAAATGGTAGCTAGGCATACATTGGAAGAAGAGCTGTATACCAATCTCCAGTGATGATACATGGAATTGGCCAGGCCTAGCACCTTTCAAAAGAGAAATTACCTGCTGGAAGGGAACAGAAGGGAAGGGCTGGCTGCCAGATCAGTTTGGCCTACTGATTGGTCATCAGTGGCTTTTTTCCTGCTCTGCTGAGGAGTGGTCAACTTCAGAGGGTTCTGGTGCTGATCATTTATGCCCACTGGAGTTGACTGGTTTATGGCTTTGAGCTTAATTATGGATCTTGGACTAGTTAGGAGCAGAATGGTTCAGTCAGTAACACTCCAGGCTCATAATCTGCAGTTCCACTCAAAAATGTAGTGCTTAAGGTTCTTACTAGAATGAAAGACTTCACCCTTTCACAGTGGAGATTTGAGTATTTGGCTCATGCCTGCGATTAGGGGCTTTTTAATATTGTTGACCATATCTCTGTTCACAAACTGGTTTCTTTAAAAATTCTATTAATCATTTTCTCTTCACAGGTACATGGAATGCGAGGACACTGCATAGAGATTATTCTCTTGACATCATCACACAGGAATTCCATCATTATAACTTAAGATATTCTGGGCTTGCAAGAGAGCAAATGGATAGGTAAAAGTCAGATATTTAAAAATAATTTTATATTCCTCTTTCCATGGAGGGAAGATGAAAAAGCACCTCCTAGGTGTAGGTTTTCTTCTCAGCAAAAAAGATATTCAAGTTTCCTGTTAAGGTGTAGGTTCGCTTCTCAGCAAACCTACACCTTAACAGGAAACTTGAATATATTTGATTCTAGATGGTTACACGATATCTTGGATATTAGGTGAGGTGGCTGTATGTAATGATGAGAAAGAGTTTTTGAGCAGCTTATTGTGCAAAGAGATAATTTTTCATTAATCTCTCAAAACAAAAAGTTACATTTTCCCACCTCATCACACTCCAACACTAAAGTATCAAATTTTACGTGGAAATAGATAATTTGCAATGTTCATATAAAATTTTCAAATTTTCAAAAATATCCACAATCAGAGGCCACAGTTAAAGCTTTTGTGAGATTCTAAAAGTGTGAATCACAATAGTTTATCAGTGACTATCCAACTCCAAAAGGAATTTTCAATTTATCTCTTAAAAAAAGAAATTATTTTCCCACCCCTCTTGGAGCTAAAGGTGAAAATCATTATTGTCAATACATACATACAAAATCCTCATGCAGCCATTGGCTACGGAGGTCCTACCGGACTGTAATTTTCCTTTCCAGTATGTCTATCCTGAGTATACTTGGGTTAACTAATGTCCACTAATATGTTAAGTTAAAAGTTAATATTTTCATTAACTTTTAACTTAACTTTTTGTAAATTTAACTTTTCAACTTAAAACGTTAATTTTTTGAATTAATGTTAATGATATTTTATATAATAATCATTAATTTTCCAATATTTTCCATATTTCAAATGTGATGTTTTGATGTTTTCTGAACTGTTGTCAACCATGAAGTCAAATGTCGCAGGACCAATTAAGATGATTGAAATGAACAAGTTAAAATGGGCGAGATAAGTTCAGATCTAATAGATTTAGTGGCTCCATATGAAAATCCTCATGAAGCTTGAGGTGTTGAACAGTGAGAGCCTGACAAGCCAAAGGATTTCTTTCAATTTGAAGAGGAGGAGATTCCAAATTCTGAAAAGTCAGTGAATAAATATTTGACTTCCTCAACTGGAGAGATGACAAGTGCTATAAAGAAACTTTTTTATCACACACAACACTACCATTCCTTTTTTTGCACATTTTGAGAAGTTATTTAGCATTGGGAGGGGCCAAATCCCAGATACTAATTTTGGGTGACTATTAAAATTTCACAGACCTTGTAAATAATGCTACTTTTTTTTGTGATATTGCAAATAAAGTCCCTTTTTGCAATCTCGTAAACAAAGTCTTTTTCATGTTTTTTTCATGTCAAAGTCTTTTTCATGTCATTTTTCATATTTAGAAGATTCTAAATAAAGTCCTTTATTGGTGATATTCTAAATAGTGTGTTTTTTCACTTTGTTGCAGTACAAATCTTAAAATTTTGGACAACTTTTTACTTAACTTTTAACAAGTTAATGTTTTAGTCATTAACTTTTAAATTAAATTGCTTTTAATTTAAGTTAAAAGTTAATGAAATTTAACTTTTCATTAACTTTTAATTTAAAAATTAAAAATTATTATGTTAAATAAGCCACTGGGCTAAATGATCATGACACAAGGACTCCAAGTTCTCAAAGAAGATTGGAGGAAGGGGACCCCACTGGACGCTATTAGAAGAGAGATGGAAGTCAAGGCCATCCAACATGTTCTTTAACATAGAGATTATATCGTTAAGCCTCTCCTCCACACAGAACCATGGCTAAAAATTCCATCCAATGGATGGCAACCTTTCCAAGCCCATTCATCTCCCTTTTTTGACTGAAAGCAAGGTGGGGATTTAGTGAAGAGAAAGTTCAATGCTAGAAGCACAGGCAGGACTCGAATCTCAGAACTGTAGGCAATGAGCTTGGTATGCTACTGACTAGGCCAACCCCTGCTCATTGTTATGAACTGTTGGGATTGATTCAAGAAAGGAAAAAAAAATGTACATTAAAAATTAAGAAAAAAAAATTTAAAATTCTCTGTCATTAAGCAATAAAATTTTAGAGTTTATCCTTCAAACTTTTGCATGTTGAAAGTTCTTAGCAGAAAACTCTCAGAAGCTTTTCAGAGCAAAGACAGCGCTCTGTCTTCAGTGAAATGATGCTATGTATTGACATTAGGTCTGTTTAGACAAAGAGCTTCTTTACACATGTCATGAAAGGCGATTCCAGTGTCTCGGTTGCAGGTGGGGACAGACAAGGTCATTATTTCAGTAGCCTCACGGACTATGGTTCCATAGAAAGTGGATATATGTGCAAGAAGTGTGGCATGCTCCCAGTCTATTGTTGCCGTGTGTTACACTGCTAGCTCAGAGGCAGCCATCATTAGCTTCTTTTGGCTGACATCAGTTTGGTGCTCTGTGAACCTTTCTTGTAAAGAGCAAATGGTTTTGCCAATGTAGTACACAATGGAATTATCCAGCAAATGTAGGGGAAATTAGTATACACCCGATTTTTGAAGTAGGTTATATTTGTCCCTGTCCCTTTTGACTAATTTCTTCAAATTTGGAGCTGGGCTAAAAACAATTTTGATATTATGGGCTCTGAGTAATTTGCAGACTGATTCACATAGGACAGGAACGTAAGAAATAGGTCCGGCAAAAGTTGTACGTTCGGGGTTGGCGATTGGGAGGAGAGCTGAATCTCTTCTGTTTTTGTTCCTATATTTACTGATAACTTTGTCTATTGCTGTTGAGTTGTAGTCATGGGAAGCAGTAATGGAATGGATGTTTAGAATTTCTTCTTCAAGCAGCTGCTCATTTGAAGACACGGTGAAAGCCCTATGTGTGAGGGAACGAAAGGCTGCAATTTTGTACACCCATGGGGTGCATGAGTCCACACGTATGATGGAAGGGACAGGACGTAGGTAGGTTTCTGGCATACTGACGTAGTCAAGGCTTCTGCATCATCTTTTTGGATGAAAATATCTAAATAGGGGATGGCATTTATATTCTCCTCCTCCTTCGTAAAGCATATTGTGGGATATATATTGTTGGCAGAGTCAATGAGCTGTTTAATTGTTCATATTGAACATTAGGTCTATACATAGCATCAGTGAAGTGATGCTATGTATAGACCTAACGCTCAATACATAGCATCACTTCACTGAAGACGGAGCGCTGTCTTTGCTCTGAAAAGCTTTCTGACAATGGAAAAAGTACAATGGAAAAAGTATGCCATTCCAAATTAAAAATATATCGTCAACATAGCGACACCAGAAGAAGGGTAAAATTGCTGCTGAGTTGAATAATTTTGTGTCAAGATCTTGAAGGACAATTTCGGATAGGATACCGGAAAGGGATGAGCCCATGGGGGCTCCTGAGTCTTGCCTGTAGATTTGGTTGCCGAACTGGAAATAGTTGTTTTCGGTGCTGAGTTTCAGAGCCTCATGAATGGCATTGATTTTTGGAAGGGAAAATTTTTTACGTTTCAATAATTTTTGTCCGAAACAACATGACCGCATCAAAAACTGGAGTGGATGGGAACAAAGAGACTATGTCAAGTGTGACAAATTTGCTGTCGGGAGGAATGGACAGATCCTTGAGTCTGTTGAGAAATTCACCGTCAACTTTATAGAAAATGGGTGATCGGAAATGAAGTTGGATAGAAATTTCAACAAATTCTTTTCAAGAAAGAAAGTTGGAGAAATTCTTTTGCACACAAGCGGCCGGATGGGATAATTATCTTTGTGCACTTTGCACTGAGCAAACATTCGCGGTGCTTGGCAATTGGATGGCACTGAGCTCTTCTTAAGGTCCTTGGGGATACACTTTACGAAGGAGGAGGAGAATAGAAGTGCCATCCCCTATTTAGATATTTTCATCCAAAAAGATGACGCAGGAGCCTTGACTACGTCGGTATGCCGGAAGCCTACCTACATCCCTTCCGTCACACGTGTGGACTCATGCACCCCATGGGCATACAAAATTGCAGCCTTCTGTTCCCTCACACATAGGGCTTTTGCCGTGTCTTCAAATGAGCAGCTGCTTGAAGAAGAAATTCTAAACATCCATTCCATCGCTGCTTCCCATGGCTACAACTCAACAACAATAGACAAAGTTATCAGTAAATATAGAAACAAAAACAGAAGAGATTCGGCTCTCCTTCCAATCACCAACCCCGAACGTACAACTTTTGCCGGACCTATTTCTTACGTTCCTGTCCTATGTGAATCAGTCTGCAAATTACTCAGAGCCCATAATATCAAAATTGTTTTTAGCCCAGCTCCAAATTTGAAGAAATTAGTCAAAAGGGACAGGGACAAATATAACCTACTTCAAAAATCGGGTGTATACTGATTTCCCCTACATTTGCCGGATAATTCCATTGTGTACTACATCGGCAAGACCATTTGCTCTTTACAAGAAAGGTTCACAGAGCACCAAACTGATGTCAGCCAAAAGAAGCTAATGATGGCTGCCTCTGAGCTAGCAGTGTAACACACGGCAACAATAGACTGGGAGCACGCCACACTTCTTGTGCATATATCCACTTTCTATGGAACCATAGTCCATGAGGCTATTGAAATAATGACCTTGTCTGTCCCCACCTGCAACCGAGACACTGGAATCGTCTTTCATGACATGTGTAAAGAAGCTCTTTGTCTAAACAGACCTAACGTCAATACATAGCATCACTTCACTGAAGACGGAGCGCTGTCTTTGCTCTGAAAAGCTTCTGAGAGTTTTCTGCTAAGAACTTTCAACATGCAAATAGTTTGAAGGATAAACTCTAAAATTTTATCGTTCAACAACAGAGAATTTTAAATTATTTTTAATTGATTTTTGAGCAAGAAGGTCTTTTTAATTGTATATGAAGAAAAAGCAATGGAATGCAGAAAAATATTTAGGAATAGTATAACAGAACTAATTAAAAAAGATAAACCTAGGTATTAGAAAAAAAAAAGAATAAACACAGCTGGTAATGATACGAAAAAGAAATGGAGAATTATCAATGAATTAACTAATAAAAATTGGACAAACACTAAGATTGACAAAATTGAATGTGATGGACATGAAGTGTTATATGAGAACAATCCAAAATTGTTTGTTGATATTTTTAATAATTATTTTACTACGTGTGTAACAGACTTAAATAGGTTAATAACAGGAGAAAGTATGGAAATTGGTAAGATTTCTAGAAGTGTACAAAAAAGTATGATCTTAGTTCCAACTACTGAACAGGAGCTAAATATTTGACTACTCTTACTTAAAGATACTAAATCTGCTGAAGCTACAAAAATGGAAAAGAGGGAGGAGGGTTAAGAGGTTGGATTTCTAATATAGTATAACATTTCTCCTCTCTGTTTTACAGGTCTTTTTAAAAAAAAATCTGAAAAAATGCATGATATATAATAAATAAGTTTAATAATTTTTGCTTTTAATACCCTTACTAGCATTCTGAAAGGGGGGATTTTTTTTTAGTCAGAATGAACTCAAAACTCAGAGAAATTACTCAGAATCTGGATTATCAATGATCAATGTTAATAATGACTGTTTTGATTTCCTGTACGAGTTCTGTTGATTTCCATTTTTTTTTTCTTGTAGAAGGAGTAGGCATGAATAGAAATATAAATATCTGTTTTAACCAGAGTCAGATTATTGAATACAGATAATAATATGGGATGTTTCAGTTCCATGTACAAGTTCCTACGATTACAGTTTAGATCCTTTTAGGAGGAACAGAGAAGAATAAAAATTTGCTGTAACCAGAGTCAGATTATCGAGAACAAATGTATATGTTAGCTGTTTTATTTTCCTGAATGAGTCCACTGATTTCCAATTGCTTTAATTAGTAGGAGTAGAAATTAATAGAAATATAAACATCCTTTTTAACCAGAGTGAGAATAATGAGAACAGAGGCAAATATGAGCTGTTTCAAGTTTCCAGTATGAATTCCTTTGATTTTCAATTATGTCATTGAGAAGGAAAAGAAATTAGTATAAATATCCATTTTAACCAGAGTCAGATTCATCATCATCATCATCCTCAAGCAGCCATGGGCTACGGAGGTCCAACCAGACCGTGCAATTTAGTTCTCCAAGCAAGTCTATCCTGAGCTACATCTACTGCATCTGGCCACTGCACACCAATTCTAACAAGGTCCTGTTTGACATTGTCTGCCCACCGCATCCTAGGTCTCCCCTTCTTTCTGAGGCCTTTAGGCACACTGTTCATAACCCTATTCGCCAATCTATAATTATTCATACGGGCAACATGGCCAAACCAACGGAGTCTCTCTCTGCACAATATGCTGCTTAAAGGAGGTTGCAAACTCCTTTTCCTAATCTCATCATTAGTTACAAAGTTGAACCACCTAATGCCCAAGATACTGCGTAAGCATCTGGAATCAAAAGCATCTAGTTTCCTGTTATCTTGTTTACAAAGTGTCCAAGTTTCACTACCATAACTAACCCTAGAAAGAACCAAACTATTATACAGACTAATTTTAGTCTTTAGGTGTATACGCCTATTTCTCCACACTCTCCATAGATTCTTAAAAGTCCCAGCAGCAATCCCTATTCGTCTGTTAATCTCATGCCGCACATCACCATTATCTGTTACATAGCTCCCAAGATAATTAAACTGAGACACCTGCTCAAGACTGCAACCATTCAGATTAACTGAATCACAGCCTGCCTGACCAATTTTCATCACTTTAGTTTTCTCTCTGTTTATAACCAAACCTACTCTACTACCAGTCTCATCAACAGCTCGAATGAAGGAGTTCATCTCATCAACATCATTTGCCAAAAGGGCTAAATCATCAGCATAATCTAAATCAGAAATTTTCGTATCTCCAGCCCATTTAAGGCCAAAATCTTTCCCTTGAAGTGAATTTCGCATAACATAATCAATAACCAAGCTAAAGAGAAAAGGAGACAAAATGCACCCTTGTCGAACACCAGAAGTAATGCTAAACCAATTGCTACAAGCCTTACCAACTCTCACACACGACTCAGTGTTATTATAGAGAGCTTTCATAATGTTAACTAACTTGTCTGGTATACCATATGATCTCACAATCAACCACAAATTATGACGATCAACAGAGTCGAAAGCCTTTTTGAAATCAACAAAGCTAGCAACCAAAGGTTTCTGAAACTCTAAACATTTCTCAAGAATCTGCCTAAGTGAAAATATCTGATCTACACATCCCCTACCACTTCTGAATCCACATTGCTCATCACGCAATTGCCTGTCAACCAGATTCTTAATTCTATTAAGCACAATCATGGAAAGAACTTTACCTGGAACAGAGAGTAGGCTGATACCCCTATAGTTATCACAAGAACTGCGATCACCTTTTTTGAAAATAGGGATAACAATAGCTCTGGTAAAATCCTTAGGAACCATGCCTTTATCATAAAAGAGATTCAGAATTTCAGTCATCCAAGTGGTAACCGAAACATTCCCAGCTCTAAGCATTTCCGTAGCAATTTCATCTACCCCTGGGGATTTATGAAGTTTAAGTTTAGAAACAGCCAAACTAACTTCAGATTGTGTTATAGGGCCAACATTAAAGCCACCAATGCATCTATCATCATTGCAAACAATGGGAGTAGAACTAACTACATTGTTTAGAACATCACTGAAATGCTCAGCCCACCTAGCCATGACAGAATCCTCCCCTTCTATAACCTTACCTTGTTTATCCTTCAATCCTTGTATGCCAGTCCGTTTTCTACCACACAAAACATTAACTATCTGGTACAGCTCTCTGCTGTTGTGCTGTCTAACTGCTTCCTCGGCTTTGTCAGCCAAACCATCAAGCCAAAAATTTTTATCAGCAGCTAACTGATCCTTTACAAGTTTATTAAGGTCTCTGTAATGCTTTCTATTAGGACTAGTAGGGTATTGATTAAGGGCATTCCTGCAGTTCTTTCTTTCCGAAATAAGCTCAAGTGCCTTATCACTCAGATAATTTTGCCTCTTCTGCTCCTTTTTTCCTAAAAGAGTACTGTTAGTGTCCAAAAAAGCCTGTTTAAAATGATCCCATTCTTCCTCAACTTCAGTAGTAAGCAAACCATGACTGTCATAATGACTAAGTAACCTATCATGGTAAGCTTTGGCTATAACTGGATCTTTCAGAGCTTCAGTATTAAAAGTAAATTTTTTAACCCTAGCACAACACTTTTTAAGTTTAAGTTGCAACACACTTTTAACAAGGTAATGGTCAGATCCAATTTCAGCTCCCCTATATGCCCTGGTATTCCTAACAGAACTAGTCCATTTGCTGTTAATTAATATGTAATCAATCATATTCTTATGCAGCCCATCAGGTGAAACCCATGTGTACTTATGTATGTCGCGGTGTTTATCAAGACGTTAATATGGGTCATTTCAGTTTCCTGTACGAGTTCTTTTTATTTTTGTTTGAATGAAGGAAATGAAGAATGAAGGAAAATATAAAATTTTGCAGTTTTAACCAGAGACGGATTAAGAATTGTTTCAGTTTTCAGTATGAATTTTTTTTTATTTTCAATCGTTTCCTTTCAAAGCATCAGAAATGAATAGATAAATATAAATCCATTTTGATGAGAGTCAAATTATGGAGAACAGATGTAAATATTGGCTGCTGCAGTTTCCTGTATGAATTCCTTTTGTTTCGTTTAGAAGGAAAAGAAATGAACAGAAATATAAAAATCTGTTATAACCAGAGTCCGATTATCAAGAACAGATATAAATCCTGGCTGCTTCATTTTCCTGGATAAGTTCCATTAAATTTCCGAATTTTTTTTTTTTAGTAAGAGCAAAAATGAATAGAAATATAAACATCCATTTTAACCAGCATCGGATTATTGAGAACTGATGAGAATATGAGCTGTTTCGGTTTCCTGTATGATTGATCATGAAGATTTCTGATTGTTTCTGTGAGGAGGAGGAGAAATGAATATTAATATTTGCTTTAATCAGAGTTGGTTCCAGGTTGGATTAAAGAGAATTTATATAAATATCGACCATGTTGATTTTTAAACAACTTTGTTTTGTAGATTACCATATTGCATAGACCTTCAAAAAGTGTTTTTTTTTTTTGCTCTACTATGTATTAGAATTAGTGCTGGTAATCGCAAATTAACTGTAACCATTTCCTTTTTCCACCCAATTGTGCCTTGTTTGCACTTAAGGTGAAGAGAAAGGCGATTCTACATTGATTCTTGCTCAACAGATGGTGCTGAATATCATCCGATTCCTAGGGGGGGGTGGGGGGGGGGGGGGTTGACCACAGGGAGGACATTAGGAGACCTCCGTATTGTTTGTGATAAAGAGGGGTCAGGAACTGATTTCTAAAAATAGCCTCAATAGGAGGAGAACGCTCCCAACGAGAAGCTAAATACCCCAAGTTTCTGCTTCTTTGATCATCCGATTTCTTTTGCTTTTACCAACTGAAATAGTTCTTACGATGATTTTATTCTTGAATGTTTTTAGTTTTATTGAGCAATTCTTTTGACGTAATAACATAGATGAAACTTCTTTACGTATCCATAGTAAATACACAGCCAAGTCAGTAGTAATTTTTTTTCAGATGAATAATTCTTTACGTATTTTTGTAGTTTAATTTTATTTTTATATATATTATAGTTTCAGTTATAAGTCATTCTTCCAAAAAAAAAAGAAATTAGACCATATCGAAATATTCAATGTGGTCTATATTTAATAATTTAATATATAAATATATATGAATTTTGTACTTGATAAAAAGATTTAATTCCAATGGCAAAGGAATTAGCTTACTTGACTACTAATGAAAAGGACCTGGGATAAGCCTCAGATAAGGAAATGATATTTTGTTTCTTGTGTTGTCTCTCTGGTTGAGGTCTCGCCTTCCACACAATGATATCTGTGATATAGTTATACTGATAGTGAGTGAGCAAACGTCTTTAGCTATTGAAAAGCACATTTAGAAATCCATGTGGAACCAGGGTCGGACTATTTAAGGTTGCATAAGCTAACTAATCTACAGCTTAGGGCCCCACAATTATGAGGGCCTCAAATATTGAGTTTGAAATTTAGTGTGTCACGAATGTTATGCTGTGATGCCCCATCGATCACTTTTACTTTACCTTAACCAGTTTTGCTTAATTTACATTACATTTATGATTTTGGGGATTTTTACTTCCTTTTTGGCATCACAGCGCTCGTTTCCAAGAGTTAGGAGTTGTGCATGCGCAACTCCGATCTTCCGACTGTCACCCGCTAAAGCGCGTCACAAGGAGGCGTCATCACTTGCGTCGCTCGTCATTTTATGTAAATGTCTTTCCCGGCGTGCATCATGACACGTTCGGCTCTTGTTAAAACCTGATGACACGTTGTCACAGCGTAGCATTGAGAGTAGCACAGTAAGCGCATAGCACATAGTAAGGAGCATAGTGAGATATCACAAGTGAGAGCATGTAGCACAGCACAGCGCACTGTAGCGTAGAGAGCATAAGCATGTAGCACGGAAGACTGCTCAGTTAATGTATCTTCTTCATTGAAGTTTTGGTGAGTGATTTTTGGAAATAAATTTGTTTGTTATTTAAACCTTTTGAGTCTTTATTAATTTTTTCTCTTGAGCAATGTGAATTAAGTTTTGATTATATTTAGATATTTAACTTGACAATCATTTTTGGATTCTTACTCATTAACGCTCGCTGGTATTTTGAACCCTAATTTAACTTATTCTATTTTTTTGGCAATTTGTTAATTATTGCCTGGCGCCCGTCTCAGCTATCTGGAGCATAAAACTAATTGGATCAGAAAAAGGGTCCAAACTTAAAAGTATTTTGCATTTCTTTGGAGCGTTACAATGCAAACACTGTTCATCTTAGCTCTGCATAGTCATTATTGTATAGCAATGCTGGTATAATGTTTTCATCACATCAGTTTGCATTTATTTTTTAATGTTCCCTTCAATCAGAAAAATAAATACAATAGATTTTGACAAACTTGTGTTTTGCCAATGAATGGAACTTGAACCCATGCTCTTCAGTCACTTGCCAGGTTGAATTCTATGTCAACAGGTAATTTGTATGTTTACTATTGATTGATTCATATAATTCTACTTCGAAATTTTTGGTGCCTCTTAAACTTGTTGTAACTTAGGGCCTCAGAAGATCGAAGTCTGGCCCTGTGTCGAACGATCATCTTCCCAATTTTTTTACAATGCAACAAAATGTTATGTACTGCGTAAGACATTTGCAGTCAAATCTCATTGGATAAATTTAGTTCAGAAGTTAGAACTCAGAGATATCTATTTATTCCGAAATAAAATGTCTAAAGCTATCATTATTAATGATGTCCACTTCCCCAGATTTTCTGAAAAGCAAAGTTTTTCTTCGTGTGTTTATTTTTTTTTACATTGAGTTATAATAATTGTGAAATTCAAAGGAAAAAATAACAAATTTTCCTCTTATTACACAAAAAACTGAATTTGACCCATGACTTACACATAAGATACATCTTAGAACCTCAAGATGAGAATGATTTTGAATGAGGGGACTCAAAAATTAAGTTTGAAGTTTACTGTGACGCGAATTTTTTAAAATTAGTTTATTATGCAAACACTGTTCATCTCAGCTTTATGTCTAATGAAAACTTCTGACGCAGGGAATGTCATACATAGGCTGCGAAAATTTGACCCCTTCCCCTGCTTTCTTCCACCCTAAGAAAAGGGGAAATATGAAAATGATTGTTCCCATATATCTCCTGAACGTGAGTGTGGGAAGTAACGAGCTATGTGTCGAATGAAAGCTTGTGACACTGGGAATGTCACAAGCTATAAAAAAAAGTCCCGTCCCCCCCCCCTCTGCTTTCTTCCTCCCTAAAACATGGGAAATATGAAAGTCGTTCTATACAAGTCTAAAATATGAAATATCTTCTGAACGCCAGGACCTACAGTTATGAGTTAGGTGTCAAATGAAAGTATATAATGACAGTCATTAACTACTTCGCTCTCACTATTTCTCTCTGATAAAATATGGGGGGGTGGATTTTCGCAGGGGTCGATTTTAATGAGTCGTATCTCAAATTAAAGCTTGTAACATCTCCAATGCCATGGTCTACCTCAAACGTGACTCCAAAATGGTGGTAAATGTGATCGATGTTTATCAGTTGTATATCAAAGTTTTTGAAGGTAGGGATTTTTAGTGACAACAAAAGAAAATATAAATAAAAAAATTAAAAAACCTACCTTCCTATAGGGCCTAGAAAGGTAGAAAATAAACCTAAAGCATATTGATGGTGCAATCAATCACTGAGTTCATATCCACTTCAAAGGAAGATAGGGCACCTGCAATCTTGTTCAGTACGTAAATTAGAGCCCTATCTTCCTTCGAAGTGAATATGAACTCAGTGACTGATCACACATCGATATGATTTAAATTTATTTTCTGACTTTTAAAAGCCCTATAGGAAGATAGGTATTTTTTTTTAACTAATTTATATTTGTCTTAAAACGTTCTTTGCTTTTAAACAAAACAATCGAAAATCAAAGCAATTCGTAAAGGACACTGAAACAACTCATATTAACATTAACATAATTATTTGTTCTTAATAATTCAATCCTGGTTAAAATAGATTTTATATTTATATTCATTTCTTCTCCTCCTAAAGGATGCCAACGGAAATTATTATTTAGTATTCATCACTTGTCATATCTAAAGAAACGCAACATTTTTTTTTATTCGTTTTGTAATTATTAATTATGAAGACAATCAGAGCATTTACTTTACGGATCAGGGCTACATCGGCTGCTTTACTATTGTCAATACGAATTTTATCATATGACTACAGTCCAAAATCTTAGCATTATATATTACAACAATGTCCCGAATGCACATGTTCTGAAAATATAATACGCTGAACTGCAGGAGTGTAGTGACTTTGTAGTGATCTGCGACACTTGATTGGTTGACTCCACCATAGCAACCAATAGTTGAAGATTTGTTACTTAGTGAAAATCTTTATTTGATTGTGGAAGGCTCAACTACAGAGCTCAACAAGCCTAAACTTTCCTGATAAGATGTATTTGAATCAAGCTGCCAACATTTTATTCTGCTAATGAATGATACTTATGTATGAAAATTTTAAGAACATTTGATATGAAAATGGCAGTATTATGTTTAAATTTCATTTCTCATCAGCAATGCGTAGCTCAATCAGCTAAAAGACTCCTGTCAAGGCCACCCAGCGCGTTTCTTTTTAATATGCACAGAGCACTCCTGTACACGGGACCATGACTTTATGTCCCCATCCGACGAACGGCACCTTTTCCATTGATTGATGTCTACTTTCTCACTGAGGGGTTTTATTAGGAATAAATCTCAATGCTGGCCCAAATGGGACTCAAACTGGGAAACTGAGATTACAAGCCTTGCAGTCTGCCTACCAGTTAACCTCTGCCCCCTAAAGAAAAAAATAAAATATAATACCAATGATGAAATCAGTTACTCAATGTTGGGTTGAGTTGGTTTACCTCTGAACGGCACTTTTTTGCACACTATGGGCTAAATGGCATGTCACATGGACCCCGAAGGCTCAGAGAAGGTTGGGGGAGGGGATCCAATGGAACAGCTGTTGGGAGACAGATGGTAGCCTCCCGTCAAGGTCATCCAGCGTGTTCTTTAACGTGCACAGGGTATGGCTCTCCGCACATGGGGCCACGGCTTAACATCCTATCTGATGGACATTACTCAATATAAACTCAAAGAGAAGATAGGTCATGTAAATTTATTTCCCTTACCAACTGAAAGGATTTTGCTGCCGCTCAATCTTCTTTTGTAGTTAATATGAATTGAATGATTTCATGATTTGTATACTTACCTTTTATACATCCTTATGATATGTGCCCTAAAAAGTAGGAAATAAAACTGAAATATATCGATGGTGCAATCAGTCACTGAGTTCGTATTCACTTTCAGATGAATATAGGGTGCCGGCAATCTTGTTGTGTAGGTAAATTGCCGCCCTATCTTCCTTTGGAGTATTACTTTTCAAAGCGCATTTCAGAAAATAAGTATTTTAAAATATTTAAATTTATTTAAATTTGTTTTCTTTTTTTGTTTGTTACTTAAAAACACTTATTTCCAGAAACTTTCATTTGATATGACTCATGAGCACTGACCACATTTTTTCCTCCCCCTGCTTTGGAATCGTATTTAAGGTAGCCTATGATATTGGGGAACGTCACATGCTTTAATTTGATACATAACCCATTAAGTTCTGCCCCCACCATGAAAATCTGCCCTTTTTTTAGGGGAGAGGGAGAATGATGGGAAGCAAAATTCGAAATAGTCTATGACAGTCCTCATATGAGCTTTGATTTAACACCTAACTCGTAATTGTAGATCCTCGCATTCGGAAGATATAACAGGTTGGGTTATTTTACCTCTGAGCGGCACTTTTTTGCACACCAAGGGCTAAGTGGCCAGGTCACAAGGACCCAAAGGCTCAGAGAAGGTTGTAAAAGGGAACCCACTGAAACAGCTGTTGGGGGACAGATGGTAGCCTCCCATCAAGGCCATCCAGCGTGTCCTTTAACATGCACAGGGTATGGCTCTCCCGCACAAGGGGCCACGGCTTAATGTCCCATCCAACGGACAACATTTTTTTTCAAGCCCATCAGTGTCCCCTACTGACCATGGACAGGTCGGGGAGTTTTGCTGAGATAAATCTCAACTGAGATAAATCTCAGCTGAGATAATAATCAACGCTGATCCAGCTGGGGCTCGAACCTGGGAACTACAGATTATGAGCCTGGTGCGCTACCGACTGAGCCGCCACCACCAACCTGAAGAAGATATAGCGGAATAATCATTTCATAATTCTCCCCCCCCCCCTTTTTTTTTTATGAGGGAAGAGGGTGGAACATTCCCCATGTCACAAAATTTCATTTGATGCCTAGCTTGTGCCTTTGCTTTCCGAATAGCGGAACAATCGTTTTCACATTCCCCTTTTTTAGGGAGAAAGAAACCATGATTGATCAATTTTGTATAGTTTATGACACTACCACATCACATGCTTTCGTTTGATGCATAGCTTGTTACTTTTAATGCTCGCATTCTGGAGATGTAGAGGAACAATCACTTTCATATTTCTCCCTTTTCTAGGGAAGGAACTTTTTTTTAATAGCCTATGACACTTCCCCCATCAAAAGCTTTCATTTGACATATAGCTTGTTACTTTCAGCATTCGCATTCTGGAGAAAAGGCGGAACAATATTTTCATATTTTTCCTTTTTTTAGGGGAAAGAAAGCTTGGGGGGGGGGGGGGGGTAATTTTTTAAATAGCCTCTAACACTCCCTGGGTTTGTTTGTTTTGGGTTTTATGGCGCATAGGCAACTAGGCCATAATGCGCCAAACAAAAGACAATATAAATGATAAAAGACATGGAACCCACAACCATATTTAAAACAAATCAGGAAAATTGTAAAAAGGTAAAACAACAAAGAACAAGTGTAAAAATACAAAGTAAAACAATAGAGTACCAGGTGTAAGTGACCTGGGATATACAAACTATGTATAAGGTGATAAAATCATATATATAAAAAGCTGAAGAGTAAAAACTATATACGAGTAAAATATCCAGTATATCATAAAAATTGAAAGAGAGAGGTAAAAGTACAATGGTTGGATAAAAGATGTCCGAGTGTAAGGGGCTCGGACGTAAAATCATGAGAGTTAAAAAACATACGTCTTTCAAAGTTAAAACAACGACATTCAATTAAAATATGTTTGATCGTTAAAAAGGTGTCACAAAACTCACACTTGGGTTCGTCGTCCACCCGTAAAAGAAACGAATGAGTAATAAACGAATGACCCAAGCGGAGCCGAGCAAGTACAACTTCCTCCTTGCGATTCCTGCGGTAACAAGACTGCCATGGTTTGACGATAGGTTTGATCTCAAAGAGTTAGTTTGTAAGCTGTTCTGACCAAGATCTCTGCCACTGTGCCCGGAGCTCGGTGGTAAAACGCTGCCGGAAATCCAGATAGGGAACCGGCAACGGAGAGTGGGACAGGGGCGTGGCTGACTTGGCAGCAGCATCTGCCAAGTCGTTGCCCCTAATCCCAACGTGACCGGGCACCCAACAGAAATGGATGGTGGGTGGTGGTGGCTGCCAGACGATGTAGTTGCTGGCGGATCTTAGTAAGAACAGGGTGAGGCCGATGCCTCACCGAGATCAAAGCCTGTAGCGAGCTAAACGAGTCGGTGTAAAGCACACACCGACGATGATGCTTAGTCGCTACGTGGTCCAAGGCGAGACTGATAGCGTGCAACTCTGCAGTGAAAATGGAACACTGCAGTGGGATCTGGTCTGCAATGATTACATCACAGCAGACCATGGCTGATCCCACTGAAGTGCCGGACTTCGAGCCATCTGTAAAGACAGGCAAGAAGTCCGGTTAACACTCCCTGGGATACAAGCTTTCATTTGACACATAAATCAATAAGCTTCTCCATCGTGTTCGAAAGTTATGGTGGAACAGTTGGTGTCAAAACAATTGGTTTTGACAGACACACAAACCTGCAAATGTCAAGTGATAAACAATAGGAAGACAGGTAAAAATGCTGCCCGGTGCTGTAGCACTTGTTATGATATCGCAGTCCTTTGATCTCCATCGCCCTGTGAGGTCCGACAGCAGCGATGTGTGATTAAAGCTTGTGCAGTTCAACAGGAAAAATCTAGCAATCCTCATTGAAAGCACCGTTGATATATTTATTGCTTTGGTCAGGGGAACAGAAGCTTGAGGTGCCTGGTGTCCGCTAAAACGGCAGACTGTCGACTGAAACATAGTTATGCGACTTTTCATACACATATTTGTATATAAAGAAGCAAATAATATAGAAGCTAAGTAATTAGGTTTACAGAATGGAATGCAATACACATTATTGATGCTAATTTTTTACGAAATGTAATTAGAAAATAAATTATTTTCAAAAAGTATTGCATCTTACAGCAGTGAAATGCTACAGAAGGAAGAGTAGCACCATTTAGTGTCTGTAAGGGGACATATTCATGGTTAAATCTGCAAGTGGAAAAAACGTATATCTAAAAATATTTTCCATTTTTTCTATTTTTGACTCAGCCACAATTTTATTTTCAAGTTTCTGTAATCTAACTCTAACTATCCCTAACTCGAGCAATCTTTCATTTCTGTGTAATTGTGACCCAAAATTTTTACCATTTCAAGTATATGACTTTCACTTCCCCTTAATGCATCTAAGTAATGTCACACAGAACTGCAACTACAACAAGATGGACTGATATCCAGTATGAAATCAATAGCAAATTTCCAACAATGGAAGCTAAAGTGTCAACAAGTTACAGACATACCAGGTGAGCCTGTTAAACATCTTCAAAAAGTGGTATGATCCTTTATACTTCCATTTTTAAACTTTAAGAACTGTCAATCTGCAAAAATTGCCATTGATATGGTGTAACAATTGAACTTGTACCATCTTAAGAACTTTTATAATGTAAAATAATCTTAGATTAAAAACTCTAATAAGAGTTTGGCAACTAAAGAAAACTCTAATAAGAGTTTCTTTGGTTGTCAAAGTGGCAACAATAAATAGTTAACTTTTAATGCAGTAATATCTTGGTAAATTAATCTATTTGATGATGTGGTACATATGATTTTCTTTTAGTTAGTCTCAGTGATTGTCACACAGAGAAATGGAGAAGTAGCACATCTGCATAAAGTTCTATGTGAAGATAGAAAAAAGTGACACAGAGACCTTCGGCATACTGCATGAATGATAGCCTATGGTGAATAACCTACGTTGATAGTTTTATAACGTGCATATGCTTCTATGATGGAAGGGAAAGTGTTACAGATGGTCCAAAGACTAGGTGCCCTTCAATAATTGTGAGGTCAAACGAACATAATGAACATATTGAGCAAATCTGTGCAATTTTGCAAGAAGATATTTGAATAACACTTTGGATGCTAGAAGCAAAGCTGGAGTTGGAATAAAAGCACAAGCTACTTAATTTTAATCACCAATGGGCTTGGAAAGGCTACCATCCAACAGATGGGATATTAAGCAGTGGCCCATGTGAAGGAGAGCTATATCATGTGCATGTTAAAGAACATGCTAGGTGGCCTTGAGGGGAGACTAATATCTGTCTCGTAACAACTGTTAGGTGGGTGCCCTCCCCCAACCTTCTCCCAGCTCTTATGGTCTTGTAACCAGGTCATTTAACCAACTGTGTGTAAAAAAGTGTAGGAGAGGTAAACCAACAAATAACTTTTAAATTTTAGCAGAAGATTTAGGGAAAAAGGAAACTGCAACAAAAATTTGTTCCTCACAAACTGACATTAGAATGAAAGGAAACTGTCTGCATTTTGTGCTGATCTTCTGAAACTGCAAAGAGTTACAAGATCTTCCTGACTTTAAGAATTGCATTAACATGCCCCCCCCCCCCCCAATTTACACCATCTTCTATATCTCCAACTTGTCACCCACCAGATATTTTCCTGTTCTCACAACTTGAAAGAGCATTTAAAGATCATGCATATACAAGCATTTCAAATATTCAAGAAGATGTGACGAAATACCTGTTAACCACTCAAGAAATTTACTTCCCTACAGTTTTTCAGTGATGTCAACAGCAATGCATTGATAACAGTGGGATTACTTCAAAGGTGACAAGAACCATTAGTTTTTAAGTCTTTTCATTGTTCTGTAATAGTCTCATTCCTTTTGAAACAAACTTATATTAACATAAACTCCAGATGTTGCAAATTAACATCTAACTTTTCCACCATACTGCATCCCTTTGAGAATAGGCTTTTGGTAATGTCCTTGTGTTGGCACATTCAATCAATAATCACTTTATCTCGGTACATGCACATTAGAGTTGCCTGCACAACATAATTGTGCACACATCCTATGTTAAATCACTATAGACAGTTCTCTTAAAAATAAACTTTACTAAATGTTGGTGTACTCTTCTGCTGTGCGATGATAGTGAACAGTGGGATTCTGTACACAACAGATCTTCAGAGTTCATGAAATATACTCCATCGCACTTGTGTCACATAAACAAAAAAAGCAAAAATAATAATAAATAATTTTTGAATGGGAGAGCATAAATCTTATGTTGAAATTTTTAACTTGCTACTTATTTCAGTGAGTCTATGTATTCATGTGCTCCTCAGGACCAGGCACCATTGATAAAAATATTAACTCCCTGCCAAAAAGAATGGTATGGCCGAGTGGTTGACTGATCTAAAAGATCAAAATAATGGCTACTGATCTAAAGGACCTGGGTTCGAGTCCCAGGTAAGGCATGGATGTTCGTGTTGTTTTTCTGCTGAGGTCCTGCCATCCTCTCAGATCTTCTACTTTGGCATATAAACTGACAGGCTCCTGTCAGACCTCTGTGGCAAGCAGCTGCTTGAGGGGGTATTTATTTTTATTTTTTTTATATACTAAATATTAACCACTTTGTAAGTTCTAAATCTAAGATCGCCCAAACTAAGCTCAGATCACCTGAACAGTGTCTATATGTGACATAATGGAATATGTACTATAGGTTGAGAATGTTCATATCATCAATTAGAGGAAATCTTAATCGGCAGCTGGTAGCTCAGTGGTTTAGAGCACCTGACATGTTATCAGGAGGTCATGGGTTCATATCCCACCCAGCTCATGACAATTTTTCCTCTAAAATTAAATCGACTTACAAAGTGGTTAATATTTAGTATATGCCAAGAAGGTCGAGTTTATTCAATATTTAATCAATTGTATACTTGTAAGATATACTTTCCATCTTCAAGGCATTTATTTGCTGTATTGTGGCTAAGATCGCCCGAACAGCGGCTATATGTGACATAATGGAATATGTACTAAAGGTTGAGAATGTTCATATCATCAATTAGAGGAAATCTTGATCGGTGGTTGATAGCTCAGTGGTTTAGAGCACCTGACGTGTTATCAGGAGGTCGTGGGTTCATATCCCACCCGGCTCAAGACAATTTTTCCTCTCAAATTAAATCGACTTACAAAGTGGTTAATATTTAATATATACCAAGAAAGTCGAGTTTATTCAATATTTAATAAAAAAAAGGAACTATTTCTGTCTGCATTCATATTTCATTACATAAAGCACATTGCTTACCATTGGGAAACTCCGACTTTTAAAAAGCCATGCCACTTCCCCCATTTTCTCAAAGATCATCCTACAAACATGTCATCATTAACTTTTGAATCGTGAAACTGATCAAATCTGGTTGCATTATGACAGTGACGAATTATTCTTAATCTTACATTATTTATATGTATATGAAACTTAATGGTAATTTATTCTTTTCATATCAGTGAGGTACTTCCATTTACACAGAATTTATACCTGTGAGTATACATCAAAATGTGAACATTTATCTACATCATCTTATTCAATTGCTATCTTAAATTAAAAAAATAAATTATTAAATAAAAAACTATATTAATTAAATAAAATTCCCTGACCAAGTAATTATGAATACTACACTGTATGCAAAGTACCATGAAACATTGCCAGTATGTGCAAAATTTCTTACTTCTACATCACTATGAAATCTTATAAAAGCCATAAAGGCATGGTGGAAAACAAAATGCTACATGGGTAAAAAAAAAAGCCTGACCAAACTGATTTTGAAAGGGCTCATTACTGGAGCAAATGGGCAGGAACATCCATAATGGAGGTCATGGAACTCAGATGTAAATCATGGAACACAATATCTCAAATGTATGGAGAATGGCAATGGTCTCAACATACATCTGGCAATCATGGCAAATGCAGGAGGAAAAGGGCTCTGACAGGCAGGGGAAAGATTCTGTTAAAAAGATTTAAAATATTATAATATGGAAATAAATTCATCTCTAAATAACTAAAATTCAAAAAATGAACATGAAATAAATCATATTTTAATACTCAGAGTTTTAATAAAAATTACATAAATAATGTTTATGTATGATCTATGTGCATTTCAAAAATAGCCTATCAATACTAATAACAAGCAAGCAATCTCAGTCCAGATAAAAATCGGTATTTTGATTAGTTTTTGAGGAAAATAATAAAGACTATTATAAAAAATAATGTATTAATAAAGATAAAAACAAAAAATAAAATTTAACTGTTTTGTGCCAGATATCATCAAAGATTGACATAACTATAAAGGTAAAAAAAAATCTGCATCTGAATAAAGAACTCAATTCCTGTTATTTATAAAATTGGACTTTTGATACCTCTGATTTTGATCTACAGTAAGTAATTATGCCTTACCAGTAATATATATATGTAAGGCAACAAATTAGAACTTTTCAACATTCAGTTTACAATAAAGAATCAGGCAAATCGCAGCAGAATTAAACAATGGTGTGCGGAAGGTCATCTCCAAATGCACCACATATCAGACTTTGCCGCGAATGGGCAACAACAGCCACCAACCATGTTAAGTGCCAAAGATGTCAACAAAGATCATGAAAGCAAGTCTCTAGTGGGATCAGGAGCATCAAAACAGTGGACTGTTGAGGAGTGGAAAAAGGTAGCTTGGTCGGATGAATCAATGTTCCTTTGCATCATACTGATGGAAGGATCAGAATTTGCTGCAAGCAATATGAAGCCATCTTATCTGGTGTCGACAGTACAAGTTCATAGTGGAGGTGTGATGTTGTGGATAATGTTTTCCTGGCACATATTAGGCCCCTTGATACCCACCAAAGGATATCAGAATGCCATAGCACATTTGAACATCATTGCTGTCCAAGTTCATCCTGTCATGGCAACAGTTTATCCTCACTAAGATGGACATGTTCAGCATGATAATGCATCTGCTCACAAGGCAAGTATCATCACTGAATGTTCTAGAAACATGCCAACGAGTTTTCCTTGCTTCATTGGCTGGCACAGTCCCCAGATGTAAACCCTATCATGCATCTTTGGGTTGGGGTGTTTTATCTCTGAGCATCATTTTTTTTTGCACAATGGACTAAATGGTCAGGTCACAAGGACCCTGAAGGCTCAGAGAAGATTGGGGGAGAGAACCAACTGTACAATTGTTGGGATAAAGGTGGTAGCCTCCAGTTAAAGCCACCCCAGTATGTTCTTTAATGTGCACAGGGTATGGCTCTCCTGAACATGGGGCCATCCAATGGACAGCGGCCTTTCCAAGCCCATCGGTGTTTCCTGATGATGCCCCTTTGGCATTGGTGTCCCCTAATGATCGTGGGCAGGGCTGGGAATAGTACATCTTTGGGCTGATGTGATAAGGGTTGTTCACAGTGAAATTGTTCACAGTGAAATGTGTTGGGCTGATGTGAAAAGGTGTGCCACTGTCCAATCTGCAGCAGCTGTGTGACACAATCATTTCTGCATGTACAACATTCCTGAACAAAACATCCAGCATATTGCAAATTACATGCCCTGATGGATTCAGGTTGTTCTGAAAGCTAAAGAAGGTGCAACACGCTACTATGTAGCTGTACCTAATAAATGGCATGTCAGTGTATTACATATATTACATTATGAGTATGAATAAAAATTAATTTATATAAAGTTTTACTTACCTATTTTAAAGTGGCTGATGGACATATTTTGTCTGATTGTTCCTAAACTATTGTTCCCAATAACCAGGAATTTTAGAGTTTCTGCTGCTTGTCTATATGGGGGTTTAGTTTCTAGACGCCACTGACAAGATGTTTCATTTAATACTTCTGGACACTCTCTTAAATCCCTAAAAGAAATAAAATAACACCATAGTGTTAAAATATTAAGTAGCTACGTAAAACCAAATATACTGTTTACCAATGAGAAGCTTCTGCTTCTTGATTATTAATACACTTTAAACAAACTGCATTTGTTAGTTAACAATTTTGTTTCTACATATATGCACACACAATCCTACAACAACTAAAGACTATAGTGCTCTAATCAGATAATGCAATTAAAATCTCTGAAAGTATATCCTGATGTATAAATGGTAGCTAGGCAAAAACTGGAAGGAGAGCTGTGTACCAATACCCATTGATGATGCAAACTGGCCAGGTCCTGCACCTAATGTCCAACCCCGCCTTCTCATGGTGCAGGCCGTTAGTACCTTTCAAAAGAGATATTCTGTTTTGGAAGGGAATGAAAGGGGATGGCTGCCATTGCAGTGTGCCTACTAATCTAGTCATCTATGGCAACTTTTTTTTCCCACCCTTCTAAGGAGTGGTCAACTTTGCAGGGTCTTGGTGTTGCCCATTTATACCCACTACACAGGACTGGTTTATGGATTTGAGCTTGATTACGAATCCTGGACTTGTTCCACTGGTGGGGCCTATGTTGAGGGAGAATCTGCTACTGCGTTTTCTATTTGCTTGTGGGTTGCCAGCCTTAAGTGCAGAGAGGCACAGGATACCTTAAATCAGCTGGTGAGTAATCCTGATCAGAGGCCATTGCAGGTACCTGAACCTCACTTAGCTGGCTGGGCATCATCAATCCTAAACTGGAGTAATGTGTCTCAAGCAGGTCTATGGCTCTTGAAAAGGTCCACTTGAAAAGGTGGTACCTGAAGTTCCTACCAGCATGTGTGGCTTCAGCCTTGAGTAGTGGGAGAACCTCTACCCTCCTTTAGCTAGTTGAGCATCGCCAATCCTAAACTGGAGTAATGTGTCTCAGGCAGGTCATATGGCTCTTGAAAAGTTGGTGCCTGAAGTTCCTACCAGCATGGGTGATTTCGGCCTGTAGTGATGGGAGAACAGGTCTTTGTCCCATGCCTGCGATCAGGGGCTTTTTGATATTGTAGGCCCTACCTTTCTCAATCTAGATTTTTTTTAATCCCACTAATCATTTTCTCTCTGCAGGTTTGTGGAATGTGAGGATTACATACAGATTCATGCAGGAATTTCAGCATTATAACCTATAATTCTAGGCTTGTAATAGATCAGATGGACAGGAAACAAAAAATAACTTTAAATTTCACTTTTCAGGGATGGAGAGAATCTCCGAGGTGTAGGTTTGCTTCTCAACAGACACACCAGTGATGCTCTTGTAGGATATAACTGCATTAATGAAAGATTTCTTACAACAAAATTTCAAGCAAAAATTAAAGACTTGAATGTCATCTGTTGTTATGCTGTGATGGTCCACCCATTCACTTTTGCTTTTCTTTAACCAGTTTTGTTCAATTTACGTTATATTAATCAGTTTGAAAATTTTTAATTTATTTTTGGTGGGCTATTCCAATTTTCCTCTGAGCTGCAGGAGTTGCGCATGTGCAACTCCTACCTTTTGACTGTCAACCGCTAAAGTGCCCGTGTTCAAGGACACGCCCTCTCTTGCATCATAGCTTGCATGATTGTCAGTTTATGTAAATGTCTTTCCCGACATGCAACATGACATGTGCGGGTTTTTATACAATGTACGATATAACAGTAATGTTAGGTCACAGAGTTAGAAGTAAGCGTAGTAGAGGAAGTTAGTAGTAGAAGTTAGTTGGAGTTGGTGTAGTGATGAGTCGAGATGTAGTCAACATTTTCATTTGATGTTGGTAAGTTGAAATTTTGGATATAAACTTTGTTTTAGAAACTTTTGAATCTTTGCTATTTTTTCTCTTGAGCAACATGAGTTAATTTTTGATTGTATTTAATATTTAAGCTTGACAATCATTTTTGAATTCTTACTCGATAAGTAACCCTTGGCAATTCAATGAACCCTATTTCAACTTTATTTGGCAAATTATTATTGCCTAGTACCTGATTTAAGTTTCTGGAGTTTGAATAAATTGGATCAGATAAATGGTCCAAACTTTAAAAGTTATTAATCTTGGAGTGTTACAAAGCCCCCACAGAAGACTCTGATGAGAACAAAAAGGATATGTTTTAGAGCCAGTTTCGTGATATTTTGAATTCTGCGAGATATTTCTCATGTGCTAGGTGACTTCAATGCTAAAGTTGGTACTGACTCTGACCTTTGGGCAGGAGTTTTAGATCCCTTTTGCATTGGTAGTTCCAATGGCAATGGAGAACATCTTCTACAGGTAAGTAAACTTAATGGTTTGCGAATAACTAACACATATTACAAACACTGGGACATTTATAAATACATATGGGTTGCACAGATATATAAATAGATTATATTTTAATTAATAGCAAATGGGCTAGTTCGGTTAGGAATACCAGATCATACAGGGGACCCGAAATTGGGTCTGACCATTACCTGGTCAAAATTGTCTTGCAACTGAAGCATGGGAAATGTTGTGCTGAAATTAAGAGAATTACTTTTAACACTGAAGCTCTGAAGAATCCATATATAGCAAAAGCATACCATGATAGGCTACTAGTCATTATGACAATCGTGGTTTGCTTACTGCTGAAGTTGAGAAAGAATGGGATCAGTTTTAACAGGCTTTTCTTGAAACCAACAGTACTCTTTTGGGTAAAAGGGAACAGAGGAAACAAAATTATTTGAGTGATATGGCTATGAAACTTATTTCAGGAAGAAAGAAGTGCAGGATTAACATGATCAAATGTTAATTTGATCAAATGTTAACATGATCAAATGTTAGGATTATCATGATGAATCAACACCTTACTAGTCCTAAGAGAAGGCATTACATTGAGCTTCATAAACATGTGAAGGATCAATTAACAGCTGATAAGAATCTTTGTCTTGATAGCTTGGCTAACAAAGTAGAGGAAGCAGTTAGACAGCACAACAGCAGGGGGTTGTACCAGATTGCTAATGTTTTTTTAGGAAGAAACAGACAGGTACACAGGGATTGAGGGATAAACATGGCAAAGTGGTTGAAGGTGAGGATTCTGTGATGGCTAGGTGGGCTGAGCATTTCAGATGTTCTAAATAATGTGATTATTTCTACTCCCATTGTTTGCAATGAGGATAGATGCATTACTGACATTTATGATGGCCCTATATCATATTCCAAAGTCACACTGGCTATCTCTAAATTACACCTGCATTCAGGTACAGTTATCTTCCATGTTATAATATATAGTTTCTATTATATCTATTATACTTTTGCGGAAAAAGCTTCACTGCGTGCAGGAATCAAACCCACGTCTCTCCAGAAGCATGCCAGAGTATTCAACTGCTGAACTAATGCTGGCTCAATCTTTTTTTTCCCACTAACATGACTTATCACTCTTCCTGTGGTTTTGGCCAGGGTCGGTCACATGGTGGTTTGGCTGGGGTCGGTCACATGGTCAATGGTCGGGTCACATGGACCCCGAAGGCTCAGAGAAGGTTGGGGGAGGGAACCCACTGGAACAGCTGTTGGGATACAGATGGTAGCCTCCCATCAAAGCCATCTAGTGTGTTCTTTAACGTGCACAGGGTATGACTCTCCCACACAAGGGCCATGGCTTAATGTTCCATCTGATGGACGGTGGCTCTTCCAAGCCCATTAGTTTCTCACTGATCATGGGCAGGGCGGGGAGTTTTGCGGAGATAAACACTGATTTCAGGAAGGGAAAATTTGTTATTTCAGACAAAAATTATTGAAGTGCAAATGGTGTCAGTATACCGAAAGCCCACCACCATCTCCTCCGTCATATGTGTGGACTCATGCATCCAATGGGAGTAAAAAATTGCAGCCTTCCATTTGATCACCAATAGGGACTTCACTGTATATTCAAATAAGCAGTTGCTTCAAAAAGAAATTCAAAACATCCATTCCATTGCTGCATCCCATGGCTTCCACCCAACAACAATAGAAAAGCTAATCAATAAATATGGAAATGAAAACAGAAGAGATTCAGCTCTCCTCCCAATCACTGACTCTGAACGTGCAACCTTTGCTGAACCTATATCTTACGTTCCTGTCAAATACGAATCAGTCTGCAAATTACTCAGAACCCAAAATATCGAAATTGTTTTCAGCCCAGCTCCGAATCTGAAGAAAACTATCAAAAGGGACAGAGACAAATTTAGCCTACTTCAAAAATCGGGCGTATACCAATTTCCCCTACATTTGCCGGATAATTTTTTTTGTCTACATCAGAAAAACCATGTTTTCTACAAGAGAGGTTCACAGAGCATCAAACAGATGTCAGCCAAAACAAGCTAACAATGGCCACTGCCAAGCTAGCAGTACAACACAAGGCAATAGTACACTGGGAGCACATGCATCCACTTTCTATGGAACCATAGTCTGCAAGGCTATTGAAATAATGACCCCGCCAACCCTACCTGAAACTGAGACACTGGAATCGCCCTTCACAACATGTGAGAAGAAGCTCTGAACAATCTTAATGTCACCATATAGTGTCACTTCACTGAAGACGGAGTCTATGCATGCTAAGCTCCAAAAAGCTTAGAGTTTTTTCCTAAAAACTTTTAACATGCATACATAATTTGAAGGATAAGCTTAAAAATTTTATTGCTCAATGTC